>CM042252.1:23289216-24569216 GCA_023566225.1 Romanogobio albipinnatus | reverse complement strand
ATATATAGTAATTCCTATGTGAGATAAGATGAGCTTTATTATCTTTATACATTTACAGGTACACTTCATCTTTGTGCATTTTATAGCATTGTTTTATAATCTATCAAAGATCCCTTCAATAGTATTCTGTGTGAATGGCAGCAAGCAGGGCGTGTGTGTGTGTGTGTGTGTCAACATCTTGGTGTGATATCTTGGAAAGCCCTCTGACATCACCTGTTAAACTCCAGTGATGCATTCTCATTCAAGTAAATTACAGCGTTCCATTTGTAAATCATTCAGTGGGCGGAGCTTGACACCAAGCCAAACAGCTTTCTCTCCACATCAGTGGCTGCTAGGGTAAAGAAAACATTAGAGATCCTTCATTCTTGCTTTCATCCTTTCAATCTTAACAGGAGATGACATAGCCGTTTGTTCCTCCCATTCTGTTCAACAATATTGCATTATCTAAATAGGGTATGGAAATTTATGTCTCTGTTTCTCTCTTACTCACGCCTTCTTGCATTTATCCAGATGAGCCATAATCATACGGCAGCTTTAGAGTCAGTCTCTATCCTTTCCCAGACTCCGCCCAGAGCTGATCTATACACATTCGGCCCAAATATAGAGAGACTGATGCCTCTTTTGTCAAGACTGTGTGTGTTCTGGGTGGGAGGCATATGGCATGTGCTTGCTTAAGGCCCGGCACAGTTCAAATGATGATGTAACGCAAGGAAACGGGGAAATCAACCCCGGCGGTCCTGTAATCTGATCCCTCTTCTTTGCTTTCATTCTTGCACATATTTTGGAAGTTTATTAAAGCCTGGGTCAATGACTTAACACTCATTTTTAGTCCAGATCTATTAATTTATTCAGAAATACGTAAAAAATGCAATTCACATATGCCTTGACTTGAACACAGCTGTCCTATAATGAACATGTTTTTATGATAATGATGATAATTTTAGTCAAAAAGATATCGTAAAGTAAAAAATAAAGTATCATAAAGTCAAAAATGACTGCATTCGACTGTATTCGTAATTTAAAATGTCAGATAATTTTATGACAAGACAAGTTCAGATTGTTAAATGTCATGATGTGACTCCCCAAAACCGTAATATTTATGAATGAATAATTTATATTTGTAGATTTTTTTTTATATAATATATTTTAAAAACTTTTTTGATTATATTAAAACATAGCATAACACCACATTAAACCATTGGAAACCAACAAAAATACATTTCTAATGTTTTAAACTATTTCTCATTGACTATGTCTATTGTTGTAATTCTGGGATGACCTTGAGGTCAGTGTGGATGGTTGGTGCGGGAGTCACCTGTAGGCTCAAAGTGATTTGCAGTGAAGGTCCAGTGGATTGTTTGTTACAGGTAAAGGCTCTGATCTGACATCATTGTCAGCTTGGTGACAGACAAAGCGAGTGTTAGAGGAGCTGTCACACTGATCTAGGATTAGTTCAGGTTGAGTCATGCTGAGTTTGGTGTGACTGATCCAGTCAAAAGTGTTTGAGTAATGCTGCCCTACTGTACCGTTGAGTGTCTGTTTTCTTCATCAAAGATTCAACTCTTTTTCTCTTCTTTGCTGTACTCCTCCTCACCCCATCCTCCATCCACCCCCTTTCCCCACAGTCTGTCTGTTCATGCTTTCTTACATGTCTGCTGTCCTTCAGGGAATTTCCCTCTATCTATGACTCGGCCATTCCTCACATTCCTTTCATACCTACAAGGATAAGACGATGAAATGTGAGTTGTATGTATGTGTGTGAATATGAAGGGATTTAATGGAGTGTCTCAAGCGAAAGATATAGAGGTGCTGAGTGGGTGGTATTACAGGAGCTTTTAGTATGAGGATGTTGTACTTCATTGATCCTCTGACCGTGGGAGGTTAATGGGCCATGTAAACAGTTATATATAGAGAGTAACTAAATATAGAGTGGTCATTATGATATACAGTACGTTTTAGTGACAAACACTGAGATGGAAAGTGATTGAGTAAGATGGAGTGGGATTGTTTCAGTTTTGGAATGTGAAACTGACCGTTCATTCCAGAAACTCTGACTTCCTGTTACATGAGACTGATCTTTAAATAATACGGTTGTTTTTCAAGGCCATCTGAAATGGTGACGTGTATGTACACTTATTCAGTTCAGAGGGATAGTTCACCCAAAAGTTCTAATTCCGTCATCTTCATGTTGTTCTAAACAAATAATACTTTTGTTCGAAACACAAATTAAGATATTTTTTAATGAAACCTGCGAGATTTCTGTCCCTCCAAGTCCATTACCCCAAAACGTTTATGATTTTGCAAAAGATTGTAAAATAAATCAGATATAATTAAGGTTTTTATTCACATACAAACATTGGTCAACACACATAGAGCACATCAAATATTCCCAACCATAGAACAAACCTCAAAAGATGATGATTTGAAGAATATTTTGAGGATTTTGAGTTTTTGCTCATATAATGAAAGTCAATGGAGCTGTGTTGTCCATTAAGGATTGTAATTTTCAAATATCTTTTATAAATATTTGTTGATGCATATTTTCAGGCAAAAATTAGAAGTTAGTAATGACTTTTCAGTTTAACAAAATCGTTTGTAAAAAGTAATATTATTTGTGGCATGTGATGATGTCACTTCCTGTTAGTTCTTCCCGGTTCTGCATGAAAACAGTGAGACTGGCATGGTGTGCTCTTGCTATCTATCCACTTGCATCCACTATAAAGCATCATAGAGGCAATGTGGTGAGTTAATTTATGTGACTTTTGATGTGTTAAAGATTGTATATCAGAAATTATTTTGTTAAAAAGATTATTTTTGATAAGTTTACAAGCTTACAGCAATGCTAATAGCCATTATAACTGTATACTATAGTGGGAACAGCAGTGTATACATGTTACAGTCATTCACAATGTAATGTTAGTCAAGAAATGGACACTGAATATTGTTGTATTGTTTTATTACAGTTTTCACCGATACATGTTAATGAAGAAGTGTGACAGTAAATGATCAACCTTACTATGACTCTGTCTACATTGGCAACGGTTTAACTTGGTGTTTAGTCAGAGTTTTGACCCACTGCACGAGAACACTTAAGTGAAAAGGCACCATTTGATGTTCTGAAGGGGTTAAGATAGCAACAAGCAGCAAGTCGTCTGTGTGTAGCGCTTGAAGTGGCAAGTCATCCTCATCAACGGCGAGTGCGTCCCATGTACGGGCCAGAGCTGAAGCCGCCTAAGTGAGAGCGTCATATGCCAGCCAAGAGGCTAAACTGAAAATGGAAAAGGGCCATAAGAGAGGCAGAAAGAGAAGCTGAAAGGATCAAAAGAGATGCTCAGAATCAGCTGGAAACCGTAAGAATAGAGCTAGAAATGCATGCTGCAGTTGAAAGAGTAGGATCTGAATCAGAAAAAGTTAAAATTGAACGTACCAGTGAATGTCAATTCTCAAATCAACCTTCGGAGTCATTCTCCCTTTCCACTCTTATCAGCCTTACCTATTGCTCCTCCATTCCATGCTGACTCACATAACAGCTTCGTAACATGGAGTCCGACTGTGAAAGACATTTCACGATCTCAGTCTATCAACAAGAAGCTGAAGTCTGAGAAAGCGGATAGTTTTCACTTACCTGCACCAAACCTACCTGTTCTGTCTGCAGGTGCAATGAAGTCTGAAGTCAAAAGGACAAGCCCCATCATGAACGCTCATGCTAAGTCATATGTTCCTCAATATAATCCTCCAGCTAGCACGCTACCTCAGACGGAGCCTTTGGCACAGTATTTAGCATGCAGAGACCTTGTTAATTCAGGACTGTACCAGTTTGATGATAAACCAGAGAATTATCAGTCATGGTATTTCACCAGTGAAGTTCACCTCACAGCAACCCAAGAACTGGACCTCATGACTAAATAGCTGGGAAAGAAATCTGGCGAACAGGTGAAACGCATTTGCTCAGTGCATGTCAGCAACCCCAATCTGGCTTTACACAAAGCATGGGAGAGACTACGTGAGTGCTATGCTGCACCTGAAATCATTGGGAAAATGTTTCAATGGTTAGACAGCTTTCCTAGGATTTAAGCTAAAGAGAAGACCACTTCAAATTAAGTGAACTCTGGGATTTGCTTATGGAAATCCAAGGTGCTAAAGAAGATGGTTATCTCACAGGTCTGTCGTATCTCGATATTTCACGTTGAATTGGACCAATCGTAGACAAGCTTCCATATGGGCTTCAGGACAAGTGGGTGACTTCTGGGTCATGGTACAAAAAAGAGAATCATGGTCACTTTCCTCCCTTTGAGTATTTCTGTAACTTTGTGTGCTATGAGGCAAAGAAACGAAACGACCCTAGCTTTATGCATCAAAGCAGTTCTACAACACACATAAAATAAGGCCGAACCATTATGAAGAGTTTCCACAACAACAAACCCATCTCAGTGCACAAAACCGATTTGTATGCAGCCAATGATGACCCAAACAAAATCTGTCCATTGCACAATAAACCACACCCTCTGAAAAAATCCTGTTCTTCAGTCTCTCACCTCACTAAAGAATGCAAGTCTTCTGTGAAATGCACTAATTGTGGCAGCATATATCATGATGCGGCCATGCACTCTGGTCCATCACCCCAAAAGTTGAGGATGGCGGGGAGGGAGAAGATCAATCTAACATGGCTGTTGTCAGTTCAAGCTGCAAAGAAGTTTGCGTTCCAGGTCAGTGGAGCCGCTCATGCTCAAAAACCTGCCTTGTGAAGGTATACCCCAAGGGTTCCAAAGCCTTGGCCATCAAAGCCTGTAATTCTGGATGATCAAAGCAATTGTTCATTGGCCAGACCAGAGTTCCTCTAGCTGTTCAACGTGGAGAGCAAACCATTCTCATATCTCAGAACTTGCTGTGGTATCAGAAACATCTGGCAAGAAAGCAGAAGGATTCCAGATTGAGTAACTGTATGGAAAAGTTTTCATCTCCCTTCCACCACTCATTGAGTATCATGAGGTCTTGAATAATCTGTCTGAAATTCCAATGCTGAGTGCAGTTCTACACCAGCCTCATCTCCGACACCTTGCCAAGTACATCCCAGAATTGGAACCAGAAGCAGAAATACTGCTGTTACTTGGAAGACATTTCATTAGGGCACAGAAAGTCAGACAGCAAGTAAATGGACTAAACATTTACCTTTGCCCAATGACTGGACCTGGGCTGGGTAGTAATATGAGAAGTGTGCCTGGGTAATGTGCATAAGCCAACAGTTAACACATTCAAGACCAATGTGCTGGAAAATGGTCACCAATCAATCTTTCGACCCTGCCTGCACAAGCTTCATGCTGGTCAAGGAGATGCAGCCAAGCTGTAACCTGTCTGCCAGAGTAACTGAGAAGACGATGGGACAGACAGTGTTCAACAGAACTGAGCATGACAACAAACCTGCTCCATCAGTTGAAGTCATAGCTTTCCTAAAGATAATGGACACAAATGTCTACAGAAATTATTATCCCTGCAACGAACTCTGAAGAGGAAAGATGAGATGCAGCAACAGTATGTGGCTTTCATGGAAAAGATCTTCACTAACGGACATGCTGAGGTAGCGCCGCCACTGAGAGAAGAGGAAGAATGCTGGTATCTTCCAACATTTGGAGTCTACCATCCACAAAAACCCAATCAGATCAGGGTGGTCTTTGATTCCAGTGCTCAATACTATGGTGTGTCTCTCTCAACGATGTGCTCCTCACAGGCCACAACCTTAATTACTCCCTCTGGGGCATCCTACTATGCTCCCGGAAAAGAGAAGGTTGCATTTCTAATGGACATTCAACAGATGTTCTACTGTTTCTTGGTGCGTGAAGACCATCGTAACTTCCAGATTTGTGGGTATGTGAAGTGATGAGGCGATTGAGATCGAATGATGTAAGGAGGGATTGGAAATCTGAAGCATAAGATTTGTCCAGATGAATGTTGAAGTCGCCAAGGACTATGAGTGGGCTGCCATCCTCTGGAAATGAGGACAGCAGAACGTCTAGCTCATCGACAAAGGTGGTCAATGGACCAGGGGGGCGGTAAATGACTACAATATGGAGTTTAACGGGAGTCGTAATCGTAATAGCATGGTATTCAAATGTGTTGTTATTGCAAAGAGATGTGTGAGTAGAGTATTTCCAATAGTTATGAATGAGAAGACCAGTGCCACCACCCCTCCCAGTGTGGCGAGGGGTGTGGGAGAAAGAGAAGTTATTAGAAAGAGCAGCAGGTGTTGCTGAGTCTTCTGGGCGGACCCAGGTCTCAGTCAAGGCCAAGATTTTGAGAGCAGATTGAGTGGCAAAGGCTTGAATGAAGTCAGCTTTATTGACTGCAGACTGACAATTCCATAAGCCCACAGAAAAAGAGGGAGGAGCATTAGCGGAGCAGGGAATAGGACGTAGATTAGCAAGGTTACGGTGTTGTGTATGCCTGCGTGTAGTAGTGGGGCGTGGTTGAGAGATAATGGGAATGGACTGTACACACATGGTTAGAGAGAAAAGGAAGGAAAAAGAGGACAAGAGATGGAGATAGCTCTGAGCCTTACCGGAGTCCTTGCCTCGGAGGAGTTGCGCAGAGGAAGAGTCGAATACAAATGTCTTTACCCACGTCGGTCTTCACACGCGGAGGCTGAGAACGCGGGCTGAACGCTTCCGCTGACGCTTCCGTGACAGCTATGGAGCGCTCGTTAAATAGATACTATTCACTGCTAGAGTGAGATCAGGTGGGAGCTCGGCAGGCTCTGATAATTATACTTAAACGCCCGTGAATGGCTTCAAATCAAAACCAATCTCAGCCTGAATAGGACAACTTACTTAAGTGCAAAAGGATCGTTCAGTATTATAACGAACTTGTATATTATTGAAATGCGATTTACTATGACAGGATCAATTGCACACATGCAGACAGAATAAAGCAACGTAATACCAGTACAAGAAACAACACAGTTCTAGCAAGTACAACTTTAAGCCGTGTAACACAAGTACAGAATGAGTTCAAAACACTTACATGCGCGCTCGTCCGATCAGCTTCACTTGCCGTTCGACTTCACTTGCTGAGTCAAACGTTTGCTTACACAAGTTTGCTTCGAACTTTCAAACAGTCATGGAAGCTTTCCCGCCTGACGATTGTGCTCTAATAATCAAGGACCTAGATCTGAGTGGAGAAACCTTACCTTGGGTCTTGGGTCTGCTGTGGGAGATCATGAACAACACATTAACTTACTCCGCATACACCATTAGCAAACCATTCACTTGCCGTAGAGTTCTCTCCACTGTCAAAAGTGTTTTCGATCCTCTGGGTCTACTGGTACCTGTCACAATCCAGGGAAGAGCCCTCCTCAGAGCACTTCTTGGCTCTTGCAAACCAGTTCTGGACCCGCTGGAGCTGTGAATACCTTGCTTGCGCGGAGGCAAGGTAAACCTGTCTCCAGTGTGATGAGTCCGATTGTTCGAATATTACAATGAAATAATACTTAAATCGATATGTCATCCGCAATAAACCCGTCTTCAGCGTGTTGACTCCGTTTGTTCAAATATTACCATTAAATAATACTTAAATCGATATGTCATCCACAATAAACCCGTCTCCAGCGTGTTGCCTCCGATCATTCGAATATTCCGATCTATTATGACCTCTGACCTGTAAAGCTGGCAGAATAATAATAATACGCTGTTTGTTAATTGGCCAGAGGAGAACTGGCACCCCGACTGAGCCTGGTTTCTCCCAAGGTTTATTTTTCTCCATTAGGTCACCTGATGGGGTTTTGGTTTCCTTGCCACTGTTGCCTCTGGCTTGGCGTGCTCAGTTGGGGACACTAAAAACGAAACATCGAAATAAATCTAATTAATAAACTAAATGAACCATATAATAATGAACCATATATTACTGATCTAATTATTGATCTAAAGCCCACACTGTCACCGTATGGAAATTTAAACTGATGACATCAAATGACTATACAGCTTCATAAAATTATGCTGCATTATTTTCCTGTTTAACATTGTAAAGCTGCTTTGGAACAATCTGCATTGTTAAAAGCGCTATATAAATAAAGTTGACTTGACTTGACTTGACTTGCTTGCAACACAGACAGAAGTGGACAGTACCTCACAGAAACCTTCAAGTTGGAGATCTAGTTCTGCTCAGGGACAAGCAGATAGCTCGCAACTGCTGGCCCATGGCCAGAATCACTGCCATATTCCCTGGAAAGGATGGACTGCTCGTTGTACCACCACAGAGAGGCATGAAATCCCTTTCCAGAACATTGTCATTCACTGTTCCTTGCTGGTGGAATGATCTTCTCACCTCCATCTGGAATGCATAATCACTGACAACACATCTCTTCCGTAAGCACTTAACCTCTTCTTAAAAATCCTCCTATTCCCTTATACTTCTCCAAGTAATATCCAAAACGTAGTATTTTCAAAACATAGTTTTTTACTACGACTCTCTCTTCATTGGCGATGGTTTAACTTGTTTTGTAAGAGTTTCGACACACTGCACGAGAACGCTACAGGAGCCCAAAAAACAATGGATCCCATAAACCTTAGTCAAGGTATGCCATATTGAATTCTACACTGATGAAAATGAGGCTGTGTGGCATAGACCGTCTTTACAATGGTATGGGCTGTATAAAGGGCCTAGAAAACTGTAAAATGTTTTTCTAGAGTTTTTCTATTGAAAGATTTTCATTGAACACACTGTACTTCTGTCCCATGCAGCCTCATTGTCATGCCTGTTAAAAATTAAATACGGCACCTGACTAATGTCTATTAACTGTCCTTGTATGGACAAAACAGACATTTTTCTAAATATCTTCTTTTGCGTTCCCCAGAATATTCTTAAAGCGAAACCTAAGAAGGTATGGCATAATTTTGAAAAAATGTAACCAAAAAAAGTTTGTTTGGAGTTTGAAACGGCGTGCCACAGCGAACTTTCTGGAAAACCAGTTCCGGCTGCTAAACACCTTTGAACTACCGTTGGTCTTTGTCAATTAATGCAGAGTTCAAACTGCCCGATTTTAGCCCTGATTTTGACTCGCCGACAGGTTTTGCAAAATTGCTGACAAATGCCCGAAAATAATAGGCAAATCAATGCTCATGCACGTGAGTGAGAATCACGCAGTGTAAATGACCAAAGACGCGATCAGAGAGAATCGCAGATGAGTTGCCAATGCTCGTGAGATATTTGGCATGCTAAATATCTGGACCTGTTGGCGATTCAAAGTCCTGCTGTGTGAAATGTGTTCTGACTGAAAATTGCATCGGCCATGACCGACAGCCAATGAGAGAGCAAAACACAGGGCAGCGGGAGTTTCGGGGAGGAGTTATGGACCAGAATATCAGTATTTTAATAGATGTATTTACAATTATATCCAACAGAAACAAAGCACAAACGTTTGCTTGACCAGCCGCAACAGCAGCACATTGCAAAATGATTTATTTACCTCAACTACAAATGAAACTCTTTGCAGAATACAATCATTGCTCCCTGTGTCTTCAACCATTTTCTCCGCCATAATCTTTTTTCTTTTTCTCCTTTTTTGCTGCAAATCAGTGCACAGACAATTTGGATCACAAGTTTCTGCAGTCTATATTTTTAATAACTCCAGTCTGACGCACGTGTGATCCTGCGTTGTTTCCTTGTCACTTCTCGTGTGTTTGGTTGTGAAACGTAGTTTGTGGACTGGACAGAGCTGTCGGAGATTCTTCATCTTGTACAGTCATGCAATGTGAAACCCCCTGTCGCCGATCCATCGTGCAGTCTGAACACAACTGAATGCTGGCCCAGATAGTCATGCAGTGTGAAAAGAGCAGTGATCCGACAAGTGTGAAAATCGTGCAGTCTGAACTCGGCATAAGTTATAAGCAAGGCTCTTGGACGTGGAAATCCTCTCCAGTTAATTTCTTCTGTTTAGTTCTGTCAAGTTCAGACGTGAGAAAAAACATGAACACACTGGAGAGCTGCTTTATAGTAACAATTGAAGCTGTAATTACAATTGAAAGAAAAACTGACACTGTTTTTTATTATATACTGTAAAGTGGCTTGCCTTAAAGATATCTATTGAATAAAGTGTTATATAAATAAACGTGATGTGACTTGACTGGTGTGCCGAATTTCAGAGCTTGTGCAACCAAATACACATAGCTATCAGATGATTTCTTGATTGCGGTTTTTCTCACCACTGTCATTTTTGTTGCGTGTTTTTATTATTAGGAGTAAAGCTTGCAGCACATATTTGCATATACATCTAAGCCAGTGGTTCCCAAATTTTTTACAGTAGCATGCCCCCTGAGGCATTTAACATCATTCTGCGTACCCCATCTATTCCTCTTAGACTGCAGTCACACCTTTTCCATTTAGGGACAATATTTGCCCCCTTAAATTGATTTTCAGGTCGGTTTTTTTTACCTTTTATAAAATGCAGTGTTTTTCTAACCCTATTAAATATGTCTAATGTTTTGTCAAATTCTTAAAATCCCAATTAAACTAAACCAATCATCTCAACCAAATGAAATCATCAACAAACGCCATCTTTACTCTGCAGTGGCATAAGCTTCAATTTAATGGGTCCATGATCTGAGAAATCTAATTTTCCTTGAGCTTTTGACATATAAAAGGTCATCACACTATAAGAATATCCTGTAAGTTTCAGAACAGAAAACTTCCTTGTTAGTCCAAAAACAGCTTTTATTGTCACCAAGCCCAGTGAATGACTCGTTGTGGAATGTGCCTAGTGAAAGACACATCTACAGAAAAAAAAAAATCACCTACTTCATTATTGTAACTTTGGTCCCGCCCACTGGCGTGTTAGTGAGATGACGAGGACAAAAAAGAGCGATACAGGATCACTGGACTAAATAAATGTTACCTTCCTAAGGATCCTATACAAGGAATGTGGTTATTTATTTATAACAATGTGTATGTGTTAGTTGAGCATTACTTATTTGTATTCAGTCAACTTCACATTGTTTCTCTTAGTAGATAATAGTAGAAAATAATCTGTTATTTAAACTGTGATTAAGTTATATGTATAGAAAATAGCATTTTTTTTATAATTGCTGGAACTGTCGGTCAAACTGCGCAAGTTTATCAGTGACTGAGTTTTGGACTCTAGCCAAAACTGTTATAATCAACAAATCTCTAATTTACATTGTGTTTGCACTGTTAGTTATGAGGAAAGTTAGTGTGCAGAAATTGAGTTGCAATGACAATATCACTGCATTCATGCACTCAACATGTCTGTGATCGGCTGCAATGCTCATCACACCTTTCAGGCCACAATCTAAATATAATGCTATAGATCTACATATACACTCACCTAAAGGATTATTAGGAACGCCATACTAATACTCTGTTTGACCCCCTTTCGCCTTCAGAACTGCCTTAATTCTACGTGGCATTGATTCAACAAGGTGCTAAAGCATTCTTTAGAAATGTTGGCCCATATTGATAGAATAGCATCTTGCAGTTGATGGAGATTTGTGGCATTTAAACGATGCCCAATTGGCACTAAGGGGCCTAAAGTGTGCCAAGAAAACATCCCCCACACCATTACACCACCACCACCAGCCTGCACAGTGGTAACAAGGCATGATGGCTCCATGTTCTCATTCTGCTTACGCCAAATTCTGACTCTACCATCTGAATGTCTCAACAGAAATCAAGACTCATCAGACCAGGCAACATTTTTCCAGTCTTCAACTGTCCAATTTTGGTGAGCTCGTGCAAATTGTAGCCTCTTTTCCTATTTGTAGTGGAGATGAGTGGTACCTGGTGGGGTCTTCTGCTGTTGTAGCCCATCCGCCTCAAGGTTGTGCGTGTTGTGGTTTCACAAATGCTTTTCTGCATACCTCGGTTGTAACGAGTGGTTATTTCAGTCAAAGTTGCTCTTCTATCAGCTTGAATCAGTCGGCCCATTCTCCTCTGACCTCTAGCATCGACAAGGCATTTTCGCCCACAGGACTGCCGCATACTGGATGTTTTCCCTTTTCACACCATTCTTTGTAAACCCTAGAAATGGTTGTGCATGAAAATCCCAGTAACTGAGCAGATTGTGAAATGTTCAGACCGGCCCGTCTGGCACCAACAACCATGCCACGCTCAAAATTGCTTAAATCACCTTTTCTTTCCCATTCTGACATTCAGTTTGGAGTTCAGGAGATTGTCTTGACCAGGACCACACCCCTAAATGCATTGAAGCAACTGCCATGTGATTGGTTGATTAGATAATTGCATTCATGAGAAATTGAACAGGTGTTCCTAATAATCCTTTAGGTGAGTGTAATGCTATAAACAACTATTTTTATGATTAGTTAACATTGAGAGCTGTAAAATAGAGCTAATAATATTGACAATACTGTGTTTAAATGTACGTCACTTAACATTACCTTTTTGTTTGTTGGACTGTTGTATAAAATCAATGTCACATTCGAATGAATGTTTAAACTTTGTTTGTGTGGGTGCTGTTGGGATGTTTGTTAACAGTATAATTAATAATGCTTCTTTTTATGCCTAAGTGAAGAATGAAAAATAACTTTGCCGTGAGTGTATATGCTTTATTTAAAAGCCTCACCTAAAAAGTAAATTGGCCATTTTAGCTCAATGTGTGATTGATTGACAGGCGAGTTGGCGTTTCTTTGATGGATCTCCTTCAGCAGCTCCAGACTGTATAGTTGAGGAGAGAGAAAAGAACTGAAAATGAATTCATTGAGCTGGAGGAACACACATTCGTGTCCAGCATTGAGAACAACTGGTAAATCTGTGGAAGCACAGGCAAAGAGCCAGTACCACCATGAGGGTGGCATCAGACCCCACAAGATTACAGCTAGCAAGACAAAACATGAGTTGCTAAACAATGAGTTGCTGACAGCCCGGTCTACCAAAGACTCTATAACAGTGCCAATGAAAAGACTGCCATATACAGGTGCTGGTCATATAATTAGAATATCATCAAAAAGTTGATTTATTTCACTAATTCCATTCAACATGTGAAACTTGTATATTATATTAATTCATTACACACAGACTGATATATTTCAAATGTTTATTTCTTTTAATTTTGATGATTATAACAGACAACTAAGGAAAATCCCAAATTCAGTATCTCATAAAATTAGAATATTACTTAAGACCAATACAAAGAAAGGATGTTTAGAAATCTTGGCCAACTGAAAAGTATGAGCATGTACAGCACTCAATACTTAGTTGGGGCTCCTTTTGCCTGAATTACTGCAGCAATGCGGCGTGGCATGGAGTCGATCAGTCTGTGGCACTGCTCAGGTGTTATGAGAGCCCAGGTTGCTCTGATAGTGGCCTTCAGCTCTTCTGCATTGTTGGGTCTGGCATATCACATCTTCCCCTTCACAATACCCCATAGATTTTCTATGGATTTAAGGTCAGGCGAGTTTGCTGGCCAATTAATAACAGGGTTACCATGGTCCTTAAACCAGGCACTGGTTGCTTTGGCACTGTGTGCAGGTGCCAAGTCCTGTTGGAAAATGAAATCTGCATCTCCATAAAGTTAGTCAGCAGCAGGAAGCATGAAGTGCTCTAAAACTTCCTGGTATACGGCTGCGTTGACCTTGGACCTCAGAAAACACAGTGGACCAACACCAGGAGATGACATGGCACCCCAAACCATCACTGACTGTGGAAACTTTACACTGGACCTCAAGCAACGTGGATTGTATGCCTCTTCTCTCTTCCTCCAGACTCTGGGACCCTGATTTCCAAAGGAAATGCAAAATTTACTTTCATCAGAGAACATAACTTTGGACCGCTTTTTTTCCTTTTTGTCTTTAGCCGCTTCTGATGCTGTCTGTTGTTCAAGAGTGGCTTGACACAAGGAATGCGACAGCTGAAACCCATGTCTTGCATACGTCTGTGCGTAGTGGTTCTTGAAGCACTGACTCCAACTGCAGTCCACTCTTTGTGAATCTCCCCCACATTTTTGAATGGGTTTTGTTTCACAATCCTCTCCAGGGTGCAGTTATCCCTATTGATTGTACACTTTTTTTCTACCACATCTTTTCCTTCACTTCGCCTCTCTATTAATGTGCTTGGACACAGAGCTCCGTGAACAACCAGCCTCTTTTACAATGATCTTTTGTGTCTTGCCCTTGTCGTCTTTTGGACAACTGTCAAGTCAGCAGTCTTGCCCATGATTGTGTAGCCTACAGAACTAGACTGAGAGTCCATTAAAAGCTGTTGCAGGTGTTTTGAGTTCATTAGCTGATTAGAGTGTGGCACCAGGTGTCTTCAATATTGAACCTTTTCACAATATTCTATATAATATATTTGGGATTTTCCTTAGTTGTCTGTTATAATAATCAAAATTAAAAGAAATAAACGTTTGAAATATATCAGTCTGTGTGTAATGAATGAAAATAATATACAAGTTTCACTTTTTGAATGGAATTATTGAAATAAATACACTTTTTGATGATATTCGAATTATATGATAGGTAGCTGTCAAACAGGGTGTAGTGGCACAATGGCCTCCTGTGGGGCACAATGATGACTCTAGGGGAGACTGTCCCACCCCTATAATACTGATAATGATGATCTACATTTTGTACAGAGGAATACGGTTTTTTTTTTAGTATTATTATTTGCTGTATTTTGGGTTATATTAAGTGATTATAGGCTGCTACTTCACAAAGTAAGAATGAATGTAAGTCTGTAAGCCTGGAAACCTCTTAGACAGGAAGAAATAAGGAGGATCATTGCTTAACAGCACAATGGAAATGCCCAAGTTATTGGAAAGTGGAGATTAGTGGTCTTTGTACTTTGAGCTGTTTCAGTGTGGGACTAAATGGCACATTTTTGCAAGCGGTACGGATGTTGGTTGGCATTAGTCACACGACCGAGAGCATGAGAATGCCCTCCAAAGGTTTCCCTCTTTCACATCATTAGGGCCACGATGAAAACCCAGTCAGTGGGACAATCCGATGACGTTGGAGCATTCCAAGATCTTTTGTCTCCTTTCTCCGATACATTCTCACCCTCTTTCTTGCCTTCCCACTGTCTCTCTGTCAGCCGACATCAGCCGTCCATCATATCTCATCCTGCTCCACATCCCTTTCTTTATCTTTATTTTTTCTTTCCTCTGTTTTTGAGGCGTGAGATTCCAACCTTAGAAAACACACAGCCCTCCAGTTAGCCCTCTGTGACGCAGGAGGGAAGCAAAAGGGGGATCCAGTAAGGGGAGGGTCCAGTTCATGTGTAACAGAAGGTCTCCAGTAAAGGGGAGGGTGATGAGTTTGGCCTTTGGCCGCTTGTGACGCTCTCACTTGTGAGCTATCAGACGAGACTGACAAAGACACTGAGAATGCCCGATGTCTCCTGGGCGTCTTTTTTTAGCTACAAAAGAATGTGTTAAAAATAGCCCCACTCACGCTTGTTGTCTTTCCTTTTGTCTCATCAGTCTTTAGTTCTTTTTCAGCTGTCCTTGATTAAGTTTAGAAAGAGAGAGAGAGAAAGAGAGACAGAGAGGCATACCATACTAATGACCAGACCTGTTTACATATTTCACTCCTGGTTCCATCCGCTTGTTTTTGTTATTGTTTAGCAGCCCCCGGTTTATGTTTAGCCCTCTCCTCCAACACCTACTCTTCCACCAAGATAAAGAGAGATGGAGAGGCGGTGAAAGATGGAGAGATCATAGAAGAGATGGAGGTCAAAAAGACATATTTATAGTGTTTATGCATATAATATGTATAGGCCTATATAAATGCATTTTTATTTAAAAAGTTGGCTTTAGATATGTAAAAAGTTTTCAAAGAATATACGTGTGAATACTAATATTAGATTTATTATTAAAAAAAATTTTTTTTAAAGTAATACAAATTAAATTCATAATTATTTTAAGGATGTTTGATATTTTTACAACTGGGAAACAACAAAAGAAATCCTGAGCAAAATGATTTTTGAGACAGACTGGGAAAGTGACGGTCTGAGATACAGACAAGACACATACAATGACAGGTGAGGAAAGAATGTTTAAGCAGACTAAGAGCGGGACGGTCAGCATTCCTGTGTTTGTATGCGTGTGCTTTAACAGACTGAACTGAAGTCTGCAAAATGTTAACATGCTCATGAGATGGACAGATGAGACGCAAGAAGGGGGGAAAAGAGGACCCAGAGAGTATGGAAAGACTGTAAAATGTTACTTTTTGCGTGGGTTGTCCTCCATCTTCATTCTGTTCTCCTACTTTCTTTCCCTTGGTCTCTCTTTGACCTTTTGCTCATTCAGATGTCTTTATTCTAGTGCATGTTAAAAATATTGTATGTATTGTAGTAAATAAATGAAAATGAATAAAAAAATACACAACCTCATGCACATGATTTAAGAGAGGAGAATAGTTACTTTTATTTCATTGAAATATTTAATTTCACCTACTGAACTGACCACAATGCACACTCATTCTCCACTCTCTTCTCTCTTAATGTCTTCCAGCCAGCAGCTTGCATCAGAGTGTATGTTTGTGTGCGTCAGGGTAATATCTGCACATTCCTGCCAAGCTCTAAGGACCGGAAGACAGCTACGGCCGTGAGTGATTTACAATGACTTATTACCATTTAGGAGAATTTCCGTAACCAGATTGAGCCAGTGTTTGTATGTGTGTGTTAAGGAAATACAATATCATCTGGACACTCCAATGCGTAAGATTTTAAGAGATAAATTCAAAGTGAGTTGAAAGTGAGTAATCCAACTCTGTGTGTGCGTAAGACACTTGCTTAGTTACGTGAACTGTCCTTTGTGTGTGTGTGTGTGTGGTGACAAAATTATAAGACTGAGTATATGTTGTCACATTTATATGAAAATATATATGAAGACTTCAGATGCAAAAGCCTCTAAGTCCGTCTGAAGTTTTTCTTTAAAAAAAGAGGCTTCTATGCAAGTACCGGTACTTCTGACTGGGCTGAGGCTTTAGTGGCTTTGAAGTGAAAGTATTTTATGAACGTATACTATATGCGGTGAGCATTTACTCAGTATCGTTATCTCATTTTTGACCGAGGTAGCTTTTAGAGGCTTTTGCATTTATATACAGTGAGGAAAATAAGTATTTGAACACCCTGCTATTTTGCCATGATATGCTTCTTACAGAGCCACTCCTTGGTTATCCTGGCTGTGTGCTTCGGGTCATTGTCATGTTGGAAGACCCAGCCTCGACCCATCTTCAATGCTCTAACTGAGGGAAGGAGGTTGTCCCCCAAAATCTCGCAATTCATGGCCCCGGTCATCCTCTCCTTAATACAGTGCAGTCGCCCTGTCCCATGTGCAGAAAAACACCCCCAAAGCATGATGCTACCACCCCCATGCTTCACAGTAGGGATGGTGTTCTTTGGGATGGTACTCATCATTCTTCTTCCTCCAAACACGTTTAGTGGAATTATGACCAAAAAGTTCTATTTTGGTCTCATCTGACCACATGACTTTCTCCCATGACTCCTCTGGATCATCCAAATGGTCATTGGCAAACTTAAGACGGGCCTTGACATGTGCTGGTTTAAGCAGGGGAACCTTCCGTGCCATGCATGATTTCAAACCATGACGTCTTAGTGTATTACCAACAGTAACCTTGGAAACGGTGGTCCCAGCTCTTAGCTGGTGAGATCTTGCAGGTGAGATCTTGCATGGAGCCCCAGTCCGAGGGAGATTGACAGTCATGTTTAGCTTCTTCCATTTTCTAATGATTGCTCCAACAGTGGACCTTTTTTCACCAAGCTGCTTGGCAATTTCCCCGTAGCCCTTTCCAGCCTTGTGGAGGTGTACAATATATATATTAGTGCTGTCAAACGATTAATCGCATCCAAAATAAAAGTTTGTGTTTACATAATATATGTGTGTGTGTAATGTTTATAATTATTATGTATATAAATGCACACACATGCATGTATATATTTAAGAAAAATATTTAAGAAGAATGTTATATTTATATATAAAATATTTATAGTAGGCCTATGTAATATAAATTATCTAAATATATATACATTATTTAAATGCAAATATTTCTTAATTATATACATGTATGTGTATGTATTCAAATATACATAATAATTATAACCCGGTACACACACATGCTGTATATTATGTAAACACAAACTTTTATTTTGGATGCGATAAATCACGATTAATCATTTAACAGCACTATATATATATATATATATATACACACACACACACACACACACATTTATGTATATATATATATATATATATACACACACACACACACACACACATTTTGCATATATAATATTAACTCTTTCTCAAGTATTGCTGTAGGAACCAACCTTGTAACATGGAACATTGCGATAAAAGTTAATTAAAAAAAAATTCACAACATAATGAACACAAAATAAATTCAATTTCTATTTATTTAACAGATGTAATAATCAATTGAACCAAAAAAAGAGAAATATTAAATTAGATTGAATTTAGAAGGTAATTTAATTAGAAGTTAAATTAAATTGATTTAGTATTAAATCAATGTTGAAAAGTGGCACACATGCATAGAGTAAAAGATTGATCTTGGGATTTTAAAAATCAAATGAAGATTAATCAGAAAATCAATATTTTTTAGTAGTTTACTTATTGGGCTTGTATCTACAACAGATTTACTGTTCTCCTCCATGTGACTAAATATCATTTGGCAGAAATGTAATCCAGCAGTGTTGTGTGTGGTTTCCTGTGCACGTGTATTTGTACATGCTTGGTGTTTGCAGCATTGTGAGACAGATTCTGAGACGTCATTTTATTGCCCAATGATTATCTTCCTGCAGTGTGTCATTCTTTCTTTCTCTCTTCCCCTTTTTGCTTTTCCCATAGAGCCATTAACACACTCAGTTGCTCTCTGACGTCTGTAGAGGGGCACACGGGTTGGGAAAGGTGAAGGGGGCTTGCCAGATCGTGGTTGGTTAGGACACGCCTTTTTCTTCTCTGCCATACAAAGAATGGGAGCAGTCAGCGAGGGTCAAAGGACATGAACAACATCCTGCCATAAGAATTATCTTTCTTTTTCACTGTATTTATACATCCTCCCACACACGTACACACATTCATCTTCCTGCAGTTACTCTCACTCTTTTTTTCCTTGTTTCTTTCTCAACACCTCTGCCGTTGTGAAATTCGCTTGGGGGTTTAATGAGATGTTTGAGAAATTATTAATTTATATCAGATCATGCTTTTGCAGGTATTCAGTGTCATATGCTGCTCTGCCAACAGTTGATATGTGTGTGTGTGTGTGTGTGTGTGTGGTTCAACTATACCCTATGTTATGGGGACAAAATATCCGCACAAAGAAGACAATATCTGAAATCCTTGTCCTTGCGGGACTTTTTTTATTTGATTTTATTTTGTCCCCATAAGGAAAGCAGCTTATAAATCATACTAAATGGTGTTTTTTGAAAATGGTAAAAAGCAGAATGTTTTCTGTGATGGGTAGGTTTAGGGTTAGAGAATAGAATATACAGTTTGTACAGTATAAAATCATTATGTCTAAGGAATGTCCCCATAAAACATGAAAACCCAACATGTGTGTGTGTGTGTGTGTGTTCTTGACTGAGGCAGTGATTTGCAGTCTTGCAAGTAACATAATTTATGGCTTAAAACACTGGAGAACAGAATATTAAACAAAGTTTGATTTATTTTACTGCTGAGTAATTTAAACATCTTCACTTTTATCAAATGATGTTATTACCTATTTAGACTGGTAGAAACTTGTTCTGTAACACTGACTAATAAACTTTTAATTATTCATCCCCGACACACAAATTGTTAAACTAAAACATTCAGCATTTCTAATGGAGTTTTCCATTCGAGAAAATGAAATGGTTCCACGAGTAATGGTTGTAATTGCACATGCAGTTTGGCAGGAAAAAACAAAGTATAGTAAAACCAAATGATCGTGAACAGCTTTGAGGTTTTGGTGTGGGAAATGAAACTGTGATTATGAATGCAGTGCAAAAGGTTATCAAATGTTACCAATTAAGTGCACACATGGACATGACATATTGATATGAGTTACATTTTATATATACAGGTCCTTCTCAAAAAATTTGCATATTGTGATAAAGTTCATTATTTTCCATAATGTAATGATAAAAATTAAACTTTCATATATTTTAGATTTATTGCACACCAACTGAAATATTTCAGGTCTTTTATTGTTTTAATACTGATGATTTTGGCATACAGCTCATGAAAACCCAAAATTCCTATCTCAATAAATTAGCATATTTCATCCGACCAATAAAAGAAAAGTGTTTTTAATACAAAAAAAGTCAACCTTCAAATAATTATGTTCAGTTCTGCACTCAATACTTGGTCGGGAATCCTTTTGCAGAAATGACTGCTTCAATGCGGCGTGGCATGGAGGCAATCAGCCTGTGGCACTGCTGAGGTGTTATGGAGGCCCAGGATGCTTCGAGAGCGGCCTTAAGCTCATCCAGAGTGTTGGGTCTTGCGTCTCTCAACTTTCTCTTCACAATATCCCACAGATTCTCTATGGGGTTCAGGTCAGGAGAGTTGGCAGGCCAATTGAGCACAGTAATACCATGGTCAGTAAACCATTTACCAGTGGTTTTGGCACTGTGAGCGGGTGCCAGGTCGTGCTGAACAATGAAATCATCTCCATAAAGCTTTTCAGCAGATGGAAGCATGAAGTGCTCCAAAATCTCCTGATAGCTAGCTGCATTGACCCTGCCCTTGATAAAACACAGTGGACCAACACCAGCAGCTGACATGGCACCCCAGACCATCACTGACTGTGGGTACTTGACACTGGACTTCAGGCATTTTGGCATTTCCTTCTCCCCAGTCTTCCTCCAGACTCTGACACCTTGAATTCCGAATGACATGCAAAATTTGCTTTCATCCGAAAAAAGTACTTTGGACCACTGAGCAACAGTCCACTGCTGCTTCTCTGTAGCCCAGGTCAGGCACTTCTGCCGCTGTTTCTGGTTCAAAAGTGGCTTGACCTGGGGAATGCGGCACTTGTAGCCCATTTCCTTCACACGCCTGTGCACGGTGGCTCTGGATGTTTCTACTCCAGACTCAGTCCACTGCTTCCGCAGGTCCCCCAAGGTCTGGAATCGATCCTTCTCCACAATCTTCCTCAGGGTCCGGTCACCTCTTCTCGTTGTGCAGCGTTTTTTGCCACACTTTTTCCTTTCCACAGACTTCCCACTGAGGTGCCTTGATACAGCACTCTGGGAACAGCCTATTCGTTCAGAAATTTCTTTCTGTGTCTTACCCTCTTGCTTGAGGGTGTCAATGATGGCCTTCTGGACAGCAGTCAGGTCGGCAGTCTTACCCATGATTGCGGTTTTGAGTAATGAACCAGGCTGGGAGTTTTTAAAAGCCTCAGGAATCTTTTGCAGGTGTAATTTTGATTCAGATGATTAGGTTAATAGCTCGTTTAGAGAACCTTTTCATGATATGCTAATTTATTGAGAAATTGAGGAATTTTGGGTTTTCATGAGCTGTATGCCAAAATCATCAGTATTAAAACAATAAAAGACCTGAAATATTTCAGTTGGTGTGCAATGAATCTAAAATATATGAAAGTTTAATTTTTATCATTACATTATGGAAAATAATGAACTTTATCACAATATGCTAATTTTTTGAGAAGGACCTGTATATTCATGAATTTGGCAGGTGTTTTTTTCAAAAGCAACTTAAATTACATTGCACTTACATTTTATCACTTCATGGCATGCATTCCCTGTGAACTGAATCCATGCCTTCAGCTTTACCATGTAAAAACTACACTGTAAATTGTAGAGTAAAATGATAAGTTTTATTATTATTATGGTTTTAATGTAAAATACTGTCAATTTTTTTGAGAAAAAGCTATGAATTACTTCCTAGAAGTCCCTGCATGACACATCACATATGAATACTGTCATGCTTAGTCCAGAGGATGATAATAAAGATGCAAAAAGAGTTTAAATAATAAACTCAGGTAATCCACAGATAAAGAGCAGGCAACGTAACAGCGTGTAGACACAAACACACGACAACACTGGACAACTCAACCAAGAACAAAGAGGAACTTAAATACGCAGTGATGACTAAATAAGGAACAGGTGTGGTAATTGAAAGAGTGTTCATGACAACTAATGACTAGCGGGAAACTAGAACAACTAGAACAGATCGTGACAGAACGTCCCCTCCTGGGAAGATGCAGCCTCGAGCCGTGATGGATGGCTTGAGGGAAGAAGGGTTGAGGTTCAGGAGGTGAACAAGGGGCCAGCGATGGGCTGGAACCCTATAGGGGGCAGATGGGAGGAACCAGGGTGGAGTAGATGGCGAAAAAGAAGCCATGGAGAAGATGGTGGTAGGATCCAGGGAGGAACGGATGGCCGACGAGATCCCAGAGCAACCCAGGAGACAGCCATGAGGGAGGTGACCCACGGCTGAAGTGATGGAGGGAGAAGCCGAGGTGGTCCTTTGAGCTCAACTGACAGCAATGATGCCTGGAGATGTAGAGGCCCAGGCTGACTGGGAGACCAAGGCGGAGTCCCCACGACGAGTGGCCAAAGTGGAGCCAAGGGAATGAGGAGTGGAGCCTGAGGAATGGAGGAGCCCAACGGAGCCGTAGGGGTGAAAGCAGCAGATGGAGCTCAGAAGTCCATGGTGATGGTGGGGAAACGACTGATCAAGGTTGAGCTGGTGGAATGAGGGTGCCTGGTAAAGCCAAATGGACAACGGTCCCATGTGGAGCCAAGGGGGTGAGTTTCCAGGCCGAAGCCGATTGGTCGACGGGCCGAGGTGGAACTGAGTGCTCCAAGGGATGAGGCGGAGCTCAGGACTCCTCATGCCAGGGCAGAGCTGGGGACTGGAAGATCCAAGGTGGATCAGGGCTGCATTGCAGGGCTGATGGTGGAGCTGAGGGACTGAAGGGAGTCAGCAGTGGCGGATCCAAAGGAATGGCTGGCTTTGGTGGAGTGTGCAGGAAAGGAAGACTGGCTGTTGAAGCAGGCTCTGTGATGGACAGGGATGGTGGTGATGAAAAACACACTGTGATGAACAGGACTAGTGTCGACAACGAACTAGGGGGGGGTCAGGACCAGTGGCAATGATGAAGTCAGAGGTCATGAACATACAGGGACCAGCGGAAGAGAGGGTTTGTGGATGGGTAGGGTGGGAAGCACTACCTCTGTCTTCCAGTCTATCAGCCATTCCTTTGAATCCAGGTCCACTAAAACCACAAATGTTATGGCTAGCTCAAACCTGCTCAGCTGGGACCCCTGGCTTCTCCTTCGGGATGGATGTGACTGCAGGCTCTGGCTCCTTAGGGGGCATTGGCTCAGACTTGATCTTCATGGCGGGAATCAGCTGAATCTCTGGGTCTGCAGTGGGCTCTGGCTCATTGTCCGTGGTGGGTGTGGCGTCTGGCTCTGGGGTGGTGACGGATGTAGAGTGTGGCTGGATGCTGTCCACGGAATCCTCTTCCTCTTCATCTACATTAAAAAAATTATTTGTCAACCCACATTGTAAAGCTGATGTACTCCGCCAGCGTCCAGCAGGAGTTTCCTCACGGCATCACCAACCAGATCTTATTGTCAAGTCCGATCCAAAACCCCTCCATGAGCGTGATGTCGTTGCAATTGGCGAGGTTGCTGACTTCGGCGAATTCCTCCACATACTCATCCAGGTCTCTTCTTCCTTGGAATATAAAAATCACATCCCCTCAGGTAATCCACAGATAAAGAGCAGGCAACGTAACAGCATGTAGTCACAAACACACAACAATATCAGACAACTCAAATGAGAACAATGAGGAACTGAAAGGGTTAGTTCATCCAAAAATGATTAAAATAATGTCATTTATTACTCACCCTCATGCCGTTCCACACGCGTAAAAATTAAGATATTGAAGCTTTGAACCGTTATGAATCAGCGTATCGAATCAGCGATTCAGAGCGCCAAAGTCACGTGATTTCAACAGTTTGCTGGTTTGACATGCGATCCGAACCGCTGATTCGATACACTGATTCGATACGCTCCGAAGCTTCATGAAGCAGTGTTTTGAAATCGGCCATCATTATATAAGTCGTTATTTAGTTTTTTTGGGGAACCAAAAATATTCATGTTGTTTTATAATATTAACCCTCTAGGCGCCACGGTCGAGTTTACTCGACAAGATGCGGCACTGAATAAAACGGCTGATTTTGTCAAATAGGGTGTCAAATTTCGTTTGACCTCCACTCCACTAGATGGCAGACATGTCATACTTCATCCCCGACTCAAAAAAACATCATGCTTCTATTCAAAATCTTCGAGCAAGAGCGCATTGAATCAGTGCGAACAAACGCGAAGCTAGTGTGCGAGTGAGCCATTTTATCAGAGCAATATTGTTAATGTCAGCAAGTATTTGCATTAGATTATTATTTTCTAATGGCATCAATAAAGCTTACCCGCAATGAAGTGTTGGGTCTTCTATTCGCGGACCCTGATTCTGAAGGGGAATATCTGCAGTGATTCTGAAAGTGAAAGTATCGTCCTACACCAAGCACAAACGGTGAATCCTTTGCCCAATATAGATGGTCCTTTGCCCAGTGTCAGTGGTGGGAACACAGTGGTGTTTCGCGGGGTCGGAGTGTTCATTGCGAAGTTAGCAGGTGTGTTACGCCGGCTTCACACCGCACGCGTTTTTGCGTTGGCAGGGCAGGAGTGCGTATGGAGACCCGGAGCCGCGCGCGGCCGTGTTGCATTCACACTGGCAGCGTTTGTCTCACGCAGCTGAACCACGGCTCGTGTATTGCAAATACAGTTAGTGGGCAACGTGGAGGCAGGGTGGGGAGTCACAATGACAGTAGTCCGAACTGTGCACACTTGGCGGGCGCGCGCGTGCGTCTGTCTCTCGTCTTGTCTCGTCATCTCACTCATGATCTCTGCCTTACCGTGGCGAGTGATATTTTGTATCATACTTTTGAACTAAACAGGTCTTGTCTACTTGTGTTTGTGTGTCATATGAATAATATACATGTGCCCCATACATGGAATCAGAGTGCCTGATGTATGCAGTAAATGGAAAGTCTCTACAGCAAAAGGCCAACCGTTACATGCATTCGGTTTGTTTCTTCCATTTATTAGTAACGATTTACACAGTTAGTTTACTATTTACTATTTACCTGAGCTTTCAGTATTGTGCAATATAGCATACAGGAGGTGAGGGACATTTTTGGGGGAAAGAAGTGCTGCATTTATCATTTAAACATGTGACTTTTCATGAAAATTCTATAATCCAAGGTGACCACCACCATATGACGTCATAATATGCAAATTAGATGGGACAATGTAAGCCCTACATAAACTTTGGGTCATCCTTAATATTTCTCTAATTTACAGAAAGTCTCTATCTTTTATCACTTTTAAAGGGGTGGTAAACCACGATTTCACTTTTCTAACTTTAGCTAGTGTGTAATGTTGCTGTTTGAGCATAAACAACATCTTCAAAGTTACAACGTTCAAAGTTTAAAGCAAAGGGAGATATTTGCTTTTAAAGAAATCGATTTCTAAGGACTACAGCAAACGGCCGGTAGGGACTACTACACATTCACCCAGGGTTTGCTGACATCACCAGGCCCAATTTTTACATAAACCCCTCCTCCGAGAATATGAAATAAGGGGGGCCATTTTGTATCGCCGTGGGGAATAGTTGTTGTGGTATAGTTAGTAGGCTGGAGTGCTGTTGACAATGCCGACGAAACGCTGTTATTTTCATCCGGATTGCAGGTCCACTTTCTTCAGCCTTCCTAGGGACGGGCAGCGTTGCAGTGCGTTTAACATACAACATCATATTCATGTGTGTAAGAGACATGAGGGGAACACGATCGCATTTGCATCGGATATATGCTGCCCATCATAAATCAAAGCACGAGACAGACAGGAGGAGAAGATCGGAAAATGTGACATAATGGACAATATTCATCTGTATTTGCAATACATGAGCCTTCAGCTGCACGAGACAGGCGGGCACGCGCGGCTACCGCGGCACATCTCGCAGAGGAAAGCTTCAACAATCTTCGCGAGTACGGGCTACAACCTGTAAGTGTGATTTATTTTTCGTCGATGTGTTTTCCTGTAATAGTTCGTGTTGTTAATTGTAGCCTACGTTGTAGCAAGGAAGTAAACATGACAGCGCTGTTTGGCTCTGCAAACCAGTTTGTTAAATGCTCATTCATACTTAACGTTATCCGACAAACACCTAACGTTACAAACTGTTTAAAATCTCAACAGCGAACTTGGCATTAGTGTAAATGATTCTTTGATTAGAGCTTTTATGTATTGTTTATCTACAGGCATGCTAAACATGGTTCTGTGTTTGATTTGGCTACTATGTTTAGTGTCCGTTCTTGCGACAGATATTTGGCAAATCGTTCTAAAAATACAAAAGTAACAGTGCCATTCAGGAGCGATCACTATAGATCCGCAGTCTTTACTCTTGAGGACTGAACAGGTTCTGCTCGATCATCTTCACTAAAATTGTCTGGGTCTGATTCGGGCTCTTGGTATGGTTTCATTGACGCTATTGTACACAAAGCTCAGGCTAGTAGCCTGAGGCTACCTGTAGAGGTAAGGGGCGTGACGCTTTCGAGAAATGTTCACTAGGCGGTTAGCGAATCACAACACACTGGGCCAGCTAACCAATCAGAGCCCATTGCGTATTTTTGAGGGACTGGCTTCACAGAATCCGGAAACCATCAGACCGTTTTTACAAGGAGGGACAGAGCAGTGTAGAATAAAGGTCAAATATATTAAAAATACTGCATTTTTTTAAAAACGAAGCATGAACACATGTTACAGTGCACCCCACAAACACAATCAAGCCTTCGAAAGAGTGTGCTTTACCACCCCTTTAAGATATAGCCTTTTCAAATTAAGATGTCAAAATCGAACGTTTTAGGAAAAAAACTCTGGTGCCTAAAGGGTTAATATTGAACCACTGTACGCACATGAACTGATTTAAATATGTTTTTAGTACATTATGGATCTTGAGAGAGGAAATGGCTATGCAGGCCTCACTGAACCTTCGGATTTCAACAAAAATATCTTAATTTGTGTTCAGAAGTTCTTACGGGTAAATGACATTATTTTCATTTTTGGGTGAACTAACCCTTTATATATATATAGTGATGATAACTAAATAACGAACAGGTGTGATAATTGAAAAAAGTGTCCATGACAACTAATGACTAGCGAGAAACTAGAACAAAGGAAACGGGTAACTCAAGGGAAACAAACTAAGGCCCCATCCACACGGAGACGCGTTTAGCTGTATACGTAAAAATTTTGTACCGTATAAGAATTTCAACCACACGGATCCACCGTTTTGGCAGCATGAATTCTATATTTTTTTAAACCAGGTCCCAAAGTGGATAAATCTGAAAACGACACCCTTGCATTTTCGTGTGTACAGCCAATCCATATATTTTGTGAAACGGTGATGTCATCACACCACGTCCATTACGGGAAAGACTAGAAAGGGATACAACTACGGTCACTGGGCATGCGCACATCAATATAGCATAATTTAATTACTGTATTTGCATTATTGTAATGGTAGGTTTAGGGTTGCGGTAGGCGTTAATAAAACACAATCTGGTAAGTAGCAAATTTATTTATTGTTATCGTGAGATTTTGCCTCACCTCCGACCGTTGCTGTACCGCTTCTAGCCACAACTCTTCTTCTCCGTTTTTAGTGTATTTTTGTGGCAGAATTACAGTGCCACATACTGGCCTGGCATGTATACTACATCGTTTTGAGTCGGTTTCAGTCATTTCGTGTGATTTCTTGAAACAAAGGGAAAAAAAGATCGGAGAGGGAAAGCTCTGGCTTCGTGTGGACGGGGCCTAAAAGTCCATGAAAATAACACTAATCACACAGATCGCAACAAATATATTTTATAGAAATAATTTGGTTTCTTCTTGTTTTTGTTATCAGTGTGAAAATGTAATACAAACACCATAATATACATTTACATTTTTAATGTACATTTTCAGTTAGTTAGTTAATGTTTATAGTTAATGTTTATTGCATTATTTTCACGTTCATTGTATGGTAAAATGCTAGGACATTCTGCTAAACATTCTGGACATGTTCCACAAACAAAAGAAAGCCATAAACAATAATAAATAACTTTTGTGTGAACTGTTCCTTTAAAAAAATAATTTGCACTGTTCACGCACTACACTAAAAAAAAATGCATTTGGGTTGTTTTAACCCAGCGGTTGGGTTAAATGTTCGCTTAAAACAACCCAATTGCTGGGTTAAAATAACCCAATCGCTGGGTTAAAACAACCCAATTGCTGGGTTAGTCCATTTTCAACCCAACTTGGGTTATTTTAAACCCAGCATTTTTTAGAGTGTAGTTAAGCATTATCTGTGAACTGAAACGTAATGTAACGTAAAACGTAAATGAATGAAACGTAAATTAAATGTTTAAGCTTTATTCTTGTGAGTGTAACCATCAGTCTCACTAAGCCTGCTGCCCATTCCTGAGGGGGAAAATAACAGATTTTCAACAGTAGTTCTTAAGCTCAGCATTTTAACCACCTGTTGAAATTCATTAGTGCCTTAATTGTTCCAATTAAGCTTCTGCCCTCTTGCCTAGGGTGCTGACACATCAAAGAAAGCCATTAAAAAAGACAACAAAAACCATTTCTGAGTTGTGAGCATGTTGGCCAATGAAACAGTGTGTATTATTGCGTGCTGTAGTGTATGTGTATTTCAGGAGGGGGATCTGGCAGCGTGTGAATGTGGACATAATGAATGTGTGTGTGTGTGTGTGTGTGTGTCTCATAATGGGGGATATTATAGTAATGAGGTACCAGGATGTCTGGACACTTATTGCTCCCCACCTGTGTTTCACTTCCTCTGTGATCGAGGAGTGTGTGCGAATGTGTGGAAGTCGGTGTAATGTCTGTGAGGTTTGTGATCGGACAGCTCAGACTACCGGTCTTCACTCTGATGCGTTCAGTGATCAGTGACGTGACGGGCTGAACGTCAGGACCACACACTCGCATACACACGCATACAGCAGAGCAATCACCGCTGATTGGCAACCCGCTGACACACCCCCACACATAATCAGACACACACACCCTTTGGATTAGGGACTTAAACAGACTCGCCAACAACCACCCAAGAGACCCCCATCAGGGCATGCAGGCAGAGAGAGTCGGTGAGTGACTAACTTCACTCTTTCTTTTATTCTTTTCCCAGCTGTGTCTTCAAACGGCCCTTTGATGTGGGAAATTAAAAGAGCGAGTGTGTCAATATCTCCCTCCATCCCTCCATCGCTCCTGCACACTCATCCATTTCCCTTCCTTCCATCTCTTCCTCTCTCCTCCCTTTCTTCTTTACGGCTGACCCAACAAAACCAGAATGTGACCCTGCAACCACATTACATCCACACACCCTGTGTATGTGTGTGTGTGTGTTTGAGTGTATGAGAGAGTGGGAAAATGAATGGTTGTGTGTGAACTGGGCTTTTTGCATTCATACATGTGTGTGAGGATGCTGCAACCTTCAAAACCGGGGGTGATGTATCATTAAACAAACTGCCCTTAAATGTAAACGTCATGAAAAATGGTATACATTTTTTTCTATGAAACCAAAATGAATAATATAAAGTACATTTTTAATTCTAACGTAGCTTGAAATATGTTTTAAAGATTGTCCTTTTCTTTATTGTGGATACTCTCATTTGTCATTCATTTGATCTATGACCCATCTAAAGTGCCAAGAAAAGGGAGGAATATGAGTGGGATTAGGACGTATTTAAACCCTTGTGCCGGGACGGTCACTGTGATTTTCCTGGGTCAACATATTTCTGTACGAAAATGTATTCCTTACCATATGCCTACCAACCCTATAAGTTATCACTAAAATCAGAGGGGAATGATATGTGAATAACAGTCATGTAGAAGCTAACACTGGTTGTAAGCCTAAACTTGATAAACTGTAAACTTCTCCCTCAAATCTGATTGGTTGATTGGAATGTTGTTCCAGGATCAACACTTGGTGAAATCACATTCACCCTGCCGGCACTGTGCCAGTTCCCCCACTTTTTGTTTGATAATCATTGCCATACCTTAACATGTCCCCCCTCTCACACATTTCGTGTCGTTCCTAAACCCCTGAGTGAGTTTTTCTTCACTTTTCGTGAATCTAGAAAGGTCAACTATTAATGCTGCATGTGTATTTAAGGTTGCATTAACCCCTCAGCCATACTTTCTCCCTCTGTCTGGAAACTCCTCTCTGCTTCTGTTGCAACACTGTGCTATGCTTTATTGCATGTGACTCCGTGTTTCCAGCGCCATGCACTGGTTTCTGTATATGCTAAATTAACCTTCCCCCTCTCCCTCTCTCTCTCTAACTCTGTCTGCCTCTCCTTTTTGCTCTTGAAGGGTTAGTGCTAATGTTCTGCAAGTTCCCTAACTGTTACTATGCAACACTTACAGGCCTTACTATGCAACACCTTTCTCTTTTATTCCTTCTCTCACTCTTTCCTTTACCCTGGAGAGAAATCAGAGGGAGCGTCAGAGAACGAAAAGGGTGGAAATAACAGACTGCTGTCTTAGGAGCGAAGTTTGAATAGGTGTGTATATGGTAAATATGTGCAATGCAGCTTCCCCCTTTACATTACATTATGCAAATACTGTATTTATTTATTCCCAATATAACGGGGCTGAGAGAAAGACAGAACGGGAGAGTTATGAAACTCAGATTGACCGATATAAAATGAAACAATGGGCTTTTTAAACTTTTGCAGTGATAGAGGGGAAGAGATCTGCAGATGAAAAGATAAAGAGATGGACGATTTGATTGCCATAGATCGCGTAGCGGGATGGAGCAGAGGAAGAGAGATAGCAGGAGAGATAGACCTAGAGAATATGATATTGCCAGAGAAAAAAAATAAAAACAACAGAACTTCTTTTTTTTTTCTTTCATAAAATTCGCAAAATGAGACAGACAGTGCCGAGGGGCGGGAAGCGCGCTCTGAGGAGAAGGCGAGTGTGTGTGTGTGTGTGTGTGTGTGTGTGTGTGTGAGTGTTTTTATGAATGAAGTGGTGACTCAGGATGTGTCATACCCCCGTCTTTATAAAGGAAGTTTTAAACAAGCCTAAACATTTCACTTCGCGAAAAATTAGACTTACCCTCGCATCCTTCTCTCTCTCTCTGTCTCTCCCTCCATACACCTCTCTGACCCTCGCCGTGTCTCTTTCCATCCTCACTCGCGTTTGTTAAAACTATACAACTATTGGGACTGGACACAGTCAGGTTTTGCTGCTCTTTTCTTGTTCTCGTTAATTCTGCACTTCTGTCATTCATTCATTTTCTTCCTCCCCTCACGCTCTTCCTCTGTAAACTACTGTCGCGAGCCGTTCGCGCGGATACTGAGAGAGAGAGACGAACTTTGGAGCACGTGACAACATCTGGAGCTTCATTTATTTATTCATTTTACACTTTTGTTTATTTATTTATTTATTTCTCTGCGTATTTATTTGCAACATATCTGCTTTTTAAAACAAGGACCTGGACAAATATGAAATGTAAGTGTCAAATTGTTTATATATTCGCTCCTTTTTCACTCATTTGCTATTTCCAGTGTTGCTATTTTGACACTTGTTGCTAATCATCTAATCGCCTTTGTTATTAAAACACTCTCTGTTTAACTCGTTTATGTCGCCTAAGATAAAACTATGTAACTTGTAAGCATCCCTACGGATTCATTGAACTGATAATGTGATTTATAAATGCGGGAGTTTCTGATGTTCGGGATATGTTAGTGTTGATGGGTAAAGTTGGGTTGACAGGATAATGGCTTGAGGCGTTCGCGGTTAGTTCATTAGAGAAGCATTTATCATGTCGACAGTAATAATGGATCAAGTGTTACTCGCTCAGGGCGCACATCAGCTTCAGCGGACCGAGTGAGATGCAACATGTGCGCGTTCCTTCTCCCAAAAAAGCTGACAGAAGTGTCCTCTGGCTGAGACTATTGATATGTTTTTGGACGTGTGGAAACACGGTCCCGTTGTAAGACTGGCTGGCATGAGCTCCTGGCTGGGACGAACATTGGAGTGTTGTTTGTAGCTGTGCATCAATGATTTCCTCTCCTCCGCAGTGCTGGGTGACTCCTCCTCATCGCTGCTCATCTCCCTGCTGTTAGCTCAACTGCATCTGTTAGCATCTGCCTTCCCTACCCACCACCGGCGGATCCAAACTGACTTTGACAAGCTGACCAATCAGACCAGACACCTTCTGAAGCTGACTCAGGATCTGCTGGTGAGTTAATCTGATGTGACACCAGGAGAGGAAGCTCACACTGTATTCAGAGACGCTGATGATGATCAGATCTTGATCTCGAGCCTCTGAACAGCTGGGCTATAATAATGCTCCTTGCAAAGATTTGTGGACAGGAATTGGCTTATCTCTTGCGCTTTCACTCACACACAAACACATGCACACACCCGTCGACCAGCTTTTTTTCAGCTGGCTCATATTAGAGCTGAGATAGCAGATTGCGGTAGCTTTGAGTCCATGTGGGAGCAGATAAGGCTCATTACTGTAGCCTCTATCTGACTAAAAAAAACAACAGATCTCTGGATTCTGGCCCAGCAGCAGGGCCGACATCCCAGACTCCATCAAAGCTTGCAATGTAACATTCGTAACCTTTAAACCTAATGAGCCTGAACCTACGGGATGGGGGGTAAACACGATCTGCATGGCTCAGAATAAGCCTTGTGCTCGTATTTAGCGCTCAGACCATCTGAGAGCGAAATGCTGTGGGCTTTAGTAGGGTTTTTGTGGTTGCTATGTGATGGAGATCTGTACTTTGAGGGTCTTGAACCCACATTGCCCCCCTCACCTCTCCGAGGCCTCCCTTTCCTACCTCGGAAACATAAACAGATCCTTGTTCCCATGGTTACTTGGAGGTCCTGTTTACCAGCATGAGTGAAGCACGTGGCACAGAAAGGTGAAAAGTACAGTGCTGCCTTCTATGTCGTTCCACTGTAAATGAAAATGTTAACAGATGTACTGCTTAATGGCGCAGCATGAGCCTTGATCATCTGTTGGAATACGATTCCAGGTCATTGGGGTTCCTATCACACGGGATAGTTCGAGCAAAAAAGAAAATGATGTCATCATGCACCCTCATGTTGCCTGTGTGACTTTCTTCTGAGCTTCTGTGTGTTTCTTCAAAAGATGCACAGTATTATTAAAAACTATTAACAATGAAAAACTTAATTAAATAAGTTTTAGTTGAAGTACTAACATTACAACCCGAAGTGAAAACTTAAACTGAAATAAAAATAAAAGTAAATGTTTTTAAAAGAAAAAACGGACAAAAAGGAACTAAAGAAAATGACTATAAAATATGAGCTATTTGAAAATGATAAAAACAATGCTGGTATATAAATAATACTAAATAATACTGGGATTATACGTTTTAAACATTCTTTAAAATATATTTTTATTGTGTGTTACACTGAAGAAAGAAAGTCATACCGTTTTGGAAATGATGACAGAAATGTCATTTTCAGATTTCATTTCTACCCTTTTAAAATGTATTTTGACCCTGCATGGTTTTTGATTCCAATTCTCAAACGGTCAAGCTTACTCAAACGATTACTCATCTCGAACAGGACAGATTTTCCTTTTTAGCACAGAGAATCACCTGTCTAGATCAGAATCCATCACTTATGGATACAAAATCGCATGCCACCTCCTCCAGCTCTTTGCTTCAATTAGACACAATAATGGTTGGTTGTGAGTGTGAGTGTGTGCGTGTTGTATATAAGGGTGTTTTACGTCTGCCGCCTTGTGTATGTGCACCAGATGTTACAGCGGAGAACTCTATCAAAGACCCCACTGGTGACAAAAGGGCCCGACACACTTTGAAAAACATTTTGTTAGTTTTTCAATGACATGAAGCATTTATTTTGGTTTCTTTTCTTCTTGCATGGAGTTCCACTTTACAGGGGTCAAGGCTAGGAAAGAAAAATAGAATGGGAGTCGACGGAAAGTCCCCACAAGAAAGCTATAAAACGCTGTGTGCGTGTATGTACAGAATGTGTTACTGTTACTTGTGTGAGGTGGTGAGAGTGTGTATACATGCGATGTTTGTATGACCGTGTGTGCGTGCCGGTGAGAGTGTGCATGTTGTAAATAGTTGTGGTCTGTGTAGGTGTGGGGCTGCTTGTTTAGCTTTCGGTCTCCACAGCAAAGTGTCCTGATAAAAATCACTCCGATTTATCACATTCCCGTATTTGCATTCAGGAAGACGGGAGGAGGGAGGGCACAAGAATCAGTCGAGTGAGGTCAAACGGAGAGGGTGGGGGGAGAAGGCGACAAGCGACCGAGGAGATAAAGAGATCAGAGAGCGCTCTGGATGAGAGACGCTCAACAAGTGCTCATGTGTGTGATGATAGTCCCACTAAGATGGACAGTGAGGTAAAGGATGGATGTGTCATCATTTGGCTGATACTATGAGCCTAGATAGAAAAAAAACAGAGAGATGCAGAGCTGAGGGAGCACAAAAACAACAACAAATCAAGGAAAAAACACATCATTCCAAACAGTGCGGAAAGCGGGCTTGAGCACGCTATTATTTTCCTCACGTTGACTTGTGATTGGTCGCCGATGTTGTTTTCCTCTTCTGATGGGGCTTCAAAGACTCAAAGGACGCATTACACCTGTCATTTTATCAGCACTCATTAACGCTCACAAACAACCTTTCGGATGACTTGTAAACAGTCTCAGCTTCATTCACGTGGCAGCCACATTAGGAACCTCGGATATTGTAGCGCATTGTCTAAACACGGACGAGAGCAAGTTAGGGTCACTCCTTGCCCCTTATGATACCTTACAAACACCTGAGTTTGTTTCTGTCACCCTCTAGTGCCAGGTGAGGGCAGTGCAACCAGGCACGAACCGGCCCATACGTCATGGCACCTTTTTTTAGTCCTGACCCTGGAGTTTCCCTACAGCCCAGTGTTGTCTATTCCACTTTAAACTCCTTAGTCATTGCTTATGTTGTTATTCTTCCTCTAGAAAACATCCTGTGGCTTTAGGTCACAAACTTTTGTTGTCTAGGTTCAGAAGTTAAAGCGCGGGGAACTCTGGGTGACTGCTGTTCCCTGTAATTCTGCGGTGGTTCTGCAGTCGTTTCATTTCTGGCACAACTGTTACTCTTCTGTTTTGATTGTCGAGTCCAAAGTTGGGGATCTAGAATTTAGGTGTGACCAGAGGAAAGTGCCATGCCGTTTCCATGCAGTTTTGAACCTTTTATTGATGCCCGTTCTTTCTTTTTGTCCTTTCTTTTCAGAAAGACCCGGTGTTTGGTACAGAGTTTGATCACCACAGGTTCAAGTCTCTTCCAGCCATCAGCAGCAGAGTCAGTGACCTCACCACTCTGGAGGTGTGTATGAGGACCCTCATGCTGCCCTTTATCATCACTATTTACCTCTTTATCAGTAGAGAGCCATCCCAAGCAAGGGGGTCCCACTTGGTCAATTCATAATTGCGGGACCTGGGACTCCCTAATACACCAGTTGCACTGCCCTATTTATGGCCCTTTATCTGTCTGCTTGTACAATGTAGTTCTTTGGTATTTTTATTTCCTTGGCTAGTTTGCCATGACATTATCATGTTGTTTTGTTCTGAATTCTCTAACTAATGTTCTTTATGGCTCTTTTTCTCTCTTGCAGTTCAAGCCTACTCTTTCTCAGCTCCATGCGGACTTAAAGTCCTTCGAGCACCATTTTGAGTGGCTGAACAGAATAACACGCAAGCAGCACCACAGCTCAGTACCAAAGTTGACGGACATGATCTCCCATATTAAGAGCCTTATAATCTCCTTACAGCGTCAGGTACATGCTCAGACACACATCTCTCAGCAAACAATACTTTATCAACTATATCAAGAGTGGCTTATTTTTTATTAATTTTTTTATTTCATTTCAGATGACCAAAGCAGAGGCTCCCCGGATCCCCGTTCCTTCTCCCTCACTCCCACCTAATCCCGCCTTTCACTGGGAGGTGCTTCAGTCCTCTCAGGAACTCCTGCAGCAGTTCAGGCTCTTCTGTGACTGGGCCTCACGAGTGTTCCTTACCCTTAAATCTAGATTACCAGCATGATGAACCTCAACGGTAAAAAAAAAAAACAACGGTGGTGAACTGTCTCCTTTACAATACAGCAAAAAATGGCCAGGACTCGATCATTATTACAGTCCAGGGATGGACTGGCAATAGGGAGCAACGGGACTTTTCCCAGTGGGCCGGATCGACTTGTGGGAAAATACTTTCGATATCGTCCGATCGGCCCATCTGAGTGAAAGGAGGGGAGGTCGAATATTTCAACTTATTCTCTCCTACCCATTCACAACCTACTCTTGTTCAATCTCAATCCAATCACCATTGCTGTTCGCTTCCAAACCAGGTATAAGCATGAGAGTGAATCTGTGCCTAACACAATTTTGCATTTCCAGTCATGCATGATTATGAATATTGCATATGGAACTAGGAAGACAACAATTGATTTGGCCTTTAGTGTATTTCAGAATGTTTTCCATCAGCTGAAATGTAGTGCCATAGAAATATTACATCTCAAAAAATTAGGTCCAGCCCCAGAATAGTAATAAATTGAGTCATAAAAAGGGGCACATTAAGTCATCTGACACCGCATTGGACAAGTGATGTGAATCATGTGAGAAAGATTGAAACATCCCCCAATGCTTTGTGCGATGTTGTAGTTGGCGATTACCTGTGGTGGGTTGTGATGGGCCGTGTACGTCCCAGGCCCATTTTTTTTTTAGTCTCAGTCCATCCCTGTCACAGTCTGATGCCTGATCATTGAAGGAGTCCGATCTGAAATTAACAGTGCACTCCAGTCGACATCCTGCTTCTGACGCTCCATTTAACCGTAAACCTTCCTTTGCCTTTTCTTTTTTTATACAATTCATTTTTTCAGAACTATTCGTTATTTATGTATTTATTTATTTATTGACTAGTTATTTATTTGATGATATTATTTATTTGATTTCTTGATACTTATGTCAACATTGTCAACATTCTTTCATTTGCAAGTCAAGAAGTAAAATGTACTCTTTCTTATTTTTTTTCCTTTATCTTTTTGCTTCAATTGTACCACACACGCATACACACACACACACACACACACACACACACACACACACACACACACACACACATGTATGACAGCTTCATTTTTATGTCTCTTATTAAACTGATTGTATTTTTATACAATTTAATTTCCTCTTCACTGTTACCTAGGTTACAATTCTCTGCCACTAGATGTAGCAATATTTTGGGAGTGTAACGTATATCAGTGCAGAATGAGAGAGGACTAGCACTGACCGGAACTTTGCTTGTCTTTCTTTTATGATGTTGTCTTTATTTTTTTTGCACAGCATATCGGGGTTTATATTGTTTGGTTTTTTTATATGATTGGTTCTGTGATTCAGGAACATGTTTTGATAAACCTTATTTCAAGCAACATGAGAAAAAGACAACCTAAGCCTTAAAATACTATGTATTGTGATACTTTGGTACTGTAAAGCTGTACATACATGTTCCCGAATGTAAACTGGTATATACAATGCGTGTTTACGTATAATATTGTTTTCTATAATATAGGTCAAGTTCTCTATCAATGTGTTGCAATAATAACATTATTTTCCCCCCCTTTTCCTCTTTTTTAGGATTTTGATACAGTATTTACTATTTATTGATATTATTATTATTATGGTTATTATTAATTATAATTGTTATTATGTTCAAATTATTTATTTTCACTAATCAGAAGCAAGACTTCTGTCATGTTTTGTACTTTTTTACTACTCACCACCATCCATCTCTGTTTAGGCCGGTCTGTGTCTACATAGACTGAAAGTTGCTACATGTATGTGCACTAAAATATGCAAAAACTGGCTGACTGTGTTCAATTGTGTGCCTTGTGAGAGGGACAATAAAGGAATTTACATGTATATTTTAGAAATGTGGTTGTTATTGCCCATTGTCTTAAAGGGAAGGCTATATAATTATGAATGCTAAAACTTAAGGGGAATATACCTTGGAAACATAATAACTAATCTTTACTTTTGAGTAGGCCTGCACATTTTCTGTAGTAGTAGGCACGTTGAACATACTGAGCAAGCGATGGCGAATGGGCTAAACTACATTACCCACAAATCCTTGCGCAGAGCCAAACCAGTGCATGACATGACATTCCTTTGTTAATATTCAAGAATTGAGACTTATTTAGGAAGCGAACTTTGTAGAATAACCTAATGGGTTCATTTCCTGCTCATTTTAAACAAAACTACGGACGGCGTACGCATATCTTAATTAAAAGTTCGTCACAGTATGTTTTTGACCAATGAGACGAACCAACAGGGAACGAGGGTGAACCAATAGACGAAGACTTTACTGAGAGGCGGTCACAGACGGGCGACTGCTGGTTAGTTTGTGCTCTAGATTATTGTTAAGGTTGTGTGGACTAACACTGCGGACTTCGGCCTTATATCATTACATCAAAAACGGCCATTTCACAGCAATGGACCGGGGGAATAAATCATGCATTGAATAATGTACTTATTCCGACAAATATTGCGACGCGTGAGGAACGAAGACAAAACCGAGATGGATTCGATAAGGCCGGATCGAGATAGCACAAATAATTCAACAAACATCCGATAAAACGATCCACTATTGATTTGTATAGAAACTAAGGGGTGAGTGCGCTTTGGCCAATTGAAGCCTTTTATCTTCATTTTGTGTTTAGTTGTTTTTTTTCCATTTCCCTGGGACAAGAAGGCAGGAACACACAGATAGATAGCGGGTGAGGGAGGGGGAGTGAAGCAGCAGGAGGAGGAACTTTAAAGGAGAAGGTGGATCAATTATCAGATGGTCTGTTTACTGAGATACACTGATGATCAGGATTACTTCTGGGAAATACTTCTTTATTAGCAGTCTTTCTAATTTTCTGGGCAATCTGTTATCTAATGTAATAATATTTTTCATAGTAAAGCAGTTTCCTAAATACCATAGTTTCATACGATTTTAGAAAGTCTTAGTTTTTGCTTTAATGACACTCCACAAGTTTTGTTGCATGATACGTCTAGTACTCATTGGATTGAACTTGACTGTTTGTACAAAGCAGTTCAAATGATAAGCGTCACACATTTACTTGATTAGTGACCTAGAAATAGGGCAGAATCTTAAATATATAAATCATATTGATTTTGCATCAAAAATATCCAGGCTCAAATTACATTTAAATCCCAGATTTTATGTGTTCTCAGAAATTTGGACTCTTGGTATATTTTTATTTACAATATGTCAGCATTTCTCCCAGAAGTGGTGACCTATTACAGTCCTAAAATTATTGCGCAAAAGGAAAACATGATCATTACCACAAACTCTTTAAATGATATGTTGCAATGTGTTCAGATGACCAATAGGGTTGTCTTAATATTTTGAGTGTTTCTAAATGTCTCTTGACTTTTACTGGCTTTATGTCCATGGCATTCTGCACAGCGCAAACCATGTTTATCCTCATTGTACGTGTAGTCTGGGTCATATTTACCTTTACCTTGTTTCAGGATGAGGAAATGCTATTCAAGCTGATGTTGACATCTGCCTAATTTAGCTTGCTTCCAAGGAGAGCCAAAATACCTTTAACAAAACAAATGAGAACCATTTTAATATGAGGATCTCCCGATTTATGTTGTTATACTTCATACTCATGATTATATGTATAGTTGCATTTTATTGTTTTGTTTTTTTGCATGCATATAATACATCCTAAATCTATTTATATATATTTAAATGTGTGCAGCTCTATCAACTACGGAGAAGACGACAGAAGACTTTCTGCCTCAGAAAAGATTCCCTGGCTGAAATCTGAGAGGACTGGCCCAAACTCCATCAAACACAAGCCATGGCTGCCATAGTTGGATCAAAACCGCAAAACTGAGATCCCTTCACTACAGCCCAACTTTTTCTGATGGCCAACACTGTTGCTACTCTGGTGGTCCAAACCGAACTCTTACCTTCTCAAACATCCTCCTCCCTCTCTCCCTTTCCTTCCCTCCTCCCCTCCACAGAGGATGGAGAGGAGGATGGAGAGAGGGGAGAAGAAGAGGGCAAAGAGTTGGTAACAGTCGGGCTCACAGGTGACATGGTGACGTCATCATCACCCCCTGTTGCAACGGTGGCTCAAAACCCAGAGCATCCATTCCAGTGTTTGGACTGTGGGAAGAGTTTTAAGTGGTCATCCAGACTGGCACATCACCAGAGAAGCCATAACAATGAGAGGCCATATCGCTGTAACCTTTGCCCTAAGGCCTTCAAGGGCTCGTCTGCCCTACTATACCACCAGAGGTGAGAGGTCAAATGATTCTAGATATGGGTTGACATGCCAGATCACAAAACCTGTTGTAAGATGTGATTCTGTGCTGACTACTTTATTTTTGTTTTATTATATGCCGTTCTCCACAATTTGCACTTCATGAAGTTGGTTTGTATGTTATTTAAGGTCTCATTCTGGAGAGAAGCCCTATAAGTGTGATGACTGTGGTAAAGCATTCAAACGCTCTTCTCTTCTACAGGTGAGCCATTCCAATCTCAAGCAGTGTTAAGCAGCAGGGCCGTTTCTAGCCATTTTGACACCCTAGGCGAAATCCTTATTGGCTCCCCCCAGCCAAATCTTAAAAAGCAACATGGTATTACTGGTATTAATTTTAATCCTTATTAACAAATACATACATGCATACCATTTTGGAACTGTAATCCTTATTAACAAATATATACTAATACAATTTGGAAACTACGTATAAAAGCTGTTCCAGTCGCATGAAAGTAACAAGAATAAATATTGATTAACGCAACGCTATGCCCTGTACGACACTATTAGAACTGAATGAATCGATTCAGCTTTCAACACCACCCGTAAAGATGCAAAGCGACAAAGCGGTTTAATAAAGGATAATAAATATTGTGAATTAGCACATTTTATTATACTATTTTTAAATTGGCTGTTGAAGTTTTATATGGGACAATTACACACTGATCCTTTAACAATGCATTAGCGCAAAAACACACCTTTTGGAGATGCAAGTAAGAGATGAAAACTTAATAGAGTCTAAATATAATGATATCATGAAATGCTAAAGTGAGTGTGGTTAGCCTACATCTTGCTTCTATAATACACACCGAGCAATATTACTGCCCATTATTATTATCTGCCCATTTCACAGCGTGATTTCTCGACTGCCACAAATACGGCCCTAACAAAATACAGATTTGTGCACTTTTTATTGTACCTGTTTTTTTAATTGGCCTTTGAATTTAGCTTTATTGTGTGGTTAAAAAAAGCGTTACCTTGCCAAAGCTTTGACCGAGCTCTTTGATCTAATGGTGTTGAGCGCTCCAAATGCAAACTTTACATGCAACATTCAGACAGTAATTGACAGTACTCTGATCCAATAGTGTTAGGGGAACCAGTGGGGGCAGCAATCATATTTCAGGGTGGCCTTGACACCCTTTACACACACCCCTGATAAGCGTTCATTGGCGCCCCTTCAGCTGATGGCGCCCTAGGCAACCGCCTAGTTCGTCTATGCCTAAAAACGGCCCTGTTAAGCAGTCATATGAGTTCCACCTTAAAGTCAATTATCAATTTATTAACTAAAATAAAAGTGAATTAATAATTAATGGGCGTATATAATACACTGGTAATTTTAATAAAACTTAAATTCATCCCGCTGTTTTTTTTTTTCTTTGGGCAAGTGTTTTCACGTAGAGGTTTTTAATGGGCCAATGTGACTAAATCTAAATTTAAATTCAAAGAGACAAGATGGTCTATGCCCGTTCTGACATCTTGTCCAAAACGAGGCGATGTGAACAGTTGTGTAATGTATGGTTATTTCATGTTTAAGTGTGTTTTCAAGCCATCTCGGTACAATAAAGTAAAAATGTAGTGCTAGTTGACATAGCCTGTCTTTCATTATAGAAACTAGTGTTGTCACGATACTGGAATTTCTAACTTCGATACGATACCTAAACAAGTATCGATATTCGATACCATTTTTGATACCACAGGGAAAAAACGCTGCATATACCGTCAAATAGATATTTGGATAATCTTTGGATAATAGATAATCTTCCTGAACTGTTTACGACTGTGTTGACGTTAATACTCACCAAGACTGACATTGAGAATTTTTTTGAGTGTATTTGACCATTATAATAAGCTGGAAAAAGGAGCTAATTTTTGCACTTGTATGTCAGAGGCTGCTTTATTACGGTATATGTGTGTGCACTTCAGATGCGAGCGCGAAATCTGCGGGAATGAGTAGAATTAACGTTATGTGCAATCCCGCGCAAAATTCACACCAATACTAACACGCTGTCACGAGGAAATATCCAGCAGAACACGCGTTTGCTGTGTTCAGAAGGTTAACCGGTGTGTGTCAACTCTATCGGTCGGAGAGGAGAGTAGAGCGCAGCTGGTATCTATACTTTAGAAAATGAGTATCGTATCGTTTCAGATATTTCAGTATCGATACATATCGAAATATTGATATTTTTGACAACACTAATATAAACTATAAACTGTATTTCTTGCCTTATTCTGTGATTTATGAAAATTCAGTCATCATTTACTCACCCTCAAGTTGTTTCAACCCTGTATGAATTTCTTTCTTCTGCACAACACAAAATATTTTTTTAAAGAATGTAGTTTTTTTTAAACAGTTGTGGGTGAGTAAAATGAGGGCTGAATTTTTCATTTTTGGGTGAACTGTCCTTTTAATGCACAATTGTTTGTAGTAGCCCTACATAAGCGAATCATAAAATTGTCATTAGGACAGTATAGGAAAGAATATTATATAGTTTACAAAATTTTGGTTATTGTTTAGCAAGTTATTTGATTTCTTAGCCAATTAAAAGCAAGAGATAAGAAAAAATAAAACCTGTCAATTAGACAAGGTCAGAAAAAATGGTATTACACTTGACATTTCTGTCCCCCTCTCTTCTTCTACACCCCTGAGATAAATACAGTTTTATATTTGACAAATACGTAGATGCATTTAAATAGATTTTTTAATTTAAGTCAGTGATCAGTGAACTGTACAATGGTGTTTTTACATTGATTGCCAAATGGGTAGAAAAAATATTTTTTGTGGCAACTGAGTTTTTCAGGGTTCTGATGAGATTTCTTTATTTTTGAAACAATAATATAAAGGTCTTTACTGTCACTTTTGATCAATTTAACCCTATGGTGCTATTCGTTTAGGGGTTGCATTGGTTGTCTTCCCGGTCATAAGTGACCGGACACCTAAAAATTAAACTTCCTCCACCCCAGTAAAACCAATGCAATTTATTTTTCTTCAATAATATTTTTTCTTTTTAATTTTGTATTTTGAGATGATTTGATGTTTTTTTTATTTTATTTTTTTTATTTATGCAATAATTATGGTCTATTTTTGCCATTGAAAATATATATAGTTTTTTACTATTTATTATAAAGTTTTAGATATTTTTTTGTTTGTTAGAAATATAGATAATTTCTGTGAATTTGTGTTTTTGCAGATTTCCCATTAATGTCCTATGGTGTCATTTTTGACCGAAGAGCACAAGTGGGAGTATTTTTTTTATGACCACTTAGCATGCTCGGATTATGCCCTCAATTTTTGTGTGTTAACATACTTAATGCTAGAAAGGTCACCAAGTTTCATATCATTCTGATGAAGCTGTGATTTTTAAAAATTCCAAATGTGGTTCAGTTTTTCGTGTGTGGATGTGTCAATATCACACTCTTGATGTTTTAGAGTGTCACCCCTTTACTGCGGTGTACTTTTTTTCAGCATTGTGGCCGATTTGTAGATTGTAGACACAAATTCTGTGAACTTTGCAGATTTCCCATTCATTTCCTACGGGGGTCATTTTTGACCAAAGAGCACAAGTGGGAGTCATTTTTTACGACCACTTAGCATGCTCGAATCATGACCCCAATTTTTTTGTGTGTTTACATACCTAATGCAAGAAAAGTCACCAAGTTTCATATTCCGATGAAGCTGTGATTTTTAACATTTCAAAACAGAACATTTTCCGGTCAGAAATGACCGAAGAGCACCAGAGGGTTAATGTCTTTGCAGAATAAAAATTAAATGACAATTGGCTTCATTATTATGTTTTAAGTGTCATTCCTAGTCCTCTGATGGCTGGAGATTATGTACCCTTACTGTACCTTACTTTAGTTTTAACCATTCATGCTGAGAATTTATTTCGAGAGTGTATTTGGTTCACTAAATACAATCATAACTTGATTCACTATAACAATGGTTTATTCATCCAGATTCACCGCAGTGTGCATACAGGTCTTCGCACTTTCCAGTGCTCCTACTGCCCTTTGACATTCAAATGGAGCTCACACTACCAGTATCACCTCCGCCAGCACACCGGTGAATGTCCGTACCCGTGTGACAGCTGCTCCAAAGCCTTCAAGAACTCCAGCAGCCTGCGTCGCCATAAGAATGTACACCTGGGCTTCAAGCCCTACGTCTGTGATGTCTGCAGTAAAGCCTTCAGTCAGTCCACTAATCTACGACAGCACATGCGCATACACACGGGAGAACGTCCATATATCTGTGCGGAATGTGGACGCAGCTTTACGCATTCATCCAACTTGGCGTTGCATCGCATCTCTCATGAAGAAGGAAAGGGGAGGGGTGCTGGGAAGGCTGGAGGGGCCGAGTCAGCAACTCGAGAGATGGAGGTGGTGCTGACGGAGGATTTGAACACTGTTGGAATGAGCATTTCTGAAATGGTGGGCCTCGTGGGTGGACAGGAGGGAGGAGTTGGACAGGTGTTCCTGTCTCACAGTACGTCCTCGTCTGATACCTCAGGCACAGCCAATCAGAACATTCTGCCACAGTTGACGCTCACACCCACTTCCTCCACTGTCACGGGCACAGAGCATCTCCACATGGGAAAGTCCAACACAGGTGCTAGTGTTTTGCTGTTTAGTTGTGGCAGCTGTAATGAGACATTTTCAACACAGAGTCACCTTGAGGCCCATCAAACTCTACACCTAGATAGCCTTGGTCCAGCAGGCTGTGGAGAGGTTGTTACACAAAATAGCACAGAGGCTGAGGGAGGTGGGGTGTCACTGATGGGGGCTACACCATTGTTGGCAGACTTTGAAGAGGTTGTTGAAACCACCGCAGTTGCAGATAGCGGTCAGGGGGCAGAGTTACTTGGTCTGGATGCGGTTAGAAATGAGTCAGGGCAGGAACAGTATGATCTACTTCAGACCTTCACTGCGTCTGTGAATCAGATGTCCACTGAGACCAGTGTTTCAACTACACAAGCTACAACGGTATGTGCCTACTGTGGGAAGAGTTTCAAGACCAGCAGTGGACTCACCAGACACGTGGCTCAGGTGAGACCAAAGAAATTCTTGTCAAAGATGAGCTTTTTAAGAAACAACCTCCATTTCTCATGATCTCTTTCTTTTCAAGGCCCATCCTCTCGCTCTGTCTGAGTCGCGTTCTCAGTTCAACTGCTCGGCATGTGACCGCTCCTTTCCTCTGCTCTCCTCTCTGCTCAACCACCAGCACTCCCACACACCTGAGCAGAGGCTGCTTGCTGAGGCAGAGGCGGAAGCAGAGATCGTATGTCCCTCTCTCTCACTGCCCCTGCCCTCCTTAAAAAGAGAGGGTGAAGATGGAGAGCGAGAGATCCATGTCAGTCTAATTGCTGTCACTGAGGAGGGAGAGAGACGAGCTGTGAAGCCATCTGCCAAAGCATCAGGGAAGGGAAGCAGGAGAGGTGGAAGTAGCAAGACATCTGCCACAAACAACGGTAAGAGTGCTGCAGTGGATGTTAAACCATTGGTTTGGTTTATATTCAAAATTTGGCTTCTCTGACTGAGGTTTATTTATTCTCATTTATTATACATGTATGCTATATGTGTAAGCTTTTTATATGTGAAGACCTTAAAACGTTGTATTATAAACACCCATTTGATACATGAGACATTGTCACACACAACATGATATTTTTGTATTTATGTTTTTATTCTCTATAGAGAGGCCATATCGCTGCTCTGAATGTGGGAAGTCATTTAAAGGTTCATCAGGACTTAGGTACCACATGAGAGATCACACTGGGGAGAGACCGTATCGATGCACAGAGTGTGGCAAGAGCTTCAAAAGGTCCTCACTGCTCTCCATACACCAAAGGGTAAGCACAGCTGCTTTTCAAATTGATGTTTTGATTTGTTTCTGTGTAAGAGCAATGTAAAAAAACGTATTCATTGCATTATTAAATCAATGCTGTGATGTATTTGCTACATTAATTACATTTAAATATTTTTTTAAATAAATAGCATGGAACACAAATGTAAATGTTTTGATTTGATTTACTTAACATATTTTCCATGTATATTTAGAATTCATATAATTATTCATTATTATAATACATCATAAAAAAGGGGAAAAATTCATATATTCACTTAATTGTGGGGTATTTCTTTAATTTTGTTAATGTTTTCAACATCTGCTAAAAAGCCAAGATAAATATTAAAACATCTTTAAAACAACCATCTCTAGGTCCACACAGGTGTGCGGGCTTTTCAGTGCCCCTACTGTCCACTGACCTTTAAATGGAGCTCACACTACCAGTACCATCTTCGCCAGCACACCGGTGAGAGGCCATATGTATGTCAGGAATGTGGCAAGTCTTTCAAGAACACCAGTTGTCTCCGTCGCCATAGTCAGCTCCATTCTGGCCTACGTCCACATGCTTGCTCTGTGTGTGGAAAGGCTTTCTCTCAGACCTCCAACCTCAAACAGCACGAACGGACACACTCTGGAGAAAGGCCCTTTCAGTGCTCCCAGTGCCACAAGAGCTTCACCCACTCATCCAATCTGCAGCTGCACCTACGCACACACTCCTCACGCAAGGACTTCAAGTGCCAACACTGCGGAAAAGAGTTTGTCATGCTCTCCTACCTGCAGAGGCACTTGAGAACTCACAGTTCTGGGGGTGCAGTAGCATGTGCAAAGGAAGCAGGAAAGCTGGCTAAAGGTAGTGGGACTTCAGAGACAGCAACGCTAAATTTAAACTTGAATGTACCTGGTGGGCTTACCTCATTGTTTCCCAGTGATGGCAATTCCACGTTGATTCTTTCACCCCCAAATCTCGACATACCTCCAAACACATCACAGAATTATTTTATGATCCAGACAACTTCAGGGCTTCAGCTAATCCCACTCTCCAATCCCACTCCAACACAGCAAGCCCCTCCTCCACCACCCCCTCCTCCCCCACCACCACCTCCACAGGCACAGAATTTCCTGCTTCTTCAGTGCCAGTCGAACAATGGTAACCAGCCTAGTCTGATCCTGGTCCCCACAGCATCCAGTACAAACACTCTTCCCACCCCTTCAGAACCACAGACCCTCCCCTTGATGCAGACCATTCAGGCAATGCCCCAAGTTCTGGCGGCACCCCGAACTCAAATTCAGCAGTTTCAACCAGTTCAGACACAGCAGAGATTTATTTTGACCAATAATAATGCTCCCCTCATCACTGCCCAAAATCAAAGCACATCGACGATCGCTCGTCCAATTTTGGGAAGCCTCAGTCGTAGCAGGAAAGGTGGAACGAGGCGTGGACGGAAGCCTAAAGCTGCTACCTCAAAATCCCTTTCTTCTGTTCAGACCACACCAGTCAAGCAACCATTAATGTTATCAGCTGCTATTTCCACATCTACTACGGCATCCAGTGCCACCTCTGCTGCTTCTGTAAAGGCAGAGTTCCCACAGCTTAATTCTAACAACCCACTGGCTGCATCGGCTGTCAGTACAAGCCAAGTACCTGAAAGTCCTTCTGTCCCTGCAGTTAGCATTATGTCAGTGACGCAAAACACTGCACTAACAAACAGTTCCGCTGTGTTGAGCGTTGATATTGAGAGTGTTCCAGTAGAGGAGAAAGCTGTTGAAGAAATTCCAAGGGAGCGCTTTGTTCTGTGCCTAAAGAAAGAAATGGAGAATGGCGAGCAGGGGGATGGGATGGAGGTGAAGGTGGAGATGGAGGGAGGGAATGATGCAGGGCAGTCTTATGTCTTGCAGATTGAAGGTGAGGGCCATGAAGAAGAGGGAGGGGATATTGGGGGAAGAGAGAAGTCATATGTACTCCGGTTTCAGACAGAGGGAGAATGTGAGGGAGATGCAGGAAAAGAGAAGACCGAAATGGTCTCTCTTAACTTACTCCAAGAGTGGACTGAACAGAGTGAGGGGCATGGAACTGCAAATACTGAGGGAAATGTTGAAGTAGAGAAGTCATTTGTGCTTCATTTCCAAACAGAGTCTGCCGGTGAGGAGAACATTCATCCAGGCTCAGGCTTCATAGGAGGCCCAGGTGAGGATCTCAGCCTTTCTTGCCACCCGGGTCAAGCTTTGGTGCCTCTGGAAGGGCAGGATGTGGTGTTTGAGCTTGATGATGAGACAAAAATGGATGGAAGCACAGGTCCAGGGGACAGTGTTCAAATGATTGCACTGATAGAAGGTGAGGGCGATGGTTCTGGGGCAAGGGGCAGTTTTAAAAGTGCTGTTGGGGCAAACTCTGGGCAAATGGAGGGAATCTTCCAGTTAGAAGGAGGTGAAGGCATTGTTATAATTGAAGTTAGCACCAGCAGTTTGAGAGAGGGTGGAATAGAGACCGCAGATGTAGGACATAGGTTAGTGGAAGGAACTGAGGAAAAGCAAAATAATGATGCACAAGGGATACGAGAGGAAGTAATGACAGAAGAGTCAAAAGTTGCTGAGGCTGAGAGCATATCATCATCAGAGATGGGACTGATTGGAATTTAGGGCTGAGTATGGAGTAAATCTGATGAAATCTATCAAATTAACTGGCTTTAACACATTTCACACCTCATGACACTGTTTTACATGCTAAACTACCAGTGGCACGTGTTTACCAGATATCCAAACTGGTTTCATTTCAAGCAATGGTTCTGTTAATATAAAGTGTTCCTTTTGAACTGTGAATAATGGTTTTAAAGATTAGGAAGCTGATGACAGTGTTGTAGCTGTAGGACCCGACACAGGACCTACGTTGAATCTTACGTAAATCATTTGAGACTTGTTTGTTGCACACATAGACATCCTTAGAACTCCACAGTGTCTTCTTCCTAAGCTGTTGTCCCCCTCAAGACAGCACTTTGTTGGGGATAAAGCACATTGCAGTTGTTCACCTGGCTCCTACGGAGAGCTGTTTCACAAACCACAATCATCGAATCCAGCCCAACCAAAAACAACGGTTTCTAAATGAAGAAAACTCCTGGTGTTCTTCTACATCCAGGGTGCACTGAAAAGAGAATTTATAAACTAATATGAATTATGAACTATATTCTGCTATGCTGTCATGTTGACAGTGACTGTACAAAGTGAACTTTTGTAAATATGTCTGCTCTGTTTGTTTTCATTCTTAATATTGGTACTAGATGACAATTACCAATAAAATAGGTATGAATGTCAGTATTTGTGTTTGCTGTTTTACTAATTTCTCAGATCTTAGAATTATATTTTGATTACTTCATATGTAGGTAAAGATTTCATGGATACATTAAATTCAATTTTGATATTGCTGAAAAGTGTTATTTTACACACAGAGATAAGCTACCAACTTAGATAAATTTAGCTTAATGGGCACATATGTATAATCATCATCCAGGTGGATGCTGCACATTGGTGGTGGTTGAGGAGATCCCCTTCCATGTAATGCGCCTTGAGTGCTGAGAAAAGCATAATAAATATAAAGAATTAATGTTATTGTAACGTCTCAAGTCAAATCCATGCAGTGCGCATGCGCTTTTGCGTTGAAAGGTTAAATCGCTACGTGCGCATCCACACTACGCAGTTTGCGCAGGGTCGTATTCCCGGATGAGGATTGGTTGAAAAAATTACATTCCATGCGGGAAGACAACGCTGAATCCTTAAGTCCCTCAACACTGCAAGTAACATCGACTACAGATGAGGGTATTGCCTAGCTTTTAAAGCAATACCTGCGTCTCTGAGTTTTAGGTAAGTAGGCACGCATGCTCTGTATATGGAAGCCATAGATTGAGCTATAAACAAGGCGTTGTTTACCATATAAGGGTTTAAAAAGTGTCATGAGGGTTGACGGAGCAAGCTAACGGTACAGCTGCTACTTTAAACCTGATAAATGCTTCCTGAACAGTTGCACAGCCTGACAAACAAACCAGCCATACATTGTTTTTTGTTGTTGTTTTTTTTCTTATTTGTATTATTTTCCATAAATGTTTGAGATGTAATTAACAATGAGGCAGTCATACATAACCCACAAGTCTATCACTTTAAATTAGTCTTCTTTATTTGCATTTATTCCTAAGAGACTTTCCTGTTTCTTGCAGTTTGAATTCTCTGAAATAAGATGAAAATCTAGAGTGAATTCAGATTTCATCATTTTTATGTTTAACATGAGTTATGACTGTTTTATTTGTGTATTTTTTGATAATGTCCCTCAGGTAAGATGGTTAGATTGGATCTTGGTGATGTAGCATTGCGGAGGATGCAGGAGAAGGACATTGAATCTGTTAAGGCTCTCGTCAAGGTGCGATTCAATATTTTTCTCACCAGTTCTCTTTTCATTTGTCCTTTCTCTTCATTTTAGCAATATATAAGAACTACACAGATAGAAATTAATATGATACCCCATTGACGGGTGATTTATGTGTTATTTCTCTACACCAGTGTGAGGTAGGCTACATTATCCAAGCCAACACTGAATAAGTTTGTTGGATATTTGCACACTATCAATGCTTATAAATCTTTTACTTTTGTGTATACTGTGAAATATTAAAGTATATATTTTTTATTATTTCATGCATTCCATGGGAATCGAACCCATGACTTTGGAAGTGATTGTAACCGTGACATTTAGAGGGTTAGTTCACCCAAAAATGAAAATTTTGTCATTAATTACTCACCCTCATGTCGGTCCAAACCCCTAAGACCTTTGTTCATCTTCAGAACACACATTAAGATATTTTTTATGAAATCCGAGAGCTTTCTGACCCCACATAGGCAGCAATGTCATTGCAACTTTCAATGCCCAGAAAGGTAGTGAAGACATTGTTAAAATAGTCCATGTGACTACAGTGTTTCAACCTTAATGCTATGACGTGAACATTAAGAGAGATTCTCAAATAGCTCTTTCTTCTCTCATTCTATCTTTGTTTGCAGGAAGGATGTGAGGGAATGGAGAACCGGCTGATTCTTCACCTTCTGACCCGTCCGCTCGCTCTCCTCATGCTGGCCACCCTGTCCTCCATCCTCCGCTGTGTGCTGCACTCTTTTATCATGGCCTTGGTCATTCCCGTCTTCCTCCTCATCATCTACCTCAAGCTCACCATCCCGCGATCGGTGGGCATCTTGGGCTCCAGCAGGCCGTATTGGGACTACGTGGGCAGCAGTTACCACGCAGACACTGAGCCAGATCTACCCAATCCTCACTTCAGCCGAGCCAAACTGACCACCAACCAAGAGAAAACCAGACGCCGCAAAAAAGCCAAAGAGAAGAAGACAAACGAGAGAGAGCATGTGGATGAGGATGAGCTGAAGGAGAGGGCAAAGGTTGCTGGAGAGGTGTGGGTTGCGGACTCTGAGGGGGAGGTCATGGGATGCGTGGCTAGAGACGGTTGGAGTCGGGATGGTGTTTGTAGGATCTGCAGGCTGGTGGTCCAGTCTTGGTACCGCAGAGAGGGACTGGGCAGATTGCTGGTGCAGGGCCTGGAGTCCAAAACAAAGCAGAGTGGCATACGGCGAGTCTACGCCCATGTGCCATTTCCTTCCAGGGTGGGAGAAGCTTTCTTCAGGAGGCTGGGCTATCGTCTGCAGGGTGAGACTGCAGGGACTGAGGGAGAGGAGGAGGAGGATGATGATTATGAAGAGCCAGAGAAGGGTTGGCTGGGGTTCCCTTTAACTAAAGTGTTTGTTAAGGATCTATAAGTGTCATTGACACAGAAAATAAAGGTTTTACACATAATTGAAGGAATATTCTGGGTTCAATACACATTAAGCTCAATTTTAATGTTTTAATGTGTAATGTTAAAAAAAATTAATGAGACTTTTTGAGGATTGTGTGGACTTGTTAGGTCTTAGTGAATATGATTTTTTGACTAGTTCACAATAAGATCAATAACACGCTTTTTTTGTGTGCTGCCAGTTGAGCTTAAAGGGATAGATCACCCAAAAAAATATTTTTTTGTCATTTACTCACCCTCAAGTTGTTCCAAACCTGTATAAGTTTCTTTGTTCTGCTGTACAGAAAGGAAGTATTGTTTGTATTGAATAAATTATGGCAGAATTTTCATTTTTGGGTGAAATGTCTCTAACTTGTCTTGAACCTGGAATATTATGCTTAGATTTCAAATGGATTTGTTCATTTTCGTCCCAGTGAATCACTGACACTAGTGAACACTGGCTTTGCCATCATATGTATTATTTTATAAAAATAATTTATATAGTTGCGTAATAATGTTGAACATTACAGAATCATCACTGGGTTTCAAAGCCTGAGCCGTGAAGGAGTCAGTCTGAGGCTGAAAGGACAATCAGTCATCTTGTTTATAGCATGGGTTGCTTTTAAAGAGATTTTTTGGAGGCTTTTTAAAAAACAAGTGGATAAATATAGTGCTTTACGTACATGTGTTTTCCTTATTTATTCACCTTATTTATTATATTGTATTTATATGGGTTTTTTTCCCTTTGTGAAAAATGTTGTTTGTTTCCCTTGACTGTGGATTGAATAAACCTTTTTTAAAGGTATAAATAAAAGTCCCAGATGTGTTGCTCTGCTCTTTTAATTAAGCTCACAGTGTAAAACCTTTTAACCTGTTTCTACCAAGCATGGTTATCTGTTTTTCTGCTTCACTGATCGTTCTATACCAAAATATCTGTGGTTTAGCTGCACTGAAATGCTCTGATACATTTCACCAGAAGCAAACCTAGGCACAACATTATACAAACTCATTGCAAATTGAGTTCAATCTCTCACAACCAGCCCAATCGCTTTAAATTTGCTGCAAAACACATTGCAAGTAGTTAATTCCCGCATGCTACTTTAAATGTGTGGGTGGATACAGTTTTGTGACGCTGAGTGTATTTGAAACTAAAACTTGCTCATGCTGTGTGGTTAGCTTAAAACACCAGCTATACCTTAACCACTCACACTAGCACCCCAGGCAGTCATTCACCACCGGATGTTTATACAGTTTACTGTGTGGTCGGCTTCATGCTCACCTGCAGCAGAAAGCTGCACTGTCACATTTAAGGCTTTTGTTGCTAATTTACCTAAACCTGTTTGACTATTGTTTTAGAACACACACCACTGTGTAAAAGTGGTGTGTGGAAGAACACTTAATAGGGAAATAATATAGTTTAAAAGAACATTCTTTAGTTTAAACTGAATTGAATGATTTTGGACATGAAAATTATTATACTTTAAATATACAGGTGCTGGTCATATAATTAGAATATCATCAACAAGTTGATTTATTTCACTAATTCCATTAAAAAAGTGAAACTTGTATATTATATTAATTCATTACACACAGACTGATATATTTCAAATGTTTATTTATTTTAATTTTGATGATTATAACAGACAACTAAGGAAAATCCCAAAATTTGAATATCACTTAAGACCAATATAAGAAAGGATTTTTAGAAATCTTGGCCAACTGAAAAGTATGAACATGAAAAGTATGAGCATGTACAGCACTCAATACTTAGTTGGGGCTCCTTTTGCCTGAATTACTGCAGCAATGCGGCGTGGCATGGAGTCGATCAGTCTGTGGCACTGCTCAGGTGTTATGAGAGCCCAGGTTGCTCTGATAGTGGCCTTCAGCTCTTCTGCATTGTTGGGTCTGGCATATCACATCTTCCTCTTCACAATACCCCATAGATTTTCTATGGATTTAAGGTCAGGCGAGTTTGCTGGCCAATTAAGAACAGGGATACCATGGTCCTTAAACCAGGCACTGGTTGCTTTGGCACTGTGTGCAGGTGCCAAGTCCTGTTGGAAAATGAAATCTGCATCTCCATAAAGTTAGTCAGCAGCAGGAAGCATGAAGTGCTCTAAAACTTCCTGGTATACGGCTGCGTTGACCTTGGAAAAAATTAAAGAAACAAACACTAAAGAAAAACATGGTCAGGTCAAAGTGTCTGAATAATTTTGGTCACCCTCTTATAAAATCAATCATTTTTGGTTTGACTGTATATGGAACATACTTAATTGCCGTGAAGTAAATTCAAATTTAGTACCTACTCAGATATTATCCGATTTCAGATGCAGCAATAGTCATGAAAGTGTACTCTCTTATGTACACTTAAGTCAATACAAAACTGTATTGAACTAACTAAGCAACATATATATATATATATATATATATATATATATAGGCCTGTTGTACTCATTTTTCTGGTTTTGAAATTACTTTACGGTACACAGTATTATGCATGCTTAGGTTTTAATACAGTTTCAGGATGATTTGAATTGCTACCTGAAACCTTTATCTTTTATCTGACCTCTTCAGTTTATTCACATTGAGATATATATATATATATATATATATATATATATATATATATATATATATATATATATATATATATATATATAGTGAGGAAAATAAGTATTTGAACACCCTGCGATTTTGTAAGTGTTCCCACTTAGAAATCATGGAGGGGTCTGAAATTGTCATCGTAGGCGCATGAGAGACATAATCTAAAAAAAATAATCCAGAAATCACAATATATATATATATATATATATATATATATATTTACACAATATATATTTACACAATATATATATATATAACTATTTATTTGTATGATACAGCTGCAAATAAGTATTTGAACACCTGAGAAAATCAATGTTAATATTTGGTACATTAGCCTTTGTTTGCAATTACAGAGGTCAAACGTTTCCTGTAGTTTTTCACCAGGTTTGCAAACACTGCAGGAGGGATTTTGGCCCACTCCTCCACACAGATCTTCTCTAGATCAGTCAGGTTTCTGGCCTGTCGCTGAGAAACACGGAGTTTGAGCTCCCTCCAAAGATTCTCTATTGGGTTTAGGTCTGGAGACTGGCTAGGCCACGCCAGAACCTTGATATGCTTCTTACAGAGCCACTCCTTGGTTATCCTGGCTGTGTGCTTCGGGTCATTGTCATGTTGGAAGACCCAGCCTAGACCCATCTTCAATGCTCTAACTGAGGGAAGGAGGTTGTTCCCCAAAATCTCGCAATACATGGCCCCGGTCATCCTCTCCTTAATACAGTGCAGTCGCCCTGTCCCATGTGCAGAAAAACACCCCCAAAGCATGATGCTACCACCCCCATGCTTCACAGTAGGGATGGTGTTTTGGGGATGGTACTCATCATTCTTCTTCCTCCAAACACGTTTAGTGGAATTATGACCAAAATGTTCTATTTTGGTCTCATCTGACCACATGACTTTCTCCCATGACTCCTCTGGATCATCCAAATGGTCATTGGCAAACTTAAGACGGGCCTTGACATGTGCTGGTTTAAGCAGGGGAACCTTCCGTGCCATGCATGATTTCAAACCATGACATCTTAGTGTATTACCAACAGTAACCTTGGAAACGGTGGTCCCAGCTCTTAGCTGGTCATTGACCAGCTCCTCCCGTGTAGTTCTGGGCTGATTTCTCACCTTTCTTAGGATCATTGAGACCCCACAAGGTGAGATCTTGCATGGAGCCCCAGTCCAAGGGAGATTGACAGTCATGTTTAGCTTCTTCCATTTTCTAATGATTGCTCCAACAGTGGACCTTTTTTCACTGCTTCACAAGCTGCTTGGCAATTTCCCCGTAGCCCTTTCCAGCCTTGTGGAGGTGTACAATTTTGCCTCTAGTGTCTTTGGACAGCTCTTTGGTCTTGGCCATGTTAGTAGTTGGATTCTTACTGATTGTAAGAGGTGGACAGGTGTCTTTATGCAGCTAACAACCTCAAACAGGTGCATCTAATTTAGGATAATAAATGGAGTGGAGGTGGACATTTTAAAGGCAGACTAACAGGTCTTTGAGGGTCAGAATTCTAGCTGATAGACAGGTGTTCAAATACTTATTTGCAGCTATATCATACAAATAAATAGTTTTAAAAAATCATATATTGTGATTTCTGGATTTTTTTTTTTTTTGATTATGTCTCTCACAGTGGACATGCACCTACGACGACAATTTCAGACCCCTCCATGATTTCCAAGTGGGAGAACTTGCAAAATAGCAGGGTGTTCAAATACTTATTTCCCTCACTGTATATGAATCTACTAGTAGTAGACCCATTACCCTTTTCTTTATTCAGACAGTGTCGTGTCTGTCATGCACATGTACAAATCTAATGTAAAAACCTCTTTTAGTACCAGCCACTAAGCTTTTATGGGCTGCAATTGTGTTAGTCAACTAATGAGCACAATTACTTCATCTTTCCTTTTGGTAGCTTTTGCAAGTCATAGTGGCTGGTTTGTTGTGGAGGAGCTTTTGTTATAATGCACAGAACTGCTCAGGCAATTGAACACCTGCTACTAGATCCTCCTAACTGATGTGTAACTATTATTGTCGCCAGGAAACAGATGTGAGTTCATGACTCTGGAAAGTAAGTGTGTTTGGAGTTGTGGTTGAGTTTGTCTGCACGATGGGCTTCACTCTCTGTGTGTGTGTGTGTGTGTGTGTGTGTGTGTGTGTGTGTGTGTGTGTGTGTGTGTGTGTGTGTGTGTGTGTGTGTGTGTGTGTGTGTGTGTGTGTGTGTGTGTGTGTGTGTGTGTGTGTGTGTGTGTGTGTGTGTGTGTGTGTGTGTGTGTGTGTGTGTGCACGCGTGTGGGTGGGTGGGTTTCGGAAAATATGACCTGGCATTTCCGGCCAAGATTCGATTCATTTGTCGTCTCCATTGACACAATGTGGTGGTCTTCATTACCCACCATCAACAAGAGACGGAGGAAAGTGGGCTTTGGGTCACCTGTGAGAGCCAAATGTTCTGTCATCATTTCATTCTTTCTTCTGCAGAACACAAAAGAAGATATTTTGAAGAATGTTTTAGCTGTTTTTGTCCTTACAATGAAAGTCAATGGGGTTCAAAACAACATCAGATCCAGTCGACTTTACTATAACGTATTAAGCACTAAGACTATCTTCTTTTGTGCTCCAGAGAAGAAGAAAAAAATGTTTGTAACGACATGAGGATGAGGATTTCTTGATAATGCACATTAAAGCAATGATTATCAGGTTTAAAAAAAATCATGAGAACCAACCTTAACGGGAGCAGGACCTACAGTATATTCTTTTCTCTGTTTTCCCATGTTATACACACATAGCGCATTGTGGTAAGACCTCAGAAAGACTTGTGGTCGGAAGGTAAATCATGGGAGCAGACAGATCTCTTCCAGATGTTCGAATTCAGACATACACTTACACACACTTGAGAGGGAGCTCATTGGGGAGCGGTGATTTCCCTGGCCGCAGAGTGCATGAGAGGGTGAAGTAGAGTGACTGGAGACAGACAAACACACAGGATGCCAACTTTAAAGTCACCAGGAAAGAGTCAAAGACAGTTGCAGACGGAAACAAATGAATAAACACGCAGTGGATGTGTTTTACTCTCCTTCCTTAACCAGGCAGATTCACCGGGCCCTCTCGCTACCTGTGCGCTGGTGTGCATGCTTGTGTGAAGTTTAAGTGGCTTTTTGGAAAAACCTTCTGGGAAGGCCTCTCCCGGGGTTGTGGTGACCTCCTGTAGTAAAACAAGCCCCCCACCCCCCTTTTTTTTATTCCCTGTGGGAAAAACTAAACAAGTGGAAAGGGTGCGGATGGAGAAAATTTGAGCAAGAGAGAGAAGGTATATGAGAGTGTTTGGGTTGTCTTTTGAAATTGTGTGGGAAAAATTAAGTGGAGGGTTCCCTGACTGGGTGCAAGAGATCTGGAAATTTCCAACTGGCTATGGTTATGCTGTTGGCAGCTATTTCTGACGCACATTCTGGAGCAAAAAGGTTAGAAAACACGTCAAACTTTCAAGAGACAAATATGTGGTTAAGACAAGGTCAAGTGCTATTGTAGAAACTTAAACAAACTTAAAAAATAGATAATAAAGACATGCATCCTTCCATTATGCCATCCGATTCACAATTTAACCTCTACAACGCATGTATGATTTTCTGATTTACATTGTCCTTTGTCTGTGCAGCTAAGGCTCTTTTACATATCTCTTTAAATATCACATACACAGATTATTGAGCCGTGTCACTGTTTAAATGCACCTCACCCTCCAAAACAGGTTTGAAAACCATTTTCACCCAATCAGGGACCCTCTTTCTTACAGCTATATGAGTATGTCATAGGTTTTCTATACCTCCCTCTTCCTCAACCCATTTTTAAACTCTCACTGTGCCTAAATGAGTTAGCAAGTTTCGACTTTCGGAATGATCTGCAAGCTGGACAGGTAAGTGAAAACAAAACAAGTGATAGTGAGAGACAAGGGGGGATTTTTTTAGTCTATATGTTGTATGCAGATAACGCCAGCTATATACCCATCTTTATAAGAACTTATTGATAAAGGAATAAATCAATGCATTTGTGCATTTGGTTCATGCACTTTAATGACGGTCAAGTGCATTGGCCTGTTTTCAGACTTTCTCCAGTTTCAGAAGGTGTAAATTGAAACTGATAGTTATTAGTGTGAATATCTGTGAGTGATTGTGGGAATGATTAGATGCACGTTGCTCTGAGTCTATTTTTAAATACACATGGTTGAGAAGCAAGTCTAAACTCAACCGACTACTAATGACTGCAGGTGTCCCAGTCACGCTGAACAATGTGATCATTACAAGATGCTGTATTGGGAGTCGATTGAGATGCAAAAGTTCCCTGTGATGTGATTGCATTTTATGATTATATTTTATATGTGATTACATTTGAAAGTAACTAATTTTAGCACAATATTACAGTTTAGAAGTTGTTCATGTTTTAAATAGTATTTTTCTTACAATAAAAATATCTATATTTATCTATATATTTGAGAATCAGAATGATGTATACAAGACATGTTTTCAGAGTATGTATCTTGAATTATGTATGTTTATTCTTTTATATTTTCTACAGGAAATTAACCCTCTGGTCTGGTGCTGTTCAGTCATTTTTGACCAAAGAATTTTACTTTATTTATATATATAATTTTTAACTTCATCAAAATGGTACGAAACTTGGTAAAGGTTTAAGCACTAGCTGTGTGAACGCACAAAAAAAAAAAAACATTAAAGATTAAATGGTCCTGAAAAAAAAATTGTCACTTGTATTGTTCGCGGTCAAAAATGACCTCATTGAAAATGAATGGGAGACCAATTGTATCTGTTCGAAATGTTTGGTTGAGCACAAACAAGTTCTTACTGAAAGCTCAGTTTTTGAGATATCAACCTCGAATTTGGAACACAGCTTTAATTGATTCATGGCTTTGATTTTCTCCCAGTTTTAGAGTAAAACATGTTTTGGAAAATATATATTTCATATAAAAATTAAAAAAAAAATGTTTGTGCATTTAATGTAAAATTGTATCACTTTTTAAAACTTTTTTTCACTTCAGCAATAATCTGCAACATGTTGTCTTTAAAAAGAGAACACATGTATAAGTCTGTGCTTCAAAGCATTTAAGATATATATATATATATATATATATATATATATATATATATATATATATATATATATATATATATATATAATATATATAATCCGCTAATCCCCTAAAAATACAAAATCTTAAATAAAAAAACATTATTGAACTAAAATGTAGTTCAATAATTTCATTGAAATAAAAAAAGATATATATATATATATATATATATATATATATATATATATATATATATATATATATATATATATATATATATATATATTTTTTTTTTTTTTTTTTTTTTTTTTTTTGTGATCAGGTGATGTAGATACATTGTACTGATACATAAGTACTGAGTAATATTAATTAACTATGTGTACTTACTATAGAGTTACAGTTAGGGTTTGGTTTAGGGTTGTAATTATGCATAATTTACTGTTATTACTATAGTAAGTAAGTACATGTAGTAACGTGTAACTACGTCACCTTAAAATAAAGTGTTACCAAAAAAAATCTGTAATTTTTGACCAACACGCAAACAGTACCAGAGGGTAAAAAAACAAAACATGTGTACTCCATTATCTATTTTGAATGACAAATGTGATACAAATGAATAACAGAGTGTCACGTGTTTTGCTGTAGTGTGCTCATGACCCAGAAGAAATTTATCTTCCATTATAAGAATGTGCGCTGGGCTCGAGGGAGACACGAGACGTACCTTTGTTTTGTAGTGAAGAGACGCACCGGCCCAAACTCCCTCTCTTTTGACTTCGGACACCTGCGCAATCGCTCCGGCTGCCATGTAGAAGTGAGGGGAAGATAAACTGATAATATGAAAAGATATTATCATAAAGGCATTATTATAGATATAATAACTTTCCTCTTACTCATTCTTTCTCCATCTGTATCTTTTTTCTCCTGTTTCATCTCAAGCTGCTCTTTCTGCGTCACTTGGGTGCATTGTGTCCGGGCCTGTGTGGTTCCAGCGTGGACGGTGCGAGAATATGTTACTCAGTGACCTGGTTCTGCTCCTGGTCGCCCTGCTCTAAATGTGCTCAACACCTTGCCGACTTCCTGTCGCAGACACCCAACCTGCGTCTGAGAATCTTTGTGTCACGCCTTTACTTCTGTGATGAAGAAGACAGCCTGGAGAGGGAAGGACTGCGACACTTGAAGAGGGCAGGAGTGCAGATCTCTGTGATGACTTATAAAGGTAAATGGGGGATGGAACAAAGGTGATGTGGTTAATATGTGTGATGTCATGTGGCAAATTACATGGCACACTTGTCCTTTATTAGATTCTGTTCTGTTTTTAGACTATTTCTACTGCTGGCAAACATTTGTTGCAAGGAGGGAAAGGAGTTTTAAAGCCTGGGATGGCCTTCAGCAAAACTCTGTCCGACTCGTTCGAAAACTCAATCGGATCCTGCAGGTTACAAAATTATAATACTTTTAATACAATCTGGCATTAAATTACAAGAATATAATGAATACTAACTAAATTAAATTATAGCACTCAGACTAATATGAGATGACACTGATGTGGCCATTTATAGCAATAACAAATTTAGTCATTAAAGGGTTAGTTCACCCAAAAATGAAAATTATGTCATTAATTACTCACCCTATGTCGTTCCACACCCGTAAGACCTTCGTTCATCTTCGGAACACAAATTAAGATATTTGTGATGAAATTCGAGAGCTCTCTGACCTCTCCATAGACAGCAATTTAATTAACATTTTCAGAAATGTAGTAAAAACATTGGTAAAATAGCCATGTGACTCCAGTGGTTAAATCTTAATTTTATGAAGCGACGAGAATACTTTTTGTGACAAAAAGCAAAAAACAAAGAAAAATAACGACTTTATTTAACAATTTCTTCTCGTCTTTGTAAGTCTCCTACGCAGTTTACATTGGCTAGCTCTTGCTATCACATGCATCAGTTGTGGTGCTCACGTAAACAGCATCGGCCAACGGTAACCGGTGTTCTGGCGTAACTCAGAAACGCTGCACTGTACAGCGTAGGAGACTGACACAGGCGTGAAGAAATAGTTGAATAAAGTCATTATTTTTCTTTGTTTTTTGCGCATAAAAGTATTCTCAACTAGACTGGGTAAACTTAGCCTGATCTGCCGGCGATTTGATTTCGCCCAGCAACTCCCAAAGAATGTACAGGAAACCTGCACATTCATTTCTACTGCTTCTGTTACACTTTTGCGGGAACCAATCACAGACTGGCTTATCCACCTGGCGCGCTATTGGCGGGTTTAACACGATGACAGATAGAGAAGTGATGGGTCGTTGCCCGTTGATCACGCCTCTTGTGGTCTGATTGGTTGAAGGACTATCCAATTGCGTACAGAGTCATTTTATTATCACGCCTCTTGTGCAGTAGAAAATACATAGCAGACTCCCCAGACCTGTCCAATCTTAAATTGAGCTTGGTCTGATGATAGCCAGACAAATTTTCAAACCTTCATAAAATTAAGGTTGAACCGTCATATGGACTATTTTAATAATGTCTTCTCTTTACTAACTTTCTGGGCCTTGAAAGTGTTAATTAAATAGCCGTCTATGGAGGAGTCAGTATGCTTTCAGAGTTCATAAAAATATATTAATTTGTGTTCTGAAGATGAACGAAGGTCTTACAGGTTTGGAACGACATGAGGGTGAGTAATTAATGACAGAATTTTCCTTTTTGGGTGAACATTCCCTGATATTTTACTCACCCCCATCTCATCCAAGATGTCCATGTATTTCTTTCTTCAGTCGAAAAGAAATAATGGTTTTCAATTGCAACCAAAATGTTCAAGGTCCAAATTAATGCCGTTTCAAAGCGCTTCGAAGGGCTTCAGATGCTCTGCGCGATCCCAGACGAGGAATAGGGTCTTATCTACCGAAACGATCGATCACTTTCAAATTTAACCTAAATTGCTCATCTTGTGCTGCTCTGCGACGTGCTAGTGATTGCGCAATCACGTCGAAAACGTCACACTAGACGTAGACAGAAGTACCACCCCAAGAGACCATGCGAGGACTAATATAAACTCCCTTTACCAAAAAACCATCTGACATCATTGTTTTGCTAAAGGGCATTTGTATTAGTCTTCGCATGTGCACTTTGTAAACACGGGGGCGGTACTTCTGCCTAAACGTCTAGTGTGATGTTTTTTACGTGATTGTGCAATCACTAGCACGTCACAGAGCAGCGCAAGATGAGCAATTTAGGTTAAAAAGTATATATATATATATATTTTTTTAAATTGAATATCACATCGATCGTTTCGCTAGATAAGACTCTATTATTCGTCTGGGATCATGCAGAGCGTCTGAAGCCCTTCGAAGCGCTTTGAAACGGCATTGATTTGGACCTTGAACATTTTGGTTGCAATTGAAAACCATTATGTGAAGAAAAACCTGGTATGTTTTCCTCAAAAAAACGTTCTTTTCGACTGAAGAAAGAATGACATGAACATCTTGGATGAGATGGGGGGGAATAAAATATCAGGGAATTTTCATTTTGAAGTGAACTAATCCTTTAAGAAAGTGCCCCACTTTACATGTATTCACTTTATTAATAGTAACTTTTGTGTTAGGGATCCATATATTATAGGCTGTAAATGTAAACATGTGATGAGGTCAGAGGTCATAGCATATTTGTCAGTGCTAAATGACTTGCTTTCTTTTTCACTGTATAGCCCTGCGAGACTGAGGATCTGAGGGACGTTTTCACTCTACTCGGGCTATGATAACAAATATGAGATTCACAAATCAATGAACACTGAGATACGAACCGACTGGGATGAAGAGAAATGGTGCTGTATTATCTGAGACTTGAATCCTTTGACTTGAATTTGACCTGATCTTGTACTGTATGAATAGCATTAATGTGGTTATTTTGGATGTCAAAATAAAAGCTCTTATTTGGCATTACCATTTTCTCTGTTATTCTATCTATGATAAACCAGTATTAACACTATGTTTCATACACTTCAAAATTCAAAACTGGGGTCAGTAAGATTTTTCGTTTTTGAAAGAAATTAATATTCATCAAGGAAGCAATAATTTTATAAAGTGTAAGATATTTAGAATAAGATTTCCATTTTAAATAAATTTGGTTCTTTTGTTCTTTTTATACCTGGAAAAATATATCATGGTTTCCACAAAAATATTAAGAATAATTGATAAGAATCGATACAAAATGTTTCTTGATTTCTGAAGGATCATGTGACACTGAAGACTCGAGAGATGGCTGCCGAAAACTCAGCATTGCCATCGAGGCAATAAATTACATTTGACAATATATTATATATTAAGTATATTAAAATAGAAAACACTTATTTTAAATTGTAATAATAAAGGCTATTTTATAACACTGCAGGGTTTTTTTTTTTGTAGGGTTTTTTTCTCAGTTTCAGTCAATCTCATGTCAATCTTGAGTGCCTATAGAATAGTATTGCATCCTTCATATCAAAGAAAGATAGGCTAGCCTGTACCGACTACCGAGTCTTTCCGAATAAAACAGAGCGGCTGGAGGCGTATCGTGTGGGCGGAGCTAAAGAATCACGAGGGCACGCAGCTATTGCGTTGAGAACGTCTGAAAGCTGTGACATCCTTAAAGGGTCATGAAACCCCAAAACACTTTTTTTTAGATGTAAACAGATATGTATAGGCTGCACATCATTGAAAACACTAAAGGTACTCATTAATGTTATTCATATGTGAAAAATAGTTATTTTTGCATTTTTCAGAGCGATTTCTGTCTTCCGGTTTGAAAAGCTAAGTGGGAGCAATGTCACAGAAGCTGACGTCAGCGTGTACCGTAGGCCCAAGTATGCGGCTGCTCGAACATGCTGACGTTGATCGTTTCGAGCGATTCTCGACATATATTCATGACCTAAAGCTCATGCAATCCAATCACTGCGCTGTAGTATGCATAAAATATAATTTAGTTATTATGCATGAGACAGTCACTTCTGTAAGGTTCGTCTTTCATCATTATTGTTGAGACATGGTGGGGAAGTTTTGGAAGCAGCGTGCGGAAAAGTCAAGGAGGAAAGTGAGGTGTTGTTTTCAGCATGTCGGGAAGGTGCTCCCTGGATTACTTTCTTTCGTGTGGGTAAAGACCGATAATCTACGGTGGAACAGCCGATCGCGGATGGTCGCGCTGATACGAAGTAAGGGCGCTGAGCGAGCTGTAACCGGGATGCCGTCTGTGGAAGCCATTGCTAAAGGTTCGGTAAAGTAAAATTAACTTGAGGAATCGCACGGTGAACCTGCAAGCGTTGACATTAATTTCTTAATTTATGTCAGGAGTGCAAAATAACCGATCTGTAATGAACAATACTTTGAATGAAATAGCAACAAGAATCAAAAGCCACTTCTTCTCCGTTTTATTTGTGGTCGCAGACATGCACTAACCCACATGTGTTCGGGCTCTTAGTGAAACAGTGTGCATATTTGGACAAAAATATTTCGTCATACAGAATAACATTTATTTTCATTTCTCACTGAATTAACCTATGCTGATCTGAAGAGCTGAATGACATTCGAGCGATCTCTGTCTGTTCTTCCTGCTGCACGCCACTAATGATCTCAGAGCTCTCTCATTCGCTGTACTCATCCAAATTTTAATGCGCCTAATGACACTCCCCTATTTATGCAAACCATTCCCTCTTTCCACACAATACCCATCCCATCTTTTCGCAGTCGACCACGCCCCTTTTTGGAAGCCTTTTCAAATCGAAGGTGTGAAAAATCCCAGCTGCAGCAGGGGGGTTTCATGACCCTTTAAATGTGGAAAAGAAACGTTACCTAAATAAAGCATGGAGATCAATCAGATTTAGCCGTACATATATGATCCAGAATCAGATCTAGAGGCTGAAATTGAACAGGAGAAGCAGCAGCGACGACTCCAGCAGGACGTCTCAATGGTACTGTAACTTATATACCTGCTGAGAGGCTTGTCATGCGCGAGTTTTGCAACATTTGTGTGTGTGTTTAGGACATAATTTGGTTTATGGACTATCGTATGCGATTTAATGTTATCAGAAGAATGGTTTTGCACGTCAGACTAGTGCATGTTTACATAGAAAAACAATGGAATAGTAGCGCATTTGAATGAACGAGTCGATAGCTAACAACACAAAGACATTTAAAGCAGTTTTACTCACCGCCTGCTTCCAACGCACAAGTCACGACCACGAACCTTAATCGCTGGAACCGCTCCATCTTTCAGCATTAGACAAGCTACAAATCCGGAGTTGAACTGGGGCTTGTTCATAAACCATCGTCGCCGATATTCAGGGAACAAACAAAAGCACTCCATCCACTGTCCCATTAATGCTGGGTTCTTTGGGAAGCTGTGCAGGGTTGTCTTGCCCTTACAACCAAAAACACACATCTTTGGTGACATTGTTGATTTCGTGAAGTCCTGTGACTGCAGCGCAGCCGGCTTCCCTAAAGGTGCATTTGCTCCAGAGACAGTAAAAGAAATGGACACAGCAACCCCATAGGCTTCGACGGGGTAAAGTGAAGTCAATTAGAAGCACTCACTTCCTGATGGCTGAGCGTACTGCGCAGCCTCAGACTGAGCTTGACGATGTAGACGTGACGGGAGCAACCTGTCTGACAGTTGTAAGTCTTCTAGTAGTTGTGCAAAGTGAAATCTGAATCACGTTGTTGAAACATTTTGTCTTGTTGCTTTTGGCTCTCTATGGGCTTCTCCCCATGCTTCTGGGGCGATAGTGTAAGATACAAGGTAGTGGAGCCTTTTATACATTGTGGTGTTTCTTTAGAAATAAACAATGGACGAATGGAGTCTTTAAACGCCTCAGATGTAGAGTTATTCGCTGTCAAAGTGACGCCAAAATGAACGGGAGTCAATGGGATGCTAACAGCAGGTGATGGCTTAAATGGCTGCCCCTATGGAAGATACGCTTTCCGGGTGCTGGATTACCCCCTGGATTTGCTCTCTCACTCTAGTCGCGCGCGTGTCCTTCTGGGATAAGAGCCCGTACTGCCCATACAAGGACATTCCGCCCTTGTTGACGTCACTTTGGCCCATTCTCTAAAAAAAAAACGTTCCGAATATTATTTTGTTATTTTGTAATATTATTAATTTTATTATTTTTGGCACAGAAATACTCCATCAAACGTCCAACTTTTTATTTTTATTTTTTACTTTGTCCATGTTTAGCATGGGAATCTAAGTCTTTAACAGTGTAAAAATCTCACTATGCATGAAACAGCATTTCAAACCCCCCCTTAATCTAAGAAGTTAAAAGTTTACTGAATGTTTCACTGTCCCACTAACATTACAATGAAGCAAATTAAAATGCAATGTGCCAGTATACAACTTTGAACATCAGTAATGATAATTTGAATGGTTTTGTAACCGACTGGGATGAAGATTGAAAGTATCATAACAATGTAGCCTATTGGGTATGTATATCACAGAATTGGGGTCGCTTCAACCCGCGGACTTGGCAACACAGTGCAGTTGAGTTCTGTTGACATTTGACAACTAACGTTATGCGTCGCTCCGTTGCTCTGATTGGTTGTAGGTCTATCCAATTGAGGTCTTTCCTGGTTCGGTTTAAACACGCCCCATAATCACAGCCCAACGGAGCAGTATCAGACTCAAATTCTGACTAGAATTGAGTATGAAGACGTCAGGCTATAAACTCATGATAGGCTAATGATGAAATTCTAAGCAGTTGTTTACACAGAGTATACATCATGTGTATTGTTGAGGCCGGTATGTTCTGTGTGGGGGATTCTGGAAGTGCAACATTTCTATGCTGTTCTGCCCACACTTTCTCCAGTTCATTAAAGGTCCCGTTCTTCGTGATCCCATTGTTCAAACTTCAGTTAGTGTATAATGTTGCCGTTAGAGCATAAATAATACCTGTAAAATTATAACGCTCAAAGTTCAATGCCAAGCGAGATATTTTATTTAACAGAAGTTCCCTTTCAAAGCCTACAGCGAACGGCTGGCTTGGACTACATCCTGGTACTTCCTTCATAAATGACGTCAGAAGAACAGTAGAACAGACTAACCTCCGCCCACAAGAATACGCGGAAAAAGGGGGCGTGGTCTTGTTGCTGTCCCACGTGGAGAAGAGGACGGTCGCGTAGAGAAAAGGAATTGTTGCGTTTGAGTGTGTTTGTCGCCATGTCGTCGAGACGCTGTTATTTTTATCCCGGAGTCAAATCACCTTTGTTTGGCTTTCCCAGGGACGCCGTAGAGATCATTAAGCGCATATATCTCCCGTTAAGAGGCGTGACCTTTCCACGTGCGCTAAGCTGCTGTCGAATCACAACACAGGAACCGTGCCACGTTTGCTAAGCTGCGGTCAAATCACAACACGGGAACCGCTGGCACAATCAGAACTCGTTACGTATTTCTGAAGGAGGGACTTCATAGAATAAAGGAAGTCATCAGCCGTTTTTAGGACAGTGAAAACAGCGGTATACAGATAAGTAAATTGTGTTAAAAATACAGTTTTTTTTTACACGCGAAACATGAACACATGTTATATTGCACACTGTAAACACAATCAAAGCTTCAAAAGAACACGAAGAACGGGACCTTTAACATTTCTTGATTTTGGACAGTGAGTGACCCTTTGTTGCTTTCTTGAAACATCCCTGCTGAAAAATCCAGCATAAAGAAACAGGAATTCTCAATCTAGAAAAAAGAAGAAAAAAAAAGAAAAAAAGAAATTCACAATGCAGAATGAAATCATATTTTCTCTCCTCAACCTTCAATAAATATTTTTTTCGTTGAAGACATACAGAATCAGAATCTTGGATCATCTGGAATCACTAAATAAATAGTGGTTCATTTATTAAATTTAATACATCAACACTCTCAGTTGTAGCTATACCAAGGTCTGAAAATAAACAGTGTTGTCATAATTACAGTAGAAATAATGTGTTGGACAAAAAATTAGAGTCAAAAAGAAAACACACTCTGATGGAAATTCTAGATCTCCCCTCATCGAGTATATTTTTACATTTCGAGCAAATTTCTGCACGTTCACTCTTTTAGTTTTTATTTCAGGGTTCTTCAGTTTCCCTTGTGTCCAGTAGAGGGATCTGTTTCCCATCTATGTTGTCGTAGAAACCATGAGTGACTCAATTGCATTGTGCTCTGAGTCTGGATCTAAGATGACAGTGACAAGTGAAAGATATAGGCTGCGTCCGAAATCGTGTACTCTCTTGATTACGTACTTATTTTGAATAAATAATTACTTCACGGGCGTTAAAGAGTACATTCTATATATACAGTGTATGTATATATATATATATATATATATATATATATATATATATATATATATATATATATATATATATATATATATATATATATATATATATATATATATATATATACTGTATACACCGATCAGGCATTACATTATTCCTAATATTTTGTTGGTCCCCCTTTTTGCTGCCAAAACAGCACTGACTCGTCGAGGCATGGACTCCATTAGACCCCTGATGGATTGCTGTGGTATCTGGCACCAAGATGTTAGCAGCAGATCCTTTAAGTCCTGTAAATTATGAGGTGGGGCCTCCATGGATCGGTCTTGTTTGTTCAGCACATCCCACAGATGCTCGATTGGATTGAGATCTGGGGAATTCGCAGGCCAAGTCAACACCTCAAACTTGTGCTCCTCAAATCATTCCTGGACCATTTTTTGCTTTGTGGCAGGGCACATTATCCTGCTGAAAGAGGCCACAGCCACCAAGGAATACCGTTTCCATGAAGTGTGTACATGGTCTGCAACAATGCTTAGGTTAGGTACATGTCAAAGTAACATCCACATGGATGGCAGGACCCAAGGTATCCCAGCAGAACATTGCCTAAGTTGGCTTGCCTTCTTCCCATAGTACATCCTGGTGCCGGATGAAGAGATAATCAGTGCTATTCACTTCACCTGTCATTATGTTATGCCTGATCGGTGTGCATATATATGTATATATATATATATATATATATATATATATATATATATATATATATATATATATATATATATATATATATATATATATATATATATATATATATATATATATATATACTACAGTATGAATGTGTGTATTATGAATGTAATCTGGACGTACTACATTCGCCACGTTGTCATTGCCATTGTGACCTCCCATCGTCAGTTACACTTCACTGCCATTCATAAATCCTCTCCCGTGGCCTCATGGGATAATAAAGTGTCTATCGTATGCAAACTTCAGAATCTCAGGTTTGTCATCTGGGTACTTTTGCCTACTCTTTTATAAGTAGGCCTACTGTGAATTCGGACACTCTTCTTTTGTCACATGCAGATGCAGGCATTGTGTCATGAATAATGTACAAAACTACTCAAAACACTGTAGGAGTAGAAAGGTTTATACAGCATTTCCGGTGATATTGATTCTCAATCCAGAGAAGAAAATAGGAAGACAATTTTACAAGTATAACAAAGTTTTTCCGTCTTCCATCTGTTTACATATAAGTAAACATATTGTCGACATATTGTTTAAAAATGTGTTATTCATGACCACAATGACCATCTCAAGCACCAGACAGACCATGAATCAAATCATTACATCATTTCTATTATTTATCTGTTATCAAAACAATGAATTACTCAGAGAAGTGTTTATAGCAAGTTGCTTTCTGCAATCTTTTTATCATGGCTGTCGCCCTCTACTGTTTGATCTGTTTATAACATTCCATGATACTACATGCAAATAGAGTAGGCTACAGGTATGTCACTTTGTAGGCCAACCGGCAGTTAGCATTTCACTGGTTCCCTCGAGAAAAACCCAATGGGATTTTCCCATAGGCTTTTGGATTACCGCAAAAAAAAGTTTATGATTACACGTTTTCTCCATCAACATAATTATCAAAGATGAACACAACTTTTATTAATTTTGAAGCCTAAATGCAGCTGCCAGAAGTGAAAAGCTAAAGGTAGGCTATAAATGGACTAGCCTACACCACGGTCCCACAAATTCAACGTCACCATCACTAGCTTCCGACAACTCTTTCAGTTTTTATCAAAAAAAAAAAATCCTAGAACGTTTTAGTTAGAATAGTTTATAAGAGCACAATTATCAGGCCCGTAGCCAGCCTAGTGAAAGGGGAGGTTCTTTTTTTTTTCTCCAAAAAGTGGACCTTTTTCACATCATATTTAGGCCAACTACAATGTTGCCAAATTACTAACCAAGATCGTGTACCACCTTTTTCAGTCCAAACGCACACATTGGCATGGATAATCAAAACTTCCCCCACAAAGTTTAAATCACAAATTAACGTGACAGAACTAGACACGTGTTTGTTTCATGTTGTGAAACATGAAGTTTTGAAGAAGTCACCAAATGTACATTTGTAGGATCACTATCGTATAATTGGTCAGAAAACAAAGGTGTTTTAATTATTTGGCCTATTCTTTGCTGCACACACACACACACACACACACACCCTCGGTAGTTAGGGGGTTTCAGGGGTAAAATACAGAGGTCCGGATTCAAATTATTGGCCTTCATTACTTAAAATAACACCTATTTATTAGCCTACAAAAAGACTTAAATTCTGGACCTGGCAGTTAGGGGTGGTTCGTTCGAATGAGGCTGTAAAAGCGGAGTTTACCTGTTCGGCGCAATGACGTTCAGTCTCCTCGACAGCCTCTGTAGTCCCATTTAGCCACTTGTTAACAACCGCATTTTTCAAGACAGCTTCAAAAATTCACGAGTGGGGTAATACTGATGTCTTACCGATGTCTGAAGTGTCTTTCCCTAAAGTGTCTTCGCCCCCTTCTTGTTCGAGAAGCGTTGACTGCATCCAAAATCGCACTTCAAACAGTATGTGACAAAAGAAGTAGGCCTATGTCTGAATTCACAGTACTCATAAGAGAGTATAGGCAAAAAGTACCTGGATGACGCACTAGTCCCACCGATATTCCCATTCGAGAGTGTGCTTACATACTATGGGTGCCTGACTATCCCATGAGGCCGCGGGAGAGGATTTATGAATGGCAGTGAAGTGACTTAACTGATGCTGGTAGGTCATATGATAATGACAACATGGCATTTATTGTACGTTCAGATTACATTTATACTACACACACACACTCATACTATAGAACGTTCTTTTTAGCAGATTTATTAAAAACAAGTATGAGAGTATGCAATTTCGCACACAATCATAATAGAAAAGACTATAATGCAACTTCCGTATCATGCTGACTTTAAAGATGAATCTCTAGGTAGTTTTATAATAACAGGTTATCCTAACATCCCATGCTACACACAACAATTACACCCTGACATGTAAAACATGAAAGTCCAAAACAAGTCTGATCTTTGAGAGTGAAACATTAATTCTGAAACATATAAATGTGACATATAATTTTTTTTTATTTGCTATTGTGGATGTTGTCTTTTACTTACAGTGGTTGGTGTGGACGTATACAGTATACTAGAGGAATATAAAGCACATATAGTGGTTACACAGTGGGCTATACTTTAACATTCAGCACCAGAGCTGTGCATTGCCATGCCCTTTGTGATCCTAACAAAAACGCTGAGACATTCAACCAAGCTTATTTCAGTTCCAAGAACAAAATATGAAATGATAAAAAGTGATGTAAATTGATAATGAACAGTAATGATTGTGACCGCTTCTGTTTCTTTTAGGAACACAACAGGTTTAAAGGGTAGCACCTTAGAATACTGTTCCGTCATTAATGAAAAACTACATAATAACAAACAAATGAGTAACGCAATATTAATACTCTAGTAACTACTTTTAACTTTCCCTAGTATTGACGGAAGTCATTGAAACCTTTTGAAGCTTTTGTAAGGTTTTGTATAGTAATGACTCAAGTGTTACTACTTCCTTCTAAAGGAATTACTAATTATTTGGATCAGTACTCTAAGGGAAAAACATAGTAACCAACTAGTGTTACAAAATCCATTGGAAGAAATTAATCCAAAATCTTACAAAAGCTTTCAAAAAAAATATTAGGGAGTGCTTTTTTAATATTAGGGATATTATCATGCTTTTCACTTTCGAATACTGATGCAAAAAATGAATAGTTCCTTCTGAAGGATTTGTTAATTCTTGAGTCATTTTTATTGGGTTACTGTTACATTCACTTTAGAATGAATTATACATTATATATTATTCATGTTAATAACGAATCTGTGTATAGTAGTTCTTAGTAGTCCTCTGGGAGGTATGCAAAAAACATTCAACTGAGCGCTATTACTTATTAATTTGTTAATCAGAATTTCTTGTTAGTTAATAGAAGTTACTAGAGTGTTAATAATGCGTTACTCATTTGTTCCTGTGTAGTTTATCATTAAAGATGGAACAGTATTCTAAAGTGTTGTATTTGTTGGAACTAGAACTCTCCTCTTTTTCTTTCTGTCATCCATCGGACTTTAGGCCTTGTTTGCCCAGGTTTTTGGGTAGCCACGGCGACAGCGTCTACTAGTTGTCCTCTTTTGGCGTTTTGGCCACCCAGATTTCTCTCTACAGAGTTCAGCTGAAAGAGAGACAGAGAGAGACCTTAAGATTGTACATTTTTATTTTGGATCAAATAAATGCAGTATTGGTAAGCGTGAAATTCTTCTTAAAAAAACATTAACATTTTTTACTGATTCTGATATTTTGAATGATAGTGAAAGATATTAAGAATTCGTTATTGTTATTTTATACCCCACCAGCTTTTTCTTCTTCTTTCAACCAATCACAAATCACACTAAAATTAGTTTGAGTTATTTAAAGATTTAACAAGATGGAGTTGTATAAATTTAAGGTACATTCCCTGAAAATTAAATATTAATATTTAAATATTATTTGTTTTAAATTGAACCATTCTTAATATCATGGTTTTGTGTGGTAATATACTCTATGATAATATATAACAATATAGTCCATTCATAAATTCCAATTCACATTAGTGGGTTGTTCTGTAGTCTGTTACTGAGTGTCTCACCCATCAGGATCTCGTCTTGTTGGCACACGGTCCTCACACAGATCTCCTTGTTGATCACATAGACTCTTGGAAGACTGGAGGAAACATGTCATTTATTTCACATGCACCATATCAAATACAAACCTCTTTTTGTATGTTCAGCAGAGGGGAATATCAGCATGAAAGAGAAAGCAGCTTTAAAATGTATGTTAGCCACCTGTAGAGACAGAGCGAATTGATACATCTCTTTGTCGGTCGATGGACAGAGTACATCCTGGTGCAGGGGTATGTTTCCTCTCTGCAGTCTGTGGGACAGAAACACGAATATTATTGTCTTACTGTTGATACAAATGGCGTACTCGCATATACTGTATATACAAACTCACCTGGTGGAGGCAAAGCATCAATGTCTGTTATTTCTGGCAAGAAAAAGAAAAGTACAGCAAACTATAAAAATGTATGAGACCAGGGGCTGGTTATCATGCTTTTAACTCAAGGTAGGTTTATTCTTATACTTTAATACTTTAAGTACTTTAAGTCTTGGCTACAAAAGAGCTAAAGAACATTTCTGCCATTATGACCCAGGAAAAAGATACAGTTCATTTAACAGGCAAATGTGAGTTGTCACAACAAGGACTTTTGAGTATTATTTACTAAAAAAATTATTTTTTAGACAAGAGAGACATTTTCTACAACAGCCATTCTCATCCTTTTTTAATTTACTGAAACTAGGAGTGGCATTACAATTAATTTATTTAAATATTGATATAAATATTATAAATTATATTTATAATAATAATATTTAACTGAACATATTAAATAAAGTGTATAAATAATACAATTCTAGTTTTCTTCTGAATGTTCTTTAGAGTTTATTTTTTATAATTTATATATTTTTTATAATATATAGCTGCGTTTCCACCGCAGGAACTTTCCCCAGGAACTAGGAACTTTGGGGTGGTACACGGTGTGTTTCGACCGCAGGAACCAGGGTCTAAATGAAGTTCCGGGTAAATATTTCCCCCTCCGAGCGGCCCTGCTCGCGAGGTGGTACTTTTTTAAAGTTCGGGAACTTTCGGGGGTGGGACTTGGGCACTGAACATGCTGATTGGTTGACTACACGCAGCATTTTATTTCAACCAGCATTTTTAAAAGTCTTTTGCGAGGATCGTTCAGCGTTCAGTAAATATCAGTCTTGCTCTTTCTGTCCGATGGCGCGCGTTCGTCTCAGCCATCTCACGGTCAATGTCCGTAATAGCTGATGATAACATACGTTGTCATATTTTAAATCTAGCTTTACGAGCTTTCAGAATACGCTTTAGTATCAGTGCTCGTCTCTTTCCCGCCGTTTTGTTAATGAACTCTTTAGTAAACCAATATATAACCAGCAAAAGCAGCGCTGCTTGCATCTCCTCCGCTTGTTATTGTTGCAGACAGTATCGCACAAAAATTATTACTGTCCGTCGCTGACTGAGAGGAGCAGTCACCGGACTAATTTGCCTAATCTTCTCGGTACTTTAGACCGCAGTGGAAACGCAGACAGCAGCAGGTCTGGGGGGAAAAAGTTCCTGGTACAAATTGTTCCGGGTAATTTCGGTGGAAACGGGGCTTATATGACTCTTTTAGTCATTTGTGATTTAAAAAAAAAATGTATTTATTTTTTAAATAGCAATTTCTACCGGATTAAATATTTTAGAGGTTGGCATAACTCGAAAACAATACATTTATTATAAATATTTTCTAGATTTTTTTCTTGATTGATTTTATATAATTGTTCACTCTAAAAAACTCTGGGTTAAAAACAACCCAAGTTGGGTTGAAAATGGACTAACCCAGAGATTGGGTTGTTTTAACTCAAAGATTGGGTTGTTTTAACCCAGCAATTGGCTTGTTTTATGCAAACATTTAACCCAACCGCTGGGTTAAAACAACAAATTTACTGGGTTAAAACAACCCAATTGCTGGGTTTGTCCATTTTCAACCCAACTTGGGTTGTTTTTAACCCAGCATTTTTTTAGAGTGTTACTCAGACTATTTTATAGACTTTTGGTTAAAAAAAAATAACAATACATTTAAATGACTGTAAAACAAATTATTCATAAAACAGCAAAATATCATTTAATTGCATTATTTAGAAAATGACAACAGATAAATCACATGACAACTTGCCCCCGACATCTATGAAAATATCTATATAATGCATAGATGAAAAGCAAGTGTTTGTGTAATTGTAAGTTTTGACTCCCTTATAGCTACTGAAATATAATCATTGTGACAACTAGGCCCAGTCTCCAAACACACTCAAGTGTTCACAAAATCATTTTAACAAAATAGTTACAGTGTTATAGTGAATTACCAGTTTGTTGTGCCCGGACAGTAACAAGTACTGTGAGAGGAGGGGGAAAAAAGCAGAAAAAGTTTTGTTGGCTGGGCATTCAAAAGGAATCATTCATTCATATTAATTAAATGAATTGGCTTCTGTTTGGTTGTTTTGATGAACCTACCAAAGAAACAACAGCATAGCAGCACAGAGACTGGATAGCTGCCCATCTTTCAGGGTCTTTACGGGGTCTGATCGCAGCTCAGGGGCTGGAGAAACAGAGAGCAAGAACGGTTATGAGCATGTTTATCATTCAACCATGGAATAGTTTTCAGTGTATAAGAAATTAAAATGGATAGTATGGAAGCATGTTTCCCCTTTTTAAGATTATAAGGTTATTGATACATTGCCGTTCAAGTAGTAGGTCAGTACGATTTTTTTAAAGGGGTGATGAACTGTGAAATCAACTTTCCCTTGAGCTTTTGATATATAAAAGATCATGGTGATATAAGAATATCCTGTAAGTTTCAGAGCTGAAAACTTCCTTGTTAGTCAAAGAAAAGCTTTTATTGACACCAGGCCCAGAAAACGAGAGCTCTCAGAATATGCTTCTGTAGCCCTGCCCGCTTATGTGAGTAGGCTAAAACATGTTTTTTTATGTGTTCGTTTTGCATAACATTATAGATCGTTTGAAATCTATTGATTACATACCTTAGCATACTGTCACAGGGTGGATAAGGTGTTATTGAATTGGTTCACTCGGACTTGTAACGGGCCAGGCACAAGTGTGTATGTGTGAGTGAGTGTGTGTCCGCGCGAGTGAGAGTGTGTGTGTGTGTCCGCACGAGTGAGTGAGTGAGTGTGTCCACGTGAGTGTGTGTGTGTGTGTGTGTGTGTGTGTGTGTGTGTGTGATTTAATCATTGTGTTTGAGTCCTCTGAGCATTTCCCCCAGACCAGATGGTAGCTGAAGCTCATTAAATATGTAAATCTTATCCAATCCTAGCCGTGGGCGTTTACTTCCAAGTGTTCAGTGCAAGCACGCCCATCAGAGTGTTTTTCAGAGAGGCTCAAAACCAAGGCAGAAAATACCCTTTTACTTATTCATTATGATGTTTTTGAATGTAAAAACACAAACGTCATAAGTTGACCTCAGACAACAGTATAAAAATATTAAAAAGCCAGTTCATGACACCTTTTAAAGAAGTTTCTTATGCTCACCAAGACTCCATTTATTTGATTGAAAAGAAAAATACAGTAAAAACGGTTATATTTTGAAATATTATTACAATTTAAAATATTTTCTGTTTTCTATTTTAATATGTTGATGCAGAGCTGAATTTTCAGCATCATTATCATTACTCCAGTTTTCAGTGTCACATGATCCTTCAGAAATCATTCTATGCTGATTTCCTCATCAGTGTTGAAACCAGTTGCGCTATTTACGACTTTTGCGATACGTGTTTAGGATATTTTGATGAATAGAAAGTTTATTATTTGTATCCTTTTGGATGAGAATCCACTTTAATTTTGTTTTGTGGAACATTTCAATTGTCCGACGGGTTATATGTATCCGTGTGTCGGCAGAACAGATTTTCTCTTTAGTAGGCCCTGTTGTTAACACGTCCACCACTTCCAAAATGTATCCATTTATAGACATCCTCGAAAGACTTGGACAAAACAAACAAATTCTAAAAGGATTCTTTATATGAGAAGGCAGATCTGCAGATGGTTAAAACCTAGATTTCCATTTGCCTTTGACTCAGATTCAGATTCTCATTTATTGATGTCACTGAACATAAGTTCTCTGTTCTCAATCCCTCATTAAAGATATCAGTTACAGCTGTTCCATCCGTCCAGCTTTGTCTGTTTCCTTCTCTCTCCCCAAGTCTTTTCCTCTAAGCCTGTATTTCTCTGTGTCCAAGACATGAGCTCACGCTAAAGAATGTGCATTCCCACCCCTCCCTGTGGACTCAACAAACTAACACACACATATGCTTGCATACACACACAGATGCAAAAATCACGCACATAAACACATATGTACCCCTATGCATTCCCTCAGACCATAGTTTAGCCTGAGGGATCCATTACATATTCATAAACTGACAACTCAAATGTAGAGTGTATGAATTCCACCAACACACAGTATACACACTTACCAACACACTTTTTCATTTAAAGTGTGTATTTCTTACAGCGCTGCAAGTTTTTTCAAGAGTAAGGCAGATTTTTACATATTCATCTCATTAAGATTCTTCACTACCCGCATTCCGAATGCATATTTTCTGTTTTATGTGCATGTTAATTGTATGATGATGGTAATGATGTAATATTCTCAAAAGAATTTGTTTTTATAATACTTACAAATTTCCAATCCTCTGTTGCTCCTTGTGTTTTTCAGAATCCTTTGGCTTTTACTTTTCCCCTCCCTTTCTCTTCCCTCCCCTCAACATCCCTCCGCCTGTCTCTCTCTCGATTGCTCATTTGCTCTTCCCATTTTTATCCAAATTTTGGAGTTATAGCACAATTTTGCCACAGGTTTTATATAACATTTTTATAGGGGCTAATAAAATCATCTTGGGCCCTGTTAGGCAGTCCTGCCAAACAGGGCCCTCTAAATCATGTAGATTTAGAGATCATATAAGTGATGTTCTTCATGTCATTCTTTTGTGAAAGAGAAATCTGCATATACTGATATTCATTTGTAATTCACTACTGTTCCTACATGGTGAACCCCATTTCACCAGGTACTGCATGGATCAACATCTTTGTACTTGTAATCAACCAATCAGATTTGAGGAACAAGTTTACAGTTTAAGTCAAGTTTAGGCTTACAACCAGTGTTAGCTTCTACATCACTGTTTTTCACCTATCATTTCCCTCTGATTTCTAGGGATAAGTTATGGGTAGGGTTAGGTTGAGGGGTAGGGATAGTATTAGGACTACATTTTCCAACACAAATGTTGTTCCAGGTCAGATGAACAAAATACATTGATTCAGGAACATGTCTTCCATCTACCAGCAGGGGTCACCACAGAGCAGTGATTGGCTGTTCTGAACACGTCTGACAGCCAACGATCACCATGCATTTTCACTGTATGAAAAAGAGCAGATTTGACTTTTTCATAATAACTCTTTTCCATAGGGAATAAAAAATAGCCATACGTAAAAAATATTATATTTTTAATTAGGCCTATTATAACAGTCAACATGTAGGCCTAAGTATTATTAATAATAATAATAATAATAATAATAATTAATATTAAAGGAACTGTATGTAAGAAATGTATTTCAATTAATCATAAAATGGCCCTAATATGTCAATAGACATTAAAAAAATCATGTTAATTTCAAATACTTATATCACTGACAACAGTTGTCCGGCCAAGATATTGTCATTTTAAAATTGAAGTTGCAGCCCTCAACTGATGTTGATGTTGACATGTTGTGTCATGCCTGAAGCGCCGCCCTCCACCTATCTACCAATCACGAAGTCAGTAGTGTTTCTGCATTCGGGTTGCCAGCTCTGCTAGTTACCACAGCTGCAGCTACAAACTTTTTGGATAAACAATGTCTAACTTTACGAAACCTAAACGACCTCGATATGAATCAGAAAAACGTTGTGACAGTGTCCGAAATAAAACAAGGATTTGTATAGGAGATGCCTTTGAAAGATGGAGACGGCTGAAAACGGAGAAGAATTTGAAGACTGACGCCAACGTTGCTAATTTTCTCCTGGACAGGTAAGGTTCATCTATGTTTGGCTAACTTGTACTTAATGTAAATGGACATTTCAAATATTCACGACAGTCGAACAAAGTTGTGCATGTTCATGCAAAGTAACGTTAGGTTAGCGCAGATGGAGGAGGTGGGTCATTGAATTGAAAAGGTAACGTTAAGGAATTGTTTGGTAAATAAAAATGGGGGGTCGTCATTGCTAACATTAGTAATGCATTATCAGAGCCCGTTTCTCTGTCATTATGCTGAGACGCTGATGAAAACAACATTAGCACGCCTATTATGGCAATGTGAAAACGTATTTGAGACAGTAGCCTAACGTTACCTCGGTAAAAATTATTCCTCATTCTTTCTTCGTATATATAGTGGATAAAACATGCTGCAAGTTGACCTGTATGACCATTGCAAATGTTATTTAGTTACTCTCAATCGTTTCTGATGGGACTGAAATCAACCATGTGATAGCCATTGTTGATATTGAACGCTGACATGGCGTAATTTGTCCCGCGTTATACTTGCTGTGGCAATGTTTGTTATTTGTTAGCCTACTTATGACAAAAACGCTTGTCTTACTGTGTACGACTCGTCACTTGCCATTGAAAGCTCCGTGTAGCAGCCTACGTTCCCGCTGGATCCTGCAGCCTATCTGGCAACCTCGAGTTGGGGTACTTGCAGTAATTTGAAAGTGATTGCAGTACCAGTTTTGGCCACAGTCCTACATACAGCTCCTTTAAAGGGTTAGTTCACCCAAAAATGAAAATAATGTCATTTATTAGCTACTCACCCTCATGCCGTTCCACACCCGTAAAGACCTCCGTTCATCTTCGGAACACCAATTAAAGGGGGGGTGAAACACTCCGTTTCAGTCAATCTCATGTCAATCTTGAGTGCCTTTAGAGTAGTACTGCATCCTTCATATCTCCGAAAAGTCTTTAGTTTTATTATATTTATAACGATTGCGTTGAGAGCTGAGAAAGCTGTGACATCCTTAAAGGTGGAAAAAACGTTATCCTAAATAAACCATGGCGATCAATCGGATTTAGCCGTACATATATGATCCAGAATCAGATCTAGAGGCTGAAATTGAACAGGAGAAGCAGCAACGACGACTCCAGCAGGACGTCTCGATGGTATAGTTACTGTAAAACGTATAACTTATAATGGTAGCATTACATGCTTATAGCGGCTTGTCATGTGCAAGTTTTACAATATTTGTGTGTTTACTCATGGTTTATGAGGACATAATTTGATTTATGGACTATTATGTGATTTAATGTTAGCAGTAGCAAGCGGAACGGTTTTGCAAGTCAGACTAGTGCGTGTTTACATAGAAAAACAATGGAATAGTAGCACATTTGAATGAACGAGTCAATTGCTAACAACACAAAGACATTTAAAGCAGTTTTACTCACCGCCTGCTTCCAACCTTAATCCATCTTTCAGCGTTAGACGAGCTACACATCCGGAGTTGAACTGGGCCTTGTTTATGAAACAATCGTCGCCGAAATGCAGGGATCCCATTAATTATTATTATCAAAAACAAGGGCGTAGTTTTGGCTTGAACATTGATGTGTTAACGTTTACCAGGGTCCTGGGACATGCTCCCTCATGAGATTTATTTGTTTGCTTGTTTGTTTATTTATTTTTGCAAAATTATCTTTTGTGATATCATCCACATGCAAAGTTGGTTGATAACATAACTGCAATAATGTAATAGCGTTGGTAACAATTATGTGTTTACATAGGGTATATGATGATTTTTTTAAAATTATTATTTAAGTACCTTGGTTTGACAGAATTTTACTTAAAAAACTTTACTTAATTTTATTTTACTGAAAATGTTAATTTCCTGTAATCTATTGGAATATCTGAAAGCCAGGTTTTCCTAATATCTGTCACATTTTACACATGGGGAAAACCAATTGTTTAGTCAATAATTCAAGAAGGTCCAGACTTTAAAGCTCTTGATTCTAACTTGTACTTGGCCTTATGAAAAAGTAACCAGTTCTTGTAATTGTTTAACTAGCATTTGTTACAATAAGGATATAATTACAGGTAAGACCGTTGATGGCTCCTTGTTACCTTGCTTAGGCCAAATGTTAACTTTTTTTTTTTTTTTCGCTCCACGAGAGACCCTTGACCTTGCGGCTCCACCAGGTTCCCCTGTCCCATGGCTCCCAGTGCTTTCCTGATCACATCACGGCATTCCACACACTAGAGGAACAAACAGTTAAATCTATGATATCTTATCGTCATGTTTGTGGTCTCTGACATTTTGAAAATCTTATAAGATTTTAAAAATCTTTCAGTGTGGCCCCAGCTTAAACCCTCTACCAGTTTCCTGACTTCCACTTAAAGCCAGGTGCACACTGTGCAATTTTGGCCACAATTTGGCCGTCTTAGACAAATTTAGCAAATTCTAAAAGATCCCTCCGATCCTAGGCTAAAATCTGAAGTCTTTAATTGTTAGCTTGACAGCCGATCAATGACCGCTCCAATACATTTTTTTTACCTCAGACAAAACTCTGGCAGTGTCAGAAGATTTGGCAAACAATACTGCAGTGTTACTTCCCCTACGACGACCGTCAAATCATCTTCGTTTTTCAAGACAAACTATGACCAAAATGAGCGCTTGAGATTTCTTTGTAGCCACCATTTCAATCCCGCGTGTAATGCAGCTCACTGTCTCCGAACGCGTCATTGATTGATGATATAAAACTCCGCGTGAGTTTTCTTGCGTGTGTGCACCTTGACTATCATAAGCCTTAGATCTTACGGTGTGACATGGCTTACAGCAGGGATCATGTTCGTACAGTCTGACAAGGAACAATCGTGAAGGACTATTATAAATCGCACGGTGTGCACCCGGCTTAAGCCACCTTCATCCATCTGCTGGTGCGAGGTCACGCCTTCCGGGAGGGGTGTACTGTCACACTCATGCACCGTTTGGACTTTGTTTTCAGTTTGCACCAGTTCCCTTAGTTTGCTGTCATGGTTGCTAATCGATTTGTCATTTAGTGTGCACCTCATTATCACCAGTAGCCTACTTAAGTTCCCTCTGTTTCTGTTCAGTTTGTCCTGCCTCATCAATGCTTTGTGGATGTTTAATCTTGTTCCTATAACCTGAGAGTTCTATGAAAGACTTTTGAGCATTCATCTGTTTGCTACAAACCCTGTCAGATATATTCTCTGAAAACAATCTTAATCTTTTTAATATTATTTATTAACGATATATTTAATTCTTAATATACATTTTGCTTCTAATGTAAATTGACTATGATTTGGTCAATTGTTGACGAATTAATCCTTTATAAAATTTTGGAAGGATGCCCAATTAACCACAAGCTAGCAGAAACTCTGAATGAGTAATGTAAATATATTTGTACATATTTTGTGTTCAAAGTGGCAGTGTGTTTGCAGCAACTGATAATATTATACCTACAAAAATCATATAACTTAATTATCCAAGGTAAAAATATAAAGACCCATATTTTTTTCTGAGGGGACATGTGACGGTTATGCACACTAGTATGTATAGCACACTATTGATTGGTAATGTTCTATGTAATCCACACTGTGTAACACTCATTCTGTAAGGTTAATCTTCCAGTTTCAGATTCGGCCAGATTCATGGTTATTCTTTATAGACAACATATTAGACATTCTGATTTAGGGCTGGCATGTAAATGAAAGGAAAGTTACCACTGCTGAAAATAAACCCTGCAAATACTGACCCTGACCCACACCCTCATTTAGGGATCAAAATCAGTTTTGAATGGGGGGAAACCCACAGTGTCACTGGGATAGTCTGGTATTGACCTTTAGCTTAACTGGTGCCTCCTTTAGGTCCAGCCAGTCAGTCAGCATGCAGTTGACAACATGGCTGCCTGATTTCCCAATATCCATACTGTGCTGTGGGGACAGTAGTCTAACTAGGTCGACAAACTGAGCACCAGGGGAGCTGATGACATTTTGACAGATGGAGGCATAGCAGGAAAAAGCCAAAGCTGAGCTAGTCCAAACCAGTGTACACAGAAACTTGACAACCCGATTGTGGAATTCCATGTGCTTCATTATGCCATGTGGGGAGGGGGGCGAGGGAGACACGGTGGGTCCGTGAGTCAACCAAAATAAGGTAAGCATGCCAGATCATAAACACTGTATAATATCGCGACCTGTTTATTGGATGAATGTTGTGACATACTACTACTGCTACTACATAGCCTATACTTGGACTGGCAGTTAGCATGCTTTAACACAAAATTACATTAAAAATGCAAAGTAAGTGTGCCCCCATCACCCACCACAACTCCAAGATGATAACTGGCCTGGAAGTCACTTGCTGAATTAAAGATGCAAGAAATGATGTCACATGACAACCATGTAGTACACAACTGTTTGAAATGTTTACTGTTAAAATGCTTATTGTTGTTGTAATACATTTTTTAAATAATTCAACAATAAAGTATTGTTTTCACAAAAAAAATTGTGTTGCTTTTGGCTTTTTAAAAACTGCTGTATGTTTTCAAATAAAATATAAACATTTTGAGTATTAAATTTCAAGATATAAAGTTTGTGTATGTAAAATATGTCTACTCTGAGTTTCAGGACATTTTTATAAAGTTATTTCCAGTCCAACGTATGCCAGTAGGCGGCGACAAGTCTTTTTGGCTATGTAACTGTAACTGAACGGCCAAAAATCACATGAAATATGACTTTTACAAATCATTTTCAAGCTTTATTCATACAGTATGTGGTTTGAAATGTATTCAAATCACATTTCTGGAAATCTGTTTTATTCTGACCGCTCTGATCGAATTTTGCATGGTTTATTTGACTTTCTCATGCCGCCACATAAAATGTAAACATGTCAGAGGTTGTTATAGGAAACATGCTGAAAGTCGCTGCTGCAGGAACAAGATTGTGTTGTTGCAAAGTGCCGGATGAGCAGAAAATGACGGATATAATGGAGACGACAATACAGACAACATCTGCGGTTGTTGTTGTTGTTTTTGTCATTCTCATAAAAACAAATGCGGATATTCCGGAAAACAAAAGGACACACACATCAGATCTGAATAGCTGTGAGACACTATTTGAATGTCAATAATTTTAGATTTAAATCGGATACACAAATAATCGGATTTGGACTGACACTATGTGCTATAGTGTTATAATGTTCCCATCCAAAGTTGCAAATTTAACTTGCGAGCAAAATTAGAATATTGCATAAAACATTTGCAAATAAAGCACTGTTTCCACCTAGTGAGTTGAAGAGAACAACATTGTCACTTCCAGATAAACTAGGTGAAGCCCCTGTATATAATAATTTTCATATATATTTTCGTGCATACGTTTTTGATGCACATTTTTAGAATTTATGCACATCTTGTCGTTTGCATCCAGCAGTTTTTGATGTGATTTCCCAAAATGCATAGGTGGATGGAAACATAGCTAATGTGCACGTAGACTTTGTGCAGTTTGAGTAAGTCATTGAATCCTTTACTCAACCGATTCAAAATAACTGATTCATTCAGGGAGGAAATACCACTACGGTGTTGGTCATAGGTGTTCAACCGTTCACTCTGCTTTGGCTTGGCTTTGTTTGGATCTGTGTTCGTTGGATAAGCAAAAATGAACAAAGCGAAATTGTGTCAAGTTGTACATTTTATATTAACTGTTGAAGCCTATAAAACAGTGGTGTCAAATCCTGCTCCTGGAGAGTTCAGCTCCAACCCCAATCAAACACACTTGTACCAGCTAATCATAATCTAGATCCTATTAGGCATATAGAAACTTCCAGACAAGTGTGTTGAGGCAAGTTGGAGCTAAACACCCCTGCTATAAAAGAAATGTAAAACTTGCAATCTCTTGCTTGTGTGCTTGAATGTAAAATGCTCCAGCTCTAATTCTGTTCCCTGGATGTTTCCAGACTGTGAATCTGCTGATATTGCTAAAAGGAATCAGTCTTTGCTGCTGTAATTGCAAGCGATCAGTTTCATATGTTGACTGCTATTGATCAAGATTAGCCAGTCTGTATATTGATATGTTTGAGCGATGTAATAATTATCCCTGTATTCTGCTGAGGTTTGTAGCGAGTTCTGCTGAACACATTGGTGTCCTTGGCTCTGTTCTTGCACTCCAGCTCTTCTCCTGTCATTCTCATGATCCATTGCGCTCTATCTGTGTCTCCCACCACTCATCAGTTGTTGTGTCCTTCCATCCAGCTGTCCCCTGCAGAGTCTAACCCTGTCCGCTGGTATTTACTGGCCATCAAATCTCTGTTTATGACATTGTGCACATTTGTCTTATGTCTGAGATTCAGTTTTACTATCTGCAAAGTGAATGAAACTAATAATACAAATATGAACAATAATGAATTGTGTGTGCCGATGAGGATATCAAACTGAGGCATATGTGTTAATTGACATGTTCTAGGTATAGAGCTCAGGTGCAAGTATATGTACAGTGAGGAAAATAAGTATTTGAACACCCTGCTATTTTGCAAGTTCTCCCACTTAGAAATCATGGAGGGGTCTGAAATTGTCATCGTAGGTGCATGTCCACTGTGAGACATAATCTTTAAAAAAAATCCAGAAATCACAATGTATGATTTTTTAACTATTTATTTGTATGATACAGCTGCAAATACACGGAGTTTGAGCTCCCTCCAAAGATTCTCTATTGGGTTTAGGTCTGGAGACTGGCTAGGCCACGCCAGATCCTTGATATGCTTCTTATAGAGCCACTCCTTGGTTATCCTGGCTGTGTGCTTCGGGTCATTGTCATGTTGGAAGACCCAGCCTCGACCCATCTTCAATGCTCTAACTGAGGGAAGGAGGTTGTTCCCCAAAACCTCGCAATACATGACCCCGGTCATCCTCTCCTTAATACAGTGCAGTCGCCCTGTCCCATGTGCCGAAAAACACCCCCAAAGCATGATGCTACCACCCCCATGCTTCACAGTAGAGATGGTTTTCTTGGGATGGTACTCATCATTCTTCTTCCTCCAAACACGTTTAGTGGAATTATGACCAAAAAGTTCTATTTTGGTCTCATCTGACCACATGACTTTCTCCCATGACTCCTCTGGATCATCCAAATGGTCATTGGCAAACTTAAGACAGGCCTTGACATGTGCTGGTTTAAGCAGGGGAACCTTCCGTGCCATGCATGATTTCAAACCATGTCTTAGTGTATTACCAACAGTAACCTTGGAAACGGTGGTCCCAGCTCTTTTCAGGTCATTGACCAGCTCCTCCCGTGTAGTTCTGGGCTGATTTCTCACCTTTCTTAGGATCATTGAGACCCCACGAGGTGAGATCTTGCATGGAGCCCCAGTCCGAGGGAGATTGACAGTCATGTTTAGCGTCTTCCATTTTCTTTTTCTTTTTTTTTTTTTTTCTTTTTCTTTTTTTTTCTTTTTTTTTCTTTTTTTTTTTTTATTATGATAGGACAGTAGGTAGACAGGAAGCGAGGAGGGAGAGAGAGAGGGGGACAGGATCGGGAAAGGTCCACGAGCCGGGACTCGAACTCGGGTCGCCCGAAGCGCAACAGCGCTATATGTCAGCACACTGCCCACGAGGCTATTGGTGCCGACTCGTCTTCCATTTTCTAATGATTGCTCCAACAGTGGACCTTTTTTCACCAAGCTGCTTGGCAATTTCCCCGTAGCCCTTTCCAGCCTTGTGGAGGTGTACAATTTTGTCTCTAGTGTCTTTGGACAGCTCTTTGGTCTTGGCCATGTTAGTAGTTGGATTCTTACTGATTGTATGGGGTGGACAGGTGTCTTTATGCAGCTATCGACCTCAAACAGGTGCATCTAATTTAGGATAATAAATGGAGTGGAGGTGGACATTTTAAAGGCAGACTAACAGGTCTTTGAGGGTCAGAATTCTAGCTGATAGACAGGTGTTCAAAAACGTATTTGCAGCTGTATCATACAAATAAATAGTTAAAAAATCATATATTGTGATTTCTGGATTTTTTTTAAGATTATGTCTCTCACAGTGGACATGCATCTACGATGACAATTTCAGACCCCTCCATGATTTCCAAGTGGGAGAACTTGCAAAATAGAAGGGTGTTCAAATACTTATTTTCCTCACTGTATATATTTTATAAAAACTAAAATCATGTATCGTGCATCATTCAGAATGAACACTCATATTGGTTACTGCCAAATAAATGCTGCTCAAGAAAAAAACTGACTTTGTCATATTGCCAACAGTTTCTATTGCCTGTGTCTTTAGATATCACCAACTCTTGAAAAAAAGGAAATAGGTTTGGTCACTTTGTCTGTAAAAACGGCCCTTTAGATGCCTTCAAAGAGGAAATCAACAACATCCAAAAAAGTGTTTTTCCACACATAATACCACTACATATCCCAAAGCCCTGTATGTTTTATTGGCTATGTCACCATTTAATGTTCTCTGCAGCTCAAAACATTGACAAATGAAACGCTGTTGATGTTGTGCATCTCTGAATTGTGTTGCTTAATTTCCTGGAAGCTGATGACGTGAAGTGACACTTGGCTATCAATGAAACACAGAACACCATATGCTTTCGACCTCATTGTCTACCATAAGAGTTCCTCAATGCCATTGACTGGGGGAGAGGTGACTTTCATTTGACTGCATTAATTCATCATTGAGACGTTTACTTTGGCCTGTATTTGGAATCAATGGCCTGTACAGAACTAGAGAAGGACAGATCACAATGTTTCATCAGAGAGATGAGGACGTGGTGTGAGGGAAAGTCAAGATGGCAAAGAACATGAACAGGGAAAGAGATACAGGGTGAAAAAAGGGGTCATGGAAAGGTGCTGATGTGTTCGACAGTCTAAATAGATGGACCTGAGGCTATTTATAAAACCATCTGTAGAAATGGCTTACATAGGCCTCATAGTGAAAGCCAGAGCTGATAGAGCAGACTTTTAGGATTAATTGAGGGGGTCAAAGGAAGAATGAATAGGAATAATGAAAACACTATGTATGAACATAAACAAGTGATTAAATGCATGAAATGTAGTTTGCAGATAGTGCGTGGTAATAAATTACTGATTATATGCAATCTGGATTACGTAATCAGATTCCAGAAATGAAATACTTGTAATTAGAGTATATTTTATTATATATATTTACTAATTATTAGCTTTTCATCAACTTACAAATCTCCTGCAGTTCCCTCACATACCCCAGTTCGGGAAACCCTGACGTAATGTAAGGTTTAATGCACTTACTTTTGTATCTTTCTCTTTGTATTTTTACAGGTCAATATGGATACATGTTCAGTTCAAATCAATGTGATAATGAGTAACTCAAATGCAATTTAAAAGTAATAAAAAAAACTAGACCGATTATATTACTTACGTTACCAACTACAATTTTTATTTGTATTCAATAACGGACTTCAATTTGTAGGTAATTTTCCCAGCACTGGTTGCAGATGGGACAAGGTGGTTTTTATGGTGCGACAGTGTGGGCAGCTGGAAAGAGTCGCCTGCACATATCTGAACTGATCCACTGAATCCCAGAACAACACTAACCTGACACCCGCTCCATTGTACTTGTGTTTGTTTAACATTTCACACTGCTCGTGTCCTATTTAGAGTGGAGTGGCGCTGTATTTCAATCAGCCTGCCAGTATATCTGCTTTCTTCGTACCATCTCTAGTGTTATAATGCATGAGGTCAGTAGGGTTCTGACAAATGCTGATATATGCACATGGGGATGTCGACTTATAAGTGCAACTCGCGAAGTGCATATTGTATAACAGACTTGAAGAGAGTAAATGAGTCTCCAAAAACAAACGTTTATTTAAACATGTACAAACAAGTGTGTATGGCAATCAAAATACCTGGTTTGAGGTAGAGAGACTGTGTTTATGTATTCCACCCACATATAATGGAGCATTATTCTGAGGAGCAACTCCTCATCTACAGTACCTATTTACCTCTCTACACGTTGAGAGTTTACTTATACGTTGCACCTGAGAAGAACAACTCTGTTAGGCATTACAGTACTGCTGGTTTCAGTATTATTATCAGCTCAATATGAGAAACATTAATTATTGTAGACTAAGAGACTAAAGAGACTAAGTCATACTTGTATGAAAATTGTCTACTCAACTGCTGGCATGACAGTTACAATAAATTGTTGCTTATGCAACTTGTCCCAAAAGGGTAAATCCTATTGTAGGTCAGTATTATTACTATGATATCAAACAAATTATTCTATTCATCAAATAATCCTGATAAAATGGATCATGGTTTCCTCAAAAAAAGTTCCCCTAAAAAAGTTTTTTTAACATTGGTAATAAGAAATATTTCTTTAGCACCAAACCAAATCAGTATATTAGAATGATTTCTGAAGGATCATGTGGATGAAGGATCATGTGGTCATGAAGGATCATGTGACACTGAAGACTGGAGTAATGTTGCTGAAAATTTAGCTTTGATATCACAGGAATATACAGTGTATTGTGTGTATATTATATATATATATATATATATATATATATATATATATATATATATATATATATATATATATATATATATATATATATATATATATATATATATATATATATATATATATACTGTCATTTTACCTACAATAAAAAAATATTTACAGTCTTTCTTTTAAAAAAATGATACTTGGCTGGATAATTTGTTCTCTAATGCAATGACGTTAATACTTTAATAATTAATATTACTAATAATTGAAGATTAATGATTCTTATTAATACTAAGTGTCCAAACACTGTACAACTGTTTTTTTTTTTTAAGTTTACACATCTGATTATAGTACATAGTGTACTTCAAAATCCAGTTTTGTTTTTTATTCTCTAGTTTTATAATAAAACTAGTCTATTTATAAAAAAAAAAAAAAAAAAAGATTATTCCAAAATATAAACACTATATAAAAACTCTTGAATATAAAGTACATTTGTTTATAATATTGCTGTTGTACATGAACGTTATCTCTCCTTCCTTCCCAATATCTCTTTTCCCCTTTCCACCCCTCCTCTCTCGTGGAACTTCTTGGCCTCCATGTGCGCCTCCTGCTCTCTCCTCATCTCCTCTTTCTCTGTCTTCAGTAACCACGGTCCTCCAAGGTAGGACAGGATCTCTTCAGGCCCGGGGCGAAGCCAGGGCAGCGGGTTCAGCAGCTTTCTCAGAAGAGTGAGGACGAATGAGCTTAAAGAGTCAAACTGAGGAGCAACTTCTAATTCAGCCTCATTCTCCTCTCTCACAGTGTTTTGCTTTTCGCAATGATCTCCCTCAATCACTTCGTTCTGTCCTCTGTCCCTCTCCTCTCTCTGTTTGGTTTTGTTGAACCAGTCTCTGTACTTGCAGTAGGAAGGGTCATCAGAAGTGGTCTCCTCCCAGGGGAAGCAGCTCGTCAGCATGCAGTATATGAGGATGCCTAAAGCCCAAGTGTCCAAACTGGGATCCACAGACATCCAGATGTCCTCTGCTTCCTCGTCTGCCTCATTGACTCTCTTGGCACACTCCATCTCGGGCACACAGAAAGGGGAGTTGTACCACACAGCACGAACTTTGGTCCCTTGTGCCCGCGCCAGGCCAAAGTCGCCCAGTTTGACCCAGCGACAAAACCGGTCACACAAGAAGATGTTCTCTGGCTTAATGTCACGGTGCACAAAGCCAAGAGAATGCAGGTGAGACACAGCACCACTCAACTGAGACATCACACTCTGAGCACACTCCTCACTCACCACCTCCTACAGAAAAAGAGAGAGAAGTTGTTTTTTATATGGATTTTATATTAATAACAACAACAACAACAACAATAATAATAATAATGAACAATTATTTCTGCCAATAACAATTAACAAAATTCTGGCATGTTATTTAATTTTTCATTAATATTGTTATTGCTCTTTTTATGATGTTCAATTATTATTATTATCATTATTATTTATGTTTTATTTTACAAGTATTATTATTTATTCATCCATCCATCCATTATGCTACGTTGTTGTCCTTTTTCAATATTATTGCTATTTATTTATTTATTTATTTATTTTATTTTCAATGCATTTGTTGTGAGTATTGATGCTTTGGCAATAATGTTTGTACTGTTTGTACAGTACGGCTTGTAACAGTCATTCCTGTGAGTTATGAGATGACGTAAAGTCTGTTTTCTAATCTGCTCCTCGGTGGTACACTAAGTACTCTCATTAAATTCATGTATCAAGGCTGATGTTGTTTTGGCAGGAGAGTGAGAACACAGGAGCATATTAGGGAACATGTGCGTGCCTGAATAATCAAAGACATGTTGTTCCTTGGAAAGATGTCGTTACAAAAAAAATGCTCTACTCATCACGATGCATCATCATAATTGTGACAGCCCTAGATCAGGACTGTCGTCAGAGGACCAGGATCATTGTCCCAGGCCCTGTAATGCGGAGGAGCCACTATAAAGTTGTCTTATGGTCATCTAAATCTCTTCTGAACAACCTGAGGGTGTGTAAAGTATGACAGAATTTAATATTCTGCTGCATTTACTGACCTCTGACACAATGACATCATACAGGTCGCCATAGAGACCAGCCTCCTGGGCAAAGACATAGTGAGAAGGCGTGGAGTAGAAGATGCCTATAGCCCTCGTCAAAGACGGGTGTGTGCAATAGGAGACAGACAGATTGTATTCACGCAGGAAAGCTTGGAGAGTGGTAGAGCGACGGGGGAAGAACTTCAGAGCCATTGGGGTTCCTGTAAGTTCAAAGATTGCTAAAGTGAGAAGTGCTTCGCCTTCACCAAATATACATCCTGTCTATTGTTACAATGCTATTAGTTTAGAGCTCAGCCTGAACAAATCAGGTGACCTCAAAACAACTGACCTCTCTTCTTATGCACCGCCAGCATCACCTTGCCATACGACCCCTCTCCCAGCTTTTTGATCAGCTTGAAGTGATTTAATGTCACCAGTGATGTCATGGACTGAGCCGTGAGGTAGCACAGCTCATCCAGCTCTCTAGGTGCAGTCTGACAAGAAAACAACAGCTAAATTAACATTAAAGTCACTATTATATCAAAATTGACAATTTTTAATGAAATATTGAAGTATATACGTATATATATATATATATATATATATATATATATATATATATATATATATATATATATATATATATATATATATATACTGCAATATATACAAGTGCTGGTCATATAATTAGAATATCATCAAAAAGTTGATTTATTTCACACATTTCATTCAAAAAGTGAAACTTGTATATTATATTCAGTCATTACACACAGACTGATGTATTTCAAATGTTTATTTCTTTTAATTTTGATGATTATAACAGACAACTATGGAAAATCCCAAATTTAGTATCTCAGAAAATTTGAATATTGTGTATTGAATTCAATATTGAAGACACCTGGTGCCACACTCTAATCAGCTAATTAACTCAAAACACCTGCAAAGGCCTTTAAATGGTCTCTCAGTCTAGTTCTGTAGGCTACACAATCATGGGGAAGACTGCTGACTTGACAGTTGTCCAAAAGACGACAATTGACACCTTGCACAAGGAGGTCAAGACACAAAAGGTCATTGCAAAAAAGGCTGGCTGTTCAGAGAGCTCTGTGTCCAAACACATTAATAGAGAGGCAAAGGGAAGGAAAGATGTGGTAGAAAAAAGTGTACAAGCAATAGGGATAACCGCACCCTGGAGAGGATTGTGAAACAGAACCCATTCAAAAATGTGGGGGAGATTCACAAAGAGTGGACTGCAGTTGGAGTCAGTGCTTCAAGAACCACTACGCACAGACGTATGCAAGACATGCGTTTCAGCTGTCGCATTCCTTGTGTCAAGCCACTCTTGAACAACAGACAGCGTCAGAAGCGTCTCGACTGGGCTAAAGACAAAAAGGACTGGACTGCTGCTGAGTGGTCCAAAGTTATGTTCTCTGATGAAAGTAAATTTAGCATTTCCTTTTGGAGTCTGGAGGAAGAGAGGAGAGGCACACAATCCACATTGCTTGAGGTCCAGTGTAAAGTTTCCACAGTCAGTGATGGTTTGGGGTGCCATGTCATCTGCTAGTGTTGGTCCACTGTGTTTTCTGAGGTCCAAGGTCAACGCAGCCATATACCAGGAAGTTTTAGAGCACTTCATGCTTCCTGCTGCTGACCAACTTTATGGAGATGTAGATTTCATATTCCAGCAAGACTTGGCACCTGCACACAGTGCCAAAGCAACCAGTGCCTGGTTTAAGGACCATGGTATCCCTGTTCTTAATTGGCCAGCAAACTCGCATGACCTTAACCCCATAGAAAATCTATGGGGTATTGTGAAGAGGAAGATGTGATATGCCAGACCCAACAATGCAGAAGAGCTGAAGGCCACTATCAGAGCAACCTGGGCTCTCATAACACCTGAGCAGTGCCACAGACTGATCGACTCCATGCCACGCCGCATTGCTGCAGTAATTCAGGCAAAAGGAGCCCCAACTAAGTATTGAGTGCTGTACATGCTCATACTTTTCATGTTCATACTTTTCAGTTGGCCAAGATTTCTAAAAATCCTTTCTTTGTATTGGTCTTAAGTAATATTCAAATTTTATGAAATACTGAATTTGGGATTTTCCTTAGTTGTCTATTATAATCATCAAAATTAAAAGAAATAAACATGTACAAATATCAGTCTGTGTGTAATGAATGAATATAACATACAAGTTTCACTTTTTGAATGGAATTAGTGAAATAAATCAACTTTTTGATGATATTCTAATTATATGACCAGCACCTGTATGTATGCTGGGTGAAGCCTCTACTTTTGTTTTATGTGAACTTTGTAAATAAATATAAAGTTATGGAAAAGCTTTTGTTATTTCTTATATCAATATCAAATTTCTGGCTGATACAGATAAGCTGATAGTTGTTTTCATGTTATGGCTGATAATCAATAAATGCCTGAGTATTAAAATCTGATGCTGTTTTGTCTAAATAGTTTATAAATAAAATGTAAATAATTAATTTTCAATGTTAAAATTTAATTTAAGCATCACAACTTTATAATATATACATTATGAAAATGAATATTCAATAACATTTTCATTTTCTTCAGTGTTATTAAAGTATTAGTGTTTAATACTAATTAATTTAATATTTTTTTATTTGCAAGAATTAATGTAATTATTTATACAGAGACATTTTTTACACATTCAATCTCTCCCTATTTTTTATTTTTTATTTTGGTCAAAATGATAAGCTGACTACACATTATCCCCCTTATTTTGGCTATATATATTACCACATTATGGGCATGAAATTAAAGAAAAGAGACTACAATTGAAATTGGTTGCTTGAGACAACGATCAATTACACAAAAATGTTTCATAATTGCGCAACTGAGATTTATGTATTCCAGAGAGAGTAATAATGATAGTTGCATGACATTTGAACTTCCAATCTGTCAGAACTTTCACCAGCCTTCACTTTTATGTTAGACAGAGGATGGTCAAACAATACCATAAGCCCATTAACACCTCGGTGGCCCTGAAATAGCTAGGGGGCATGTTACCAATGTGTTATTACATAACACAAAGCAAGCAGATCATATTTACATTATACTCTTATAAGGGACCTTTGTTGATTAAAGTTCCGATAAGTGTGCGTCACACCAGTCCTGTGTGCGTCGGCATTCATTTTTTTGCTTTGTCAGTATATGCAACCTACACTAACACCACGCAGCTGAGGACGTGTGGCTAGCACCATCAAAGAACATGTAATTGTGTGCTATTCTGTTACAACTTTATAAGTCTGTGATGTGGGCCTAGTGAAGTGGTTGTATGAGTGTGTTGCTAGGCATTGAGAACAGAGCAGCCTTTATCTTGCTGATAGACGTCTCTGGCAGTGGCCTTTAATAAGGTGCCAGGAGTGGACGTGCATGCTCCAGCTTGTTACATTTTCCATGCAACCTTCATGTCTGTAATGTACAGTAAGGCTAACAACGTTGATTTTAAAATCAAATTTCAATAGCTAGTTCAGGATCCAATTCTCACTATTAACTTGCTCATTAGCATGCATATTATGATATTGGGTGTTAATTAGTACTTATAAACACATATTACCGTTTTTCTCAATCGCTTTGGCACATTTTCGGTTTAAACAGTTTTAACATTCTCTAAACTGTAAGATCAATTGTGACAACTGTTTGCTGGATCATCAGAATTCTATTGCATGTCTGCAAAATCTCACTCAAAACATTCATGCTTCAAAACCTAGTTATTGTGTCAGTAAATTGGCCAATACCACCTAAATAAAAAGTATTTTTGGCATCATGTGAGCTGGTCAAAATCTTTAGATGTTATTTCATTTACATTTTCATCATCATTTCATCATGGAAATATTGATGTATACACATTTCATGCTTTTTTTGTTTGTTTGTTTTTTGTTTACACTAACTGCCTTCTATTCTATACAATAATGCCAGTTTTGTCTAGCTGAATGCTCTTGTGGATCACACTGTAAATACAGATTCAGACAGTAGGTAAAAATTGAGTGGGAAAAGTCAATAATGTAGTACAATAAAAGAAAATGAATATTTGTATTTGTATAGTACATTATTTTGTAAGCATTTTTACACACTCTATTATGTCTTTAACTTACACATACATATCTTCTTACATATCTTCCTATTGCTCTTCCATGACAAGAATTTACATGAGAATCTACAAAAATAAATGTACTGTAAATACAAATGAGTATGAGTAAGTTCAAATATATACAAATAAGTACTGAGGTAGCAGCAGGTTTGTGATGTTCCCCCATGTTCAAAAATGATGGTGATTGTGCTGTCAGCAAACTCCACACACACACACACACACACACACACACACACACACACACACACACACACACACACACACACACACACACACACACACACACACACACACACACACACACACACACACACACACACACACACACACACACACACACACACACACACACACACACACGAGTTTGACATTTTTACTGAGCATCAACTTATCAGTTTTGATAAACAAGCCATGTGCATTTAGCCATTGTGCAAATTGTAGACAACCTCTTTTGCACATGTGTGGCAAAACAAATGCAATTTTCTTAAATCAATAAGAAATTCTAATCTGATGTGAACAAGAAACAAATTGTTCAGAGATCTGAACTCATTGTTTTGAGAAGTCTCATTCGAGAATTGAGCCAAGCGATTGAGAAAAACTGTAATGCCTTATTCTGCATGACCGCATTCTACATCCCTTAATCCTATCCAATGCCTACTTATCAACTACCTTACTAACTATTAATAAGCAGTAATTAGGAATTTATTGAGGCTAAAGTAGTTAATAGTTAGAAAAGTGTGCCCAAATTTCTTGCAATTAAGAATGTTCTTTGTGCTTTGCCTATAAATATACACAGGAGTAAATCATGACTAAATAACATTCCAGGTTTTATCCTGCTAAATCCATTAGAGCTGTGCTATACACCTGGGGATAATACAAACCGCTCCAGCCGTGCTCCCCAGCAAATACTGCACATATTTTGCAATGCATATATATATATATATATATATATATATATATATATATATATATATATATATATATATATATATATGTGTGTGTGTGTGTGTGTGTGTGTGTGTGTGTGTGTGTGTGTGTGTGTGTGTGTGTGTGTGTGTGTGTGTGTGTGTGTGTGTGTGTGTGTGTCTGTTCTATTATTATATATTGTTATGTTATTTGGTTATGTATTCATTTCTAATATGTTCTTGTTAATGTGTATTAATACGAAATGGAAAATGTTGCATTTGACTCACAGTCATTGTCCAACGATGTGTCTTTCAGGAAGTCTTGGAAACAGTCAGTTTCTTTCTCACTGTCTCTTTCCCATCTGTACAGGACTGAGCTCTGAGTCAAAGTGTACGTTGCTCGTTATCAACAGACTACTGAGATCGACAGTAGTTAATCAGATGTCACGGTGCAAGCGTGAGTGTCAGTTGCTACTGAGCTTTTTTATATCTGTGCTCTCTCTCTCTTGATCCGTAATGAGTCTGACGACCCTCACTCAAGCTTACCACCTTCCTCTGCTCCCTCTCCCTTGCTCTCCCTTTTCCCCTACAAAATTCCTCTGCATGTTTCCATCCCAGATAGCCATGTACTACAGCAGTGAGGTATGCTGCCCCTTCCCAGCGTCTCACTCTTGCTCTCTCTCTTTACTCTTTACGTCAGTAGTGTCCCAATGTGTTCCACCTGTCAGTCAATCTGTCTGCAACACTCTATTCAGTTGCTGCTGTTCGCTGAAGTCTCTCTTGATCTCCCTTCTTCCTACTAGCACTATCACTTTCCTATTTAGTAAATTCCTCTTACTGTGCAGCTCCAGTCTGCAGGATTAAGAGAGATTGAAAAAGATACCAAGAGGTTTACAGTTTTGAGATCGAATTACTTCTAAGGCTCTTGACTAAGAAATTAACATTGTGAAATGCATAATATTTAAGAAGTATTCACTACCACACAGTCAATAATGGCAAAAATCTATTTACTTGATTTTGACACAATGCAGTGAGATTAGTGGCAGTCAAACACACTTTTATTAAACACTAAAAAAATATTTTTTTTCTATTTAGGATAAAACAAATGTTAATAAATCAAGGCACAAAAAACATGTATCCTGCAATTTTTAAATATGGATTAGTTATATTTGATTAGAATCACAGTACTAAAACACATAACAAGAAGCTGGGGAAAACAAGAAGCCACTCTTCTTCTTTTTTTTGTGATCTAAATTTTTATTTAAAGGGGTGGTAAAACAGATTTCACTTTTCTAACTTTAGCTAGTGTGTAATGTTGCCGTTTGAGCATAAACAACATCTGCAAAGTTACAATGTTCAAAGTTTAAAGCAAAGGGAGATATTTGCTTTTAAAGAAATCGATTTCTAAGGACTACAGCAAACGGCCGGTAGGGACTACTACACATTCCTCCAGGGTTGCTGACATTTTGTATTGCTGTGGAGAAGTTGTTGTGGTATAGTTAGTAGGCTGGAGTGTTGTTGCCGCAATGCCGACGAAACGCTGTTATTTTCATCCGGAGTGCAGGTCCACTTTGTTCAGCCTATAGGGACAGGGGTGCGTTGCAGTGCGTTTAACATACAACATGTGTGTATGAGACAGAGGGGAACACGGTCACATTTGCAGCAGATATATGCTGCCCATCATAAATCAAAGCACGAGACAGACAGGGGTCAGAGGAGAAGACCGGAAAATGTGACATAATGGAAAATATTCGTCTGTATTTGCAATACACGCCGCGGTTCTGCTGCGCGAGACAAACGCTGCCAGTGTGTGAATCCACAACGGGCGCGTGGCTCCCGCTGCACATTTCACGAAGGAAAGCTTCCACAATCTTCACAAGTTCAATGCAGGATTCGCACAACGGCTTGTCCTGAAAGATGGATTTAAAAACAAGCTGTTTACGGGCCACAACCTGTAAGTATGATTTATTTTTCGTCGATGTGTTTTCCTGTAATAGTTTGTGTTGTTAATTGTACGTTGTAGCAAGATAGTAAACAAATGACAACGCTTTTTGGCTCTGCAAACCAGTTTGTTCAATGCTCATTCATACTTAACGTTATCCGACAAACAACTACCGTTACAAACTTATTTTAAATCTCAACAGCGAACTTGGAATTAATGTAAATTATTCTTTGATTAGAGCTACTAGAATACTTAGAATACTTTTATGTATTATCTACATGCTTGTTTATCTACAGGCATGCTAAACATGGTTCTGTGTTTAATTTGGCTACTATAGTAAAGCCAATGTTTAGTGTTCGTTTTGGGTTAATAGTTCTTGCGACAGATATTTGGCTATAATCGTTCTAAAAATACAAAAGTGCCATTCAGTAGCGATCACTATAGATCCGCAGTCTTTACTCTTGAGGACTGAACAGGTTCTGCTTGATCATCTTCACTAAAATGTTCTGGGTCCGATTCGGGCTCAAATTGGTATGGTTTTATTGATGCCATTGTTTCTAATATTACCAAAGCACAGTCTACCGGTAAAGGTAAGGGGCGTGACATTTCCGACAAATGTGCACTATGCGGTTAGCGAATCACAACACACTGGGCCAGCTAATCAATCTGAGCCCATTGCGTATTTTTGAGGGACCGGCTTCATAGAATTCGGAAACCATCAGACCGTTTTTACAAGGAGGGACAGAGCAGTGTAGAATAAAGGTAAAATATGTGAAAAATAATGCAATTTTTTAAAAACGAAGCATGAACACATATTACAGTGCATCCCACAAACACAATCAAGCCCTCGAAAGAATGTGTTTTACCACCCCTTTAAATTTATTCACATACCAGGAACATATCAAAGCTCCCATGAACTATATACAAACAGATGCCATGAGAAATGTCCACAGTGAAAAAAATAGTATAAAATGATAATATAATAATAATAATAATACATTTATTTTATATAGCGCCTTTAAAAGTAGCTTTCTCAAAGCACTTTACAAGCATACATAACAGAGAAAAACAACACACTTTAAATACAAATACAACAATTAAAAAAAAAGTAAAAGTAAAAGCATATGAATATGAATAAATAAACTAAACTAAATAAATAAGAATAAGAAATTATACATAAACATACGTATGCACATGTATAAAAGAAAAAGAGAAAGGAAAAAGTAGTGTCAACATTTGAGCTTGTCTAATAACAACTTTGCAATTTTTGTCCAACTCTGAATAGTTTTTTCCTTTGCGCCGTTGAGCTTGGCAGTGGTACCTTCTAGTAAGACAATGTCTAAGACAAAGATAGCCAAAGGAAAATTGTAGGGTTGGATGGTTCCATCCATAGAAGCCACTGATTTAAATGAGCTGGGGTTTTCAACCAAGGGTCAGTGGACCCTCAGGGGTCCTTGAAGAAGATGTGTTTCACATGTCAAGTCAAGTCACCTTTATTTATCTACCAGCTGGAGTTTGTTTATTAAGCCTGCAGGGCAACCACACAGTAAAACATTCCAATAATCTAGCATTGAGGTCATGCATACATGTATTAACTTTTCTGCATTTTACATTATGAGTTGAGCATATGTCATAATTTATATATATATATATATATATATATATATATATATATATATATATATATATATATATATATATATATATATATATATATATATATATATATTTTTTTTTTTACAAATGTTTGAGATATGGCTTTCAAAAGAAAGATAGTTATCAAAGTGCACATCCATGTTCCTAACGGACAACATAGACTTGACAGAGCAGCCATCAAGTGTTAGAAAGTATTCTAGGTTATTACTTGCAGAGGTTTTTGGTCCAATAATTGAAACATCTTTTTTAGTAGGAAATTACTAGTCATACAATCTTTTACATCAACTATGCATTCCTGTTAGTTTTGTGAATTGGCATGTTTTATCGTCAGGCCGCAAAGAAATATAAAGCTGAGTATCATCAGCATAACAGTGAAAGCTATGTTTCCCAATGATATCTCCGAAGGCATGTATAGGGTGAAAAGCAATGGTCTTAGAACTGAGCCTTGTGGTACTCCATTCTGAACTTGTGATTAATTTGATACCTCTTCATTAACTGCTACAAATTGATGCCATCAGATAAGTGATTTCACTAATGTCCACATAATTTCTTGCCTTTTCACAAGAATGTTGTGGTCGACAGTGTCAAATGCAGCGCTAAGGCCAGTTACACTAAGCAGTTTAGAGCAGTCTCAGTACTATGATATGGTCTAAATCCTTACTGTAAATCCTCACAGATACCATTTCTCTCTAAGAAGGAATATAGTTGCAGCATTTTCTAGACCTTTTCACTGAATGGTTCTTTTGGGAATTCAAAAATGGTTCTTCTATGGCATATGGCATCGCTGTGAAAAACAGCGTAACCTTTTTTGGAGAAAATTGTTGTAACCTTTATTTTTAAGAGTGTACATGTGAAATGAATGCACATGGTGACTGACTATTGTAAAACATGGAAAACAGTTCAGTTACATGAGAACCATTATATTATCGGCTTAAGAGGTGCAATGTGATTTACACTGACTATGCTTCCAGTGATTGGAGGTTGCCATCTCCGTTTACATCCCTAATATTGCTTTATGCAACAGTTCCATTAACAAGAAATTCTTGTCACTGACAAAAACTGCCCAGGTAGTTCATATGTGTGTTCTCTACAAACACACATTGTTCCAAATAAAGGCAAACTGGAATGCAGAAAACACAAAAAAGATAAGAAAAGAAAAAGACTGGAACAGTTGTTCCAGTTGTGTGTATATATGTGTGTATATAATGGGTTGTGTATGTGTATATAACACATATACGGTTCTGATGTGTATAACAGTTGTGTGTATATATCGACATTACATTAAAATTGTCCTCTTGTTTTGTATTATTTATTCGTTTGTTTATTGGCTGGCATTCTTCAATGGTATTTAACCTGCACATTCTTACCATGAGTGACAAAACTAACAACTGAAAGCTTGCAGAACCTAATATGACAAACTTCTGCTTAGTGCTCCAATTCACATTCTCTCTTTCTGCATCTCATTCTCAGTTTACCTTGAACCTCAACTCTCTCTCTCTCTCTCTCTCTCTCTCTCTCTCTCTCTCTCTCTCTCTCTCTCTCTCTCTCTCTCTCTCTCTTCTCTCTCTCTCTCTCTGCACTTCGCAATTGACTCATTTATACATTTACATCTCAGAAAGATCTCCCTTAATATCTCAAATGCAACATGGCTACTGTATATTACGTAAGGCAAACAATCCCTGTTGTCACAACCGTGGCCGTTTCTGTTTCTCCAGCTGCTCTTTACATGCTTGAAGCTGTTGCTAATACAGTCTGCTGTTGACTTGAAAGAGACTTCATCAATCCCTCTGGACTCATCTCCATTCATAATCAGCACTACGCTTCTGTCACTCCCCTGCTGTTCGGGAATGTCACATGGTATATTTGAGGCATCATAGAATTAGTCTAACATGTTACCCAATAGCCAAGATATGGAAATAGGTATGATACATTTGGGTTTGTATTGCAATTACCTGCTTTGTAGAACTGAGTTAATTAGTCACAATGAATTCAAAAATATTTTATATGTATTAAATCTTTTACAAAAGTGTGAAAGTGTTCTTTACCTGTGGTGACTTTGAGTTCTTCTGCATAAGTGTGTGCATTTGTGAGTGTTTATGTGTATTTTTATTTTCAAGCAGTATTTTAACACTCAGTGTCTGTGTGATTATAGTCCTTAAATGGTTCCTGCAAAATCAAAATCGCCTTTTTTATGTAAAAGAAATATGGAAGAATGCTGAGACAAGCTCAAAATAAATATTTTGCATGTTACTTTAATGAAGGATACAAACTAAAAATTATAAAAGTAATATAAAAAATTATAAATGTATTATTGCCCTCGTTGGTAACACTTTAGAACAATGGTAATTAGTTAACACCAGTTAATGTATTAACTAACATGAACTAACCATGAGCAATACATTTGTTAATGTATGTTTATCTTTGTTAACGTTAGTTAATATAAATAGCCTACAGCTGTTCATGGTTTGTTCATGTTAGTTCACACTGCATTAACTAATGTTAACAAGATTTTAATAAAGCATTAGTAAATGTTGAAATGAACATTAACAAAGATAAATAAATGCTTTATAAGTGCAGTTCATTATTAGTTCATGTTAACTAATGTAGTTAACTAATGTTAACTAATGACCATTATTCTAAAGTGTTACCGTCGTTTCGGAAAACAGCAGTATATGTTAATTTTATGTTCTTGTGTTCTAAGTATTAGAAATAGCTCTATTTTTAAAGCGAAATTAATTTAAATACGATACCACACACTCTAATTTATAGAGAAAAAGGCCCTTAAATAATCTTTAGAGGTGGAAGTGGCGCTTGAGTTCAGCTGACATGTGGAAGTGAAAATGATTCTTGCTTCAGTGCACTTTGGTAATACATTTCCCGCTAGTGCCATTTTTACATATCTAAGCAATGTTTGATGCAATAAAGAGCAATCTCAATCAGGAGACATGAGAGTGTTTGTAATATTTTATGGACTCCACTAGACCCCTGAAGGTGTGCTGTGGTATCTGGCACCAAGATGTTAGCAGCCGATCCTATAAGGTCCTCCATGTATCGGACTTGTTTGTTCAGCACATCCCACAGATGCTCAATTGGATTGAGATCTGGGGATATCGCAGGCCAAGTCAACACCTCAAACCATTCCTGAACCATGTTTGCTTTGCAGGGCGCATTATGCTGCTGAAATACCGTTTCCATGAAAGGGTGTACATGGTCTGCAACAATGCTTAGGTAGGTGGTACGTGTCAAAGTAACATCCACATGGATGGCAGGACCCAAGGTTTCCCAGCTGAACATTGCCCAAAACATCTCTGCCTCCGCCGGCTTGCTTTTTTTCCATAGTGCATTCTGGTGCCATGTGTTCCCCAGGTAGGCCTAAGTGACACACCCGGCCACCCAACTATATACATGCATGTGTGTATATTTATACATAATAATTACAGTACACACATATATTATGTAAACACAAACTTTTATTTCGGATGCGATTAATCACAATAATTTTTTCCACAGCACTAGTTTACTTAGGCTATTTAAAGTCAACAAGAAAAAGAAGTTGTGATGCGTCATAATTACAGCAAAAGAGGAACTCTTATTTGGCTGAGAACCACTGGTGTAGTGCATGTAAATTCGGCTGATTTCATGAGTATTGAGTAGCCTACTAGTAGGCAACCTACTAGGGTATTCCTGCAATACCGGAGGCTGCAGTTTCAGCCAGGACCACATTTTCATTGAGGACACCGCCGTTATGTGGGCACTGCGTGCTATAGCATCACTGTAAAGTTAGGAAAGAAAATATCAGAGGGATACGTGTCATCTCTTCATAACTCAAGGCTTGTATAGGTTAACATGCCGCTAGGATGGCTCCACAAATGTTAATAGTACACAGCAGCCCTTGCTGTCAAGATTGTAGACAGAACTCTTGAGTGTGCAAATTCACCAAAACAGTACCATTTTGTTTGTTTGAATATTCATTTTACAGATGTGCATATTTCACAGAGAGTATTTATTAGTTTCATGTGGTTCGCTGCTGTTAATGTACGGCTAGAAAACCACAGAAATCGTTACGGTAGTATTTTACCACGGTTCATGAATATTCAATCCAGGGAGCGCGCAAGGGGGCGCGGTCCGTCCGGCTGCGAGGAAACGGAAGCGGAAGTGCCGCCATCTCCTCTCTCTAGCCGAGCAACAGCAGGGTCAGTGTAAATGTTATTTGAGAAAGTAGCTCTATTATAGCATTAAAATCGGTTTTGTGACACGTTAAATGTTTAAATGACGAACGCGACTCGAGAGGCGATAGTTGTGAAGGAAACCCACTGTCGCTTTAATCTGTCACGCACTCACGCGCGTCTCTTTATGAGTTGAGTTAGCATAGCGTAGAGCTCACGTCTCTAAATGAGTGTTTTTAATTCAGCGCCGTGACAGAGACAACAGCGCTTTCCTTTTCTCCCGTCTTCACCGAGAATACCCCGCTTTCTGGTATTCGGCTGGATCTCTGGTCGTGTTTGAGAGGGGGAACAGAAGCTCAGCGGTAAGTAGCCCCAGCTAGCTGATCTCTAGCTGACTTGGTAGTGATCTCTTTCTATCAGTTTGAGCCTCTGTGGACAGCAGAAGGCTTATTTGGCGATGAAGTTACTTTCGGGTTGTTGTCTAAAGGCTGGGAATAAAACGCTGCCTGTCTCAGCTGCTGGGTGGTGATCTAGAGAGGTTTGTGCTGTTGTTTGACAGCCCTACTGTCATCTGCTCAGACAAAGATAAACTACACGCCTCTTTAACAGATCTGATACTTCACCAACTGTCAGATTTCACACACACATTTCCAAGAAACAGCTGTCATAGATACGTTCATTGAATGTTGTTTTATCTTCTCACTAACTTGCTTTGGAAAACCACCTGTTGACCCCTGAATTTACTGTGTTGTATGGAGGTTGAAGTCAAGGTCTGTGGTCTAATTGACAACAGTTCATTCAGACTTTTGTACTTTGCTCCTCTGGCATCCTCAAGGCGGTTGTTATTATCAGGTCAAAGCCTTATGCAACATTGCTGCATATTAATACACCCTCATGAACTACTATCGCCTGTTCTTTCTGGATTAATCGACACTTTAGAAGTAAATTTTTTGTATATTTTCATAATTATGATCATGAAAGTGGTGCTAATAAGTGAATTGGTTAGTAACACCCTTATCTCGGTGTTATGCAATGTTTAATTTAACCCTGTAAAGCCTGACATTAAATGATAGTCAGATTTTCTCTTTTAATGGAACAGTGTATTGTACCTTTAGACAAAATATAAAAACATGAAAAAGTTCACGTTTGAGCAGGGAAAATGCATACATTTTATTTAGAGGCCAAAACGTAAGATGAAATTATCAAGATTTTCATCTTGTAAATCAATGAGATAAAAAAAAGCATAACAGACTACTTGATGACCTAAGAGAGGTGTACAAATAAAAACCTTTTGTATTATATTTGTGACATTTTAACATGAATTGATGTAGGGATCAAATGGTTTGTCCTAAGGGACATAAGTTGCTTCATTCCATAAAGATTTCACAGCAAAAAGACGTGTACAATGACCTCAGGGTGGACTTCTTTACAATTATACTAAAGGCATTTTGCTTGTTAAAAATGATTAACTAACAGTCAGATTGTCTATGTATCAAGTATGACACAGTAGACTATATTATAGACCTTATGCGCCAGAGAAACAAGTGCACAGCCATCTTTAGAATTTTGTGTTTGAACTTCAGTTTTTGCGGTCGCTCTGTATATTTCTATGGCATCGCTGTTGAAGAGTCATTTTTACTGCAGAGTTGATGAAAATTATCATGAGCATTGTAATGTTTGAAGCGGATGTCATAATTAATGTCAGTAGACCGGGGCGTAGAACGCAACGAGCACAGGGCCACATAAGGTCTATATGTAGTTAAATGTCTGTGAAACCAACCATTGATTAATCTAAAGTGATTAATCTAACCTGTGTTTTATACATCACAGCTGGTGTGAAGCTTCGGCTTTGTAGTAGTTTCTCTTGGCCTACACCTAGCTGATGTTACAGATGAGTAATGTGCTGTGCCTTTAGGCACTGTCCGCTATTAATGCGTTTTCTCTATTGTGAGAGAGTGGAATTGAATGTCTATTGTGTTTTTTAGCCACCATAGTGCTGCACTAGCTTTCATCCCTGTATGTTGTACCTCCTGTCTAAATCTCTGTTCTTCTTGTAGTTGTTTCAACCCACATCTGTGGTTCCGGGCCCTCATGTGGCCGCCGTGCGGAGGTTTGGAACAGTGGACAGGCTAAACACTGAGAGACCCCGACCTGCGCACGCACACGGAGAGAGACCGAGAGGGGGGGAGAGAGACTGACACTCCCAGGTATACACTTCACAGACACTTCCTGGAGCCAGACTCGCACGTCATCAGATGCTCTTGTGTGTACAGAGCTTTTTAGGTTGGGGAATTCCTCGGGCTGTGCTCTCATGGTTACAGTGGGTGTACGGTACTGGTGACGCTCTGTTAGATTGGCTCTTATATGTTTTTTTAATTGATGGGGAAATGGATGGAGTCTGGATAGCAGCCAAAGCAAAAGCATTTCTTTTGTGTTTTCTGATAAAGGTTTCACTGGTACCTCTGTCATTCTCGGATATTAAAGTTTGTTTGAATCTCTGAGTCAATACACTCCCATTTGAAAAATGTGTAGCCTTTGTTTGCTTTTGTACCTGTGCATATTAGTGTTTTATTGACATTGTTTTACAATGTCCCAGATTTTGCAGAACCTGATAGCCAGCCTGTTGCCATGTCGACATCATCGCTCCGGCGACAAGTGAAGAACATTGTTCACAATTACTCAGAGGCGGAGATAAAGGTTAGACTTTTACCTTTGTAACTTGGCGTTCGTTTTCTCTCTTCTTCTATTCACATTCTTCTCCTTGGCCTTGAAAAAATCTTATTCATCGATAGTTTTTTAGTTCCTGAAAACTGTTTGCAGTCATTTTTGGTTATTTCTGTTTCGGTGGAAACTAAAAATACTGAGCAATGATCTTAAATGAATTAATATCACATGTTTTGTATGCGGTCACACCTTTGTTCAGCAAAATGTTGGGGATGATATCCAGTCATGTAAATAAGAAACCGTTCTACAGTCCCCATGCAGATTTCGCTCATGTTCAAATTGGTCATTGACCACACTGTAAACCTGAGGAAGTTGGCAAAACTAAGAAATTTTGAGGTAATCAGTTACATAAATTTTTAAGCTAAGAAAGTCAAAGTTCAAGCAGAACTGGCAAAATATTATTTTGTACTCATTTTAATTGCTATTAACATGAATATTTGAATAAGCAAATTCATACATTTTACTTGTTGTAATTTCAACTTAAATATTTTTAGTAGTGGAAACTTGGCTTAGCTTTAACTAGCTAAATCAGTAAATGCTTTCTTGTTAATTGGTAACAATGCTTAGCATAGCAATTGCTGAATGAATATGGTAATATAGAACATTGAACATATATCATGCTCCATTCGTCACCATGATGGTAACCCCCCAAAAAACCCACATAACAGAAATTCTTCTGAATTAGTATAGCAAAACAAACGCTACTAAATCTCCCACTTAACATTAATCTTGCACAAAATACATTATATAACACTTAGCATTTACTCTCCTTTTCGAGTGTCATGGCAAAGCATGCTGGGAAAAGGAATTCCCAGCCCAGTTTCAGTAAAATTTAAGTTTGTCTAAATTAAAAGAAACAAGGTTGTAAAACTCAAAACAACGAAACAATTCAGGTTTCTTAAAATGTGTCAATTTTGTGAACTCATAAGTAAAAGAAAGTTCTAAATACTCATAAAAGTTAATTTGATTGATTAATTTGTTTACCCTACTCAAACCAATTTATTATTTTGAGCCTTAAGGCCCTTTCACACCGGACGTGTAACGAAAAAGCGAAGCAGCAAAACGAATATTTTGTGAGAAAACACAGACACTTCATTCAGTGAAGACGAGCTTTTCATTTAATTTAAAAGACCGAAAAGAAGGTTTTGGGTGCACTAAAAAACTAAAAAAGGGTCTTAAAGGGTAACTAAACCCCAGCTCAGCGCTTAACTCCACCCACTGGCAATATTTGAAAAATGCTGGAAAAGTGGGCAGAGCCCAGCGGAGACAGAGGGGATGAACCAAAGGGCGGGACTGAGCCCCGCGGTGACGGATTGATTGACAGCTGTCTGACTCACGAGTCGCAAAGATAGAGAATGACTGAAATGACGCCAGTAGCTTTGCAACAGAGCGGTCATTCTCCTACCTTCACCTGAAGTGGATGAGGGTGAATTGTCTGTGAACACAGACCCAGAGCCTTATCAATGCGAGCCGCTGGCTCAAACTGCGTTAACTCCCGATGCCGACAATGCTAGTGAAGCAGCAGCGCAAGAGAACTGACCTAATCTATGAACAGTCAAATCCTTATACTGAATGCCACTAAAAATAGATCAGATGCATACGATGTATTTTCATTCAAATTAACTGAATCAATAAGCAGCGCAGGACCAATAAGTTCAAACCGAATAGCCTATTATAAACAGATTTCCTCAAATAAAAATTTGACTATATACGGCCAGCACGTTTCTCTATTGTTGTTCGTTACTGCGGCAACCACTTGCGTGTCAGGGTTTGAAAGTGTATCTCATGTATGAAAATTATCTGTACACATGACAGGCGGCAAGGGATGGGAAACAGTGATCGAGTACTCGAACGTGACAGCGACGATCGATCATGAAAACGATGATCGCCCTGACTTTAAAAAATATATTTGTCTATTTTTCTGATTGGTTATTGTGGCATTTCTGGCAGTAACTGAGGTTTGATTGGTTAGCGTTAGACAGCACGCCTTCCAGACTGGCGAAATAAAGTGAAACTGAAGCGCGCACTGCAGTGATGCCTGGAATCACTGTGATCATGAAATACAGTTAAGTGCAAGATGTACAGCGCTAATCTGTCATATATATCGCATTATAATGAAAATAAGATTGTAATAGAATGTTGTAAATGATCTGTGCTTTAGTTCCCCGTGTATCAGCTGTTAAAGGAAATCCACAAGCGCGGTGAAGTTCATGTGCCTGTCCGCGTCCTTTTCTGTAGATGCAAGTAGTAAGATTACTTTTATGTTGTCTATATCTGATTAATCTCTAGGGATGTAATCAACCAAAGAAAATCTTGGTCGACTGAGGTCCTGAAATTTTCTACTAAAAATCGACTAAAAATGACATTAGGAAAAAAACCTTTAAATTAATTAGCTGCACACTGTGCGGAGTACTTGGTAGCCTTGTTGTCTGAAAACACCCCCATTAGCAATTAGTGCTCTCCACCTGATGAAATGAACGTGGCGCGGCAAAACTGATTAAATGAATGCGGCAAAACTAACGAAATGAACGCGGCAAAAAATCGACCAGTCAGAATTTTAGTCGAGCCAGAACGAATCGACTAATCGACTGGGAGATTACAGCCCTATTAATCTCATATGGGTACGTTTGGTTGAGTTTAATAACCAGCTAGGAAAGCACTGCCATTACCAACTGGTGTTCATTCTCTTCAGTTTCAGCTCACATGCAATGCCCGACATTATCGACTCTGGGTTATTTGAGACGGTTATATTCTTTTTAGATAGGCTATTTCTCTTTCAAAAGCATTGATGATATTAATGCAGCAACGTTATTTCGTTCTCATATTTTTTAACAGTAGACCTGTTTTATTTAAAGTTGTTTCTCATTATGCCTTCGAAAACACGCAGTGATGTCTGTCACTTTGATGTGATGTAGGGTGCTGTGTATTTACAGTTTCAGTTCAATTACAATGATATGATTGATTGGGTTATTTGAGACGTGGTTTTTTTTTTTTTTTTTTAAACATTCATTTTCGTAACACTTAAAATAGTTTCATATCTCCATGGCCCGCCCCCAATTACTTGAGTACTCGTTTTTGAGACCTATCGATGATCGAAATAAGAAATTGACAAAAATTCCCATCCCTAAGCCTGACGTGTATTGACAACTGCATTATTTAACCACATTTTCTTCATTACAATGTTAAAGCAAGTGTCAAGTAAGTTTCATTCATAATGATTCTACTTCATGTAACATGAGGTACTGGAGTGAAGCCGTTCTCATCATGTGATTGGGGAAAACATTTCTGAGGGCGTGGGGAGCTCGTGCCAGGGCGTGGGGAGCTTGTGCGTGGTAGTGAGCCGTTGGAAGAACCATCCTACGTCATGATGTACCACAACGTCCAATAGGAAAATTCAACTGCGGTAGCCACCGTTCAACCTTAAGAGGGCAGCACTTTGGTGGTTTTACACCATATTTTATTGAATTAAAACACTTTATACCCAAATGTCAAAACATTTACTCGAATCAATGAAAGCCCCAGTATTACAGATCAATAACCAAAAAAAAGTTGGTTTAGGGTTTAGTTACCCTTTAAAGAAAAGTCTGAAGGGGAGTATGCTAATCTTGTACAGGAGCTAAAACTTTATCATGGCCGGTTCTGCACTTACTTTCAAATGTCCGTGGGACAATTTTAAGGAGCTCCTCCAGAGACAGTAGCACCACATCTGACGAGACAAACCACACACATAAGGAACCAATCGATCCGGAGCTGCTGTGTTTCCAGTTGAATCACAATGTAAACATTTAAGTGCCACAGTCGTACTGACGGAAACACATTTACTTTCTATAGTCGCGGACACAATTAGGTTTAGAAAAAAATCAATGAGTTTTAACTCAAAAGGTGATGTTATCGTTGTCTCAGTGGGCAACTACAGCTGTAATCTCATGAGAATGCGATGTCTGGCAAAGGTTAATGTTGATTGAATAGCTAATGACATCAACTGGACATTTTGTGACCTTTGTTTCCTTGTATGCGACTGGTTTAAGCCTTTTCTGTCGCTGCGAAATAAAAAAATAAACATTGTTTTTTCGCCAAAGCACATTTGCGTTCGGTGTGGAAGCACTTATTACACAAACAGCTGATCAAAAAATAAAACCATCGCACAAATTATTTGCGCGTCAAAATCGCGTCCAGTGTGAAAGGACCTTTAGGGTGTACAGTGCAACAGAAAGCTGCTCGTTTTGGTTTCTATGCGATTTGTGTTTCATGCAATACTACAATTTTGACACCTTTTTGCCTGCAAAATTTCACAGATATGTTAAGGTTAATGTAACCAGAATAGAATAATAACTGCAGTCTTACTTCAAGAGCTATGATGGTATATACGACGTGATGGCAATTAATAACCTGTTGAGCACTCAGATGTGTTGTAGTTTGTATTGTATTTAATTTTTAAAAATGTAAAAAGCAAACATTAATGCATCAATACATTGCAATTAAATGTAACTTATTGCCTATTTTTAACTTGACAACTCTGGCTGAACAAAAATGCAATGTTATTGAGGTCTTGTGACAGCATACTACTGTTTGAAATGTTTATGGTTGCATACAGTATACTGTTTCACATGCACTACTTATTAAAAAAATAAAAAGTAGGCAGCATACAGTGCATTGCGCTGTATTCAGAAGCTGAGCAAAGTTCATTGAACTTAATTTTGTACTTTCTGCAGGTTAGGGAAGCAACCTCTAATGACCCATGGGGTCCGTCTAGCTCTCTGATGTCAGAGATTGCTGACCTGACATACAATGTAGTGGCCTTCTCAGAGATTATGAGCATGGTCTGGAAGAGACTCAACGACCATGGGAAGAACTGGAGACATGTATATAAAGTAAGTTTGCCGTTTTACTCTTGCCAGTGGCAGATGTGTTGTATGGGGCTATAAACAACATGATCTGATTGTATTTTTTTTACTTTTGCTCTTTCTCAGGCTATGACTCTGATGGAGTATCTGATAAAGACAGGATCAGAGCGAGTGGCACAGCAATGCAGGGAAAACATCTACGCCGTTCAGACACTCAAAGACTTCCAGTACATAGACAGAGATGGCAAGGACCAGGTACACAGAAACTGAAATCTTTATTACACACATGCAAATTAAACCGTGTTTTCACTTTCAATAAGGAAATAAAAGAAGAGCTCTTAGTGTTAGTTTGAAGTGTCCTTCAACATGTTAGTAATGGTTCTCAAGTATGATTCACACACTACAACAATCTCTCGTTCAAGGTCTCCATGTGCAGTCAACTCAAGCACCATGACTTTCAACCAAGGTCTTTCTCCCACTCATACTTAAGCCACAAAAACATCAGCCCAGTCTTCAACCCACTAGGTTTTATTTCAGTCACCCTGGTATATTCCTAATACGTTTGTCACGAACACTAACTCAACAACTTCCAGTTCAGGTTGTTTAATTATTCATTCAGATGCTGGATAAAAGAGCCATTAAACCTGTTACAATTGCACACATGCTTTGTACAAAACAAAATAAGTTGATAGATGAAACATTCCTGAATGTAACTTCACATGTTGTGTAGGGCTGGGTATCGATTCAGATGTTCCAGTTCGATTTGATTTCGTTTCACAAGCTCTCAAATCAATTCGATTTCGAGTTTTGATTCTCAATTCAACTAAATGAATATTGATTTAATACAAATACTATAGGTATTTATAAAAAAGAACAGTGAATATAAGTTTACAAGTGGGTAATTAAAAAGAAATGAAGTTTATAACTCTCTTTATTTTAGGGACACTCGGGTACATTAAAAGAGATCCCATCTCTATATTTCAAATGCATACAATTGTTAAATAATAATACAATTTTGATGCAACTTTATACAATTTAGTTTTTATGGCTATTTTTATATTGATATTCTAAACCATAAAAAGGATATTGGATGATTTTCGGCAATTTTCATTACACAAGCTTTTCTTGCGATTTTTCCGCCCGTCATGTGTGCAGTTACTTTTCATACACGAGAAGCACGTTCATACCTGGACACAAGTAGTTGCCGTGGTAACGAACAACAATAACTTAACGTGCTGACTTATGTGGACTAACTTTTATTTGAGGAAATCTGTTTATAATATAAGCTATTAGGTTTAAATTATTGGTCCTGCGCTGTCTACTCAGTTGATTTGAATATGTCTATAATGGCGAATGTACATGCTTAAAGGTCCCGTTCTTCGAGTTTTTTTTTGAAGCTTTGATAGTGTTTACAGTGTGCAATATAACGTGTTCATGTTTCACGTGTAAAAAAAAAACTGTATTTTTAACACAATTTACTTATCTGTATACCGCTGTTTTCACTCTCCTAAAAACGGCTGATGACTTCCTTTATTCTATGAAGTCCCTCCTTCAGAAATACGTAACGAGTTCTGATTGTGCCAGCGGTTCCCGTGCTGTGATTTGACCGCAGCTTAGCAAACGTGGCACAGTTCCTGTGTTGTGATTCAACAGCAGCTTAGCGCACGTGGAAAGGTCACGCCTCTTAACGGGAGATATATGCGCTTAATGATCTCTACGGCGTCCCTGGGAAAGCCAAACAAAGGTGATTTGACTCCGGGATGAAAATAACAGCGTCTCGACGACATGGCGACAAACACACTCAAACGCAACAATTTCTTTTCTCCTCGCGACACTTCCTCTTCTCCACGTGGGACAGCAACAAGACCACGCCCCCTTTTTTCGCGTATTCTTGTGGGCGGAGGTTAGTCTGTTCTACTGTTCTACTGACGTCATTTATGAAGGAAGTACCAGGATGTAGTCCAAGCCAGCCGTTCGCTGTAGGCTTTGAAAGGGAACTTCTGTTAAATAAAATATCTCGCTTGGCATTGAACTTTGAGCTTCATAATTTTACAGGTATTATTTATGCTCTAACAGCAACATTACACACTAACTAAAGTTTGAACAATGGGATCACGAAGAACGGGACTTTTATAGGTCCCATTTTTTCTATACTGATGTTTGCCCTCTGGCTGAATGCCCTGTTTCAAGGGGGCGTGTCTGCTGTGAGACTTCAGTAAAAACGGCCACTGTTGTGATTGGCTGACATCTTTGCATTTGAAATGAGTATTAGATCTTGTAGCGGAGGGGGCGTGGTTTAATAAGGTCTACGAGGCACGAGCCTGCCAGAGAGACGGATGGACCTGAGTTAACTTCTCATCAATTCTCTCAGCACGTCTCAGTTCAGTGAATTGTTGTAGTTACTAGCATATACTTCAGGTTATTAGTTTATTTCTAGTCGGAGGGACTGTCACTCATGTCAGAAAGTTAGTAACTTATGGATCACTAAATGATGGATCAGCGCTGACTCGAGACGCAAACCATTTAGAATGATTCAGTCCGATTTGGTGAACTGGTTCGACCATTATTTTTAGATATTTTCCTATCATATGAAAAGCGTCAGTGAGTGCATTGAGAACACAGCACAAACAAAGACACAACAGCGCAGTAATCGGATGTAATCCAGTTTATTGTGGGGATAGCTGGCTAGCCTAGCCCAGATACCCTCACGCTTACCCCCCTTCTGCTTAATCTTGCGCTGTGTATGGCGCCTCCGCTGTGGGCGAGATGCAGTACTGGGGGTCGGTGATGTTGAAGGCCGACCGGTCAGTGCAGCCCGAGCTTCGGCGTGCGTGAGGTTTATCTCTAAAGATGTGACTCTGCCGATGTTGAGCAGAATCTCACGACTGTATGCACATTTTAGAACAGATAGACGCGACGTGGACGTACAAAAACACTGACTCACAGGATAGAAAACACGAAAACACTGTTCTGTCGGGAGAGAGAGAAGCCGCAGCATGTGCACGAATAATAAAGTTCTGTGTGAACTTGAATAATTAGCTACACATCAGAAATCACTGATCACAGATCAGAAGGAACTGAAAAAAGACTTCTGTTTTCATTTGTACATCCAAACACTGAGAAACTGCCAGCATTCACTCGTTCACAAGCCATGATCTCTCGAGGACAAACAAATATGGCGCTCGCATGGGAGTGCCTAATTCCGTGAACGGAGGAAAGGGAAGTAACCGTTCCTGTTATGACGTCATATCAGGAACATTGAAGATCAGCTCATCTGAGCTGTCATTTTCTCAAAGGCAGAAAAAGACAGCCAGAACTCGGTTTACACCGATCAAAATTTCTAGCCACTTGGGGACAATATTCAGACTAGGGGAACTCGTATTAATGTTGAAAAACCTCATAAAATGAACATTTCATGCCATGGGACCTTTTAAGTGAACGCTCAAGTTTAATACAATGATCATAATGCAAGGCAAGCATTCACATGTAATGTTATGTGATTTATTTTTAGTGGTTGTGTGCTCGGCTGTGGGGGTGTTGCGCAGATTTGTAGCATTACTACAGCGCATTTCACCTCAGCATTACAAACGGCGACAACGCACTGTAAGCCCTGGAATGAATGAATGAATGAATGAATGAATGACAGGTGCTCCTCTCGCTCCGTTATAACATTGCGCAAGCCGCAAGGCAAATTGGTGACATCTAGTGGAGAAGACTAGTAATTAGATTTACGTTAATCTTATGTTCAATGTTAGTGGAAATAAATATGGAAAAAAATCGATTTGTGGCCTTTGAGAATCGATTCTGAATCGACCACATTTTAAAAAAAACCGATTAATCGAAAAATCTGTTTTTTTTTGTCCAGCCCTAATGTTGTGTGTGTGTTTCAGGGTGTGAATGTACGGGAAAAAGCCAAGCAGCTGGTGACTCTGCTAAAAGATGAGGAGAGGCTACGAGAGGAGAGAATCCATGCACTCAAGACCAAAGAGAAGATGGCACAGACCAGCAGTGGTAAGAACTAGAAGTGCTTTGCAGTAGGAGGGGCTCATGATGGGGTCAGAGCGGACACTCGAAGAGTTTGTCAGCCCCCTTATAAAAACACTCTTGATTGCACTTCACAGCGTTGGCCAAGTATGGAGGTTGGCAAGCATTTTGCTATGGAAGCACTTTTAGGGACCGATACTCCACCATCTATTGATGCATCATAATGGCTGTCATTTGACTCCTCCCTTAGCATCTTCGGCCCCTTCTGCTCCTGATTTAGGGGGAGGACTGCACTCAGGAGCAGACGCTGAGCAGGCGTGGCCCCAGAGCTCCGGAGAGGAGGACCTGCAGCTCCAGCTGGCACTGGCCATGAGCAAGGAGGAGGCCGAGCAGGTAAAGTCTCAGCCAATCAGCGAGAGGTTTTCTGGCTGCAGGTAAAATGTACTATTGAAATGGTTCAGAGTCTGAGATGAATAGTTCGACCAGAAACGGAAAGAGCTTTGTAAGCATACTTAATGTGCAAGTGGATTTAGCAGAAATATATGTAAGGGGTAATCTTCAGTCAACTGGTCATTAGTGCAGAATAAACCCTGACATGGTGATTAAGGCCCTAACGCAAAGCAGAGGGCTCTTGTATCATCCTGAAGGGGTTCCTTTTGCAATAATGACCGGCTGACTGTACATTTATCCTGCTTATTACACGGCTTGAGTTTTTGTATGTAAGGAAAGAAGTTGATGTGATAAGGTTTCACAGGAAATGATTTGTCTGAGACAGTGGTCAATTATACAAACATGTTTGTACCGCAAAATGACAAGATTGAACAATTAAAAGTATTCCAGAGAGTCGTGTAATAAATTGCTCTAATTAGCTGTGACTTTTGAAACATATTTTTGTTTTTTGTCATTTTTAATTTTAGAAAATATCAGAGAATTACAAGTTGTTCTTGCATATAATAATTAGGGCTGTCAAAATTAACACGTTAACGCATGCACCATTTTTTGTTTCTTCAGTTTAACGCGTTAAAAATATTTAACGCAACATCCCCATTTTCCCCGTCACCTTTTAGCTAGCGCTACATTATATGATCACGCTATTATTCATTCAAGCGCTTTTAAACCATTCAGGCACAACAAGAAATCTGTCTGTGTGACACACACAAGCCTCACAGAAAGCTGCTTCAGACATCGCTCTGGCTGCATTGAGTTCTCTTTCACGCTTAAACAGACAAAAACACAAAATGATGCCAAAATGCCAGCTTTGTCAAGTATCCTCGCAACCACAGTCTTGAGTTTAATAAAGATCTTAAATGACCGTAAAGAGTTGTGAGGACATTGGATGTCTGTCATATCTGGGTCATGTGCGTCAGGTCTTAAAGGGTTAATTCACCCAAAAATGAAAATTACCCTGATTTACTCACCCTCAAGTCATTCTAGGTGTATATGACTTTCTTCTTTCAGATGAATAAAATCAGTTATATTAAAAATGCCCTGGCTCTCCCAAGTTTTATAATGGCAGTGAATTGTTGGGTCATTTTTGAAGTCCATAAAAGCGCATCTATCCATCATATGGACAAAAATGACCCAACAATTCACTGTCATTATAAAGCTTGGAAGAGCCAGGACATTTTTAATAAAACTCAGATTTTATTTGTCTGAAAGAAGAATGTTATATACATCTAGGATGACTTGATGGTGAGTAAATCATGGGATAATCTTCATTTTTGGGTGAACTATCCCTTTAAAGAGAGAGCAACCTAATAAACTTTCTGCTGTCTGTGTCATTATTGTTAATCAAACAACAAAAGACAAAGAGAAAAAGACTAGCTACTCTTGACTGAATAACTTTTATAGCTTTAATAAGCTATAAAAAAATATATATGTTTGATCTATTTTTAATATATCATATTAAGACTGTGAAGTGTTTGATTAACTTTATTTAATTCTGTATATTTGTTAGACCAAATATTTAAAATCCACTGTCTTTAAGTTGTTAATATAATTTGGAGATTAAATGGGAAACTATTACAATGTAGCGTAAAAAACGTTAATGTTAGGTGCGATTTAATCATGATTAATTAGAGAAAAATGTGCGATTTTTTTTTTTTTTTATTAGATAATTAGTTAGTTTTTAGTTGTCTTTAACTACTATGTACTAACATGTAAATTAATAATTTGATACGATGCACTTATGGTGTATGTACATGTTTTTACATTGTACTTATATATTTAAAATACCTGCATGTAATTGCATGTTAATTTTCTGTAATTACATCTATAATTACTGTTGAGTCTTCCCTTACACCTTAACCCACCCTTAAACCTACGCATACCACCAAACCTGTCCCTAACTTTACCCGTGTCCCACCTCAATAGAAGCAAAAGTATTTAGCAATACAATATGAACACAATAAGTACACTGCACTTTATTTTGATGTAAGTACATAGTAGTTAAGGACACCTAGTATAAAGTATTACAGCATTAATTCTAATATAATAGCTGTGGCTTCCCAATCAGGCTCAAGTTATTATTTTTTTGCTTGCCGAGTCGGATCAGTAGTTCAGATATCTACTTGCCCTTGCTAGTGGTAGCCTATACTGTTTGCGAACATCCCAATGCCGTCCATGCTGCTGGATGAATATGTAAATATGTGCTGCATGCTCTTCTCAGTGAGAAAACAACAGTTAAGAAAGCATATGATCGACATGGATATGTTTGTACCAGCTCTGCAATTCGGCACGTCATGTTTTTTCATGTTCTTTTTACATAGCACATCATACAATGGATTGATTTAAAGCAAGGAGCTTTACAGTATAAATATGAAAAACAGGGTCAGTGTTTCTGTCAATTAAAATTACAACTTCACTTTCTGCTGTAAAGCAGCTCACCAGTGTGTTCATGTTTTACACCTGTCTGACCTTGACGGACTGAACTGGAAAAGACTTTTGGAGGCACGGAGCACATCTAATTATGTAATCACAATGGACAAATGGTATTTTGAAAGGGTTTACCATCCGCGGCAAACGCAAGCTTTTTCCAACTATAAATTATAGATGATATATGTGTAATTTAAAATATATGTATATTTTAAATTATAACATTATCTATTGTTTTTTTGTTTTCGTTTTTTATAATTAATGGTACAAAAAATGTAAGATAGGGCAAGTGGCTGTTCGGTCATCTGGCTAAACTCTCACACTGGCCCCAAGCCATCCTTACTGTTGGGCCCTGATAATAATAACCATGTTTAAAGCTCCCTAAATCTTCCTTCTTCCCTAACTGCCTTCATAAAATAGAAAAATGGTACAATAACACCCATTCAACATTAGGGGCCCTTCCTCTGCACAATTTTTGCACATTTCCCCTCTCACTCCTTCACTCACACCTGTCCTCACCCTGCCCCCCTCCTTCAGACTAGCAAAGACCCTCTGGAAGATGCAGAGATCCGCTACGCACTCACAATCAGCCAGGAGACTCACCAAAAGGTCAGGGAGTAAAAATTCAGTGGATGAACCTTTCCTTTGCTATCTTCTTCCCTCTCAAATCAAATATCAGCCTAAAATTATATATATATATATATATATATATATAATATATATATATATATATATATATATATATATATATATATATATATATATATATATATATATATATATATATATATATATATATATATATATATATATAATGTGATCAGTATGATCATGGAACAATCAAACTATCTAAGAAATGGCCAGTAAGTGCTTTTAAAAGGTTATAGATTTTCCTCTTGTTAGTCATTCCTGTTGTTTGAAATCTTCTGAAATCTTCACTTTTGCATGATGAAATCAATGTCATTTCAAAAGTACCTCTAATTCTCAGTAATTGTTCATTCTTTGTAATTCCACCTGAGCTTCTCAGAGCAATATCAGAGTAGATGAACTTCCCACTACTTCCAAATGTTGTTCATTTGTGTCCAACTCAAGCCTTAAAACACACCTCTGAAGCTGGTGAGACATGGGAGTCAGATTGCCACAGTTCAGTAGACTCCATTTCTCACCAGCTCACAGAACTTGGTTCACTATGATGATGTGACGGTGGTGTGTGATTGGCAGGAGGAGCGTCTGCGCAGGGGAGACGACCTGAGGCTGCAGATGGCCATCGAGGAGAGTAAGAGGGAGAAAGCCAAGCCCGAGGAGGTGTGTGATTGTGTGTGATTGTGTCAGAAAGAGTTCATGCTTGATGAGCTGTTCATCTAGGGCGAGAGCGTGAGGTGTACACATGATAGTGTGTTGTGTTACCGAGGGTTGTGTGTTTGTGTACCTGCCTCTCACTCTCCAAGAGTTACCTGCTCTGTCTGTGTCTCTCACCCTGCGTACGCTCTTTAGCACAACATGGTGTGTGAGCCAGTTTCACTTTCTCTAGAGTTTCCTCCTTACAATTTTGCCACACTAGCAATTATTAAACTAGTTGCAAGTGTAAGTGTCTGTTCTCTCTGTACAAACAAGCTTCCCTCTCACAATTTTGCTTTGTCGCTTACTACCTTCTGATGAGGACGTTCTTACTGACCTGTTTCTCTCTCAGTCGTCTCTGATGGAGTTGAGTGTCGTAGATCCTTGGGGGGCCCCTGCGTCGGGCTCCGCGGGACCCTCTCCTCCTCCCACTTTGGCTCCTGCATCTACCGCTGGGCCTTGGGGCCCGGCTGACCCGTGGGGAGCCGCCTCCCCCGCCTCTCCCCCTAGTGCCGATCCCTGGGGAGGAGCACCAGCAACAGTAATCCCTGACCCATGGGGTGACTCGTCCTCTAGAGTGAACTCTGACCCCTGGGCGTCCACAGGTGAGAGTGTAGAGGATGTGACCTCCCAGTGTCCTCTCTGTCTTTTCCCTGGCTTTTCCTCTTTATTTGTGGTGTCCACTGATCCTTGATCTCTCCTTGCATCCCCTCCAGCTGTGACCCCTCCAAGTGCCGACCCGTGGGCTGCCTCAGTGGCTCCGGCTCCTACCCCGCTCTCAGGGTCAACTGATCCCTGGGCGGAAGGAGCCGCCACTGACGGTCTGACCTCTGACCCCTGGAGTGGCTCGGTTAAACAAACTAATGGCACAGGTATACTTGTACATGTAAATGCATAGATGCTTATTATCACAGGGATGTCAAATCCTGGTCCTGGAGAGCCAGCTTCTTGCAGAATTTAACATGTACCAGCACACTTACCTGGAAGTTTCTAGTAATCCTGAGGACTTTCATTACGTCAATATCAGTTGTGTTTAATTGGAGTTGAAGCTAAACTTTGCAGAACAGTGGACTTCCAGGAGCAGGTATGGACACCCCTGACATGCCAAAAATAAGTTAAGTTGCATAACACTGTGTTTGATGGTAATTCATACACCACATTTCCATTATACACTCCCAATTCTGAAGATGAAAAGTTTTTTTACTTGGTACTGGTTAATTAACCCTTTGCTAAGCTCCGCCCCTTAGTTTAAGTACTTTTGCTTGTTTAGACAAGCCTTTGAGAAAGTTTCTTAGGATGAACTGGAGAAAAAAAAATGGATACGAATTGTGATGTTGGAAAGTAGTGTTGCATCTGCTGTTGTTTCTTCTTTTTTTTAAAAGTTAATTATGCTGTAAGACAAAACTGTAGAGACTGAATCAGAATCGGAGCAAACATGATGACCGCTGATAACATTAGTGTAAAGTCACCATTTTACAATCTCCGACAAACCAGACATGAAGTCATTTCCAATGGAGAGTAATGTGAGAGCTGTGTGAAATTTTGTTCACTTTTCAGATCTGATTTGAGCTTTGTGTGCATTGAAATATTTGAACTTTTGTGGCTAGAACATATCCCGATTTTAATTACTTGCATTGAATTGCCCTAGAAAAACTATTCTTTTCTTTTAAACATTCATAATTCAATAATTTTACCATGGTGAATAAGACCAATGACCAATTTCAAAGTTCCTTGTGACTGCAACTAGGGGGCAAAAATGCAGAAGTCATATGTGAATGTTGGCGTTAGCGAAAAGGCAAATTTCCGCATAACTGTTACAAATATTTACTGTGAACTGTCACTTCAGTGACTTACTGCACATTTCAAAGTTACATTGGTAACACTTTACAATAAGGTTAATTAGTTAACATTAGTTAACTACATTAGTTAACTACATTAACTACAACTAATAATGAACTGCACTTATAAAGCATTTATTTATCTGTGTTAATGTTAATTTCAACATTTACTAATGCATTATTAAAATCTTGTTAACATTAGTTAATGCACAGTGAACTAACATGAATAAACCTTGAACAGCTGTATTTTTATTAACTAACGTTAACAAAGATTAATTAATGCTGAACAGATGTGTTGTTCATGGTAAGTTAATGTTAACTAATGCATTAACTAATGTTAACTAATATAACCTTATTGTAAAGTGTTACCGTTACATTTAATAATGGTGGCTGTACTGTTTAATTCATTTTCAACTCTAGAACATACACAGCACAGCACCTCGTATTGAAGCGCTGTTAACTCTTTCCCTACCATTGACGAGTTGACCTGTCATTCATGAGAAAATGCTTCCCTGACATTGAGTTTTTACAGCTTTCTGTGTTTTTACTGTAATAAGCTAGGAGGCGCTGTAGAGGGTATGCATTGACGTCACTTTCCCACCAGAAAACACCCCCTCAGCCGGGACTGAGTGGCAGAAGAGCTGCTGCATGACTGGATTTAATTGGGCAAACTACAAAAACTCAAGTAAAACAAACGGTTATCAGTTTAAACTAAAGGTTGGACTCGATATAGTGTTCTTTACAGCTTACCAAAAATCCAGTGATCCATGGATATTGACATGCAGCAGGGAATCCTGTTTTCCTGAAATTTATGTCAGCCTGATTTCGACTCCGGGGAAATGCATAAAGCAAATTTGCCTGTGAACACTTTATATAAATGCAATATAGTTAGGTCTAAATCCGGGCAATCACTTGTATCAATGTTATATCGTCATTATCGACTCGTCCAAAACTTGTATAGTTTTTGTCAGTGTTTATTTAAAAACATCCAATTATGCAGATTATAAGAGGGTAAATATTTAATTGATTTGTCACCCTATATGTTGTTTTGTTATGCATTGTATTATGATTTAATTTGACATATTGACACAAAATGATAACTGCAGATCCACGTTTTTCTGCCTGTAGTCCAGTTTGAATTGCAGTGATCCATTTGCTTCTCTTTTCTGTAGCTTTCGGCAGTCTGTAAAAATATTTGTACAGTCAATCTCAAAGATCTTTCCCATTTTAGAGCGTTTTGTGTGTTTTTCGTGGCATTCATACTGAAAACCAATGCTGCCTCTGTCTTTTTGCCACTGAGTGGGCGTGACCACAGTCACTTCGGCTGATGGTGACGTCACGCACATACCCTCTATTACGCATCTCCTGAATGAGTACAGTATCTCCAGATCAAAACACAGGAAAAAAGAAGCAGAAACGAGCAATCTCATATGTAAGCAGATGCATATGAAAAAGAATGCGATCGTCAACAATAAACACCATATAAATCAAAATGGCCTTGTGAAATGTTACCGAGTGAAATGTTGAGCCATTTATAAGCTTTGAGGGTGTTGATGGATTCGATCTACCTCATCATCATCATCATCCAAAAAAAAAACTTTTTTAACTTACCCACATTTAAGCGTTCATAAAAAAAAATGCATGAAGCTAGAATTAAGTTTTTTTTATTTAGTTTTTTAAAGCAGAGGGTCTGTACTTTTAATATATTGCATCTTCAGATATTCATGCTACAAAAATATTCTGGGGGCCATAAAATTGTGAAAATGACCAAAAACGCTGGCGGGGAAAGTGACCTTCAAGAGATTGTGCTCTGAATGAAAGTGTTAAATCTTTGGCAATATTTATTTGTCTAATATGGTGGACAGCAATATTTTCTTTGGTTGATCCGGTCAGTAACGTGTAAGGCGGTGGCTTAGCAAAAACCTGTTTCTTTGTTAGTCTGTCTGTCACATGATCATATTGTTAAACCATTTACCTGTTAGTCTTTTGTCTCATTCTTTTCCACACACAGGAGATCCAGAGAGAAGAGGATCCTCTGTGATGGGTGATGTAGGAGGTGGAGGCAGCACAGGATCTCCGGTGCCCTTTGACCTTTCATCACTCGGTTCCTCCTTGCCTGTTCGAAAAACGCCAGAGTCATTCTTGGGGCCCAATGCAGCGCTTGTGGATTTGGACTCACTAGTATCATCCAAACCCAAACCTAAACAACCTCCACCGCCAAGCATCTCCTCAACATCTCACAACCCCTTCCTACAGACACAGGGTGTGTGTTTAAAATAGGGCACATTTAGGAGAGAAATTATGTGTTTGTTTTTCCCTCAAAGTTTCTTTTTTTTCTTCTCCCTTTTCATTTAGGTCCCTCCTCAACAGGTATGGGAGTTACCCCAGGCAGTACCATTTCCAGTAGAGGGGTGTCTCCGACCCCACCATCCGCTTCTAATCCTTTTGGGGTGACCCCGATGGCATCCATCTCCCCTCAACCTTCTTCACTTGGTCTGAGCCAGCTCCGTACTAGCCCTGTTCCCCCAAATCCTATGCTGGGTCACATGCCTCCACCAGCAGTGGGAATGGTTCAGCCAGGGATGGCCATGCCAGGAATGGGGGTCCCTATGGCGGCCCCTGGTATGGGCATGGGAATAGTACAGTCCAGCCCAATGGGCATGCCTTTTGGTGGAATATCCCCCATGGGTCCCGCAGGAAACCCCTTGCTTATGGGCCCAGGAGGCCCTGTGCAGCCTGCACTGATTTTGGGCGGGCCGTCTGGGGTGGGCGGTGTAATTGGAACAGGAGGATCCATGGGAGGTGGAACCACAGGCACAAGCACCAATCCTTTCCTTCTTTGAGAGATTTCACCAATCCTACGTTGCCCTATCCACTCAACAACCAACCCAAACCCGCCCTACCAACACAAACTATTTGTGTTTGACAAAAAAGAAATGTGTACATCTCTATATTTAATGAAAAAGTAAAAACAAAAATGTGTTATTTTCTTTCACAAAACAGCATTTCAATTTTTCATTTTATTTTACACAGTATTTGGAGTCTATTTATTTTCTTTTATTTCAATTCTTTTTTTCTTTGACAGACATGGATGATTGGCGGGTTCATTCAATGAATGCAGGTTGTTAATATTGTTATATTATTAGGATGGTTGTTATTGCTCAGTAACAGGAAGATGAAGATATGGGAGGAGGAAAACAAGCCACTAATGAACTCGACCATATACCCCTTTCTCCCTCTTTCATTGATGAGGCGAACCTCTGATGAAAGAGTACATGAAGGATGACTGACGTGCTTGAGAAGAATTCAGCTGTCCGTTTTATTCACAACTCTACTAAAAATCATCAATAGATGTATTACTTTTAATTTAATTTAATGTATCTTGTGTAATTTATTTTAATCGAATGTGTTTGACTTCTGGGAATGATTAAACCAAGGAAAATCGCACTGGAAATTGCCATTGAAACCGATGCCTGCTTGGTTTCATTTGACCTGCGAAATTTTCAGTCCACGACACGTGGTTCTTTTACACATGAAGAGGGGCTGATGTTTGTATGTGTGTGAGAGCGTGTATGATGTATCCAGAGTTTTCACTCGGGCCACTGCTGTGCTTCTGAAGGGGTTTTATCAGCATAGTCTCACTTTCAGTATAAGAGTCCTTTTCAGCCATTTATTTTTACAGTCGTAAGAATCAAAGCATTAATTCAACACCTGTTCACGTGAGAAACAGCGCCCGTCTTGCATTTCACTTCAGCACCTTTTTACTTTAAAATGTACACAGAAAATGGGAAAGTGTCAACGCTTATGAAAATTCTCTGAATGATTATGTGAAATCATAATGTTAAATTGGGGGACTGAATGACATGATCCATGCTGTTATTCTTTATTTACTTTCAATGGATTATTTTATATATACGAGATTTTAGAGATGTTTCTCTAATATTGGCTATGGTCAAAAATTGTGTGGTGTTGACTGTGAACATTCACATTTAAAAATAAAATGGAGAAAAAAAAAATCAAAGAAATTTAAGAAATAAAAAAAAATTCACAAAACAAAATTGTCCAAGCTTTTTTCTGTCACAATGATTTAAACGGACAGTGAGTTAAACATTTATTTTTATTTGTTTTAACTGAAGACAGATGCCCCTCCCTAATGGGATATGCTATGTGACAAAATGTAGTAATATCAGGCAATAAATGTTGAACAATTTCAGTCAATATACATCCATATGTATTGTCATAATATACCTCAGTGTACTGTTAAACTGTGTTGATTCTCCCACAAATTTAGTGTGCATGCAATTTGTTGGAAAAGTGCAATTTAAAAAAATATTTATTTAGTCAAAAAGTTCTTTCAATAACTAGATCAACATTCAGCAAAAACTGAGGCTTTGGAAGTGCTACCGTTATTTACATTGTAATACACTGACGTATAAGGCAGTCGGGCTTGTGTCGCATGGCTAAGAGAAAAGGGATGTTACATTATTGAAAACATCAAACATTGTCAAGCTTGATCCACCCCAACCTCCAAGGTCTGGAGCAGTTCAGGAACAAACATGATGAATATATTGCATTGTACGTTTTGGTTAACCTCACAATTTGGTTCTGATTATCATTGTTCACCAGCACATCAACATGCAGCTGACTATAGCAGCTCGTATAAGAGCTGGGTCAACGTTAAGATGGTGCTGCTTTTGTTCCATATATACTTCAAAGAAGATGAATGAGTTGGCCTCACCTCCTTGACACATACTGATGACTTTTCTCAATAATTGGCTCACGTTTTCTTTTACTGTTGTATTTATGTGTGTGTATCTGCCAACAAAATTATTCAATCAATGAATCCCAATCGAAATCATCCTGGATTTCTTCACTGTTGCTATGAAGATTCTTCAAAGGTGGACGACCTGTTGGGGTCAGTGGTTGAGTTTGAAGTGCTGCATAAAGACAGAATAACGTCATATTAGGACATCTGAGCAATTAGACCAACATATCAACACTCATTTCTGAATGAATGATAATAAAGGCACTTAAAGGAATAGTTCACCCAAAAATGAAAATTGTTATCGTTTACCCACCCTCATGTCATTCTGCACCTGTAGGAGTTTCTTTATTCTGCAGAACGCAACAAAATATACTTTGAAAAATGTCCATACAATAAAAGTCAACAGGGTCCAAAACATCATTTGGACACAAATTACTTTTATTGTGTGGGCAAAAACGTATACGTTCCGTATACGAGTGTAGGGAGACCTACCGAAATTGAGAGCTTTGTCCCATGTCCTGCAAGATGTAAGTGTCCTGCATTTCAATTATGTCTGTATTATTTAACCAGGACTTCATCTAGACACATACTTGATAAAACCTGCCATATCCAAAACATTTGAATATACTCCTGGGCAGTGTTGGGGGTAACGCATTACAAGTAACTTGAGTTACGTAATAATATTACTTTTTCCAAGTAACTAGTAAAGTAACGCATTACTTTTCAAATTTACAACAAAATATCTGAGTTACTTTTTCAAAAAAGTAACGCAAGTTACTTTTTCACATTAATTTGACTGACAGCTCTCCTGCCCCCATGTTGAGGAAAATAAGTGCAGAGGTGTGTGTGTAAACATGATGTTATTGTAGTTCTAGACTAAATGTGAGCATTTATTTATCTCACTTGCACAATAAAGATTCTGTACTCCTCAAAATGAATAAAATCAGTAAAATGCAAAATCAGAATACTATGCAAACCTCCAATAATGAAATGTTAAATAAAACAACTATTTTTATGCATTTAATCTACCTTTATATTTAATTTACCAATGTCTTGCTGCTGACCTTTGATGATGAAAATTACTAGATTTTTTGTTTTTATTGGTAAAACTTTTTTCTCCTGCATCCTATTCTACCATTATCCAGAATGGCAGCACAGCAGAGCTGCGCCCTCTACTATTCATGCGTGAATTTGCATTTTTACCTCAGCCTGGAGCTTATTATTTCAATTTTGGTATGAAGAGGTCTTTACAAAAATATAACTTTTTTGTTATAAAAACAAAACAAAAACAAGCCCAGCCCAGGTGAGAAAAAGTAACGCAAATGTAACGTAACACATTACTTTTCTTAAAAAGTAACTAAGTAACGCAATTAGTTACTTTTTAAGGGAGTAACGCAATATTGTAATGCATTACTTTTCAAAGTAACTTTCCCCAACACTGCTCCTGGGTTTCTACTGATACAAAGCTTAAAGGGTTAGTTCACCCAAAATTGAAAATAAAGTCAGTAATTACTCACCCTCATGTTGTTCCAACCATGTAAGACCTTCGTTCATCTTCGGAACATAATTTAGTATATTTTTGATGAAATCTGAGAGCTGTCTCACTCCTCCATAGGCTTTCAGAGGGACTGAAACTTGATGGCCCAGAATAGTAAGTAAAAACGTCATTTAAGGAGTCCAAATGACTACAGTGGCTCTGTATTAAGTCTATCATGCGACGAAAATACTTTTTGAGCGGAAAAACAACAAAAATAACGACTATTATTGTTGTTCAATTTGAGCCTCTGACGCCACGACGCATGCGCGAAAACTGAGATTAGTAGTAGTAGAAGAAGAACGCCGTTTTCGCGCATGCGTCGTGGCGTCAGAGGCTCAAATTGAACAACAATAATAGTGGGATAAAGTCGTTATTTTTGTTGTTTTTCCGCTCAAAAAGTATTTTCATCGCATGATAGACTTAATACAGAGCCACTGTAGTCATTTGGACTCCTTAAATGACGTTTTTACTAACTATTCTGGGCCATCAAGTTTCAGTCCCTCTGAAAGCCTATGGAGGAGTGAGACAGCTCTCAGATTTCATCAAAAATATACTAAATTATGTTCCGAAGATGAACGAAGGTCTTACATGGTTGGAACAACATGAGGGTGAGTAATTACTGACAGAATTTTCAATTTTGGGTGAACTAACCCTTTAATGCTAAATCACTGAAGTAACCCTGTAAGGAAATTGATTTAGTATCAAATTTTTACCTGGCCTGTTACCCAGTTTATTATATTTAAAAGACTAAATCGGACCAGTAGAGTAAATTCCATTGTCTCACTCGAGCCAGGGTAAATCAAGTGCCAGTCACAGAGCTGGTCACAATTAGCAAAGCCAAAGTAATGGCAAATAGCCTTTCTAACTAATGTAAATCAATAATAATAACATAGTATAATAGTAATGTCCCGCAAAATGCATTAACCAGGTGGTCACCCTAAACAAGGGTGAGAAAATAATGACAGAATTTTCATTTTTGGGCGAACTATCCCCTTTAAGTTTAGATGCACATGCTGCGTCCCAATTCGCCTACTTATACTACGACCTAAAAGTATGTACTCTTGTTGTGAAGAAAAAGTGCATACTTTTGAGTGTGTAGCAGAAGAGTAGGCAAGCTTTGGGACATACTACTTCGTCATCTTTAACGGACTCTGTCGCTTAGTTATGTGCATCCCGTCACCGTTTAAACTGCCATATCAATCATCGTCACAGTTCAAATCCTCCACATTCAATTTAATTTCCTACCGTATCGGAGAGAAATGTAGTAGCACGTTGATCTGCCATTCGTGGGTCTTTAATGCAGAGACTCCCCTCATGTGTTCGCAGTTTAAATATAATGATGCATTTAAAAGTTAATGGCCAAACGTATCATTACAAAAGTTCTCAATGCTGCTGCAGGTGAGATATAATGTGGATAATATTGAATAAATATCTTTTCACCAGGTTAAATACTGATAATTGCTCACTCAAACCCCTTTATCTAACCCTCTCTACTTAACCGTCGGACTCGCATAACTGTCATGTTTGTAGTTTTTTTTAACACTTTTTATCCGTGTTTGTAGTTCTAAACGTATCCTCGTCCATCTCGCAATGGGTTGTGGGCAATATCAGCCGTTAGAGTGCGCATCGATCTGCACTTCGAATTCTGACCGGAAATAGTAGACCATCCGGGAATCTTTGGAATACTCTTTTCAACATACTACGATTTGGGACATACTAATTCTTTTTTTCGAATACTATTTAGTACGGATAGGATGCGAATTGGGACGCAGCATCAGTTGTCCTGTAAGGATTTAAGGGATCTTTCAAACGTACCGTTTGGAGTCAGAGGCTGGCTCGTGGTGGGCTGCAGCCCGGGTGGTCTTTGTGCTGTCTGGTTGTGGGTGTGAGGGGTCAGGGTTCTCCTGGGACTTTGGAGAGGAGGTTCACCAGTGCCAGGATGGAACTGGGAGGAGTATATGAGTGGAGAGGGTTGAGTTAAACTAGCCAGGGTGGGAAGGTTAGTGGGCGGAATATTGAGAGGAGGTGGAGCCATTTGTGCAAAAGAGGAGGTGCCACTAGAAGACGAGCCAATGAGACCCTTCTGAGTGAAGAAACGGTTGAGCGAATCACAGAGCGAAGTGAAGAGTGTTGAATCCAATGCCCAGTCACAGAGCTCGGCCTGACGCATGCTCTCGACCAGGTCTGGAAGAGAACAACACAGATAGAGACACCTAATAAATCTCCCATACACTGATGTACGACAGTTTAAATCGTCCATTATTTTAAAAAATCATTTTATAGAGAAAAAGTAATGTCTAGCCAAGGAAATACAGTGGTGCAGGTATGACGTCACCTTGTAGGGCAACTGGCAGTTATCATCACACTGGTTCCCTCAACAAAAACCAACTGGGATTTTTCCACAGGCTTTTGGATTATCGCAAAAAAGTTTGACACGTAGTCATTTTTTCCTAGTTTTTCCATCTTATATAGTTTATTAGAGCAGAATTTGAAGCATAATGAGGCTGTAAGAGCGGACTGAGCTGACCCCTACAGCCTCTGTAGTCCCATTTAGCCACTTGCTAGCAACCGTCAAGACATGTAAAAGCTTAAAATCATGAGTGGGTAATACTGATGTATTTTATGCCGTAGAATAAAATGTGAAAGTGTCTTGAGCTTGCATTCACCACAGACCTTATTTCAGCCAATAAACTCAAAAATCCATTAAAAAAACCCATTGACTTCGGGACGATGGAACCGGAAGTGCTAAAATGCTAACTCACTTCCGTGTTTTGGCCTACAAAATGTACGTCATTCCTGCACCACTTTATGCACTATATAATATATACTACACTTTGTTAGCTTTGTTTAGTGTAGCTAATTTTTACAATGGGTAGCTCGATTGTTGTTGTTTTTTTATTTCAATTGACCTATCGGTAAGCCCCGCCCCTCGAACGCAGATGAGCCAATAGCAGTTGAGTATCAGTTGCGCTGGGACCGGAACTCGGACATCTTTAGGTTTCAGCGCTATAGAGAAACATTGGAAAATCCGAAGCTCTCATCGGTTTGATGGTGTTTATGCTACAAAAATGCTAAACGGTCATGCCTGAGGTACTGTAACACTGATTCCAGGGATCCTGAGAGGACTTTCTGTTTGTCATACTCTCGTTAAGTTACGATTAAAGTCCCTGCTAACATACAAACCGAAATAACTAACTGTTCTCATGTAACACTGTAGGTCAAAAACACGAAGGTCTACATTTCAGTGCCTCTCCATATTAAACTGGTTATAGGTAAATTAATTTAATTTTAGATATGTTTAAGGTCTAACTTACATTATCTGTCTTACTGAGGAGGACTCCTATTTTGATGGGTATTCTATAAAGGGAGAGCTCGCACACAGTTTATCGGAATTGTTTTGCAGATAACGTTACAAAGTTTACCAGTTATTAACTGCACCCCCGAAAAGTCATAAGCTCTGTGTATATGTTTGTTTACTGTAAATTGTACGAGTGTTTTTGTGTAATTTGGTGTGTATGTTAATGGTAATGCAACGGAGAGAGATAGTTTGTGAATGAGACGTTAGTGCGCACTTCTTATGCTTTGTTTGTTTGTTCAGCTCTTACGATGATTTTTTTGAAGTAAAAAATGATATAAACTTGATAAACCATCAGTAAGTTTGGCCATCATTCGGACGGGATATACGCTACATTCTGTGTCCAAACACATCTTGGGATAAGGTTTTCACACTGGCAGCTGTCATTGTAAGATATAGCAACTCCGTTTGTTTGTCCGAGTTAGTAACAGTAACTAAGGGGGGCGGGGCTTACCGATAGGTCAATTATGAGAAGCTTGTAACTTGCCAAGCTACAGTTTTAAAATAGTTTCCCAAATTCCAAGATGGTCCCTTTGAAACTAAACTGTAAATCCAGAGCAGAAAATGAAAGCATGTTGTGCATTATATATCATAATGTAGTCTATAGTTGAGTACTGACCAGGGTGACAGGTGAGGTCAATGTTAGCCCAGTCCAGACTACTAGCAATTCTGAAACTCTCTCTCAAAGAGTCAGCGTTACTGAACCAGTCTGCTGGAACAACTAAAAGAGTAAGAGATAGAGAGAGAGGATTAGGTCATCAGGACACTCGTATTCCATCTACACCATCACTACTTAGCAGTTATACTCACCATTACTGTGCAGCAGCTTGTCAGGCTCAGTGTTGGAGTTTGGAAGAATGTTAGCATTCTGGTTTGGGTTTAGGTTTGGGATAAAACTAGAGTTAGTATTGAGTGTATTTGGGTTGAAGTTGCCGTTGGTATTGAGGTTTGGGTTAAAGGTAGAGTTTGGGTTTATATACTGGTTAATACTGGGGTTTGGACAGGGGCAGGGGGAGAGAGGAGGCAGGGTTGGGGTGTGGAGTGGTGTACTGTCATGGGTAAATCCAAGTAAACTGGGAACGTCCGCTATGAGAGAGAGTGATAGATTAAGCACACCCACTCCTAAAATGTATTAATTCTGAGTCTTTGAAAGTAAATAATACGATAAAGGAAAAAGAGTAACATAATTGATTTACTTACATTGTGAAGTGACTCTGTCTCTCACGGAGCGACAGAGGGACTGAAAGGAATTGTACAGATCAGGTAGGTTCAAATCAGCAAAGGAGAATCTGAGAGGGGGATCGGCATGAGGGTTCGAAGGAAGAGATGTTGGTATCGGGGCACTTGGACGTTGCTGCGGAAACAAGGACTGTAGAGATAAATTTGAGTCATTTGGATAAACAATATGCCATATACGACTTAAAGCTACACTGTGTGATATTTTCCCCCATCTAGCGGTGAAAAGGTATATGACCATCCAGTAATATTAGTTTCTGTTCCTCTCAATTCCGATTTCGTTTTAACTCCTACGGTGGCCGATTTAGTCCAAGATTAACATGGCTTCCAGTTCAATCCAGCAATCCCCCTCTTCACATTCGACACGGTGCCATCGAGTGTTAAAACGCGAAAGGCGAAGCTTGAATTTACGGGTATGTCCCTCTTTGGCTAATGTACTTTCAAGATGGAGGGGCAACATGGCGACCCCCATTCGAACCCCTTACCCGTATGTATTTTCAATGGCATATTATAAACTTACGAGAATACTTTATTACTTGAAAGAAGTAAATATACATTAATGAGCACATATATTTTTGAAAGAACTAAGTGTTTTAGCTAAGAATAAACTTAAAAAGTTACACAGTGTAGCTTTAAAGAAAAATGAAAATTCTGTCATTATTTACTCGTCCTTATGTTGAGTTATTTTTTTCCATAAAGCATTAAAGAAGAATTTTTGATGAATCTTCAAGTAGCTCTTTTCTACAACAACAGTTTATAGTTATTATCATATGGTTTAAGTTCCAACAAGGAAAAAAACACCATAAAAGTTTTCCATACGAAAATCTTTCAATCCACGCTTATTAAACCCGGCACCTTTAGACACGTTTTGACAAATTTGTCTGTGTTGGGGGTAATGCACTGCAAGTAATGTGAGTTGCGTAATTAGATTACTTTTCCAAGTAACTAGTAAAGTAACACATTACTTTTCTCATCTCATCTCATTTCACATCTCAGTTACTTTTTCAAATAGGTAATGCAAGTTACTTTGTTTTCCCATTTATTGACTGACACCTCTCCAGTCCCCATGCTGAGAAATCGTGAGTAAGTGCAGAGGCGTTGTGTGCACTGTGTAAACATGATGGTCATTGTATTTCTAGACTAAATGTGAGCATGTGTTTACTCATCACACTTGCACAAAACAGATTCAGTATTCCTCAAAATGAAAAACAGTGAAATAAAATATTATGCAAACCTGCAATAATTAAATGTTAAATTATACAAATATACTTTGAATATTTAATCTCACTTTATTAAGCAATGTCATTGCAGCTGACAGTCGATGATTCAATTCAACTATACAAATAGGCAAAAATGACTTAAACATCCTAAACATCACATATGTGTTTCTTTTTTTATTGCTGAAGTAAGTGTGGAACTTTCTTCTCTATCCTTTTTTTCTGCCGTCCAGAATGGAAGCACATCTAAAAGTTCTACTGTTCAGACGTCCTTCAGCTTAACGCTTATTCATTTCACTTTTGCCAAAAATAAAACGGTATTATTTTTATTTTGTTATTAAAACAAACAAGCAAGCCCAGCCCAAAATGAGACTGCAAAAGTAACACATTACATTCCATAAAGAAGTAATGCAGTTAATTTTGTAGTTAGTAACTTTCCCCAACATGTGAGATATGTGAGAACCAATTGCATCATTAATGGCATCAAAGCACTATTTCTGTAGTTCACTCTGTTGAGGTGCACATCATTCATCATCTTGTTTGAGTCACTGTTTAAGTTCTTCCTTCACAGTCTGTCATTGTTAGGTCTACGTGCACATTTAATGTGAGTTGCTCCTTCCTGTCTATTTTGTAAAATCCTCATTAAACTTTGTATTGGAATTCTATCTTCATCTGCCTTCCTGCAACCACCCGTGACATATGGATCTTTTGGATCATATCTTAAGGATCATAAAAAAATTGAATCAAATTGTTAGAACTCTATGTCTATGACTTCTCACTGGTGACTAATAACAGAATTTCTTTAAAAATGTATACTGCCTTCACGTGCTATCGGAAATGTCCACATTCCCACTTTAGAAGTCGTGATTACGAGCTTGTTGCATTCAAGTGCTTTGTTGTCAGAATGAACAGGAATCATGGTGGACACCAGGTTTATTATTGCCTATTTATTGGGGAAATCCTATTAAAACCAACATCATATGTAGTGTCCCATGCACTGACAACCATATAAACATTCCAGATGCCGATGCTTTCAGCCGATTCTGTAATTTCAGTCAAATGCAGGCTATTTTCGCTGTGTGTATCAAACATACAATATGCTTCAAATGATTACTCGTTCATGTAAATATGCACTACATTAATGCCGAACTTCCCAGTGGTAAACACAACATCCGAGGGCATTCATGTGCAATTTTTACCTAGGAAACTCGTATTTACGATAAGTCCGATAGCACGTGAAGGCAGCATTAGTAGACTTAAAACCACCCCTCCACAATCAACTACAAATTCACATTAATTTTTGAATGCAAAGCCCAAATCTCAAAATCCAATCAACAACCAATGGATGGAACCAAGTCTAAACTTTGTCTTTTTCACTCATTTGTTAAACTCGTATGCACAAAACCGAAGAAAATATCTGTTGCTACATCCATTCCATCTTCACCACTTTAAGCCTTCAGAAGACTTGTAATATAGCACACAAATCAAATTGACTACTTTTATGATGCTTTTAGTCCTTGTTGAAGCTTGACAACCATGGTACAACTGTCATTGTAACAAGAGCAATGTAAAGACTTTTCAAAATGTCTTCTTTGAATTCAATGAACAAAATTAATACCATAAAGGTTTGGAATGACATGAGGATGAGAAAATATTCTGAACTACTATTTTAAGGTGAAGCATGATCCAAATTCATTATAAACAGGGCTTAATTTGAGCCGGAACACGTTCCGGCACCTCCGATGTTGGATCCGGAACCTTTTTTATTGAATCCGGCACCTCTAATGTCACTATTCAAATTAATCGTCTAAAAAAAATACTATTTGTGTAGTGTTCAATGTTATTGGTCGTGTTCGTATTTATTCCCTATGGAAGTTCCATAAAAAATTGTGTTCAACTTTCGATGCGTTTTGAGGTGAATGTTTAATTTAGAGTAAAGCCCCGTTCACACCGCCAGCGATTTTGTCGCTGTGTGTCGCTGGCGGGGCTTCAGACAGAGAGGGGGAGCGGAGAGGGACGACGAAAGGTGAAGCACTTAAAGTGACACATGCTATTCGCACTTGTTGTGAAGCCTTGAGATCGCTGTTAGAAAAATGCACTGGAAACGAGGTGTAGAGAAAGAAGCAGAATCGAGGCCGGGGGCACTATCGATGCTGTATGGGCCGTTTTGGATAAATAGGATAACGACCTGATGTGTTTGTGTTGATTATTGGGTGGTCATCATTAAAATAGCCTACTATATAGTTTTATATGAAATGTAGTATTATATATATATATATATATATATATATATATATATATATATATATATATATATATATATATATATATATATATGTTCTACTATATGAAATTTCATTGTGTTTATTTAAGTCCCACAATAGCCTGTTGCTGTTTATCTGGATGGAGTGTTTTTCTTCTTTTTTTTTCTTGGTTAATTTAATATTCCGAAAAATAACGGTTAAAATAATATTCCGAAAACAATTCATGCAGTGTATTTTTTTACATTTCGCACCCGTGCAGTGCATGTTCTGAAATAAAAATAAAAATTGCCTTGAATAGGCTATACGCGGCCTTGTTTGTTTTGCGGTCTATTGACGCAATGCTCTGCTGATGCGAGCCGCGAGAAAGCCCTGGGGCACGTTCAAAGCTCAAACCGGTGCACAACGTTTTGCTATGGTTTCCGGTTGAACGTCATGTTTCCTGGAAACGGTGCGCAACGGTGTGCAACATGTTTGAGATGTGTTTTATCTCGTTTGGTGGGTGTGTCAAAAATGTCAGCCCAATCAGCAGCAACATGTATATAAACCACGCAGTATTAAAGAGACAGCTCACACAATGGGTCCAAGTAAAGTTGTTTACAAATGTGTCCGCTGCAGCTCAGTATGTAGCTATACGCAACAATTGAAGATATTAAAAGACATGATTGTTGTAAAAAAAAAAAAAAAATTTTTTTAAATTAAAAAATATATATATCAACATGATGATGTATTTATTTATATTTGTATCTTCATTGCAAGGAAAATTTCATATATGGTAATTAAGTGCTTTACATAAAAATGAGAAAGAAAATACAAGCTATTAAAGAAGTAAGAACTAGAAATAAAATAAAATTAAATAAGAATTGATTACCAGGAGATAAAAAAAGTTCATTAAATGGGATTGGGATGTTGTCTTTTATTCTGGATGGCAAGGGCAGTTATTGCATGTATTTTGCAGTATTAAACATGTATTTATAACGATTTCATCAGGCTCTGAAAATTCCTCTAAAAGAACACAAAGAATGGCCTTCTCAGCTGCCATAGTTGCAACTCTTGCGTCATCAGAACAGGGTGTTCAACGCAGCACCGTTTCCGTTTAAAAAACGTTTTGCAACGTTTTGTCGGGGCTGAACGCAGCCCTGGTCTGTTGTAGAAAGGATACCATCCAAAGCAACAAATATATTTAATGGCTAATGTATGCATAGGCCTATGCTGAGTTTAATTTATTTATGATTAGATGCGCTGCAGTTCACGCGCAATGCAAGTGAACGCGGCGCACCGGTGCCTCCATTTCACGGTTATTATATTGTCTGTTATATTTGCTTTTTATTGATTAAATACAAGCAATTAGTTAATGCAACATTTACTAAAATTAATATACAATTTATACAAAACGAAATTCGTTTCAAAGAAAGGCTTTTTCTACAAAGCAAAACTTAATGAAAGTGGTAAAAAATAATATCACCCGAATATATATATATATATATATATATATATATTTAAAATATAGGCCTATATTTTATTTATATATGATGATCGTTATCGGTATTGCAAATGTTTTTAATTTGTTTAATAAATCTAATAATTCTGACTGGGCACATCACTATAGTCATAACTTTTATTTCTATCTCAAATGATTTTTAATAACTTGGCTGAGAAAAAAAAATTATAGGGGGTACGTTATTCAAAAAAGATTGAGAAGCACTGCTATAGGCAGTGTAAAAAATGTTTTGTTCCGTTACCTCCAACCTGCGTTTTGAGTCGCCGGATCCACCCCCCCTATGTGTTCCGGGACCTCCCACTTTACAAATTAAGCACTGATTATAAATGAAAGTGATTATGAAGCCCAGCAGTCACTAGCTCTATTTTGTTGACCTTTTTCTCTCATTTCCTCATTCTTAGAACTCAAGCTCTTAATAATGCTTAACAGAAATAGAAAAGCAGAAGAAATGACTTTGAACCTTGCAAAGAGGGGGGGGGGACATGCTTTTGGTGTCTGGCTGAGGTGGGAGGGGCTCCGGTTGATCGACAGGCACTTGGGCCTCTGAGGATGGAGCCTGAAACAGGGATGTCGATGAGTGGAATACTGATCTCACAGATGTGATGAGTAAACTTCATGGGATGTACTCTTACCTCATCCTCTTTAGGATAAGGACGTTTGAGTCCTCTGGGTTGAGTTGAGTCAGGCGGTACATCCATCGTCCAGTATGACCCCTAAAACAGGTGATTATTTTTACTTTATTAGTAAGCAAAAGAATCTGTGCATGTGAGAGCCTTAAAATTGTTAATAAAGTTATTATGACGGCAATAATAGTGGCAATGACAGTAACCTCAAATAGTAAACAAAATAATAAATAATTTGACCACATCACCTTCCCAGGATCGCTCTGTGGTCGCGGAATTTTCCTGAAACATTTGTTGAGTGACAAATTGTGCCGAATTGAGTTCTAGGAGAAAAAAAAACAGAGATGTGTCTGTATGTATCTGTATTTTACACACAGTTCTGTTCAAAATATGGGGTCTTTGTCTGTTTTTAAACCTGCAGATTTCTCAGATAATCAGCACCGTTTCCAGTTAAAGAGTATCATATATCATCTAGCTTTACTTCTTGTGAAGAGATTGCAACACATTTCCTTCATCAATACACATCACTTCACACCTATAAACTGTTATTTCACATTGACAAATCTGTGATGAATCATATACACGTTTTATGTATGCAATAATGGAAAGCACTCTCAGAAGTCAATGCGGTAACACTTTATAATAAGGTTCCATTTGCCAACGTTAGGTAACATAAACTAACAATGAAAAATATTCTAAAGTATTTATTAATCTGAGTTAATGTAAATTTTAAAATGTACTAACAGATTATTCAAATCAAAAGTTGTATCTGTTCATATCATTTAACGGACTTGTCATTTAATGGACGTACTTACATGAACTAACAATGAACATGTATTTTTTTATTAACTAACGCAAACTAATATTAATAAATACTGTAATGAATGTATTGATCATTGTTAGTTGCATAAACAAACAATAGATGTTCATGAAAATGCTCATTGTTAGTTTATGATACCTAAAGCATTAACTAATGTTAACATGCAGAACCTTATTTTAGCGTTACCATAACTTACTTTTCTTCTGACACAGAATTTTAGAACCATCTGAAAATTATTTTAACAGTATGATGCAAATCCAGAGCTCCCTAGACATATCATGTCTATCAAAAGAGAACTTAGGCACTGGACAGAAGAAACCGGTTTAGTAATGGTAAGTAGAAACTGGTTAAATAATGCTGATGACATGACTTGCTTTGATGAGCCATTCAAGGCTTTGAACACTGAACATCTATGTCAATGGTCCTCCAATAGTTTTATTGATATTTTGAATCCGTTTTTATTTTTATTTAGTTTAGTAATTTTGTTATGTGCTTTAATCTTTTTTTTTTTAATTTCTACTTAGGTTTCATTTAATTTAATTTAATTGCAGTTTAAAGGAGTAGTTTAAAATGAAAATTACCCCATGATTTACTCACCCTCAAGCCATCCTAGGAGTTATATTAATAAATATCCTGACGCTTCCTAGCTTTATAATGGGAGTGACGGGATCCATTGAGTTTAAAGCTCAAAAAAGCACATCCATTCATAATAAATGTACTCCACATGGCTTCGGGGGGTTAATAAAGGTCAATCAATGGGTTTTTATAAAGTAAAATATCTAGCTTCTGCCAGACTGCCTTCCGTATTCACCTTACGCAGAAAGTGTAAAGCCTCTCGCCTTTCAAAACGTTTACGCTAATTTCTAGTGATACGTCGTGTCAGTTCCACTTTTTCGTAAGTTGAATACGGAAGCTGGTCTACCGGAAGCTAGGTAGTTTACCTTATAAAGTTTTAAATTATGGATATTTTTCTTACAAAACCCCATCGATTCGCTTCAGAAGGCCTTTATTAACCCCCCAGAGCCGTGTGAAGTACGTTTATTATGCATGGATGTGCTTTTTTGAGCTTCAAACTCAATGGATCCCGTCACTGCCATTATAAAGCTTGGAAATGTCAGGATATTTATTAATATAACTCTGATTGTGTTCATCAGAAATAGGAAAGTCATATAAACCTAGGATGGCTTGAGGGTGAGTAAATCATGGGCTAATTTTCATTTTAAAGTGAACTACTCCTTTAAGTTAATTTTCATTTGTATTTTTTCTAGTTAATATTTTCAGTGCTTCATCTTAAACTTATTTAAGTTTATTGCCAACATTTCTAAATTTAATTCAGTTTTTTTAAATAATATTGATATTACGTTCTATAACCCTGATTCAATGAGAAATGATGAAATGTTAAAAAAAAAAAAAAAAAAATTGTGAAGCTTGAAGGCTGCAAATCTACAACAAACTTCTTTTAGTTAACGAGTTAATGGCATATAAGAGTGATATCAATTTAAAGAAAAATTACAATGTAAAAACACTGAATTTACACATGACCATAGTTATTTTACAAGTTTACACATTTTTAATGGTAAAAAGTATTTCTTTTTACAAATATGAAGGACTAATTCATAAATATTGTTTTTTTTTTAAGTTGCACTACATTTTACAACCTAAACTAACCGAGCCTTACCGAGTTATGCCAAAATACTTGATGAGTTTTTCTTTTCAAGAGTTCAATTCTTTTAATGAGGCTTTTTTCTTAATATCAGGTAAACCTTGCCATGTTTAACTTTATGCCACTGACCCTAAAATGCACATTGTTTACATTGTTTCTTTCTAGACTTGCTGCTCGAGCACAACTGCATACATAACTACCGGTATGTCTCATTACACTATTTAGCACAAGGAAGTGGTCATGTAGTGGTCTGGCCTTTACCTTCCATCCTCTTCCTGCTCTGCTGTAATAAGGAAATGTATTACTGATCCATGTGTATATATCATTCAAACTCAGCTTCATTTCAGGAGCAGAACTTATTGCCATGGCTATCAGAGTGGCGTAGCTGTGGGGAGGCTTCACTTTGGAATTAGATCCGAGGGACGGTGTAGGTATGGGAGGGATGTCCTTCTCTCTTCCTCTTTCTTTTTTTCGTTCCACTCTTTCTCTCCCTGATCGTAAGGTGCTGATTCCCAGCTGAGGAAGCCAGTCAATGCTGGTTAAACTAGAGTCCAGTTCAGAAGTCATGCTTAAGGGGATATCTGAGGTGCAGAGAAAACATAACATTATGTAAGACTGTGTGTTTTCTCATGCATTCCAGCTAAGCTGTGTAACCAAGTCAATCATGCCTTATGTAGTTGCAAGGCAATATGATTTAAAAGTATGTTGTAATAGAAACCTCAATCTTATTAAAAACATAGTTTGGAAAACAGATACTCGAATCATTAGTTACAGCACACTAGATTAATCAAATGTTAGATACACTTATAGATCTATTCATTTGGAATATAGCCTTCTAAGAGAGTTCGTATATGTAAAACAGTTGAGTGAAAACATACCTCAAGCCTGTCAAAAGGCCACCGACTTCACACTGTCAATTTTTAATGCTGTCATCTGTTGCACAGAGGCAGATGAGGGATCTCGGCAAACGTTTATTTGTCCTTCTTCTTCTCTCTTCTATGTTTATCGCTGCATTCATTCGCTGCCTGAAGCGTCTAAGTAAACACGTTTCGTTTGAAATTTGTGTTTGGGAGAAGAAGAAAAAAAACAGTCGGAAAAAGTTCTTCCCTTTCTTTCTCTTTCCCCTCCCTTTCTGCCTGTGTTGAACGTCACACACTCCACCCTCCATTTGACATTTGAGAACTCTGTGTGTTTCTCCTCCTCCTCTCATGGCTGCACTTTCAGTGTTTTATTGGTGAGTAAGTTCCTGTTTCACTGCTGAAATAGGAGAGAAGTCGAGCTACAGGCGGGAACCCACTGTAATCATTTCCATTGAGATTTTCTTGGTCCTATGACAGTGATCTTTGCATCCTGGTGGATTTCATACGTCACAATTTTAATAATGCAACGAGGCAAAAAAAAAAAAAAACATGCATAATCAAGAGGCTTACACATTATATTTTATTCTCATTTTATAATGATGCATGTACAGAATATAAGCATTTGGCAATGCTTTACAATAAAGTTTTATACATTCATATCACTTTACATATAACAGTGAAGTACAATAAAGTCATATTTGTTAACATTAGTTAATGTATTGACTAACATGAACTACCAATTAACAATACATTTGTTACAGTATTTATTAATCTTCAATGTAAAAATACAGTTGTTCATTGTTTGTTAGTGTTAGTTCACACTGCATTTATGTTAACAAATACAGTTTTGATTTTAATAATGTATTAGAAAAAATTTAAATGAACATGAACAAGGATTAATAAATGCTGTAGAGGTATTGTTCATTCTTTATTCATCAAGTTAATTAAATGTGTTAACTAAAGTTAACTAATAAAATCTTATTGTACAAAATGTTACCTAAAATTGTATATTTATAAATTAAAATGAATCTATTAATCAATGCGGTAACACTTTATAATTAGGTTCCATTTGCTAACGTTAGTTAACATAAACTAACAATGAAAAATATTAGTTAATGTACATTTTTAAAATGTACTAACAGATTATTCAAATCAAAAGTTGTATCTGTTCATATCATTTAACGGACTTGTCATTTAATGGACGTACTTACATGAACTAACAATGAACATGTATTTTTTATTAACTAACGCAAACTAATATTAATAAATACTGTAATGAATGTATTGATCATTGTTAGTTGCATAAACAAACAATAGATGTTCATGAAAATGCTCATTGTTAGTTTATGATACCTAAAGCATTAACTAATGCGCAGAACCTTATTTTAGCGTTACCATAACTTACTTTTCTTCTGAATTTTAGAACCATCTGAAAACTGTTTTACTTTATTGACATAATAATAAGTCAATATTATTTGCAATACGCAAATGCTCAACGATCACATGAGTCCAACAGGTTCAGAGAACTGTTTGTGCCGATTTATAGTAATTTATGTAATTATGTCTGCAGGGTGTGGTGTGTGACTGGCCCTATAGAGAGCTGTAGAAGGCCAGCAGGCCTGTATCAGGGGAGGGGTGAGCCAAGAGCTTCTGGATCTGTGTGCGAAAAATGAAGGAGGACAGGTCACAACATGATTGCAAACCTAATCACCACAAAATCCCATCCACCTCAGCGCCACCTCATTATGCTCTCATTCAGACACAAACACAACCTATAATTACAAGCAGTGATTAAAAAAAACAACAACTCAGGATAATGTTATTAAAAGGGATAGTTCCCCAAAAACTCTTCTGAAATGTTTTAGGTAGGAATTAGTAGTAATAGGAATTAGATCTGTCAAGCTTAAAATGTAGCCAATGCAAATTTTGTGCTGTATTAATTTTAATACCAGTTGTGTGTGTGTATGTATTTATACACATAATAATTATACACAGTACACACCACACACATACTATGTTAACACAAACTTTTATTTTGGATTCAATTAATCACAATACATTTTTCCCCAGCACGCACATACGCACATACATACATACATACATACATACATACATAAAAAAATATATAAATACACACACACACTGATCAGGCATAACATTATGACCGGTGAAGTGAATAACACTGTTTATCTCTTCATCACAGCACCTGTTGGTGGGTGGGATATATTAGGCAGCAAGTGAACATTTTGTCCTCAAAGTTGGTGTGTTGAAAAATGGGCAAACGTAAGGATTTGAGCGAGTTTGACAAGGGCTAAATTGTGATGGCTAGACGACTGGGTCAGAGCATCTCCAAAACTGCAGCTCTTGTGGGGTGTTCCTGGTCTGCAGTGGTCAATACCTATCAAAAGTGGTTCAAGGAAGAAACAGTGATGAACCGGCGACAGGGTCATGGGCGGTCAAGGCTCACTGATGCACGTGGGGAGCGAAGGCTGGCCCGTGTGGTCCGATCAAACAGACGAGTTACTGTAGCTCAAACTGCTCAAGAAGTTAATGCTGGTTCTGATAGAAAGGGGTCAATACACAGTGCACTGCAGTTTGTTGCATATGGGGCTGCATAGCTGTAGACCAGTCAGAGTGCCCATGCTGACCCCTGTCCACCACCGAAAGAGCCAACAGTGGGCAAGTGAGCATCAGAACTGGACCACGGAGCAATGGAAGAAGGTGACCTGGTCTGATGAATCAGGTTTTCTTTTACATCACGTGGATGGCCGGGTGCGTGTGCGTCGCTTACCTGGGGAACACATGGCACCAGGATGCACTATGGGAAAAAGGCAAGCCAGCTGAGGCAGTGTGGTACTTTGGGCAATGTTCTGCTGGGAAACCTTGGGTCCTGCCATCCATGTGGATGTTACTTTGACACGTACCACCTACCTAAGCATTGTTGCAGACCATGTGCACCCTTTCATGGAAATGTGGCTGGTGGCTGTGACCTCTTTCAGCAGGATAATGTGCCCTGCCACAAAGCAAAAATGGTTCAGGCATGGTTTGAGGAGCACAACGAGTTTGAGATGTTGACTAGCCTCCAAATTCCCCAGATCTCAATCAAATCAAGCATCTGTGGGATGTGCTGAACAAACAAGTCTGATCCATGGAGGCCCCACCTCATAACTTACAGGACTTAAAGGATCTGCTGCTAACATCTTGGTGCCAGATACCACAGCAATCCTTCAGGGGTCTAGTGGAGTCCATGCCTCGATGGGTCAGGGCTGTTTTGGCAGCAAAAAGGGGACCAACACAATATTAGGAAGGTAATCATATGTTATGTCTGATCGTGTGTATATATTTATATTTTAGGTACACTTTTTAAGTGCCGGGTTGGACCCCCTTTCACCTTCAGAACGGCCATAATTCTTCGTGGCATAAATTCAACAAGGTGCTGGAAAGAGATTTTGGTCCATACTGACATGATGACATCATGCAGTTGCTGCAGATTTGTCGGATTTGTACATCCATGATGCAAATCATCCTGTTCCACCACATCCCACAGGTGCTCTATTGGCTTGAGATCTGGTGACTGTGGAGGCCATTTGAATATAGTGAACTCATTGTCATATTCAAGTTGGAGATGATTTGAGCTTTGTGACGTGGTATCTTATCCTGCTGGAATTTGCCATCAGAAGATGAGTACACTGTGGATATAAAGGGATGGAGATGGGCAGCAACAATACTTAGGCAGGCTGCAGCGTTTAAATGATACTCAGTTGGTACTAAGGGCCCAAAGTGTGCCAAGAAAATATCCCCACACCATTATACTACCAGCCTGAACCTTTGACACAAGGCAGGATGTATCTATGCTTTCATGTTGTTTACGCCAAATTCTAACCCTACAATCAAAATGTCGCAGCAGAAATCGAGACTCATCAGTACAGTAACATTTTTCCAATCTTCTCGTCCAATTTTGATGAGCCTGTTTGAATTGTAGCCTCAGTTGCCTGTTCTCAGTTGACAGGAATGGCACCCGGTGGGTCTTCTGCTGCTTTAGCCCATCTGCTTCAAGGTTGGACGTGTTGTGCATTCAGAGTTGCTCTTCTGCAGACCTTGTTTGTAACGAGTGGTTATTTTTTAAGTTACTATTGCCTTTCTATCAGCTCAAACTAGTCTGGCCATTCTCCTCTGACCTCTGGCATCAACAAGGCACAGAACTGCTGCTCACTGGACATTTTCTCTTTTTTGGACCATTCTCGTTAAACCCTAGAGATGGTTGTGCATGAAAATCCCAGTAGATCAGCAGTTTCTGAAGTTCTCAGACCACACTGACTGGCATCCCTTTCAAAGTGACTTAAATTACCTTTCTTCCCCATCATGCTCAGTTTGAACTCAGCAGACAATAGCGGTGTTCATCATCGCTCCACTATACCCTCATTCACTTTTCCCAACATTACTCCACTAATATAGCTCACTTGAAGGAGTGAATGAAAACAAGTGTGTGAATTTGGACACTGGGTGCGTCGGAAGGGCTGCCACTTTTGCATAGTTTGTGCTTGCTAATATTTATTTGAAACTTAGAAAACTTGCAGCTCCAGTAGTAAGATGAAAAGATGTATTCATTGAAAACTAGCATGTATAAACTGTAATTAAACAATTCAATAATCTATTAAAAAGGAATTTATACCTGTATGATATTACACTGTAACAGTGCATTATGGGAATTCTCCACCGTGAAATAAAGGCTTTTTATACTTTTCATAAACCCGAGTGCCTTGGCTTGATATCTTTTGTGAGTCGGATTGTCCCTACCCAAAGAGCACCGGGACACAGATTTTACACGCCTTGCAGCACTTTTTGCATTTCTTGTTATATATATATATATATATATATATATATATATATATATATATATATATATATATATATATATATATATATATATATATATATTTATATTTTGTGACAAGTCTCCCGAGCTCTCATCAGCGTCGCCCTGGAAACAAACACGGATCACCTGCAAGCACTCAACACGGACCGGACCGTCACAGCTGCAGGCGATCAACACACACCATAAAACCCAGCACCTCGGAACCCCAGTTTGAGCACGACACTCCATGCAGCGAAGCACTAACACTTCTCTCTCTCTCACCCAGACAGCAGCCTGTGACGCTCCGGCCACACCACCTCACTGACGTCAACGCTAGTCACCCGGCACCACAGAGGAAGGAAGCACAGCGCACCAACTCCTCACTGTTTCAATGTTTGATCACTTTGGCACAATAAAACCACCCTCCGGGGGTTTTTCACCAATTTCTGTGTTGTGTGATTCTTCACCCTGCCACAGTGGTGGAGAATGCAGGCATGAGTGTGAAGAATCACTAACCTTCCCAGAACATTTACGTTGTTTTTTTTCTTCCCCCACACAGTCAACGAGAACCCGGAAAAAAGGCGGCGCTCCTCCCAGTCATGGAAGACCTGCTCAAATGCCTGACAGAAGTGAGTGCATGGCAGCGTGAAGCCTGGGACCAGCAGCAGCTGGCACCTCTCCGCTCTGCCATCGAACACGTGAGGGAAATGCGTGAGCGGTTCGAGAGGGTCATGCCGTTGGTCCGGGAATACCTCACGAAGGCGCAGCAGACCCAGCAGCAGCTGTACAACCGGGTGGCTCAGCCACGGGAGTTCCAACCAGGCGACAGAGTCATGGTGCTGGTCCCCACCTCAGCGTGTAAGTTTCTCGCGACCAGGCAGGGCCCGTTCACCGTCGTGGAGCGAGTGGGTCCCGTAAATTACCGGCTGCGCCAGCCGGGTAGGCGGCGTGAAGAACAATTGTACCATGTCAACCTGTTGAAGAAGTGGGTAGGGACCCGGGAACAGCTCGCCGCTCTGGCCTCCGTGGAACCCCTGGTTGTGGACGTCGGAGAAGATCTGTCCGCAGCCCAGAAGACGGAGCTGAACCATCTGGTCCGTCAGTTCTATGATGTGTTCTCCACACGTCCCGGGCAGACCAATGTCATTCAACACGACATCCGCACGCCACCCGGACTCATCGTGAGGCAGCGGCCCTATCGGGTCCCCGAGGCTCAGAGACAGGCCATTGAGGATGAGATTTGTGAGATGCTCAAGTTAGGGGTAATCGAACCATCACGCAGCGCCTGGTCCAGCCCCATCGTCATGGTACCAAAGCCGGATGGCACCCTCCGTTTCTGTAATGACTTCCGCCGGCTCAACAAGGTCTCGGAGTTCGATGGCTACCCGATGCCCCACGTCGAGCGAGCTACTGGAGCGTCTGGGGAGGGCCCGGTACATCACGACACTCGACCTCACAAAAGGATACCGGTAAGTTCCCCTGACAGATTCCGCCAAGGAGAAGACGGCGTTCTCCACTCCCAGTGGGCACTGGCAATACCGGACCCTCCCCTTCGGCCTTCACGGGGCACCAGCAACGTTCCAGAGGATGATGGACGTCCCATTCTCCTCTGACCTCTAGCATCAAAAAGGCATTTTCACCCACAGGACTGCCGCATACTGGATGTTTTTCCCTTTTCACACCATTCTTTGTAAACCCTAGAAATGGTTGTGCGTGAAAATCCCAGTAACTGAGCAGATTGTGAAATACTCAGACCGGCCCGTCTGGCACCAACAACCATGCCACGCTCAAAATTGCTTCAATCACCTTTCTTTCCCATTCTGACATTCAGTTTGGAGTTCAGGAGATTGTCTTGACCAGGACCACACCCCTAAATGCATTGAAGCAACTGCCATGTGATTGGTTGATTAGATAATTGCATTAATGAGAAATTGAACAGGTGTTCCTAATAATCCTTAAGGTGTGTGTGTGTGTATATATATATATATAATTATACACACATTATTAATATATAAATATTAATATGCACAAGAAAGAAATCAGATGGATTTAGAATAGATGATAACAATACCTTTAAGGTTTAAAATAATTAAAATATTGACAGACAGGTCGGCAGGTACCTCTTTAAAGTTTGGGTGCTTGGCATCCTGCACTAGTTGTAATAAAACTCCCTCTGTAGTGGTGAGAAACGCCCCACTCTGCTTCAGCCGTGACAGTGCAAAAAGACGATCTGTCTGACTGAAAAACAACAGGTAGATATATTTTGAAAACCCTGACAATCACTTAAAGAACTGACTTATAGGACATCAGATTTTACACAACCACCTCATCTGTAAGCAAACAGACCTTTAGAAAAAAAAGCTTATAGATGCCATCCATCATTTGACTTTTTTGTGTTTGAAAAAATATGGGTGTGAGTAAAGAGGTATGTAGGTGTCTCATGTTTGCATTGATTTAAAACATAGTTTTTCATATTTTATCACATTATCACATAATGCTTTCCATACGATACATAAATATAGGATATCACAACAGTTTTCCATTTTGTATATTAAAAATATATACAGTGAGGAAAATAAGTATTTGAACATCCTGCTATTTTGCAAGTTCTCCCACTTGGAAATCATGGAGGGGTCTGAAATTGTCATCGTAGGTGCATGTCCACTGTGAGAGACATAATCTAAAAAAACAAAATCCAGAAATCACAATGTATGATTTTTGAAACTATTTATTTGTATGATACAGCTGCAAATAAGTATTTGAACACCTGAGAAAATCAATGTTAATATTTGGTACAGTAGCCTTTGTTTGCAATTAGAGGTCAAACGTTTCCTGTAGTTTTTCACCAGGTTTGCACACACTGCAGGAGGGATTTTGGCCCACTCCTCCACACAGATCTTCTCTAGATCAGTCAGGTTTCTGGCCTGTCGCTGAGAAACACAGAGTTTGACACAGAGTGTATTACCAACAGTAACCTTGGAAACGGTGATCCCAGCTCTTTTCAGGTCATTGACCAGCTCCTTCCGTGTAGTTCTGGGCTGATTTCACACCTTTCTTAGAATCATTGAGACCCCACGAGGTGAGATCTTGCATGGAGCCCCAGTCCGAGGGAGATTGACAGTCATGTTTAGCTTCTTCCATTTTCTAATGATTGCTCCAACAGTGGAACTTTTTTTTCACCAAGCTGCTTGGCAATTTCCCAGTAGCCCTTTCCAGCCTTGTGGAGGTGTACAATTTTGTCTCTAGTGTCTTTGGACAGCTCTTTGGTCTTGGCCATGTTAGTAGTTGGATTCTTACTGATTGTATGGGTTGGACAGGTGTCTTTATGCAGCTAACGACCTCAAACAGGTGCATCTAATTTAGGATAATAAATGGAGTGGAGGTGGACATTTTAAAGGCAGACTAACAGGTCTTTGAGGGTCAGAATTCTAGCTGATAGACAGGTGTTCAAATACTTATTTGCAGCTGTATCAAACAAATAAATAGTTAAAAAAATCATATATTGTGATTTCTGGACAGTGGACATGCACCTACGATGACAATTTCAGACCCCTCCATGATTTCCAAGTGGGAGAACTTACAAAATAGCAGGGTGTTCAAATACTTATTTTCCTCACTGTATATTATTATACCTTCGAGAGGAGACAGCATCTGCCACAATATGGACTTCCATGCCTCGTTCCAGAAGATCATAGGTTGTACACTACGGTAAAACAACAACCTTAAAGATCATGATCAGGAGACAGAAAATGTGTCTGTGAAAGTAAAAAGTGCCATGGCACCAGTTTAAACATCCATTTGACCTTACCGCAATGCATGCTTGAGCCTCGATGCCACATAGTATGACTTGCTGAGGGTCTCCCAGGCTCTTGAGTGAGCTCTCGACACTGTCCGTCAGCATGGAGAAACTGGTCTTTGTATGAGGCTTCAAGCCCTCAGCCCCCAGCTCAGGAACAGTGGGGCCCAGACCTTTAGGGTACTGCTCTGTTAAAATCTGAGGGATGTTCAAGATTCGACATGCCTGGAAGAGAAACAAAATGTATTATGTCCATTTCCCGACCTACAATGGAACTGCCATATTACTCATTTTAAATGGATATATCTCTCTGGTATTCCTTACTTAAAGTGATAGTTCACCCAAAAATGAAAATTATGTCATTAATTACACACCCTCATATCGTTCAAAACCAAGACCTTCATCAATTCACACATCAGTAGACACTAGTTACTCAAGCATGTTTGCTTGACGTGCGAGAACCAATGAGGTTCATTCTCCTGTGTTACGCAGCATGTTTGAACTTCCACAAAAGGTTTGTACTCGTGCATCAAGCTTCATTTGAGCTTCTGTTGATGGTCGCTGATGAATGTTTATATGTGAATAAAAGACTAAATTAAATTTGGTCATCATATAAAGCGATCAAGTCTCTTTAAATAATTTGGACTAACCATAAGGATTAGTTTTAAGATCTCTTTTTGAAGCGTAAAGTGTCAGTTGCATAGCCGTCAATGGAGGGACAGAAATGTCAAATTTCATCCAAAAGATCTTCATTTGTGTTCCAAAGATGAACGAAAGTCTCATTTTGGGGTGAACTAACCTTTTAAGGGTCACACAATAAGCCTAACATTTTTAATGAATAAATGTGCAATATTTTGTTTCAATAATATTTATTCTTTAATATTTTGTATTTTGAGGGGTTTTCATGGTACTACAAAATATTCACCTCTAAATGATGCACTATTTCTTTCTTTCTCTCTCTCTCTCTCTCTCTCTCTCTCTCTAGATAGATATAGGCTTATGAGTATTTACATACTTACTTTTATTATTTAAAATGCATTACATGTTTAGACTGACATTAGATTAAACACGGCTTCATCATGGCTAATTTATTTAGAGATTGTGCCCAAATAAAAATGCTGGCTGCTAGAGTGCTGACTGGGTCTAAAAAGAGGGACCACATCTCCCCTATTTTAGCATCTCTTCACTGGCTTCCCATTAAATTTAGAGTTGATTTTAAATCCTTATGTTTATATATAAGGCATTGTCTGACCGTGCACCAAGGTTTATAAGTGATCTTCTTGTGCCTTATTGTCCTGCTAGGGATTCTTTATCTTTATCTAATTCTTTAGCGTTTGAAAACCTGTAATTATTTTATTTTATTTTAGACATAATGTATATGTCTGATTTGTACTCTGTACAGCACTTTGGATCAATCCATATTGTGTTTAAATGGGCTTTATAAATAAAGGTTGTTGTTGTTGTTGAAATAAAAATGCTCTGCATTTTCATATTTTTTGTGTTTCCCATTAATTTCCAATAAGCGGTCATTTTTGACCACAAAGATCACAAGTGTGACTATTTTATAAGAGACAATTTAGCCTTTTCTAATCATGTGCACAATTTATGTGGTCAAATATCAAGTGCCAAAATTCACCAAGTTTTGTACCATTGCGATGAAGTAATTAAAAAAAAAGAATTAAAACGTAAACGTAAAAATGACAAAAGACCCCCAGAGTTATAGAGATAATGCATAGAAAATTAGATAGCTGACAAGATGCAGTGATGACAGCACTTTTAATATATGATGATTATAGATTGTGCTGATTAACCAAAGGTGCTGATTGTACCTGTAGCAATCTCGCGGCATTGCTCACAATGTTTGTGAACTGGAAAATATTGGGTCTGAACTTCTCCTGAATGTCACACAGCAGCAGCACTGAGCCTTTGGTGGACAGCCTGCCAATTCTTGCCACTGAGGAGACAACCAGGTAATTATGTCACATGTAAACTGCATGTCTTTGTGCCAGGGTCCACTAGAAGGCCTTGGAAAACTTCCAGGGGGCCCCAATAATTCTTAAAATTATTTCAATTTAGAACTTATAATAGCATAATCTTAATTCAAATGCTAAATCATTAATAAAGTTGCACATCTGTAAAACTGACAGTATTTTTGAGTTTATTGTTTCAGACAAAGGGGGACCACTGCTGTTTTACATTTTATGTGACAGTTATGAGAGTCTAACTACACCTAAACTTTAATGAAAATAAAAACCAGCATGTCTGAAACTATGTTTTGACTGAGCCACTTTCATTGTAACAATAAAAGTGAAAGTAGTAATTAGCAGAGCTCCTAATGTCTTGCATGTAAATAACTCCGGGATTCCTTCTCATACATTATGAACATTATACACACATACTTCAACCATAACACTGCGAGAGTTCAATGTCATTCAACGAGCAGTACTTACTGTTTGCAGTGTGATATGCGGTAGTCTCTCAGACCCAAAGATCAAGATCAGGTCACCGTTACCAATACCTGTGTGTTATATAAGTGTCCACTACTCTTATTGGTCAAACTGTTGTTGAAACTGGTGAAGATATGGTAATAACTAAACCAAGCACAACTCTAACAGATTCATAAATGACAGCCACGCACAAAATGCAGACACAGCGCACTCATATATGGCACAAAGGTATATCCTAATTTCAACGTGTGCCCTTGAAAGATATTTTTCCTTGATTAACGTTAATACTCCAACAATGCAGCACACTTCACTCGCTGTTTACACAAACCTTCAGACGAGAGCCCACTAGTGGCGTTTCGCTCGTGATTTTTTTGAACCAATCTTTCAAATGAACGATTCTCAGAAACCAGAGCACAAACTAACTCCATTCAAAGACTGATTAAAGGAGAGCCAATAGAATTCGAGTAAGGGCTGTAAATGAGAATTTCATTGGTTGGGCATTCTCAACGAAAACGCCCCCTTTACTAAACGAGTCGGTGTTTTGAGACTCGGAGCTGCACTGAACGAGTACGAACTGGATGAAAAATGCATCGGTTGAGTAAATGAGTAACTAGCTCACCCATAACCCTAACACACAAAAACACACTCGCACCCTCTGCCGTAGCGCGGTGCAACCCGTATAAAAAAGGATCACTAAATTTGAACGAAACAATGTAATGCACAGATTCAAAGATTCGAGTCAATGGGATGAATCAAAATCCCTACCACTGTACTGCCTTCGAGCAGATCCTATAGGGGGCGCTGTAAGATTCAAAACAATACAGTGTAGTTTTGTATTTTCTTTGTTTGTACTGAACATGTGAATTTACATGTTGTGATTTTAAATGCATATACACAGTACTAGAATTAGCAAAAGTAATGGATACCCGTTACATTATACTATATTTTAATGACTTGATATGCAAAATTGACCCGGAAGTGTTTGGGAGTGGCCGCTGACCTTAGTGGGCGCACTCTCACGGCCTTGGCGTTTCACAGAGATTTTGTGGTTAATAGAGGCTGCATTTAACGTATCTCGATGTTTTTGAGGAATACATGAGCTCTTCCACGAGCAAAGCCCTCGTTTATTCCAGCACATGATCTGGTGCATGTGTGTTTCCTCCACGTCTCTTTGAAAGCACGTTTTCCTCATGCTAGTCTTTGTATGTTCTGAGCGTTTCTGGAAGGCTCCAGCCCGACTCCTGCTGCTCTTATTAAACTCCGCTTTGCTTTCCCGGGGTCGCATTTCCCCCCTTACACAAACTGTACTTTCTTAACGCTCAACGCTTGGTGTGAAATTTATTTTCTTATTTGCGAGATATTCGCAACCACTGAATTGCTAGCTGCTAGCTAGCTCGCTGCACCCTCAGTCGGCGTGTTGGAGCTGCTGGAAAATGTCAGATTTTGACGAGTTTGAGAGACAGCTAACCGAGAACAAGCAAGGTGAGAAATAAGGGTATACTTGTGATGAAAGTGAGGGTTTGGTCAAGTGTGACAGTTGATGCGGTAGTGGTCAGTGAGTGGATCTGTTTCCCTGGATGTTCCTGCAGCCTGAGGGGTGGTCTGCATCATATTGCACAAACAAAACACCCGATAAATGCAGTGCTGTTGTGTCTTATGTGTATTGCAAACCCAGTTTGCACAGCATGTGTGTTTGGAGCATGGTTTCACATATTGAGCTTTATGTATGTGTGCAAAAATAGTAGCGAGTTAGTGCTGATCAGTTAAGCCATTAGCAGGGCTTAGGGCAAAAATGTGATAATTAAAATGGCATCTATCCCTAATGTTATCTAGTTATATTTAGTTAAGGCATAGTTCACCCAAAAATAAAATTCATTATTTTATTTACTCACCCTCATGTTGTTACAAGCCTGTATGATGCACTTTCTTCTGTTGAACGCAAAAGAAGAACATTCGAAGAATGTTGGTGACAAAACGAATGTTTTGGTGCTCATTGACTTCCATCGAATAGACCAAAAAAAAAAAAAACACATTTACAGATATTTTCTCAGTATTGAGAATCTAAATATCGAGTAAATTATACAGATTTAAATTTTTTTGCGAACTGTCTCTTTTAAGGATTTAAATATTGCAGTGACCATTTCAAATGACTGAAACATTTCCCCACAAATAGACTATTTAAAAAAATGATGCTCTCATGAATGTACAAAATACTACTTTCAGGCACCAAATATTATTTTAACAAATACAATTTCTGACACTGGTGCTTAGATGAGCGTCAGCAAACAATATAACACATCTTGAATTTAAGAAGTTGCTCATTTTATTAATATTTTGTACATTGGTTTGCTACTCAAATGTGCAGCGGACCGAGACAAGGAGAACAAGCACCACCGGCGCAGTGGCTCGAGAAGTCGTAGCAGAGATCGGGACAGGAAGAGAAGGAGCCGGGACAGAGAAAGGAGAGGCAGCAGAGAACGTCATGGAGATAGCAAGGACCGCAGACACAGACGCAGGTACGTGGGGAAATTCTTAGGAGCCTGTAGATTTTTCAGATACCGTCATTGTTGGTTTCTCTTTCTCCCTGTGCAGTCGCTCTCCACACCGCGAGAAGAAAAAGATTAAAGTGAAAAAATATTGGGATGTTCCTCCTCCTGGATTTGAACACATCACACCCATGCAGTACAAAGCCATGCAGGGTAAGAGTCTGTTTTTCATTCTTTTCTTCTCTGTCCCAGTTTATACCTGCTATTGTGATTTTATCTTGATGCGACCCTGGACAATGGTGAATGGGTTTTGAATGTTTCTGTTTATGTGCTGCTTTGTCTGATTGAATATTTGTAAAAGCATATAACTCTACCGTTCAAAAGTTTGGGATCTGTATGATTTTATTTTATTTTTTGAAAGAAATTACTATTACTCAGGAAAGATGTATTACATTGATCAAATGTGACTGTAAAGACATTTATAATGTTACAAAAAATATTTAAAATAAATGCTGTTCTTTTGAACTTTACATTCATCAAAGAATCCTGAAGAGAAAAAATGTAAGCAGCACAACAGTGTACAATAATGGTAATGATAATAAATATTTCCAAGCCAGCATATTGCAAACATTTCTCAAGAATCGGTTACACTGGTCACTGGAGTAATTCAGCTTTACCATCCCAGGATTACATATGTCTAACGTAATTGTAAACTTTTCTTTGACTTCAGCGGCTGGTCAGATCCCGGCCACTGCTCTGCTGCCCACAATGACCCCTGAGGGTCTGGCTGTGACCCCAACACCTGTTCCTGTCGTGGGCAGTCAGATGACTCGACAGGCCCGGCGGCTCTATGTGGGCAACATCCCATTTGGCATCACAGAGGTGAGGTTCATTATTATCTTTGACATCATTAGAAGGTCAATGTCTCAATTCCCTCGATGTTACATTGAATTCATTCATATTCTGTAAATTGGAGTTCAACAGTTTTTTTTTGATGCTTTGCTTTGGTCTTGCTCCAGTATAATAGCAGTCCTCTCTGATTTCTTTTTTTTAAATAAATAGGAGTCTATGATGGACTTCTTTAATGCTCAAATGCGTTTGGGTGGCCTGACTCAGGCCCCAGGAAACCCAGTTCTTGCTGTCCAGATCAACCAAGACAAGAATTTTGCCTTTCTGGAGGTCAGTCTTAATTCTGAGAAGTAGAGTTTTTAATTTGTAGACCCTCACATAAATGATTCGGAATGTTTTGGGAGTGTAATATGAATGTTGTTTTATGTACAGTTTCGCTCGGTGGATGAGACGACACAGGCCATGGCATTTGATGGCATAATTTTCCAGGGACAGAGTTTGAAGATTCGCCGACCACATGACTACCAGCCTCTGCCCGGCATGAGTGAGAATCCCAGTGTCTATGTCCCAGGCACGTCACTCTTTAGCTCCCCCAATTCTTGTACGCTCAATGTTTTGCTCTCTTCAGTCATAATTTCATTGAAACTTTAGTGATTGATTTAATGTGGATCATTGTTGGTCACACTCTGGCTCTTTCTCTGTAGGCGTCGTTTCCACGGTGGTGCCTGATTCGGCCCATAAACTCTTTATTGGCGGTCTGCCAAATTACCTCAATGATGACCAGGTTTGTGTTTAAAATGGCATTATGTGGCAGCACGTTCCAGTCACTGAGGGTTGCTGAGATAACTATTGATTGGGCAGAACTGACTTCCCAGTATGTTTTATTTGCCATTATTTTGAATTTAATTAAATTAGAATTGTTTTGACCAAAGATATTTGCATAACTTGGCATGGCTTGTTGTTTTTAGCGGCTGTGCGGTCCTTAACCCCTGATGACAACACCAACTACAACAATGTGATTATGATAGCTTTTGATATTGGCAGATATGCTAATCTTTTGACTGTGCTAAAGTGAAGAAGCAGGGTCATATTAATTTGAGGCATCTAGTTAATCATTTTATGCTTTACTAAAGGAAATATAAAAATGTTTTATGCTCCTCCTCAGAACAGAGGCATCCATGATATTAAAGGGTTAGTTAACCTAAAGATTTCTCGCACTCATGTCGTTCCAAAACTGTACGTTTCATTCATCCTGAAACACAAATGAGGATCTTTTTGATGAAATCAAAGAGCTTTCTGTCCCTCCATAGACTTGATAGCTTTATATCAGGGGTGGCGAACTCTGGTCCTGGAGAGCCACAGTCCTGCAGAGTTTTGCTTCAACCCTAATCAAACACACCTGAACAAGTTAGTTGGCACACTTCATGTGCGCTTTCGGTCTTGTGGACTTACAATGGTTGCTGAATGCGCGTGTCTGTTAAGTCCATGAGACCGCAGGTTGTCCCATTTGTCATTTTAGGTCTCAGAAGGGTGCTCGTGAGCGGCCCCTTTGAGGTCGATATGTGCCCTCGATGCGAACTTCTGTCGAGCCCGCACTGGTGGTGGGTTGCGTAGCCGACGACTTTCCAGCAGTTGAAATCGGCATTACGTTTTGACAGTGTGGACTCGGAGGAAGACTGTGAGGGTTTAGGGTGCCATTTGGGACAGGGCCTAGGAAGCTACAGACAGGTGAGTTTATCACGGTTGGAGCTGAACTCTGCTGGACTGAGGCTCTCCAGGACCGGAGTTTGCCACCCCTGCTTTATATGATGAACAGATTGGATTGAGTTTGCCACCCCTGCTTTATATGATGAACAGATTGGATTGAGTATTAAACGGTTATTTAACCCAAAAATGAAAATTCTGTCATGAATTACTTACCCTCATGTCATTCGACACCTGTAAGACCTTTGTTCATCTTCGGAACACAAATGAAGATATTTTTGTTGAAATCCGATGGCTCAGAAAGGCCTCCATTGGCAGCAATGTAATTTGCACTCACAAGACCCATATAAGGGACTAAAGACGTCGTTACAAAGTCCATCTCACTACAGTGGTTCTACAATAATTTTATGAAGCGACGAGAATAGTTTTTGTGCGCAAATAAGAAATAACGACTTTATGCTTTTCTTCCGTGCATGCGCGAGAATAGAGCCGGCTTTCTGACAAATAACCCGGAAGCGAGAAGCTTTGTTTACAAGCAGAGGAAGATGCGCCATATCTAAGCTGTTATATTCTACGTTGATCGTGCTTAAGGTCTTGGCGTAGTAGTCAAAATGGGGCTAAAGTGTGCATTTCCTGGATGCCTGAACGCCGGCTCTACGTCATATTCTCGCGCATGCGTCGTGGTGCTTTGTGAGTTCACATCAGAGGCCTAGACGGAAGACAAGCACCTGTTGAATAAAGTTTTTTTTTTTTTGCACACAAAAACTATTCTCGTCGCTTCATAAAATTATTGTAGAACCACTGTAGTGAGATGGACTTTGTAACAACGTCTTTAGTACCTTTTATGGGTCTTGTGAGAGCAAATGACATTGCTGCCAATAGAGGAGGCCTTTCTGAGCCATCGGATTTCAACAAAAATATCTTAATTTGTGTTCCGAAGATGAACAAAGGTCTTACGTGTGTCAAACGACATGAGTAAGTAATTAATGACAGAATTTTCATTTTTGGGTGAACTAATCCTTTAAGCTCAAATGTGCTGCATAAACGTCAAAAAACGTCACGAAAAACGCTGGCGATAAACGCGCGCGATATTCGTCCCGGTGTGTACAGGCCTTAACACATGAGAATGAACCTCATTGGTTCTTGCACGTCAAGCAAACATGCTTGATCATCCGTTTATCATAACTGATGTGTGTGTTGATGAATGTTTTTATGTGAATAACCTAAATTCAATTTGTTCATCATATACATGCGATCGTGTCTCTTCAGAAAATTGACTAAACCACTAAATTCAAATGGATCAGTTTTACGATCTCTTTATGAACTTTTTGAAGCATCAAAGTGGTAGTTGCATAGCTGTCAATGGAGGGACAGAAAGCTCTCAGATTTCATCAAAAATATCTTAATTTGTGTTCCGAAGATTAATTAAGGTCTTACGGGTTTGGAACGACATAAGGGTGAGTAAATAATGACAGAATTTATATTTTTGGGTGAACGATCCCTTTAAACTTTGAAGCCTTAAAGTTCCCATGTTTGTAGGGTTGCCAAAATTAGCCCATTGGCCAATCAGTAATAGCCCAAATAAAATGTTACCCACATACCTAAAATAGATATTTTATGTTATGACCTCTACATTGGTCATGGTATGTTATGACCTCTACACAATTTCAACTTGAAAATAACTATGTAGTTGTAAACATGAACACAGTCTGTTTTCATAAATGAGCTCACAGGAGCACAAAGGTTCCCTACCAGTGACTCCTCACAAAACGTAACATCTAAAACAGTTTTATCGTTGGTAGAATATAAAATATTTCAGTACAAGCATTCAAAGTCAAATATAATTTGTGTCAAACCTTTAACCCGTGACAACCATTTAAAAGTAACCTAATTTCGCAAGAAACCGCTTGTCGTTGTGAAAAATGTATATATTTAAAAAACTCAATATTTTAATATGATGATTTATGAAAAAAGTCTCTTCTCATCAAGGCTGCATTTATTTAACCAAAAATACAGTAAAACAGTAATATTAAAGTATTACAACTTGTAGTAATTTTGATTTGAAATACATGTTTTCTATTTGCATATTTTAAAATGTAATTTATTCCTGTGATGGCAAAAGTTGAATTTTCAGCAGCCATTACTCCAGTTCTGTGAATATACACACACGTATATATGTATAATATTTATATCAAAATAATTTTAAGTAAATGGTTTTCCTTATTCCACAGGTCAAAGAATTGCTGACATCGTTTGGTCCACTGAAGGCCTTTAATTTGGTCAAAGACAGCGCTACAGGCCTTTCTAAGGGCTATGCCTTCTGTGAATATGTTGACGTCAATATCAGCGACCAGGTGATGAAAAAGCAAAGCATTAGAACTGCAAAATCAGTCTGTCAACTCCCAGCAAGTAATAAGCTTATACAACACTTTTTGAGACATCATCCAACACTTACCTTTGTCCCATGCATGTATCGTGGGCTTCATCACATTACATATGTGTACATGTATATTACACACACTGTTTAATGTGGGCTGTATCTGTAGATCCATGAGAATGAAATAATTGGGCCAGGATTTATCCATGGGTTAGAACAGGAAATGAGCTAGAGGCGTGTCAGAGCTGTTGATTGACACCCATGTAACCTCTCCAAGGCACACTGTTCACTGTCACAGGCCATCGCGGGGCTAAACGGGATGCAGCTGGGGGACAAGAAGCTCCTGGTTCAGAGAGCAAGCGTGGGCTCCAAGAACACCACACTGGTGAGGGATGTGAACGTTATCATTGATTGCCTTTTGTGTATGGTTGATGTGCTGAATGTAGGCCACATAGACCTTATCTCTTATTTCTCACTCTCATCCCCTCTTTCTTTCATCTAAAGACTGGTATAAACCAGACTCCAGTTACCCTTCAAGTTCCAGGTCTCATGAACAGCTCAATGACTCAGATGGGCGGCATTCCCACAGAAGTATTGTGTCTGATGAACATGGTGGCCCCCGAGGAGCTGCTGGATGATGAAGAGTATGAGGAGATCGTGGAAGACGTCAGAGACGAGTGCTCTAAATACGGTCAGGTCAAGAGCATCGAGATTCCACGCCCTGTAGATGGCCTGGAAGTTCCTGGCACTGGAAAGGTTTGTTAATTACATGTACATTTGAATGTAAAATGTATAAGTAACTTGTTAAAACTGTTATCTATGGAGGTTTTTTTTTCTATTTTTCCCTTAGATCTTTGTGGAGTTCATGTCAGTGTTTGACTCTCAGAAGGCAATGCAAGGCTTAACAGGAAGGAAATTCGCCAACAGAGTGGTGGTGACTAAATACTGCGACCCTGATGCCTATCACCGCCGCGACTTCTGGTAGAGACTGGACTGAATCAAGAGTGAGAGAGATGCAGATGGTGTGATATCAGTCTCTCGGAAACCCCTTATTTTGTAGGTTTATGAGGTCTGAGAGGGTGTGAGGTTGTTGTTTTTTTTGTTGTTTTTTTTAATCTGGCAGACTAAAAACATGACTTGTGATTGGTCAGAATGTAGCGAACCAATTATTTGTCATGTTTTTTTTTTGATGGCAACATTGAAGTATGTGCAAAGCTTTAAGATGGAGAAATAGACTGTACTATGTCATTTTCTACAGAAAAGGATACAATTAGACATGCCACTAAACTTCCAGCTTAATTTTGGCCCATAGTGATTTTACATGTCAGTTTTTTTTTCTCAATGTTGAATACCTGCTCTATCATCTGTACAGCTCACACTTTGAGCCAGACTGATCAGATAGGAGTGAGAGGAGGATGTAAAGGAGCAAGTGAGGGAAGTGAAATGATGACAACAACAGAAATGAATGTTACACTCAAACAAGAAGGTGAGAGGGGGTATTTGAGGAGAGATGTCTTTGTTACTTGGATATTGTTTTTATTTAGGCTGTGAAATGAGGATTCCTGTGTAAAAGTGCAGTTTAAAAAGCCAGAGAAGTTTATGGGTTTTCTTTTGACACCACACGTGTATGAGGTAAAGCCGCTACAGGCGTGTCTATCTTGTAGAGGGTGAATATTACCAATTAAGTCTATACTGTCTTCTATCTTGCCCCTCCTCTCTTTTTTCCTGCTATCTCTCCCTCCTTTTATAATAGTTGTACTGTTTCTTGTGAACCGTATTTTCCTGGCCCCATCTAACCAAATTTATACACAGTGAAAAGAAACTTGTCTCTCTTTTTTTCTTTCTTTTATTTTTATACATTCTGTATCTAATTGTCCACTGCTGTTTTTTAAAACTGTAATAAGCTGAGTTGATTTAATACAATGCATTTATGTATGAGGACTAGAGAAACAGTCTGGTGAAATAAACCCAATGCATTTGAATCGAATCGCTACACACTGCATCTGTATTCTGCCAGCAGATAGTGCTAACAAGCACTGCTCACTTTAACTAGTTTAATGCCGGTACGGTATCTTGAGTATTATGAGCAATGGGTCAATCTAGTCAGTCTGTTTTTAGACTTGGGGGGGGCAGGTTTTTTTGGATTGGGGTAGGGTGTTGTTTGTTTTTTTTCTCAAATAAAAAACAAAACAAGAACAAATATCATTAAAATGTTGATTACCGATATTCATGTGATTCTATGAGTTGACTGGAAATTATGAAATGCAGAGAATTAGAGATTATGAGGAGTTAAATGTGCTTCGCACATCCAGGAGAATGATACGATGAATAGAGTCCTCTGTAAAGACTGGGGGGAAAATAAAACTTTACAATAAGGTTCATTAGTTAACATGAACTAGTAACGAACTTCACTTATAAAGCATTTATTTATCTTTGTTAATTTTAATTTCAACATTTACTAATGCATTATTAAAATCTTGTTAACATTTGTTAATGCACTGTGAACTAACATTTAACAAACCACGAACAGCTGTATTTTTATTATCTAACGTTAACAAAGATGAACTAATGTTGAGGTGTTGTTCATGGTTAGTTCATGTTAACTAATGCTTTAACTAATACAACCTTATTGTGAAGTGTTACCAAAGTTTTACTGGGTGGTTAATTTTAATAGAATATAATAAACTGCTTTTAGCTGCTTGTTAAGGGTATATGAATATACATTTTTATTATGTATAAAACAAATTGCGTAACTGGTTAATGGTCTCCTAGTCTTAGACGTCAGTGGCACAACTACGAACCACCTAATTAATGTTGTGAAAACAATTCTGAAAATATATTCTGAACCTACTGACCGCTAATTTTCAGGGAGCCAGGAAAAATTTGTTCACAAGCTCAACAGTAAAATCTTCTGGTTTAGTTAGTCCAGTACTTCTGTTTAGTACTTATGTGCCCTCCCACAAAAAATTTTTTGGTGGGAATTGCAAAATGAGCCATTTTAATATATTTACTATGAAGTTTTATTTTCTTTATAAAACGTTTTACGTTTTAACAAACGTTTAACAAAAAAAAATTGCACCTGGAAATGTATCACCTGCAATGTCAATAAATGAAACACTTTTGCTAGAAAACGATATGGTGCAAAACAAACTGACCAATTTTTTGTTTTTTGAAACCTCATCTAGGTTAGCCAGCTAGGTAACATTATCATGGAAACAAATCAGTAGTTTGCAACAATGTTGAATGTGACATTAATGGCATCAAGTCTTGGCAAGTAAATAAGATACTCAAGTGTAGTTTTATATTCTGCTTTGTTGTTAAAGTTCAGTGAAATAGTGCTCATGAAATTTTGGAGAGATCACACATATTTTCGACTGATTTATTCAGCGCTGTATCTAAAACCATTATTGAATGGCTATGGCGTATGTATAAATTACTACTAATGGATGGATAGAAACATGTTCTATTGGCTTATTAGAGACCATCTTTTTGGCTTCATTATTTTCCCCTGTCGATAATGCCCCAATATTATGTCTTATAGCCAGCTCTAACCATCTTTATTTTCACCCTTTTTTCTTTCTCACACATCATCGTTGATTTAATTCCATCTATAACTTTCTAAGCTGCCCTATCAGCTGCTCTCTTTCGCCTAATAAACAGTCCTCTCTCTCTTTTCTGTCTTTGCAACTGTAACTCCCACGCTTTTAATGTCATTAACAGGTGCTTGTCCAAAATAGAACCCTTGCCCATGCGCCACATGCACGCATGCAAACTTCAGTGGATCAGCTGACATACACTCAACTTCATTTCCCGCACATATGCAAAGCTCACACTGACCTACATTGAATAATTAAAAATCTATCCATGCATAGAAAAATACTCTTGCTTGGACCATCTACTCGCGCTTAAGCTGTCATACATGCATAGTATCTTCAACTTGATTGCATGAGCCCCAGTCCCACTTTTCTCCACCCTCCACTTTTTCTTTTTTTCTCTCGCTCTTTGCGTCCCTCCTTCTCCTACTCTCTCAGTTGAGTTTCATGTATCTAGTCATCAGATCTGCACTCACACAGAACAGGTCAGGATTTGATTGCTCTCACTGTTGCTAAAGCTTGATGGCTTTTCAATGCACTTACTGCTACCCATGCATACTGTCATAGTTTAATAAAATCTGTGACACAAGCCTTAAATTTAGTAGTGCGTGTTGTGCAGCTTATACAATTCTGTATTTTATTATGCTCTCAGGAAGAGTGATTGCACATTAAAAACTTTGCAAACTTATTTTTATTTATTTATTTTCCTCTAAACATCTGAATCTAAAATGCATGTATTGATACAAGTATAAATGTATTATTTCTGAACTGCTACAAGTGTAAATGATTTTGTATATTAACCAAAAAATATTTATAATTGAGCATTTTATTGCATTACATAATCACATCACTGTTCAATATGTGACTTGTGTCAGAAGTTATGTTTGCATATGTCTAACTGTCTGATACACTATAAACATTTAGGCAGTTCCATTGGTCTGGATGTAATTTATTGTTACGAGAAATGTTTTATAGATGGATTCCTGAGTCTAAATCATAGATCTAGTGTGTGAGTTTTTGGGGCTGAAGCCCTGTTACTTTAAAATAACCATTGGTTTCTTTCATTCTGGCTGACAAAATTGCCTCTTGACTGAGATGTGAGCCCCTTAGGAATGGGTGTAGACGACTTGCTTTTGAGGCAACAGCTAGCAAAGTATGGTATACATATTATAGAAGCGTAACTGTTTTGAAGAAAGTTTTGACAGAGTCGGGGTAATTTAAAGAGCTGTGATGGAGGTGGAGATGATCTTGTTGGGTTAATTATAGCCTGTTACATTTCCAGGTCATGTTTAGTGTTTTGACAGTCTGTTATATCTCAAATGACTAAATTACAAAGCATAAAATGGCCTTAAAAACGTACTGAATAACTAGTTTCATATCTGTGTGTGTAGTCTCACTGCAAATTTCTTAATCTGGATTTTTAGCTTGTTTTCCAATGAAATAACAGGCTTGTTTTCTGATATAAATTGACAAAGTTGAATATATGGAATCATTTCTATTTAGTTGTGCAGTCTTCAGTGTCACATGATCCTTCAGAAATCCTTCTTATATACTGTTTTGGTGCTCAAGAAACATTTTGTTATTAATGTTGAAAATAGTTGCGCTGCTTAATTTTTTTGTTGTTGTTGTAAGTGTTGATTTTGGAATAGAAAGTTAACATAATTTATGTGAAAAAGCCATTTTACAATTTGTAACAATGTCAATATCTTTATAGTTACATTTGATAAGTACTTTTTGTAAAACTAAAACGTTCTGACCCTAAACCTTTGAACGGTATAGTGTATACTTAAAACAAAATTGTACATACATAAAGGGTACATAACACACACAGTTTCTGCCAGTCTCATGTTAATCTTGAGTACCTTTAGAGTAGTACTGCACACTTCATATCTCTGAAGAGTCTTTAGTTTTATCATAATTATAAAAGACAGATGCACTGTACCGATTCTTTCTGAAAACAGCCGAGCTTATGGAAGCGCGGAGTGGGTGGAGTCACGAGCGCACACACACACACACACACTTTTGATTCACTATACGTTCGTGTTGTTTACATTTTATGCACTTGTGTGCCGATTGCCAACAAATTTCTGCCAAAAATCTGTTTCACTCACCGCTTGCGGTTTCGATTTGTGACCGAGAACAACAAACACACTTGCAGAACTCTGTTGCTGCTCTGGAAAAACAAACTGCATCCACTGTTTCCTTAACGCTGGGTTATTTGGGAAGCTGAACAAGGTTATCTTTCCCTCACAACCAAAAACACACTTTTTTTAGTGACATTGCTGATTATCTAAATATTGCTGGTCTAAAAACAAAATGGCAGCGCTGCCGACGGCTACCGTTGTCATGAAAAATCGTGTCCTCTTGTGAAATAGTGTCCACTTAGGACCCAACGTGGTAATGCCTGATCAAAATGGGAACAATAACATGCCTAACATATTGTAAATTATTTCAATTGATAAACTAAGTAATAATACCAATATAAAATCATAACATAGTAATGTACCTATAATGTAAATAATAAAGGATAAAAAAAAACACTAATATACAGAACAGGTGCACAAAATAAATACAACAGGATTTTTTTTTTTATGTATAAACATTAAAGCGGGGCTATGGCTTTTAAAATGTAGGTACCCTACATTTATACCACGGTGCAGACTAAGCTAATCGGGTAGCTGTATGCTATGCTAGAACGTACGCTAACTAAAAAAACATTAAGAATGAGATATGCTTGATTTCACAACTTATAGCTTCGGTTATATACTAGTGTATGAAACTAGTGTATGGTTGATGTGTGCATGCGCTCATCCGGGAGAAATGCCCATACAAGCAATTCCGTCCTTTACGAAGTCATACATGGCCACACTCGGAAAAAACTTTCAGAAACTTATTTGATTACTGAAGGAGTGATTTTAGCACAGAAATACTCTGTCATACGTCCAACTCCTTTTTTAAAAAATTGGCCATGTTTATAGCATGAGGATCCAACTCTTTAACAGTGTAAATAAGTCGGAATGCATGAAATACCATTAGACCCCCTCCTTAAATATATATTCTCTTAAAACAAGTATTAAATATGAAGTAATTTTGTTTTAACTTATTTTAAATTATTGTTGTTATTATTATTGAGTCATTTATTTTTGCTGTGTTGCTAAAATGGTAATTTTGGCTAATAAACAAATGTTTAAATATTATTTGTTTGTACTATGTTTTTACAATACAGATATTTTTTTTAGATTTATTTTAATAGCTCATTTAAAAGTGTACGCTGTGGCATGTTTGTGAACTGTATCATGCTAAACGGGCCACATGCGTATTTCTTTGCTTGTTGTGGTTCTATTTGCGCCTGTGTGGGTGATTGGCTTTAGTGAGCCTTGTCCTGTAGTACTCCCTCCCTGTACGAGGACAGTGATAACGACTTTAGACCCTCTGTTGGTTTGCCTGTCACACATGAATTAACACCCACTGCTCCACCTGGCTCTTCTTTTAGCCTTCATTCTCAATCAACCTTGTGTTTCATCCCTCCGTCTGTTCAGTCCACATTAAACTCTTCCCGCTCTCACTTCTTTTTTTAGAATATCAGAGTGCCGCACACCTTGAAAATCTCTGTCCATAGATCTAATAGTTCTCTGAAAAGTACACGTAATGCTCGGGTATTTATGAGGCCTTAAAATGGCATAGATCAAACAAGCTGGGCTAAAGTGGGTCGGGTTATGCGAGTATGTGTTATTATCTTGGAGTCCTATCTGGCATAGCTAATTCTTAGACAATGTGACCTAATTGTGACCCATAATTATCTTCTCTGAAAGTAAGCTGCCTGTTTGCTTATTGAAGGACAAAGGTATCATGTTGTTTTCCAGGTATTGGGGCTGTTCACCTGTGCCAATACTAACTTTAACAGCAAAGAAAAAAAAGTGCAGTATTAAAAGAGTATTGTTGAATAAATACATATATGTTGTATATGCTGCAAAGTGTCTCGTTTTCCAATAAAAATATAAGTGGGATAAAAACGAAAAGCTTAATTCAAGATAGTTTAAAAATAAATCTTATGCTTTTAAAACATAAATTAAACTGTAATTGAATTATAATTTCTTGTAATTTGTTAACATTATTTAATGTGTGATGGCTGAACATAAATGAAAAATTATTTCTTATGGTAACACTTTACAATAAGGTTCCATTAGTAAAGTGTTAGTTAACTTATAACTAACATTAACTAACAATGATCGACGCATTTGTTACAGTATTTATTGATCTTTGTAAATGCTAGTTAATACAAATGCAAATGTTTATTGTTAATTCATGTATTGTTAGTCCAATAAATAATATTAACAGATAACTTCTTATTTTAACAATGTATTAGATAATATTTAGGTTAACATGAACTATGGTTAATGCTTAAGAAGTGTTTTTCATTGTTAGTTAATGTTTACTAATCTAGATAATAGGGGTTAACGTCACATCAATAAACTATATATCGCGATAACAAAAATGCAACGATATGTATAGTTGATGTAAACAATATGATTCACAATATAGAGTTGTTTTATCCAAGGCTCAACTTGCTGTATTTATAAGGTATAATTCACCCAAAAATTTTAATTGTCATCATGTACTCACCCTCATGTTGTTTCGTTTAACTTCCAAACACAAATGACGATATTTTTATGAAACCTGAGAGATTTCTGTTCCTCCATTTCAAGTCCATTCCTCTCAAACTTAAAAGATCCCCAAAAAATATCATAAAGGCATCGTAAAAATAACTAATCGAGTGGTCTAATCCAAATCCAAGTCTTCTGAAGAGACACAATGGCTTTATATGATGAACAGATTTACCACGACGCGCATACTGTAGTAAACACAGATGTTCAAATGCAGTGTATCGAGTGTATCAACAAATGGAACCTTATTGTAAAGTATGACCATAATTGCTGTTAACAATAGCTGTTGAAGTTAATTCATGATACATAATACATTGACTAATAACAACAATTTCAACCTTATTGCAGTGTTAGAATGAAATTAGTAAAACATTAGAATTATGGTAGAGTTGCAGTTATTAATTTGTTTTAAACATCTAGAGAGTATCTTGAATAAAGTTTTTCTGCCCTATTTGCAAATTGTGCAATGTTTAGTGACTAAAGGGAAAAATAGATTGGGTTTCTGATAAATTTATCCTTCAGTCTTTCTTCGTCTTTTGATTACAATTATTTTGTTTTTTGCAGATTCATCAAAAAAGAGGAATGCAACTTCTTTTCACAGCTCTATAAGGCCTCAATCCAATGTCTCTCATCAAGTCGTTCTTTTCATCTACCCATTATTCCTGTCTAGTTTGTTATCAAACCGTCTCGCGTTTGTAGGCAACAGTTAATTCCCACCCTACGTTCTTCAGAAATGACCCCCTGTCACTTGAACTTCTGGCACGCCGGATTCTTTTTAAATCACAGAACATTGTAATTCACTATCATTTCCTGTTCCTTTTTGAGCTTTCTATTAATATACTTCTGTGTTCTCGTTATCGGTCCGGCTAACTCCAGAATAATCTCCCTAGTCTCCTGTTTTTTGCTCTAGTCATTTCTGTTTGTCCCCTTTCTTGACTTTGCCTCTGGGAGTTTTTCGCCATGTGGTCCAATTTTTTTGTCGCACAAGATGATGATGGGAGAGGCATGGCAGGAGCTGGCGGTAAGAGTGGACGTGTAGGTAACCGGCCAAGGCCCCCTCGAATGAGTGACAGCCATGAGGGCAAGATCAAGCTGGCGTTTTTCATCGCCTGCATAGGCGTGACTCTGATGGTACTTGGCATGGGCACAGAGTTCTGGGTGGAGCTATCCCAGCCAAAACACTTCAGGAACAACCAAACGTGTGAGATGGCACATTACGGCCTTTGGAAATCATGCATTCGCACACTATGGGTGTCAGATATTGACCCGGAGAGAGCGAGCTGTGGACCTGCAGAACTGCCTGGAGGTGAGAGCACTCGTTCTCTCTATCTCACATACTCACTCACTCGATAGCTGTGTTTACATGGACCCTAATAATCTGATTGTTAAAGGACTAGTAGCACAGTCGGAATATAAAACTCGCATGTAACCATGTCAATCAGAATGAATTGGCCAAATCCAGTTAAAATAAAATTTAATTTGGATTATAAGGGATGGTTGAAATCCTTTTCTGATCTGATCAAGAGGACATTCAAACGCTTGATCGGATTGAAACCCAAAACTGTAAAGTACTGCGCATGTGCAATGACGAAGAAATGACGTATGACGCGTGGAACTAGCTGTTGTTGTTGTTGAATGAAGTGTCATAAATGGGTAAAACGGACTGTTAGCGGAACGTCTGATAGGCACACAAAACCAGAAACACTTCAAAGTTGTCATCTGATTGGTTGAATTCTACAGGATTTCCAGAACACGTGTTCTTTACGGTCCGTCTGGAAACAAAGCTGTTGTGACGCCAAAACCAGTCTGTTATCAAATGTAAATTGACTTACATTTAGGCATGTGGCGGTACCAAATGTTCACGTTGCGATAATTGCTGGAGCTTTTTTCACGTTATACGGTATTATCACGAAGCTGCAAAAAAGTGTTATCACTATAACAGGTTTAATCTTTTTTTTTTTTTCTTATACCAACAAATATCTCTGAACATTTAAATAAATTACACAATTTTTTTAAAGTAAACAAATGTTTAAAAAACAAGTGCAAAAGGATTATAAAGAACAATAGGTATCACTTTACAATAAGGCCCCATTAGTTAAAGTTAGTTCAAGGTGGGGTAAGCGATATTGAAAAATGCTGTTTGAAAGTTTGTCGGGCCGAGACAACAACAAACGTGTAGCCAATCAGCATGAGGGGGCGTACGATGGTGGAGGAGAGAGAACAAGCAAAAGGGAGATTTGAAGAAAGACTGTTAAAAAAGAGAGATGGCTGAGAGACATTACAAAAGAAAAAAGCTCTTAAGAATGTCACTCGAAAATGAAGGGTTATGATCAGAAAAGAGCTTTAGGACGCGTTAATATTAGAAAAGCTTTCCAGCGCTGGAGAGACCTAAGCGGGAATGCCTATCAAGGGATATGCGGGAATGTCGCGGAGGTTGCATGGTTTCTGCTCGATATGCGAGTAACACTGGTTTTGAGTTTGTCTGGAGCTGCTGTGCTGTTGGCAACTAACAACGAACTCTTGCTTGTATTTTTTATTGTGTACTGTATGTAAATTTTTTGTGCTTCCTTGTCGTTTGTTCATCATCTCCACTTTATTTATTTTTTTAAGCATTATTTTGTTGCGCTTCTGTTACGATACATATAGACATCCACTCTTGCATTGTGTGTCAAACGGAGGCCAGCTAGTGAGAGTTGTGCAGGCTGATGACTGCTAGAGAATGCAGTGTTTACTGTTTAGCGTCCTTTGAATTGCATGCCAGCGATCGGGTTTGAGACCGACTTGGAGCAGGGCGGTTAGGATTGAAGAGTGAGCTTTGGAGGTGGAGCAGTGAAGAAAGGGGTGTGTTTGTTTGAGTTGATTTCAAATATCAACAATGTTCAGCGACTTTGAAATATCGCTTACCCCACCTTTAATGCATTAACTAATGTTAACAATGAGCAATAGCTACATTTGTTACATAAGTTGTTATTTTTGGTTAAAGTTAGTAAAAAAAAAAAATAATACAACTGCTTATTGTTAAGTTCATGTTAGCTCAGGTCCATTAAATAAGTTACAACTTTTGTTTTTAATAATGTATTTAATGTTGAAATTAACATGAACTAAGATTAATAAATGCTTTAAAATTATTTTTCATTCAGTTTATGCTAACTAATGGATTAACTAATGTTAACAAATGGAGCCTTATTGTAAAGTGTGACTGAAAAATAAAGAATCAGAACATTTTCAAGTAATATCTATGGCAGTGGTCGGCCAAAATAAGCCCGCCAGCAATAATATCTGGCCTGCGCCCGCAGCCAGATTATTTTGATAGCGGCTGGTGCTGAAATCGATCTGTCATGATAGTGTGACGGAGTTGTCTGGCTATCACCAGACCAAGCTCAATTTAAGATTGAACATTGGTCTGGGGAGTCTGCCATTTCATTTTCTACATAAATGAAATGACTCTGTGCACAATTGGATAGTCCTTCAACCAATCAGACCACAAGAGGCGTGATCAACGAGCAGTGACCCATCGCTTCTCTATCCGTCATCGTGTTAAACCCGCCAATAGTGCGCCAGGTGGATAAGCCAGTCTGTGATTGGTTCCCGCAAAAGTGTAACTGAAGCAGTAGAAATGAATATACAGGTTTTCAGACTGAGTTGCAGGGCGAAATCAAATCGCCGGCAGATCAGGCTGGGTTTACCCAGTCTAGTAAAGGAGGTCAGCTAGTGACAGCTGTGCAGGTAAATATCACTAATGTGACAGTGACTGACTCTAGAGATCGCAGGTTTTAGCCTCCTTGTTAGAGCGTCCGACTCCCATGTGGAAAGATCCGTGTTCACGCACTGCTTGGAGCGGGTGGTGTGAACCGGAGAGATTACAACAACAACAGTTGCTCATAATCTCATAAAATTTCGATTTTGATTTTGCCTTCACGTTTTCGCAGCAATGTATTTTTTTTTTTGGGATGAATTGGGAGCTTTTAATTTGAAGTGTTCTGAAAGACATTCAAAAGAGTCTGGGGAATGGATTGCTAGACACGCCTCTAAAATAGCCGTAATGAAGAACAGTGAACCATTGAAACGTTTGCTTATAACGTGGGGCCTCAACATCAACATGTGAACTATAACAACTCAAATTCAGCTTCCTTTTTATCAAAAATATTGACAAGACAACCAGCAAAAAAGGTGCCATGATTCGTCTCGTGGTGCCGTCTGATATTATATTCTTTACAAACTGCGGAAACTTTGTTACAGATGAGACACACCGGCTTTGAATTCACAAAACGCAGTTGTCTTTCCATTCTTCTTTGTATGCCCTATTTTCGCTGTCGACTTTCCTCTTTAGACTCTTTGATAGTGCCATTTTCTCTCAATGGCTAGCTTAAATGTTAACATCATTCTGCACGTGACGTAATAGCGTACCTCCAGCATGCAAACAATTAAAATAATGCATTTTAGTACGCGAGGATGACAAGGAATTATTCTGTAAAAGTAGGCTACGTCAAATAATGATTACAATAAGTTAGGCTCCATTGTGTAACAAGCAAATTAAAATACAAATTTATTATTCACAATATGGAAAGAGGAAATAAGACATAGTTTAAGAGCATGACTCAAACATGCCATTAATGCTCTCTTATTTTTTTTGTTTGTTATTTTTATCCATTCCTCATCTCCCACATATGTGTGTTTTAGCAAGGTGGTCTGTTTGCAAGTTGGTGAGTGAAGATACTTAGGTTACGTGTCACTGCTGCTTTATTAATTTATCCAATTTCTTAACAGAGTAACAGCTCACTACCAGTTACAAAAGACACTTTAACAGTATGTCACAAGTAATTCTAGATGCATTTTTCATCAATTAATTTCTTTAATTATCCCTTGATAATGTTCTGCGCCGCCATCTAGTGGTAATTCCGATGCCAAATTTACTTGCCGACCCCTAATCTAGGACTTGTTGTAGCCCAGATTAAAATGTAAACCTGTTTAAATTTGAAAATAAATCGCCTATTAAGTCCATTGCGAATACCAAAATCTGACAAAATAGCAGAATTGCGGGTAAACAGCTGCATTTCTGCTGTTCCATCAGCGCCATCTACTGTCAGAGAGCGAATGTGCATTTTCATTCAGCGTGTCTCCATTCACATGTTCCGCCATGCGCTTCTCATTCGCGTTGGGCTTGTTTACATCAGAGTGCGCATGCCTTTTTGACTTGGCATACAGCGGTGTTGTACATTATAACCAGTTGATGAATAATTTGTAATAAATTATTATTCACAGTATTTTGTAGTTTATTGTGCATGTTCATTATCATATTACTGTATACCGGCACATGTCTATTTACATTTTCACGCCCCTAAACTTGTGATTGGTTGCCTTACCTGTCAGTCAGACGTCCTCTTGGGCGCTCTTTGGCCAATAAAAGTGCCATCAGTCTGGCAACGCGAGTCCCACCAGTCCTTTTCTTCTGACTCTTTTCAACAGTTGCCTTGTTTTGGGCACTAGAACAGGCGTTTTTACTGCTTGATAAATATAAGCAGATTGGCACAGCGATTTATGTGCTCGTCGTCTCCTAATTAGGACCCGAATAGATAAATGTTATGTCCGCTCTTTAAAACAGAAAATAATCAGTATAGGAGAATGATTTGTATGCGCAAACAGCAGGAAACTATATTCGTGCAGTGTGCGCATGTCAAAAAAATCAAGTACGATTTGAGGCTGGTGACATATAAATGCGCACATCAACCTGATCACTTTATTTAGTGTTCATGTAAAAACTATCTTCGGATTCTTTCCGATTGAAACAAAAGGTGTCCATGTAAATGTAGCTGTCCATATTCAGAACAGCATACTACCATGCTTCTGTCGCTGTATATATATATATATATATATAATTGATGTAAAAAAAAAAAATTATTTCCAAGATTTAATTGGGCACCATTTCATAAGTCACCATTAAATCAAAATGGACAAATCATATTTGTTATTGAATATTGCAGTATTTATTAATATTATATTAATACGGATAAATAAATGATTTATCCGTACACACAATTTTTTTTTAAATCCATGTGCCCTTATGATCTTTAATTAAAATAACTTCCCCTCCCACTTGCAACAACATTTTTTCCCTGATGACGTGAGGGCGGGACAGCCTGTCACTCACATGACATCACCGCAATAACAAACCACAACCATCCAATCGATTCCAGAAGGACAAAATCAAGTTCCGCCCTAAAAATGTTCTTGTTCGAGAAGCTGTTTCACTATACGTCACAATAGGGAAGAAAGATAATGGCGATTTCCGTTTCATGCCGCCATTAAACATGCAGCATAATGAGATTGTGGACATTAATGTAGCATAATGCTGTTTAATAAATTTTTTTTGTTGCATAATGCATTGTTGTTTCGCATACTATTTTTAGTTGTATGTGGATTACAGTGTAGAATTCAGTTGGCGGTATGATGGTATTCCATTCTAAACATAGTCACCATAGACACCCTACCAATCCAGTGTTTGCTTTGCTCTTGGGGAAACTGGAGACTGACATTGAGATAAAAATACAAATGAATAAGGAACTATAAAGAAATCATTAGATTTACTGAATGAATAAACTAAATATGGCGTGTTGTTGTTACACTAAGAGTTTTTGAAAATGTGAACACGTTATACGGCGTACTTATATGTATGTATCTGGGTTAGCAGGAGGAACAGATCATGCATAATTATTTTTAAAGACAAAGCAGCATTCAGCTCACATACAGCCAAACAGTGATATTATTAATGATGCTTGTTCACGTTCTGTGATGCAATGGCTTCTTATACTTTGTCTTGCGTGATATTCATCTTACCTCTCATATAACAACACGCATAAACAGAGAGCCAGGGAGTTTCATTTGCCTCATATTGTAAGACCCAGAGGACTGTGATGATGTCTCTTGTAACAGTGCCATCGGTCCGACTGCCAGCTCTGTTAAGGAACAGTTCCACTCTCTACTTGAACCTGTCATAACAGATCATAACACAACACCCCTTTAGCTGAGAGTGCAGAACAGCATCTTTTTGGGCTATTTTTCCTGGCAAAGCTAGAAAGATTTGGCAAATTCAGAGAAAAGTCAACTAGTTTGGTTTCTGCATCAAACATTTAAATGGTGATAACAAATGATTATCAGAAGTTTGATGTTTAAACATTGTATTGAGATGACCTGCTTTCATTCTCGGTTATGACTTCCATGATGCATTTTTAAGAGATCTGTTCAATATTACATTACCAGCTCTATGCTAATCATATCTAGTGCAGCGCTCAGCAATGACCTTACTCGACTGTGTGCATGTGCCTCTATTCAAATTAGCCTGTCAAATATAATATATATAAAATCTTTAAAATATATTTTATTTATCTAATTATAAAACATACAATTATCTTTAAAAAAAAAACCAAACACATTTAATCATACCCTGTCCCGTACGTAAATAATAGCGTGCACGTAAAAAGCAATCTTCATAACATTTTGGAAATTGAAGATAAACTTTTTTACCTAAATGTCTTAAAATGTGACATTTATGGTGAGAAACCCAAGAAATAACAGCAAGACACATCAAGATGGCCAAAAACAGTCTGACTCATATGTACTTAAAAAATAGCTGGAGAATGCGAGTATGTGTTCCGTGTGAACTGACCCTGAATCAACCTCGAACAAATTGACAAAAAATGGATTGCCGTGGACTGTAGGTCTGTCATAGGCTTTATGTTCGCTGATGTGAAAAATAAAAAAACAATATATTGACTTCTAAAGATGTATATATGGATTTTCCCTATTTTATTTTATCATCTTGTTAATTAAATTTTTTATTTAATCTATTAAGAGCTGTAATTTGACTATATAAAAATTGGGAGTGTGCACATTTTTCCAAAGAGGGTAACTAGAAAAAAATATGTGTGTGATGGGTCACAGTTATAGCAGAAAGGTCAGTCATATTGCACATGGAAATACATGCAATCTGCTCATGCAATCTGACTGCTGCCTGGTTGCAAGTCTAAATATAGTGGACATGAGAAAAAAATCTAGAAATATAAGAAGACAACAGACAAGCTGCAGAGGACGAGAGAGAGTGAATGTGGATTTTATTTTACATTAACCTCAGTCTGTTCCCTCTTACTTGTTCTACCCTTCATCTTCTCTTTCCATCTGCCTCACTCTCATTCCCTCCCTTTCCATCTGCCTCGCTCTCTCTGTCTCTCTTGTTCTTTCACTGCCATATGTGAGAAGGCTGCTCCGTGTCCTCGACACATTAATACACAATGACCCTCACAGGGCTTGCAGCAGAGCGCTCAAGTGCCTTTTTCTGTTTCTTTATTCTTCACCGTCTCTGCCTCATTCTTCTTTCTCACTGTCTCATTTTTCACCCTCAGAATCAAACTGCACATTCTTTAAATTCTACACTTCGGGAGAGAATGCCGTCATATTTAAGAAAACCACCCAAAAAAGTAAGTTCTTCCTGTATACGCTGCCCTCTTTTCTCTCTTTCGTCTGTGTGTTATTCTCCTCTTTGCTCTCATCTATTTATTCTCTCTCCTTCCACGCTGTTTCTCTCATTGAAAATCAGTCATGTGTTTCTGTCTCCTCCCCCTGCTCCATGTCTCTCCAGCTCTCCACCTCCCGTACAGTGTCTATCATTCTTGAGCTCCTTTTCATAATTACTAAATGCCCCAGCAATATACAATATATGCCCAAAAGTATCTGGACACTCTTCTAACAGGTTTGGCTAGGCCAATTAAAGGTATAGTTCACCAAAAAATGCAACTTCTGTCATGATTTACTCACCACCATGTTGTTCCAAACCTGTATGACATTAGACTAGACATTTTGAAGAATGTACTGGTAACTTTTTCCATGCAATTAAAATAAAAAAGGATGCAAAAGCACCATAAAACGATGATAAAAGTGGTCCAAATGATACACAAGCTATATTTCCTGTCCTCTGAATTAATATAATAACTTTGTGTGAGAAACAGACTGAAATTTAAGTTATTTTTCACTGAAAATCTCTCCCACCAGTGAACTGTTTACTTTGATACTACAAACTGTTTTACAGTTCGATTCATGACTGAATCATTCAGACTGGTTTTGTGAACTGGCTCAACTGATTCATTAAAAAAAAACATCTAACTCAAAAGGACAATCCGTTCATGAATTAGATCATACTACTTCGCTCCAAGCATGCTGGTAACCTACGATTTCCAGTAAATTTTGGTCTGTTGCTCACTTGAAGCTTTTGTATGACTTCAGATGGCTTGGAATATAGCATATATAATATAGTTTTTGATAGTGTTCAGGGGGCGTATTACAGAAACGTTCTATCTTAGGTCTTAAAGGGGCTATATGCGTTTTTCTGAAATTTAAACTCGCGACTGACACCTGTGGCCAAAAAACAGAACTGATCTTCATTTCTGCTCGCTCTCGCAGCGCGCGCTCGTACGTGTACACTTCACAAGTCATCTGCTGCAAGGAGGTCAACATTATGTTTACAGAGGTAAGAACAGTCAAATACATATATTGTTTGAGATAAGTGTTCTCTTATCAAAACGTCAAACGTGTAGCTGACAAACTACACAAAATATTAATACATTAAATAAATAAATAAACCCATTTCGCCATTGGCATACACGCTGATGAAGGGCGCACAGACCGAAACCTTCCTAGAATATTAAAAACACAAATCTGAGCACTGTCCTTGACGACTGAGCACTGTCCTTGACCACTTATTATACACAAGTAGCTTACTATCACCAAGTATGAAAGACACATATACATAATACTATTTAGCAATATTTATTGACTACATGTCTTATGTGAAATAAAATGCATCACACTTTACATCTTCATTTACCTCTTATTTTTTGTTAAGATGTAGAAACAACAAACAATATAATGTAGCTTTACATGGCTATATAATAAATCCTCCAAGGCTCAAATGCGAAGCCGATGTTCACTCTAGTCCTTGCAATGCGCCGGTCTCTCTCAATCTTCGACCTTTTTTGGCCACTTGTCAGGGATTTAACTTTTTTAGTCTTCAGTGGAGTTACTGTTGGTGTCCGAGTTGTCCTGGGTCTCTTCTGTGTATTCGTTAAATCCATTGCACTGCTTGCGAGTGTAGGCTACTTTCTGACTAGCGGTGGTGGCAGAGAGTGGTCTGAAACGTTTAACATGAACGCGCTTGACGTCACATCCGCAGACAGCGCGGGAAAAGACGACCCGTCAGAAAATATGAAAAATAGGATACAGGCTTATAGGTGCACCCACTGTGAGCGGACAAGGTGTCAGTATGCTCATCAGGAGATGTTTGAGTCATAAATGGTAAAATAAAAAGGCTATAGTTACGTTTATTTTGGGGAAAAAGTTGCATATAGCCCCTTTAAGATATGATAAGTTATTTTAGGATTTTTCACAATTTCGTATTACAGAAGCAAATCTTAACTTGATTTAGGATTCTTTTCTTATCTTACAAAATCTTATCTGTAGTAAGGACATCTTAAACCGCTCCATCGAGTTTGGTAATCAACTTTCAGGTTTGTTACCAAGAAACCAACAACGCGCAAACTGCTTCTGAGGTAAACCTAAAATCAAAATGGCGCGCTTTTAATTCCAGTGCGGCAGAAATTGAAATTTTGATAAGCTCCGTTGAAAAGTTAAAGCCAGTTTTATAAATCGTCTTTTGCAACAAAAAAAGTATAAGGCGTTAGCCACTTGAAGAATGAACTGGCATAAAGTTGGTTTGACGTTATTAGACGTTCGATATGTGCAAATTTAGGGTCCGTCTCTAAAGTTACATCCGACATTGGTATACACATTTCTAACTTCAATAGCACTTGAACGGAATGACTTACAGTATCAAAACCAACTGTCAAGTGTTCATCTAGGTGTCCGCTACGATGCACACATTTTACATATTTCGTTCAAGTGCTATTGAAGTTAAAAATGTGTAGGTACCAATGTATGTCACTTTAGAGACGGTCTTAAAATTGGCGAATATCGAAAGTCCAGTGTCAAACCAACTTTATACCAGTGAAGAACGACCGGTAATGCTCTGTGACGGCTCGTTGGCCTCTGTAATGTTGGTCACAATTCGTCAACTAATCGCAAAATCATGTGTCGTGGAAGTCTGTAATTATTTACAAGCATTTTATCAAAGCACAGCACATCCTGGGTTCTCCAAAAGTCTCTCCACATCGCCCAAATCAAACATCGCTGCTCTTCATCTTATATAATTAATAAATGTAACGCTCTCTGGAAAAAGGTTTTTGTACTGTGATTTTTACCGTTGGATTTCAAAAAGGTTTGAAGTTATGACACCAGTGGGGTTGTCCTAAAGTTAAGACAGCTTTTAGGATTTTTTGTCGAGTTAGGATGCTTCTGTAATACCCGTTTCCTATCCATAGTTAAGATAAGATTATGCACTTAAGAAATGTCATTCTGTAATAGCTTTTGTCCTAAATGGTCCTAACTGAAATTGCCATGGTTACCAAACAAATAAGATAGGATTCAAAAGTTAAGATGTTTCTGTAATACGCCCCCTGGTATTTTAACTGGTAGAGCCTGACACTAGCAATATAAAGGAACGATTTACTGAATCCCGCCTGCTTAAAGCTCAGATTGAACACCTTTGGGATGAACTGGAATGCCGAACATGTGCCAGATCCCATCGGCCAAAATCAGTGCCTGACCTCACTAATGCTCTTCTGTCTGAATGGGAGCAAATCCCTTCAGCCATGTTCCAGCTTTCACTGGAAAGCCTTCCCAGAAGAGTTCAAGCTATCCGGGGGGGGGGGGCATTAATGCCAATTGTTTTTAAATTAAATGCCGCAGGGTTTGGTTGTCCACATACTTTTGCCTGTATTGTAAAATGGAGACTTTTAGTATCAAGTATAGCTCAAGTATAACTTTGGTAACACGTATAACTAAGTGTTTGCTTTACTTCTCTCTTAGGTTTGCATATAACAGGTGCAATGTTGGCTTTGTTCAGTTTGTTTCTGATGGTCATGGGGTCTCTGTGTGTCACTATGTCTCTCAGTAAGAGTGTGCCCTTCTTCCTCAAGCCTGCTACCATCTGCTTCGTCCTCTCAGGTACTTTTCAAACATCTCATCACTGCATCCACACACCAGCACCATTCATCTTGCAGTAAAACTGAAATAGACTAGGATTGGCAGTGGTCAAGGGCACTATGTCCCATTGCTGAGATTCTGAGCTCAAACCTTAACCATCACAGTGTCAGGCATCAAGAAATACCGCCGGCCATTTTTCAGTCACTTCACTAGTCGGGTGTAACCACTGATATTTAATGTGAGTTTGAGGTGGAGAAGAAGATATGGCAGAAACGTAAGGCCCTTTACTTTTCATTCTACCCTTAGGGGTAAAAAGAAGTTTGAAATACCTTGTGCATATGCAGTCCACTCTGCTGAGAGCATCGTTTAGATGAATATGTAATAAAATATGTGCTCCATGCTTTCTCATCGATGACAAAAAAAACACAACAAAAATAACAGCTGTAAGAAAACAGCAGTTAAGAAAGCGTCTGATCATGGGGGCGTGGATATGTTTGCACCAGCGCTGCAATTCAGCACTCCAGTCAAGTCATGTCAAGTTTATTTATATAACACATACAATAGATTGCTTTATAGCAAGCAGCTTTTCAGTATTAAACATGAAAAAAATCAGTACCTCTTTCAATTAAAATGACTTCAGTTAAACTCCAATTTCTACTATAACGCAGCTCTTCAACCGACTAAATAAACCAGAGAAGATTTCTGGAGACCCAGAGCAGTCCTACCTATTACGTAATCAGCATGGACTAAAGATAGTTTGAAGGTGTTTTCCAGAAGCTTAAAGGTGCCCTAGAATGATTTGAAACAACATTTTAAATTGTTCTCTGGTATCTACATAGAGGGTATATGGCTTATTTAAGGTCAATAATTGTCCAGCTACGGTTTTACAGGTCCATTTACAACTCTAGAAATCTTCCCCAGGATGAAATGGTCTATTTTTGCCTTATTTGGATGGGTCATGAATATTAATGCAGAGTTCTGCTCTGATTGGCTGTTTCACTGCGGCTCAATGATAGCAGGCACAACTTTACTGACCGTCTTGACGATGGAGAGATTAGGCATTCAACCTTGTATATATCAATCAGTATATAATCATGCTTCAGTTGTCAAAAATATAAATAAATAAATAAGTATCAAATTACTATCGTTTCAACTTGGTGGAGGTGGTGACGTTAGCTAGAAGGATCGAGTGAGCTATGTGTAAGCAACTAAACTAACATAGTATGTTACGTATCTATGGTTGCATTTACTAATTTATGACAACACTGGCATGAAATAATATTAACCTTTGTCATTAGACATACTATTTAGTTATGTAAGCCACTTGGATTATCCTATTCTTACCGTATAGCATCTTGCGTTGGATATAGACAACAAGAGGGATATAGATATAGACAAACTTTCGATGTAATCAGAAATGGTTTAGACAGTCAAGAAATGGATAAAATCACTTATTGGTTGCAGGTATATGGTTGGAATTGCCCCTTTCTTCAGTATCAGACGCTGAGCAAAGCCTGCTTGATATTGTCCCAGGTTTGAAAACTGTCCGTGGTCAAATGGACTGAGCAAACTAACAACTTTGAATTAAATTGTTGCGGTATCCGATTATAAATAAACATCAACCATGCCTGTTGACATGTTTTATTTGTGGGAAGAGTATGAAACGTCTTCACATCCCCTGCACAGCCTGGAACATAACATTTGTTTCCATGATCTGCCATGTTCGCTATCCTCGCATCAGGCTTACTGCTGCACAACTCCAGTTGATACGGCGGCTGCGCAGTTTCGCCAGATAGTGAACATGTGCTGGCATATGCAAATGTTGGGGGCATACATATTAATGATCCCATCGATTGCATCACTGCTGGTGTTATGTTGAGATTCGCCTGTTTTTCCGTGGTGTTTTTCACAAACGAGATTTACATATGAAGGAGGAGGCAATGGTGTTTGAGACTCACTGTATGTGATTTACATGTACTGAACTCCTGTTATTTAACTATGGCAAGGTTAATTCAATTTTCATTCTAGGGCACCTTTAACTTTTTCAAGCTGTTACCTGATTTTATTGACACGATCTCACACCAGTTCGTTCTTTAATTGCGCTTGAGTGGTGGACACATCACTTTGTCGGCTAAAACACAGAAACGAGTTAGCATTTTTAGCACTTCTGGTCAATGTTTTTTTTAATGGGATTTTTGTTAAAAGGCTGAAATAAGGTTTGTGGTGAACACAGACTCAAGACACTTTCACGTTTTATTATACAACATAAAATACATCAGTATTATCCCACTTGTGATTTTTTTTTTTAAGCTGTTACGCGTCTTGAAAAATGCGGTTGCTAACAAGTCGCTAAATGGGACTACAGAGGCAGTTGAGGAGATTAAACGTCATCACGGTGAACAGGTAACGCTTATACAGCCTCATTATGCTCATAATTATGCTCTTATAAACTATTCAAACTAAAACTTTCTGGGAAGATGTTTTTAGATGATAACTGAAAGAGCTGTCAGAAGCTAGTGATGATGACGTTGAAGTCGAGCGATCGTGGTGTTGTTCGTTTATAGCCTACCTTTAGTTTTCTACTTCTGGGGACTGCCTTTAGGCTTCAAAATTCATAAAAGTTCTGTGAAAATTATCTTGATGGACAAAACGTGTAAGTATCATAATTTTTTTTTTTTTTTTTTTTTTTTGAATAATCCAAAAGCTTATGGGAAAATCCTATTGGGTTTTTGTCGAGGGAACCAGTGTGATGCTAACTGCAGATTGGCTTACAAAGTGACTGCACCACTCTATATCGGAGTGTTCATAGTCCCATGCAGCTCCAGACTGAAACTAAAATAGAAAATAAATAAAAACTTGCAGCAATAATTTAAAATGTAGTTGCCATTGGCGACAGTCAAGTAAATTGTGTGTTCATAATATGCGGTTTCATAAGATATAATCTTGTTAGGGCTGGTTCATGCAGAACACATTTTTGCTGTTAAAAAAGCAAAGTGCAGGTCAGTAGCTGGGTTTCCATCACATGTGAAGCAAATCTTTTCAAAGTTTGCAACAAAAAAACAGATGAGGGTGGTATTGGTAACCTAGTAACATCAGAGTATTAGTAGACTGGTAGGGTTAGAATAATGTGACGTTGCAAAGTTACTTATAGCCAGTAGAATGTCTGTTGGGTCCAGTAGCTATGTTTCTATCCCCCCGTTTATATGCGCATTTTGAAGTATCACATCAGAAACAAGTGGAAATCCCTTAATTTGCAAAAAAGTTTTTACGCTCACTTGAGGTACTTTTTGACTTAGGAAAAAAGAGTTGATGCGAATAATGGGAGATGGAAACGCATTTTCAGAATAAATTCTGATGCAGCGGACATTAAACCCACGTGGCTAATTGGCTGTTTCCGCTGATGGTGTTTTATTTACTGTTGAAGGTTAGTAGACATGTAGGTGCAACGTTATTTATAGTTAAAGGGTCAGTTCACCCAAAAATGAAAATAATGTAATTAATGACTCGCCCTCATGTCGTTCCACACCCGTAAGATCTCCCTTCATCTTTGGAACACAGTTTAAGATATTTTAGATTTAGTCCGAGATCTTTCTGTCCCTCCATTGAAAATGTATGCATACAAAAATAAAAATAGCTATACTGTCCATGTCCAGAAAGGTAATAAAAACATCATCAAAGTAGTCCATGTGACATCAGTGGGTTAGTTAGAAATTTTTTGATGCATCGGAAATACATTTTGATCCAAAAATAACAAAAACGATGACTTTATTCAGCATTGTCTTCTCTTCCGGTCTGTTGTCAATCCGCATTCACAATGACGCTGCTGACGTGTTATCTGGTGCGCCCGAGCTTCGTTTACAGTCTGAAGAAGACGCACGTGGACGCACGCACCAGATAACACGTTAGCAGCGTCACTGCGGAGTCATGAACGCGGATTGACAACAGATCGGAAGAGAAGACAATGCTGAATACAGTCATAGTTTTTGTTATTTTTGGACCAAAATGTATTTTCAATGCTTCAAAAAATTCTAACTAACCCACTGATGTCACATGGACTACTTTGATGATGTTTTTATTACCTTTCTGTACATGGACAGTATAGCGTGCATACATTTTCAATGGAGGGACAGAAAGCTCTTGGACTAAATCTAAAATATCTTAAACTGTGTTCACACAAACTGTGATGAATGGAGATCTTACGGGTGTGGAACGACATGAGGGTGAGTCATTAATGACATCATTTTAATTTTTGGGTGAACTTTAAGGTCGAGGCATTTTTTAAAAAGTTGAATTTGAGCTCCACGTTTTTAGAATGCTGTGTCATGCCAAGACGCTCCAAATGATGCGAGACTTGAGCACAACAGTTAAAGACATCCGTCTTGCACGTGTTTATAATTATAAACAATGGAAAAGTAGCTCAGTGGAATAGTTCTGTGTGAACGGTCCCTTTATAGTGTTTCCTGCACAAAACCTTGAACATGATCACAGCGCAAGTTTCCGATTCATAAACAAATGACTCTTATGAACAGATTTTTAATGAGAATCAAAAATCACGAAAAAGACTCAAACTTGTCCATGAATTAATGTATTTAAATCAGAATCAAGCAGCCAGGGATTGCTCTAAAACTGAAAAGAAAATTCTTGGATGAAGCGGAAGCCGAATAATAATAAAACATTTGGCCCAAGCCCGAAGCCGAATACCGAACGTGTTTTTTTTCTTTTTTTCTTTCCATTTATTTTGCCTTTTTTTTTTCACGATTGAATAAATAAAATAGCCTTTTACCATTTTGTCTTGCTTTTTTTAAAGAAAAATAAATTACAAAACTACAATTTAAATTTTTTTATTTAACACTGAACATTTTTTAGCTTTCCAGCAGACATGCAAAGCACAATATAACTTAAAATAAAAAAAGTTGAAAAAGTTAAATAAAAATATTTATCAACAAATATTTTTATATTAATCTATTAGTCCGCCTTTACATTGCTTTAATGCGTTACTATTTCACTGTCACTTTCGGAACTTTACCGCGTGCAATTGGCCATTAATCCTTTTTGCAACATGAAAAACAATAGTTTTATTCAATGGATTATATAGACAGACTAGAAAGCGAGCCAAGACCGCTCCATTTACAACCACTAAACGCTGTCGCTATGTCAGTTCATCGCGATCTCACAAAGTACAAAGTTAAATGAAGCTGCTAACAATGCAAAATAAATATTTTACTGGCGTCAATTCGGGTCTACACTTTGTTTGTTTGTTCATGAGAGGTTTTGCGAGCCTGTCACCGCTGCAGAAACGCGTTTAAATGGATACATTTGATGTTCTACAGACACAAATATGCACTGGAGCATTTGCCAATATATTATTACAGTATCAACTGAGGGTGCTCTTGCTTGCATTTGAGGTTGCTTAGACAGTGTCTGCAAACGGCCATTTTTGCGTCAATCTTGGACACTTTAATGATTCCACTCTTCCGACATGTTTGCTGCATTTAGAAGCGTGCGCACCTCTCTCTCATACGTGCTGGTTGCTATATTTGATCGCGTCACCAAAAACGTCATTGTTCGGTTAAAGGTCCTGTTCTTCGTGATCCCACTGTTCAAACTTTAGTTAGTGTGTAATGTTGCTGTTAGAGCATAAATAATACCTGTAAAATTATAAAGCTCAAAGTTCAATGCCAAGCGAGATATTTTATTTAACAGAAGTCCCCTTTCAAAGCCTACAGCGAACGGCCGATTAGGACTACATCCCTCTACTTCCTTCTTTAATAACGTCACTTGAACACTGAGTGCATGCATCTCTGGTAAGATGCGTGACCTTACCGGGCAACGTGCGCTAAGCTGCTGTCGAATCACAACCTATGATCACAACACGGGAACCGCTGGCACAATCAGAACTCGTTACGTTTTCTGAAGGAGGGACTTCATAGAACAAGGAAGTCATCAGCCCATTTTTAGGACAGTGAAAACAGCGGTATACAGATAAGTAAATTGTGTGAAAAATACTGTGTTTTTTTTTACACGCGAAACATGAACACATGTTATATTGCACACTGTAAACACAATCAAAGCTTCAAAAAAACAGGAAAAACGGGACCTTTTAAATTTATTCTGTCTTTTCACTTATTTCGGTTGCCGAACATTCGGTGCATTCCTAAAAAACACCCTAATTTATACATCTTGTACTGTCTATATATTAAAATATCCCTTCAGCACAGTATGAAGTGACTGCTGTTACAAGCTAAAGTAGACCAAAGTAGACCGTGCTCAACTACAAATATAATTCTGCTCCTAAATGTTTCATGTTGAGTCGAAAATGTAATCTGTTCCTTTAAATGAAATGACCTTTCATCTCTCCACTTTCCCCAGGTGTCCTGGTCCTGTTGTCCATCATTGTTTTCCACCAGTCTGTGCTGGCTTTATTGGCAAGCGATCACAGTATCCCTCTCCATCACGAGCTGTCCTGGTCAGTGGCGTGTATTGCCTCGGCTGGGGTCATTCTCATTTTTGGAGGTCTTATGTTCCTGTTGCTTTCCCTCCCCTACAACCCCATGGATAAATGTTTTCGTCAGCCGAGCAGTAGTGATGCCTAGCTGTGTCAGAAGGACTGCCAGTGAGTTAAGTAGCAGAAGATCTTTTACACTCTTATGCTGCTTGTGGAGATTAACTGATTTTGTAAAGGACTCTCAAAAGCGAATGTTCATAATGTTTCGTAATAACCTGCATTAGAATTGCTTATGAATAAGATTATAATACACACACACTGAATTTGAACTGATATTTCTATGATGGCTCTGTACATAAAATCAGTGACCAACAGATCTGTTTACTATCTTTAAAGGCTTCATTTACACAAAATGCTGTGCTATTATGCATTGTTCATTTATCTGCATTGCTGATTTGTATAAGAAACCTGATTTTAATTACTTGCTATGTAAAACTGACTTTCTGACTTATAATTTCTGCAGGTTGAAAGTGTAGAAGTTTTTTATTTTAATCTTATTTTTTTAAATAGGCCATCCTATCTACGCTAAAGGTCTGTTCACACCAAGAACAATATCTATAAAGATAAATATAAAATAACAGTTTAGTTAGTATCCACACCAACGCGTGATATCATTCTGCTTACTATTCTGTTTGACATTCTGTTGACTATAAGTAACTTTGCAACTACATGTCAACTTACTCTAACTCATTAGAGTATTAGTAAACTGTCTGCTTAATATCTGCTTACTCTTTATTGTGATGGTCCTCCAACAGACATCTACTGACTATAAGTAACTTTGCTACTACATGTCAACTTATTCTAACCCTAACAGTCTACTAATACTGTACTAACACTCTGAGAATTCATGTTGGTGCAACGTTACTTAAAGTCAACAGAATGTGCTAAATGGACGATCAAAATAAAGTGAAACCTATAACAGTATTAGCGTCCACACCAACGCATGATACATTCTGTTTATTTTAAACGGCGCACTGCAGTTTTTCTGTAAATCTGTAGCTTTAAAGGGATAGTTCACCCAAAAATGAAAATTCACCCTTATGTTGTTCCAAACCCGTAAGACTTCGGAACACAATTGAAGATATTTTTAATTAAATCTGAGAGATTGATGTCCCTCTGTCCATTGACAGCTACGCAACTGACACTTTGATGCTTCAAAAAGTTCATAAAGAAATCATAATACTAATGATATGAATTGAGCGGTTTAGTCCAAATTTTCTGAAAAGACGCGAATTTATGCTTTTATTCACATATAAACATTGATCAGTGAACATAAACAGAAGCTCAACCGAACCTGCGAGAACAAACCTCATTGGTTAATGCTGAAGCTCAAACGTACGGCGTAACACGAGAATGAAACACAATGGTTCTCGCAAGTCAAGCGAACATGCTCAACCCTCTACGCACACCTTGGCACTAGAATCGCCATTGGCTAGTACATTTTTTTTTTTAGTCACCAGACTGATATATATATATAAATATAATATCTCATATATATATATATATATATATATATATATATATATATACATACATACATACATACATACATACATACATACATACACACATACATACATACATACACACACACACACACACACCGGTATAATATATATAAATTCCACCAAATTTATTATTTATCATTTATTTATCAATATCTATGTAAAATGGCACAGTTTTTTAAATATCTGAACGTACATGCTGAACATCAGTCAATCAAGCATTAGACCATGTTATGATATTATGATAATCAAGCACCATTTAATGATAGAACTTTAGTAGTTAGAACTAAAACTGTTGGTAACCATGTATGAATGCATAATAGTCATTTAACTGATCTTTGGACTGGTGGTGATGCTTAAGATATTGTTAGTGTTTCTGTAAAAAAATAGATAAAAGTAATTTCTTTATGGACTTTTTGAAGCGTCAAAGTGTCAGTTGCGTAGCTGTCAATGGAGGGACAGAAATCACTCAAATTAAATAAAAAATATCTTCATGTTCCGAAGATGAATGGAAGGCTTGGAAAGACATGAGGGACAGAAAGTTCATTTTTGGGTGAACTATCCCTTTAAATGCGTGAGCTCTTTAAAGTCACCATGAAATCAAAATGGACCTTTTTTTTTTACAGAATGTTGCTGTGCTTATTATAAATGATATATCTGTGAACATCCTATTTAAAAAAAAAAAAAATACATATGCCCTTGTATTCTTTAATCAAAAAAAGTTTACCTCCCTTCCCCTTCCCAACAACGTCTCGGCGGAGAGTGGGGCTAAATATCCTCCACAACTGACTGCAAACTACCATTCAGATCTGCCTCTATTTAGTAAGCAACGCCCAACTTCCTACAATCCAATCCGTTTCCGAAGGATGAAATCAAATCCCACCTACATTTTTCTCATTCCAGAGGCCATTTCATATACATCACAATAGGGAAGAAAAGACTATCGCAACTTCCATTTCATGCCCACTTTACAGTTGGGTGGATTCTGATTGTTTGCCAATGTTTTTATCGTTTATAATCTGGAAAAAGTGATTCCAATGATATCGTTCCTGTGTCGTTATCGTTATAGATATGGAACTTCCCTGTTGCCATAGAATTAAAACATTTCCTAAAACTTTATAGTCATGGTTATCGCCTTTTTTGTGAACGGCCTTTAGAATGAAAGTCGTTATAGTTATCATCCTTCGTGTGAACGGGCCTTAACCGGGATTTCCTGGCTGAAAATACCAGCTTTCCAAGTTAGTGTATGCTAGTGGTGGCTTGTGAACCATCATAACCATCAGCCTTTTTCTAGCAAAACTTGGCAGTTGAGCTTCGTTGACCAGAATTATCTTTATGGTGAAGCTGGTTGACCAACAAAGTCTTGCTATAAGCTAATTAAAAAGTCTAATGGAGACATCAGCACATTAGCATAACAACATATGCTGGTGACCAGCTACAGTGATCCCAAAAAGTAACACTTTTGGACACATGTAAAAATGTGAAAGTCTAAACCTAGCAACTTTTTGTGCCATCTTTCTTTAAAAGGTTAGATTTTTTTTGCTATACAATGCAGTATTTATGCATTTAAATGTCCTTTAGACTTTTTGGCGTCACTTTATACTGGTCTTTTCTGCTGGTTTTCAATGAACAAAGTAATCAGCAGATTAGATGTCATAGATTTAATTTACATTAGGTAAAATTATGCTTAATACTATACATATAAAACAGATGCGTGTGTATGAAAATGATGAATGAAATATATTGATGTGGATACCGCCACATTTGTTATGTAAATAATGTGTTTATATTGTACTCCAGTCGATATGAGAGCGCCTTGTTCTTATACTGAAGACACTGTCCTTCACTGAACCTTCTTCATCTCCTCCTTTCTTATATCTGTTCTTCACTTGGTTGTTCGTCCAACTCTTTCTTGTTCACTAGTTTTGCTTGAGGATTAAATCTCTTTAACCTAAGACAGTCTCCTGCACTCTTTTCCTCGCTTGTTTCTTAATCTCACTCCTTCTCTTTTGCCGCTCGCTCAGTCTAAAATTAGTGCATTGCTCATCTAAGCACATCATGTTGAAGTGGATGAGAAATATTATCCTAGTATGTCAACTATGCCCACCCTCGACGTTCTCTCGATGTTGATCACTCTTGGGTGTCTCCTAGGGTTTGGGTGGAGCTGCTGTTTCCCTGCGTCTGCCGTCCTGTTCCTCCCCTCCCACCCGAGTGTTTGTGAAAACAGTGCCAGTACATTTGGGAAGTGAGGAAAGGTCTGGGCCTCAGTAATCTGCATGTCTCTCGTCCAGTCTATCTAAAGCCTCCATCCTGTGCAAAACAATCTAGATATCCTCAAACCGCAGAAATGACAGGTGGCGAAGGGGTGTTTCTGGAGCAACCGCCTCGACGTGTCCTACAGCATGCTTATAAATGGTCCTTTTAATTTGTGAATGTGTATTGGGTCTGTAGCATAAGAGTGTGTGGCTTGATCAGCTGGGGGGAGTATGGGTGGGTGCAGGACTAGGGAAATTGGAGCCTGTAGGTTGACACTGAAGCCAGAGGTCTGCTAGTATATATAGCCTGTCCGACTAGCGGGCTGTTCTTTCACTTTTTATGTGTCCGAGTAAACGGGGGGAATAAAACAGGATCTGCTCTCGCAGTGTCATTAATTGTTGCTCGGGACAGAAATTAGTGCATGTTTGTGGGTGGGTATGATAAAACACTCAATAGCCTTCCAATAGTAAAAGAACTGGGGTGGTGTTTGATGGTCCGCCCATCTGGAAATTAGGAAAAAATAGGTCAATTATCATCTTCCAAATGACCAAATTATTCTGCACAAGATCTAGATTACAATTTAAAGGCCTGTTAAAAGTATGGTAGAGGGTAACAGAGGGTAATGGAGTATTCTTTTTCATGTTTGTTTTTAGTTTCAGAGTATTAGGTTTTTGTAGTTATTAGAACAGTGGTTCTCAACCTTTTTGACTCCATGACCCTCCATTGTTTACAATATTCAAAGGCCCCAAATTACCTTTTGTTTGTTATTTACTGGATAAGGATTAAGGATATGGATTTTTACACGCAATTTCTATAAATGTACAGCATGGCATAGCTAGAAAAATGTATAATCATTTAAAAAAAATATCCATTGAATTTGATTAATTTACACAACCTTTCCAGGTCTAGAAAAATGGATGTTCTCAATCCCAGGATGTCCTTCGATAAAGAGTAGGGGTGTAACCCTGGCATGTTAATGGCCAAATTTGCCCATTGGCCCCTGTCCATCATGGCCTCCTAATTATCCCCATATTTTTATATACGATTGTCTCCTCTCCACCAATCAGCTGGTGTGTCGTGGGCGTACTGGCGCAATATGGCTGTTGTCGCATCATCCAGGTGGTGCTGCACATTGGTGGTGGATGAGGAGATTCCCCCCTTCTATGTAAAGCGATTTGAGTGCCTAGAAAAGTGCTATATAAATGTAACGATTAGAAATCACATGAAATTAGGCTACCTCATACACTCACCTAAAGGATTATTAGGAACACCTGTTCAATTTCTCATTAATGCAATTATTTAATCAACCAATCACATGGCAGTTGCTTAAATGCATTTAGCGGTGTGGTCCTGGTCAAGACAATCTCCTGAACTCCAAACTGAATGTCAGAATGGGAAAGAAAAGTGATTGAAGAAATTTTGAGCGTGGCATGGTTGTTGGTGCTAGACGGGCCGGTCTGAGTATTTCACAATCTGCTCAGTTACTGGGATTTTCACACACAACCATTTCTAGTGTTTACAAAGAATGGTGTGAAAAGGGAAAACATCCAGTATGCGGCAGTCCTGTGGGCGAAAATGCCTTGTTGATGCTAGAGGTCAGAGGAGAATGGGCCGACTGATTCAAGCTGATAGAAGAGCAACTTTGACTGAAATAACCACTCGTTACAACCGAGGTATGCAGCAAAGCATTTGTGAAGCCACAACACGCACAACCTTGAGGCGGATGGGCTACAACAGCAGAAGACCCCACCGGCTACCACTCATTTCCACTACAAATAGGAAAAAGAGGCTACAATTTGCACAAGCTCACCAAAATTGGACAGTTGAAGACTGGAAAAATGTAGCCTGGTCTGATGAGTCCCGATTTCTGTTGGGACATTCAGATGGTAGAGTCAGAATTTGGCATAATCAGAATGAGAACATGGATCCATCATGCCTTGTTACCACTGTGCAGGCTGGTGGTGGTGGTGTAATGGTGTGGGGGATGTTTTCTTGGCACACTTTAGGCCCCTTAGTGCCAATTGGGCATGGTTTAAATGCCACGGCCTACCTGAGCATTGTTTCTGACCATGTCCATCCCTTTATGACCACCATGTACCCATCCTCTGATGGCTACTTCCAGCAGGATAATGCACCATGTCACAAAGCTCAAATCATTTCAAATTGGTTTCTTGAACATGACAATGAGTTCACTGTACTAAAATGGCCCTTACAGTCACCAGATCCCAACCCAATAGAGCATCTTTGGGATGCGGTGGAACGGGAGCTTCGTGCCCTGGATGTGCATCCCACAAATCTCCATCAACTGCAAGATGCTATCCTATCAATGTGGGCCAACATTTCTAAAGAATGCTTTCAGCACCTTGTTGAATCAATGCCACGTAGAATTAAGGCAGTTCTGAAGGCGAAAGGGGGTCAAACACAGTATTAGTATGGTGTTCCTAATAATCCTTTATGTGAGTGTATATAGTTTTTAAAATACCCTGAGTGTCCTCGCTCTTTAAAAGAAAAAAAAACAATTGAGGATGTTAATTAAAATGAGAAATATCTAGATTTTTTATTCTCGATTATTTCAATGCTTTTATTTGAAATAATTTTGGTTGAGAATCACTGCATTATAATATTATGAAAGCTCATTTTGTCCCCAGAGTAAAAAAAAATATTTCTCTTAATTGCCACTTTATATCTCACAATTGCAATTATTTTTCATAATTTGTGACTGAACATTTGCAACCTTCAGTCTCATAAACGATCTCATTTATCTAGTTATACGTTTCACTCTGAGGTTAAGATGTGCTTCCATAGAAAACAATCTTAATAAAGTTATCTTCTAAGGATCAAGATTTTAAAAGACACAAATGACATCACTCGTAGATTGTCTGTTGTTTCTTTTATATATAAAATCCGTGCAATACAGTGTTAGAGTTTATCACACATTAAGATAAACCATATTTTCTCTAGATATATCTATTCTCCACTACGTAATATTTATAACTAAGCACATAAATGCTGTCTGTGTGTAGTTTTTCACATTTTTTTATGAATTAAAAAAGACCCCCGATTACAGGAGATTGTGATTTGATGCCCATTTGCACTCTATTATGTAATGTCCTGTGTTGACCTCTTGTTGGCTGGGATCATGGAATAAAGGTTAAAGGTTAGCAGAATGTCCACATATATAATCTCTCATTTAGAGAAGCAGACGGGTTCAAAGGGAGTCAGGTGCAGCACAGTGAACGTTTGTTTTTGTTTTTTTTGTTAGCCTTTTTTTTTCTTTTTTGGAGGGGAACTTTGCCTTTGGGATACTGTCATGATCATATGACACAATGGAGGGAAAACACAAATGACACAGGGCATGCCCCAACATACAAGTGTAGCCCAATCAGAGCTCAAGGAAGACAGTGCCCTCATACATATTGAAAAAAGCCCCGCCCACCCATTCTGCCCTCTCCAGTAAATATCTGTTTTTTTTTTTTTTTTTTTTGAAATGTGTAATATACATTTGCATTTCAAAATGTATTTTTTTCAGCCTCCCTCCAACTGCAGACCTTTACAATTCGAATGGTCCTTTATTGTCCCCGCCCATTTGAAATGCACAGTTTCAGATAGAAGCCCCTTTTCTGAACGTCATTCACCATTTTCTCTATACAAATATATCATCTGTCCCTCTTTGACCAAGTGAGGGAATGTTGTAATGCCCCAAAACAAAGATTTTCAGTTCAACAAGTGCTACTTCTACTGCTAACAGTGATTTTAACAAAAATAATATGATGGTAGGTTTATATAAAAATCTTTTTCATTTGAACTCTCTGTCGTTTCAGTCCATCAATTATGGTGCTGATCTGTTTACTGAGCTGGAAGACAGATATACAGATATTACACACTAAATTGCATGTTATCAAAGGGTAGAAAATAAAACTTTCATTAAAATAAATAAAATGCTTCTCACAAAGTTAGTTGTAATAATAATAATAATAATAATCTCATTCTCACAATACACTCATGTTTCTGCAGTGCTCAGTATCACGTTTTGGAATCACAGTCAAAATTTCATCTTTCTAGTTTAAAAACTAGAATCATATAACAATGTTAAGAGCTAGCAGTTCAAACGTACTCATAATAACAACAACACTTCGTCATCTTGGAAATTCTACACCTTTAAAATCAAGCAAATTAATAAACATCACAGTATCCCATGATTATAGTTTCATTAAGAATAAACAACATGTTATAAAACAGCACTGAAAAAAAAAAACATGAATGTTGTTGTTATTATGAGATGTTTGTCATTCTTTTACTTTATTTTTTTTTTTTTCATAAAGTGAAACATTTGTCAATACAGAGAGAATTACCCCCTTTTTTAGTTGTTTTCCAGTCTTTCCGTCTGTTATCTCTCGCTTTTGCATTTTATGAACTACTCCAACTCTCGATCTGCCTAGACTGGTGTAGTTTTCCTATTTAGTGTGTTGGAGTTACTCTCTCTGTCACCTTTCCCTAGCCTATCCAGCGTTCCCATCCCTCGTTCCCTCTCCCCTGTAGAGGAGGAGAAAGGTGGAGGCTGGGAGGACGGGACGGAGTTGCTGAGCGGAGCATTGGAGTTGGAAGAATTCTGGACCACTGACGGGTTGTGGGATTTGAGCGAGGGCAGCGTCCCACTCATCATCATGCCTCCTCCGCCTCCTCCGCTCTCTTTAGGGAAGCAGTTGTGCAGCTGGTATAGTGTGGCGCGGTCCACCGTGCCGTACAGCGGAGGGGCGCCCAGCCCTCCTAAACCACCCAGTTTGGGGTCTCGAGAGAGGGTGTAAAGGGAAATATCGCCCCCTGGCAGTGCGGAGCGGGAGTGGGGGTTGGGTAGAGTGGACACCGAGATGGGCCCCTGGGAAAGTAAAGCTGACGGGGGCATTCCGAAGTTCTTACCCCCCGGAGGGCCACCCACAGGGGACGGGTCTCGAGAGCGCGATGGGTCGGTGGATCGAGAGCTGGAACGCGATCTGCGGCGGAAGCGGTAGCTAGGGAGCCGTAGCATGGCGTGGGTGGTGCTCTTAAAGATATCGGTACGAGAGCGACAGCGGAGCTCCTTGTTCTTCTCGATGTAGATGTTTACCGCCAGCACACCCACCATCTCAGCCAGGATGAAGGACAGCCCACCAAAGTAGAAGGACCAGCCGTAGGAGTACTGCCATTTCTTATCCTCGTCCTTCTTTGGGGAAATGTCACCCAGAGCGGCAGAAATGTACACTATCACACCAATGATGTTACTCAGGCCTAAAGATCAAGGGTCAAAAACATGCCAACTGATCAAAATGTGTTGTTGCTTCAGGTGATATGCAGCTTTTGTTTGCAGAATTATAAAGATTCAGAAGCATTCACAGTCTAATATAGCAATTGTGTATAATTCTGTACAGGCAGATGCAATTAAATATATTTTATAATGCATTGTTTTCTGTTTTGTCAGTATAAACTGGACACACATTGGGGTACAAATGTCATAATGTCAAATTAGCATTTTTCCCCTCAAATAAAAATATATTATCAGTATAAAGATTTTTACTGAAAAGTTTACTAAACAATTAACATTTATTTGGCATTATTTAGTATTTTGCTGCAGAATATTGTATTATATTATGTTTTTAAGCAGTTTCATTTACGCATTTCAGACGCTTTTACCCAAAGTGACCTCATTAATATGTGTATTATTAAAGGGATAGTTCACCTGTTTATCTGCTTACCCCCAGGGCATCCAAGATGTATGTGTCTTTGTTTCTTCAGTAGAACACAAATGAAGATTTTTAACTCCAACCGTTGCAGTGTGATAGTCGTATAATGATAGTCGTATAATGCATGTCAATGGGGATATTTTAGAGTATAAGAGCAATGAGAGTAAAAACACACTGAAATACGAATCCTTATTAAATCATGCGGCTCGTGGCGACACATTGATGTCTTAAGACACAAAACGATCGGTGCGAGAAACCGAACAGTATTTGTTTTTGTTTTTTACCTCTTATCAGACAAATGTCATCTAGTATTCCCAGCGCCATAACTTCTGTCAAATAAGGTCAAAATACGTAGATGCCTCATTCGACCGATCCGCGCAGGCACTAATGAGGAATCTATGTATATATCAATGATTGCGCCGGTATTTTGCATGTATTTTGACCTTATTCGCCGGAAGTGATGGAGTGGGGATGGCTGATGCAGAGCCACAGAAAAAAATGAAATACATTTTTAAATATGGATATTTTTCTTACACAAACGCATCGATTCGCTTCAGAAGGCCTTTATTAAGACCCCGGAGCCGCTTGGAGCACGTTATTTGACGGACAGATGTATTTTTTTTTATGGACTTTTACTGCTATAATAATGCTTGGATTAGCCAGAACATTTTTAATATAACTCATATTTTATTCGTCTAAAAGAAGAATGTCATATACACCTCGACTTGAGCGTGAGTAAATCATGGGCTGATTTTCATTTTTGGGTGAACTATCCCTTTAAGTCACTTTGGATGAAAGTGTCTGCTATAATGTAATACAATATAATGATATGATATAATATATGGATCTTATAATTAGATGTGTATCTGCATGTAAGCTAACATATTAAATTATATATTATCTTTAAAGCAACTTGAGATGGACATATATTAAATAATATATTTTGTATTATATCAAATGTAATATATAATTTTTAATATAATGTCTAGCTTACATTGCATTTAATTCTCCTGCACCAGTACATGTACACACACAGTGCACACACTTTACCTGCTGCTACAAACAGAATGCCAGCCCCCAGCACGATATTTCTTTTGCTCTTGTAGAAACGACTGGCTGCGATACAGACCCCTCCCATTAGCAGCAGGATGGCACTAAGAATGGGAAAGATGTTGGAGGCCCGGACCACTCCTGCAGGGAAAGAGAGAATAGCAGGGTAGAGAGACAGATGGGAGGGTGAGAGACGGAGAGCATTATAAGCACGAGACATGATGAGTGCAGGCGAGTCAGTTCTGTTCAGGTCTTTAGCACTGTGCATTTGTATTTCCACGCATTTTTAGATATAAATATTAAGCTAAAATGAGGCACCTGGTTAATTAAATTATGCCGATGTGCTCTCTCAGTGAAAATGCCCAAGAGGAAAAATGTTCCCCTGGCAGTTGGGCATCCCATCTGGGACCAGTCAAGCTGGGACAGTGCAAGGAAATGGCATCTAAATACCAACCAAAATGCCAACCTGTGTGTGTGTGCATTTATGCGCGTGATATGCACACGTGCACACAGGAAGATGTAGCACAGAAATGTCTTGGAGCATATCAGGGGATATGAAGCGTTGGATTGAATCTGCAGAATTATTGTAAATCTGCAATATGTCACTTTAAAAAGCTCTTCTTACAGTATGTCACATCAAAGAAGCATAGGTATTTAAAAGAAAGAGCGTCCTCATCATTTTCCTAACCATATTTCTGCCAAATGCATAAATAAATAAATAAATAAAAAATCTTCAAATGTGTAAAACATAATCATTTGTTACGATACAAAGGGGGGAGTTGGGAAATAATGACAATTTTTTTTATTTTGGGGTGAACTGTTCCAGTGCAAAGACATTGCTGTTGCTGCATTCCATTCATGCTGCAGAACTGCTTTGTCATGATAAACTCTGTTGCTGTAATAAAGGGCAGCCTCTTACGCAGAACGTATTCTGCTCCATCGTGATCAAAGTCAGCGTCCTCTGGGAAGTGGTTGATCTGGGAGCACACGCCACGCTTCACCCCTACAAAGTAAAAACACGGGAACATCAGAGGTAAGACATCCCGACAACAACCCTCACATACTGCGCATATGTTAATCCTGAACTAAGAATGAACCACATCACTGTACCTCCGTAAAACACCCTAACACACAAAAATCTTAGTGACCACAAACTTTTGGACAGTAGTGTGTACTGTATTTACACAAGAAGTGTCTCATGGAATATCAGTTGTGATCATGGTTGGTCAAATGCAGGAATATCTATTTTCTCATAATAAAACTGGCATTGATGTGAGCTCAATTAGATAGATAGATAGATAGGCACACATATAGATTGATAGAGAGAGAGAGCAAGAGATAGGCTGACTAACAGACAGACTGATAAAGACAGATATATAGACTGACTGACTAACAGACAGACTGACAGAGAGAGAGCGAGATATAGATAGACTAACAGAGAGAGACAGATATATAGACTGACTGACTGAGAGAGAGAGAGAGAGAGATAGACTAACAGACAGACTGATAAAGAGACAGATATATAGACTGACTGACTAAGTGACAGACTGATAGATGATAGAGAGAGAGACAGATGGATAGACAGACAGATCCTCCCTTCAGAAATCTCATTTAGAAATGCCACAAGAGTTCTGACACATCTTTTAATTGTTTAATCTGCTATCCAATCTTTTTAAATGAGATGGGGAACTCATTTTTGTATTGTAGCTCCTGATACAGATCTAATTTTCTTAATTCATTATGTTCATTTGTTAAGATGTGGAACAGAGAAACACACACACACACACACGCACCCTAGAAATATAGCCCTGGAGTCAATCGGGGAGTGAATAGCTACCCGCTCCAGTGCTGGGGGCCTACAGCAGACAGACAGACTGACGCACTATGGACATCATGACTGGTGTTGACTGATGGAGTGGGAATGTGATGGATTGATGAGACAGACGAAGGGAGATACAGGTGTATGGGGGATTCTTTTATATTCCTCCTCTTATGGACATTAATCTGTAGGAAAGAGACGAGGGTACAAAAAGGAAAGGTGTCAGCGTAGGAGAATCTGGCATCACCATTTTGTTTCTTTATTAAAGATACTGCAGCAATTGCCTTGTTACTGCCATCAAGTGCACGTCACCAGACCTGCCAGCCTTGGGAAAATATATAATAAAAAACCGTATGGCCCAGTTTCACAGACAAGTCTTAGATTAAGCCAGCATTCCGCCGGTTAAATTAGAAGCTTTTGTAAATGTGCCTTAGGGAAAAAAAACATTACTGGTGTGCATCTTGAGACAAAACAATGGTGCTGACACATTTTAAGAAATGACAATGCAAGTTTTTTTTTTTCAGTTAAAACAGCTCAAACATGCATTTTAGTCTGGGACTTACTTAAGCCTTGTCTGTAAATACGGGCACATATTTTTTAAAAGTTCCACAGATCTCAGGCCACATTTTAACTGTTGCCGCTCAACATGACTATACAATATTAAAGGGGTACTTCAGCGCAGGGTAAGATTAAAGTTTATTTAAACTTGGGTCACTTATGTAGTAGGAATGTGAATTTAATTTTGAATTTGATGCCTTCTAGACCGAGAAAAGACAGAAAATGCATTTTTGTCTCATGTGGATGAAAGACAACAACTCTCAGAATGCACTTGCTTCGCTGCCCAACGAGGCCACTCCCAAAGCCACGGCTACGGGTTATCACTTGCCCACCATGACACCACCCCCAACGTCTTTTTGATATTCATAGTAATAAAATAATTTTGTTCAGTTAGAGAATAAACACTACAATTAAAAACTGAATGTGTCTTTTCAATAAAGTGTGAGTGAGCCGAACGAAAGTCATGGCACAAACGCAGCAGGAGTCAGATTTCATTCATCACGAGAGCGAAGAGCTGAGCAGAGCTAAGGTAAGCGCAACAGTCATTCACAACGCGTGTCCAGTCTGGCACGTTATCATATCATGCCTATGGAAGCTTAACTTTCATAGGAATTCATTGAAAAGTTGAAACACTCACTTTGCTCCGTACTGCTCCATTATTAATGCTCGAGCCGAGCGGCCGTGCGCATTTACATTCTGTGAGTGAGATCCCACCCCTATGGGCGGGTTGATAACATGAACTAGCTCCTTCTACTGGCTGTAGTCTGCAGCCTCTGGCCAAAAATGACGATATTTGCGTCATCGGAGGATTTTTTCCAGAAATAAAATGCATAATTCTCTCGTCTCAGGGGGATATGAGGGGGGGGAAAGTACCATAATTTGAATATACTACCGGGTTTCTACTGATACAAAGCTTAATGCTAATCGCTGAAGTAACCCTTTACGTATTAAAATATATTTTATTCAATTATAAGCATTAAACAATATATAGAAATAGTATAGAAATAATGTAGAAATAATATTGTATTGTAAAATAAAAAAATAAGTATTTAATGATAATTATACTTTACTGAACAACAGTAAAATTGCTATCTTAATTTCCTTCCTTTCCAACTGATTCTTCAAGCTGCTGCTTCTTGCTTGACTTGAGAACTGCACTAGTTTAGAGTCACAAATCATACCAGTGTACTTTTAGGTCAAAATGCATACCTGCCACACAAAAGGCATACTGGTTGGCAGGTCTGCATCACCCACAGTGGAAGAGCCACATATTTACACTCACATAAAGGATTATTAGGAACACCATACTAATACTGTGTTTGACCCCCTTTCGCCTTCAGAACTGCCTTAATTCTACATGGCATTGATTCAACAAGGTGCTGAAAGCTTTCTTTAGAAATGTTGGCCCATATTGATAGGATAGCATCTTGCAGTTGATGGAGATTTGTGGGATGCACATCCAGGGCACAAAGCTCCCGTTCCACCACATCCCAAAGATGCTCTATTGGGTTGAGATCTGGTGACTGTGGGGGCCATTTTAGTACAGTGAACTCATTTTCATGTTCAAGAAACCAATTTGAAATGATTCGAGCTTTGTGACATGGTGCATTATCCTGCTGGAAGTAGCCATCAGAGGATGGGTACATGGTGGTCATAAAGGGATGGACATGGTCAGAAACAATGCTCAGGTAGGCCGTGGCATTTAAACCATGCCCAATTGGCACTAAGGGGCCTAAAGTGTGCCAAGAAAACATCCCCCACACTATTACACCACCATCACCAGTCTGCACAGTGGTAACAAGGCATGATGGATCCATGTTCTCATTCTGATTATGCCAAATTCTGACTCTACCATCTGAATGTCTCAACAGAAATCGAGACTCATCAGACCAGGCAACATTTTTCCAGTCTTCAACTGTCCAATTTTGGTGAGCTTGTGCAAATTGTAGCCTCTTTTTCCTATTTGTACTGGAGATGAGTGGTACCCGGTGGGGTCTTCTGCTGTTGTAGCCCATCCGCCTCAAGGTTGTGCGTGTTGTGGCTTCACAAATGCTTTGCTGCATACCTCGGTTGTAACGAGTGGTTATTTCAGTCAAAGTTACTCTTCTGTCAGCTTGAATCAGTCGGCCCATTCTCCTCTGACCTCTAGCATCAACAAGGCATTTTCGCCCACAGGACTGCCGCATACTGGATGTTTTTCCCTTTTCACACCATTCTTTGTAAACCCTAGAAATGGTTGTGCGTGAAAATCCCAGTAACTGAGCAGATTGTGAAATACTCAGACCGGCCCGTCTGGCACCAACAACCATGCCACGCTCAAAATTGCTTCAATCACCTTTCTTTCCCATTCTGACATTCAGTTTGGAGTTCAGGAGATTGTCTTGACCAGGACCACACCCCTAAATGCATTGAAGCAACTGCCATGTGATTGGTTGATTAGATAATTGCATTAATGAGAATTTGAACAGGTGTTCCTAATAATCCTCTAGGTGAGTGTATATATATATATATATATATATATATATATATATATATATATATATATATATATATATATATATATATATATATATATATATATATAACAAAAAAAAAATCCCAGCAGTGAGAGCAACTATTTCACGCTGAGCACTTTTTTTGGCTTTTTCCTGGTCGCTGAGAGTTGAAAAATTTATAATTTTGAGTAAAACTCAGTGCTCATCAGTGTCACTTTTTTACCCAGCAGTCCAATCACAAAGGGGGAGGGGTGTGGAAAATACCACACTTATTTGTACTACAACTGAAGAACAATGGCCAAGATATTATTGCTTGTCTCTGAGTATCCATGTCTCTACCAGATGGCATCCCTGGACTACCACAGTATTGAAATATTTTGTTCGCAAAGGACTTTACTTCCACAGGTATTCCATATCACAGAAACCAGTGTCTCAACTTAAAAAAACGCTATGCCTCCGAAGCGTTCTCAAGCACCTGCAGCTTGATGTTTTTTAGAAGAGCGCCTGACATTTTCAGATGGCTAAAATGCTTTGTTGGACACACGGCCTAAAGGCCAGCTAGAGTGTTAAAGGGATGCTCCACCAAAAATGAAAATTCTCTCATTTACTCACCCTCATGCTGTTCCAGATGTATACTTTCTTTCTTCAGATGAACACAAATGAACATTTTTAGCTAAATAATCTCTGTGAGTCCATATAATGCAAGTATGGGACCTCCCCAATTTTTATTTTATTTTAAGTGAACACTACAGTAATCCATACAACCCCAGTTGATGAATCAATGTCTTGAAACAATAGGTAAAGTGTGAGGAAAATACTAATAATTTACACTTTTTACGCCATAAAGCATCACTTTCACACTTGACATAAACATCAACATGTTGTGAAACTGTGCTTCTGCATCACTTCTTGCTTGAGCTTCAGAACAGACAGACGGAAGCAATGGTTTGTAGTGTAAAAATTTTTAAATATTCGCTTTTTTCTCACACACACCTATGGTTTACGCTTAATAAGACATTAACTCATCCACTGGGGCCGTGCGGATTCCCGTCATCTTCGCTTGTGATTTTTGAAGTGTCAACTTTGAGGGTTCCATGCACTTGCATTATACGGACTTTATGGACTATATGGAAAATCTTTGCTTGTGTTTACCTGAAGAAAGAAAGTCATACATCTAGGATGGGTGAGTAAATGATGAGAGAATTCTCATTTTTGGGAAAAGTATCCCCTTAAGACTAGCACCAAGCCAGTATGGAAATTCAAGCTGGAGATTCTAAATTGTTCCAGTAGGAAGTTTACCTGCCTAACATGACCTTGCTTTCGATGAGCTACGTTACACATGAAAGCAATTAATGAGCTTTGAGAGTAGCACTAGCCTCTGCTATCGACTGCTACAGCAGTAGGGGAGCCTAGGTGAAGGGCAGGACATAGGCCCGGCATGTGTGTGCACATCCTTTGAGTTGGGGTGATGTGACAATCAGTGCACCTATCATCACGAGGCCAATAGTATTCGCTGTTTAGGTTGATTTAGCTGCAACATTTATTATGCAGATCCAAAATGTCCGCTTTCCACTTCACCTGCTCTTAATTGTGTTTCTACTAAGCATCCATCTTGGCTCTAATCCCTCGGGAAAGCAAGGATGTCTTGACCTCTAAACTATGCCAAAAGTGCTGTAATACTGCAGTGACCAAAGGGGCAAAGAAAGAGGGAAATGCGAGGCTTTAATGAGATAGAGAGAGAGAAACAAAGAGAGGCGACCGAAAAAAGAAGCCGCGTCGCTATGATGATTGGGAATCCAGGCTTATCTTTAATTGAATGCTTTGTTATCAGAGAGCTTAGCCATAAGGCTAAATTAGAAGAGCACAATGGCTGGCTGCAGGCGGAGCGGAGAGCGTATTACACGGGATGAGTGAGAACATGAGGTGCTAGCACGGCCTCTTAGACCGCGACGGTTGTCCCTCTGTGTTGACCTCCCAATGCAATCTGCTCAGCCTTTTAATTAGGCCTTTTTGTGCCGCGCTTCTAAATTCAAAACTATTTAGCAGCAAATAGCTATATCAGGGTTCAGGATGTGTGTAAGTTTTATCATGCTGTGTGTTATAATGTACATTTACAATTATCCTTAAATACCATTTAAATAATGAATTTAACTACTTTTGTAATGGTTTCATCTTTTATACAGGCATATTAGCAAATAATTTAAAGGCACTTGTGATTATGAAAAAAGATTTAATAATATGCATTTGATGAATAATTAAAGTAACTAACAAAAATCTTATTAGTATATTTTTGGAATTGGAAACATTGTCAGGCCTGTAAAATGTTCCAAGACAGGGAAAATGTTTATCCTCTTAAAATATAAATATTGAAAATGGTGTGATATTATAAAGATAACATTTTATATTATCACTGCAATTATTATAGATATGTATACACTACCGTTCAAAAGTTTGGGGTACGATTTTTAAACAAAAAAAAGAAATGAATGCTATTATTCAGCAAAGACACTAAGGTCCGGTTTCACAGACAGGGCATAGATTAAGCCAGGATTAGGCCTTCAATTCGGGACATTTAAGTAGCTTTTATAAATGTGCCTTAGAAAAAAAAAACATTACTGAAATGCATCTTGATACAAAACAATGGCGCTGGTATATTGCTCAAACATGCATTTTAGTCTGGGACTAAGCTTAAACCTTGAATGTGAAACCAGCATAAATTGATCAAAAGTGACAGTAAAAACATTTATAATATTACAAAAAAAATGTCAAAGAATCTAAGAATCCTGAATGTATTTTAAGTTTCCTCAAACAATATTAAGCAGAATAACTGATTTCAACATTGAAAGAAATGTTTCTTGAGCAGTAAATCAGCATATTAGAATGATTTCTGAAGGATCATGTGACACTGACAAAATCCAGACATAAAATAGGTAAAAACTGGTTCAAAAATTGTTATTTTAAAGTGTAATGTTTCAAATATAATTGTTTTTACTGTTTTTTGATCAAATAATTGCAACTTTGTGAGCATAAGAAAGAATTTTACAAATCTTAGAGATCACAAACTTTTAAACAATTGTGTATGCATGCACATTTTTTATATATACACGAAATCTGTTTATCTAATAATTTCCATAGAGTCTGTAGAATAAAAATGATATATTAATTGATTAATTTATAGAATTAATTGATGTATTAAGTGAACACATTTACTTTGACTGAAGATATTTGTATTCACCATGGATCCCATTTTGAAATCACTGATTTAGTCACATATTTTCTCATAGTCACATAACTATTTTTGATATCCTATTTGATGTTGTTTGTTTTACAAACTGTGGCCTAGTGTTTTTTGTAGTATAAACACTGCATCATCATTGGACTGCCCTATGGAGGCAAATGTTAATAAATCTTAACTCTCCTGTTCTCCAAATAAGTGCACAGAAACACAGATGCCACCCCTACAATGTAACCAAGAGCCAAGATAGTGGCTGACCCTCCAGACAACAGATCCTCCACAGGCCAGAGTGCGTCAAGGCCCCGGGATCCTTCTTGTCTTTATTATGGGGATCCTCTTGTGTGTTGTTGGCGGTGCTGTTGCAGATGAGCGCCCGCGAGTACAGCCAATAATCTGTGCCGATAGCCACCGTCATCAGGCCAAAGGATGCGAAAGCACCCACGATGGTGAGAAGGATCTGAATGCCCTTCTCACACACCATGCCTACAGGAGAGAGCAAGAGATGAAGGAAATGAAGAGAGAGAGAGAGAGAGAGAGAGAGAGAGAGAGAGAGAGAGAGAGAGAGAGAGAGAAACATCACTGATTGCTCATCTATCTTTCCTCCAATTTGTTTTCTTTTATAGCATAGCACCTGACCTCCTCTTTTCAGACTTGATTCTAATCATGCAACCTCAACCTCAAGGCCATTCAATGCTGTCACCCGATTGGATGAAATAGCTTACCTGATGGCGAGTTCCTGTCCTTCGACTCAATTTTGAAATCTTTCTTTTCCTCGTCAGATGAGAATGTGCTGTCCCCTCAATCCGGGCAGCATCCATCGACTGTCCTCGCACACTCCTTTTCTCCTTCCTGCACTCGTTTACTCCCCTTCTCTTCTGACAGGTCGACCACAATGGAGAAGCTTCTGTTGGTCTCTGTGATCCCTTCGTATGTATGTAGTCTTACTTTGTGTCAGTTCTGGTCATTGCTGATTAAAAAAAAAACCTAGAGATAGAAAAGGAAGAAAACAAAAAGATTGAATTCTGCCGCAATTTATTTGCCGCAAAAAACTTTGGCAAGGAACGATTCTAAAGAACTTGGGGAGAAAGAAGCAAAGGCAGGTCTACACTGTTACCATAGTAACGCTGAATTGCAAAAGCTTGAGCATGGAGGGAGGGGAGGGGAGGGGAGGGGGGCAGTGCTTTCATCCCTTGGGACGAGATAAGGGAATAACTGACAAACATGCAATTCAGCAACATTACATGAATTGGATCATTGCAATGATTCTGTAGAGACTCCCTGACCAAGCAAGAGGTAGAAGCATTACCTCACAGCGCTGGATGTTTTATGTTAACCACACCTATATGAGACACAGACACACGCGAATGCACACACACACACACACACACACACAATGAAAACCTATAAAACCAGAGGACAATCGTGCAGTACGCATAATTTAGCAAACATAATTTAGCAGACATAATGCAGGGCTGCCTTGGCTGTTAATAATTTATAATGCAATATGGCACAGCCATCAAAATGGGTTAAACCCTGTTCACATGGTGAGCCTCTGCAGTACAGATTTGTAGCGAGTAAAATTTCTCCCTTTCGAGTAAAGCATGGATAGAAAATCTGAGACGTCTTCTAATGTGTCAGAGGCACATTAAACAAAAAATAACAAAAAAGATGTTTATCAGGTGTAAGCTGTTAGATATGACGAGAGAGACTGTAAATATAAAATAGCACAAACAAAGTTACACAATGCAAACCATTATATGAAACATACAACATTTATTATGCCCCTTTTTACAAGATGTAAAGTCTCAGGTGTCCCCAGAATGTGTCAGTGAAGTTTCAGCTCAAAATACCTCCCAGATAATTTATTATACCGTGTTGTAAATGCCCATTTTTGAGTGGAAGGAAAAACATGCTGCTTTCGTGTGTGTATCTTTAAATGCAAATGAGCTGCTGCTCCCACCCCACTTTCCAGCAGAGAGTGGAGCCTTGGATACTCTGCCAAAACTGAAACATCTGTTCGGTTTTGATTATCATCTCTATTGTGGTCACGCTCACGTGAAATTGCATCATCATAAAAAGTATTATCTGCATATCAGTCTAAACTTCTAATATATGATTTTCTGTGTGCACACACCCGAAGCACGAGCATAGAAGGCTGGATGTCAGACGGCTCATCCTGTGAGTTCTCTTTCACGTCTTATTGCGCTTAAACAATTGTCTGGCTATCACCAGACCAAGCTCAATCTTTTAAGATTGAACATTGGTCTGGGGAGTCTGCTATGTTTTTTATCCTGCACAAGAGGCATGATCAAAAATGACTCCTTCAACCAATCAGACCACAAGAGGCGTGATCAACGGCCATCGCTTCTCTATCCATCATCGTCTTAAACCTGCCAATAGTGTGCCATGTGGATAAGCCAGTCTGTGATTGGTTCCCACAAATGTGTGACAGATGCAGGATAAATTAATGTACAGGTTTACAGACTGAGTTGCAGGGCGAAATCAAATCGCCGGCAGATCTGGGGCCTGTACCATGATGGTAGTTTAACAAACTCAGGGTTACAGGATTAGTTTAGAGTTGACAAAACCAATACCAATCTATTCAGGCTTTGTTGGTCCCATGATGCTGATCATCAGCTTTCTCTGTCAACTCAGACTTTGATCCTGAGTTTAGGAGTTTAGCTGTGACATCAGTAGTGAACAGCCAATCACACGCTGTGGATCAGTGAAACTGAGATTCATTTCTCGCGAGAGAAGCAGCGAGATTAATTTCTCTCTTCTGCAGAATATTACATGATTGAAAAATATTAAGAATTTAAACAAATTTACACAGCAAGAAGAAAAGAGCTGTCTATAAAAGAGTACAACTTAAAGAAATATTCACTACGTCAATGCAAGTAAAAGTTATGAAGTTAGTTTAGTTGATATATATATATATATAGAGAGAGAGAATTGAACATTTAAGCTTGCATGTAGTAATTTTTATAGCTTTATTTATTGATTTTAAAGCTTATTTGTATGACCTTTATATAGGCTATTTGTATTAAATTCAACGAAGTGCCTTTTAGTGATTGATTAACTAAAATGATGCATGTGTAATTGATTACGGGTATAATAATTACATAAATGATATATAAATCATTCAAAATTATTATTATTATAAAAAAGCATTGTTAAAAGCCAGGCGCTTTAGTCTTTAATAGCCATTTGCTCTGTCGTGACCTTTAATTTGGAGTAGAAACAGGGGGAGTGACTTCATTGCATCAGAGGTGTGTCACTTGCTCACAGCTGTTTGGTCCAATTTCAGTTTGATCTCTTATCCAGAACATAACCTGCCCTGGAGCAGGTTAGCTGTGGAGCGTAAGTTACTATGGAGATGAACACTGCTAAAAGCCAAACCATTTTAATGGTACACAAAACCCAGGATTAGCACAAACTAAGCTTAAACATATCTGGCCAGCCAGCTAAACCGGCTTCATGGTATAGGCCCTAGGCTGGGTTTACCCATTCTACTTAAACAATACAAATACACACAATGTTATGTCAAAAACACACAAAGTTCACACACACAGTGGGTTATGTCTGTGAATGTAAACAGCAAGCAAAAAAATCTCATGTGTATATTAGATCTGTGTAATAAAGTGACAGCAGCTTAATATACTGTGGCGGGCAGCGAGGCCGAGGGACCGTGAGGGCGGGACGAGGCGGCGCTCATCAGGGAGGATGAGCGCCAGCTGCGCGCCGCAGCGATCTCGGCCCTTGCGGAGGAGTGAGGGACTATAAAGGAGGAGCGACAACAGTGAGGGACGAGAGAGGACCAGGCCTGGACGTTTTTGTTGTATTTTATTTATGTTTTGTTATGTGTTGCTGCAGTCGACCGTGAGGGGCTGCAGCTTATTATTTTCATTTTGTGTTTGTATAGGCGACAGTCGTCCGCGAGGGGCTGTCGCCGACCTTTTATTTTGTTTGTTTGATTAAACCTTTTTGTTGAATGTTCTCCGGTTCCCGCCTCCTTCTTCCCGTACAAACATACCTTACTACAGTGGTGCCGAAGCCCGGGAGGAAGGAGGGACACGCTGTCGAAGAGCCCTCGCAGCTGAGGGGGATCGCGGTGCCGCGGAGTTCGGGCAGCGCGGAGGAGAGAAGTCCGTGAGCGGCTGCCCGAAGCGGTGGTGCTGGAGCGGATGAAGGTCGGTGGGACGGAGAGCTCGCTGCCGTGCCCCTGGGTCAAGGTGGGGTGGCTGCCGTCCGCGAGGGGGCGAAGGAGTCCCCAGCGCTTGCCCGGAGCCGAAGCCTGCTGCCGTCCGCCATTTTGGGGAGGAGCCGGAGCGCTGCCGTCCGCCAGGTTGGGGAGGAGCAGGGAGCGCGGTACGGGGACTCGCTTCCGGCCGCCCTCAGCAGGAGGAGCCACCGCCGGCCGCCAGGGGGCGGAGGAGCGTCGAGCCGTCCACCGGCCGTCCAGTACCACCGCATGGCACCGCGAGGAAGAGCCTCTCGGCTGGCTGAGGACCGAGCGGCAGTGTGTCTGGGAACCGGACCAGAATTTTATTTTATTTTTTTTACTTTTCTCCTCTCTCCACTCTCTCGTCCCTGTCGCTCCTCAGGTTCCTCGCTCCGTTCTCTCACCTCGCTGTTCTTACCCCCAGGTCCCGCGGCCGCCGTGATCGGCCCCCCCCGGGGAGGGGGGGGGGGGGGGGAGTAAAGCGCAGACTCGGGAGTACCCCCCGGCCTGTGAAGGGCGTTGGGGGTATGTGGCGGGCAGCGAGGCCGAGGGACCGTGAGGGCGGGACGAGGCGGCGCTCATCAGGGAGGATGAGCGCCAGCTGCGCGCCGCAGCGATCTCGGCCCTTGCGGAGGAGTGAGGGACTATAAAGGAGGAGCGACAACAGTGAGGGACGAGAGAGGACCAGGCCTGGACGTTTTTGTTGTATTTTATTTATGTTTTGTTATGTGTTGCTGCAGTCGACCGTGAGGGGCTGCAGCTTATTATTTTCATTTTGTGTTTGTATAGGCGACAGTCGTCCGCGAGGGGCTGTCGCCGACCTTTTATTTTGTTTGTTTGATTAAACCTTTTTGTTGAATGTTCTCCGGTTCCCGCCTCCTTCTTCCCGTACAAACATACCTTACTACATATACATTGCCTACTTATAATGGAAATAATATATATTTTAAAAGAATATACTTGTTTAAACTACATTTAATGTTTTTGGACACTTAATTGCATGTAACTGCAAATAATGAAAATGTATTATAGTTTAAATTTATATTAAATTAAATTAGTTTTATTAGAGATTAGAGAGAGAACGCTCGCTGCCCGATGTTCCTATCAAAGAGCGAGAATGCGCTGTCCCAGCCCTGGCCCAGCCTCCCGCTTTATGCCTTCCCGCTGATTTCTCTATTACCTCAGTTCATAGCGAAAATCAGGGAGATGCTCCTCATAGCACCGTGTTGGGAGAACCAAGTTTGGTACCCAGAGCTGGTGGAACTGTCGCACACACCCCCCTGGCCAGTTCCGCTGAGAAGAGATCTCCTCTCTCAAGCCGGAGGGTCGGTCTGGCATCCCCATCCGGAGCGCTGGTCTCTGCATGTATGGGTGACCAACAGATACCCGTTGACCTGCCTGAAGGGGTTGTGAACACGATCGCTCATTCCAGAGCTCCCTCTACGAGGCGGCTGTATATTTCTAAGTGGTCTGTGTTTACTAAGTGGTGTGCTGCAAAAGGCTTGGATCCACAGGAATGTGGGGTCCAGCGGGTGCTCTCCTTCCTTCAGGAGCTGCTGGAATTGGGCAGGTCCCCTTCCACGCAAAAGTGTCTGTGGCGGCTATCACAGCGTTCGCTCAGACGACGCTCGGCCGCGCGCTAGGAAGGAGCGAGCTCATTATCCGTTTCCTCAGAGGAGCCAAACGGATGAACCCCCCGCGACCACCCTCGGTTCCTATTTGGGATTTGTCCTTGGTCTGGGAGGCCCTGAAGGCTCATCCCTTCGAACCGCTCGAGGCTGTGGAACCAAAGCTCCTTTCGCTCAAAACCGTTTTTCTGATAGCTCTGGCTTCAGTGAAACGCGTGGGGGATCTGCACGCGCTCTCTGTGAGCCCGGCGTGTCTTGAGTTCGGTCCAAATGATTCCAAGGTCATCCTCAGACCGAGGCACGGCTATATCCCCAAAGCCATCGGAACTTCCTTTAGGGCGCAAGTCATTTCCCTCTCGGCTCTGCCAGCATCCGATGAGGGGGACGGTGGCAACTTCCTCTGCCCTGTCAGGGCGTTGAGAGTTTATGTCACGGGCTCCGCCGCCTTTAGGCGTTCTGAGCAGCTCTTTGTTTCGTTTGGTGGGCGCACTAAAGGTCTCGCCGCCTCGAAACAGAGCCTGTCCAGGTGGATAGTGGACGCGATTGCAGCAGCTTACGCCTCCAAACACCTGCAGTGCCCGCTGGGTGTCAGAGCTCATTCCACTAGATTTCCACTGGCAGTGCCGCTCCCCCTATTCGCAAGATGGGGTGCGGTGTTCACCTATCAGTGCAATGAAGTGCTTTTACAAGTGTTGGCCCGTTTCCCTACCGGCCACCTGTCTCCAGCTTTGTTTTTCCCCGGTTTCCCTGGGATACATATGCTGTATGCTTGGCGCGCACGGCGTTGACAAAGAGTCCCCGATGCGTAAGCAACTTACGCAATACGAGAGAACCTCTCCTAAGAGAACGTACTCGGTTACTAAACGTAACCTCAGTTCTCTCTAGATGAGGGAACGAGTATTGCGTAACCGGGCGTGCGCACCACGGGCTTTTGCGCTTCAGACTACGAAAACCGAATTTCCAGCCTGCGAGCCCTGCTTATATACACGTGGTCACGCCCTACCTGTAGGCAAATGAGGCGAGAGGGGCGCGAAGCGCCCTCATTGGACGTCACGTCACACGGGCTCACCGATAGGCTGCAGCAGTTGCCAGCCGTGAAGCCAATAGACACGCTGGAATAGCCTGCTATGGTCTGCCAGGCTGCCGCACTGCGTTGACAATATGGCAAAAATTAAGGATAATTTTATGGTTTTTCAGATCTCGAAGAAAGAATGCTTTCCCGATGCGTAAGCAATTTACGCAATACTCGTTCCCTCATCTAGAGAGAACCGAGGTTACGTTTAGTAACCGAGTACGTTTTCAGCTTAGTTAAAAACAGTAAAAACGCCAGTGTAGTGTAAACGGCCCCTTAAACACAAACATTACAAGTGCAGTTTAAAAAAAAATTAAAAATACATTTAAGATTTAAAGTACACTACAACTGTACATGTAATACAGTCAGGCACTCTTATTTTCACTATAGGGAAATCTAATCTAATATCTTAGAAAGGCCTTTTGGATTTGACTTCGTTTCATGACCACAGGTAAGGCTAAAGTTATCAATCAAAAAATACCAATAAAAATAGCTAGATAAAAGCAGATGGAGAAGATTAAAATCTCTCATCTAATCTCTTCTCACACAGTGAAGTAATACAGTTTATTTGAATCTGGTAATGAAACTGTGAAAAATGGAGACAGCGAGGCAACAGTCTGTTTTCTCACTCTCACTTGAGTCTCAGCAGGGAATAAACCATCATGTGACATTAATGTGTAAACTGGGTCCAAGTCTTCATGACTGCAGCTCCTGTCTCTGCCAGGAGTCTTCGTCACAAAGTCACATTCACAGATCACAAACACCTCTTTTCTAGCTGTGTAATCACTCATTAATAGTGTTTTATCACATTGCCAGTGTTGAGGAAGATTTAAAACTTCATAAACGTAGGTTGCCAAAATAAAAAATAGCATTGCATTGAGGCAATATTTAATTATCACAAAGAGAAACCAACACATAATAATACTAAATACTAATAACTAATACTTATTTATTTCATGAAAGCGTGGAGACTTCTGGGAATACTTTTTGTATTACAATAACATCTAATATTCTAGTATTACAGGTGTACTAATCAAATCAAATCAAATCAAATCAAATCACTTTATTTGTCACTCTACATATGCACAAGTGCAACAGTAGGTGAAATTCTTAGGTGCAGTTCCGAGCAACATAGTAGTCATGACATGACATGTACAACATTTAAAGCAGCATCAGATTACACATCTGATGCGCACACAATTACTCACAGCACAGTATACACTACAATAAACAATAAATAATTTACACAATGTGAGTGTAGTTCTCACAGCTCTAAACAATATACACATACTTACAATATACATATACTTTAAACAATATACACTAAACATACACTAAACAATATACATTACGCTATAATAGTAATAATAATATACAATGTACAGTATAAAATATTATTCACAGATTGAAAAATTTAAATCCAAAGTGCAATAGATGCTGTATGATAAATAAATGTGTATATAATGTGTGTGTATCTACAGTGGGTTGTGCTGAGTGATATTCTGTCCAGTGTGTGTTATGATCCTGATGGATCAAGAGTTAAGTAGTCTGATTGCTTGTGGGAAGAAGCTGTTCTGGAGTCGGCTGGTGCGTGTTCTGATGCTGCGGTACCGTCTGCCTGATGGCAGCAGTGAGAGCAGCCCATGGTTCGGGTGGCTAGAGTCTCTGATGATCCTCTGAGCTCTCTTCACACACCGCCTGGCGTAAATGTCCTGGAGGGAGGGAAGCTCACCTCCGATGATGCAGCTGGCCGTGCGCACTACCCTTTGCAGGGCCTTGCGGCTGCGGGCGGTACTGTTGCCGTACCAGGTGGTGATGCAGCCAGTCAGCAGGCTCTCGATGGTGCAGGTGTAGAAGCGTGTGAGGATGTGGCGGTTCATTCCAAACCTCCTCAGCCGTCGCAGGAAGAAAAGGCGCTGATGAGCCTTCTTCACAACGGCCTCGGAGTGGACGGACCATGAGAGTTCCTCTGTGATGTGGACACCGAGGAACTTGAAGCTGCTGACTCTCTCCACCGGTGCTCCATCGATGGTGATGGGGCGGTGTTCTCTCTCATTCCTCCTGAAGTCGACCACCAGCTCCTTGGTCTTGCTGACGTTGAGGGAGAGGTTGTGCTCCTGACACCACCGTGTCAGAGTGTGCACCTCCTCTCTGTAGGCCGTTTCATCATTGTCGGTGATAAGACCTACCACCGTCGTATCGTCAGCAAACTTGATGATGGTGTTGGAGCTGTGGGTTGCCACACAGTCATGTGTGTACAGGGAGTACAGGAGTGGGCTGAGAACGCAGCCCTGAGGGGCTCCAGTGTTGAGAGTCAGTGATGAGGAGATGTTACTGCCCATTCTGACCACCTGGCGTCTGTTTGACAGGAAGTCCAGGATCCAGCTGCATAACAGGCTGTTTAAGCCTAGAGCCCGGAGCTTAATGTCAAGTATGGAGGGCACAATGGTGTTGAATGCTGAGCTGTAGTCCACAAACAGCATTCTCACATACGTGTTCCTCTTTTCCAGGTGGGAGAGAGCAGTGTGTATAGTGGATGAAATGGCATCATCAGTGGAGCGGTTTGTGCGGTATGCAAACTGCAGTGGGTCCAGTGAGGGGGGGAGAACAGAGCAGATGTGGTTTCTGACTAGTCTCTCAAAGCATTTGCTGATGATGGGGGTCAGAGCAACAGGACGCCAGTCGTTTAAGCAGGTGGTTTTTGATTGCTTAGGTACAGGAACAATGGTGGACGTTTTAAAGCATGTGGGGACCACAGACAGGGAGAGGGACAGGTTAAAAATGTCCGTGAAGACTCCAGCCAGTTGGTGCGCGCACGCTCTGATCACACGGCCGGGAATGCCGTCTGGACCCGCAGCTTTACGGACGTTCACCCGCCGGAAGGATCGGGTTACATCCGCGACAGATACAGAGAGTGCACTAACCTCTGTATCTTCAGCCGCGAGCTCTCTCTCCGCGAGGGCGGTGTTAGTTCCCTCAAAGCGAGCATAGAAGGTGTTGAGCTCGTCCGGGAGAGAGGCAGCGGTGTTCACGGTGGAGTTTGTGTTCCCTTTATAGTCCGTGATGGTGTTAATTCCCCTCCACATGCTTCTGGAGTCGGTGGTGTTGAACTGTCCTTCAATCTTGTCCCTGTACTGCCGTTTTGCTGCTCTGATGGTTTTCCGGAGGGCATAACTTGCTTGTTTATGCTCCTCCGCGTTACCGGAGTTAAAGGTGAAGGTGCGCGCATTGAGTGCCGCGCGAACATCCCCATTTAGCCACGGCTTCTGGTTAGGGTACAGCCGAATTGTTTTGGTCGGAACAACGTCATCTACGCACTTCCTGATGAAACACGTTACGCTATCAGCGTAGACCTCGATGTCGTCATCAGAGGCCGACCGGAACATCTCCCAGTCCGCGTGATCAAAACAGTCCTGTAGCATAGAATCTGATTGGTCCGACCAGCACTGGATGGTTCTGAGGGCGGGTGCTTCCTGTTTGAGTCTTTGCCTATATGCGGGCAAAAGTAGGATGGAAGCGTGATCCGATTTGCCGAATGGTGGGCGCGGGAGGGACTTGTAACAATCCTTGAAGGGGGAGTAGCAGTTAGGATGTTTTTATTTATTTATCTATTATATTTATCTATTTATCTATTTTATTCTATTAACTCTAAATCTAGTATCCACTACAAATGTACTATTGCACTACAAATCTATGCAATAACTATAAACTACTATTACATACGGGCGGGTACCCGACGGGTGATCTGCGAATATTGCTGAAACGGGTGAAAAAAACATCCTAACTGTGTCGGATACGGGTGCGGGTCGGACAAGGGACAAACACGGGTCTAAACACAGGTTTTAAACAGTCACGTGCAAACGAATATATATCTAAAAATATATGCATGTATATTGTAGATGTGTTCCTAAAAAAGTATGCATATTTAGGAACACATCTACAAAAATATGCCTTGCCTGTATTTCAAGTTGATAAAATAATTTCAAATCCATATTAGTTTATTTGTGGCCGTGCGGCGCGCGCGCGTGCCCTCCTAGGAGATTCACAACCGTGCGCGATCTGCCTGCACTGCAGTCGTCGAGATGGATCCTGAGGAGTTGAAGAAAAGATAGCCGCAAATGTGGAACTTCATCGCCGAGGAAGCACGCAAATAACTGTGGTAACAAACCAAGCACATGCAGTTCTAGCGAACAGTATTTTTCAAAAGGGGGCAGAACTGAAGGTGCCTCGTATGATAAGGACACATAACCATGTTTGACAGCTCTGAAGTTGTCCTTGTGTTAATGGTCGTGTAATAACTTCTGTATGCTGGCAATAAACACTTTTGAAAGTGTGTCTATAATGTTATGCTAAACATTAGATTTTTAGTTTGATGAATAGATTTAAAATCATAATAAGATCTCCACAATAATACTGGTAGTCACGGCCCCCCATTAAAGAAAGGAAAAATGATGTGGCCCTTACAGAAAAAAGTTTGGGGACCCCTGGTTTAGTCAGTAAGATTCTTTTTGAAAGATATTTTGAAAGAAGTCTCTTATGCTCACTAAGGCTGCATTCATTTGATCAAATTACAGTTAAAATAGCATTATTCATTACAATTTTAAAGTTACTTTTCTATTTTAAAATAACATATTTTTGACAACATATTAAAATATCAATATTTTTGACAACACACATAAACAGAAGCTCAACCGTAACTGCTTCTATCCAGCAGCAGTGAGATTAATGGCTAACCCATAGAGATAGAAATAGGTATACACAGCAGCATAAATGGACTCTAAGGAAAATGCAGTACAATTCCAATGTAGGTGTACAACATTTTTTTTTTTGTGATGGCAAATAAAACTTTGAACTGCGAGAACAAACCTCACTGATTCTTATGGAAGCTCAAGTGAATGAATCTCGTTGGTTCTTGCACGTCAAGCAAGCATGCTTCAGCTTCCGTTTATCATAACGTTTATATGTGAATAAAAGCCTAAATTAAATCTGTTCATCACAGAAAGCTATCGAGTCTCTTCAGAAAATTTGGAATAAACTAAAATTCATGTTGATTAGTTTTACGATTTCTTTGTGAACTTTATGAAGCGTCAATGTGGTAATTGCGTAGCTGTCAATGAAGGGACAGTAAAATACCTTAATTTGTGTTTCTAAGATGAGCGAAAGTCTTATGGGTTTGGAGTGACATGAGGGTGAGTAAATTATGACAGAATTTTAATTTTTGGGTGAACTATACCATTAAATATCTTTACTGTCAATTTTGATCAATTTAATGCATCCTTGCTTAACACAATTATTAATTCTTCTTTTAAATCTTACAGATCCTAAACTTTTGAACGGTAGTGTACATTACAGAAGTAAATCTCTACTGGTGGGAGAAGATGGGGTCTCATAGCATTGTTCTCAAAGCAGATGGTAGAGACATGCTACTGCAAAAAATTTAATGCACCTATATACAGTAACAGTGTAGAGTGTAGCAAAAAATAAATAAGCCATTCAATCAAACTATACTTTATATGATTTCGCTAAGGTACAATGTGTTTCGAGCAAATAATGATTGGTTGACCATAGCATGAAACCATACAATCAAACAATAAATAAATAAATAACAGTAATGTTGCATATTCTAATGTATCCTATGCAGTTCCTCATAATATTTTTTTAATGTTTTGTTTTAAAGGCACAATATGTAATTTTCGGCGCTAGAGGTCGCTTATTCAAAACAAAGCGTAGCTTGACAACATGAATGAGCATGGATTCAGGGGAGTTGTCGTCTTCAACTCTGCCGATGGAAAGGAATCCAATGGATTCGGATCAGAAATCATGTTCATGAATGAGCCAATGATCAGAAGCGGTAGGAGTGAAATGAGGCTGCTTGAACGAAAGGAGAGACGCCTGCGAAACACACTGGTCTCGAGTCCAGCAGAACTTTTATCATGCGCTGCAGTCAGCAGCAGTCATATTAATAAAAACTGGATTGTTTTGCTAAGTGACATGCAATTAATTTTAAAATAAATTGTAAAGTATCCAAACAGTTGCACACCTGTCTAATAAAACATATATTAAAGTGTCTTTGGCGATTCCATGGTTTCTACGAAATCGAGGGTAACTCGGATATGGCGTCATTGACAAGCGACGCAATGACACGGTCCGTGACCTGGTTAAAAAAACTGATTGAATCTGGATTAAACATTGTTGGAAAGTTTGGGATAATGTACACAAGTCAACAAAACATAAAACATTGTCCTAGTGGTTTTTGTAAATTTGAATCTAAAAATCTTACATATTGTGCCTTTAAGGACATTTTGGATAAATCCAACAAAAACAACAACAACTGAGAACAACTGCATTATAGCTTTCACAACATCATAGATATATAACAAGATATAATTATTTCCTCAAAAGAAGATGAATTATATTCCTCCCACAAACACTAAAAGTGTTACTGATTAATAATAGGCCATCATCATGACTGCCCAGAAAGCCAGCACGAACTCAACAGCCCTGGGGCGTTCAACTCCACCTCTGCAGGCCACAGAAACATTAACTGAGGCTGTATGAAATACACTGTTCTTCTATATGTCAAACTTATCAGCCTGAGAGTCACTCAGAAGACAGTCAGCAGCTTTGAGTGTCTGTTTCTGTCTGATGGCTCTGCTATGTTTAAAACTGAAGTAGGCAAAAAAAAAAAGAGCTTCAAACCGAGAACCACACATAACACCTCTTACGAAGCAGATCGCCTCTGTTTCCAAAAACTGCCACTTTCTTTCGCAGTAAATAAACATATGGCTTGGCAGACCACAAAAATCACATATTTATTTACTTCTATTTATAATCACACAAGGACAAGAAGAAGAAAAAACAGCAGAGCTCTCGTTCTCATGAGACGGGCACGTAATCAGCTACAATGGTGCTTCCATTCATAACTTCCCAGTTATTGCAGCCATGCGGGAATTGATTTGCAAGGCTTGGGGGGAGGGGGAAAGAAGTGACACAAAATAACTAATTTCCACCATCATTACTTTCTCACCACCATACATTCGACATGTCAATATGTACGTCAAGTAACCGATCAAAATTACAGACAATTAATACACCATTCTGACAAATGATGTCATGACTGTGAAAGGCGAAGCCGTAATTATGGGAAACGCATCCAATTATTATGACTCGTGAATCAAAATAATTAGCACACAAGTCCCTGCTGCAATCATGACAAAGAGCGTCAATTATGACCTCCTTTGCGTCGCTCGGAAGAGAGGGAGTACGAGCATGAGACAGAGCAGACAGGGAGAGAATGGACAGAGCAAAAGCAATATAATCATGGAGAGTGCGTATGACATCAAACAAAAGCAAGCGCACTGAAGTTTGAAATACCTTTTGCGCAAGGAAACACTTGAATGATTCACTTTGAAAAGAGAATCGCATTATACATCAAATGAATGCAAAGAATGAAACACTAGCTTCACCTTTCTGTTTGGATGAATTTAGCTCTACTGCAGCATCATCGTCATGCTGAGGGTGTGAGACCGCACTGAGCTGAGAGATGACATCGCTAATGAAGGATTAGACAATAACACCTGAGCTCTCATGCACTCCTCTCATTCACACACACCCCTTATAACACCCCTCACATTCCCACTACTCTTCTTGACTGTGGTCATATGGAACACCCTCTTTCTGCCAGCCTCACCTCCAATGTGCTCAAATTGTGGACATTGTGTATGTCCTACTTACACTATCCACACAAAATGAATGATGTGTGTAGTCACATGTCTTCTGATTGAATTTTGAAACATCATGTTCCTATAGCTTGAACAGCACAGCACTAAGGCCATGAGTTCGAGTCAATGCATGACCTGATAAAATGTACAGTTCTGTTCAAAGGTTTGGTGGTTTTGAAAAAAAGTCTCTTTTTCACCAAGGCTGATTTTATTTGATCAAACATACAGTAAAAACAGTAATATTGTGGTTTTAAAAGAACTGTTTTCTATTTTATTACATTTTAAAATGTAGTTTATTCCTGTGATGAATCGGTGATTTGCTGCTAAATAAACATTTCTTACTAAACATTTCTTACTATTATAACATATGAAAATGTTGTACTGCTTAATATTTTTGTGGAAACTCTTCAGGATTCTTTGATGAATTGAAAGAACAGCATTTATTTAAAATAGAAATCTTTAGTAACATTATAAATGTCTTTACTGTCACTATTGATCAATTTAATGCATACTTGCTCAATAAAAGTATTAAGTATTAAATCTTACCACAAACCTTTGAACAGTTTAGTATTATGAAATGCAATGCATGTCACTGATATTAAAAGTGTCTGCCAAATATGAAAGATTATTTGCTACTGCATTCTGACATTTTAATTGTATTTACTCATTTATTTAGTAAAGGTAATTAATTTTAGGCTTGCATGTCCTTAACTAAAGAGCATAGGTCTAGTTCCCACTCCAGCTTATTCTGGCTGACTTACTCTAATCAAAACTAAGAGTACAAGGCGAGAATTACCAATATATTTGGTCTAAAACATTCATCTTTAAAAATTATTTCTGTAAAATTAGTGATTATGAATAATTATGTCTGAAATAATTATTTATAACATTTATTAACATTGATAAGCCCTACTTTCCTACTACTACTTCTACTACTATCAGATGCGTTGGCAATTATTTGTTTTGTGTGTATATACTCATTGTTCATTAAAGGAACTGTATGTAAGAAATGTATTTCAATTAATCATAAAATGGCCCTAATATGTCAATAGACATTAAGAAATCATGTTAATTTCAAATACTTATATCACTGACAACAGTTGTCCGGCCAAGATATTGTCATTTTAAAATTGAAGTTGCAGCTCTCAACTGATGTTGATGTTGACATGTTGTGTCATGCCTGAAGCGCCGCCCTCCACCTATCTACCAATCACGAAGTCAGTAGTGTTTCTGCATTCGGGTTGCCAGCTCTGCTAGTTACCACAGCTGCAGCTACAAACTTTTTGGATAAACAATGTCTAACTTTACGAAACCTAAACGACCTCGATATGAATCAGAAAAACGTTGTGACAGTGTCCGAAATAAAACAAGGATTTGTATAGGAGATGCCTTTGAAAGATGGAGACGGCTGAAAACGGAGAAGAATTTGAAGACTGACGCCAACGTTGCTAATTTTCTCCTGGACAGGTAAGGTTCATCTATGTTTGGCTAACTTGTACTTAATGTAAATGGACATTTCAAATATTCACGACAGTCGAACAAAGTTGTGCATGTTCATGCAAAGTAACGTTAGGTTAGCGCAGATGGAGGAGGTGGGTCATTGAATTGAAAAGGTAACGTTAAGGAATTGTTTGGTAAATAAAAATGGCGAGTCGTCATTGCTAACATTAGTAATGCATTATCAGAGCCCGTTTCTCTGTCATTATGCTGAGACGCTGATGAAAACAACATTAGCACGCCTATTATGGCAATGTGAAAACGTATTTGAGACAGTAGCCTAACGTTACCTCTGTAAAAATTATTCCTCATTCTTTCTTCGTATATATAGTGGATAAAACATGCTGCAAGTTGACCTGTATGACCATTGCAAATGTTATTTAGTTACTCTCAATCGTTTCTGATGGGACTCAAATCAACCATGTAATAGCCATTGTTGATATTGAAAGCTGACATGGCGTAATTTTACTGTGTACGACTCGTCACTTGCCATTGAAAGCTCCGTGTAGCAGCCTACGTTCCCGCTGGATCCTGCAGCCTATCTGGCAACCTCGAGTCAGGGGGGAGGGGTAGAGGGATACACCGCACTACAGTAATTTGAAAGTGATTGCAGTACCAGTTTTGGCCACAGTCCTACATACAGCTCCTTTAATTTTACCATGGTGAATAAGTGAAGAGCATGAAATATTAAAAAGTTCCAAGCAAATGCAACTGCAACAATTGTATGTGAACGTTGAAGATAGTAGGAAGACGGCTTTAGACTGGAACAGCATTTGGGAGAGCTACCAACCACAGTTTGCGTTGCTGTTTAAGAGCAGGTTTGCCTGAAATAGAATGTACCAAAATGCTATGTGGCTTCTCAAAAAATAGAAAGAACTGGGGAAAACGCAGGAAATGTGACTGATTCTACACTGTAAAATCCAACAGTGATTCTAACTAACACTTTTTAGTTAACTTTACTTAATGTCTTAACTTAATTGTAAAAATCTAGTAATCTGTATTATTCACATACTATTCCTTGTTTACTCAGAAAACCCAAATTAAGATGAATTGATTGGTTTGAGTGCCATTTTGTCAAGCAAAAAAACTCACCATTATGGTGATCAGTGTTCACTTTGGTTGGGCACTTGGAACATTCATACTATTATAACTCTTTTGATGCAGCGATGCAACAAGAAATCACAGTTATTTGGTTTCAAAGAGAAGTAATAAATAGGTTGTTTTTTAAATGATTTTAAACCTTTTATTCACCTTTTAGAATTAACTTATGTAATATTTCCCTTTATGTCATATAACGATCGGTTACAATTTTATTTGCTAACACTTACGTCATAAACACCTGTGAAACTTTCAATTGGGTTGATATAATCCCTCTATATTTGTGACAATATCTTGCAGTTGACCATGCTTGAGTCACACATTGACTTCAACATTCAGCATGCAAAACACAACAATGGTAACAACAACAATGGTTGCTATACTAAGTCAAGAGTAAGTCTAAAGTAAAAGATCAAGTACTCTCTACAGTTCTTTTTTTAGTTACTAGAACTCTTGTGTAAGTGAACTACACTAACTAAGCATTTGTTAGCACAACGTACTACTCCTATTTCACTTTACTTGTTTTTTTTAAGTCAATCGGTTTGCATGCTTTTTTAAGTAAGCCTAACTACTTCGATTTTACAGTGTATGATCATATATGTTGTCCCTCCAAATGCAGAAAATACCGTACAGACATGAAATCTGCAATTTTGATTGTGGATATCTAGTTAACTTGCTATTAAAGCGATAGTTCACCCAAAAAGGAAAATTCTGTCATTATTTACTCACCCTCGTGTCATTCCAAACCCGTAAGACCTTTGTTCATCTTTGGAACACAAATTAAAATATTTTGGATGAAATCCGAGAGCTCGCAGGCCCCTCCATATACAGCTATTTACAACATAACCTGTGTAGGAGACTGGCACAGGTCAGAACGAAATTGTTGAATAAAGTCATTATTTTTGTTTGTTTTTGCACACAAAAAGTATTCTCGTCACTTCATAAAATTAAGGTTGAACCACTGGAGTCACATGGACTCGTTTAACAATGGTTTTATTACTTTTCTGGACCTTAAAAATAGTTAATTAAATAGATGTCTATGGAGGGGCCTGAGAGCTCTCGGATTTCCTTAAAAAATATCTTAATTTGTGTTGCAAAGATGAACAAAGGTCTTACGGGTTTGGAACGACATGAGGGTGAGTAATTAATGACAGAATTTTAATTCTTGGGTGAACTATCCCTTTAAGTGACTTTAAGTTTAAGTTTTAAGTTTTAATGCCACTAGCCTAGTAAACTTTGGATCAGATTCGAGCTTGCCAGAGAAAGGGCAGGCATCTGATGCTGAGAGATGCCAATCTTATACTACGTTTCAAAGTAATTTGATTGCTTTTCTTTTTACACTACACAACTGTGTCGTCGCCAGTGGTGGAAATGAGATTCTCTGGGGGGACCATAGTTGTGGACATATTTTATATTTTTAAACCATAGTTGCAGAAAATCCCACTATATTATTTATGAATGAAATTTGCATAGAGTTTGGAGGCTATTACATGGATAAAATCCTCTACATTTTGAACTGGAACTTTGTTCCCCCAATAATTGATCATTCAAATGGAACGAACGTCACTCAACGAACTGTTCACACACATAGACCTCTTAGAAGAAAGATTCAGACATGGCATGAAATGAGGAGTTCATTTAAGATCATGTTTCCCCTCAAAGACTGAACTGTGCTGAATCTTTAAATAATTAGTCATTTAGCTGACATATATATTCAAAGTAGACTTACAGTATACTTTTTGTTACATGGATCGCCTCTTTCTCTTACCAGCCAAGCTCTAGTCTACACCATCAGCTGACATTATGAAGGAAAGAATGTGTAACTCTGTGAGAAGAGCTGTGATGATGGGCCAGCAGGCAGAAAATTTATACTCTATCAGATTTGCATAATATCAATATTCATAGACATGTCAGGCTTTCAAGAAGAGGTCACCTTAAAGATTCAAATTCAAGAGTCAGAACACAGAACAGAGCACAAGATAACAATATCAGCTATTTAAGCCCCACAAGAACACAGTAAACAGCGTTCATGCACTGATCTACTGCTATTTATTAAATGAATCACACGTGATTGAAAATGATTCAATTGATCCAGTAGATTCATTCAAAAATACCACCATAATACATCAACACTATTCTTAAACTGACAAGCATACATTTGACCATATACACTACTGTTTAAAAATGTGGAGCCATAGCAATTAAAAAATAATAATAATAATACTTTCTTTAGCAAGGACGCATTAAATTGATCAACAGGGACGGTAACACTTTTAAGTTGTTTTAAAAGATTGCTACAAAAGATTTCAAATAAATGCCGTTCTTTTTAACTTTTTTATTCATCAAAGAATCACAGTTTTCACAAAAATATTAAGCAGGAAACTTTTTAACATCGTTTAAAAATATTAAATATTTCTTGAGCACCAAATCAGCATATTAGAATGATTTATGAAGGATCATGTGACACTGTAATGAGTAATGCTGCTGAAAATTCAGCTTCAGCCATATACTAAAAATTGCAATAACAGGTTTTACTGTAATATTGATTACAAATGCAGCCTCGGTGAGAGCTTCTTTCAAAAACATTAAAAATCTTATCAACCCCAAACATTTGAGTGTATATATGTATGTACACATGGCTAAAACTGAATTTTACCATAAAGACATTTACAATATCAAACAACTGTCTTAAACAAAACCAAATTAAACATTTAGATTAAAGCTGCAGTCTGTAAGTTTTGCCTTTTTGTTGCCATCTCTGTTTGAAACCTGCAATTGCAGTTATTTTCAGAATTATCATCTTTACGTGGGTTGTGCATCGGCACGTCGTCAACATTCAACGGTGGACGGACGTTGCATTTTGGTTGAAAATGAAAATCGGGTTGACGTTAGAACCCAACGTCAATCTGATGTTGTGTTCTGACGTCAACCCGATTTTCATTTTCAACCAAAATGCAACGTCTGTCCGACATTGGGGTCCAACATCAATCTGACGTCATATTGACGTCCGGTGCCTGCTGGGTCAAACTGTGCATATTATTATTATTATTATTATACTTTGTTTTCAAATTCTTAATGTTAACAACATCAGCACTGCGTGCCTACGTGTATTTAGTGTATTAGCGTTACCTGTAGATTTAAATTTCTGTAAAGTCTAATATTTTGCTTTTGACTACGGGTAATCTCCAGTTGTCACTGATGATTGTCGTTTGGACCTTTCTGGATTACAATCCTACATCAAAATTATATGTTTTTATTATTCCAGCTGCTGTGAGAAAAGGCTATAAATGATCCGAAACTTGCAGCATCCTCACATGCTATACAAGCCGGACTCCTTCTTTACGTGACCTATAATGACGCAAAGACGAACAGTTGCATGCTCGAATTTCCCAAGTACAGGTCTCTGCAGGTTAGTAATAGGAGTTACTAGATCAGTGGGTGCGGCCATAAACAGAGGGCGTTTTTCACTGCATTACATGATTTGCCCACGTCACAGTGTGGGTAGGGTTTAGGGGTGTGAATCGGGCTAAGGTAAGGAGATAGTTTTGAACACTGGTTGGTTATGTACTTTTGTAATTTATTGTGGATAATTTTAACCACAAAAGTTACGGACTGCAGCTTCAATTAAATACACATCCCCCTCGCATTCAGACAACACAATCAAGCACATCTAGGCTTTATTCCCCACCATAGAATATATCACATCATTTTAAAGGTCCCATGGCATGGCATTTTTCTATTATTTTATAATGTTTCCTGAGGTGTACTTATATTGTTAGTATGATTTTTACATCATAAAATGTCATAATTTAGAAATAAAAGGCATTTTTTCTATACTGCTGTTTGCCCTGTGGCTGAATGCCCTGCTTCAAGAGGCGTGTCTGCTGTGAGACTTCAGTAAAAACGCCCACTGTTGTGATTGGCTGACATCTTTGCATTTTAAATGAGCGGAGGGGGCGTGGTTTAACGAGGCACGAGCCTGCCAGAGACGGATGGACCTGAGTTCACTTCTCATCAGTTCTCAGTCTCAGTTCAGGGTGAACTGTTGTAGTTACTAGCATATACTTCAGGTTATTAGTTTATTTCTAGTCGGAGGGGCTGTCACTCATGTCAGAAAGTTAGTAACTTTAGTAAATGATGGATCAGCGCTGACTCGAGACGCGAACCGTTTAGAACGATTCAGTCCGATTTGGTGAACTGGTTCGGTTCACTAAAAAGAACCGATTCAAAAGAATGATTCGTTCGCGAACCGGACATCATGGAGACGGAGCGATTGCTAACAAAGTTATTTATAGTAACTTCTGAGTTATGAGAGCGCTGTCAGTCAGCGCGAGTTTATTGTGTTTGTATCTGAGAGTTCTGAATAAACACGAGTCCCAGTCACACCGAGTCCGTCTTCATCATTATTCTACCAACTTTGTAACACATGCAATGTACCATTACAGCGAGATGAACGAGTTAGTAAGTGTTGAGTATAGCATTATTTCTAGATATGTTCCAATCATATGAATAGCGTCAGTGACGCGCATTGAGTAACGTTACACAGCACAAACAAAGACACAACAACAGTAATCGAATGTAATCCAGTTTATTGTGGGGAAAGATGGCTAGCCTAGCCCAGATATGCTCATGCTTACCCCCCTTCTGCTTAATCTCACGCCGCGTTTGGTGCCTCCGCTGTGGGCCAGATGCAGTACTGGGGGTCGGGGATGTTGAAGGCCAACGGCCAGTGCAGCCCGAGCTTCGGCGTGTGTGAGGCCGATGTTGAGCAGAAACTCACGACTGTATGCACATTTTAGAACCGGTAGACGCGACGAGGACGTACAAAAACACTGACTCACAAGATAGAAAACACGAAAACACCGTTCTGTCTGGAGAGAGAGAGAAGCCGCTGCGTGTGCACGAATAATAAATAATTAGCTACACATAAGAGATCACTGATCACAGATCAGAAGGAACTGAAGAAAGACTTCTGTTTTCATTTGTACATCCAAACACTGAGAAACTGCCTGCGTTCACGTTAATGATCTCTCGAGCGTTTGCATGGGCGTGCCAGATTCTCTGGGCGGAGGAAAGGGAGATAACTGTTCCTGCTTGGACGTCAAACCAGGAGACTTCAGGATTGGCTCGTCTGGCCTGTCATTTTCTCAAAGGCAGAGAGAGACAGCCAGAACTCGGGTTTACACCCATCAACATTTCTATCCACTTGGGGACAATATTCAGGCTAGGGGAACTCATATTAATGTTGAAATACCTCATAAAATGAAAATTTCATGCCATGGGACCTTTAAGGCCGTAGTTTTTAAACCTGTCCTGGAGCACTCCCAGCTCTACACATTTTGTGTATCTCTCTTATCTGACACACCCACTTCAGGGCTGTGTTCGAAATCACCCCCTATACCCTCATTCACTATTCCCTACATTACTCCACTAATATAGCTCACTAGAAGGAGTGAATGAAAACGAGTGTGTGAATTCGGACACTGAGTGCGTCGGAAGGACTGCCGCTTTTGCCTAGTTTGTGCTTGCTGTTTAATAATCATTTGAAACTTAGCAAACTGGCAGCTCCAGTAGTAATGAAAATATTTATCTTGAACTCTTATACCTGTATGATATTTCAAACTGCCCTGTCAATCATCTCGTCACAGTTCAAATCCTCCACATTCAATTGTATTTAATTTCCTACCGTAACAGAGACAATTGTAGTAGCACGTTGATCTGACAGTGGTGGGTCTTTCATGCGGAGATTGTCCTCATGTGTTCGCAATTTAAATATAATGATGCATTTAAAAGATAATGGCCAAATGTATCATTACATTACAAAAGTTCACAATGCTGTTGCAGATTAAATATAATGTGGATAATATTAAAGAAATATGTTTTCGTCAAGTAGAAACTGATAATTATTCACTCAATCTCCTTTATCTAAACCGTTCTACTTAACGGTCAGACTCACACATTCGTCGTGTTTGTAGTTTTTAAACACATTTGTAGTTCTAATCCTCTTCCTAATCGAATAGTCTACTATTTCGAATACTCAAAATAGTAGACCATCTGGGTATCTTTGGAATACTCATATGGGACGTACTACGATTTGGGATATACTAATTCTATTTTCGAATACTATTTAGGACGGATAGTATGCAAATTGGGACGCAGTCTCTACTAATGAGCTGAGAAGTTGAATCAGGTGTGTTAGATGAGGGAACATCGAAAATGTACAGTGCTGGACGTGCTCCAGGACAGGTTTGAAACCCCTTGTTTTAGGTTTTTGTAAGAGTGGTACAGTAGCAGGCAGTATAGCAGACAGGTATGCTGAAGAAGCTCAGGTGCGTCTTTTATTTCAGTAAAGTTCTCTTCATATAAACTTCAGAATCAGACATAAAGACCGTAAGGCAGTTGCTCAATGAGCGATGAACAATAATATAGTTCCAGTTATGCAGCTGTATCTGTGAAGAAGCTCGAAGGAAGAGAGAGCGAGTGAGGATATTCAATTTGTTTGCTTAACCTGGATGTCCTTATCTCCTCCCACAAGAAATTTACAGTAAATTTGCATTTAAACAAGCGGCATTACCTTCTTAATTCCTTTTGAGATCCAGACAAAGAATGGAGGAACTGACTGAATGAATCATCTTCTCTTGCTTACAGCTTGCTATAGGTTCTGTTTGATGACTATGCATGAAGCTAACAAGTGATCACAGTATGTCTCTTGCACTCTGTCGCATCTGTATTTAAGGTAGAGGATTCTCATTCCATGAAAGTTTCGGTCCCAGTTGGGACCGAAGAAAGGGAGAGTTAATTATCACAGCTCTGAGGACAATCCAAAAGCCTCAATCGGTGTGTATGAGGCCACGTGTAATCTGCTCCGTTTGATTCCACACTAAATTAGAATCTGACAATTCCGTTCAAAAGTTTGGGGTAAGATTTTTAATGTTTTTTTTTAAAAGGGTTAGGATTATTTGATCAAAAAATTCAGTAAAAACGTGAATATTGTGAAATATTATTAAAATTATAAAACAACTTTTATATATTAATATACTTTAAATGTAATGTATTCTTGTGATGCTTAATTTTCAGCATCATTACTCCAGTCTTCAGTGTCACATGATCCTTCAGAAATCATTCTAATATGCTGATTTGGTAGTCAAGAAACATTTCTTATTGTTATCAATATTAAAATTGATAATCAATATTAAAATGGCTGTGCTGCTTAAAAGTTCTGAGGAAAACAACATGATGATTCCTTGATGTATACAAAGCAAGCATGTATTTGACTTATTTTTGGGAAAAATTGAAATGTCTTTACTGTCAATTTTGATCAATTTAATGTGCCATTACTGAATAAAGTATTCATTTCTTGCTGACCCCAAACTTTGAATTGGCAGTGTATATTATATTATTTGATCACATGACACATAATGATTTTGCTCTGCTAGATCCAATTGATTGCATACTGACATTTCAAATGCTTCAAGAACTCAACATTTTTTCTTTTTTTATTACATATCACTATTGTCATCAACTGCTGGAAAAAGAGATCAGTCATCTGTGCCAAAAGTGGTTTAAAATTAGTACTATTGCATCATTGCACTAGGGTAAAAGTAAGCACACCGCAAACAGATGTTGCCTGATTCATCTGATGTCAGTGTCTGTTAAAAAGCCACACTAATAAAAACCATGAGCAGGACCTTAACTGCACTGGCCATGAACAGTCTACATATGAACAATAGCTTCTAAATCTGCTTTAACCATCACTGATGTAGGTTGTGAGAAAAACTCACAACCAGTGTTGTTGTGAGGACGCAGCTTTGCTATAGACAACATTGATCGGGGGTATGAGGGGTCAGTTCACTCCACTTTGTTTGTCTGCTGCAGTATGGCTGTTTTAAAAGCTGTATTGGTCTAGTGGGAAAAAAACAAGTGTGCCTGGGAAAGTGTCACGGCTAAAACACAACGTGCACTTCATGGGATGGTATAGTGAAGAGAAGCCAATTACTTAAACAATCCATGATCATATTTCACTATTTATCGTGTTTTTCACCAACACCATCTGTCATTTGTGTCTGAAGCACTACAGCTGCAGGACGCCTTATTTTTTTTTACAATTATTATTAATTTAATTTTTTTACAATATATTATCTTTAAATTATACAGAGAATAAAGGAGATAATCTCAGTCAGGGGTCCGCTCTTTAATAATTGCAAAAAGGCTGTCCGCTGGGGGTTCTTTTCCTTTGTTGTATTCTGAAATGCTCTCAGTTCCTGTATAGATCGTGGGAAAATGGTGTTGGTACAGCAATGCTGACACAGGACTCTTCAGAGAGTATTACATAATTATGATCCCAGGAGACGCAATCTGCTTAAACAGAATCCACCAAAGGAGAGCGATACAACCTGAGCCCTGACCAGGTGCTTTCTTTCATTAAAACATTTCTGTGTGGTCATAGGCCATGTGAACGGTGGAGGTACATCTTAGGCTTCCTGTGAGCACACACACGACCATGCTGATTAAGGCTTCTGTGCCAAAGCCAGGCGCTGTCATCACTAGCTTGTGCTGTGTGATTTTTAACTGCTATGATTCATGCATTTTTTCACAGTTTATCATACAAAATGACACTGAATTGGAGACATATTGCAACTTGTAAACTGGGCAGGTGAAATGAAAGTGCAGATAAGCAATATTGCCACACATTCATAATGTGAGCTGACAGGAATCGGGCGTAAGTTGCCAGAATGTTGCTGTAAAAATACAGTGACAATGTTACAGGCATTATTGGGATGTCATTTTTAGTGACAGTATACTTTACACTTTATATATATAATGTATATGTTAATGTACCAACATGTTTCAGCGATTAATAGTTGCTTTTTACAGTATAATGTAACAGTGGTACAGTGTAGGCCACATGATGTCTTAGAGTTCATGAACACTGTAAAATACAACACTAAAAATGAATTTAAAAAAACAACTTTACTAAAAAATGTTTTAAATTACAGCATTTGACAGTATAATTGTATTGTCTTAAAATGGGCACATAACTTACAGTTAACCAATTAAAATGATTTTAAGCATTTTTAACATCCAGCAGCCTTTATCATCTATCAGTGTGACCAGTGTATCTTTTCCTTGGAAAATTGCCTAATGCTGAAATAAAGGCCTCCTGACAGCAAAAGCCATGTTCCTAAGGTCACATGATGAGATTGAAAAGCATGGATCAAACATGCACGAGCAGGGCTGTGAAAAGGTCCACGCTCGTGATCAGTGAGATCAGATAAACGGTCAGGGTGAAGTGTGGGAGTTGACAGGGGGAGGCTGGGCGCTGATGCGAGCCGCAGTGCATTCATTAGAGGAGACCTCCACCGACACCGAAAATGGACGCCTTTCTCTAAAAAAGCCCTTCCTTCTCGCTTCAAAAAGCTAAACGGACAGGATGTGTCCAATGGGCCACAGCAGACTTGTTCTATATCAGTGTGTTTGTATCATCGAGCTCCAGATAAGAGGAGTTTATGCTGCACATGTATAATGAATGCGAGGATGCGCTTGCAGATCCACTATGAAGACGATTTCATCATGTATCATATTTTCCCCCGTTCGGTTTGATTTAACAAACATTTGCCGTGACAACCGAACGCAGGCGAAGAGCTTTGGGAAAATCGACAGCTGAGCTTGCAAGCTTGCAATTTGGCATCAATTGACCGCTCTTTACATTCCACATGGACACACACATGCAAACAGAAACATCCAAACATCCCCCCAAAATCGCGAGCACACACGCAGACTAGATACGATTTTACATTATTGCTTACCAGTGTAGTTTGTCTCCTGTTTGAATCCCGTCGCGCTCCCAAAGAGGAAGACGAGGAAAGAGAATTGCATATCAAGAGAAATTGACTGTAAACGAGTTAGCAAAGAAAAGAATGGCGGGGTTTGCTCGTCTCGGGGACTGACGCTTTTAAAATATCGTCAAATAATAATCATAAAAAACAAGTTACAAATGTGAATCTCTCAAGACAGATAGTATATAGGAGAGATATTCAACGCGCACACGTCCCCACGTCACTCGAGCACGGATTTGTCTAGAGCGCGTGTAGCCAATGCGTGTGCGTGACTGCGTCTCCCCCGCCCGCGCCGCAACCCTTCGCTCGCTCTATCCGTCCCTTTACTTACCCCCTGAGTGTGTGTGTGTGAGAGAGAGAGAGAGAGAGAGAGAGAGAGAGAGAGAGAGAGAGAGAGAGAGAGAGAGAGAGAGAGAGAGAGAGAGAGAGAGAGAGAGAGAGAGAGAGAGAGAGAGAGAGAGAGAGAGAGTCGTAAGCAACTTGTCGCATACCAAATCCTGGCAGACCAGACGAAATATTCGCGCCATTGTGCTTTTGAAATTGAAGCCTTTTTCCCCGACCACCGTCACACACAAACACCATCTCCTGGGACAGATCATTCACAAAGTGGGCAAGAGCCTAAGTGTGTAGGCCTATTATATTATTGGTATTATTACACACACACACACACACACACACACGGACACACGTGAGTGTGTGATAATACCAATATAATAATACCAATTGACCTTGTGGGTGCAGCTTATAAATCATAACGAAATTATGTTTTTCTAAAATAGTAGACAGTTTTCTGTGATGGTGGGTGGGTTTATGGCTAGTATGGTTAGTGTAGGTGGATAGAATATATGGTTTGTACAGTATAAAAATCAGTACGCCTATGTTGTCCCCATAAAACATGGAAACCTTGCCTGCATTTTGGGGACTAAATGTTCCCACCAGGACAGAACAATGTGAAATCGCACACATATACCAATTCTACATGCGCATTATTTCACATACTCCACAGTAGTTGAATATTCCTTTGGAATCAGCATATATTTAAAAAAAACTCAAATGCATTTCAATATTGTCTCTTGTGGAAATAGGCCTACTGCAAGTACTTTCTCTTGCCATTTTTTTTTTTTTTTTTGCATTTTGCACAATGATTTAATTAATATATTTTACTTGACTACATTAAAAAAAGAACCCAATGAACTGCAAAATGTAGGTTATGAGATGCTTTTATGTGTCTGTGTGTTGATTTCATGATCACTTGTAAGGTTTGTATAAATAATTAAATCAATATTTCCTTTATAAATTAAATAAATCGTACCTGACTTCTGACAACTCTCTGTATCTAATATCACCAAGAATTTCATTTTCTTGGACATGCACAGATATAAAATATAATTTATATTCGGAATAATTACAAACAAAAATCTGATTAATTCAGGCATATGCCAGATATTTACTCAGGTTTTTAGAAACCAGAACCATAGCCTAATCCGTTTATGCCAATATAGTAATGCAGTAATATTGTACATGATATTTACATAATCGTAATATGACCATACGCGCAAAAAATCTAAATAACGTTTGAGTGAAAATGTTAAAATGCGACAAGGTTTGTGTGAGGTTAGGTTTAGGGGATATAAAATATCATTAGCACAAGAAGTCAATGTAAAGTCCCCACCATAAGCATGCTCGACATATTGTCCTCGTTGGTTTTTGCCTTTGCAGGAGATAAGAGAATCAGGCATCTTGGAGATGATGTTAGTACCGCACTGCTAATGAATGCAATGTTATCCAGCCTGAAAAGAGCACTGAGTTCCGCAGAGGGAGAGAGAGAGAGAGAGAGCGAGAGAGAGAGAGAGAGACGGAGAGGGGGGTGTATGGAGGGAGGGAGTGAAAATGGCAGGTTGACTGCGACAGATGCCTCAAAATTGGCTTTGAGCGGGTGAGAGTCTATTTCTTATGCTTTCTGTCGTTTAAAAAACCAATAATCTCTCTCTCTCTCTCTCTCTCTCTCTCTCTCTCTCTCTCTCTCTCCTCTCTCTCTCTCTCTCTCTCTCTCTCTCCTCTCTCTCTCTCTCTCTCTCTCTCTCTGTGTGTGTGTGTGTGGACGTGGATAAATAATCTGAGGTCGAGTATAGAGTGAAAGCGTGATTCATGTGAAAAAGACTAGTCCCAGTTTTGGACCAAGGAAGGGTTTTTTGAGAGCCTGCCATTGGTCTAGTCCTCGTGCGAGCGCATGACGTTGCCAAGATATATTCCTCATTAAGCAGACTGTCAAATGACCAAACTCAGACATCTGCATAGTTGTACAGTGAACTACGACCTTCAAAGGTTTTCTCGATAGATATTCATGTTCATTTTCTTTCTCCACCTCTCACACACATGGAGCAGGGAATGGCTAATGCTGGGTGACAGCTCTTTCATGCAGTAATGTTGGTGAAAGAGAGCTATATCCAACTCTTGACTGACCCCCCCTCATATAAGCACACACTAACACACATAGTCTATTAGCTGTTGCATTGAGACCAAGCAAATACGTGCGCGCGAACAAGTGAAACACCTCGGCATAAGAAATTACTGAGATGCGACTGTTATGACATCCTACTCAAACACAAATATGCAGAGATAGAAATAGAAAGAGAGAGAGAGAGAGAGAGAGAGAGAGAGAGAGAGAGAGAGAGAGAGAGAGAGAGAGAGAGAGAGAGAGAGAGAGAGAGAGAGAGAGAGTTTTAATCAATTGGACTGCACGCTTCCCTGAGGCAATGGAACGATGAACCGCAGAGCAGAGAAGCACTTAACAGTCCCAGTGCGGAAAATACACACGCTAATATACACACATTCACATTGCTCTGTCGTTGAAAGCTGTATACGTTTTTTAAAAATATATATATAATAAAATACATTTACTATGTCATTGTAGTGCAGGGACAACTATAAGTAAGCTATTACCTCGATTTCTTTAAAATGTTTCTTTGTGGCGCGATAAAACATTTCTATCCCAAACAGCTCGACACAGCAAATGTTGGCTCAGCCAAACACTTGAGTTTGGGGCGGGGCTATATGCGTTTTCGACAAATAGAACATAAGGTGTTCAGGAAACTTATTTGAAAACGATCATTCTATCTGTAATTCTGTTTGTTGCCGCTAGGGGCACAGGATCAGTGCATATTGTAATGCTTACTATATGTAATTGTATATTGTAATTTACACGTCATATCACACCCCTTCTCAACACACATACAAACAAACACAATAAAACACACTAATGATGTAATAATAGTGGTACCTAACCTATTTTTAGCTGTCATTCTTTATATTCATTCACATTATATAGACCTACAGCACATTCATTTAGCAATAAGACTTTGTTTGGAACATATGACTGTGTTCAAAACATTTATAGATGATTCTTTTTTTTGCTGCATGGTCTTGAAAAGCAGCCTTGAATGATTTCAGCACCACGGACAGCGCTTCCCATAACGCCGCAGTTTCAATACAAACTCTTAACCACTAGAGGGCACTACGAGCGCTGATCTTTTCAAATCTGCTGTCAGGCAAGTGTGTTTTGTGGTGTTTACATCATGACACATCAGGAAAAGAGCCTGGCTAAATAAGACCGTTTAAAGCGTTTTAATTGAGTTTTTCTCCCTCAAATGTGTCAACATTCTGCAGAAAGGCAGTGAACCAATCACAGCCAAAACACAACAGTACACAATATTTACACAAGAAGAAATACTCAAAATATTTGAACTCAGGCTTCTGAGTCACTCTTATTTCAAACAATATGTTCAGCACTTTAAATTTGTTCATAAGTAATTCCCACTTTAGCATTTGATGATAACATTAACAATAAAACAAACAATTCACATGATGAGAAATAACAACTAAAGTTCAGTTATATATCACCTGCAGAATTAAAGGCAATAGTTACAGTTCTCTTATGTGCGCTAATGTGTAAGTCTAAGTGAATGATTTGTCAGTTCTGGTGTGTGCGATTGTCAAGTGTTCTGCATGAACCCCGTTCGATCCAGTGCAGTTTAATATGCTACAATTTCACAACAACAACATTCAGTCTTAAAAAGAGGCATTTTGCTACAAACAGTTTTTTACTTTCTTTTCTCATATAAAAAACTATATCTTGCCTTGCATCATATTTTCTGTTTCTCGTCTATGCATTATGTCAATTAAAAACAAATACTCTATAAACTTTGTCTTCCGTCTGCGATTAGCATGGAGAGGCGCTCATGCGCATATGTGTGTGATAGTGTGGGGGTGGCACTGCAGCGGGTGCTGCGGACATGGGCAGGGTCTGGGATGCTGCAGCTGCCCCGTGCGCCCCGGGGTGGAGAGGATGGTTGTGGGGGAATGAAGCTGCAGAACCTGACGATGGCATCTGGTAACCAGCTCCAGAGTTGGGGCTGGAAGACGCGGTGATTCCCGGAGACGATGTGTTCTGCTGGCCGCCGGTCTTCGGCGGGTGTTGGGGGTTCTGGGTGAGCTGGATGGAGATGTCGCTGGAGATCTCAGAGGCGCTCCGTGCGCGCTGGGGGGGAGGCCAGGTCTCTGGATGCAGGTACTGGCCACTGTAGTCGCTGCCCTCGGAAAGGCGGGGGCGATAGAGAGCCGGGTGAGGCCGATACATCTCCTCTTCTGCATAACGTTTCATAAAGAGATACACTGACATCACGCCGGCACCCTGAGAGAATATGTGAGAACGAGAGAGAGAGACAATGAAGAGACAATGAAGAGATGTCTTAACCTTAAGCCACATTCCAAATGTCCAGTATATGGGACAAAAATGTTTTAGATGTTCTTGCCTTATGTTAACAGTTATTTTGTCAGACTCTTAGAACATAACATCAGTAAGAGTCTCTTATTCTCACCAAGGCTGAATAAGAGTTTATAAATACAGCAATATAGTCATAGTGAATACATTTAATGTAATTTATTTCTGTGATGGCAGAAATCATTCTAATATGCTGATTTGTTGCTCAAGAAAATATCTTATTATTATCAATGTTGAAAATAGGGGTGTAACGGTACACAAAACTAACGGTTCGGTACGTCACAGTTCGGTACAGCAGTTTTACAAAATTGCTTTTTTATTTATTTTTATTAAACAGTGGTTTACTGAAGAGAAAAAAATAAGTGTCTGTCCTTAAATGAATTAAATTATAACTAAAAGTTTATTGAAGATATTGCTGTAAACTATATAAGGAGCCCTTACTTGGACATTAATATTAAAGGTTAAAGGTGCTCTATGTAAAAATTATCCAAAAGCCACTAGGCCTAGGCACTATATTTTGTTCAGTTGAGTACTTACAATATCCCAAATGTTTCCAACTATTTGTAAATCGTGAGAAATTGCTATTTTAACCAAGGAACCGGGACGTGTGAGGGAGTCGCCTGTCATTTGCGTCATATCCGTGTTACCCCTTCGGTTTCCGGTTTTATTTTGCAGAAACACTTTACTCTTACTGCAGTGTGAACAAGTGTCATAGCAGCCGCAGAGCAAACGCACAGAGTAACGTCATAACATCATTTTCAACACATTCAGATGTATCTAATATGATAAACAGAGCTGCGTTACCTCATACTCATGGCCGGAAAAGCGGAAGTGGTGCCGGCGACTGTGTCATAAAAATAAAAGTCCAGCCGGAGACGGTGTCATAATAAAAGTCCCGCCACTCTTCTCAATAAAAATCGCTCCTGCGGCCTTGCTCAGCTCTACAACACTCTGCCCTGCTCTGCTTCATACTACAGTAACATTAATAATCACATCCATGAACATGATTTCTGCCCGAGTCCTATCCCGATTCTTTTCCACCGGCTGTAAGGTGAAGACCACATGTCCCATGATTCTGAGCTCAAACGTGATGTCATCAAACTACGCCTTTGTTTTGAACAGGCAAAAGTTACATAGTGCAGCTTTAAAGGTCCCGTTCTTCGTGTTCTTTTGAAGCTTTGATAGTGTTTACAGTGTGCAATATAACATGTGTTCATGTTTCGCGTGTAAAAAAAAACAGTATTTTTTAACACAATTTACTTATCTGTACACCGCTGTTTTCACTGTCCTAAAAACGGCTGATGACTTCCTTTATTCTATGAAGTCCCTCCTTCAGAAATACGTAACGAGTTCTGATTGTGCCAGCGGTTCCCGTGTTGTGATTTGACCGCAGCTTAGCAAACGTGGCACGGTTCCTGTGTTGTGATTGGACAGCAGCTTAGCGCACGTGGAAAGGTCACGCCTCTTAACGGGAGATATATGCGCTTAATGATCTCTACAGCGTCCCTGGGAAAGCCAAACAAAGGTGATTTGACTCCGGGATGAAAATAACAGCGTCTCGACGACATGGCGACAAACACACTCAAACGCAACAATTTCTTTTCTCCACGCGACCGTCCTCTTCTCCACGTGGGACAGCAACAAGACCACGCCCCCTTTTTTGCATATTCTTGTGGGCGGAGGTTAGTCTGTTCTACTGTTCTACTGACGTCATTTATGAAGGAAGTACCAGGATGTAGTCCAAGCCAGCCGTTCGCTGTAGGCTTTGAAAGGGAACTTCTGTTAAATAAGATATCTCGCTTGGCATTGAACTTTGAGCTTTATAATTTTACAGGTATTATTTATGCTCTAACAGCAACATTACACACTAACTAAAGTTTGAACAATGGGATCACGAAGAACGGGACCTTTAACAACAGAGCCCAAACTATTAGCCTAAATTCAGTTGATATTTATTTTTAGGTATAATAATCAACACTCAAATACACAAACATGTAAACTTCACATAAGGCAGTTTTTGCAATAACTTATAAATCTAATTATAAATTTTTTTTTTCTCCAATTCGTTGTTGAAATATAATCATTTATTCACACTGACTGTCATTTTCATGACAGGTTTATTTAAACATACATGAAATAATCAAGACATTACTAACAGGTTAAGAAGAATATAATGAATATATAGGCTAACATACACTCACCTAAATGATTATTAGGAACACCATACTAATACTGTGTTTGACCCCCTTTCGCCTTCAGAACTGCCTTAATTCTACATGGCATTGATTCAACAAGGTGCTGAAAGCATTCTTTAGAAATGTTGGCCCATATTGATTGGATAGCATCTTGCAGTTGATGGAGATTTGTGGGATGCACATCCAGGGCACGAAGCTCCCGTTCCACCACATCCCAAAGATGCTCTATTCGGTTGAGATCTGGTGACTGTGGGGGCCATTTTAGTACAGTGAACTCATTGTCATGTTCAAGAGACCAATTTTAAATGATTCGAGCTTTGTGACATGGTGCATTATCCTGCTGGAAGTAGCCATCAGAGGATGGGTACATGGTGGTCATAAAGGGATGGACATGGTCAGAAACAATGCTCAGGTAGGCCGTGGCATTTAAACGATGCCCAATTGGCACTAAGGGGCCTAAAGTGTGCCAAGAAAACATCCCGCACACTATTACACCACCATCACCAGCCTGCACAGTGGTAACAAGGCATGATGGATCCATGTTCTCATTCTGATTATGCCAAATTCTGACTCTACCATCTGAATGTCTCAACAGAAATCGGGACTCATCAGACCAGGCAACATTTTTCCAGTCTTCAACTGTCCAATTTTGGTGAGCTTGTGCAAATTGCAGCCTCTTTTTCCTATTTGTAGTGGAGATGAGTGGTACCCGGTGGGGTCTTCTGCTGTTGTAGCCCATCCGCCTCAAGGTTGTGCGTGTTGTGGCTTCACAAATGCTTTGCTGCATACCTCGGTTGTAACGAGTGGTTATTTCAGTCAAAGTTGCTCTTCTATCAGCTTGAATCAGTCGGCCCATTCTCCTCTGACCTCTAGCATCAACAAGGCATTTTCGCCCACAGGACTGCCGCATACTGGATATTTTTCCCTTTTCACACCATTCTTTGTAAACCCTAGAAATGGTTGTGCGTGAAAATCCCAGTAATTGAGCAGATTGTGAAATACTCAGACCAGCCCGTCTGGCACCAACAACCATGCCACGCTCAAAATTGCTTAAATCACCTTTCTTTCCCATTCTGACATTCAGTTTGGAGTTCAGGAGATTGTCTTGACCAGGACCACACCCCTAAATGCATTGAAGCAACTGCCATGTGATTGGTTGATTAGATAATTGCATTAATGAGAAATTGAACAGGTGTTCCTAATAATCCTTTAGGTGAGTGTAGTGCATATGTTTAGAGAAATAGTTGATTTCTCTAGTGAATAAAATCCTGTGGACACTGAATGACTGCCTGAGGTAGGCTAAATGTGGTGCTACATGACATTTAGTTTACAAGCAGTTATATTGTGGTCTTTCCGCCGTTGAAACACTGATTAAGCGATTACACCACATATGATACATGACAGTAAGTTGTAATGTATCCTCAACATACCTTCAGATGTTCATTCATGTTTATTCTTTAGGAAGAGATGATTGATCGCGTTCATTTGAACTGAGGCGCCTATTCAGTGATCAGTCACGCCACATTAAAGAGCGTCTGCATTTATCGTTTGAATTTCGTGAAAAAAATTACAGAATACTTAATATGTTCATGTGGGAACTAGAATTGAAGTGTGTTCCGCGCTTAAAACAAGCCGACTGTTAACTGTTAAAGATTGCATTTGTAAATCGGTACACACGTGCACCGAACCGAAAGCCCCGTACCGAAATGGCTCGCCGTTACACCCCTAGTTGAAAACAGTTGTGCTGCGTAATATTGTTGAAGAAACCATGATACATTTTTTCAGGATTCTTTGATAAATAGAAAGTTCAAAAGAACAGCATTTATTAGAATTAGATGGTTTTTTTTAATGTAAAATTCATATCTGTCACTCTGTTACTCCAGACTTTTGGAGTTATTTAAATAATCCGATATTTTTAACTTTGTATCTTGTTATTTTTATTATTATAGAATGTTTGAAAATATGCAATTTATGTATGTATTTATTAACTATTTATTGAGTAATGGTTACGCAACGACATTCTTCCTTGAAAAACTTAAAGGTGAATATAAGAGGTGTGATTTTTGCAGCAATCCCTCTTTGCCCTTGTTTTAATTTTCTCTCTCACACACACTGACAATCTAATGTTTCCTTCAGCGACCATAATAGTAAAAGGATCCTGCTGAACCAAGGGGAAAAAAAGAGTTCAAACTTCAATTTTGCTTAATCCTCATTTTATGGGCACAGAACAGCTGACAGACAGCCTGTGATCTGCAGCTCTCACTGCTCCATCATCCACTTCTTCACAAACACTGACCTTCATAATCACCTCAATAACATCTGCATTTGAGTCATAATTATCTGAAAACCTAAAAACCTCATGTGTCATCATGTGTGAATATCAAATCCCTTATATTGACCTCCTTGAGCTCAGGTTACCTTTTTCTATTGCGGTCAATGAAAACAATATGATTAACTGCTCTAAATACAGTATTCAGGTCCAGCGTAATAACTAAAATGGAGCTCATCTGAAGATCCACATTCATAATACATAAAGAGTGCACTCGAAGGTCTTGCCATCAACTGAAGTGTATGTCAGGGCAGGGTCATGTTAAAAGCATCTGCTTCAGCAGCATCAAGTGACATAATTACGGTACCATCATTTGTCAACCCCTGAGGGGCTAGAAGCATGGATATGCTCAAGTCATTGGAGCTTTCACAAGAGATATGACTACATCTTGGCTATTCCAGGTCAAGGGGCTTGAATTTACACTGAGCAAACAAAATGACATAGAAAAAAGGCAGATGAACTGATACTGTATTTTGGACTGAAATTTCATCTTCTGACCTCTTTGAGCAGGAATGAGCTGGCAGCAAATGCAAAGGACCAGCCATAGTGGTAGTTGAAGAACTGTTCTGGCTCCCGCGGCCGGTTCATTACTTCATCATTGATACTGGAGATATACAGCACCAACCCCACTACCAGACTCAACCCTGAGAGAAAGAGAGACGATAACAGATGAGTGAAGAAAAATCAACAGAACACCAAAATCCTGGCTGCCACCTTCTGAAAAAAAGAAATGTTAAAGTCACCATGAAATCAATTTCTTATTTTATAGAATATTGCAGTGTTTATAGAATGCTGCAGTGATGTTATTTTTTTGTAGGCCAACCCAGAAGGTTGAATCACCCTGCTTCCCTGGGGGGAAAAAAGAGAAAAAAAGCCCAATTGGATTTTTCAGAATATTGCAGAAAATGACAGTTATGCGCTATTGAAATGAATGAATTGCAATAATAATTTAATAATAAAAGTAACCTAATTTCAGACCTTATTTCAGGCACTTAACCAAAAACTAAGGGTGCTTCGATTGAATGGGCGCCAATCGTTATCGGACGATAGTTTGATATAGTTTGATCGGTGGTCTCTATTAAGGCCAATCAGAAGAGCCGATCAGATGATGCAAATCTCGCAAGACAATTTTTCTAGTGCAGCTCAAATTGCTTCCAATTGCTAAAAATCTATATTTCATTTATATAGTGAAGACTATGCAGTGTTGTTTTACATTTGATTACTTTCTGTTGATAAAGACTGTTTAGTTTTTTTTATTTGTATCATTTATTTCACAAGAATGCTCTATTTGTTAAGTTCCTAATCACCTCTAAGAACGGGAATGGAATAGGTTGCCTCCCAATAAATAAAGTTGTCAATTCATGATACTTTCTCACCATTTAATTTTTTTATACTTAAAATACATTGTTGTTTAGAATAGTATTATTTATTTTGGTATTATTTATTTTGGCCAAGATTGCAGTGTTTATAGTATGCTGTAGTGATGTTATATTTTTGTAGGCCAACCCAGAAGGTTGAATCACCCTGCTTCCCTGAGGGGAAAAAGAGAAAAAAAGCCCAATTGGATTTTTCAGAATATTGCAGAAAATAAGCTCAAAAACAATAGATCCCTATGGAGCTATTCACACCGGGCACGATCAATCGAGGTGTGACGAAGGGGGCCGTCCAATTAGATGAGCTTTAGATCACATACCTGGAGCCGCTGCTGTTGTACAAAAGGGTGAGATTGGGGTTTTGAAAACCAGTGTAAACACAGAAAAAAGTTTTCCGAAAGAGAGAAGAGAATGGATGTCCTCGTTATCACTGGTGTCTGAGAACAGATTTATTCTCACTTTTACTTTATATTTCATCATATATCCCTGAATTATGCGATCTGAAGAGCTTGAAACAGAGTGCAGTGTGTCTGTTTTCTTCTGGCTGCGCGTGTGTTATTATGAGTCAGAGAGCACTCATTCGGTCTAGATCTGTCAATCATATTACGTGATCATAACTCCTGCTCTTCAGGATGATGACGTCCTGTACACATCCTCATTTTGAGTTCCATGAATAAATAACCGAGAGTAACGTTTATACAGATGAAACATATATCTCACTTTATAATTTACTTATCATACACCATTCCCAAGTCAAGAGTCATATATATAGCCTGACAAGATGCTGGGTCTGGGAAGACACCATTGGCAGGGCTCAATCCGAAGGGCGGGATAAACGGTTTTCTTTCAAATTCCCTCTGCACGCAATAGGATAGCGCTACAACCAGCCAGAGCAACGAAGAAGGTGAAGCGGAGCTAGTTGATAGATTCAACTTTTGCCGTATCCGGTCGGCAAAACTCCGGACACATCTTCCTTTTTTAAGAATGACTTCAGTGCCGTTCTTTTTTCTTTTTTCAAAGAAAAGCTTAACTTCAAGTCTTCCAGAGCCGTGGCCAAAGGCGATTTAAAAGACCGCTGTTCGCCAGCTTCTTTGTTTAAAAGTAGCATGCAGAACCGCGGCAACTCTGCCATCATTATGTTAAGCCCGCCCACCGACTCTATACACGATGTGATTGGCCTGACTAGAGTTTGGTTTATCCAGCTCGCAAGCCAACAGAGAGTTTCTAGACACCCTGGCTGCGAATTAAATTAGCTGCCACTAGGGTGCGTCTAGATTTCTAGGCTATCATATATACTGACCCAAAAGCAATATCTTGAAAACTAGAGCCAATCAACATCATTTTCGTTCTTCGTGAATGAGAAGTAGTAAAGATTGACTACATTTATTTCAGAAGCATTTTGGCTGTAGACCAGTGTTATAAACACAACAAGGCTAGTGAGTAAATGAGTTCGCTCTCGAAGTGGAACTCAACACTGCATCTGGATCGATGCTATGGGGAACGGCATCAGCGTGACCGTTGTCTGAAGCACGTGTGCCAACACAGCAATTGGCTGATGACAGTCCACAACGTCACTATCGGAACGCCATATTAGGCATTTACTATGAATAAGCACTCAAACAGCTGTTAGAGGAAGTGTGTGCCTCAGTGTCCAAGGTTTTTGACACCTGAGGACACACACATCTTGTGCATTATGTGTTTGGGTGAGGAGCATGCATGGTCAGTTCTCGAGGGAGTTGAATGCACCCATTGTGAGAGATTCACAATGAGGCAGCTCTGTTCACGGTTGGCCCAATTCTCGAGGGGCGTGGGACAAGCGTCTGTGCCCCGTGGCTCAGGCCCTGCGGTTGCTGAGGCACAGCGGAGTCCGAAGTCATGGAGATCTCTGGTCGAGCTGCAGTGGCGTAGCGCAAATCTGCGGGCCCCCCTGCGAACCGCAAGTCAAAGGCCCCAGGCAATTTAGCCTATATTTACTAGTTTATTTCATAATTTATTTTATTTTATTATCACGGGAAATGTCACACGTGAAATTATTGTCCATCATTTTGCGAGCAATTGTTGATAAAGAAAGTCGAGCCAGTGGATATCACACAAGCAATGTGCAAATTTTGAGCCCAGTCAAATATTCACCACAAAGTGGAAGTAAAAATTGACTGAGCTTTTGACATCTCATGCTGCATTAAAGGCGCATACACTCCCAGAGACGATGAGAGCTGGATCTACTTCAACATGAAAGAATTGAACAAATTTATTTTCTTAATATTTCTCTTGTAGCCCATACACTTTCACACACTCATCAGATGGACTTTATTTTCGGTTTGCACCGTTAGTTTGTTGTCATGGATGTTAATTTGATTCGTCATTCTATTCAGCTGTGTGTGATTAATTACCCTGTGTGTCACCTGTTCTCAGTTGTCCGGTCTCGTCTTTATTACAGTTGTGTTGGATTGTTTGCCTCTATGTTGGATTTACCCTGTGACTGTGTAGATTATTAAAGATTGCTTGAATCTCATCTTTATCTTCGTGTGTTTTTGAACAACCTGAGCGTGACATACATAGTGAAAATATTAGAAGAGAAGTATTTTGTGTTATACAAGTTGTTTTTGAAAGGAGTAAATTAATCTAACATTTTATTATCCTTGCAACACGACAGTTATGCGCTATTGAAATGAATGAATTGCAATAATAATTTAATAATAAAAGTAGCCTAATTTCAGACCTTATTTCAGGCACTTAACCAAAAACTAAGGGTGCTTCGATTGAATGGGCGCCAATCGTTATCGGACGATAGTTTGATATAGTTTGATCGGTGGTCTCTATTAAGGCCAATCAGAAGAGCCGATCAGATGATGCAAATCTCGCAAGACAATTTTTCTAGTGCAGCTGAAATTGCTTCCAATTGCTAAAAATCTATATTTCATTTATACAGTGAAGACTATGCAGTGTTGTTTTACATTTGATTACTTTCTGTTGATAAAGACTGTTTAGATTTTTTTCGAACGGGAATGGAAAAGTTGTCAATTCATGATACTTTCTCACCATTTAATTTTTTTATTCTTAAAATACATTGTTGTTTAGAATAGTATTATTTATTTTGGTGATCGGTATCGGTGATCGTATCGGCCAATACTGCTTCCAGTGATTAGTAATCGCCCAGAAAAGACCAGGGTCTGGATTCACAAAATATTTTCTTCTTATTTTCTAACTTAAGAATATTTTATATTCCCAAAAACTTTTCTAAAGAATGTTCTTATCTTTTTTCTTATGAGTGTTCTTAAGATAAAATTTAAGAAGTATTTATATTCACAAAAAGAATGTACTTTGAAATCATTGTAAATAACTTCTTAAAGTAAGGATAACCTCCAACCTATCTTAAATACCAATACTACTGTTAATGTGTCACAAATTGTAGTTTTAAGACTTTTTCAGGCGAGAATGTACTTTTTTAAAGATTAAATCTGTTGTTTATTTATAAAGAGAGCGCCTATTTACAATTTTATCTGGCGTTTTCGGAGTTGTGAGATCCAGGCGATCAGCGGGTGTTCAGCGCTCGTTAATCCCGCCGAGAGCAGCCTTTCCACGGCTAGTCCTTCTGACGTCTGCCGTGGACTCTGATGTCTCTGAGATATGATTCGTCTTGTGTAGATCTAACGGCTGATCTTTGGTAGCCGAGCAGCGTTCTTGATAAACGGCTAGGCTCTTATAAAATAACGATTTTACAGACACGGCACATAAAAAAAAACGACATTGAGTGATTAACTCCCGTCAAGCCAGTCACAACAAAAATAGTATGCACACTTATTATGATATCTACGGTAATCAGCAGGAAGCGCAAAAAGACGGGCTTTGAGGTGTTTTTCATTCAGCGAGTCTTCAGTAATACCTTTCAATAAAATAACACCATATAATAATTTTTTTACTTAAGAAGAAAATAAAAGGTAAGATGTTCTTAAGAAAATATTTGAAAAAAATAAAATATTCTTATTTCTTAAGAATTTTTCAAGAATTGTACTTAGGAACATTCTTACGAACTAAGAATTTTCTTAACTTCTTTCTAAAGAAGATTTTCGTGAATCCGGCCCCTGATCAGAGCACCTTTACAAAAAATCCACTGCCTTCAGGACGATAGAACCGGAAGTGATAAAATGCTAACTACAAAAATATGTCATCCCTGCAGCACTCTATTATAAGTGATTTGTCCATGCACATCCTCATTTATTTTTGTATTCATGTGCCCTCATAATCTTTATTCAAAATAACTTCCCTCCATCTTGCAACAACATCTCTTCTCTGATGATGTGTTTACTGGTGTGAGGGCGGGACAAACTGTCACTCAAATGACATCACAGCAACAACAAACCACAATGATTCAATCAATATCCCGATGGACAAAATCAAGTCCATTTTTTCTTGTTTGAGAAGCCATTTCACTCAGATATACATAACAATAAGGAAGAAAAGACAATCAAAACGTATTTTTCATGCCGACTTAAAGGGGTCATGAATTGATAAATCAAATTTTCAGGATTACTCCAGCAACAAAATGATAGAGATGCTTCTGAGGATTGCAAAACATTTTGAAGTGCCAAGTTGTGGAAAAACACAGGCTTTCCATTGCCTTCCTAACATAAAGAAAGTGTGGATAAACTTTATTTTTAATGCGTCAGTAAGCAGTGGGCATTTACTTCCAAGTCTTGAATGCAATGAATTAAGTACAGTATATAGCCCATCAAAACAGAGAGGGTAAAAAGAGAAAATAGCTTATTACTTCTTAATTATGATGTTTTTGATGTAGAAATCTGGATAACAATATAAGTGGACCTCAGAGAACATTATAACATTTTAAAATGCAGTTCATGACTCCGTTAAAGGTGCAGTATATGATTTCTGAGAAAAGCTTTTTTGTAATGTTAGCTATAGTAACAGGACAGTTTTGAGTGTCATTGTTTGTCTGAAGCTGATGTGCTGCTGCCAACTAACAACCAACTCTTGATTGGATACACTCTTGTGTACTGTCTGTATCAAAGACTTTATATACAAAAAGATGGTGTACTCTTATTACTATGAATTGGAGAAAGAGAAATTTGCAATATGGCGGAATAAGACCTTCTAAAGAAAAGAGCCAATCACTGATTGGTAAAGTCATCGCATCACTGCAGCTGCCATTAGAAGCTCTGGTTCCTATAGAAACAGTCTTGTTTCTAAGATGCACGCTTAGGGATGCACATGTGCATTACACTGTTTCTACATTGGATGTGAGCAACTAAAAATAAAACCTATTATAAACAGTGATTCTGTCTACACTCGATGTGGCGCGATGCAAGCAACAAATCTCCGACTGATGCCTCATTCTATTTATGAAGGACAAACGCTTTGCAACGGGCACTTTGTTGCGTCCAGTATAGACAGTCTTTATCTGTTGTGGCGAGATCGCATCCGGTGTAGACACGGTGTTAGCTTGGTTTTTTGTGATGATATGAGCGTTTAGAAACATGATTTATGAGATAGTTGTTGTCAGATTTCATTGGAGATATCAAATATTAAATTGAATCGTAATCTTGGTGAACAGTTTTGGAGAATTTGATGTTTCCCCATTCAAAGAGATAGGAGCTGCACTTGCATGCCTGAGAGGCATTTCAAAGATGGCCGCAGAGTGAAATGACTTGTCTTTAAGGGACTTTGAGTGTACGTTAATTTTTTGTTCTTCCTTGTTGTTCTTTCATCATCTTAGCTTTATTTTCACTAAGCATTATATTGCTTCTCTTCAGCTATGATAAAGAGAAAAGAGACATCCACTCTTGCATTGCGTGTTTGTGCATTTTTGGGGTGGAGCAATGAAGGGAGGGATACGTGTGTTTGTTTGGGTTGATTTCAAATATCAACAGTATCTCCCAAAAATTGCTTACTGCACCTTTAAATGCAGCTACTTGAAAAAAGAGAAATAACAACAACAGTAATAAACAATATATATAAATAACTGTTCTGTGATGAGGACTTCATCAGCCTTCCTGTCAGGCCCCTGAGGACTTAATGCTCAGCCAACTCGGCCAACTCAACAGACACACAATACTGTACAGACTCCAGGGCTTTGCCCAGCTACTGATGAGAGGAAATCAGCTTAATCTAAATAAACCACAGCCCCACACGCTCCTCACTGCAGCACAGAGATGCATGGAGGGCAGAGGAGATAAAATGAGGGGAGCAGAGCAATGTGTGTATGTGTATGAGAGAATGACATCAAAACTGTACGAGGACCAGGTGAGAATGGGTGAGAAAAGCTCAACATGCACAAGCTGAGAAATGCTTGTAATATTTATCGCAACAGCAGAATGACTGACTCGAGTCTCTCTCACCCACATGCAAAAACACAACATTCCTGCAAACATCAGCTACATTTCACAGCTGCTCCATCTAACGGCACTATCAGCATGCTTGATCTTTACTTTTTAATGGCTTCTTTCAACTGAAGCACTGCTCAGCCCCGAGCAGTCTGAAATGCCCATTACATATTCAATGGCAGGCTGATAGAGAACACAGAGAGAAAAGGACAAGTAAAAAGGTGTTTTTCAAGGGCGGTCTGTCAGGAAGTCTGTGCTGCAGGAGGAGAGAGGTGTTTCTGATCAAGTTGAAGGTCTTTTCTGGCCGTGTGCAAGGTTGAGGTAGCGGTGCAGTAAACAACAGTGGCATCTGCATACAAATAAGTTCTACATTCAGAGTGGGTTAGGGTTAGGCTCTTACTGCGGCCTGTTATGAAAGTGCTATTTCATAAACATTTACAGTGGGGTTCAAACCAAGTTTATGAGGGAAAATGCTTTTATTTAGCATTTTTTATTTAATATTTTTTGTTCATTATAAAGAAGAAAAAAAATACTAACAAATAATCCTTAGTGCTCGATATTTTGCTTTAATGACAGCAGCACACAAGCAGCACAAACTTAACAAGTTTGTGTAAAACCTGATGATCAAGTTTTCCAGCATGGTTTGAGCATCCAAATAGCATCTTGTCCTTCAAAGGAGTAGTTCACTTTCAAATGAAAATGACTCCATGATTTACTCACCCTCAAGCCATCCTAGGTGTATATGACTTTCTTCTTTCTGATGAACACAATCGGAGTTATATGAATAAATATCCTGATGTTTCCAAGCTTTTTATTAAAAAGAGCTTAAAAAGATTAAAAATAGTATTAAAAAAGTTTTAAAAAGAGCTTGTGACTAAACCTAGTAACTGCATTGGATCCTCAAACTGTCGGTTAAACCTCATAACTCCAACCCGCCTCTTTTGTAAATGAAGTGCTGCATGCCGTTTGAACCATCTCTACTTGTTTGCAATACAGGGGTAAATAAAGAACTCGTTCTTTGAATAAGTACAGTGTTTTCTTTACTCAAGAAACACTAAAGGCTAATGTTTTATAGATTTGAGGACCAGAGAAGAGTGTCTTTGTCTAGAATTTCTCATTGAGTCATAGTCGATACTGTCTTAAATAGCCTGTGCGTACTTCGTCCTTAATAACATGAGATTTTGGCCAAATGACAGAAAAAAAGTCACAGACGAATTGGGATCACTTCAGGGAGCCCCTATCAGCTTCGAGATATAGAGAACAGGCCAATGGGCCATTGGCGTGCAAGATTTGCATCTCGCGCTCCGCCCCGCACCGCGGGTATAAACAGGAAGCGAGAGCAGCGCACTATTGTTTTTCACTGAGGAGCCGAACTAGTGACTCGGCCATGCAGTGATGGTACAGCAACTGTGGCGACGGGACGTACGTCTCCGTTCCCTCCTTCAGGGAACGAGGGTTGCCATACATAACCGAGACGTTCCCTTTCAGTCGGTCACGTTCGACGTACGTCGGACATCACCGACGAATTGGGATCCCTTTGGAAAACGCCACAGTTACTACCACTTCCAGCGCCCAGCGAAGAGCCCCTCAGACCCCGTCTGTTCCGGGTGGGAAAACTCACGCAGGCAGAGTCACTGCTGCTGTTCCGCAAGACCCACTCAGCAGACTATTGGATAACGCTGGGAAAGCGTGCCCGGAGGGACGCTGCAGAAGCCACATCATGCCCGGAGGGAGTTACCTTGTAGAGAATACACATATGGACTGGCCTTGGGCAGTGCAACATACGGAAGTCCCAGGGGTGGCCCTGGCCTGTTGCAGGCGGGGGAACGACACCTTACTGAGACGGCAGAGGAACTCTGCAGAGGGAAAGACACGAGCTCGCCGTAGGGAGCTGTACCGTGGAAAATACACATATGGGACCGCCGTAGGGGTCACAACATACGGAACCCAGCCTGACACAAGTTCCACAAATGCATACAAGTGTCAGATCTGGCGTCGGACACTCCGCCACATCCAACTGCCGGGGGTTGCGGAGGACTCAACAGGGTTCGCCATTTCCTGGGGAACTTGACTGGAGAAATAAACGCACATATCTGTTCCATGGGGAAGGGAATGGCGCAGTAAGCCGACACTAGAACGGGCACTTCAGTGTTGCTGACTATAGGAAGCGAGCACACGAGAAGCAACCGGTTCTACACATAGGCTATAGAACCTAGCGAACGTGTTAGGTGTCGCCCAGCCCGCAGCTCTACAAATGTCTGTCAGCGAGGCGCCACGAGCCAGCACCCAGGAAGAAGCTACACCCCTGGTGGAGTGAGCACTAACCCCGAGCGGGCAGGGCACGTCTTGGGATTCATATGCCAAGACAATGGCATCCACTATCCAGTGGGCCATCCTCTGCTTGGAGACAGCCTTTCCCTTCTGCTGGCCTCCAAACAGACGAAGAGCTGCTCTGAGGACCTAAAGCTTTGTTTCTGTCAACATAGATGCACAGGGCACGAACTGGACAGAGAAAAGCCAGGGCTGGGTCTGCCTCCTCCAAGGGCAGCGCTTGCAGGCTCACCACTTGGTCCCAAAAAGGGAGTAGTGAGAACCTTGGGCACATATCCAGGCCGGGGTCTCAGGATTACCTGACAGTTACCTGGCCCGAATTCCAGGCACGATTCGTCGACCGAAAATGCCTGCAGGTCCCCTACCCTCTTAACCGAGGCCAATGCAACCAGGAGTATTGTCTTTAGAGACAAGATTTTCAGCTCAGATGACTGCAAAGGCTCGAAGGGCGCCCTCTGCAATGCGGTTAGCACCAGAGTTAAGTCCCAAGAGGGTATAGAGGGAGGACGAGGCGGATTTAGTCTCCTCGCCCCCCTCAGACCTCAACCTGCTTGCCTAAGGACTCACCATTTACCAGGTCGTGATTTGCGGCAATGGCGGTAACGTATACCTTGAGGGTGGAGGGAGACAGCCTTCGCTCCAACCCGTCTTGAAGAAAAGAGAGCATAGATCTGACTGAACACTTTCGGGGGTCTTCTCAGTGAGAAGAGCACCAATCGACGAACAGGTTCCACTTCAGCGCATATAGCCGTCTCATAGAGGGGGCTCTGGAGGAAGTGATGGTGTCAACTACCGCTTGCGGTAGGTCACCTAGAACCTCCGCGTCCTGTCCAGGGACCAGACATGGTGTTTCCAGAGGTCCGGACGTGGGTGCCACAGGGTGCCCCGTCTCTGAGTTACGAGGTCCTTCCTCAGAGGAATGGGCCAAGGAGGTGCTGTCGCGAGGAGAACTAGTTCCGCGAACCAAGACCTGTTGGGCCAATACGGAGCTACCAAGAGGAGCTGCTCCTCGTCCTCCCTGACCTTGCACAGTGTCTGTGCGAGAAGGCTCACTGGGGGAAACATATTTGCGTAGACCCCAGGGCCAGCTGTGTGCCAGGGCATCTGTGCCGAGGGTTCGAGATAGTTGAGAAGGCGAACACCACGCTCTCTCATGGGAGCAATGGCTGCCTCCACGACTTTCGTGAAGACACGTGGCGACACCTGAAGATGCGTTTCTGCGTTAACATTCTGAATGGCATCCTGTGAAGGGAGCGGTTCAAGTATAGCAGATCTAAGATCGGCCGCATTTCTTGGGTACAATGAAGTACGGGCTGTAGAACCCGGACTCCATATCGGCTGGAGGGACCGGCTCTATCGCGTCCTTCGCCAGTAGGACAGCGACCTCCGCCTGAAGCACAGGGGCGTCCTTCTTCGATACTGAAGTGAAGTGAACGCCCCTGACTTTGGGGGAGCGCCGGGCGAACTGAATCGCATAGCCGAGTCTGATGGTACTGATGAGCCGGCGAGACGGGCTGGTAAGCACTAGCCAGGCTCCCAGAGACCGTGCAAGCGGGATCAACGGCACCACAGACGTACCCGCAGCGGGGCAGCGTAGCGGCATACAGGGACCCGACGGACAGCATGGTAGCGGCCCGCAGTGGGGTCTGAGTGTGCTGTGCAACACTACCTGCTTCCACTGAGGGGGTGTGCGAGTGTGGGAAGGCCGCTCGTGTGCGTTCCCACAGCCGGCACCCTCTGCTGGCGATTTGGAGAGGCACCAGAGGCTGACAAGGCATGGGAGCGTTGTACACCGCCCAGCGCGCTCTCCAAATGAATGAGGGGCTGAGCATGGCAAGGCTTTGTGGCGTTGCACACGGTCTGCCTCACCTCCTTCCTCAGCGGGGAACAAGAGCGGTGAGGCATAGCGTTGCACACTGTCGTCCACGCACCGCTGAGAAGAGGGGAATGAGAGTGGTGAGGCTTTGTAGCGTCACACACTGCCATTCTCGCCCTCTTGTGGGGAGGGGAATGAGAGTGGCGAGGCTTTGTAGCGTCACTCGCTGCCATTCCTGAACTTCCGAGACCCAGAGGTATTGGAACTGCTCTTGAGAATTTGGGTACCACTGGCTGTTTTTAACACCAGTGGCGGAACAGAATTACTAATGGTTTTCCACCCGGCCCTCCTCCGGGGGAAGAACAGTTCCTGACCAAATCCGGGTCAATGGTGTTTCTGGACCAGGGTGGACATCGTCTGGCCAAGGGCCAGAGCTGTGCGCAGCTCAACCTCGGCTCAGAACTACCCTCGTGCACTAAGCAGGGCGGAGGTGGCCTGCCAGTGGCACTGCCACCCCACCGATGAGGGTAGTGAGAGAGAGGAAAACTTTATAGAGATTATGGCCCTATTGGTATTCCATATTTTGGCACCAAATAGTTCCACAATGCCAAAGCCTTCCAATGCACATCCGGGAAAAGGCAAGGGGTGGGCAAGGCGATTTATGCGTTGCACTATGCCTCAGCCACCCGGGAAAGCATGGCTGTCAAGTATGAATCTTATTCAGCACGAGCGCCCACTGTTATAGTGGGAATCTCAGCATCATCTTCATTTTCGACACATAACAGCCCTCTCTCCGATGCAGCGATTGACATCTGTCCTCTGCTAGAGCCCCAAATGAAACGCTAGGTCACCTTTTTTTAAGGACCAGCAATCCCATCTGTAAGCTACCAGCAGACATGTGAGATATTGACCGCGCTAAAAACTCAAACCCTCACACGGAAGGTGAGATGAACAGCACGTCGACGTGATCCCGTTCCCCTGAGAGAACACGGATCACCCACGAACACAGTCTCAACATGTTTATGCGAGAGGGATCATGTCCGTCAGGACAGGAAACAACTGCTCTTTTGTGAGGAAACGCTCTTTCAACAGTGCTGAAGCACCCAGGGGAAGACCGTGGCAGCACACAGGAGGTAAGTGCAGTCCTGTGTCTGCACTCACTTAAACAAACGTCCTCACCAACCGACAGTTGCTGTGAGAACAGCAGTTTGTTATGCTGATGGTGAGCATGCGATCGCGCTGATTGTGCCTTTTCGCCAACACAAAGCGTCCTTCTCGTTCTCTGGAGTATCTCTCTTGTAGATAGGCTCTCTTTTAGAAAAGCAGTCTTGCTTCATCAATGCCGTTCGGTTCCGAAATGAATGACAATAGTGCGCTGCTCTCGCTTCCTGTTTATACCCGAGGTACGGGGCGGAGCGCCAGATGCAAATCTCGCACGCCAATGGCCCATTGGCCTGTTCTCTATATCTCGAAGCTGATAGGGGCTCCCTGAAGTGATCCCAATTCATCAGTGACGTCCGACAAATATTAAAGAGCCCCTATTATGGATTTTTGAACATTACCTTTCATGTAGTGTGTAACATAGCTCTAAGTGAATGAAAACATCCTACAAAGTTTTAAATCTGAAAGTGCACCGTATATAAAGTTATTGTCTCTCTAAAGTAAGAGGCGACTCTGAGTCAAATAAATGAATCATTTTTCAAACAAATCTTAAGCCGTTTCGTTGTGACGTCACGACGAAACATTAGCATATTGCCCATCCAGGTATTGTGCGCGCAGACACCAGGGAAAACGTATACACTGCAGCTGATTTCTGTGGATACTGGATACATCATGGCGAGAAGACGCTGTGCTCTACAATGTGAATGTAAAGCCAGTTTTTTTCACTGCCCAAGGACAAGCATTTAAAGAATCAGTGGTTAAAGTTTATCTTTATAATGATACCACAGCAGTATAGCCTGAACATTCTGCTGTGTTCCGGTCATTTTACTGACGACTGCTTCTTAAAACTACAGTAATCGCGTTCAACGATGGATTCATAAGCCGGTTGTTATTGAAGAATGTACCCAGTTTATTTGGACCAGCTTCTTCCTCCTCTGAATCACAACCTGTAAGTATGATTAATAATTGTTGCTGTTATGTTCTCTGTATCATGCACAATACGTTTTTAGTTGTGTGTGTTGTGTATGCTCCGCACAGCTTGTAGGTCTCTGGCTAACCAGCTAACAGCAATATGTGTTTGCTCGCAATTGTCTAGAAGTGTGTCAAATGTTTGTCATTGTTATTACTTGGAGTTATGGTAAAGAATAGAGCAATACGTTGGTGTACAACTTATCAATACGTTTCTGTATATATCATGACTGTTTGGGTGTTTACCACCGAGCTGTGGGCTAGTATACCAATCACAACTTACTGGGTCATCTGACCAATCACCGCAGATTAGCATCATGCAAAGGAGGGGTTTAGAAAAATGAATTGTTGAGTGAATCCTTTGGGATTCGTTGATAAATGCATATTTTAAGATAATGAAAGTGTTTTTTGACCTTGCATGCATGTAAACCTGTTGTTGGGGACTCCCAAAACAAAAATAGGAACCTTTCAAATGCCTTAATAGGGGCACTTTAAAGGTGCAGTGTGTAGATTTTAGTGGCATCTAGTGGTGAGGTTGCGAATTGCAACTGCCCACCACTCACCCCTCCCTTTCAAAGCACATAGAGAAGCTATGGTGGCCAACACAGGACAAAGATGTCATCTGAGACAGCAGAGAGTATCACGCTCTATAGAGAAGTTTGTCCGTTTAGGGCTACTGTAGAAACATGGCGGCACAAAATGGTGACTTCACTGTAAGGAGACCCGAGGTGTATGTAGATAGAAAAGGCTCATTCTAAGATAATAAAAACTGTTCATTATGTAAATCGACTCCATCCATGAAATAAACACAAGACCACCATGCAGATATAAATTTGTCTTAGATACATACAGTGAGGAAAATAAGTATTTGAACACCCTGCTATTCGCACTTGGAAATCATGGAGGGGTCTGAAATTGTCATCGTTGGTGCATGTCCACTGTGAGAGACATAATCTAAAAAAAAAAAAATCCAGAAATCACAATATATGATTTTTTAACTATTAATTTGTATGATACAGCTGCAAATAAGTATTTGAACCCCTGTCTATCAGCTAGCATTCTGACCCTCAAAGACCTGTTAGTCTGCCTTTAAAATGTCCACCTCCACTCCATTTATTATCCTAAATTAGATGCACCTGTTTGAGGTCGTTAGCTGCATAAAGACACCTGTCCACCCCATACAATCAGTAAGAATCCAACTACTAACATGGCCAAGACCAAAGAGCTGTCCAAAGACACTAGAGACAAAATTGTACACCTCCACAAGGCTGGAAAGGGCTACGGGAAATTGCCAAGCAGCTTGGTGAAAAAAGGTCCACTGTTGGAGCAATCATTAGAAAATGGAAGAAGCTAAACATGACTGTCAATCTTCCTTGGACTGGGGCTCCATGCATGATCTCACCTCGTGGGGTCTCAGTGATCCTAAGAAAGGTGAGAAATCAGCCCAGAACTACACGGGAGGAGCTGGTCAATGACCTGAAAAGAGCTGGGACCACCATTTCCAAGGTTACTGTTGGTAATACACTAAGACGTCATGGTTTGAAATCATGCATAGCATGAAAGGTTCCCCTGCTTAAACCAGCACATGTCAAGGCCCGTCTTAAGTTTGCCAATGACCATTTGGATGAACCAGAGTCATGGGAGAAAGTCATGTGGTCAGATGAGACCAAAATAGAACTTTTTGGTCATAATTCCACTAAACGTGTTTGGAGGAAGAAGAATGATGAGTACCATCCCAAGAACACCATCCCTACTGTGAAGCATGGGGGTGGTAGCATCATGCTTTGGGGGTGTTTTTCTGCACATGGGACAGGGCGATTGCACTGTATTAAGGAGAGGAAGACCGGGCCATGTATTGCGAGATTTTGGGGAACAACCTCCTTCCCTCAGTTAGAGCGTTGAAGATGGGTCGAGGCTGGGTCTTCCAACATGACAATGACCCGAAGCACACAGCCAGGATAACCAAGGAGTGGTTCTGTAAGAAGCATATCAAGGTTCTGGCGTGGCCTAGCCAGTCTCCAGACCTAAACCCAATAGAGAATCTTTGGAGGGAGCTCAAACTCTGTGTTTCTCAGCGACAGGCCAGAAACCTGACTGATCTAGAGAAGATCTGTGTGGAGGAGTGGGCCAAAATCCCACTTTTGGTGAAAAACTACAGGAAACGTTTGACCTCTGTAATTACAAACAAAGGCTACTGTACCAAATATTAACATTGATTTTCTCAGTTGTTCAAATACTTATTTGCAGCTGTATCATACAAATAAATAGTTAAAAAATCATACATTGTGATTTCTGGAATTTTTTTTTTAAAGATTATGTCTCTCACAGTCGACATGCACCTACGATGACAATTTCAGACCCCTCCATGATTTCTAAGTGGGAGAACTTGCAAAATAGCAGGGCGTTCAAATACTTATTTTCCTCACTGTAATTTCAGCAGTTTTACAGTGCTACTTAGCTACTTAGGACAAATATAATGTACAGAAGTAGCTGCACAGCTTAAATACAAAATTAAAGTTTTTGAAGGAAAATATAAGTAAAGACACTCTGATGACAATTTTTATGTGAAATGTGCATATTTACCCCCAGTTGTCATGGTATGGGGAAAATTTTAGGTTTTTTTTACTTGAAACCAATTTTATTGGATTCCCTGACCCCAAAAATGTACACTTTGACACCAAATTAGTCATTATAGCAATAACAGAAGCAAAGATATGGGCTCTAGAGTATTTTCTGTGCATTGGCGGCCATTTTTGAAAAAACCTGTTTATTTCTGATACAAAGTGTGATCTCACTTGTGTCTTAGCATACATTTATTTGTTTGACCCTAAAGTACTTCCATACCAAAGGTGACCTTTGCATCATGACTTGAAGTCAAAGGTCTATTTTTTTGGGCTTAACCTCCCTACTAAGAGGGAGATTTGAAGAAAGACTGTAGAAAGAGAGATGAGATACATTACAAAAGAAAAAAAAAAAGGAATATCACTGTAAAATAAAGGGTTATGATCAGGAAAGAACTTTTGGAACTGCAATAATATTAGAAAACTTTCCAGTGCTGGAGAGAGCTGAGCAGGAAGGCCTGAAAACAGATGTAGAGGTTGCTTTGATTCGCTCCATTCGTGAGTAACACTGATTTTGAGTGTCATTGTTTGTCTGGAGCTGCAACAAACTCTTGTTTTATATTTACTATTGTACTGTATGTAAATTTGTTTGTGCTTCCTTGTCGTTCGTTCATCATCTTCGCTTTATTTATCGTGAAGCTTTATTTTGTTGCGCTTGTGCTACGATAAATAACGTTAGACATCCACTCTTGAATTGCATATGTATGAAGGCCAGCAAGTGAGAGTTGTTCAGGCTGATGACTGTTAGAGAATACGGTGTTTACTGTTTAGTGTCCTTGTTAGTGCACGCTCCCGTCTCACATGCAGCGATCAGGGTTCGAGACCGACTCAGAGCAGGGCGGTTAGGATTGGAGGGTGAGCTTTGGAGGAGGAGCGATGAAGAGAGGGGTGTGTTTATTTAGGTTGATTTCAAATATCAACAATGTTCAGCAATGACTTTGAGAAATGACTTACCCAACCTTTAACAGATTCATAATTTTCAGGTAAGTTAGAACAGCCTGAACTGCAACCGGTGACAATAACAATACAGTGAAATAATAAACTATAAACTAACTACAACCAATTAACTAGCCCTCTAAACATGAAAAAATATTTCATCATACATTTAGCCAGTATAGCTGCATTTTTCGTGGTGTGGGAATTTTGTGTGTCAAATGTGCCTTTGTAAAATGTTGCTATAATAGCTGAATAATAATGCTAGAAAGCCTTATGCACATGGTACTTGTAATTTTTAAAATAGTCTATTGATTGTATTTCATGATTAAAATCTATTTTCACATTCATCTTGACTGAGGGGACAGGATAGTCCAAGTTCATACAGCAATGCCTACTACTGTCTACTCCTGCTTGATTCTCACTAATGAGCATGTTTTATATTTTATAAACTTGCTGACATCTGCTGGTGCAGAACTGAATTGCATGTTCAGATATTTGAGGTATTATATTGGGGAATAAATCTGGCACCACTGACTGATGAGTTTAATCTTCACATTTACCTAATATGGGACACATCAGGCATTTGTGCCTACGTGAATAGATGACTACATTTTTGCTCATAAGAAAATCATAAGAACAAAAGAATGATATGTAACCGTGTAGTGAGAGCTGTCACGTGACAGATGGCTTAGTTATGGCACCCATATGATAGAGTTGTTATTTTACAGAACAACTAATGCAATTCAAATACAGCATTTCCACCAAAGAATCTCTGGCACTTCCAAAAACTGATAAATAATAAACAGATGGTGTGATTTCATGCTCAGACACAGGTTTATGATTGGAGAAGACATCATTAATGCACTACAGATGGTACTGCTGCATTCTAATGAGTACAGAACACAAAGTCTTCACACATCTAATCCTCCTGAAAAGGATCTGCATTAAATATGTTATGAACTATTTTTAACAGTAAGAGATTGATTCAAAAGAATGTTCCTCCAGGCCTATTTTGTGATGACATAATTATAGATGGCACAATATCTATCCTAAAAGTGTTATATATATATATATATATATATATATATATATATATATATATATATATATATATATATATATATATATATATATATATATATATAATGTCTAATATACTTAGATATAACTATCAAAGGGATACAAAAAATTGATTAATTTCAGCAAGTGTGCCCTAAGAGCAATGCCCACCTTAGAAATGGAAAGGTTTTTCGCTACCTGAGAGGATGAAGAAGATTCCAGAAATGAAGGCCAGGATGGTGCGCTGCGGACGAATGTGACCCACGTTACTGATGATGAAGGCCATGAAAACAAAGAGCAGAGACACCATAGGGAAGGGTGTAGCTGTCCGCACCATCTCTGCCAGAACACAAAATACATGTGCATGAGAGTTGTGTGTGTAGATATGGATGTGTTACTTTGACTTGAACTTGAACATTCACTCACTGAGGATATTTGCAGTGTTTTCTGTGGTGATTTCAATCTCTGGCTCTGTGAAATACTCAGAGGCGACACATCTACCTTTCTCTGCACCTAAAACAGTGAGGCAAAGGATGTAATGAAAGATACATGTAATTAACAGCATTTTAACAGTATGTAGCAAAAAAAGAATATAATTTGATTAAAAAAATATATAAGTAGGTAGATAAATCTTTACCTTAATTCACAGTAAATAATATTTATTATAATATAATATAATATTTTAATAATTTGATTTGGCATCAGTACAATGATAAATTATTCAATTATAATTATAAAATTATTTAATTTTGCAAACAACTTTTTTACACTACTTTTCCCACAACATATGAACGGGTCTTTATACAAGATGACAGGACATATTTAATACATTTACAAAAGTTTGAGGTTGGTAAGATTATTTAAAGTGTTTGAAAGAAGTCTCTTATGCTCATTAAGACTGCATTTATTTGATCAATAATACAGTAATATTGTGAAATACTATTACATTTTAAAATTTTCAATTTAAAACATAAAAACTTACATTTTGCCACATGATCCCTCAGAAACCATTCTAATATGCTGATTTGGTGCTCAAGAAAGATTTTTATATTTATCAAGGTTAAAATCAGTTTTGTAGCTTAATATTTTTGTGGAAACTGTGAACCATTTTTTTTCAGGCTTCATTGATGAATATAAAGTTCACAAGAACAGCATTTATTTGACATACAAATCTTTTGTAACATTATAAATGTCTGTAGTGTCACATTTGTATCAATTTAATGCATCTTTAATTAATAAAGCATTTAATTCTTTCAAAATGACCCCAAACTATTGAATGGTAGTGTATATATATATATATATATTGTAAAGGGGGATCAGGCAGGCAGATCATCCTATATTGCATCCTTGGCATCCAAAAGTTGTATCAAAAAGTACTATGGAAGACCTTAGTATTGTTTGCATATAAAGTATGTGTGTGTCCACACCTGCTATGAAACACACTCTCCAGAGGCCAGAATGCAATGCCATCTTGACATCCACAGTTTGGTTCTGCTGCAGTACGATTCCCTCCTCCATCAGCAGCCAATAATCCGTCGCCACGGCAACCCCCACCAACAGCAGTCCACACGCCCCAAACACTGTGGAGAGCAGAGTCAGAGCCCTGCTGCTGCAAGAGCTCATCTGCACACACACACACACACACACACACACACACACACACACACACACACACACACACACACACACACACACACACACACACACACACACACACACACACACACACACACACACACACACACACACACACACACACACACACACACACATATGAACTGTCTGCACCCAAGGTCCAAATCACAGCAAAAACATTAGGGAAATGAGCAGCGGGGAGTGAAACAGCACCATAAAATCTAGACACTTCTGCACAATCTGTGTTATTCTTCAGTTCACCAGTAAAAAATGCCAGGAGAAAACAGAGAGGATGAGTGTAAAAGATCATGAGAGACAGTTCCTTCCTATCCCGCTGTGCCGGTAATCAACCAATCGCACAAAAGGTCAGAGTTCACCAGGCTTAACGGGTGGCAGTCATTGAAGCAGAAAGTGAAACGTTATTGGCAGTGATTCACATCACACACAAGTGCCTACAGAGTCATGAGTCATAGCTTTACTGTGAGACAGACCTCGTCCGTATGGAGAAAAAAAGCAGATGTAGACACACACACACACACACCGGACCTGCTCACTAATTCACATTGGCAACCCATGCACTGTGATGCACTGTGGGAGAACAGAATCTGATGAAAGCTGCTATTAGATTAGTTAATCCAAAAATGACAATCCTTTCAATACGACTCCCCCTTATGACTTTAATTATTTTGTTGAACTCGAAGAGAAATTTTAAATACTTCCCTCTAGTATTTAGTATTTAGTATCTAGTATAGTGTATATCCATATGGATCCATATGACTTGGAATGTAGTCTTCTGAAGCCATACAACAGTTTTGTGAGGAACAGACAGAAATTTAAGTCGCTATTCAATGATCAGCTGTTAGCGACCGAATAATTGCATCAAGTGAATTGAACTTAACCAGATGAGTCAAATCATTCAGACTGGTTTTGTGAAATTGATATTCATTAGAGAAACAATCGTTCACATATCGAATGATTTTCAGTATTAAGCTGTCAGACCGCATTATTTTAGCATTTTTAAAGACCCCCGTGGTGTAAATCAAGTGTTTAATGTTGTTTATATGTCTAGGTGGTGTTTTTAATATGCTTTCAGACAAACCATGTGCAAATTCATAAGTCAACACACAACTGCTGAATATTTTCTCCTTAAAACTGCAGTGAACCAAAGAAATTTGAAGTTTGAAATCACTGGTGTTTCTGACGTCACAAACTACCTTGAAACCAATCAGCACGATTCGGCACGATTACAAACCGCTCTCGGTCCGGAATTCTCGGCACGGTTGTCTAATCGTGCTGGAAGAATCCATGAAGTGACATCGCCACTCAGGATTGGTCACTTGTCTCTCTGTAGCTGGCTAAGCTCTACTGTATATGAGCGACGCAAACACAAATTAATAATACAATTAAAAGAAATATCAAAATAGGATCTGATTATACTCCATAATGCGGTCGTTATTTACATCTCTTACATATTATCAGTAAAGCGTTGTGCTACCAACGACTGACACTTTTGTATTACATTCCAAAAAGCGGCCGTCTCAGCCACACATTGGAAAATGAAACCAGAACCGTACCAGCTAGCCTGGATCGGCATGGAATAGAACGGTTACGCAATGAGAACCGTTCGTGCCGACGGTGGAAAAGCGGCTAATGTGAGGGCGGGCGTTTAGCATATCATCATTACTATGCTGTCTCAAGAGAAGGGGAGTCTCAAGAGAAGCCATTCCGGTATATTTTTCTCTGGATATGAAAAATCGGTGGATTATGTATATGATGTAAATGATGATGTTATGACGAACTCCACTGACGTTCTAAGTTGTTCAAAGCGTTTCTAAGGATACTGACTGATACTGAAGTCAGACTGAGATGGCGAATGGGAATATGGTTTGTGTAACATTAGCAACACATTATAAGCTGTTCGCTAACGTAGTCAAGCAAAAGACTCATCATATTAATTACCGTTATGTGTCCGATGTTGTCAAGAGATTTGTGCAGCGTTTACTACAGTAACTTGAGAAAAAGTTGACCGAGTGGGTGTCTGAGCTTGTGGGAGTGAGCGGGGACGGGGCTAATGTGCATATTCATGGTACCACATATACTAAATGAAGAGTTACATTCAAGCTACTTTAAGACTTGAAGACATTTTTTTCACAGGAAAAAAAACTTTTAAATATGTAATTTTAGTGATCAAAGATGAGCTTTAAGGGATAAAGTTATTGACTACATAGGGACTTTAAAATAATCGTGTTTAACACTGGAATTCAATGGTGATGGTGAAAAAATTACTATTTCCTGTACAGAAAATTACACCCATCAGAGAGTTGAAAAATATAAAATAGCTCTTTAGCTCCACCCACTCCCATGAAGCACTGTGAATGATGTAATCGAGTTGGTCTCCCTATGCCTATAATATATATATAGCCTATATATATATATATATATATATATATATATAGCCTATATATATAGCCTATATATATATATATATATATATATATATATATATATATATATATATATATATATATATATATATATATATATATATATATATATGCATATTTTGCAATAAACTTGAAAAAAAAAAGTTTGTATACATATAATCAATATATAAATGATTTGTATTTTTCCATCGATTTTAATCAGATTATGCTGTATGCAATGCTTCATGCGATTGTAGTTCTTTCCCTTACTAAAACCGTTAAGACACGTTTTTTGTCCAATTTTCAAAACCTTTTTTGCTTCAAAGACTATTTTAAAATCCCTATGGGAACTCTATTCCTCTCCATTCCTCTATTCCTTTAATGATTTAAAACATTGTTATTTTAGTGTTGTTTATGATTCATATTCTACTATATTATTTATTCATATTTTGAATTAGCTTTTATTTATATACAGTCAAACCCCAAATTTTCTCACATTATCACAGTTTATTCGCTATAGTTTAGAAAATGGTAATAAAATAACTTTGATAGAAAGATATGTGGATTACAATCAACCAATCAGCTGTTAAATTTAAGTACACAATTAGATAATAGCAATTTAGGTCAACCAGTGACCAAGCAGTGCTTAATTCTGTTCGGTCTGTGGTGTAAAAGGTCGCATTAGCAATTAAAGAAAAAACACTTAAGCAAAACATGGTCAGGTCGAAGTGTCTGAATAATTTGGGTCCCAAATTTTTATCAATTTTACTGGTAGTCCACTGTATGAAGAATTTTTGGGTATAGTATGTCACAGTTGACTTTATTTTGCTATCCTCGCTTACATAAATGAACTATAGTGTCCCGCACCCACTAGTAAAAAATTATATCTTTTGTCTGAATTATTTTTTTCAACTTATTTTATTTCAGTTAGTTGCCAAGGCAAGATTTCGAATTCCCTTTCGAGGGAACTCAACACTGCGTCATAATGTTGACGCTTTGGGGAATGCCAAAGCGTCAACGTTATGACGCAGCGCCTCATTCCCTCTCAGGGAACCAGGGTTATATTAATAACCTAGACATTTTCTTTTAAGTTCTTTAAGTTTTTCATCTAATATTTATTATTTATTTATTTTCAGCTTTATTCCAGTGCATTAAAAAAAGGATAAAGAAATGTTCAGACTGTAGAGGAACAGAGGCAGGGCAAGAAAAGACGGAGGAGAGGCCATATATGGGGCAGCTAACTAAAAATGGCAGTATGTAAATGTCAGAGCGTACAGTATGAACTCTATGTGAAATGCGCTGTAAAACTAAGATTAGATCCCTTTTTTTCTGACCATGTGCATCTCTCTAATTCACCCAGAGCTGAGCTATGATCGATTCTTAATTAATGAGGGGAATGAATGGATGACAAGCACTGACGATAACTTGAAAGGTCTTTTCAAAGTGAAATGTGACTTTTGCTCTCTATCATTGTCTCGGCATCTGTGCTGAGCTGGTACAGGAACGATATCATCCTGTCCTGTCTACCTGTTTAAAGATTATGATTTGACATGAGATTAATGAAATGAATGCTGTCATTCGGTTACATGCATGAGGTTGAAAGAATCCGTTTCCTGTCTCCGCAGTCACTCATCTGCTGCTGCTATGGCGACTTTTATGATGGTTATTTTTGAAGAGTGTGTGAGAGAGAATGTGTCTGAGTGTATGTGTGTGTGTGTGTGTGTGTGTGCTTTTTCATGCTGTCATTTCCTGTGTGTTTCTCAGAGCTGGTGATTCAGAGCAGCACCCTGAGCAACAATAGAGGGATAAAAAGAGAAAAGGTAAGAAAGAGAAAAAAGACTCTTGGCTTCCAAATTGAATCTCAGGTGTCTAGACGAGATCTTAGCACCATCTGTGAATATCAGAGAGTTCGACCTTTTGCCGTTCGTCCTGCCGCAAAGAATGACACAAGCCTTAACACTAGCTGTCAACAGATGATGAACCCCAGCAAATGATGGACAGATTTTGCAATGCAGTGAAAAAAGGCACAGCGAGAAGGCGGAGGAGAAAAAGTGCTGGTGCTGAGCACTTTGAAGGAAACACAACAGAAGCAGAGACCAACAATGTCAAACCTCAGCTTGATCGTCTACACTGAGAATGTTCTCCTGGACTCTTCTGCCCTCAGCGCTTCTGCCCCCTCAAGGCCGTGTGTACTGATGTAGAAGAGAGGTTACTTCTCCATGACAAAATCAGTCCGTCCAAGTTTGACCTCAAACTCGCCTGGTCAGCCACTGCTGACTTTTTTTTTTCATTTGGACCTTTTTGCATTTTTTGGGGTTTGATCTTGTCCTTTGCTAAAGGAAATTTTCGTGCCTGGAAAAATTGTCCTATACTATCCTATAATCCCCTGAGCTGTCGCCACACATTATGTGCACTTATCATGTCAATATAGGATAAGTGCACTTGATCCAAAATATTAAAGGAACAGTTCACCCAAAAATGAAAAATCTTGTTGCTCTAAACCTGTATGCATCTCTATTTTCTGTGGAACGCATAAGAGGACATTTAAAAAAAAACCTTAGTGTTTTTTTCTCTCTCTCTCCACACAATGAAAGTCCATGAGGTCCAGTTTTGTTTTAACCTCACTTTCTTTTATTGTATTGCCAAAAAAAATAAAAATAATAATAATTAATTGAAACATTCTCCAAAATATAGGTACGAAAGTCTACATGTTTGGAATGACATGAGGTTGAGTAAATATATATATATATATATATATATATATATATATATATATATATATATATATATATATATATATATATATATATATATATATATATTTTTTTTTTTTTTTTTTTTTTTTGTGAACTGTCTCTTTAAATCTTTTTGTATGATTTTGTTTAAAGGAACCATAAGATATTAAGTAGATATATATGAACGTATTACAATACATACAGTGTTAACAACATACATACAGTGAGGAACGGGGACAGAGAGAAGAGAAAGAGTGCCAAACCAGATGTAGGCTAATGTATGGAAAGACCTTGGCCCAGTAATGATGGAGTTCCCACCTACATGCCAGTGCGCGCCTCCTGAGGCACTTGACTGAGCCAGTTACACAGTCAACTACCTCAGCTACCATTCACTCACCAACAAAAAACAACTGCAAATGTTAGTTTCACAGCATGCCAGTCTCCTAAATGACTCTGGAGGTTTACAATTCACAACGGACCACAAACAACTCTCTCAAACGGACGTCCTGTGATAAATGTTCATACTAAGAAAACATGCGACGCGCTCTCAGACCTGCTGGTATTCTGTAACACGGTCGACGCAAAGCCATAACACATACACGTTCGTTTTCTATAAGTTCTGTCAATAACACTTGACAAAAGTTCAAATGTGTTTCGACTCAGTCACGCATTAGTTGAGAACAGTAAAGGACAATGAAAACAGACTGTACTCACCCTGCCCGTGCGCGTGGTGCTGACGAGTATGCAGCGAGCGCGCAGGCACAAGCCTCACACCAGGGGTGCCTGGCAAAATATCCGCGCTCTCTCTCTCTCTCTGTCGTCTTCCCCTCCCTCTTTCTTTTTCTCTCTTACGTGCGTATTTCCCACTGATACCCCGTTATCTTCTCCCCCTCACGTCTTCACGCTTACAGTTTATCCCAGCAAAACGAAAGAGAGCGAGGCAACGCATGTGCGTGTGAATATGTAGCCTAGTAGGGCTTGGGTTAGTAATGCGCAATGGAAAATGTACTTTTGCATTATATATGGACAGACAAGAAAGATAGTTAGGCTTATGTTTGGTGTCAGTGCGTTTGACAGGTAAAAAACGTTTTGCAAACCATTTATGGTTTACAAATGCACAATATGGTATTGGTTATCGGCCGATATTAGATAATTTTTAGTTTATCTGTATTAATCGATATAGGAAAGCCATTCCCGGCTAACATTCTCAGAACTTCAGCAAACGTTGAGGCAGAGTTATAAACAAACATTCAAATCAATTTTATCTGGTCTTTATTTGAACTGTAAAATAGACACTAAACTAAGTGCTGTCCTGTAAAATCTAAAATGTTGCTACCATATTTTTTACGGTAAAGTTCTGGCAACCACAGCTGCTGTTTTTTACCGTAAATTTTACGGGGATTTTTTTTTCTTTCTACAGTGTAGTCAGTAGTGTACAGTCTAAAAAAAAAAGGTTCCATATGGCACCACAAATGGTTCTTCGTTGTAATCATAGAGGAACCACTTTTGGTGCTATATAGCACCATATCTTAACATGTTCTGTATATGGTAGCGGTGCTATATAGCACCTTAGTTAGCGGTGCTATATAGCACCTTAGTCAAAGAACCGGTGAAGAACCTCAGAAGAACCACCAAAGCACCAAAATTGGTGCTATATAGCACTTAAAAAGGTTCCCCTATGATTACGAGCCAAGAACCATTTTTGGTGCCATATAGAACCTTTTTTTTTTTTAGAGTGTATTGTGGGAAGACAGTCGAGCAGAGAGCAGCATAATTTACAGTAAATGAGTGAGTCAGAAAAAGGAGACATAAAACAAATTTTCTCCTTACTTTAGCAATTAGTGCAATTTTCAATGAATTTGTCAGAATTCAAAGGGAAGTATTTACAGCAGCATCAACATCCAAGATTTACATGCCTCTGAATCTTTGTTGGATTTAACAAAGGAAAATGTGCTTTTCTTCTGAAACTTTAGATGACAGACGCATGATTACTGCTGTATTTTTCTCAGAAGAAACATCTGAGAAGCAGTCGACATGAGCAGAAGTCTGTCTAGGAGAAATACTTGAGATATTGAAGAAATTGGCAGTTTTTAACAGTTTAAATTCAGAAGAATGCACTGACAAGAGCTCACATTTGTCATCATCTATGTTGGACTCTAGCCCATTCTCATCCTTTTCAGTTTTTTTCCCCTGTTAGTCCCATTATACTTTAGTATACGTATTTTTAGATATGATATCAATAGCATGGTACACTCTGACCTCAAGAAGTGAAGGAGGGAAAGAGAGAAACACAGAGAGGTAGAGATCTACACATGACAAGCACACATTTCTGAAAGCATTTCATTTCTTTAACACACCTTTTTAAATTCTTCTTAAGTTCAAGAAAAGAAGATGAGGTCACAGAACTAAGTCAGACTGGGGCATAAAAAAAAGAGTGACAGAGAGGAAGACAGTTACAGTAAGGAGGTTAGGGTAGTTTTTAATAGGCAGGGTATCTAAGGGTATCCTGTTATATCACTCAAGTCCACTGGGACGGCACTTAGGGAGCGATGAGTGGAGAGAGAAAGTGTGGAAATTGAGAGACGAGTGTAAAGGTCTACCGTCATGAACAGAGACACCAGAGATGTGACAAGTGACATGAGGCCAAACGGGTGATTGGAGTGATTATATTTTATTTATTTTCACACTCTGAAAGCACAAACGTCAATACAAAATTAGTGTGCAATATCTATCTATCTATCTATCTATCTATCTATCTATCTATCTATCTATCTATCTATCTATCTATCTATCTATCTATCTATCTATCTATCTATCTATCTATCTATCTATCTATCTATCTATCTATCTATCTATCTATCTATCTATCTATCTGTGCATTTACCCAAGTCATTTCTGATAATGAGGTTTAACCGTTTATTGTGATAACACACAGACATTGTAAACCACGTAATTACATCAATACATGGAATTTTCATTAATCAGCACATTAATATTCAAGCATCCAATGTTTAGTCCTGTGCGTAGATCTATTTTGCAACAGAGTTTAGTTCCAACCCCAAATCAAGCACCGCTTGGGTTAGGTTCAACAGAAAGTTACAGGCAGGTGTGATGTAAATGGAACTACATCTGCAGAAATGTACAGTATGTACATTTACATAACAACAAGATCATCAACTCTGGGATCAAATAAAAGGCTGGGGAAATCTGACCATGACCAGGCAGTAATCAGTCAATTTTGCCTTGTTACAGATTCCAGGGATAATGGACACGACAGAAAATGTATGTTTTCTAATTGGTTAATTAATTTCAGTTATCTTCATCCTACCTTCACACATCTCCTCTCACATAACCTGTCTCTCCTCCTGTCCTGTCTTTCCCACATCCTACTTTTCTGTTGGCAGTATTTTGTCGTCAGAGCAAAGTTCACGTTGTATTAGTTGGGCAGTTTGGGCTCAGTCTGTAGACTCGGGTCTTTCCAGGTCAGACATCATGAATTTCACTATGCAAGACAAGTTCATGCAGATCTCTGAGACCTCACAGTGTCTAATCATATTCATATAGTACCAGCTTCAAACAAATAAAGTAATCAAAAGCTGATTTGAGACCAATTTGGCAATATAATAAGTAATACTTATCTTTAATAAATACTATGCACTGTAAATAAATAAAATATTTGGCTGAGAACAATCGGTGCTGCTTTTTCTTGACACTAGAGGTTGCAAAACATGATAACATGGACATTTTTATTTATTTATGCTGATGTAAAAATGCTGATATGGTTTCTCATGTTCATAGATTTATTCTGAATAAACATTAACATGTATACTTTATAATACACAGCACATACTTTTTTTTATAGATATGCATATAAATATAAGGAATAGATCATAAATATCTAAATGAGCATTTTTCATAAAGTCATTTGTTTCAATAACACGGGAGCATGGATCCCAATAACTAATTTTTGTAAAACACTAAGATGATGCAAACATTTATAATCTGTATAGAATCATATTTGGATTGCATCTACATATACAGTATGCTAACATTCATGTCACAAACAAGTAGTTTATATGCTGAAGCATTCATCTTTTTTTTTTTTTGCATCTAGCTGTCGTGTGTGTGACTTCTAAATCATAATACTGAGGTTCTATACCAGTTGTCAGATGCTAAAAAGATGACCAGTGTTGCTCACCTGTCTACACTTGTTTGGTTAACTAAACCAAAACAGAGCAAACAGGATCTTACACAAAGACTGAGTTTGATCTGGGATTACATAATCAGCTTGAAGTGAACTTTAAAACACGGGGGCAATCATGGTCATGCTGGTTTCTATGGTGCAGTCAGTTATACTTAGGTCATGGCAACTACTAGCATCCAAAAAGATATCCAATAAGATCCTATTGTCCAATAAGATAATGGCATGAATGTATGACCCTTAAATAATTCAAGCTGATACTCTCAGAGTGGACCGGCTAAATATTATTAATGCTTAGGTTATTTTTTAAATACTGTAAAGATCATTAAAATCGGTGTGTTGTTTTTTAGAAGGTGATGTTTGGTCTAATTGAGACAGACTCCTATTGTAGGAGACTCCTAAAAGTCACAAGATGGTTGATAAGAATCTATACAGGTTTTCTCAGACAGCTGTGAGGGGTGAGGGAGGATATTCCGGGTTTGTGTAGGAGAAGCCCTGGAATTCCTCTTGACTTATGGCAGCGAGAACATCCGGGTCAGAGGGCGTGAGGACAGAGGGGGCGGACGTGAAAAACTTATCAAAGTTCTCTCCTTTTTTGCCTCCCTGTGAGAATGACACACACACACACACAAAATCAATTGGGTTAAGTTACTATCTATTAAATATCCAGCAGACTTAGTGGATGCTGTTGACGTTAGTCTAGCGCTGTGAACTCAGAGCACCTCCACTTATTTGCTGTGCTCACATACATTCACACAGCATAATAACAGCCGCATAGATTAGCATGAGTAATATGGGCAAAGAGCTACAGGCAATGAGGGTCAGGCTTATTTTGGTTCTGCCATCTTCATAAGAAAACATAACACTAGTAAATATGAAAGCACAGATGCATGCTGAAAATAATAAGGAAGAGCAGGCAGGGCACATTAATACATTTCCAGTTATATGGTTACTCTGGTTTAAAATAGCAAAAACAAACTGGCACACACACACATTGTACATAGGAAATGAGGACATAGCACAACTTCTATTGTTTCTTATCATTCATGAATTATAATTAATAGTTAAATTATAATTACTACAGCAAATTCTATACCCCTAAAAATTATTTGCAGTAAAAATATATATAAATGTATATAATAACTATATAATACAACACAATAATGTGTGTGTACTGTGTATAATTATAATGTATATATAAATATAATATTTTAAACATTTTATATAATTATTTATATAATTCTAATGTACAGTATATATATATATATTTTTTTTTTTCATTTATTTTATTTATTCATTTAGCAGACACTTTTATCCAAAGCAACATACAACTGAGGAAATATAATTTATTATTAAAATTCTACCACTAAAGAAAACATATTTGCACTATATATAAAAGATACATTTATATATTCCCCCTAAGGGGAAGTTTTGATAACTTTAGATAATGAAAAAAGAAAATGATGTACACATGTAGTTTTTGGTGTGGTGTTTCCATTTACTTCTATTGTTTTCATTTAGCTAATGATTTCTACCCCTAAACCTGACTTTTTCATTAGGACATAATTTAGCATGTTTATTAACCCATAAGTTTTACTATCATCGTTGGGACATTTATGGGGTAAACCTGACCCAGGCACAAAGACAAGTGTTGTGATAGGTGATACTGACACTTCTGGGTTTGAAGGGAGGCTGTATCTCCAGTCTCTCCAGCCGGTCCCAGTCTATCCAGCGGAAAAAAGGATGCTCCCGCAGCTCTCTCTCTGCCTCCTCTCCTCCACCCAAACGCTTTGCAGGGTTCTTGGTGAGGAGCTGGGGGAGAAACAGGTGGAGAAAGTAAGTAAGCAAAACAAAACAGAAATATTGAATAGATGGAATTACACTTGTCTAATTTAAGTCACATTTTTTGGAGGTAATGTTAATTTTAAAGATGGGGTAGATTGCTGTGTGCATGAACTGTGAGCCAAGTACTTTACGTAGGCAGCAGAGATGAAAGAACAGGAAGAAGATTACCCCTTTGCAGATGGCCACAGCCTCCCGAGAGAGACTCTTAGGATATGAAACGCTCTGTTCCATGATGGACTGAAACAGCTCCTCCTCATCTATGCCATCAAAAGGAGGCTGATGAAAAGAGTGAGACAGAAGGAGAGGGTGCCGGGGATGAAGATCTATTGAGAAAAGGACAAAATTAAAGCTCAAGGAAGAAGAGGATGAAAAATTACCTGCCCAGCCAGCATCTCATAAAGGAGGACTCCATATGACCACCAGTCCACTGCTTTACCATACGGCTGATACGCCACAATCTGAAAACAATACAGATCTCTTGTACAGGGATTTGTTTAGTCTAGATGTATTAAAATTAATTAATTGAGAATGCCTTTTGAATTCAACCTGAATTCTTTCATTTGAACTGAGGTAGGAAACAGGATGTCGAATTCTCATTTGAATTAAAATGAGATTCAATATAGCTAAGTGGAGAATGAATTGCCAATAGACATGCTATCTTGTACAAATTATATGTAGTATTTCTAAAACATGATGATATTAAAATGTGATAACATTTATATGCATATTTATATAAAATATGTAATATCATTAAAACGTGTAATTCGTTTAATTGAATAAAATGAAATTACTATTCAAAAGGTTGGGGTCAATAGCATTTTTAATTTTTTGGGAAAGAAATTAATATTTTTATTCAGCAAGGATGCATTAAATTGATCAAAAGTAACGGTAAAGACATTTATAATGTTACAAAAGGTTTTCTTTTTTTTTCTTTTCTTTTTTTTAAATAAAAGCTGTTTTGAACATTCTATTCATCCAAGAAACCTTGAAAAAATGCATCATCATTTCCATAAAAATATTATGCAGCACAACTTGTGTTTCTTGAGCAGCAAATCAGCATATTCGAATGATTTCTGAAGGAGCATGTGCCACTGAAGACTGGAGAAATGATACTTCCCAGAATACTCTTTAAAATGAAGACAAACAACAAAGCAGGAAGACAAGATGGAAACCTTAAGTAAAGCACTAGGTTTGTTCTGGTAGGTTTGCTGTTTTGCCCATCCCTGCTAAATGCTTCATAATTTCATAATGTTATATTCTCAAAATCAGATCAATTAGAAATATCCCCCTTACAGAGTTGCTATTACAGGCCTCTCAATGTGCAGATAAGCTCATAAAACTCATATTAAAGATAATTACACAATAAATATGCTAGTGTCTCTGTGTCAGCTATGAGTGTGTGTCACAGCGTGAGAAAAAGAGATTAATTTCCTTGCCTGCAGGGACACATATTGCATCTTTTCAAAATGACAGGGACACAAAGATCAATGGCTTTTCTCTTCTTTTTTTCCCCTTTTTTTTACATAATGTGATCAATGCGAGCCAGTTGAACTGCTGGGCTAATACAGTGCTGACGCATACTGGGCTTCGCTAGACCCACATTCACACTTATCTCCTTTACATCACACAGCAAAACACAAACATTGACGATTTAGCACATACATTACTCGAGTGGGATGTCCATCATGTCGCCGTGTAGTAAACGCCACAGTGAACCTAAATGAACACATACAGGCAGACATGTCCTGACTGCGCACATCCACTGAGTGTTAATGTAAACACAGAGCCAAGGTCATGAAGAAGAGAAGATGAATCAGACAGGAGGAGAAGGATGGAGACGGAGAAAGGGAAACCTCAGGTGCGATGTAATCAGGTGTGCCACAGAAGGTGCGAGTGGTGTCCCCTTCCATCAGGCCTTCCCTACACATCCCAAAGTCTGCTATCTTTATGTGTCCTTCACTGTCCAGCAGGACATTGTCCAGCTTTAGATCTCTGCGGATCAGAGAGAGAAGGAGAGAGCGAGAGAATAATAAATGACCGTAACATATGGTGTGCGTGTGTAAGGAGATTCTCATCGTGTCTTGTACCTGTATATGATGCCTTTGTTGTGCAGGAAGAACAGACCCACCGCTACCTCAGCTGCATAGAACCTGCCAACATGAAAATCTCTCATTAACTCCATTAAACACACATGCTGCCACTGCAGGGCAGAAAGAAGAAAGGGGGTACAACAACAGAGAAAAAAAGAAGAGAAAAAGTTAAAGAAGAGAACTCACGCTGCGTGTGGTTCTTTAAACTTGCCAACAATTTGAATGTGAAACATAAGATCGCCGCCATCCACATATTCCATGACGTAATACAGACGATCCTACAACACAAATCTGATTATTAGTAATCAGCAGATATGCAACTCCATAATATTAATAGGAACTAAAAATGAATCAGCAATCAATGCACTTGTTCTCATGCAATACAAGTAAATAATACAACAAATGCCACAGCAGATTTGCAATCAGTCAAGTATTTAAAGTAAAAAAAGCAAAACGTTTTTACATTTAGTTGAACGTAAAGCATTAGAGAGAATGAACTAAACTTTTTGAAAGGTTGTACAAATACAAAATGTTTGTTGAGCAGAAAAACAGCATATTAGAATGACTTCTGAAAGATTATGTGACACTAAAGACTGGAGTGATGATACTGAAAATTCAGCTTTGCATTACAGGAATAAATTACATTTAAAAATATGAAAAACATGTATATTAAATTACAATAATATTTCACAATATTACTGTATTTCTGATTTTAAAAAATGCAGCCTTTGTATGTATAAGTGAGTTCTTTCAAAAACATAAAAAAACAAAAAAAAAAAAACTATTGCACTTTACACACACTGAATTACATAAACTCTGTTGTAAGGTAAGACCAGCAGGTTCTCTCAGTTGCTTCAGTTATTTGTCACGTAAAGCCAGAGCAAGATAACAGCCGACATTATCTACAGAGGCATCTGACTACAGCATTTGGAGTCTGTAGGACTTGAACTTCTGATCAGTGGGATGCTGCATTTTTCCGCTGGGCAACTGATTGCTTTGACTCTATTTCTCTATTTCATGTACTTGTTACAACGAGACACAGTTTAAATACACAAAGAGGTCATTACCAAACACAGTCACATTGAGTGTTTTTTTCTAATTGAATTGACTAAAAAAATAAATTAAAGCGATTTACCAAGAATAATTCAAACTTTCACAAACCATTAAAGCCAGAAAAACACACACACACTCACTCACTCCTCTTTTTCTCTCTTTCAGTACAGCAGCTGTCAATGTATTTCATTAGGCTGATTGCCACTTTGCAATACGTGTCTGCTGAAAGAGGTCAGACAATTAGCACTATGAAAAGTCATTTTTCAAAGCAAAATGAGGCAACTAACATTACAAAAAGGCCCTCCAGATTCATTAGTTCGAAAAATTGTTTATCGTGTCAAAGTGAATCGCGACAAAATGCTCAATGAATCACCTTTTAGGATGCTGGTTGATCCAGGTTGCCAGTTTAAGACTTACATGCCCGCATTCCAAGAATATAATTAATACATTGTCAGAAGCTTCTGCTATTTTGTTCATCCATTGTTCATGCTGACGTTTTATAAACACGGTTAGTCAAAATTGTAACAACAATCTGTTCTTGTTACTCCTCTCCCTCTGAGGACTGCTAACAGCCTTGTTCAGGGCAAATTAATGTAATATTTTGGTGCCTATATAGGCCGATGTAAACAACTATTTAATGAGGTAAAAGAAGAATAGTAATCAGGATGCTTTAGTCCAGCTAACACAATCATCAATCTGCGGTCGGATCCTAAGTAAAGGTGTGGTAATTAAAAATATATATATATTACACACAAAAAAATACAAGTTACAGTTGTTATGCATATGCTTTATTAATAAACTTGTATGTGACCCTGGACCACACGACCAGTGTCAATTTTTTTTAAAATCATCCGAAAACGGAATAAATACGCTTTCCATTTTTGTATGGTTTGTTAGGATACGACAATATTTGGCTGAGATACAACTATTTGAAAATCTGGAATCTGAGGGTGCAAAAAAAATCTAAATATTGAGAAAATATCCTTTAGAGTTGTCCAAATTAAGTCCTCAGCAATGCATATTACTAATAATAATACATTTTGATATATTTACGGTAGTACATTTACAAAATATCTTTACTTAAAAGGTTAGTTCACCCAAAAATGAACACAATCAGAGTTATATTAAGAAATGTCCTGGCTCTTCCAAGCTTTATAATGGCAGTGAATGTTGCAATGCATCAAACGCATCGCTTTGCTTCAGAAGACCTTTATTAACCCCCCGGAGCCGTGTGGAGCAGTTATGATGGATATAGATGCACTTGTATGGACTTCAAAAACAGAGTAACATTCACTGCCTTTATAAAGTTTGGAAGAGCCTGGACATTTTTTTTATATAACTCTGATTGTGTTCATCTGAAAGAAGAAAGGTTATATGCACCTAGAATAGTTTGAGGGTGTGTGAATCATGGGCTAATTTTCATTTTTGGTAAAACTAACCCTTTAATATCCTAATCATTTTTGGCATAAAAGAAAAATCAATCATTTTGACCCATACACAATGTATTGTTGGCTATTGCCACACATATACCTGTGCGACTTATGACTAGGGTCACATATATATTAAATCTGTGTTAACATAAAACTGTATTGTATGTCTTTTGTTTATTTTCATTAAGACATTAACAAGAGTCAATTATAGTAATTATTAAACAGAAATATGATGTGGTAACTACTTAACTACATTTTACAGCTGAAGCCACCACCATTTAGAATTTTTCTGCATGATGTTGCAGTTTTAATTAGGAGTTTTATAAGGACGTGAAAGCTTTTTTCAAATCGGAATCTCCTAATTACGGTAATTCCAAAATGCAGTGAATGCTTTACTTTATCTGTCACGCCCCTGTTATTAGACACTTTCACCTGCTGAATGGCATCAGTACCCTAAAACTTCATCATGAGTGGTGCATCCACTCCACTAGGTGTCAGTATACCATCAACCAGCACAAAACAAACAAAAAATGACTGCGTTCATCTTTGCCCTGGGAGGCCACATGAGGACATGAAGGACCCACAAAATGTCAGCACTCATGTTCTCATCTGTGCAAGGCCAAAAAAGCGATTTAAAATTGCCCTGAAGCTGAAGAGTGCATCTGTTTCATCACTACGGGATGAATGACATTTCAGCAGAGATGTATAGTAACGAAGTAGAACTACTTCACTACTGTACTTAAGTACTATATCTGTATCTGTACTTTACTAGAGTATTATTTTTTTCTCCTACTTCCACTTTTACTTCAGTACATATTTTCGATGAGTTTAATACTTTTACTCCGATATTTTTTTTATGTGCTGCATCGTTACTCGTTACAATTATAAAAATGTTACGAATCATTCCATTCCAAACCCACATTAGCCTACCACTGCCAGAGCGGTAGATGGCAGGTTTGATGAAGCTGGCACATCATTGAGCGAATCAAGCGCCAGCGTTGTTATGGCCTAAATTAATACACGACTGATTATCTTTTTCGAACATTGTTCTTTAACTTTGTGTTTTTAACATTTTTTATACTGTTCATCTATGAAATGCACTTTCTGTAAAGCTGCTTTGAAACAATGTGTATTGTGAAAAGCGCTATACAAATAAATTTGAATTGAATTGAATTGAATTGAATCAAGCGATTAAGAAGACCGCGCGTGCTCCCGTTCTGCCTTTTGATCAGCTTAAAAGATGGACGAACCAAAAACACCACCTTCCACCCCTTCAACTTCAAGTGATCGTGGCTGTGAGAGTGAGGAAGGAGACCACCCCTGGCCCTACTTAGAGTCCATGTTCTTATATGTCGGAGTGAAAGATAATTCATATAGAATGAAGTGCTTACTCTGCCGCCCGAAAGGTTGTGAAATAATAATGGCCTTCAAAAATTCACCGTCAAATTTGAAGAAACATATCAAGGTATGTTACAAATATCATCACACTCACACCAGCTTGAGCTATAAGTAAGCCCTTTTGCTAACTAGCGACATGCTGCGGTGTTCACATAACGTTAACTAGCTGGCTATCATAAAGGCTGTCGCGCAGCGCGTTAAATGGTGTTTTTGACCCATCATCACTAATGTCAACTTTCTCTTATTTTATGACATAGCCTACTGTTGCCAAAAATAAATCGTAGAGCATGTCTCCTTTAGAGCTGCTTAATCACAAGGCCGTTTTTATAGTGTAGTAATGTTTTATAGGTTAATGGTAGTACAGATTGACACTGACAACTAATGCAGGAGTTTTCCTGCATTGAAATGTTTTTGGCGGCCGCCAAAACCTTATTTGTTTGGTGAGTAATGTAGAATAGAATTAACTAAGATTAACAAAGATTAACAAATAGAGTAACAAAGATTAACAAATAGAGTAACAAATGTATTGATCATGGTTAGTTCATGTTAGTTATTAGTCTAATACATTAAAGGTGCCCTAGAATGATTTGAAACAACATTTTAAATTGTTCTCTGGTATCTACATAGAGGGTATATGGCTTATTTAAGGTCAATAATTGTCCAGCTACGGTTTTACAGGTCCATTTACAACTCTAGAAATCTTCCCCAGGATGAAATGGTCTATTTTTGCCTTATTTGGAAGGGTCATGAATATTAATGCAGAGTTCTGCTCTGATTGGCTGTTTCACTGCGGCTAAATGATAGCAGGCACAACTTTACTGACCGTCTTGACGATGGAGAGATTAGGCATTCAACCTTATATATATCAATCAGTATATAATCATACTTCAGTTGTCAAAAATATAAATAAATAAATAAGTATCAAATTACTATCGTTTCAACTTAAATGGTGGAGGTGTTGACGTTAGCTAGAAGGATCGAGTGAGCTATGTGTAAGCAACTAAACTAACATAGTATGTTACGTATCTATGGTTGCATTTACTAATTTATGACAACACTGGCATGAAATAATATTAACCTTTGTCATTAGACATACTATTTAGTTATGTAAGCCACTTGGATTATCCTATTCTTACCGTATAGCATCTTGCGTTGGATATAGACAACAACAGGAATATTATCGTTAATGTTGTCTCTCTAAGAAACTTGCGATTTAATCAGAAATGGTTTAGACAGTCAAGAAGTGGATAAAATCACTTACTGGTTGCAGGTATATGGTTGGAATTGCCCCTTTCTTCAGTATCAGACGCTGAGCAAAGCCTGCTTGATATTGTCCCTGGTTTGAAAAACTGTCCGTGGTCAAATGGGCTGAGCAAACTAACAACTTTGAATTAAATTGTTGCGGTATCCGATTATAAATAAACATCAACCATGCCTGTTGACATGTTTTATTTGTGGGAAGAGTATTAAACGTCTTCACATCCCCTGCACAGCCTGGAACATAACATTTGTTTCCATGATCTGCCATGTTCGCTATCCTCGCGTCAGGTTTACTGCTGCACAACTCCAGTTGATACGGCTGCGCAGTTTCGCCAGATAGTGAACATGTGCTGGCATATGCATATGTTGGGGGCGTACATATTAATGATCCCATCGATTGCATCACTGCTGGTGTTATGTTGCGATTCGCCTATTTTTCCGTGGTGTTTTTCACAAACGAGATTTACATATGAAGGAGGAGGCAATGGTGTTTGAGACTCACTGTATGTGATTTACATGTACTGAACTCCTGTTATTTAACTATGGCAAGGTTAATTAAATTTTCATTCTAGGGCACCTTTAACTAATGTAATGTTAACAAATCAAACCATATTGTAAAGTGTTACAAACAAATAATTTACTTAGAACACCTCTTGAAATGAGAATATAAGTGAGCTTACCCCATTTTTTTTTTTAAGTAAGAGTGGTTAGTAAGATTTAATCTTAATGAACTACAATATTTTCAGGTTATTTATATGACAATGTGTAGAAAAATTACCTAAAATTACCTAACAACATTGTGATCGTCCTTTAGGTTAATCATTTAAAATAATAAAAACAATATGATGTTCAAACTTTTGACTACTTTCTTTAATAACTACATAACACAATACTTGTACTTTTACTTTCAGTACTTGAGTAGTACATTTTAAAATAAACTACTTGCAATACTTAAGTACAAAATTTTTTGAATACTTTAGTACTTCTACTTAAGTGTGGTGCTTAAAGAGCACTTCAACTTCTACTCAAGTCACTTTTTTGATAGAGCACTTGTACTTTTACTCAAGTCTGGGTCTCTAGTACTTTATACATCTCTGCATTTCAGCCCATATATATTTCATAATTTACAAATGTGCATATGCATGTATAAACTTCGTTCCCAGGCTCCCACTCTCTTTAAATCATTAACCATTCACACACCACGATGAACACACAGACCTCTGTCTGAAAGGCGCAGTAGAGGGAGGTCAGGAAGTGAGGTCGCCCCGTGAGGCCCAGCACTCTTCTCTCCACCATAGCGCTCTCGGTATCCTCATCCTGAAACAGCACATCTTTCTTCAACACCTTCACTGCAAACAAGCGCTCACTGCCCCTCTCCTCTGCCAACAGGACCTGTGGGATGACAAGGAAACCTCACGTTAATACTTCTTGAACATGAATAATTAAGAGCTCATCATCTTCTGCACACATTCCTCCAGCAGCAACTCAATTGGGCAAACACAAAATGACTGCAGAAAAACATCATTCAAAGTGAGGTTAACATGCATAAGGGAACATTACCTCAAATCAAAAAAAAAGAAGAAAAAAAAGAACAGCAATTCTTTCATTTCATTTACTTGTATGATCCTGTTCTCTTCATGTCTTTTTCCCCCCTGCATTGTGTCATTTTTCTATCTCTGGCTCCCAGGTCTCTCTCCTCTGCGCTTTTCTTTAATCTCTTTCCTCGTTTCTATCCTTTCTTTAGCACGGTTCTGCACCCTGGAGGATGTGCTGTCTACTGAGTATAACCCTGGCCTCTTATATAACCAAATATCTTGAGAGCACACACATACACGCACACCAGAAACATGCGTGTACACACGACATCTACTCTAAAATTATTTAATATAAAGGAGCACAACCACATGGGCAAACAAACATTCCTCCACATGCTCAAACAAAAGAGTGTAAAAAGCACACACACACACACACACACACACACACACACACACACACACACACACACACACACACACACACACACACACACACACACACACACACACACACACACACACACACACACACACACACACACACCCATGTCATTCTTCCTCAGGGATCAAACAGCTCAAAGTCCTTCACTTGTGTGCTCTGCACTGACACACGACAACAGAATTTAGATTCTGTTCCGCACAGACGGAGGAACCGTGCTTTGTTTGACCAAAACAAGGCATTCGCTCTGAAATACTCCAACATCCCCTGGGCTGCTTGTGGACATGCAACCCCAGCAGGTCTTTCTTACATGTATCACAGATTGCACTTTATTTATCACTTAACGGGATTGGCCGAACACAGAAATGGCCACGTATCTACGTATCTCCAGGTATTTTAAGGTGAATGAGGTACGAATCTCACTGGGCCTTGAGTCAGAGCTTCTGCTTCCACGAGGAAGTGAGGCAGAGCCACAGCTGCAAATTTTAGATAGGGAAATCAGCCCCCTCCTCTTGCAGCTGGGACCAGAAAAGCTAGCGTTTCCCCTTCTGCCTGAATTAGCAGCAGCAGCCCAGGAACGAATGAGACAAGGGCCTAATTCAGTTCCAAGGACGCTATACCCTTCGCACTCCTTATTTCATCTACTGGGAACATAGAAGTAGACGTGTTTGTTGATGGGTGAGTGCAGCCTCATGTAGCCTGACTTTCAGCATAAAAATCTGGTCTGTTTTACAGTAGATTCCGTCCCAAAACCAGATGTATACTTCAGTTTTGATGCAAATGCTAGCATATGCGTAAAGCTGAATGCATAGCCTTTCAAAGTATATGACATTTGGAACACATGTGCTCATGCTAGAAAGCTTCATCCTTATCAAGTGTTTGCACTATTTCTCACCAGAAGTTATAAGTGATTAAAAAATGTCTTTGTACTCATTTAAACTAGAGTTGCTGGTATCTCTTAATTGCCTAACACAAGCACTACAAGTACATGCATACCTCAGTGTACAAAGAAAAACTTATGTATACTTCAGTTTTGATGCGATCCCTAGAGTATACGTACAGACGAATGCCTAGCCTTTTAAAGTGTACTCCAGTGCACACTGTGCAAGTTCATCTCTGTTTTTGTGACCGTGGCACGTGTATAAGTAATTTTAAAGCTTGGAAAGAAGGGGCCACAAGGGGGCATGCTCAAGGGGAGGTCACACTACACTTTTTGTTCCATAGACTTGCATAAAAAAAGTCAACAAATTTTACCTTTACACTATGTCTACACCGGATGCGACTGCTGACGCGTCGCAACAGCTAGAAGCTGTCTACACTGGACGCGACAAAGCGTCCGTTGGAAAGCATTTGTCCTTCATGTCAGTACGTCATAAATAGAATGAGGCATATAATGGGTTATATTGTCTTTATTGGGTTATATTGTATAATTGGTTATATTATTTTGTCACGTCGCATCACGCCGCTCGCATGTAGACACGGTGTTAGGGGTACAACAGCTTGTAACTGGGGCAGTTCCATTAAAAGAACAACGTTGTCCCTTATCTACCCCTAAAAGGTGCATTTTAGTAACTTATCCATTTTAGTATGTACTCTTAAGGTACTACTATGAACTTTTACAAGTAAATAAGGAACAAACATGTCCTTTTAAGGGTACTGCCCCAGTGACAAGCTGTTGTACCCCTAAAGGTAAAACATTTTTCTGAGAGTGAAGATCAATTCGTCATGCCGTGACCTCTTAGCTGAATTAAAAGAACAAACATTTTGCTGCAAGTGGAGTTGATAGTATATTTTTTACATTTTGTATTTACTATTATTCATTGTACATTTTTTTTAAAAAGATGTCGCAGAGTGTGATCATCTGTAGTATCTGTAGAAATTTTGCGTGCTCAAAGTCAAGTGTGTTAGGATAAAACATTACAGTAACATGAGTTACATAATCAGATTACTTTTTTAGTAACGAGTAAAGTTCTACAACAAAATACCGGAGTTACTTTTTCAACTAAATAATTCAAGATTCTTTGTTTTCCCATTATTGACTGACACCTCTCCTGTCCTTATGGCAAGAGAAATTGGGAGTGAGGTACAGATAATAATGGGCTGGGGGTTGATTAGGATGATTTGAAGTTCCCTTGTCAAACAAAGGGCTCGTGCTATCGGTGTGAAAGGGACAAAATAGAACTGTGGTCGCGATAGAACTGTGTTTTTTTGTTATAAAACAAAAACAACAAAAAACAAGTCAAGCACCAAGAGTAACATAACGCATTACCATCCATAAAAAGTAACTATGTAACAATTAGTTACCTTTTTAGGGAGTAATGCAATTTCATTACTTTTAAAATGAACTTTCTCGAACACTGAGTGTGACTGTAGCTTTACGGTCAAAAGAGGATACTCAACTGAGCAAAGACAGAGAGGAATGCGGCAAAATGAATTATACCTGAGCTTTAAGAAAAATCTGGCTGTGTGCGTACAGTATACACATACTATGCTGATGATTATATTAGTACACTTAAAAGTAATCATTGCTTTAACTCAGTACCTTATAAACATAATTTTTTTACAGATGAACCAATTTAAAAAAAAACCTGTCATTACTTTTATTAAAATGAAGCAGTACTATGTGTCCGTTTGCTATAGCGGCAGCACGCACTGTTCATTTGACATCATAGCATTTCTTTGTTTTTTCTTTTTTTATCTAAGTCCTGAAACTATATTTCCAGGTTTAAATCAGATTTTGAATCCCACAATTTCATGGTGGCCTTCTGGACCCCACTGTAATTTCAAGCACCTTGCCAAAACTCCCTTTGCCCAGAACCATGAGGAAGTTGAAATCGTGCAGTCCGACTTGGCCTTTGCCTTTGCCCGTGTGCTGGAGAGATGGACTCGGACTCAGAGCGGGCGGGGTCACAGAAGGAACAGGTGTTGTCATGGTAATATGAGAAGGAGGAATAGAGGGTGTGATAGCAGCCTCTGGTACCTTCGGAAAAGAGAAACACAGCATGAGAGAAAGAGAATAGTTTGTTTCAATATAGGCATACACTGCCCTCCTGTGGATGCGTTATGAAAGTGACAATTATGGTGCTCACTGAAGAAGACTTGGAGATGGTGGTTAGACAACATCTACAGAATATGTTTTGCTGCAGTGTTGTGTGTGCAGTGCTTGTGCATGTGGCTATCTGACTCTATGTTGTCAAAAAGAACATTTGATTTTAGATCAATGTGTTTATTTGTGGACCTGTGACCTGTGTGGCCCCAGGCTTCTATTAGCACTCTCTTGGCTGAATATCGCATGGACACTTTTATCTAAAGTGATTTACAATACACCTATCACAGGAGTAATCGCCCCTGGAGCAAACTGGAGTAAAGTGCTTTGCTCAAGGGCACAAAATGTTGCTTAATGGATATAACCACTTGAAGCCAACAACTTTTCAAATTGTCATCCCAGAACTTTGGTCCTTGGCTACCTAGTGCTTATTGTAGGTAATATGGGGTGTGGTTATATAAAAAAAGGGCAACATGAACACAATAAGGTTCAATTAGTTAAAGTCATAATGTTTAAAGCGTTTCATTTTTTAAAAAAATCATAAACTTTAATTTAAAACAGATGTATAGCTGGCCAGATCATAAGATGAACATTTTCACAAAATAATGCTACCAAAAATGAAATCATCTACCATATATAATTTTATGAAAATTAGCTGTATAGCTGGTCAGACCATAAATGCGACACTTTTTACACACGCACACACGCTCAAAACAGAGCCAAAAAAGGAATTACACAGTGTAATAACAGTAAAAGCACAAGATATACCTGTAGGTCTGGATCGGGTACAGGGATATTATAATACTCTCCTTCATCCTGGTTGAGTAGTTTGAACCAGCCGCTGACGGAACGTCTGAATATCTCAGTAACACCAAACGACAGAGCCCCCATAAAGTCATTCCTTGAGGTCCGGTCCCAGTCCCAGACCTCTACAGACAAACGCCTGTCCCACTGCCTCCCACGCACTGAACTACACTCAGACAGAAAGAAAGAAAGAAAGAAAGAAAGAAAGAAAGAAAGAGAGAGATAGCCTAGCATCCACTCAGAAGACCTTAGGAACAGCATAGCAACACCTTGGCAACCACACACAACCCCCATAGCATCATGGCAATGACGTCTGCATCGTACACACATACAAACAAACGGAATAAACACTCACAAGGTGAAGCTCTCGTTCCAGATGGGGTTGAGTGTAGAACGGATGGTTTTGGTTTTCTGTTTGCTCTGGCTCTTTGGATCAGGGATGAGTTTGAGCTTCACATAAGGGTCTGACAGGCCGTTAGGGTCCATGGGTATCAGGTTATGTGCCTCATGCACTAAAACGTAGAATACATATTGAGAGATAAGCATAACAGCAGTTTATACAGTTTACACATAACAGCATTTGCATGAAAACAAATGTACATGTGGCTGTGTTGATATGATTTGTACAGTGAACGTATGTTCAGTTGTACTGTTAAATTAACCTGTCAGAATGACACAACAGCAGTGCATTTTTAGACGCTCACATTCTCTGTAGAGCATTAGTAGTCTTCTCACTAGACTCTCTATGGTGGCGCTGATGTAAGAGCCACAGGCTTAGTTAAGTTGACACAGTGCAGCTAATACATTGTAATTCAGCATATTGTGTGTGTATAATTAGCTTTTTCCTCATGTCCTGATGATGGTGTATGCACACATTTCCCTCTGCTGGAGGAAAACTGAGCTGGGCCATGCGGCTCATAAAGCATCTCCAGTGTGCTTCCTTAAACAGCACATTTTCTGTGAGCAAATGAGTAATTCTTCATTGGGGTATAAATAGGAGCACCTTAATAAACATTACGTAGCACTTTCTATGAATAGGGTATGAAACAAGGACAGCCAGACATTTATTTTCTATTCATTTTCTAAAGGCTTTGCAATCCTGCTAACAAAACTTGGGGCCATGTATAAACCTATCATATTTCTTTTACATTGTCATTTTCTAGTAATAAATAAAGTAGTAATAACAATCCGATACAGTTTATGGTAACACTTTATTTTAAGGTAAAGTAGCTACACGTTACTACATGTACTTACTATAGTAACAACAGTAAATGATGCATACTTACAAGCCAAACCCTAACCATAACTCTATAGTAAGTACTCAGTTAATAATTAATATTACTTAGTACTTTTTTGAGTAAGTACAATGTAACTATGTCACCTTAAAATAAAGTGTAACCCAATTTATTAATATAACATAAGCCAATACAATAAAAGGTACAATACAGTATATACAGTTAAAACAAACATTTTTCAGACATCATATATAATTTTTTACTAGTGGGTGCAGGACACTATAATTCATTTATGTAAGCGAGGATAGCAAAATAAAGTAAATTTTGACATATTAGACCCAAAAATTCTTCATACAGTGGACTACCAGTAAAATTTATATAAATTTGGGACCCAAATTATTCAGACACTTTGACCTGACCATGTTTTGCTTAAGTGTTTTTTCTTTAATTGCTAATGCGACCTTTTACACCACAGACCGAACAGAATTAAGCACTGCTTGGTCACTGGTTGACCTAAATTGCTATTATCTAATTGTGTACTTAAATTTAACAGCTGATTGGTTGATTGTAATCCACATATCTTTCTATCAAAGTTATCTGACATTATCAACATGAATTAGTTCTGACACAGTTTAACTCTGAGTTCTTGTCATATTTTATTACCATTTTCTAAACTTTAACGAATAAACTGTGATAATGTGAGAAATGTTTGAAGGTGTCAGAATACATTTTGGTTTGACTGTAGTTAGATATAGTTTATCAATATCTTAAAGATATAATTTGGGGAACAGGGTTGAAAGGTTGCAATTGACAAAAGCAATTAAATGTAAAATTTGTGTAAAATGGAAAAAATATTATCCAATTAAGTCCCATAATGCAGAAAGGGTCCAAATTTTGTTATTTATAGGGTTTTTATTATTACATTTGTTAATAATAAGCAGGTCATTGAATATAAATTAGATGGATTATCATGACGTATCAATTTTATTGGATACAGTCACGAATGTCAAGACCTCACATGTGGGACAGCACAAAAATAAAAATATGTAACATATACTGTAATTGTTATAAACTTGGTGTATATCCAAACTCACGAAGGCAAAGGAGAACTTGGAACAGGAACTTTTAATGACAGAACTCACAGGGAACACTCAGAAACACCAGTATACGAGAACGTCAACAAACAAACACGGAAAGGAACTCAGAGAACTAAATACACAGAGGCAAACGAGGTAATGACTAGACACAGGTGAACAGAATGAACTCATAATGACAACGAAAAAACTCAAAGACAAGCAATACAGACTAGACATGTAACAGTAATAACAGTCAGTTCCATTGTTTTGTCTCAAGATGCACACCAGTAATGTTTTTCTCTAAGGCACGTTTATAAAAGCTACTTAAATGTCCTAATTTAACCAAGGCCTACTCATGGCTTAATCCAAGCCCTGTCTGTGAAACCAGGCCATAAGGTTATAGCTATATGTTCACCTGTGACATATATGTCTTCCTTCTCTCCACGCACGGTCAGACGAATCCGTCCCCTTTTCTCAGTGTGGTCCTGTCCGCACAAGCTGGGAACGCTGCTCTCACAACGCTTGTGTACATTCATGTCACAACCTCTCTCACACAGACACACACAAATAACACAAAAACAAAAGACAGAGAAAAAGTGATGTACTTACAGTCCCCCACCTATCCAAAAACAATAATGATAAAGTCCAGTCTGCCTAATAAATCTTCCAAATCTAATATAAACAGTTAATTGTTAACAGCCATTGTCATACGTTGTACCTTATATGACAGCAAGTGCTGTCAGCTGCATCAGTCTGCTTTATTATTTTCTAAAAGTGTATCATGCAGTGTGTCATGCAAATTATATTAGATGACATGGTTGTTATAACATGGATTAAAACGATAGTTAAAGGGAATTAATTCAATCTGACATACAATATGAATTATTATTAAAAGCCTGAAAAATATCACTCTACAGTAATACCATTACACATAATTACAGAAATTATGTTCATTTAATAACAGTGAGCTTGATAATTATGATATGCTAATCTCAGAATTGATACAGTTTAATTAAAATAAAAAATGACTTCATGTAGTGCTTTATGTAGAATTTGAGCAACTCCCTAATTTTTAATTCATTAAAAATGAGTATAATAATATTTATTGTAATTTGAAAAATGTATAAATATTAAAATGTACAATCATTTATATATCCTTGCATGACTGGCAGGATTACTCTGTAAACCTAAGTATATATATTCACAAAGAATTTGAATAAATTCAATTTGACCCAATACCTAAAAAACGAATGAATTTAACAATATGATATAATATAATATAATATAATATAATCATTACTGTAAAACACAACACTTTTATTTTCAAGTCTCCATTTTAATTATTTCAATTGAATTTCAATACGGAGATTGGGCAGGGGATTTTTTATTTTATTTTGTATTTATATTATATTATATTATATATATTATATTATATTATATCATATTATATTAGATTATATTATACTACAGTCCCCAGCACATCACAAATTACGCTCTAGATGAACTTCATTTGGATAATTATTTGCTCAATATATACTCACTGGCACATTTCATGCCCTGATGTATAAGGCCGTAGAGCAGAGACCCACAGTGATCACAGAAGGTGGGACTGGAGTATGTTTGTACTTTAAACTTGTGCTTGCTCTTGAGATCCTGGAGAGAGGGACAGAGAAAAACATCATACTCATTAATTGCTCAGTCCGTTGGCAAAAGCACTTTGATGCATTTTTATATTTAACAAAGAGGGGCGCCATTACAAGTTTACATTCCAAGTTTTTGGAAATGGTTGGCCATGAGAGCAAGAAAAAGAGATTTAAATGATGTGTCTGATAAGAAGCCCTCTCATACTGTTCTTTGCTCTATAAATAGGACATGTTTTGTGCACAGACACACCAAGAATATGCACAAACAAACACAGATACTCTACTTTCCCTCTGGTTCTCTCTCTCTCTCTTTAAAGGTCCAGAGGAAAGGCTTCATTTTGAAGTGACTTTTTCACTGAGAGCCAATTAGCTAGGGCTATTTTGAGGATGAATGGTAGATGAATATATGAGTTCAGCTCAGCTGTGAAAACTGAATCCTCCTAAATGCCTAAACCCCCTCCACCCCACCCTCGTTTCTCTCTCTCTTCCTCATTCTCACTCTCTGCATGCTGCCTGCTCCTTTTCTTCACCCTCTGACAATCTTCCTCTCCACTTCTCTCTCTCTCTCTCTCTGTCAGTCTGCCTCATCTGCCTTTCACACAGGCATCATTGTCTACCCATCCTTACGGCCTAGTCGCACACGCACAGTCGCACACAAGCACCCCTCCTTTACCTCATTTTACAACAATTCCATTCAGCTGCTTATGAAAAAAAGAATCTCATAAAAAAAGTTGTAACTATGCTCCTGAGGAAGACATGATGAAATACTGTAGCTCTGTTCCAAAACCTAGCGAGCTGCCTCACTGCCTACATAGGCAGGTGCCTTTTAGGACAGCATCCTAACCGTCGTGGAAGTGAAGATTCAGAGTGCTCTACATGCTGAACAAACATTGCTTCACATACTCAATTTGTATCGATTTCAGTAGAGCTTGACGTCAGCATGTTGCTAATCTAACACTGTGATACTCTAACAAGCATAAAAATACATACAAAAAATATATAGGTGTAAAAAAAAATCATTTTTAATTACATTGAACTATTTTTATCAACACTGTCTGGTATATGAAAAATATAGTAGGTTTGAGATCAACATTAATTTCACTTTGTCCACCATTTATTTTTTTCCTGTTTAATGAATTTGTAATATAATATAATATAGTATGATATATTAATAATTATATATAATCATTTATTAAGTAAAAATAACATCTGCAGCATTTTATTGGCAATTCTTTTTTATTATCAATTGTACTGGCAAAAATAGCAAAATATTTGTATGTATATATGGTGCATCCGGAAAGTATTCACAGTGCTTCACTTTCCCCACATTTTATGTTACAGCCTTATTCCAAAATGGATTAAATTCATTATTTTCCTCAAAATTCTACAAACAAATTTATTTAAAAAAAACAAATAAAAAAAAAACACTTTTACATAAGTATTCGCAGCCTTTGCCATGACGATCATAATTGAGCTCAGGTGCATCCTGTTTCCAGGATTGGCACAGATCTGGGGAAGGGTACAGACAAATCTCTGCAGCATTGAAGGTCCCAATGAGCACAGTGACCTCCTTCATCCGTAAATGGAATAAGTTTGGAACCACCACGACTCTTCCTAGAGCTGGCCGCCTGTCCAAACCGAGTGAATGGGGGAGAAGGGCCTTAGTCAGGGAGGTGACCAGATGGTCACTCTGACAGAGCTCCAGCGTTTCTCTGTGGAGAGAGGAGAACCTTCCAGAAGAACATCCATCTCTGCAGCACTCCACTAATCAGGCCTACATGTTAGAGTGGCCAGACAGAAACAAAATTCTCTGGTCTGATGAAACAAAGATTGAACTCTTTGGCCTGAATGGCAAGCATCATGCTGTGGAGATGTTTTTCAGTGGTAGGAACTGGGAGGCTAGTCAGGATCGAGGGAAATATGAATGTAGCAATGAACAGAGACATCCTTGATGAAAACCTGCACCAGAGCGCTCTGGACCTCAAACTGGAGTGAAGGTTCATCGTCCAACAGGACAACGACCCTAAGCACACAGCCAAGATAACAAAGGAGTGGCTACAGGACAACTCTGTGAATGTCCTTGAGTGGCCAAGCCAGAGCCCAGACTTGAACCCAATTGAACATCTCTGGAGAGATCTGAAAATGGCTGTGCACCGACACTCCCCATTCAACCCGATTGAGCTTGAGAGGTCCAGCAAAGAAGAATGGGAGAAACTGCCCCAAAATAAGTGTGCCAAGCTTGTAGCATCATACTCAAAAAGACTCCGAGGCTGTAATTGGTGCCAAAGGTGCTTCAACAAAGTATTGAGCAAAGGCTGTGAATACTTATGCACATGTGATTTTTTTTTGTCTTTTTCTTTTTTTTCTTTTAATAAATTTGCCAACATTTCAAAAAACTTTTTTTCACGTTGTCATTATGTTGTATTGTTTGTAGAATTTTGAGGAAAATAATGAATTTAATCCATTTTGGAATAAGGCTGTAACATAATAAAAGGTGTAAAAAAGTGAAGCGCTGTGAATACTTTCCGGATGCACATTATATATATATATATATATATATATATATATATATATATATATATATATATATATATATATATATATATATATATATATATATATATATATATATATATATATATATATATATATATATATATATACACACACACTCACCTAAAGGATTATTAGGAACACCATACTAATACTGTGTTTGACCCCCTTTCGCCTTCAGAACTGCATTAATTCTATAATTCTACATGGCATTGATTCAACAAGGTGCTGAAAGCATTCTTTAGAAATGTTGGCCCAGAAACCAATCTGAAATTATTCGAGCTTTGTGACATGGTCCATTATCCTGCTGGAAGTAGCCATCAGAGGATGGGTACATGGTGGTCATAAAGAGATGGACATGGTCAGAAACCATGCTCAGGTAGGCCGTGGCATTTAAACAATGCCCAATTGGCACTAAGGGGCCTAAAGTGTGCCAAGAAAACATCCCCCACACCATTACACCACCACCACCAGCCTGCACAATGGTAACAAGGCATGATAGATCCATCTTCTCATTCTGTTTACGCCAAATTCTGACTCTACCATCTGAATGTCTCAACAGAAATCGAGACTCATCAGACCAGGCAACATTTTTCCAGTCTTCAACTGTCCAATAGTGGTGAGCTCGTGCAAATTGTAGCCTCTTTTTCCTATTTGTAGTGGAGATGAGTGGTACCCGGTGGGTTCTTCTGCTGTTGTAGCCCATCCGCCTCAAGGTTGTGCGTGTTGTGGCTTCACAAATGCTTTGCTGCATACCCCGGTTGTAACGAGTGGTTATTTCAGTCAAAGTTGCTCTTCTATCAGCTTGAATCAGTCGGCCCATTCTCCTCTGACCTCTAGCATCAACAAGGCATTTTCGCCCACAGGACTGCCACATACTGGATGTTTTTCCTTTTCACACCATTCTTTGTAAACCCTAGAAATGGTTGTGCGTGAAAATCCCAGTAAGTGAAATACTCAGACAGGAGATTGTCTTGACCAGGACCACACCCCTAAATGCATTGAAGCAACTGCCATGTGATTGGTTGATTAGATAATTGCATTAATGATAAATTGAACAGGTGTTCCTAATAATCCTTTAGGTGAGTCTATATATATACACTCACCTAAATGATTATTAGGAACACCATACTAATACTGTGTTTGACCCCCTTTCGCCTTCAGAACTGCCTTAATTCTACGTGGCATTGATTCAACAAGGTGCTGAAAGCATTCTTTAGAAATGTTGGCCCATATTGATAGGATAGCATCTTGCAGTTGATGGAGATTTGTGGGATGCACATCCAGGGCACGAAGCTCCCGTTCCACCACATCCCAAAGATGCTCTATTGGGTTGAGATCTGGTGACTGTGGGGGCCATTTTAGTACAGTGAACTCATTGTCATGCTCAATAAACTTTTATCTTCTATCAGCTTGAATCAGTCGGCCCATTCTCCTCTGACCTCTAGCATCAACAAGGCATTTTCGCCCACAGGACTGCCGCATACTGGATGTTTTTCCCTTTTCACACCATTCTTTGTAAACCCTAGAAATGGTTGTGCGTGAAAATCCCAGTAACTGAGCAGATTGTGAAATACTCAGACCGGCCCGTCTGGTACCAACAACCATGCCACGCTCAAAATTGCTTAAATCACCTTTCTTTCCCATTCTGACATTCAGTTTGGAGTCCTGAGATTGTCTTGACCAGGACCACACCCCTAAATGCATTGAAGCAACTGCCATGTGATTGGTTGATTAGATAATTGCATTAATGAGAAATTGAACAGGTGTTCCTAATAATCCTTTAGGTGAGTGTATATATATATATATATATATATATATATATATATATATATATATATATATATATATATATATATATATATACACACACACACAGATACAAATACAAACACACATGAATGAAAAATAAACAATTTTTAAACTAAACTATTTTCATCAACACTTCTAGGTATTGGATGAAATAGATTTATAATAAACAATTCTCTCAATTTGTCCACCGTCTTGGATTACATTTTTTCAATGAGTTTATCGCAATGCATTCTGGGAAAGAATTCCCAAAAAAGTGTATTTGGAGGCAGCAAAACGATACTCGGTTACTTAACGTAACCTCGGTTCTCTCTAGAAGAGGGAACGAGTATTGCGTAAGTTCCTTACGCTACGGGAAAGTATTCTTTCTTCGAGATTTCTGAAAAACCCAAAATTATCCTTAATTTTGTAACATTGTCAACGCAGTGCGGCAGCCTGGCAGACCATAGCAGGCTATTCCAGCGTGCCATTGGCTGCTCTGCTGGCAACTGCAGCAGCCTATCGGTGAGCCCGCGTGACGTGGCGACCAATGAGGGCGCTTCGCGCCCACCTGGCTTCATTTGCCTACAGGTGGGGCGTGGCCACGTGTATATAAGCAGGGCTCACGGGCTGCATATTCGGTTTTCGTAGTTCTGAAGCGTAAAAGCCCGCGGGGCGCACGGCAAGGAACGCAATACTCGTTCCCTCTTCTAGAGAGAACCGAGGTTACGTTAAGTAACCGAGTATCGTTCTCTTACGAGAGGTTCTCTCGTATTGCGTAAGTTCCTTACGCTACGGGAACATATTGTCAACGCCGTGCGCGCCTCGCATACAGCATATGTATCCCAGGGAACCGGGGACCATAACACTGCTCGGGCAGGGTGGCCGGTAAAGGAAACGGGCCACCACATATACGGACACTTCGTCTGAACTGACGGGTGGTTACAACGGGTGGTTACAACACCCTGCCTTAAGAATGAGGGAACGGCACCTGCCGGTCGCCTTCAAATTCACCACACCTAGTCTCATGAATGAGGGAACGGCAACGCCGGTCGCCTTCAAATTCACAATATCTTGTCATATGAGTGAGGTAACGGCACCGCCGGTCACCTTCAAACTCACAATAGCTCTTTTCGTAAATGAGGGAACGGTACCGCCGGTCTCCTTCAAATTTACATAAGCCTTGTACCGAACTTACTACCAGTATGTGAGCTATGTCTGCGCAGAATCACCGGGCAGAACCAACAGCCTTATTGAACTGATAACACTTTCGCCTGTAAGGCAGGAACTTCCAGATTGTAAAATCTCACGAACGTAGACGGGGAGGCCCAGCCTGCCGCCACGCAAATATCGTGGATGGAAATCCCTCTGGCCCAAGCCCACGAAGAGGCCATGCCTCTGGTGGAGTGTGCTCTGACACCTAGCGGGCACTGCAGGTGTTTGGAAGCGTATGCAGTTGCAATCGCGTCCACTATCCACCTGGACAGGGTCTGTTTCGAGGAGGCGAGACCTTTAGTGCGCCCTCCAAACGAAACAAATAGCTGCTCAGAACGCCTGAAGGCGGCGGAGCGTGTGACATAAACCCTCAATGCCCTGACAGGGCAGAGGATATTGCCACCGTCCCCCTCGTCGGATGCTGGCAGAGCCGAGAGGGAGATAATCTGCGCCCTGAAAGGAGTGCCGATCGCTTTGGGGACATAACCATGCCTCGGTCTGAGAATGACCTTAGAGTCATTAGGACCGAACTCCATACACGTCGGGCTCACTGAGAGCGCGTGTAGATCCCCCACGCGTTTCACTGAAGCCAGAGCTATCAGGAACGCGGTTTTTAGCGAAAGGAACCTTGGTTCCACAGTCTCGAGCGGTTCAAAGGGATGAGCCTTCATGGCCTCTAGGACCAAGGCCAGATCCCAAATAGGAACCGATGGGAGCCGCGGGGGATTCATCCGTCTAGCTCCTCTGAGGAAACGGATGATGAGCTCGTTCCTTCCTAGCGTGCTGCCTAGCGTCGTCTGGGCGAACGCTGCTATAGCCGCTACATACACTTTGAGCGTGGAAGGGGACCTGCCCAGTTCCAAAAGCTCTTGGAGGAAGGAGAGCACCCGCTGGACCCCACATTGCTGCGGTTCCAATCCCTTGGAAGCACACCACTCAGTGAACACCGACCACTTAGAACTATATAACCGCCTCGTCGAGGGGGCTCTAGAGTGTGAGATCGTGTTCATAACCCCTTCGGGCAGGTCAACGGGTATCCGTTGGTCACCCATACATGCAGAGACCATCGCTCTGGATGGGGATGCCAAACTGACCCTCCTGCTTGAGAGAGGAGGTCTGCTCTCAGCGGAACTGGCCAGGGGGGTGAGTGCGACAGCTTCACCAGCTCTGGGTACCAAATCTGGTTCTCCCAGCGCGGCGCTATAAGGAGCACCGGGCGGCGCGTTTCCCTGATTTTCGCTATAACCTGGGTCAATAGGGAAATCGGCGGGAAAGCATACAGCGGGAGGCTGGGCCAAAGTTGGGACAGCGCATCCTCGCTTTTGGACAAGAACGTCGAGCAGCGGGCGTTCTCTTTTGTTGCAAAGAGGTCGAGCTCCGCTCTGCCGAATAGGCGCCATACCAGCTGGACTGTCTGGGGGTGCAGGGACCATTCTCCTGGGAGAATGAGGCCCCTGGACAGCTTGTCCGGGCCCACGTTGAGGTGGCCCGGAACGTGCGCCGCTCTCAGCGAGCGCAGCGAGCTGTGTGCCCACACGAGCAGGCGTTCCGTCAGATTGCCCAGACACCTGGACCTGACACCGCCCTGCCGGTTCACGTAGGACACCACCGTGGTATTGTCCGACCGGACCAACACATGGTGTCCCCGTATAAACGGGAGAAACTGCTTGAGCGCGTTCTCTACCGCTATCATCTCCAAACAGTTTATGTGTAGGAGTTTTTCTCCGCTCGACCAGAGGCCCGAGGCCGGTCTGCCCTCGAAAACGGCGCCCCAACCCGAGGTGGAGGCGTCCGTCGAGATGACTTTGCGGTGTGAGATGGCTCCCATTGTCACTCCCCGCTGGTACCAGTCGGCTACTAACCAGGGCTCTAGGGCTGCAACACAGCCCTGAGTCACTCTGATCCTGAAACCTCCGGCAGCCCAGGCTCTGTGAGGCACTCGGGCGTTTAACCAGCGTTGCAGCGGGCGCATGCGCATTAAGCCCAGCTGGAGCACAGCTGCAGCTGAGGCCATACGTCCCAGCATCCTCTGAAAAAGCTTGAGAGGTGCGATTTTGCCCGGCCGGAAGTACGCAGCCATGCGCCGAACTTGGCGCGTGCGTTGTGGTGACAGGCGGGCAGACATAGCCACAGTGTCCAGATTCAAACCCAGAAATGAGGTTGATTGCGTGGGCACTAATGAGCTCTTGGTCCAGTTGACCGTGAGCCCCAGGCTGTCCAAATGGCTGAGCAGCATTGCCCTGTGGGCGAGGAGCTCGGCCTCTGACTGCGCCAGGATGAGCCAGTCGTCCAAGTAGTTCAATATTCGCATCCCCCGGTTTCTCAGGGGAGCGAGGGCCGCGTCCATGCACTTCGTAAATGTACGGGGTGCTAGTGACAGGCCGAACGGAAGGACGGTGTATTGATAAGCCTGGCCGTCGAAGGCGAATCGTAAGAATGGCCTGTGACGCGGCGTTATCTTGATTTGAAAATATGCGTCTTTCAAATCTAGGGAAATTAGCCAGTCTCTCGGGCGAATATGCGCGAGGATCTGCTTGGTCGTAAGCATCTTGAACGATCTCCTCAAAAGAGCTTTGTTCAGACGCCTCAGATCCAGAATCGGTCTGAGCGACCCGTCCCTTTTTGGCACGAGAAAATATCGGCTGTAAAAGCCTGACTCGCTCATAGAATGGGGAACCGGTTCTATAGCCCCTTTGCACAGCAGCGTGGCTATCTCCGCTCGAAGTAGATGTGCTACTTCTTCGCTCACTCTCGTCTCTATACGCGCACAGAAGCGCGGAGGGCGGCGAGCGAACTGCAGAGTGTAGCCGTGCTTCACTGTTCTCAGCACCCATTCTGATACACCTGGAATGGCTTCCCACGCTTTCGCGTGTGCCAAACGGGACAGAACGGCCTCTGGGCTCGAAACGCCGCGTTTCGCGGGTTTGACGGCCCGTATAAGAGGGGCGGGCGCGGTGCGCGCGCTCTCTGTGCTGTGGGCCAGCCGCTCGCTTTCGGTGGCTGGCCGCCTTACACACTGTGTCTCTACCGCTTTGAGCGGGGAATGTCTTGTGTGTGGCCCTACACTCATTGCTTCGGCCACCTTGGGCGGAAAACAAATGGTGTGTGGCGCGGCGCGTAGCGCCTGGGGCATAATGTTCGCGAAAATGTGTGAGCGCGTTTGAGCGGGCACAACTCTTACGCGTGGAACATGACCGGTTAAGAGTGGCTGTGTGACAGCGCGTGTGGTGGCTAGGCGTGGACGCAGACAAGCGGACACGTGACCTAACTCTAGCACTCGAGCGGCCGGAGGCCGCTTTATGTGAGTGGGGGACACGGGGTTTATTGTGCTTATGTGCAGGGGTGAACACAGAAAAGTGGGCACATTTACTGCATTTGAAACACATACGGCGTGAGCCGTGCAACCAGAAATAATGCAACTTTTGTGATTTCTCTGGTTCGCCGTAAAAACGGCGGTGGTTGACAGGCGAGAGGGCGTTTTTGCCGGCTCGTTGGCTGCGTGAAATTCCTCTGCAGCAGCCACAGTGGTGGGGGCTGACAGGAAAAAGAGTTTTGACGGTGGTCCGGCCGCAGCGGGACTTAACCGTCGTTTCTTGCCTCTGGCTAGGAGGGCTTTGGAGGCTCGGACTTCAGCACGATCCTAGGCCGGGGGCCCCGAGGGGGAGGCGGCTTACTGTGGCTGGAAGAGCGCGATCTGGGGCGGCCGCTCGGTCTTCGCTGAGACGAAGGGGGCCGCGCTGGGCGCTGCGTGGAGCTCGGTGCTGGCTGGTCGCGAGGACGGCGAGCAACGGAGCTACCGCTGGCGCCTGGGCGTCGAGGCAGGAAGAGGTTCATGGCCTGCGTCGTCTTCTGTACTTCGGAGAAACGGTCGACGATCCCCTTGACCGCTGGTCCGAAGAGCCCAGATGGAGAGAGCGGGGCGTTTAAGAAGGCCGCGCGCTCTGTTTCTCGCATGTCCGCGAGCGTGAGCCAGAGGTGGCGCTCAGCTACCGTGAGGGAGGCCATGGAGCGTCCGAGGGCCTGTGCTGCGGTCTTGGTAGCGCGGAGGGAGAGATCCGTCGCGCTTCGCAAATCCGTGATCAGCTCCGCGTCACAGCTCCTCTCGTCCAGATCACGGAGGAGATTGGCTTGGAGGATTTGCAGCACGGCCATAGAGTGCAGAGCAGACGCAGCTTGACCGGAGGCAGCGAAAGCGCGGCCGATCAGCGATGACGTCACTCTGCAGGCCTTAGACGGGAGGGCAGCCTTTGAGCGCCAACCAGAAGGCGGGCAAAGGTGCGCTGCGACCGCCTCTTCCACCGGAGGGATAGCGTTGTAGCCTTTCTCAGCCGCGCCGTCAACTTGTGAGAGCGTCGAAGAAGCCTGAGACGAGACCCTCGCGGAGAATGGCGCGTTCCAGGACTTCGCGAGCTCCTCGTGAAGCTCTGGCAGAAAGGGTGCAGTCCTGGCGGTGGGCGCACGGCGGCGACTGTTCAGGAAGCATCCGTCGAGCCGATTCGGCGCTGCCACCTTAGGCGGGGCCCATTTGAGGCCTAGCTGCTCGACGGCCCGGGTGAGAAGGCGCAACAGTTCGGCGTCCTCACCCGCTCGAGAGCGTCCGGAGGCTCGGACTGAAGAGGTCGCGGAAGACCATTCCTCGCTGTCGGAAGCCATGATGGAGCAGCTGTCGGCGCGTTCCGCGGCCGCATCCGCCTCATCCCCAGAGGCGGCAACAGAAATGGCGGCCTGGGGTGGGGGCGGGGAAGGCGAGAGTGAAGCGGGCGGGAAGGGTTCCGGCGAGCTTCTCTCGGCCAACTCCGGAGTCCGCTGCGAGCGGCGCTTTTTCCTGCGCGGCTTAGCAGAGACTGGAGGGATGTCATCTTCGAACTGATCGAGTCGAGCCCGCAGGGTCGACATCGTTAGTTCTTCGCACTCCGGGCATCCGCCGGCGAGAAGTGCGGCGGCGGCGTGATCACGGCCCAGGCAGAGAGCGCAGATCACATGGCGGTCCCCGGAACTGAGCTGCGCGTGACACGAGCCGCAGGTGGAACGAGACATTTTTAGAAAAACGCTCGGCTCTTTTTGTGAAAGTGTGACGCAGCGGCGACAACACTGAGCAATAAAAGGATATAATGCTGCCGGATAGCAGAGCAGGCACGGATGGCTGAAGGTGGCGCGATGCTGCCGGCTTCTTCAGGCGCTGTCCTCTGCTTGCTCGTCTGCACGTTCAACGGCGGCGGGTTCCAGATCCAGCGATGCGAAGGGCTTCGCTGAAGAAAAGAAAATCGAATATGCAGCCCGTGAGCCCTGCTTATATACACGTGGCCACGCCCCACCTGTAGGCAAATGAAGCCAGGTGGGCGCGAAGCGCCCTCATTGGTCGCCACGTCACGCGGGCTCACCGATAGGCTGCTGCAGTTGCCAGCAGAGCAGCCAATGGCACGCTGGAATAGCCTGCTATGGTCTGCCAGGCTGCCGCACTGCGTTGACAATGTTACAAAATTAAGGATAATTTTGGGTTTTTCAGAAATCTCGAAGAAAGAATACTTTCCCGTAGCGTAAGGAACTTACGCAATACGAGAGAACCTCTCGTAAGAGAACTAAATTGTTTTGCTTTTGAAACAGCCCTTGGAAGAGGCCATGATGCCTTTGATGAAAAAAGCTGCCTACGTAGGCTGCTAACTAAGATTTGGAACAGAGGGAGTGTGTTACAATATAGCCCCTTCCCTGCTTTTCTCTATCCCACATAGTCTCACACTCACTCTGTACTATGCGAGTGTGAGTAGCAGTGTAACACCATCATATCACATCCTCTGCATGTTTTATCATACTGTAGCATGAATAAGAGAGAATAAAAGAGAATAAGAGAGAGAGAGAGAGAGAGTGAGAGTGAGAGTGAGAGTGAGAGAGAGAGAGAGAGAGAGAGAGAGAGAGAGAGAGAGAGAGAGAGAGAGAGAGAGAGAGAGAGAGAGAGAGAGAGAGAGAGAGGAAATTGATATTATTTTTCCTTTAAAGCCTCCTCTTTTAAAGAAGGTATGCAAGCGAAAGCAATAAAAGGCTTGTCAGGAAAAGGAAAAAAATGTCTGTGACAGTGAGACCTACTACCATATTGGCTTACTCAGCCAAAAAATAAATGTCTTGCCATGCAAAAATGAAGAGGAGAGAGACAGATGGGGTATGGATGATATAGTAGAATAAAAGATGAACTGCTGTGATCATAGCAAAAAATCAAGCATGAAAAGATTATACGATGATCAAGCAAAAGAAATATAAAAATAGGACAAAAACAACAACAACAAAAAAATATTAATGCTAATGGAAAGAGGATTACATGGTACAATTTAACACAGAAAGACACAGACGGTACATACATACCTCTGCTTTGGGAGCAGTGATGGCACCAGGACAAGTAAAAGTGACGAACTCATGGCAGCGTTTGTGCACCACAAAACTGCAGACTAAAAGAAACGCATATCATTATCTAGTAAAGAATCACAGTTTAATAAGTCAAATGTTAGAACATTTTATTAATATTCCCTTTGTTAAGGGTTATAGAAGATTAATAATAGATTATTTAATTTGTTAATAATGAGTACACTCTTTAGATTTAATAAACAATTTTTCATAATTTTATAAAAAATATAAAGAAAATTTCATAATTCAAATGTACACTACCATTCAAATGCTGGGGTAACAAATATATTTTAAAATGTTTTTGAAAGAAGTCAATTACGCTTTTTTTTCTTCTTTTTTTTTAACCAAATTATTTGATTAAAAAGATACAGTAATATTGTGAAATATTATTACAATTTAAAATAATGATTTTATATTTTATTCAAATTTAAAATGTGATTCATTCCACAGTCTCCACTTTTAAGTGTCTTAAAGGGTTAGTTCACCCAAAAATGAAAATTCTGTCAGTAATTACTCACCCTCATGTTGTTCCAACCATGTAAGACCTTCGTTCATCTTCGGAACGTAATTTAGTATATTTTTGATGAAATCTGAGAGCTGTCTCACTCCTCCATAGGCTTTCAGAGGGAATGAAACTTGATGGCCCAGAATAGTAAGTAAAAACGTCATTTAAGGAGTCCAAATGACTACAGTGGCTCTGTATTAAGTCTATCATGCGACGAAAATACTTTTTGAGCGGAAAAACAACAAAAATAACGACTTTATCACACTACTATTGTTGTTCAATTTGAGTTATAGTAGTAGAAGAAGAATCTCAGTTCTCGCGCATGCGTCGTGGCACTCCCGCGAACTCTCGTCAGAGACTCAAATTGAACAACAATAGTAGTGTGATAAAGTCGTTATTTTTGTTGTTTTTTCCGCTCAAAAAGTATTTTCGTCGCACTTCTACTACTATAGTAGTAGAAGAAGAATCTCAGTTCTCGCGCATGCGTCGTGGCACTCAAATTGAACAACAATACTAGTGTGATAAAGTCGTTATTTTTGTTGTTTTTCCGCTCAAAAAGTATTTTCGTCGCATGATAGACTTAATACAGAGCCACTGTGTTGGAACAACATGAGGGTGAGTAATTACTGACTTTATTTTCATTTTTGGGTGAACTAACCCTTTAATATTTTGAATCTTAATGCTATATCTTTTTCAGGATTTTAGGAATCTTTGATTAAGTTCAAAAGAACGGAATTTTTGAATTGGAAATCTTTTGTAACTTTATAAATGTCTTTACTGTAAATAATACAAATCTGAATTTATGTAATAAAAAAACTTTTGAATGCCATGATGCAGCAAAAAAAATACTGTTGTAGTGAGATTAAATAGAGGGAGTATGTCATATTGCTACAGGTCATTGCTACATTGCGTTCTTGCCATATTTATACAAGACAGTGCAGACAGCAGACAGGAAGCAAAGTGGGAAAAAGAGAGATGGATGGATCAGAAAGGACCACAAGCCGAGACTTGATCTCAGGTCAAAAAATGTCTCTGCTCAGACTTTGCAGTCTCAGCTTACTCATTGTGAAATATGAATTGCTTCAGCAAACCACTTTTTGATCTTCACATGTACACCATAGGCATTAAGGGGAGAGGAAGAGGCCTACACTTTTACATCTGGTCCCCTTCAATACTGAATATTTGGTTACATCCTTGGACCTTTGATGCTCATTCACAGCAATGTATGATAACATGTAATGCTACGTAATGACTGCTAATGCTACTGGAGACTTTGATGATAGGTAGCCCCAGATAGAATCAGTTATTTTGCATTTTATGCACTTGTTTTGTTTTTGGTTGAGTACCTGTGTGGAATGAATTTAAATAGGGTAAAATATGTGACAGATTCAAAATCATTACCTTGACACTGGAATCCTTGTTTTCCAATTCCCCTGTAAAACATAAACAAAATTCATATAATGCAGTCTAATTATATTGTATGTAAATGCGTATATTTGTGAGAAAGAGCAGATCACACAGAGCTGTAGTGTGTGTGTGTGTATCAGCACAGAGGGCAAACAGAAGACATAAGCTGCTGAGGCCGTGACAGATAAGGTAATTTCAAGAAATCCTCATCCGACGGGGAATTTAAGTGCTCTTCAGTTCACCATAATAACAGGTTGCTCTGCTCATGATATCTTTGCTATGCAAAACACAACTTAGCATAAATCCCTAAAGTACTAAAATAAGATACTTTGACACCCAACACTTTGGACATGATCTGCTCTCAGCATCTGAGAGTAGCTACGACTCTTTAAGAGCGTCCTTCAGACCAATCGACAGGGTTTGAGAGATGTGAGCCATCATCATCAACATATATTCAGAAATATAGGCTGAGACAGGACAAGGGCAAAGAGACAGAGAGTGGAAAAGAGAACTCGAGTTAAAATAATTCAATAGTGATTTATGTACTGTATAGGGTTAGTTTAGGTGCATTCAGTTGCAGTCAGTCACATAAATGTGAATCAATCTACCAACCAACTAAGGATGTCACGGTACCAAAATTCCAGTAGTCGGTACCAATACCATAATGTTTTTTTTAACTATTTAAAAAATTATTAAATGTATTAAGTTTATTATTTATGATGATAATCATTATAAGTAAATAATAAAAACATTTAAAGGCTGTATGCTGTTTAAAAGAAGAAATTGTTTATAAAAAAAGATCAAGAGTAAAATAATCAACCATCTAGGCATAATTATTATTATTAGTAGAGGCGTATTATTATTACATAGAGACGTAGCTAAATCTGCTGTAATATATTAATAAAAAATTACATTAACATTTTTTTAAAACAAACTTTTATTTTAACGGGTTGCCGTGAAGACCTTTGAGTGTCTGTGTTCATGATATGACATTTTTCTCAAATGAAACAGTAAATTCTCATGAATTGACGGTTTTATGAGTTTGTGTCCTCATATAGTGACACACGGCAGAGACTACAAAGACAGCAAGCGAGTGCTCGCGCATCTGTGCCCGACTTCCAGTCATTCACACAGAGACGCAGAACTTGCAGGAGTAATATTTAAATAGTATTTTGCAGTTTAATATTCACAGACACTAGCATATATTCAGCTACAGTCTGGAGCCCTGCGCTTAGATAAACATGGAAGCGACTGAATGCAGCTGCGGGTACCGCGGGAGTCGGTACTACAGGAATACTGGTATCGTCACATTTTTATCATTTCAGTACTGGCTTTGTACCGAAGTACCAGTACTTGTGACATCCCTACAACCAACCAACCAACCAACCAACCAACCAACCAACCAACCAACCATCCATCCATCCATCCATCCATCCATCCATCCATCCATCCATCCATCCATATCAATCAATCAATCAATCAATCAATCAATCAATCAATCAATCAATCAATCAATCAATCAACCAACCATCAATCAATCAATAATCAACCAACAAACTAACCAACCAACCTACCAACCAACCAACGATCGATCGACTGCCCGCCCGCCGACCGACCGACCGACCGGCCGACCATCAATCGATCGATGGACCGACCGACCATCAATCGATCGATGGACCGATCAATCAATCAATCAATCAATCAATCAATCAATCAATCAATCAATCAATCAATCAATCAATCAATCAGCCATCAATCAACCATCAATCAATCAATAATCAACCAACAAACTTATCAACCTACCAACCAACCAACGATCGATCGACTGCCGGCCGACCGACCGACCAACCAACCAACCATCGATCGATCGATGGACGGACCGACCGACCGGGCGGGCAGTCGATCGATCGTTGGTTGGTTGGATCCATCCATCCATCCATCCATCCATCCATCCATCCATCAATCAATCAATCAACCAACCATGAACCACTGAACCAACAAACTAACCAACCTACCAACCAACGATAGATCGATCGATCGATCGATCGATCGATCGATCGACTGACCGACCGACCGGGCGGGCGGGCAGTCGATCGTTGGTTGGTTGGATCCATCCATCCATCCATCCATCCATCCATCCATCCATCCATCCATCCATCAATCAATCAACCAACCATGAACCACTGAACCAACAAACTAACCAACCTACCAACCAACGATAGATCGATCGATCGATCGACTGACCGACCGACCGACCGACCAACCAACCATCAATCAATCGATGGACCGATCGATCAATCAATCAATCAATCAATCCATCCATCCATCAATCAACAAACCAATCAATAAATGGTTGAACTGACCTGAATTAACCCTACACTGCAAAAAATACATAGACCTCAATTTGAGATGCAAGTATTTGAATTGCAAATTAAATTTCCATCCATTTGGAAAACACAATTTTTGCATTAACACACTAATAAACGTAATATATTTATATTATATTTGTCTGTTATAAACAGAACGGATAAAGATTTTTGTAATGCACTAATAAACGGAATGTGTTTTATAAACACAATAACCAGGTATACATCAATTCTCAAAAATGTTTTATTTGTTTCAATCTCATAATTATAGCTTATTGATTATTGTTTGTTCCTCAGCTAGCCATATTTTAACCATGTTCATTGTTTTTAACTGAATACATTTAATTGTTTTCACAACTGATGCTGATTCTAAGCAATTTGAACAAATAGATGCAAAAGTTAGTAATAAACTAGGCCATCATTTTATTTGTATTGTTTTTGTGCAGAAATCGTTTTTAATTGTTTTACATATGACTGACAAATATGCATTAATGGTACAAATCTGCTTATATTAATTTCAATGTATTTCTCCCTGTAAATGTTTTGACGGTATTCATACCACTGGCATATACAGTACATATTGCAGACTAGATTTGTAGTAATTTATGTCAGGGAAAAGAAAGCTATAAAAATATATATATTACAAAAGGTATTTCCCTAGTCTCCCCTACTTTACAATTCTCTGGATATGCTGTACTCCAACAGACATAACAATAAAACTTCAATGAACTGAAATGAAAGGACAGAAAGAGAAACAGATGCATCTATCAGAAGCTATTTGAATTGTATTAATGAACATGAGGTACAGAATATGAGTGGGTAATGCATGGGCCATATGGCCGGCCACAGTTCCATGCGGGTTTTGTGAAGCTTGTGGTTAAATGGCAGCTCAAACAGAGAGGACTGCATAATTTAAGAAGCCCCTCAGGGCATGAGTTTTATGAGGCACTGAAAACTGAACAAGCACGGTCATGTAACACACGTGTGGGACAGTGTTCTTCTGCCCTCTCTTGTGTGTGTCATTGAAAGAGTAGTCACTGTAAATGTTAACTAAGTTCTTTTGCCTTGTTTTCCAGGAAAAAACATATTAATATTTAACAACAGCATGTTACAACATATGTATATTTTTTTGTTTCAAGCAATATACTTTTTATTTATTTATTACATATATGCTTAAAACAATTCAAAAGTATGCTTAGCTGCAAGATTGTACATACACTACTGTTCAAAAGATTGGGGTCAGTAAGAATTTATTTTTAAATTAATTTTAGAAATTAATACTTTCATTTATAATATTTTGAACTTTCTATACATTAAAGAATACTGAAAATATATTAATGTCCACAAAAACATTAAGCAGAAACGGTTTTCAATAGAACACTGAAGATTGGAGTAATTCAGCTTTGCTATCAGAGGAATACATTACATTTTAAAACATTAAAATAGAAAACAGTTGAATTGCAATAATATTTTATAATATTACAGTTTTTACCGTACACTTAAAAAATTCAAGCCTTTTTTAAGATTGAAGCATTTCAATTAATAGTAAAATTCCATAAAATTAATCAAATCCAAATTAAATTATCCTTACACATTTTAATTGAATAACTGATTAAGGATTGTTCAACTATTTAATTAAAATGTGTATGTTTTATTCAATTCAATTTGATGGAATTTTACTACTAATTGAAATGCGTAAATATAAAAAGAGTATATTTTTGATAAAATAAATTCAGCCTTGATGTGAAATAGTAAGATTTTTTTATGTTTTTGAAAGAGACTGACCACAAACTTTTGAATAAAGAGATATAAAAAAATTGAACAAAAACAAACACTAGAATTGTCTTTTAATAAATACATAATGGTGTTAAAGCTAACTGTATTCAAATTGTATGTAAGAGCTAATAGAGGCTTCATATCATAATTCAGTATGAACTATAAAATATGAGGCCAGTACCACATTTAGTTATGATATGAATCACGATATGGGCATTACGTTTTTAGGATTAAATCAATACATAAATGCAGTGCAATGTAAAGGTTAAGGTACAAGTATCGGTTTAATAATGTTAGGAGTTCAGTAAAGTTACTAAAGTGGCCAGCAGTGTTAAAGGTGTGAAGTACCAGATGAAGTCAGTGCAGTGGCTGCAGAAAGTGGGCTGCTTGAAGAATCGGGCAGTGAACTGGTGGTCCTTCACTTCAATGACCCTCTTGTGCTTGAGAGCTCCCTTCCTCTGGAAGACTGGCAGCCTGGGGGGAGGAGAAAGGGGAGAGGGGAGCGGGGAGGAGGAGGGAGATGGGGAGGACAGGGCCAGGGGAGACAGAGATGGAGATGGAGAGACTGGGGTAGACATGCTACCAGTTGGACAGAGCAAGACACAGAGAACAAGACTGGGCCCGGGATGGACGGCCTATGCAACCAATGGGTGAAAGAACAACGAGAGGATTTATAAAAGGGGGAGAATAAATAATAAGAAAAGCGTCTGGTAGAACACAGATCAAGCATAAGAGGTTACGTGGAACATAGAGGAAGGAATTCAATAGGATGTGATGGCAGTTTGGTTTGTGATGTTGAGGAAAAGAAAGGAAAAGATTCCCAGGAGAGAAGGAAAGGGAGGGTGAGAACCAGAGTAAAATAGAGGTTAATACACACTCCAAGAGAAACTTCCACTGGGACTTCAAAACGCATAGCGATTAGTGTACTTTCTGCCCTACTTCAAACACACACGCACGCACGCACACACACACCAGATTCCCAATGTAATTTAAATTCTAATTAAAATGGCAAAAAACAATACCAGCTATATATATATATATATATATATATATATATATATATATATATATATATATATATATATATATATATATATATATATATATATATATATATATACACATACATAACTGAACATGATAAGAACTGACTGCTGTTTTTTAGCTGATTTAAGGTCAGTCAGGAGTGGAGTGCATTAGGATCGATCAGACTCACATTAATAAAAGAGAACGAATGAAGAAAAGCTGAAATGAAGGATGACAGGATCAAATCAAACAGGAGACGGCACTGAACAAATGATCGTTACATTAATTAAAGAGGAGATCTACAGAGCTGGAGAATGAAGGAAACAAAGAATTTATGACATCCACCAATAAGTGACAAAAACGAAATTTATGAAAGAAAGGAAGTAAAAAGAAAGAAAACAAACAACAGATACCTAAATGTGACAGTATGGTTTCTCCTCTTCCTCCCACTTCTTCTTAAGACTCTTGCTATGCGATCAATCCTTGGCTCATAAAAAGTAAGAGAAAAAAAGAGACAACCTCACCGAACAGAAGGTTTACAGGAGAGGAAACACACCTGGGAAAAAAAGAATCAAACCCCAAAAAGGAAATTAATGAAGGCAAGGATGAAACAGCAGCTTTCCAGGAAAGAGAGGAGGAGTGAATGCCCGTATATTCCTTTATCCAATAGAGGGGGTGAGGAAGAGGCGATTTTCACTTTCCAAGATTGATTCTACCAACAGAAAGAGGGGATGAAGTAAAGTGAAACAGAGAGAGAGAGCGAGAGAGAGAGCGAGAGAGAGAGAGAGAGAGAGAGAGAGAGAGAGAGAGAGAGAGAGAGAGAGAGAGAGAGAGAGAGAGAGAGAGAGAGTAGATGAAAAGAAATAGGCAGCAATTCATTTTTGAAATCTGGGTTACCCCTCTCCAGAGAGTAAAAAAGAGACAGATGATGGGAGGGTGAGGAAAGAGGACAGAGAGAGAGAAAGAGAGGGAGATGTTGGCCACCAGCTCGCTCATCCTCGGTCAGCCAGTCGCTCCGGTATAGCATGGAAAGCAAAGAAATCTGATCAATGATCAATAATCAGATTCGGTCTGTAAAGCTGCCAGTCTCGCTCTATAAAAGTGTTACGACAGATGGCCGCCTTGGCAGCCATTATGTTCACACATGAGGACTTTGAGGCCTTCACGACTGTTCCAGTGAACCGCTGAGAATGAGACAGGAAAATCAGTATTCCTGAAAAGAGTAACATAAAGCATTATACAGCAGGTTTGTGAGACAATAAAAACGAAATAAAAAAAAATAAAAATAATTGTAATTATATTATATTAAATGCACTGAATCGATCAAAAGTTACTATAACATTGTTACAATTTTTTTTTTTTTTCATAAATGTTCTTTTGAACTTTCTATTCAAAGACATCAGGAAAAAAATGATCAGTTTTCACAAAAATATAAGCAGAAAAACTTTTTTCAACATTGATAACAATAAGAAATATTTCTTGAGCACCAAATCATCATATTAGAATTATTTCTGAAGGATCATGTGACACTGAAGACTGGAGAAATTATGCTGAAAATTACGTTTGCCATCACAGGGTTAAATTACATTTTAAAATATATTTAAATAGAAAACATAATTCTTTTAAATTGTAATAATATTTCACAATATTACTGTTTTACTGTATTTTTGATCAAATAAATGCAGCCTTGGTGAGCAAAAACATAAATTATTTCAAAAACATTATAAACTTTTGAATGGTAGAGTACAAAAAAAAAGAAGTTAATTGCAATTATTTTAATAAAATCAATTTCTCTTATATAATATACTAAGTGATATCAAATCATGTATATAAAACAATATACGAGAGACAATTTAAATATAAAATACAAATAATTACTTTAAAGGTCCCGTTCTTCGTGTTTTTTTGAAGCTTTGATTGTGTTTACAGTGTGCAATATAACATGTGTTCATGTTTTGTGTGTAAAAAAAAAAACTGTATTTTTAACACAATTTACTTATCTGTATACCGCTGTTTTCACTGTCCTAAAAACGGCTGATGACTTCCTTTATTCTATGAAGTCCCTCCTTCAGAAATACGTAACGAGTTCTGATTGTGCCAGCGGTTCCCGTGTTGTGATTGGACAGCAGCTTAGCGAATGTGGCCCGGTTCCTGTGTTGTGATTGGACAGCAGCTTAGCGCACGTGGAAAGGTCACGCCTCTTAACGGGAGATATATGCGCTTAATGATCTCTACAGCGTCCCTGGGAAAGCCAAACAAAGGTGATTTGACTCCGGGATGAAAATAACAGCGTCTCGACGACATGGCGACAAACACACTCAAACGCAACACTTCCTTTTCTCCACGCGACACGTCCTCTTCTCCACATGGGACAGCAACAAGACCACGCCCCCTTTTTTTGGCGTATTCTTGTGGGCGGAGGTTAGTCTGTTCTACTGTTCTACTGACGTCATTTATGAAGGAAGTACCAGGATGTAGTCCAAGCCAGCCGTTCGCTGTAGGCTTTGAAAGGGAACTTCTGTTAAATAAAATATCTCGCTTGGCATTGAACTTTGAGCTTTATAATTTTACAGGTATTATTTATGCTCTAACAGCAACATTACACACTAACTAAAGTTTGAACAATGGGATCACGAAGAACGGGACTTTTAAAAAGGTTCATTTTCCCCTCTCTAGATGAAATAAAAATTACATACAACAAAAAAACATGGCAATTAATGGCTCAAAAGTCAATTGTAAATTTGCTTGGATAATTAAAAAAATAAAATACAGTATTTGAACCCAGGTCCCTTAACCCATGCAGGCACACTAAACAAAAATGACACCACTAGAATAACACATCTCATCTCGCCTAGAGCAAAAGTGAGTCAGAAGTGCCCCCGGTGCCCCCTGAAAACAAATAGGTGCATGCATGAGGCTCCTGCACACAGGTGGCTATCTGTAGTACTCACAGCTGCATCTGAAACCAGGTCACACAGTATGTTTGAGAGAGGGAGGAGGCAGACAAGATGGCCGTCAGACACTGACATTAAGGGAAGAAGACCAGCGGGAAGGGCGACCGCGAGGGGTCCGGCCACAGTGATGTTATATCGGGACGAGGGTGCAAGAAACGGTGTTAGGACACAACACTAACCCACTAACATCCAGAGAACAGGAGTGAGACAGAGTCCAAGAGGTGATGTGAAGAGAATGAGAGGATGAGAGGAAGAGGGAGGGAACGGGAGAGTGAGTAAAAGGTTGAAGGTCTAATTATGTAAAATGTAGGTTATTAGTCTCCTGATGGGGACACTGTGAGAAAATTAATTAACAATTATAATTAGCAAGATTGTTGGAGAGCAAAACGGTGTCATTGGACAGGTATGTGTATGGAGATTTAGATGTGTGTGTGTGTGTGTGTGTTGCTGTCATTGAGAGTGAGGGTGTGTAGGTCAGCGTGTTTTATATCTTAATTTCAGATAGAGGCACATGCTGCAGCAATGATTTCAGAGCTTCAGTGTCTCATGCCTGCAGTGATAAATCAATGCCAGCTTCATGTCTCTGGTCATGCTGTAATAGCATCATAATGCAGAATATATAGTCAGCTATATAATTATATAATTCTTACATTTAAAGGGAAAGTTCACCTTAAAATGAAAATGCAGTCTTTATTTATTGATTCTCATGTCTTACAAAACCCATTTGACTTTCTTCCTTTGTGGAACAGAAAAGGAAGATTTGGAATTGTACCAGTCACTCTTTTCCATGCAATCGGGGTGAATTCAGGGTGATTGGGACACGTTTTGCCTTTGAGATTTCTTGTGTCCAAGTTTCCCAATCAACCTGAATTCACCCCTACAAAAAAAAAGTAAAAGCATGGTGTCATAAAAGAGGCATGTTTCCTTGTTCTAGCTCTCCTTGGTTAATGAACACATTTGCTTTTGATTAAATTTTATCAATGGATCAGTTGATCCAATTCACAAAAGCAGTCAGAATGATTAATTCTCAAATCAGACTGATCCGGCTCTCAATTTGTGGGTCACTGCAGTTAACAGCTCACTGGAGGAGATTGACAGTGACTAACTTACAGTATGTTACTCACACAATGCAAAAACAAAAAAATTGAGAACTAAATAAGCTTCAAATCCATTGTTGTATGGTTTGTTAGGATAGGATAGGAAAATCTAAATATTGAGAAAATCGCCTATAAAGTTGTCCAAATTAAGTCCTCAGCAATGCATAATATTACCACTAATAATAAATTTTTGATATATTTACGGTAGGAAATTTACAAAATATCTTCATGGAACATGATCTTTACTTAATATCCTAATGATTTTTGGCATAGAGAAAACTGGATAATTTTGACCCATACAATGTATTGTTGGCTATTGCCACAAATATACCCGTGCGACTTATGACTGGTTTTGTGGTCCAGGGGGTTACATATGAATTCAGAAGACTTTGAATATAGTGCACAAGTCGTATGAATAGAGCCCTTTTAAGATATTTCTCTGATGTGTTGGCACTCTCTTAGGGCGTTTTCACACCTACACTGTACCTTGTTTGTTTTGTTCCGAAAGAGGGACTTAATTTGTTACAATGTTGCATTTTCTTCTTGGATCGGTTCGCTTTCACAAGGCAAAGCGTACCAAAATGTGTTTATGCAAGTCACATGCGAGTACAACTTTCCTCTTATCGCTTAGTTTCCTCTGCGTCATCCATCAAGATGATGGACAAGTTCTCTTCATGAGAGCTTTATTTGTAACTGTCGAGACACACGCAAACACTATATGTTCGAATGTAGCAGTCATTTTATACTACATTCGTATTAATACTGCAAACATATTCAAACACGCTCTCTCTGGATCTCCCAGCGCTGTCTAGAGGTTAACTGTGTCAAGACACACGCAAACACTAATGTTATAATGCAGCTAGCAGGAATAAAGGCTTCATCGGGACAGCATTCTCACATGGAGAAGCATAACATTTTAAGATGAAGAGGTGAAAACTAATGTGCCCACTCACCACTGCTTTTTATATAGCGCATTTCCTGCTTTGAATTATAATACCACTTGGTTAATTGGTCCGTATTGGGTCGTATTGCTTTCACACCTCAAGCAAACCGCAGAGTTCAGGCTCGTTCAGGCGACCTCGGAGCGATTGTTTTAGTGCGGATCCAAGCGTGATTACCGTGTTCACTTATGCCTAAACGAACCAAAGGAGAGAACTCACCAGGTTCCGAAACAAACGCTCATGTGTGAAATCCCTAGTCCCGATTCATTGCAATTGCAGAAAAAAGAGCGACAAGCAAAGTCTTCAAAATTTCTCTTTTGTGTTCTTTTCACCTTGTAGCAATGCAGAAATAAGCTATTTTCTGTGATTGTGTGGTCACTTTCGATTCATTTGCTGCTAGAGGTAAATAATGGGAAGATAACAAAATTCTGTAAATGGCTACAAACCAGTGTGTTTATGATTACGATAATAAATTAAAATTATATGATAAGTAACAGTTTGCAATCTCAAGCAGTTTTTGTATACAGCTAAAATAAATGGAAGCAAGACCTTGATACAATCAGTTAAAATGGCTGTGCCAGTTCCAACGTTAAGAATAAGGTGACAGATATATGGGTTTGGAAAGACATGAGGGTAAATGAGGACAGAATTTTATTTTTGGGTGAACTATCCCTTTACTAATGGAAGATGCCTTGCAACACTGGGCTCCTGTATTGTGCAATAAGAAATACAAATGTAAAAAATGAAGAATAAAAGGACAAGTAGTGAGAATGAAAAGGTGATGGAAAAGAGGACAAAATCATTTTCACCTCCAAACACGTAAACGGCATATCTGATGATGTGCAGTGCCACAGTATGGCAGGCTTTCAGTATCATGTTATAAACGTGGCCATGAGACAAATCGCAGATATGAATCATGTTTAGCCTTTTCACACCTGTCATTTTTTAAAGGCGAGCGTTTTATCATCACCTTGCTAGAACAAACATCTAAACAATGTTGCTTAATAAGAACGAAACAAAACTTCTCATCTCAAAGGGGCATATACTGTAGGTAATCATAGCAACACATATTTCCATTTACCACCAAATAGTTTTAAGAGAATAGAGTTAAGGACCCGATATACTCACGTGAGTTAGGGGTCAAATGAATTTTGAAACACGTGAGCAGCGATAGACTGTTAGCGAACATCCGCTGAGAACGACATTTAGATAATTATGTAAATATATGCTGTGCATTTTCCTCTCAGTAACAAAATAAACACAAGAAAATTGAGAAAACGGCAAGCATTTTTTTAAAATAAAGCATAAGAAAAGCATCTGATCATGGCAACGTGGATGTTTGCACGAGCATTTTGCAATTTGGCACTTCACGTTTATTTATATAGCACTTTATACAATAGATTGCTTAAAATCAAGCAGCTTTACCATATTAAACATGAAAAACAGAGTCTGTGTATCATTTCATCAGATGCACAACTTCATTTTCTACTATATAATAATAATAATTATTATTATTATTATTATTACTATAAAGCAGCTCTCCAGTGTGTTCATGTTTTCATGCGCGGACGACTGACCTCGACGGACTCAACAGAAGAAATTAATTCTAAAAAAGATTTCGTCATCGAAGAAGGCGGAGCACGCAAACCTACCTATTACGTAATCGCCACGGACCAATGGTAGTACAAATGTGTTTATCAGCTGGAGTGAACTTTTGCTTTGGCAAGTTGTTTCAAACTCACAAAACAAACTCCATTTTGTTCACAATGACGTCAGATCAGTTCGTTCTTCAATTTTGCTTGAAGTATATTGGGGCCTTTAGGGGCTTTTCCCACAGTTCCTTTTCAAGGTTACATACACAAATATGTAATCCCGTTCTGTTTCGAGGGAACTCAACGCTACGTCATGGCGTTGATGCTTTTGGAATGTTTCCATAGAACGCTATGACGCAGCGTTGAGTTCCCTTCTCAGGGAACCGCCAGATCCTTTTAATATAGTTTAACTACTTTTAACTGTATTCCTGTATTCCTCTAATCGCTACTTTAGCTCACTAATATATCACTGAGTAGGAGTGAATGAAAGTGAATGAACAAATTTGGACACTGAGTGTGCCAGAAGGGCTGCAGGTATCTCCTAGCAAGACAGAAAAATTCATTCTGACCGCATACATGGGTATTCTCTAGTGACTAGCCATTAAGTGTACATCCATAGAATTGTTATTGAGGTGCATTATGGGATTGAATAAGTGCACTCGATACTGTCCACTATGGTTTCGGACACCACTACAAATGGATGTTCCCTCAAACAGTGCACCATATATAAGGATATAGGGGCAATTTTGGACAGAGCAAGTGTTCTTGAACAAAACAGTTGCGTGAATGATTCAATGAATCACTCAGTGTTTTTGAATGATTATGCTATACTGTACATATATATGCCCGGATTCACAGATAATGCTTAAACCTAGTTCCAGACTAAAATGCATGCCAGAGCTGTTTTAACTGAAAGCAACTTGCACTGACATTTTTCTAAGGCACATTTATAAAAGCTACTTAAATGTCCTAATTTATGGGATTAGTTCACTTTTGATGATTTACTCACCCGGTCCCTCAAGCCATTATAGGTGTATATGACATTCTTCTTTGGCAGTGAACAGGGCTCACAAATTTGAATCTCAAAAAAGTGCATCCATCCATCATAAACGTACTCCACACGGCTCCGGGCGGTTAGGCCTTCTGAAGCGAATCGATGGGTTTTTCTAAGAAAAATATCCATATTTAAAACTTTATGAAGTAAAATATCTAGCTCCTGCCAGACTGCCTTCCGTATTCAACTTATGCAGAAAGTGAAACTTAATGCCTTACGCAGTTCAAAATGCTTACGCTAACGTTACGTGTGTAATGTGTCCTAATATAGATCTTTGTCTTACACAAACACATCTCTTCGCCTCAGAAGGCCTTTATTAAAGGGTTAGTTCACCCAAAAATGAAAATGATGTAATTTATTACTCACCCTCATGCCGTTCCACACCCGTAAGACCTCTGTTCATCTTCGGAACACAAATGAAGATATTTTTGTTGAAATCCGAATCCGAACCACTGAATCGACTCGCTGATTCGATACACTCTGAAGCTTCATGAAGCATTGTTTTGAAATCGGTTATCACTATCAGTCGTTTTTTAGTTGTTGTTTTTTTGGCGCACCACAAATATGGTTGTCGCTTTATAATATTAATATTGAACCATTGTACTCACATGGAATGCTTTAAATATGTTTTTAGTACATTCATGAATCTTGAGAGTGTAAATTGCTTTGGTCTCTATGGAGGCCTCACTGAGCCTTCAGATTTCAACAAAAATATCTTCATTTCTGTTCCGAAGATGAACGTCTTACGGGTCTTACGGGTGTGGAAAGGCATAAGGGTGAGTAATAAATTACATTATTTTCATTTTTGGGTGAACTAACCCTTTAACCGTGTGGAGTACATTTATGATGGACGGATGCACTTTTTTTCAGCTTCAAACTCATGAGCCCCGTTTACTGCCATTATGAAGCTTGGAAACATCAGGATATGTATTAATATAACTCAATTGTGTTAATTAGAAAGAAGAAAGTCATATACACCCAGGATGTCTTGAGGGTGAGTAAATCATGGGGTATTTTCATTTTAAAGTGAACTACTCCTTTAACTAAAACTGCTTAATCTAAGCCTTGTCTGTGAAACCAGGCCATATATTACTAGATTACTTGTGTATTACTAGAATAATGATATTTACTACTAAAAATACAATACAAAAAATGTTTATATAATGATGTATAAACAGAATTTCCTTATATATAGGCCCATTTATTTATTGTATATCTTTGTTTCATTTTGGTAGAGTGCAGCTGAAATTACAAGAGCAGCGGTCATGCTGTGGACACAGGGAGGAATATTTCACAGCGCTATCTCTGCCTGCTTTACAATGCCCCGCTCCTGCTCGTAAAAATGAACTATGGCAATGCTGAGTGGAAATACATTACCGCCATAAAGCACTCTACCACGCCCGCAGTACTCTGGGAACACACCTCTCTCACACAGAACAAGAGAGAGAGACTGTTTTGTTGCTGATTAGTTGCTAAAAAAGAGAGGGGCCGTGATAAAATGGAACAAAGGCAATAGTCACTAACTATCTGGAGGCTTGTTAGGAACAGAGGGAAGGTAGTTCATAGTTGGAGATACCCACAACTCAAACACCTTTAGAAAACCCGTAACAATCCTTCATTACCTCTTTGGGGCCATAATAGTGTAAAAATGACTATGTTAGACACAGAAAGATTCTAGATCTGTGTTAGAGAATGCAGACATGATTTCAAGTGTAAACACCCCAATACACACAAAACCAGTATATTTAATTCATCAATGTATCAAATAAATGTGAAATATTCTCATTTCTGTTAGCCAATATTTCCATTTGCTGACTGAACCTTTTTGATGACTGCATAAGACTCCGATATAAGCCCCAGCATTTCACAGCTAATTTCTTCCTCTTAGTTTGCTGATAAAGTTCGAGGCAGTTTAAATCCAGAGAGCACTGATAACAGAGGCACTTTTGCTTCAGGCACAAAAGCATTCTTAAACTAACCTAAAACATGGCAGCCTATTTTACGAAAAAGCACTGCATTCATTAAATCATCAGTGAGTCACTGACACCCCCTGTGTGACTTTTGACAGATATGAGGATGATGAGGCTCTCTAAATGAGTCTGAGGAATGGCAGGAGGATATTAATAACTTCCTTTTTACAGATATTCCTTAAATCTTTAGCAGGGTTTCTGTAGTGATTCTCATCTGGACGGTTTTCATGAATGTGCAGATTGAAATCTGAGAAGTATTTTATACAGATTAGCTGTACGTTTTCCTGGAAAAAGATTAAATGTGCTGTATTTGATATATAAATATTATATATATATATATATATATATATATATATATATATATATATATATATATATATATATATATATATATATATATATATCCCCACCCACCCATGAATTCCACTAGTCAACTTTTTATGAACTAAAAACAGTCATTATAAAAAATAAAAAACAGTCATTATAAAACAGTAGTTTTCACCATTACTATCACATTATAATATCTACTTAATACTTAAACTGCTAATAAACCTTTAAGATGTATCTATGTAAATAACTTATGATTGGCTAAACTATGTAAAATAGTTCACACTTTCCAGTTGAGCAATACTAATTTGCAATTAACTACACTGTGAACAACTACGGATCCCCTAAAGGGACATGGTGAAGGGAAAAAAAGTGAGATGGGAGAAAAACAATGTCAATACTATTGCGTTCTATCGCATGTGTTTTGCATTCGCCAGAGATGCTTTGTGTTTGCTCGCAAAACCTTTGCGTTCCCCCAAGAAACTTTGCGTTACCTCGCAAAACCTTTGGGTTCTTTGCGAGCAAACGCAAAGTTTCTCAAGGGAACAAAAAAGTTTTGCGAGGGAAAAGTGCACCGGCAAAAGTAATGATTATGAAGTGTCGAGAAAAAAGAGCAAGGAGATGTCTGAACACCAATTTTGGTGTTTCAGAGGTTCTTCACCGGTTCTTTGACTAAGGTGCTATATAGCACCGCTACCATATACAGAACATGTTAAGATATGGTGCTATATAGCACCAAGAGTGGTTCCTCTATGATTACGACGAAGAACCATTTTTGGTGCCATATAGAACCTTTTTTTTTTTTTTGAGTGTACAACGCGAAAACAGCATTTTCAAATTTATCAATTTTGGAGAGTGTTTTAAAAAGTGTAGTTTTCGTGAAAAAAAAAAATGCTGTCTCAGTGTGGATGGAAGGCCAAAACAGCGTTTTCAAACAAAAACGTATTAGTGTGGACATGGGCATTGCCTAAGCCTATTCTAGTTGACTAACGATTGGTTGACCATTAGGGGGCAGCCCTAAACGTAATATATATTTTTTCCTCCCATCTCATTTTTTCCCATCACAATATACACTGAATTCTTCAAGATATACATTTCATATTTTCTAAGGGGTCAGAATTTGGCAGCTTGGCAAGGTCCAGTTAGCTCCTGCTGCTAGATTCTCCTGCCAAAGCCTATCTCTCTATTGACGTTCAAAAACGGCAATGTATTATGTAAACATTTAATTATATTATAGTAGATATTTTGTCAGTGCCTATTTTCTTTGAAATGATCTTAAAAGCATGAAATGGGCTTATGTTTATCCATGTCTGCTGCCTTTGGCGTCACAGCTTATGTACAGACGGGACAGTCATCAGTAAAAGGCTTGGGACTGTGGCGTCAGTCAATCAGCATTGGCATTACATCATTTTCCTGCGGCTGATCAGTCAGATTGCAATCTAAATTGCAATCGCAATTACAACTAAAGACCCCCTTGATTATTTCATGTATACAATGTGAGCCACTCTGTACTTTAACCAAACACCGACAGAAAAACAAACGCTTAGACACCCAGCATCAAGAAGCCAAACACACGCGTAGCAAAACCCGCAGCTTTCTTTATTTCCAGCTCGTTGATCTTAACTGCAGGGTGGGTTCTTTAGGAACTCCCAGATGCTGACGAAATTTGGCCATCCCAGTTGAGTGCACTGTCTGGCCAAATAATCACTCTAATTAGCTTAATTACTCAATTAGCTACTGAGGTATAACACGTTTCAACATCCAAGAATCCAGATAAATGAAGGTCAAAAGAGTAAAGATCTATCCGTTTCAGCGGTACTAAACCACAAGCTGCTCTGTTGTGTCGTAACATTTGGAAATTCACATCTATCATGGTAACACCGATCTGAATAAATCTCTCTTCCAAATAATGGGGATTAATTGTTCAAAGGGAAGCTATATTGAACTGGCAGCTATGTGGCCAGAAACTATAAAATGCAAAACAAATGATGCAGCTTTTTTTCCTGTAATTATTTTCTGTGACACCACTGTTCAACCGCACCACATTAATGGTTTTGAGAGCTTTGTAAGCAGCTTATGATATACACTTATGAAACATTTGTTTACAGAGAGATAAAGGTAGATTCAGAAGATTAGAACATCAAAGTGCATCTCTTTCTCTTTCTCTCTCTCTTTACTGTACAAAGCAGACAGAGTTTATACTGGCCACAAGCCATCAGCTTATTAGTCCTGACATTACACTAATGAAGAGGAAAAATTCTGCATCTATACAATCCCCAGACTTCTTTTTTTCTGCCTCCCACCCCTGCTCTCTCTTTCTCTCTCTCTCTCTCTCTCTCTCTCTCTCTCTCTCTCTCTCTCTCTCTCTCTCTCTCTCTCTCTCAAGCCGACCAGAATCTGACCAATTACATGAATCTATTACAGCAAAGTGAAAACATCCAAATGTGCTTGTGTCTGGTCTTGCTTTTCCAACTTTCAAATGAAATTAGACACAAATTACATTTCAGAAACATTGCTTCTGGAAACCAAAAGACAACGGCAGATTGCTTCTGCTTTCCCACAGAAAACTACTCGACTGTGCCATCTCATAATGATCAGATTTGAATTAAACACGCATCTGTTATTATAAACTTTTAATTTTTATTAACTTAAAAAAAGGATTTTAACTATTTACGAACCGATAGCCTATTTCAGGTGCATATCGAATGGCACAAAGCAGCTGCAGAGAACCCAATGGCCTTTGAACTGACAAAAATAACTGGGAAAAACAAGCGACTTTAATCGCCTCTGCACCATGTGAAGCATTCGCTCGCAATCGTTCGCTTTACAAAAGCAGCAGCAAAATCCGGTAAGACAAATTGATATTAATGCTAATGTCAATAATGATGCGAGATGAGCGCTGTGCCATGTGAAGTTGGAGTATGCCCCCGTGAATTCTGGGTAATTTGTCGTTCGGTCCCACAGTAATGTGCACGGGAAAAAAGGAGATCTGACAGGATTTGCTTTGTGGATGAAAAGATGCTCTCTATCTTTCTCTCTGTCTTTCCCCTGTTCTTGTGAGGGGTTTTTTTTTTATATTGAGAGATCAAGTCAACGCGTTGGTGCAGCCTGCGGCATGCTGGGCTAATGATGAAAGAGAGAGCATTGCTGCTTCTATCATGTGCTGGATGGGTGCAAACGTGTGAATATATGAGCGTGTGCGCGCAAGCTACTTACACTTTCTTTGCTCGCTCGCGCACACGTGCGGCGTTAATCTGAGCATTGATGCTATAGTGAGAGGATAAGTGAAGACTCAGATTCTGCTGTGATGTGGCAGAACTCTTCATACTCGTGCAGCTTTTGAGTGACATAAACACGGCTCAGTGTTGATCGATGTGCAGACATCAGCACACCCCAGAGATGGATCATCTACAGCCGCTGAAAACACTCCCAAGACGAGGTTGAAAGCTCGCCGCCATCACACTGATAACACTAGATATAGTGAACTTCAGCTATCTCCCTCACACAGCATATGCATAAAACACAAGATATCCAGCAATCTCTTTCTTGCCCCAGTGGGCACACACACCGGCTCCAGGGTAAGCGAGGACGAGGAGAGCAAGAACTGATTTCCAACAGCAGAGGTTATTATTTGGTTATCGTATGCTTGTATTTAAAGAATGTTTTTTCAGGGATAGTTCACCCATAAATGAAAATTCTGTCGTCATTTTTCGAAACCCGTATGACTTTCTTTTGAAGACTGTTGGTAACCTAATAGTTCGATCACGATTGACTTCTGTTGTACTCACAACACTGATACATTTTTCGAAATATCTTCTTTTACCACAGTAGAAACAGTCATACAGGTTGGGAACGGCAAAAGGGCGAGTATATTATGACAAATTTCATTTTTGTGTGAAATATACACTGCCTAACCAAAAGAAAAGTCGCTGTTTGGATGCTATGAAGTCTATGACTGGATCATTATTGCTGTGGTTATTATGTTTCTGGCATGTTATATGTTTGGCAACAGTTCTTCTAACCCTAATTGATGGAGTGTGTAGCTTTTCATTTCTTAAACACCATGTAGGAAGACACATCATGGACATATTCCAAGATGACAAAGCTAAGATGCATCAATTCACTGAAGTCTTTGGGATGTGCTGGAGTAGACTTTACAGAGTGCTTGACTCTTGCATTGTCAATATAAGATCTTGACAAAAAATGTATGCACCTCTTGATAGAAATAACATCACTACATTTATTTCCTTCAAGAGGTGCATTCAGTTTTGGTCAAGATCTTGTATTGACAATGCAATATCATACAGGTATACATTCCTTTATGCTAAATTCCAAATGATTATTAAACAACAAGCACAAACTAGGCAAAAGCGGCAGTCCTTCCGACGCACTCAGTGTCCGAATTCACACACTCGTTTTCATTCACTCCTTCAAGTGAGCTATATTAGTGGAGTAGTGTTGGGAAAAGTGAACAAGGGTATAGGGGGCGATTTCAAACACAACCCTAAATGCAGGAAAAAAGTAATGTTTTGTTGTCTCAAGTCATGTGACTGAATAATTTGCTCATAAAAGACCCCAGTGTATAATTTCCATGTCCTTTTTTGTAATTAAGGCCAATTTCTCTGTAAGTGATGATTTTGCTTCCTTGAACAAATACAACAAAATGCTGCCTTAACCTTGCATAGTAACCCATCTAATAATAATAAAAAAGTATTATATTATATTAATAATCTAACTACCCATTTGTCTATAGACTAAGTTCAGTTTTAGAAAAGAGAAATTGACTAATAAGAATGCAGGCTTGCACATATAATACATTAGTATGTTTTATATCATAGCAAAGCATTATATTAAAAATCTAACTACCCATTTGTCTATAGACTAAGTTCAATTTTAGAAAAGAGAAATTGACTAATAAGAATGCAGGCTTGCACATATAATACGTTAGTATGTTTTATATCATAGCAAAGCATTGATAATGATATTGTGCACTACTGTGTGCAGTTTGTATTTGTCATTTTAACTGACAAGGGGAGGAAGATCACAGCTCATCACGGCTCATGACTGTGTACAGAGAAGGTGGCTTATATAAGGTCAGGTCTGGTCTTCAAAGATCAAAGCTCAGATAACATCGCTCAAAAGGAAAATGGGGGGGGGGGGGGGGGGTGTTCAGAGAAACGGGTACAAGAAAGCGAAGAAAGTTCTTACCAAGATACAAGAGAATTTACTTTATAACCCCCACCGGCATGTGTGGAAGGCAAGACACACATTCTCACCCTTATAGACACACACAAACAAACCTTCCCATGTACACACGTAAATACAGTTATAGGATAAATAAGCAAAGGCAATGAGTATTTTAAAGAGTATTCTTTATGAAGCAATTCTTAGCACTGACCCATTCAAACCCCTTCCCAGGACATGATGTCAAAACCAAACAAACTCTGATTGGTGGATGAATTCTGTCTGGACTGTACAGTACAAAGGCAATAAACATCATCAACCGATGCCTGTCATACACATACACACTCACATTGCCTTTAGTTACAGTGCAGTTTACACAATGCCACATCAATCATTTAAAATAAAATATAGTGATAAAGTAAAAAAAAAAAAAAAAAAAAAAATTGACAGAATATTTTCAAAGATTTGCTTAAAAAAATTTGACAGAATATTTTCTAGCTGTTAAGACAAGTAAAACACGTAATTACTTCTTTTCCTTCTGCATTTTGAATGGGAGATGGGATTATATGATTGTGATGTGACATGGAGGACCCTGTTTAAATATGGGTTTCACAACATGTAAGATGTAAGTGCTCATCAATTGCGTGACAAAGCAAAACTAGAGTACATTTCCAGCCTTGATTCTGAGATATTACTGTTGGTGTTCAGCTGCAGCTTGTGGAATAAGGGTAGGCTAAGTAAAACATGTAGCGGTCTATCACAGGGGCTGACCTGCTTTCACACAAACACACATGCATACACACACTGATCTCTGCTCAGCTGTGATCAAGAGGGAAGAGCTGCGCTTTTATCCGTCGAGCTGACTGTCAAGTTATGCCTCACATCATGGTGCCAACAGCTACCTGGAGCAACTCTGAGTCTCAAGCTCCTGAGGGAGAGAGAGAGCCAGAGAAAGTTCCAGAACACCTGCAGGATTTGTGCTATCCAAGCGAGTGTGAGTATGTATGTCTGTCCTGAGTGAGTGAGTGAATTATGCATTATAGCAGCCCGATGAGTGCGAGGAAACAGTTGGAAAAAATTGATTCAAAAAGAGGAAAAAGGAGACATATAGAGACTTTGTATTGGGGTATATATATAAATACTGTATGCTCTCTCTCTCTCTCTCTCTCTCTCTCTCTCTCTCTCTCTCTCTCTCTCTCTCTCTCTCACACACACACACAATCACCACATAAATAATGAAACACCTACAAAGCTGTGTGCAGTACATACCTGCACATAATCTGTCTCTTTCTCTTCTTGCTCATTCACTCACTAAGTACAGAGCCTAAATTCATTGTGACACTCACTTGGCAAGTCCAGATGGAATCTGAGGACCTTTCAAATGTTTTCAAATCGGCAGACAGGATTTATATGTATATATAATTCAATAATAGTATAATACACTACCGTTCAAAAGCTTGGGTCTGTAAAATTTTCTTACATTTTTAATGTTTTTTTTCCCCAATTCTACAATGATCTGCTGATTTTTGTTGGGCACTCGCTGAAATAAATGACACAGAACCTAGCAATACTGATAGCAAATGAGATGCACACACATAAGATCACACAGAACCCGTCAATGTAGAAAAAGGACACTAGGCTTTTCCCTCCTGTTCTGATGATTAAACATACAAACAAGCAGCCATTCTGAATCTAAAGAAGCAGCTGACCAGCCCTTAACACAATATGTGACTAATTTCCCAGCCAAATATTGACCACCACAGACAATTCTACCAGCAATATCCAACCCTTGTACTTTGTCTATTTCACAAGTCTAAACGGATGAGGCGAACGGTGAAGCCTTTGGTGGGTGTTTGTTTTAGCGATGGGATGACATATCTATTGCCTACAGTACCTCCTAATCAACATGAGTCGGTTCGGCAACATTACGTTACAGTTACACACATTACCCATCATGCATCTAGTCAGCACAGTGAGTTGTGTACAGTACAGCCCAGACTCTCACTACAGTGTCATGGTCATCAGGTACAACTCTTCAGTCACATTTTCAGTCATTTATCAATTACATCATCTTTAATTGATCAAATTGATCGGAGCAGGAACACAGTAGCTACTGGTCTCTGTTTTTTTTTTCTTGTTTTGTTTTTTGCTAACTGAGAGAACGTACAGAGGGATAAACAGAGAGATTAAAAATATATATATATATATAAAATAAAAAAAAAGGAAAATGCCAGAGGCATTTGTTTAAGTTGCCTAATCAATGGTGCTGTGGAAAAAATATACTAAGAAAACTACGTAATAAGAAGAAATCAGTAGTTATTGTTAGACTGATGGACTGATGGGTGGCTGAATGGATGGATGGAATACTAACTGGCTAGAGGGACAGTTGGAATGGCAGAATATCAAAAGGACAGACACATGGGCAAAGGGCTAAAACACAAATGATATGAAAGCTATTTAGGTAGTATTAGAGTAATTGTGAAGATCTGCTAGAAATAAGAATAGATGAAAAGATGGACAGAAGGATGGATGGATGAAAGGATAATAGACTTGTTTTTTTTTTCTTCTTCACAGGCACTAATGTTTTCACAGTCATATAGGAGGAATCAAAATCCAAAAATGTCTCCAGAGTCTAGAATTGCTACAAAGCTAAAACATTTAAAACTATTTCTACCACTTCCTCCAAGTATATCAAACTTAACTCATTATATATATACCTGTCTGTATATATATATATGTATATATTTATTTGTACATATATATTTTGTATAGATAAATTATATGATGGCAATGAGAACTGAATACAATGGGCAATAAAATATCTATGTCAATTCACAGTATAACATGATACATTCTCAAAAACATAGTATATAGAGATAATATTTATTTTTGTTCTCAAGAATAAGCTACATGGGAATTATAAGTCTGTTCTGTACATGCAGTCACAGAATTCTGTGTTAGCGCCTTCTGACTCAGTAAGGGTCAATGACAGATCAAGTGTACTCGTGGCACACTATATTAATTCAATCATTCTACATCCATCTTCCTGCCCCCCGCCGCGCTTCCATGCCGGGTGCGGTGGACTTTCCGCTGACGCACCCGTATTCCCGGCATTGGAAGAAACGCTGACCGAGGGGATTAAGCGGCTGTGTGTGATTCAGTTTACACAACGCGCAATTCAATACCTGAGCTTGTTATTTCTTGACTCATGCGATGACAGGTGGGTCTTTAAAATGTGTAAAAGCCCTAAATTTTATTGTAGTTGATGACGAAACCTTCCCCAAGGGTCTTGTTAAAATTAACAAGATATGAAAGGGAGACAAACATCACTTATATCAAATAAAGGGCAATCAAATCTGTTGATCTGTGACGACATGTACAAGCCCTCTATGCCCTCCAGAATGAAAGTGTAATTGTCACTTCTTGTGATGAGTAACTGCATCCAGAATGCTACAAAATCTACCGCATGTCTACTTTTTGCTAAATCATTTCAAAGCTACATTCAACTACAACACGGGCAAATAAGCGGTGCCTGACGTCAAATAGGTATTCAGAAACTGAATCTCTGTATGACTGACATCAATACTCTTGCCAAAATAAATGGTGTAGGATGCATTTGGTTAAAAATCGATAAGTAATGTTTGTCCTTGACTCTTCATTATCATATGTTAACATTTGCACTGACAAGAGCCAGCAGCTTGTGCTTTATTATATGCAACTCTGCACTGGAAGTTGGCTTGACTTGATAATGCACAATCAGTGACAACGACAGCCTCAGCTCTTTAAAACATTGCCCCTAACCATCCCAGAAACACAGCAAGCTGCCTGTTCGCGATCTAATGCATGACGATTAAGGAACAAAACAGAGCACGATCCACTCATGGTCCACCGTTTATAATTGTTAACGTACAGTTTTTAATATTATGTAGCCATCTAGTGCCAATCATAAATATTGCAACCCATCATCATTTGATGAAAGACAAGTATTGCTTGTATGCAAAGAAAGGACCATCACATTGGGCAGTGCCGTGGATCTAGTTGTGACAATTTGAAAAGTCTTATCAAAAGAAATAAATACCCCTTTAAAAATTGTCTTCACATCTATAATCCCACTATTTAACATCAGACACAGCTGGTTTACCCTTTTGTTAAAATACGACCACAGTGAGAGCAATAAATAGCATAAAAGAAAAGGAAACCTGAAGGGGAAAAAATATACAGGAAAAATTGCTACATTTTTGTTTTGTTTGTGTTCTTATTGTTTTTCTTTTGAAGTCTTGTCTCTTAAGAAGATAAAGTCAAACCTATTTGATGTCAAAGTGACACCACTGCATTGGAGTTCTGATAGGACAACAAAAGTTCAGATGAGTGAAATGGCTCCATGTAGATTCTGATCAGCTTGGAATCAGAAATACAGAAAGAGTGACAGTTTACTCTTGTTTAGTTTGAGGTCAAATTTCAATTAATTCCAGCATGGCCTTAAAAGAGGAAGTCAAACAGTTACTGATGCCATAACATCACTGTTGCAAGTGTCAAAAAAAAAAAAAGAAAAGAAGAAGAAAAAAAAGGGTATTTCTGTATCTATGTGCATCAGGTTGCCATGGAGACCATTTTTCAGTCAGTGGGTTGATGCTGATCATCTGAGCCTTTCCCAGACTGCATTCAAATTGAATATAGATTAATTTGGAGTCATCTGTAAATAAACTGAATAGCCAGTTTGAGCCACAGCAGTATTTGATGTCTGTCGTCACATGCTGTATGTGGACGATGCAAAAATGTCTTTTCCTTGTTTGAGGGAGTGTATATGTGTAAACATGACATCATTACTCACAGAAAAATCCCAGACATTTTCTATCCACTGTTCTCATTGGAGGAGAGGAGCACAGAGGACATCATAATACTCAGCTCAGACCGAAGATGTAGCACGGCTGGAGAATCCGCTGTGACCGCGGCAGAATGTGTCGAGCCATTCCCTGCTTTGACTGCCCTTTCTTTGCTGCTCTGGTCACTGTCGTGGACGTTTTCCTTGTCTTGGTGCGGCGCATGTATGTGCATCACACTCCAGCTGCGCTTCACAGTAGAGCTCACACACACGCGCAGCAGCGAAGCCCCGTGTCATACTTCACTCTCTAGGCTGGAGAAATGGGCAGAACCACGACGTGAGCATAAGCTCTTGGCTTTGAGTGGCAGGTGTGGAGAGTAAAATCGCCTTGGCTGGGGCACAGACCGAAGTCTCTGGTACTGAAGCTTAGCACTGGCGGTGGCTGCTTGGGAGGAGCCGGAAGTAGCCCCAGGGGAAAGCACAGGTGGAGGGGACATGGATGCAGAGGATGGAGGTGGAGGAATGGGCATGGGTAGGGAGTTGGGAGCAGAAGGTACAGGTAATGAGGGCAGGAGTGGCTGAGGTGAGGAGGGTGATGGCTGGGATATGTGTTCTGAGAGTTGGGCTTGCTGGGAGCTTAGGTTGGACTGGCTTCCGGATTTGGATTTGTCAGGTTTAGGGGGTGCTTTGGGCCGAGAGCTTCCACTGAAGCTGTGGCAGTGAGGAAGCAGATCCTCCTGACTGTGAGACTGAGCACTGCTGTGTTTGTGGTGTATGTGCGGCCTACCGTGCCCATACTGTGTACATGTACATGATGCTGCATCTTGCATTCTATCCCGAGACCTCTGACCTTTGCTCTTTGTCCCACTGCGGCTACGCTTCTCACCCTTCATCTGCAGTTTGTCCACTGACCAATAGCGTCGCGGTGGTGGCAGGGAAGTCGGAGGGGGTGGCCACTGTGAACCCAGCCCTCCACTGCCTCCTCCAGAACCCCATCCAATCCCTGGACCTGAACCCCAGAAATCACCTGCCACACCCCACCCTTCAGCCCGACCCAAAATGGAGTCATCTCTACTGTTGACACTTCCACCTTTCTCTCGAGCAGGGTATGTTCCAAAAAACCAGCCCCCACCCCCAATTCCACTGGCTCCACCCACACCAGTTCCTTCCCAGTACCTCTCAAATCGGCCAAACTCTCCTGAGGACCCCTCATCAGAAAAGCTTTCCTCTGCTCTTATTCTGTCCCGTTCTGACTCTGACACTGCTCCTCTCCCTGCACGCCGCACTCTCTCCTCTATTCTCTCTCTCTCTTGTTCTCTCTCTCTCTCTTCTTCTTCCCCTTCCTCCTCCTCATCCTCAGAGTCCCACTCATGGAGGGACAGGCCTTCTCTTGTGTTAACTCGCCCCCTTTCATAGTGGAGAAGCAGTGGCCTGCGCTCTCCTACTCTCCCTTCTGCCTCTCTCTCTACCCCACTACTCCTCCGTCTCTTGGACGAGGAGAGGAGGGTCTGTAAAGAGGAGGGAGGGGAGGGTCCGGAGGCCTCTGTGCCACCTGCTTCTCCTCCACTGACCCAGAATTTGACTGAAGAGGGGAGTTTGTTGAGGTTGGGATAGCGTTTACTGGATGGTCGATGTCGTGAATGGGAGCTTTTGGGTCTTCTCTCCCTTCCTATACCTCCCCCACTCTCATCTTCTCTTTCATCCCCCTCGTCCTCACCTTCATCTCTCCTCACTCGTTCTCGCTCTCCCTCCCAAGCTGAAAGACTGCCTTTGTCCACAAATGCGCTGCGGTATTGAGTGGAAAATGACGCGTACTCTCCTTCTCTATCCCCATCCCCCTCTCCATCTCTCTCTGCCTCAACATCACCATCCTCTGGTTCGGATCGCTTGCCGGAAGAAACCTTCTTCTTCTTTTTTGTTTTCATTGCCTTCTTTTTCTTTTTTTTCACCTTGCGACGCTTCCTCTCTCTTTCTCTTTCCCTTTCACGCTCCTCCCTCTTCTTCCGTCTTTTATTTTTCTTCCTCTTTTTCTTTTTTTCTTTTTCTCTGTCTTTCCTACGTTTCTTCTCTCTTTTTCTTTCTGTATCTCCCTGGGCTCCACCACTCCTCTCCCTGTCCCTCTCTCTCTCTGCCCACCCTGCCCACCATTCCTGGAGCTGTGCTAGCTGACTGCCACCCCTCTCTCTTTCTCTGTCCTTTTTATGCTCTCTGTCTCCAAAGGTGCCCCATGGTTTACGTGGGGGTATAGGAGGAGGATGTCCATGAGTGAGAGATCTAGGGGAAAGGATGGACCGGTCTCTGTCCCTGGTTCTGTTGTGGCCCTGCAGAAGGCTAGACTCTTCGGTCAGCTCATCAAAATCCTCCTCATCCTCTTCCTCAGCCTCTCTGTCTCGGGTGCTGCGAGATGACGCTGTGGAAGTGGATGATGGAGAGGTAGAACGTGAGGATGTGGCTGAAGATGTGGTTGAGGAGCTGGTGGTGGATGAGGTAGATGATGTGGAGGTGTAAGGGAGTGAGGGAGAGGGAGATGGAGGAGTGTAGGTTGGGGAAAGTGTGACTGGCACAGGGATGGGGAGAGGAGGAGAGGGTCTCGGTCTTCGACTCGCTTCCCTCCCTCCACCTCTCCGGCCCAGTGGCAGGATGTTTTCATACAGTGGGCCACCAGGTTCTTTGGGCTTTTTTGGTCGCCGTTTCCTCCAGAAGGATGAAGGGAGAGGGGGAGAGGGGTGCTGCAGCGGGGGGTTAGGTGTCAGCGGGGCTGGGGCCTGGCTCTTAGGAGGAAGCCTGGGAGTTCCCAGAGATTTAACCCCTCTACCCTGACCCCCTCCACCAGTACCCACTCCCACCTTCTTCCCCATGCCATGGTCCATGCCCTTCTCCTGGTAGAAAGCCACAGTAGTTGGTGGGGGCTGTTGGTGGGCTCTGGGGATGGTTTTTGGAGTTTGAGAGCCTGTCTGTTGGTCCACACATGGCCCAAGTCCCTCCGGATCAATAGGTCCATAGTAGCGCTTATATCCATCTAGACCACTACCTGTACCTCCACCACTTGCCCAGGTAGGTGCCCCCTTTTGGGGTAAGGGCCCTGTTTCTGCTAGGGCTCCTCTCACACCCATGGAGGTGGCGGCACTAGCGGTTTTGGGTAGTCTCCAGCGGTCCACAACCGCCAGTCGCCGATCTGGCCGGGGTAAGAAAGTAGTACATGGTAGCGGCGCTCCTATTAGTTGAGTATTTGCAGGACCCAAGGCTGCTCCAGAATGAACAATTGTGGGAGGGGAACCAGGAAGAGGTGTTTTGTAAGACTGAGGAGGTTGAGGCTGTTGTGGTTGCTGCTGCACCATGGCAATGGCTGGATTGGATACAGCTGAAGTGACCACATGTGAGGAAGAAGAAACAGGAATCATGGCAGTGTGATGGTGGCCAGGAACTGTGACTTTAGCCCCACCTTGTGCAGTTTCATCTTCAAAACTGCAGCAGCTATACATTCCCTAGGAGTACAAAAAAATATAAGTCATATTCTGATCATGAGGTCAAATCAGTTTTTCATTGCATCACTCTCACCATCTGTAATACTACATTCATGTCCATGTCCATGTCACCATCATTTTCTTTTTACTCAAACTCTTCCATACGTCTTTCATCCAGTGACTAATAATCACTCACTCTTTCAATTCACACTCTCTCACCCTGCTGAAGGCGAGTAGGAAGTCCAGTTTGCCGGACTGGCCCATTTTGTTCATGCAGTGCCGCAGCCTCCAGTAAACCAGGTGTTCCCAGGCGAAGACCAGCAGACTTAGGCCCATGGCCACCAGCAGCATGTAGAACACACCGGCCATGTTATCTATGTCTAGTTTGGAGCTCATCACTTCAATTTTATCATTATGACAGATCCCTGAGAGCCAGAGACGCTCTAGCATCTCAATCTCATCTGAATGGAAAGGGAAGAGAAATACAAGGCATTAACATTATTCGCTTTCTCATTTAATTTCTTATTTAACTTCTTGGCACAGATGCATCAATACAACATGTATGAATGCAGTATGGCATTGAGTTGCCTTTCCCACATGCTTGCTGTAGCAGGAAGCAGATGCTAATACTAAATGTGTGTAAATCTGTTGTGAATCAGGTGTCAGGTGCTATTTTGAGACCATTACAAAACATTACAGGTTAAAGGTCAAGTGAACAGGTGCCTGTGGGTAAAGGTAACATTACTGTGAAGGTCTGTTTAGAAGCTGATTAAAGGGGGCAGTTTTTGTTAATCTTAGAGTGAAAGGAAGATGAAGAGAGCAAGAGGCATGTAGGCTAGCAAAGGCTAGGTCCTGCATAATGATCTACCCATATCCTCTTTTCTTCAGAGGTTAAATGAGAAGATAAAAAAGGAAAGAGAGAAAAGTTATTTGTCTTTTCAATGCTGCATTGTATCATGGGAAATGAGAGGATGTGAAAAAATAAGTAAAAGGCATGTGGAAAAGAAGAAGAGAGTGACTTTGTCATTATGACAAATAGCAGAAGCACCTTTTCTATTCAGAGAGGAGGAAGATGACAAAAAGAGAGATGAAGACATTTGGCAAAAGGGGGAAAACAGTATATGTGCATTGTTTATGTTTGTCTGTGTGTGTATGAGGTTGTGAAAGATGGAACAGAAAAGGGTAAATTAAATAAAGAAGGAGCAACAGAGTGATAGGCAGGGGGCAGAAAAACAAGAGGACAGAGAGGGAGACAGAATGGTGAAAGGGTGAGATCATAATCATTTAATTGTGCTGGAAGATGGTCAGGCCTGCTGCAAACTCAAGAGAAAATCAGAATCTCACCTTTTATCTACAAAAAGACGAGCTTGTGAATTACTGCAATCCTTACTAGACAGAGGCATGTACTGCAGCATTAACTGCTTTGATGAGAACTGGCCAACTGCACCACATTATCTCAGTATGGACCATCTCAAAATAGTGCTGTGTAACATAATAAAAGTACATCATCACCCATCACACTGTAAATGACAGTTGCGTTGTTCTCAGAGTTTGAATTATGGCGTCTGTCTCTTATGCTATCAAAACAAACTATCCAGCAAGCATAACTTGCGGGCATTAATCACAATGTAGATGAGGTGCAGCAGACACATCACATAAAACATTTCACAAAAGAAAATGCAGTCAAGCAGGACGAAGAAGCGCAAGCTGAATCCCACACGGGACTAAAATAGATAACAGCATGAGCCCGGCTTGGATCAGAGCAATGCCTCACTCTGTTGACACTGTCCATTCACCTCCTTCTGACTCCTGCCAGAGGCTCTGGCAAACCACTTCACTGGCCACAGCCAAACTTAGCAGGTGTGTCATACTGAGAGCACACATACACACACAGCTATATTATAAACACACAAACACTACTCCCACACTTGCAGAGCTTTACAGATGTACGCTAAGTTACAAATACGCACCCACACATAATAAACAGACGCAGACATACTTTCACACCTTTGCTCTTGCCATCACAGCTTCTGTTTGGCAATTGAACTCAGTGTTGGCACGATTAAGTGGGCACATTTGAACAGATAATGCTTTAGCAAGGTCTTTAAGCTCAGGCAGACAGCCAGTCTGTGCCATTTGTGTGACCTCCAACACTGTTCCCTGTGCAGCCCCCTCTGATTCCACCCTGACCCAAACCACTATCATGCTAAAGCAAACATTGCTCTTGGATCAGCCTTAAAGGTCAACACTTTTATAAACAGATCAGAACCACAGAGGCATCTCTGACCACTGTAATAAGTCCTTGGAATTGTTAGTAGGTGAAAGGACTCCTGTTCTAGATGACCGCTCCACAGAAAGCTGCTGGCCCTGAGATAAAATAACATAGCGCTTTTAGCAGGTAAGAAGTGCTTTTGCGTGGTACTGACCAATAAGGTTACCTGCGGCGTTTAAAAGACATGAAAAGGCTGCAGATGGACAAGTGGTTTCCTGTGGCTTTTAAAGGCTCTAAAGAAACATAAAAGTACAAATTATAGTCGTTGTTGTGCAACAAAAAGGATTCAATACCCCCATAGTAACTTCCCACGTTACGCTAATGTCTTGGATTGGCACAATTTCATCAGTTAAGAATAGTGTTACTTTGTGTTGAAATGCCTTCAACAAATATGCTTATGCAGAAAAGGCAACCTTTCTAACTTGAGGATAAGCTAAAACTAAACAACAGCACTGGCATCGTCTTTCATGATTTTTCAATGAAGCATTTTGAAAAAGAAGAGTGATTACATGTAGAGCTGCCCTAATTGAGATTAAAATGTTTGATAATAGCGACTCATTATCCACAGAATACCCGCAAAGGTTTTTAAAACTTTAAAGGCAAAAACGACAGAATTCAGAAAATAATATCAGCTAAAACACCCATGCCTCAACCACCAACCAGATAAATAAAAAAAGTCACTGTTCATTTCACTTGTTAAGCTTCTCAGCTGTTAAATTGTAGCGTTAGCTAATGGAACCTGGCACCAGTGTGACGATCGCACTGTGGGAACCTGGCGTACTCACACATTCTTTCAGTCTCTCTCTGTCTCTGACACACCAAAAGCCAAAGAGGATTTAAACAGCAATCAAACAAACCATCCAGTTGAAACAAAACACTGTGTGAGATAGCTAGAGCATTTATGTGTTTGTGTATGTGTGTTTTGGGAGAAGGCAGGGAGGATGGTGTATAAATGACAATTAAAGAATTAGTACTTGGACAAGCACATTTGAATCAGATGTGCTCCATTCTGACATTGCAAATCCATAACAGCTAATCCTCTAAGGACTGAGAATGGACAGCCACTCAATACACACATCTCTCACAATAGCTTGATTCCAAAAACCTAGTGAGCTTACTAGCTACCTGCTGCCAACACAGGCAACTGCCTGTGTAGTATTCCTAACCATAATGGGACCGCCTAAGTGACTAGAAATACATAGCACAAAAATTAGTAAGATGATCAATTTGACACTTTAAGGTATCTAAAAACCTAATGAACCATAATGAAGCTGCCTACTTTTTGGAAAATCTTTCACATTCCGATTACATGTATGAAAGTGTGGTCCACAAAAAACATTTGTTGTCTATTGTCAGTAAAAAAAAAGTTTGCTGTCTATTGTTAATAGTGTAAAGCCAAGGCTTTCTGTTGGTCAATGCAGCAAATCCAGGTGACCAACTTGAACCTGTTGCGAAGTCGGCTTGGGCAAATCTTTCACTCTCACACATAATTCCAGATTGCATAGATTCCTATTGAAATGGCTGGATTTTACACGCACATATTTGACAAACTACGTTAAATACACAGCTTGATGCTTCACAATCCTGCATCAGGCAGCTCATAGGTTTTGGAACAGGGCACAGCCTTTCTCTATTTCACACACACACACACACACACACACACACACACACACACACACACACACACACACACACACACACACACACACACACACACACACACACACACACACACACACACACACACACACACACACACACACACACACACACACACACACACACACACACACACACAACTTCTGTCATTCCCAAGACTGAATCTTTGACACATGAGACATCTCTTTTATGCATCAATAGGTTGCTATCATCTTTAAATCAGTAAACGGCCTCCTAGCACAAAGACAAATGCCACCTGACAGACAACAAAGATACATATTGCGTCATGTTAAGGAAACTAGATTACACCAAGATGGCTGGGAAGATGGCTTGGAGCTAGCTGTACAGGCGAATGAATAAAGTCTTATTAAACATGCATTAAAAAAAAAAGACTTTTATCTCCCAAAGGCTTTTATCTTCTCCATCCCAACAGCATGAATGCACTAATATACAATCCATTAAATTTGAGCACTTTGATATTGCAGAACCTTCAGACTCTCACCGTCGCCCACCAGCTGCAGTAAGGCCAGGTCCAATGGCCGTTTCCAGCGGGAGTTCTTGATCAGGGCGATGCCGTAACCAGTTGTGGCAAATACTTTCCCTGAGCCGATGGTCATTACTTTACAGCCTTCATCTTTACGAGCCATGTAGTTCAACACAGCTGCATCATAGATTAAGGCATCCAGCTTACTGCAGACACAGACAGGAAGAGTAGGAGTCAGAAGAGACAGAGCGTGAGATGAAGGAGGGTGACAGACAGAAAGAGAACAGAGAGGAAAGTTGTAGTGTGGCAGCATTATATTATATAATCACTTTTGCTAAAAATGGATAAGGAAATGACAGGCTCAGGAAAACCATGGTGTGGATTAACAACTCATGACGAATAGAGGAAGAGTGTGTGAGGTGTGCAGGGCTAACAGAGGAAGTGTGGGAGGAGGGAAAAAAGTGCAAACACATCGTAAAGGAACCTGTTTGTGAGAGCAACATGGGGCTGGGAGGTGTAAGGAAGCGAGTGGAAAAGCGAGAGATGTTAGATAACACATTGCAAACAATGTTATTATTGTTTATGAAAACTATTACAAAGACAGAAAGTAAATAAACACAGTGGAAGTATTTTCATTAACAGAAATATAAATGAGTTTGCGAAGGAATGAAAGCTAAACCGGAAATATAGAAGCAAGCAGCAAATATCAGGGTTTAAGTACTGCTGGAACTTTAAGTTTTTTTTTTTTTTTTTTTAAATATAAAGCATTTCTCAGACAGTCAGTTATTTCAGGACGATTAGACAGAGATCTGACCATTCTCATATTTATAATCGTTGTAGCCCCATCTATTGTCTGACTGTCATTTTATGAAAATCTTGCTTTTCGAGGTTGTAGACTTTTGAGCAAACTGGGCCACACCCACAAAGAACAGAAATTTAATTTAGGGATACACATTTGGTTTGTCTTGGATTATACATAGTTAGAAATGGTTCTGGTGATATACAGTTCAGGAGAGACAAAGGTTCAAAATGTACAACCTCAAACACATTTATCTTCATTGTAGCACCCACACTTGGCTGTTTGGGCTGTGTCCTTTTGTGCATAAAGTAATGGGCAATAGTTCTACCATACCACCAAATTTCAGATCTATAGGCTTTATGGTTTGGGCTATATGATCAGTTTTAGTGAATAAAAAATAATACTACAGGGCTCCAGACTAACATTTTTGAGCAGTGGCACCAGTGACGTCAGCAGAAAATTTGGTGGCAGAAAATTTATCATAAAGTTACTATCGTTTTACGTTGTTTTGTTAATAAGTGCAGTTACTAATAATATTACATGTTTATTTATTGGAAATTTAACAATGAAGCACTGAGCTTTAATTAATATGCAGATAAAATTAACAACAGTACAGTATGTACAGTAACAACAGTAATGTGCTAAAACCTAATTTTATAGGGAAAGTGTAAATATTCTGCTCTTAATTAAATGTACCATTGTTCTTTTATAAAATCACACTGAACTGACCGACAGCTTCAATGATTATAAAAGAAGCACTCTTTACTTGTTTTCTGCCTAATTCAGTCATAATTTAAAGAAACGTTTTTGTTTTTCATGAGATGTGTGACTTCCTACTTTTGTCCCATATATTAAGGAGTGGAAATGGCTATTGAGTCAATAAGTGGTCCTTTGCCGCCACCAACTGGTTATAGTGTTAATTTCATGTATTTTTTAAATAAAAGTGCTTGTTTGCCATAAAGTGGCCTACACCTTAAAACTTTTAGTTTTACAAATCACCGCATTAAAAATAACATAAAAATTGAACAATATTTAGAGCTTTTAAGTGCTGGAAAAAGTGTGAAGCCCTTGAAAAGTGCTAGAATTTCATTCTCAAAAGGTTGTACAAACCCTGAGATGAATAATGTAAAAAAAAAAAAAACCACACATTTGACAATTTCTTCCACAATACCATGGGGTCATGGTTACTACATTAAATCCATGGTTAATGTTTATGATTTGTGAACTGAAACCCCTTAAGTTTGTTCACAATGTTGCTCCTCATTTCCACGTCAGCGCTGTTTGATCTGATATGGTTTATAACAGAGGATTCAGCGATCTAGATCTTGCAGTAACCACGTTATTAATTCTGTGGGCGAATTCTAACACTTTCTCACTGGATCTCCCAGCGCTGTGTAATAACGGTGTCACGTGATCGAGATCGGCCCGTTTATGAGCTTGCGCTGTCTATTATTGCTCCGAGCTGATTAACCGTCCGCGCAGCTCAAATGAGCAGCGTGGTTCCGTTCCGCTTTCGTTTAGTTTGCCGTTTGATGTTTCTCATATGTAACAGAAATGGCAGCTCTTATCAGTTGGGCAACGTGGTGGTGGCACCAGTAGAAAAAAAGGTTGCAGTCTGGAGCCCTGCACTAAAAAGAAAAAGGGTTTTTATCATTTGATCCCAAAACTATAAATGTGCTCAAAATCACTGTGAATGAAAATGACACAGAATATACAAATACAAAAATACCACATTCTTTTTTTACATTTCTTTTAGCTTATAAAACACGCTTGAACAATAATGTGGATCCAGTCCAAATTAAAAGCTAGGGTGAATAGTGATGGTAATTTCAAATGCAGCTAAATGTAGTTTGTGGAGTATAAAAACTATACTGAAACTGAAAAACAAAGTTTTTTTTTAAAGAATAAAGAACTATCTATGAACCGTAATACAAAACAAAATGCAAAACTGTATGAGAAACAGAATAACGGAAGTCAGTGAGAGTAAGAAACCCAGCACAGACCCAGTCTTGAGGTGGGAGATGGCGTCCTCCACACTTTTCTGGTTGTATTTGATCATGTACTGGTGCATGTCTGGATAGTTACTGCGGATGTTTTTCTCTGTGCTTCCGTTAGGGACTGTTCCAAATTTCAGAGGAGGGTACTGCTCTGTGGGATGCTGAAACTGAGAGAAGGGAACACAGTATGAAACGGTGATTGAAATTGATGTTGCATCTGTTTTTTTCAAAGTAATTAGTGGACTAACAATAGAGCACAATGAAAAAAATATTGTAAGAATAAACATGAATGACGTGAAAGCGAACGCATGTTAGAAACAGACTACAGCTACTGCAGCTGTCAAAACCAACTACAATACATCATAAGCACAGAACAATATCCAATGCAGCAGTGCTGACATGCACATTGTGTTCATTCCGCTTCACAATAGTGAAGCAGATGGGGGAAACTATTTTCATTTAAAAGGGGATTACAAAATGAACATGAGTCACTTAGAAAAAGAACCAACAAAAGCCACCGCAAGTTAAATTACTTTAAGTATCCAGATTTGACGTAGCTTCTTTTCTGAAAATGACACAAACACAGTGGGACTCAAATACATTTCATTTGGTGTACATAAGTACATTCATTTGCCATGACAGCAAAACGGGGTTTTTAATGTCTGTGTGTTTCCTCAAGAATCCCTGTAGATTCTCCAAGGTCAATACTGAGAGCGAGGGCAAAGGAACATTTCCACGCTAGAATGGCAAATTACTGAACATCTCACAGACCCACGATAAACGAGCACTACCACCATATTAAAAAGCAAGCACAAGTAGAGGCACATCAATGTGATATGCTCTAGTTGCTAGCAGAAGATTGAGTATGAATTGTCCTTATTGTTAGCTATGATAAGGCCTTTTATAGAATTAGGCTGCTTTTCATGTAATATAGGTGCTGAATGGCCAAACGGTAAAGATGAGAATGTAGGGCTTTCAAATACTTGTAAGTGTGTGTTTGTGTGTAGTTTGAGGTTGATTTTTATGTTTTGGAAATAAATCTCCTTCAAATTAAGGTTCACATGATCCTTCAGAAATCATTCTAATATGCTGATTTGGTGCTCAAGAAATATTTCTCATTGCTATCCATGTTCAAAACAGTAGTGCTGCTTAAAGGGTTAGTTCGCCCAAAAATGAAAATGATGTCATTAATTACTCGTTCATCTTCGGAACACAAATGAAGATATTTTTGTTGAAAGCTGATGGCTGAGAAAGGCCTCAGCAAGCCCTCCATAGGGATTCAGTACATTTACACTCACAAGACCCATAAAAAGCACTAAAAACGTTGTTACAAAGTCCATCTCACTACAGTGGCTCTACAATCATTTTAACAAGCGACGATAGTAGTTTTTGAGCTGAAAAAATAAATAAAAATAACGACTTTATTCTACAAGTTCTTGTCTTCCTTGTTGTCCTCGGCCGTGAACTCACGAAGCACCACGACGCATGCGCGAGAATATGACGTAGCGCCGGCGTTTGGGAATCCATGAAATAAACACTTTAGTCCCATTTTGAGCTCTACGCCGAGACCTAAAGCACGATTTCTACAATGTAGAATTCAACAGCTTAGATACGGCGCGTCTTCCTCTGCTCGTTGTAAACAAATCTCCTCGCTTCTGGGTCACGTGTCCGAATGCTGGTTCTGCGTCATATTCTCGCGCATGCGTCGTGGTGCTTCGTGAGTTCACGGCAGAGGCAGACAAGGAAGACAAGAACTTGTAGAATAAAGTCTTGTAAATAAAGCTCAAAAACTACTATCGTTGCTTTGTAAAATTATTGTAGAGCCACTGTAGTGAGATGGACTTTGTAACGACGTTTTTAGTGCCTCTTATGGGTCTTGTGAGTGTAAATGTACTGAATGTCAATGGAGGCCTTTCTCAGCCATCAGCTTTCAACAAAAATATCTTCATTTGTGTTCCAAAGATGAACGAATGTCTTACGGGTGTCGAACGACATGAGGGTGAGTAATTAATGACAGAATTTTCATTTTTGGGTGAACTAACCCTTTAATATTTTTTGTGGAAACGGTCATATTTGAAATCGAAAGTTTATACATATTGTATTACATTTTAAAATCAGCGTAATAGTCTTTCTTCCAAAATGTGTCATTTCAGTAATAGACATTGAAATCATCAGCTCTTCAAAGGACAAATAGTGAGAAAATGTTTCTTCATGCTGTTCATCCACTTAGCAGCCAATTTAGGCTTATACTGTCAATCTCAAATTCTAGTCCAACTCTAGTCTCTGTAGTCTTAAATAATATTGATCCCAAAATCCATGTCAACACCACATCACAAATTATGAAAACTTTATATGCCCATCTACACGCACCAATGAACACAAGCTGCATCTACAGTATCTCTGAAACCCTTATTCCCCTACCTTTTTATCACTGAGGCCAGACACAGTGTCAATGTATTCCTCTTGGATCATGAAGGCAGCCAGGTTGGCAGTGTAGCTAGCCAGGAAGATGACAGCAAAGAAAGCCCAGACAAGAACCATGATCTTGCTAGTAGTTCCTTTGGGGTTCTCCACTGGAACTGAGTTATTAAAGACCAGAGCCCAAAGAAGCCAGATTGACTTCCCTATTGTGAACGTAGAACCACCGGCCTCTGACAGAGAAGAGCAAGTGAAACAGAGAAAGAAAATACTTTTAACATGGCCTTGAATTTTAAAGGCACTTTAAATATTCATAAGCTCCAAACAAACTAAAAAGTACTAAAAAATGCTAAATTGATTTAAACAAAAAAAAGGCTTCCTAAACTATGCAGGTGATGAGGTGAGAGAGGGGTGTCGGCGCCAGAGGATGAAGAAGAGAACAGAGGGAGAGGAATACAGAGCACATGTCTGCAGTCCTTTATTATACATGAGTGTCTGAGAAACTGACTGCACCACAAATATTAAACCCACACCCAGGCCAATAAAAGAACAGAGGTGAACTCATCCATTCGGACTCCTGAATAAACTCAGTGACAAGCAACTGTGCACATTTATCTCCGTTAAAATAATACATGTGGCTACTAAAGTTTGACCTTATTAAAAGGTTACGTGCAGGACTAAGAGCAAACCGGACTCACTCTTGCCGCTCTGAAGGCTGCGGTTGTACCCCACTGGACTGAAGAACTCAAAGATGAAAACCGTCACTGCCACCACGGTCAGGCACATAACAAACATCATCACCCACACAGCAGGACTGTACGGCTCTAAGAGAGGGCACAGAGAAAGAGAAGAGGACAGAGAAATCAAAACCATTAGTAGCAGTTTTTCTACTCAACACGGTGCAGAAATCAATACCAGGGTTGTAGCAAACATTAGAACTGGAGGAGACTTTTGGAAATGGCTAAATTTGAATTAAATTAACTTACTAACTTAACTAGGCTTTTAAAAACATGATATACACTATATTGCCAAAAGTTTTGGGATGCCTGCCTTTACATGCACATGAACTTTAAAGACATCCCATTCTTAATCCGTAGGGTTTAATATGGAGTTGGCCCACCCTTTGCAGCTATAACAGCTTCAACTCTACTTGGAAGGCTTTCCACAAGGTTTGTGTTTATGGGAATTTTTGACCATTCTTCTAGAAGCGCATTTGTGCGGTCAGGCACTGATGTTGGACAAGAAGGCCTGGCTCACAGTCTCCGCTCTAAATCATCCCAAAGGTGTTCTATCAGGACTCTGTGCAGACCAGTCAAGTTCCTCCACACCAAACTCGCTCATCCATGTCTTTATGGACCTTGCTTTGTGCACTGGTGCATAGTCATGTTGGAACAGGAAGGGGCCATCCCCAAACTGTTCCCATGAAGTTGGGAGCTTGAAATTGTCCAAAATAGGGCCGGGCGATAAAACGAAAACGATATGTATCGCTGTAGACACGTAATCGATATCAATAAAAAATGCTTTTGACAAAACGTTAAAAAAAATTCCCTTTCAGTCGGTCACGTTCGACGAACGTCGGAACTGACCGACGAATTGGGATCTTTCTTCAGAGACCAATCTACTTCGAGTGTATTAGAAACGAGCCAATTGTATAAGTTTTTTTCCCTCTCTTGCTGCTCTCTGTCCTGCATGCACGAGGGTAGTCCCGACCCAGGGGTTATGCAGGAACTGCGTGCGGTGATGGACCTCGCTCTCCGGGTGACGGAAGTCACTGCACGCTCCCTGGGTCAGGCGATGTCCACACTAGTGGTCCAGGAAGCTGGGGCTGAACATGGCAGATATGCGTGAGCCCGACAAAGTTCGGTTCCTCAACGCACCTGTCTGTCAGGCTGGCCTCTTCGGCGATGCCATCAAGAACTTTGCCCAGCAGTTCTTGGTGGCCCAGAAGCAGATGGAGGTGGTAAAAAAAAAAAAAATCCTGCCCCGACGACCAGCTGCTGCCTTCACCCAGTCGTTGGCCACAGTGCCTCCATCTGCTTGTCACCAAGGGCGTCTCCCTGCGTCCGCCTCCGCCCCTGCTAAGCCAAGCAGCAGCCTCCACCCAGGCAGCAGTTGGCCGGGCGCAAGGGAGGCACCCAACCCGTCCAGGCTCCCGCGAAGTCCGCTGGCAAGCACAAGGGCAAGCGGCCCTGAAACGGGCTGCCCAGCAAGAGGGGAACTGCTCAGGGAGACGGTGTCTGCACCCCTCCCTCCCCCGGGGGATGAATATTTTTCGGTTTCAGTCCTGCCGCAGGCTCTCCGGAGTCCAGCGGGACCCACATTCTCAGAGCAGTTTTCTTCCTCCCTGGGCCCAGAGAGGCTCAAGCCAGCTGTGAGCGACGCCCCTGGGTCTTGCTACTAGAGATCAGTGATCTAGTGGTCAGAGATCGATGCCCTACTGGCGAAGGATGCGGTCGAGCCGGTTCCTCCAGCCGATATGAAGTCGGGGTTCTACAGCCCCTACTTCATTGTACCCAAGAAAGGCGGTGGGTTACGGCCAATCTTGGACCTGCATGTTCTGAATCGGGCCCTGCACAAGCTTCCGTTCAGAATGTTAACGCAGAAACGCATCCGTCCCCAAGATTGGTTTGCAGCGATTGACCTGAAGGACGCGTACTTTCATGTCTCTATTCTCCCTCGACACAGACCGTTCCTACGCTTTGCGTTCGAGGGGAAGGCATATCAGTACAAAGTCTTGCCCTTCGGGCTGTCCCTGTCGCCACGTGTCTTCACGAAAGTCGCGGAGGCAGCCATTGTTCCACTCCGAGAATGCGGCGTTCGCATCCTCAACTATCTCGACGACTGGCTTATACTCGCCCAGTCTCGAGAGCAGTTGTTCAAACACTGGGACCTGGTGCTCCGTCACCTCAGCCTGTTGGGCCTTCGGGTCAACCGAGAGAAGAGCAAACTCTGTCCCACGCAGAGGATCTCTTATCTCGGCATGAAGCTGGACTCGGTCAACCGGACTGCGCACCTCACAGAGGAACGAGTCCAGTCAGTGTTGAACTGCTTGAATGCGTTCAAGGGCAGGACGGCGGTCCCACTGAAATTTTTTCAGAGGCTCCTGGAGCATATGGCATCTGCAGCCGCGGTAACGCCGCTCGGATTGCTTCATATGAGACCGCTTCAACGCTGGCTACACGACCGTGTCCCTATATGGGCGTGGCAGAGCGGCAAGTGCCGGGTCTCAGTTACCCCGTACTGTCCCCAAACTTTCAGCCCGTGGTCAGACCCTTCGTTTCTACGGGCGGGAGTCCCCTTAGAACAAGTGCCCAGGCATGGCGTGGTCTTCACGGATGCCTCGTCCACGGGCCACGTACAACGGGCATGCAGTTTCGGGTCTGTGGACGGAGCCCCAGCTGCATTGGCATATCAATTGCCTCGAGCTTCAGGCGGTACGTCTTGCCCTGGCCCGGCTCAAGAAGCCACTTCAGGGCCAACACGTACTGGTCCGTACGGACAGCACTGCGGCCGTTGCGTACATCAACCGACAGGTGGTCTACGCTCCCGTTGCATGCTCTGGCTCGCCCGCCATCTGCTCTTGTGGAGTCAGAAGCATCTGAGGTTGCTTCGGGCCATTCACATCCCTGGTGTGCTGAACCAGACAGCCGACGAGCTCTTTCGTCAGTCCACACTTCCGGGAGAGTGGCGACTCCACCCCCGGAGCGTCCAGCTGATATGGGACCTTTTCGGAGCCGCGCAGGTAGACCTGTTTGCCTCTCCGGACTCGACCCATTGCCAGTTGTACTGTTCCCTGACCGGGGGCACCCTCAGCACGGATGCACTGGCGCACAGCTGGCCCCGGGACCTACGCAAATATGTGTTTCCCCCAGTGAGCCTTCTAGCACAGACTCTGTGCAAGGTCAGGGAGGACGAGGAGCAGGTCTAGATGCGCCCTACTGGCCCAACCGGAACCTGGTTCGCCGAACTCACACTCCTCTCGACAGCCCCTCCCTGGCCGATTTCCCCTGAGGAAGGACCTTCTTTCTCAGGGACGGGGCACCCTCTGGCACCCGCATCCAGGCCTTTGGAAACTCAATGTCTGGTCCCTGGATGGGACGCGGAGGTTCTAGGTGGCCTTCCACAAGCAGTGGTAGGTTCCTTAGAGGTGCGAGGAGACTAAATCCTCCTCATTCATCCTCGGTACCCTCTTGGGACTTAGCCCTGGTGCTCAGAGCACTTCAGGGTCCTCCATTCGAGCCTTTGCAGTCTGCAGAGCTAAATTGCATTGGCCTCAATCAAGAGGGTAGGGGACCTGCATGCACTTTTGGTCAACGAATCATGCCTAGAATTCGGGCCGGCTGATTCTCACGTATACCTGGCCCGGATACCTGCCCAAGGTTCCTACCACTCTCTTTCGGGACCAGGTGGTGAACCTGCAAGCGCTACCCTTGGAGGAGGCAGACCCAGCCCTGGCTTGTTATGTCCCGTCCGCGCTCTTCGCGCTTACATAGACCGGACTCAAAGCTTTAGGACCTCAGAGCAGCTCTTCATCTGTTACGGAGGCCAGCAGAAGGGAAAGGCTAGCTCCAAGCAGAGGTTAGCCCACTGGATAGTGGATGCTATCGTCTTAGCGTACCAATCGCAAGACGTGCCTTGCCTGTTCGGGTTGCGAGCGCACTCCACAAGGAGTGTAGCTTCCTCCTGGGCGCTGGCTCAAGGCGCCCCGCTGACAGACATCTGAAGAGCTGCGGACTGGGTGACACCTAACATGTTCGCTAGATTCTATAGCCTCCGTGTGGAGCCGGTTTCTTCCCGTGTACTCGCCTCCAATGGCCGGTAGACGTGAAGTACCCGTTCCTGTGTCAGCTTGCTACGCCACTCCCGCCTATGGCCGGATACGTGTGTTATCTTCTCCAGTTGTGTTCCCCAGAAATGGTGAACCCTGTTGAGCTCCTCTGTCACCCCTTCGGTGTCAGACGTTGCGGCTGTTTGACGCCAGGCCTGCACCCGTATGCTTGTGGAACGTGTGTGTAGGCTGGGTCCATATGTGTCGGTTCCCTCACGGCGACCCCATATGTGTATTCTCCACGGTACCTGCTACCCTACTTGGCTAGCCCCGTGTCTTCCCCTTGACAGAGCCCCGCTCTGTCGTCTCTGGGTGTGTTCTTTCCCCCCTGGGATCAGGTTGGATCCACCCCAGAGACTGCCATATGTTGCATATGTTAGGTTAGTCCTTATGAGTATTTCCACCTCTCCTCCCTTGGAGGACGTGGCTCCGCAGCGTTCCATCTTCCTGAGACGTTTTCCTTTGTTTTCCTTCGTCGCCAAGTCAGCCTGCCAGTATGGCAGTTTTTTTAATTTTTAGAAGTCTGACCGTAGTCAGACCAATGTCGTCTGCAAATTATGCAAGACCGACATCGCCACCAAGACTTGTAAGATGTAAGATGTGCGGTGAGAAGAAATACACACATGACAATGTTTACTTTAAACTTTACCAAAACCACAATACGAAAGAATCGTGCAAACCAAGTATTACTTGTGACATTAGAACAGAATATATGGATGGAAGAACATGTATACAACTAAATTAACGATCTCTTAAACATTTTCTCAAAACATTTGCAATTAGTTTCGTGACCATTTTTATTAAACATGGATCTTTATTTTCATTAAAACGTATTTCTGCTATTGTTGGCTCATTTTGTAAATATAAGCAACTGATTTAGACACGCAAACTGGGAGCCGGTGTGATGAGACGTCAAGGAAGTTTCGCCTCAAACTCGTGCATCTTCGGTTGCGGAGCCACGCGTAAAGTTTAAAAATATGACGTGCAGTCATGCACACCGCCAAGCCAAATGGGGTCTCACGCTCGTCCTTTGGAGCACAGCCGCCAGCAACGTCCAACAACATCTGCAGCTGCAACACCGCACAAGCAGCAGACCACCATGGAGAGGTACTCTGCATCAGTGCCTTATGACAAAGCATCTAAAGAAATAACGGAGGCACTGCACCTTAATGTTAAGAGATAATTCTTAAGTGTTCCTTCTGATTTTAGACTTCTGTTCTGACTCTGAAAAACATCCCCACGCCATAATCCCCCCTCCACCAAACTTTACACTTGGCACAACGCAGTCAGGCAAGTACCGGTCTCATGATAACTGCCAAACCCAGACTCGTCCATCGGATTGCCAGACAGAGAAGTGTGATTTGTCATTTCAGAGAACACGTCTCCATTGCTCAAGAGTCCAGTGGCGGCGTGCTTTACCACGCTTGAATGCACTGAGTTCCGGAGAGCGACCCATTCTTTCACAAATGTTTGTAGAAGCAGTCTGCATGCCTAGGTGCTTGATTTTATACACCTGTGGCCATGGAAATTATTAGAACACCTGAATTCAATGATTTGGAGGGGCGTCCTAATACTTTTGGCAATAAAGTGTATTTGTAAAAAACAAAAAAACAAAAATCAACAAAAAATAAATAAAATAAATAAATAAAATAAATAAAATAAAATAAAATAAAATAGCATTAAGTCTGTTTGGAAAAATGTTGATTTAGTGCTTCTCACTGAAGTGTGATAGATAGTTTGTTTTGAAAGGGAACTGTAAGTCTGATTGATGAGCTCTGAAAAGATACGCACCAGTACCTGAAAAGCCATACATCATAATCACATGCAGCAGAGACTGATTAAAGTCAAATATGATGAAACATTATGGCTCACATGAGACTCAAACTCACCAAGAAAAGCAGAGGGGGAGACCGTTCCGTTACTGCGAGAGACCATGACGCTGATTCCCGTCTCCACAAAGGGCACAGAGAAGTCCACAACCTCTGACCTCTCTTCATTGATAGTGAGGGAGCCGATCGCCATGTCTGCCCGCTTGTACACAACCTAGAGAACAGGACGAAGTAAAGGATTATATTTTTTGCCCTTTTATTTGTAGTAGGAAAGTTTTATTTACAGGATTTATAGGGACTCTTTTTACAGGAGCATGATTCCCTGTAAAATGCTGCTGTGGCCCAGTAAAGTTTTACTGATTAATCCTTGTTTGACAAGGGAAATTACCATATACTGACCCTATATTTCCTATATTGCAACCCTATATTCTAAATCCCTATATTTAAATGGACAGCGAAGAAGCAACAGGAAAGTACAGGAAGAGAGAGGGGGAACACAACTGGGACTGGGACTCGAACCCAGGTCCCCACGAGCACAACAGTACTGCAAACTGTATGACTGGAGCGCCACCCTCTGTGCCACAGCTATGATTTAAAAAAAAAAATGCATTACCGATCAATAAAGGCCACAAAGAAAGCTGCTGTATTAAAAGTGCATTTTTAAAAACTTAAAAAAAGATTGAGCATATAGTTTCATGTGGTCAAAGTGCTTGTGTCATTAAATGTGCTAAAGTGGCTTTGTTCTTATCAGTAAATATTATTTTTTTTAAAGAATGTAAGTGAATATTAGTTGGTAGACATCGAATTTAGATATAAAGGAATGTCAAATTATCATTCAATTTAATATACATTTTAGATGTAGAAAAGATTTTTCTACAAGAACTAACAAAATCAAAGTCCTTATTTTTGGGGTTTTTTTCAGACAGACAGACAGAAAATTAATAGAATGTTAAGTGCTATTCTTGATTGGTCAGGTGCTGCTGGAAGAGATGTGTCTTTAGCTGTTTTTTGAAAATGGCTACAGACTCGGCTGCTCGAATTGAGATAGGCAGGTCATTCCACAGGGTGGGGGCGGTCCAGTAAAAGGTCTGTGAGAGTGATTTCATGCCTCTTTGGGATGGCACCACAAGGCGTCGTTCACTGGCAGAACGTAAGCTCCTGGAAGGTGTGTAAGTTGGTGGTTATAACACTTGTTCTTAATGTTTATAATATACGTTAGTTATTTAAACTTTTAAACTGTAAACCGTTTTTTATATTCTAACATTAATACTACTGTTCAAAAGTTTGAGGGCAGTAAGAATTAATTTTTTTTAAAGGAATTAATACTTTTATTCAGCAAGGACTCTAGTGATCAACAATGCACAGTAAAGACTTTTACATTGTTACAATGTGTACAATACATACAAATAAATCGTGTTCTTTTTTCCTTTCTTTTTTTTACTTTGAAGTAATTAGATTATTAAACAAATCACTAATTCCACAACAATATCAAACAGCAAAACTGTTTTCAACACTGATAAGAAAATCCGCACCAAATTAGCATATTTGAATAATTCCTTAAAGCTACACTGTGTGATATTTTCCCCCATCTAGCGGTGAAAAGGTATATGACCATCCAGAAAATATTAGTTTCTGTTCCTCCCAATTCCGATTTCGTTTTAACTCCTACGGTGGCCATTTTAGTCCAAGATTAACATGGCTTCCAGTTCAATCCAGACACGGTGCCATCGAGTGTTAAAACGCGAAAGGTGAAGCTAGAATTTACGGGTATGTCCCTCTTTGGATAATGTACTTTCAAGATGGAGGGGCAACATGGCGACCCCCATTCGAACCCCTTACCCGTATGTATTTTCAATGGCATATTATAAACTTACGAGAATACTTTATAACTTGAAATAAGTAAATATACATTAATGAGCACTTATATTTTTGAAAGAACTAAGTGTTTTTAGCTAAGAATAAACTAAAAAAGTTACACAGTGTAGCTTTAAAGATCATGTGACACTGAAGACTGGAGTACTTACTGCTGAAATTCAGATTTGGCAATACAGGAATACATAAATAAACCAATTTAATATATACTTTTACATTTTATATATATACATAATTATTTTTATTTTTTTTAATCCTGTGATACTTTTTCAGGATTCTTTGATGAATAAAAAGTTTAAAAAGAACAGCATTTATTTAAAATAGAAATATTTTGTAAAAGTATACACCAGGATTGCCCAACCTTTTTGAAACAAAGATATACTTTTAAATTTGTCAGTGGGCCGAGATCTACCCTGGCTGAATTCAGATTAGCGTACTAGCATACTACTCTTGCTATTCCTGCCATATATTTATATGAAATAGTATGAGTAGTATGTTAATATGCGATTTCGAATTTAGCCCCTGTTCAGTTATGTTACTTATACAGTGAGGAAAATAAGTATTTGAACACCCTGCTATTTTGCAAGTTCCCCCACTTAGAAATCATGGATGGGTCTGAAATTGTCATCGTAGGTGCACGTCCACTGTGAGAGACATAATCTAAAAAAAAAAATCCAGTAATCACAATGTATGATTTTTTACTATTTATTTGTATGATACAGCTGCAAATAAGTATTTGAACGCCTGAGAAAATCAATGTTAATATTTGGTACAGTAGCCTTTGTTTGCAATTACATAGGTCAAACGTTTCCTGTAGTTTTTCACCAGGTTTGCACACACTGCAGGAGGGATTTTGGCCCACTCCTCCACACAGATCTTCTCTAGATCAGTCAGGTTTCTGGCCTGTCGCTGAGAAACACAGAGTTTGAGCTCCCTCCAAAGATTCTCTATTGGGTTTAGGTCTGGAGACTGGCTAGGCCACGCCAGAACCTTGATATGCTTCTTACAGAGCCACTCCTTGGTTATCCTGGCTGTGTGCTTCGGGTCATTGTCATGTTGGAGGACCCAGCTTGGACCCATCTTCAATGCTCTAACTGAGGGAAGGAGGTTGTTCCTCAAAATCTCGCAATACATGGCCCCGGTCATCCTCTCCTTAATAGAGTGCAGTCGCCCTGTCCCATGTGCAGAAAAACACCCCCAAAGCATGATGCTACCACCCCCATGCTTCACAGTAGGAATGGTGTTCTTGGGATGGTACTCATCATTCTTCTTCCTCCAAACACGTTTAGTGGAATTATGACCAAAAAGTTCTATTTTGGTCTCATCTGACCACATGACTTTCTCCCATGACTCTGGTTCATCGAAATGGTCATTGGCAAACTTAAGACGGGCCTTGACATGTGCTGGTTTAAGCAGGGGAACCTTCCGTGCCATGCATGATTTCAAACCATGACGTCTTAGTGTATTACCAACAGTAACCTTGGAAACGGTGGTCCCAGCTCTTTTCAGGTCATTGACCAGCTCCTCCTGTGTAGTTCTGGGCTGATTTCTCACCTTTCTTAGGATCACTGAGACCCCACGAGGTGAGATCATGCATGAAGCCCCAGTCCAAGGGAGATTGACAGTCATGTTTAGCTTCTTCCATTTTCTAATGATTGCTCCAACAGTGGAACTTTTTTTCACCAAGCTGCTTGGCAATTTCCCGTAGCACTTTCCAGCCTTGTGGAGGTGTACAATTTTGTCTCTAGTGTCTTTGGACAGCTCTTTGGTCTTGGCCATGTTAGTAGTTGGATTCTTACTGATTGTATGGGGTGGACAGGTGTCTTTATGCAGCTAATGATCTCAAACAGGTGCATCTAATTTTGGATAATAAATGGAGTGGAGGTGGACATTTTAAAGGCAGACTAACAGGTCTTTGAGGGTCAGAATTCTAGCTGATAGACAGGTGTTCAAATACTTATTCGCAGCTGTATCATACAAATAAATAGTTAAAAAAAATCATATATTGTGATTTCTGGATTTTTTTTTTGGATTATGTCTCTCACAGTGGACATGCACCTACGATGACAATTTCAGACCCCTCCATGATTTCCAAGTGGGAGAACTTGCAAAATAGCAGGGTGTTCAAATACTTATTTTCCTCACTGTAAGTAATTAGTTAATGATTAACTAATCATTTACAAAACATAACTGTACATTCATAAATTATTAATAAGTGGTATGCTAACAATGTATAAATGTTTTGTTAATTCAGTTACAAGTAATTTATAAATTATTAGATCATGATGAAATAATCGGTAACACTTTACAATAAGGTTCATTAGTTAACATGAACTAATAATGAACTGCACTTTTAAAGCATTTATTTATCTTTGTTAATGTTAATTTCAACATTTAATAATGCATTATTAAAATCTTGTTAGTAAAATAAAAAAAGCATATTATTTATTTATATTCACTTGCTTTCATATTTTGTTCTTTTTTGTTAATTTTGCTGCTTGTTTAGTTCCTTTTTATTTTTATGTGATATTGCAGAGGTTTATTTTTCATGTTATATCAAGAGTACAGTTATACAGTTAAATTTTTTGCATCGTTCTGTATCACATGTTGTGTTTGTTTCCTTTTTTGTTTAGAAGATAACTGAGCCTTTAAAACTCCTTTGTAAAAGCTTTACGAGACATAGTCCTCACTTTAGATGACCTCACAAAAATAGTTAACAATAATAATAATAACTAACTATTAACTATTCACTAATGCTTAACTAATGAGTAATAGCATGAAATTATTATAAAGTGTTACCTATTTGGGTAAACCTTTTTGGCACATTATATATAGCCCTTTATATAATTAAAATATATATTTCATTAAAATAGGGGATTTTTTAAACTCTGACTGAACAAATATAAATCAACAGATAAAATAATTATAAAAAATAATTATTAGTTGTAGCCCTAAGTTTAGGAGGCCAAAGGTCACTAAACATGCTGTGATTAAATGTAGAGGGATATAAAGTCAAACCAACATTTATTCCTACACTTTAACATTTTCTCACATTATCACAGTTTATTCGCTAAAGTTTAGAAAATGGTAATAAAATATGACAAGAACTCAGAGTTAAATTGTGCCAGAACTAATTCATGTTGATAATGTCAGATAACTTTGATAGAAAGATAAGTGATGGATTACAATCAACCAATCAATCATTACAATCAGCTGTCAGCTGGTAAATTTAAGTACACAATTAGACAATACCAATTTAGGTCAACCAATGACTAAGCAGTGCTTAATTCTGTTCAGTCTGTGGTGTAAATTTCGAATTAGCAATTAAAGAAAAAACACTTAAGCAAAACATGGTCAGGTCAAATTGTCTGAATAATTTTGGTCCCAAATGTTTTATCAATTTTACTCTGTATGAAGAATCTTTGGGTATAATATGTAACAGTTTACTTTATTTTGCTATCCTCACTTACATAAATTAACTGTGTCCTGCACCCACTGGTGTCTGAATAATTTTTGGTTTGACTGTATATTTTCAGTTCTGTTAATGTTTAAAAAGTAAACTTTATCTTGTTTCTATTTTCTTTGTAAAAGAAAAGGTAACGGTTAACTTTACAAATAAGTTTAGGTTAGAATTATGCAAATAAGAAACTGAACTACTGAAATAATCTGTAACCCATAGTTACATTAACGCCACACAATACTACAGAGAATGTTAAACTGCTGCTCCAAAAGTCAACGGAATTGAATGCTTTGGTTCTTTGAACCCTACCCCCAGGCCCCTCAAGAAAATAAGGGTGCACTTTTTTTGACTCCATGGGGAGAAGCGCCAGCAATGCCCCTGGTAGAAAGAGGGTAGTAAAATGTTAGGGAGAGAAGAGTGGAACGAGCTGGGGAATTGACACGAAGATGAATCAAACTTGTGATGCCCGCATGAGCACCACGGCCCAAAATTTCCTCTACACTTTACTGATCAAAGCACTCACTGTGCACTAAAACTAGACATTCAAAGAACTATCAAGAATTGGTGATGTACAACAGAGGCGAGGCAAGTCCTCGGCAAGGAATCAGCATTTTGCCTGAACACAGGGGCCATATGTGGTGTGTAACAGGTGGTCTATCTGCAAATTCAGAGAACCTCCATCTCTAATTAATATTCAATCCACATACTGGCTGCATTCCAGTATACATAAATTGGTCGGGCAGATAGTGTAGTAAGAAGCCTGCACACAGACGCTACAGGAGGCAGGTTATCCATCTCGAGACAGTATACCCCATACAGAGAGAAAGCATGTACGGGAATACCAAAAAGGAGGGACAACATTAACATCTTTACTTTCCAGAGCAGCACTTTTCTCACTTTGCATTCTGTTTTATATTCCTGAATGGTGTGAAAAGCTCATGATGCAGAGGAATGGGATTTATGGCGACAAATGCAGAGTTGAGTCACTGCCTAAAATCATGCAGGTTACAAGCTTTCCCAAAGCTCCTCTGACAGCTTGAGCATCGAAAAGACGCACACCTGCCTGCGCCTATAAATGTGTATGTGGGAGACGGGATTGTTTAGGTATAATTTCCAGTGTGTATCGAAAGCTTTTGCATCCTTGTGGAAAGTGAGCCTGCACATTTGTTGGTCTGCAGAGAATGTGGAAAGAACATCGATGAAGTTGTTTCCTCGTGCGCACGCCGCAGTCCCGGTCCTGCTGCAGGCCGGCAAAACGCACAGGGGAAATGTGGACCTGTCGTAGATAGAAGATCAAAGCCGCTCACGCACACACACTCTCGCAGCCTGAGAAAATAACCCTTAGCACTGTGCCTACAGGGGCCGTGCTGACAGCTGATTGGCTGAGCATCAAAATATGCAGTGAGCGAGAGAGGGAGAGAGAGAGAGAGAGAGAGAGAGAGAGAGAGAGAGAGGGAAAGGAAAAGACTTAAAAAAGAAAAAGATGTGGTCACAGAAAAAGAGATATACTGAAAACCAAAGAGCGGGGCAGGGGGTGGGGGTGGGGGGGACATAAGATACCGTGAGAAATATTAAGAGCAGAAGGATGGAAATGAAGAAGGAATGAGACAGAGAAAAGAGCTGTTTCCATTCCCTAGCAACTGTCTCGAACAGGCGTCACTCCAGGGTGTGAGCGCCACAGCGGGGTCTCGCTCTCAAAACAACAACCTCCTGTCTGTCATTCGCACTCACATGTATCAATGGCAAGTCATTTTTGGCTGGCTTCAGGCCTCTGTCTTGGATACTTCTGTGTATGTGCATGTGACCTATTATTCAAATCCCTCGGCGCTGTGTTAAAAGGGTTCAGAGTGTTTCAGCAGTCCTGGAGGCCGGCAGATACGGGTGGGAATTCAGTCATCAAACAGGGCAACAAGTGACTTCTCTGTTACATCACGCACTGTACTGGAATTACAAGTTGAAATCCCTTACAAAGAGCAGCACTCCTAGAGACCCAGCACTCAGACTCTCAAGATCCCCAAATAAAAAATGTAATCTCTTCAGCAACCCTTCATTATAATAGCTTTTATTAAGAACATTAACACTACCACATTATAAAATGATTTCATTTAAAAATGAGATTAGAGATAGAAATAAAAAATAGACGTTTTTTATTAATTTCCCTTTTATTTATGCATTAAATTGATCAAAAGTGACAGTAATAGCATGTTCTTTTGTAACTTTAATCAAAGAATCATGAAAAAAAAGTAATTTACGTTTTCACAACAAATTGTTTTTATAATTGATAATAATAAGAAATGGCTAATGAAAATTCAGCTTTGCTGACATAGGAACAAATTACATTTAAATATTCCAAACATGTTACAGCAGAAAACTGCTTAATAACTTAATAAAATATTTAATAACTGTAATATAAGTTATTGGTTAAATATACTTCAAATCACAACCCATTTTTTATTCAGTTTTTTTTCCGGAGATTAATCAATTATTTTCTTGTACTGACAGCCATAGTTTAACAGTTAGAAATAAAAAGGAAATACGATTGTGGAAAAATAAATATTTCTTGTTGTGCTTTGTTGCAACTTTCTAAGGATTTTTTCCCTGTCCACTGTCACCTTTAGCTTGCTCACTCGTGGTTTTATGCCAATATGCCCTCTAAAGCTGCTCTGGAACAATATTTATGCTTATTGAATTGGAATTGAAAATATAATTGTACTAGTAGAAAACAGACACACACTTTTATTGAATTAATATAATTAAATTATATTATATTAAATTATATTAAATTACAAATATAATTATTGCTTTTAAAGGGTTAGTTCACCCAAAAATGAAAATTCTGTCATTAATTACTTACCCTCATGTTGTTCGACACCCGTAAGACCTCCGTTCATCTTCGGAACACAAATTAAGATATTTTTGTTGAAATCCGATGGCTCAGAAAGGCCTCCATTGGCAGCAACAAAATTTACACTGACAAGACCAATAAAAGACATTGTTACAAAGTCCATCTCACTACAGTGATCATACAATAATTTTATGAAGCAACGAGAATAGTTTTTAGAATAAAAAAATCGAAATAACGACTTTATTTAACAAGTTTCCGTCTTCCGCCTAGGCCTGAGCGTGCGAACTCACGAAGCACCACAATGCATGCGCGAGAATATGACGTAGAGCCGGCGTTACAACACATGACCCGGAAGCGAGAAGCTTTGTTTACAAGCAGAGGAAGACGTGCCGTATCTAAGCTGTTGAATTCTACATTAATCGTTCTGTATGTCAAACATCATTCGTAAATAAGTCAACAGATTTCGACGAATAAGAGGACTTGCATTTTTTCCGCCACCCGTACTTATTAGAACCTGAATATACAGAAAGTGAACTACAAGAGATGGAAGCGGCTGCAACACAGCCACTAGGGGTGTAACGGTACACGTATTCGTATTGAACCGTTTCGGTACAGGGCTTTCGGTATGATGCACGCGTGTACCGAACGGTTATGAATGTAATCTTTAACAGTTAACAGTCGGCTTGTTGTAAGCGCGGAACACACTTCAATCCGAGTTCCCACACGAACATATTAAGTATTCAGTCCATTTTATCACGAAATTCAAACGATAAATGCCGTTTTAACCCTCTTTAATGTGACGTGACTGATAGACGCTTATCAGTTCAACTTAAAGCGGCAGCATGGCGCGCGAGTCAATGCGATCATCTCTTCCTAAAGAATAAACATAAATTAATACATCTTATGTTGAGGATACATTACAACTTACTGAAATGTATTATATGTCGTGTAATCGCTCCATCTGTTTCAACCGCGTAAAGACAATAAAACTGCTTGTAAACAATGTCATGCAGAATCACGTTTACTCAGAAGTCATTCAGTGTCCACAGCTGTTAGCTCACTAGAGAAATCAACTCTTTCACTGAATACATGCACTATATTAGCCGTTATATTCATTATATTAGCCTATATACATTCATTATATACTACTAAGCCTGTTAGTGATGTCTTGTTTATTTAATGTATGTTTAAATAAACCTGTCATGAAAATTACAGCCACTAAATGATTATATTTCAACAACGAATAAAAATAATTAGATTTAGAAGTTAATGCAAAAACTGCCTTATGTGAAGCTTATGAGTGTTGATTATTATATCTAAAAATAAATAGCAACTGAAGTAGTTTGGGCTCTGTTGTTAATCTTTAATAGCTATATGTAAGTAAGGGCTCCCTATATAGTTTACAACATTCTTTAAGAAACTTTTAGTTATAATTTAATTCATTTAAGGACAGACACAATTTTTCTCATTAAACCACTGTTGAATAAAAATTAATAAAAAGCAATTTTGTAAAACTGCTGTACCGAATCCATACCGAACCGGGACTTCAAAACCGAGGTACGTACCGAACCGTCAGTTTTGTGTAGCGTTACACCCCTAACAGCCACAGCCACAAACTACTGGCATATTCTCACACATGCGTCGTGGTGCTTCGTGAGTTCACGTCAAAGGCCTAGGCGGAAGACAGAAACTTGTTGAATAAAGTTATTTAGATTTTTTTTTCTGCACAAAAACTATTCTCGTCGCTTCATAAAAATATTGTAGAACCACTGTAGTGAGACTTTGTAACGACGTCTTTAGTAGTTTTTATGGGTCTTGTGAGTGTTAAATTCGTTGCTGCCAATGGAGGCCTTTCTGAGCCATCGGATTTCAACAAAAATATCTTCATTTGTGTTCCGAAGATGAACAAAGGTCTTACGGGTGTCGAACAACAAGTAATTACTGACAGAATTTTCATTTTTGGGTGAACTAACCCTTTAACATATTTTCCACATATTTTGGCTTTACCGCAAAAACAATATAAAAGCCAAACAACATATTGTTTATATAATATCATGCTATTATATGCTATCTTTTCTCAGACCCTATAAACGGATGTTTATGCAAATTTATGAAAATAATAGCTGCTTATACATTTTAGGAAGTGAATCCCTCTCAAGGGGATCATCATATTTTAAGATTTGCCTTAGAGTTGAAAACCCTGGATACTCTCTCACTCTCTCACCACACACTAACATACATCCTCATACAAAGAACATTGAAACATGTCATAGACTCCCATTGCTTCCATACTGCAAATACACTGTACCATGGCCTCATCTATCCCACAATCCCAGTGTTTGATCATCATGAGTACTAATACTAAAGGGAATAGCAGCCTTGCCTTTAATCTACAGTCCTCTCTCTACCTAATGCCTGTATTTACATATGCAAGTAAAGTCTTCTGAGATATCGCTGACAGTGCATCCAGGGCACTTGCTCATCAGAATAAGGAGAATAAGAAGAGGCGCTGATGGGAATACAACAAGCTTGGCCAGTTTAAAGTAGGATGCAAAGAAAGATGCAAAAAGCCTCTCTCACCTCTCCCACCATCCCGTTCCAAACACCATCAATCTTTTTCCCATGTTTCCCATTGGTCACCAAGTAGAGGTCATATGTGAAGCCGACAATTCTGGCCAATCGCTTAAGAATGTCGATGCAGAATCCCTTGCAGCACTGTTTCATAGGTGCCACCCCTTCCTGAAGTGCACTGTAATCAGAGAGAAAGCGCTCACTTAGCTTTATTGCACGTGTCAAGAAAATCCATCACATTTCCAATAAGATTCAATTTAACATTTGTTGATGCATTTGGTACCAAATGTTTAATAATTCCTTTTTAGGAATACAATATTTTGCAGTAAATAATCATTTAGAAGTTTGGGATCAGTAAGATTTAAAAAAAGAAGAAATTAATATTTTTATTCAGCAAGGATGCATTAAATTAATCAAAAGTGACTTGAAAAGCTTTACTTTCATCAAAGTTACTGTTATCCACAATAAGAATCATAAGAAAAGTTGCTTCAGCAAATCAGCATATTAGAATGATTTGTCAAGGATTATGTGACACTAAAGACTGGAGTAATGATGCTTAAAATTCAGCTTTATCATCATCAGAAATAAATTACATTTGAAAATATATTCTCTCTTTATAAACAGTTATTTTAAAAGGTAATAAAATATTATTACTTTTTATAATATTATTACCTAATACTAATACTACTAATATTTATAATACTACCCCCCCCCCCCCCCCCCCCCCCCCCCACCCAAAGAATGAAAAGCGACAGAAGGATGACAAGTGCATTACGATATAATGGGATGAAACACGCACACACACATGACTGGTGTGGGAGTAGTAAAACAGCATCCGCAGAGACACACGTACACAGCAAGAGCTCAAGCAGATTGACAAGCAACATGATGGCTAAGTATGAGTAGAGATCGCCACAAGGCAATTCAAAATGAGAGGGGGGAGTGAGAAAAAAAGAGAGAGGAAATGAGTGATCGATTGCAAAGCTAAGATAGGTGAGTATAGCCCCTGGAACTTCATAGTGATCTCTTGTGTGTTTGTGTGTGTGTGTGTGTGTGTGTGTGTGTGTGTGGGGGGGGGGGGGGGGGGGGGTACAGAGATAAAGACAAAATTGAAAAAATGTGACAAATGACTGGAGAAAGATGACCAAAGACTCCTGAGAATTTACTCAGAGTAAATTCTCTGGAACAACAGGCTATGCTCATACATGCATACATACATATATGGGCTCAACGCTAAGGATTTTTTCTACTGCCCTGGTCGGGGCTGGGTTGTGGCCCCACCTCAAAAAAGTAATAAATTAATAAATAAAGTAAATAAAATAGGCCTAGATATTGTTTTAGTTGTTTTTGACACATAACCTTAATAAATAAGGTTGTTACACCAAGAAATACTAGCCGATCTCGTATAATTTTTTTAATATTGTTAAAGACAAGTAAACTGTCAGTAATAAAATAAGAACAAATAATCAAATTATGAGCAATAGCACAAATACAATAGAACAAATATACAAATTAAATAAACACTGCTTTGCATGTTTTTCAGGTAAGTCTAACAGTAATTTTCAGGTAGAGAAAAGTAATAATCAAATGTGAAATAGCACTACATATTCTTCACTGTATACATTCAATCTAGATTAATCCTTTTTAAAGTTACAAAAGTTATTTAGTCAAGAGCAGACTTTTTTCTTTTGGTTGATTGACATTAAAACAAAGACAGCATTTTGACATGCGTTTTGTTTCTCAACTGTTTATATTCACTTAAGATATAACAGACTGTGTTTACTAGGATACTTGCCGAGACCAGCATTTTTTAATCTAATGTTGTGTGAATATGTCCTTTCAAGAACAAAAAGACATGAAAGAGAGCTCAATTCAGCATTTGTGACACTGTCTGAGAAGCAGCTTTCTGGGCGTACAATTTGGATATGGTAAATTATTCAAATTTGGCATTATTAAGACATCAAGGGCCCTATCATACAGCCGGCGCAATGCGACAATGCAGTGTTTTTTTGCTAGTTTCAGCATGATGCAGTTATCATTTTCACGTCCTGCGCCTCGTTGTTTAAATAGCAAATGCACTCGTTCACTGGTCTGAAATCCAGGAGTGTTCAGGCGCATTGTTGGCGCTTTACAATTTTGATGCAAATGAAAACGACTGTGCCATTGACCGACAAAAACCTGGTCTGAAGTATTTTTTGTGTTATTTAAAGGGTGCGTTAGTAATGTGCGCCTATAGGCGGGTACACAACGCACGTACACTTATTACACACACAGGGACGCTTAGCAACACACAAACATTTTTAAATATAAATAAAAGGATTCCTCTCTGGAGAAGCAGAGAGTCTTTCCACTCACAAATTCCACCATGTAAATAGTGAATCCGCCATGGTAAAATTAAAGGGAATGGGAGATGAGACTCTGATTGGATTATTGCGCGTTACACCCAAAACACACCCATGACTCATTAAGAGACTAGGTACAACCCGTTTTTTTTCTGTCATTAAACTAGCAAAAGTGGATTCGGACACGCCCTAAGTGCACCTGCGCCATGCACTTCAGACCATGCGCTCAGATCATTAAAATAGGGCCCAATAACTACTAAGACTACTCTGTTGTATACAAACAGTAAGTGAGTTAATATAATGATTATAGCTTTGAAATCTGAGTGTGTGCAGTACTAATAGAAACTTGGCTGTATCAGACTCCTCTACTAACACCACTTTGAGACAGTTTAGGAAAACATGGAATGACATTGGAATGCCTGTCTCACTGAAAGGTCATAGAATCGTACAGGGAAGAAACTCCTTACCCTGTCCACTGAAACGTACAATTTTCTAATTTAACATTGGTTTCCTGGGACTCACTTGGACAATACACAACAAATGTTCCTTTTCCCCCTTATAGAAAAGCCATGAAAAATGGCAGAAGAGCAGGTCTGATGAGTACCTGGCATTTAGAGGCCGTCGGCATGGCACAGAGTCCCTAATGCAGGTTCCAGAGGCAGGGTCTGCAAGCTCCACGATAACGAAGGGGCGCTCCTCCAGGGTCACAACCCTCAGGTGCTGGGCATCATCGGGTGGCTGCAGAAAGGGGCCATAGCGAGACCAAGCAGGGTATCTCAGACGTAACACTCCATTCTCCCACCATCCTACCTAAGACCACACAGACAGTACATGGTCAAGTGTCAGAGATCATGTGGCCAACAATATATAATAATTATTGTGGCCAAAATATGTTTAAACATGAGCACTTCTCATTATGAATAAAATTCATAAATCAATAATACATGAAAGTCAAAGGTCATTTCAGCGATATCAGCTATTTAAAATGGTGTATTCTAAAGAAGTCATTGAGGCTGGATTACAGGGAGGAATGGCTTCCCTTACTCAGGTTAAGCCTGTAAAGTGGGGAAGGATAGTGAAAAATGAAAGACTATCGCCTCTATGTTCCTCTGTGAGCTTATGGCTGAGGGCTCTCTAAAAACAGTCCTGTGCCCTTTTTACTCGCTGGGGAATGAGTGGATTTTTCTTTTCAGAGGAAAAAAGACAGATTTTTAGCTAAGTGACGGGCCACAGAGGAAAAGGTTACGAGCTTGAAAAAAAAAACAGAAGGGGTAAAATGTGTCAAGATGGGCTATGACAGTATAACTGAGCTCATAATCCATATACAGAAGACCAAGACCTGAAGAATTGTATGTATCAGAGAGTTGCACGCACACAGAGCTTGACAGAAAATAAACAAAAAGCAAAGTTGGCAATTAAAGTGTGCTTGAGTATTATTTAGATTGAATATTATTATCATTCATTTTTATTTTATAAAATAATATTATTATTAATTATATTACTATTATTAAATATATGTAGATTCTACTTAGTATTAAAGGTCCCATATTGTATACCTTTCTGGAGTTAGGTGTTGATGTCCTTAAGAATATACACTCACCTAAAGGATTATTAGGAACACCTGTTCAATTTCTCATTAATGCAATTATCTAATCAACCAATCAAATGGCAGTTGCTTCAATGCATTTAGGGGTCCTGGTCAAGACAATCTCCTGGACTCCAAACTGAATGTCAGAATGGGAAAGAAAGGTGATTGAAGCAATTTTGAGCGTGGCATGGTTGTTGGTGCCAGACGGGCCGGTCTGAGTATTTCACAATCTGCTCAGTTACTGGGATTTTCACGCACAACCATTTCTAGGGTTTACAAAGAATGGTGTGAAAAGGGAAAAACATCCAGTATGTGGCAGTCCTGTGGGTGAAAATGCCTTGTTGATGCTAGAGGTCAGAGGAGAATGGGCCGACTGATTCAAGCTGATAGAAGAGCAACTTTGACTGAAATAACCACTCATTACAACCAAGGTATGCAGCAAAGCATTTGTGAAGCCACAACACGCACAACCTTGAGGCGGATGGGCTACAACAGCAGAAGACCCCACCGGGTACCACTCATCTCCACTACAAATAGGAAAAAGAGGCTACAATTTGCATGAGCTCACCAAAATTGGACAGTTGAAGACTGGAAAAATGTTGCCTGGTCTGATGAGTCTCGATTTCTGTTGAGACATTCAGATGGTAGAGAATGAGAACATGGATCCGTCATGCCTTGTTACCACTGTGCAGGCTGGTGGTGGTGGTGTAATAGTGTGGGAGATGTTTTCTTGGCACACTTTAGGCCCCTTAGTGCCAATTGGACATCGTTTAAATGCCACGGCCTACCTGAGCATTGTTTCTGACCATGTCCATCCCTTTATGACCACCATGTAGCCATCCTCTTATGGCTACTTCCAGCAGGATAATGCACCATGTCACAAAGCTCGAATCATTTCAAATTGGTTTCTTGAACATGACAATGAGTTCACTGTACTAAAATGGCCCCCACAGTCACCAGATCTCAACCCAATAGAGCATCTTTGGGATGTGGTGGAACGGGAGCTTCGTGCCCTGGATGTGCATCCCACAAATCTCCATCAACTGCAAGATGCTATCCTATCAATATGGGCCAACATTTCTAAAGAATGTTTTCAGCACCTTGTTGAATCAATGCCACGTAGAATTAAGGCAGTTATGAAGGCGAAAGGGGGTCAAACACAGTATTAGTATGGTGTTCCTAATAATCCTTTGCAGGGCTGTCAGGCACGGCTGTGGGCGGGGCGTGAGGAATGTGACGTCACATTCCTAAGAGAATCAAAACGGCTTGTCTAATGAGACCGCTTTGGTTTAATGGGGATTAAAAAATAAGGAGTGGGTGGATTTGTATCATTGTAGGGTGGTTGTGTTCACACACCGTTAACACACATTAATATCCAAACACCTTGTAAAAGTGGATTTTGCATAATAGGGGACCTTTAATAATAATAAGCCTTTATAAAAGAATCATAATCTGCATATATTAATAACAATAATAATAAATAATATAAACTCTTGTCCAAAGCAAAACACATATGAGAAATTCTACAAGTAATTGACCATAAGAAGACAGCAATAACAGAATAGCCACGATACAAAGCATCAGTTCAAATTAAAGAGATATTTACACCCCCAAAACATTATTTTACTCACCCTTCTCCATTCCATTCTTGTATGCTGTTATTATGTAAATTAACCACAAATTTAAAGAATCTTCACATAGATCTTTTCCATACAACTGTTTATAGTGACCACATTGTCAAGCTTCAAAAAGGGCCAAAAGGCAATGCAAAAGCAACACACAAACATAATCCATATGATTTACTTTCAGACTGAAATTTAAGTCTGATGATGATGTCATGACATCAAATATCTGAGCCAAATGTCAAACCTGCAAAAAGGTCATATGTGCGTCTACTTTAAAAACACTTTTAGAGTGTTTTTATTTCATTTCAAAAGCTTGACAGTCTGTAATCTATGAACGGTGACTGCATGGACAAATGATGATGATTTGTTTGTGGAAAAAAATAACATACAGGTTTGGAACGACACATGGGCGAGTAAATAATGATAGAATTTTCCATTTTCAGAAATATTCCTATAGGACACAACAACCTCTTGGCAGTTTGTAAGCAGCACACACTTCAACTGTCTTTTCCCAATCCCAACACTCAAACTTTGTTCGCAGCTTTGGGCCGTAGGAGTCTCCTCTACACACCGGCAGAGACTGGCAGCTATCAGCACCAAAGCACCCCTCGGGAGCCATTCAGATACTGCAAAAGATGTTCAGCTCTTTAAAAATTGTTACAAAGTCTCCATGGCAAGCAAAGAATAAATATACTTCTCATACGCTGTGTATGTGCACGCATATGACTCGAAGAGATCAGCCAGAGGCTGGCAGCTAGAAGACTTTGCATATTAGCACAGGATCAGAGCAGAGGCAACTAATTGAAAGGAATAGAGCAGGAAATGGCAGCAGTCAGCATTGGATTCCTGCAAGCGCTGGTCTCATTGGGCTAGTTATCCCACTTCTAACTGCCCCGTAACTGAGGCTGTGCTACTACAAAGGCTCCGAAATCAAACGCATCCAGGGCAGATCATTGGAAATTACAAAAAGCCGATTCGGCGACATCGGCTCACCTGGTCCCTGTCTCGTTCTCTGTTCATCAATCTGTCTGCTTGGGTCAGTTTGACTGTCCATTTGTCTGCTTTCTCTCTCTGTCTCTCTCCATCCTTCTAAAACATCCACCTTTACAGTGTGTTAAACCAAGATCTTTTTTTCTCTGAGCTCCACTGACAGGAGGGAAGAGAACAAGAAGGCAATGTTGGGTTTGTTGGCTCGTGTCTGCATCTGACAGACAGCGTCAGCTCAGAATCCGCCACAGAAAGAAAATCAGCCACACATCTCAACAGGTGACACCGTCTTGTATTAAGGATGTCTGAACAGCTTCATAAAATATGCATGGCATGTCACAAAGTAGCACAACCAGGCAAGGTAGGACTGTGTGCGATCCGAGTGGCTTTTTGCTGCTGCTTCAGGGATAGAAATGCTAATAATGCACAGTGTTTAGTGTCATGTCCTTACAATACTCTTTAATGTGTATGAACGTGCTGTTGGGTTTCTCTTCTCCCTCTCCTCTCTTCTCTGATCTCTCTGCCTTTCTCCCTGAATCTTTCTTACTCTCTCCCACCTCTGAAATGCAGCGAGTTCTCAGGGCTGATCTGTGTCAGCGGCAGCCAGACGTCTTAACTCTTCTCGACATCGGAATGCGGGCCGACAAAATGACCGAAATAGTGTTGGAGCATGTGTGGAGGATCGGAGATCCTGCGGTGAATAACAAAGAGCTGGAGTAGCAAAGATTTGGGCCCAAGCTGAGGGGGCAGAGCCTCACGCAGGCAGAGGTAGAGCGGGGGCCTGATCAAACACCGTCTCCCCCGGGAACAGATAATACTTTCACAGGGTGAAACACAAACACGCTGCCATGACACCCCCGTCCCTGTGAGAGGAGGATGAAACGAGGCGCTTTTTACCTCAGCGCGATCCTTACAAATCCACTAGAAGATTTACACAGCATAAACACACATGGACACATCCTGACAGGTACAAAGAGGGTTTGGAGAAATGTGCCTGGCATTTCATTTCTTAAACGTCTCCCCCCTGATATGTATCGATTTATGAGAACAGCGTGGACAAATGGGATCAAAAGCGCTGTAGCAGTTAGTTTGTTAAAGCACTATAAATGCTGCATGTGGAAGCCGTCACATGAAGTGCCTTGTGCACGATGGCTTCTGGAAGTTGAGTCATCAACATCCATTGTCTACTCCATGTTAGACGGAACACATTTAAGACAACCAGAGACAAAACGGAGCAAAGACAAAGACGGCGCGCATCACATTTTAACAGAGCAACCTCCTAAAACAAATGGAAATTGAAAACCTCCTATAGTCAGCGTGGAAGCCTTTTAAATGTACATTATGGTGCACCATTAAATATTTTATGTGAATCACAAAGACTGTGACTCTGAAGTACAAAAGCATCCAGACGTCTCTAACAGCACTTTTCTCCAGAACATATCTGCAAATGAGACGCAGACGCCAAAGCCAGAACCAGCAGCATGCAACCCTTAACAGACTGTTGCGCTGTTTGATGGGATTTTTTAAGAGTTTTTCCGTGCACAGATTTCAAAAACTACAAAATACCATTGTTTTTTTTATAGAGTGTGCCATTACTTGACCAAAAGTTTTAATATAATAGAAAAATAAAACTTCTCTCAAGATTTACTCATGTCATTTTTAAAACCAATAATTCTGGCCTGTTCCTTACACAATACACTCGGCTATCAAACAAATTAAATTGCACAAATTCATATGAAATCGCAATGAGATTTTGCAATGAGATCCGGTTGAGCTATAATAAGACTTCAGATGATTTGGACTATAGCACATGATTTATATGGAGCGCTTTTAGGGTGTTTTTATTTTTGCGGCTTGACTGCCCCAGTAGTCACCATTCACTTTCATTGCATAGAAAAGAATATAATTAACATACTTCTTAGCATCTCCTTTTATGGTCGACAGAAGAAAGAAAATCATTAAGGTTTGGATCAACATGAGAGTAAATGACAGAAATCTATTTTTGGTTGAACTGTTTAAAACAAGAGAAATACAAGATTTTAAGGAAATTAAAGACTGGCCTGATTCAGAATGGACTAAATGTAGAAAAGGCTGCGAAGAGAAGCTCATTGGCTGGCACCCAAACAAAGCCTATACAAGAACATCGATGGAACAAACAATCAACACTCAACCTTTCAAGACGCCCTGGGCAACATAATCCCTGTGCATCCTCTCACTTTCCTACTGGAGCCTGTTAACGTGAACCGGTGGCATGACAGAACGTGCTGCCGTTCGAAGTGCTATCAGAGGTCCAAGGCCTGACAAAACTAGGGCTGGTCCGAATATCATTTTTTGAGCTTTGAAGCTTCGATAGGGAGGGAGAGAGGGAGGGAGGGGGCTGAACATATTCTTCTCTCTAATAAAGGCAGGAATCTGGAGAAGCGGCACGCCACATGCGGGCAGGGCTTATATGCTCCGAGAACGGACACTGCACTAGTGATACAAAACACACTGGTCTGTTACATCCCGGTAAAAAGCTCCTATATTTCACAGTAGATTTATTTAGATTGATAATAATAACGGGTAATAGGCTTGCAGCAATAGGCATAACACCGGTTTAACAGGCATAACACAGGCATAACACCAGTTACACCACTTGCCCACCATCGCCCCCCACCATTGTTTAGATTTTTTTATAGTAATAAAATAATGGTAACACTTTACAATAAGGTTGTATTAGTTAACATTAGTTAATGCATTAGTTAACATGAACTAACCATGAACAACACCTCTGTTCAGCATTAGATAATCTTTGTTAACGTTAGTTAATAAAAATCCAGCTGTTCATGGTTTGTTCATGTTAGTTCACAGTGCATTAACTAACGTTAACAAGATTTTAATAATGCATTAGTAAATGTCGAAATTAACATTAACAAAGATTAATAAATTCTTTATAAGTGCAGTTCATTATTAGTTCATGTTAACTAATGTAGTTAACTAATGTTAACTAAAGAACCTTATTGTAAAGTGTTACCAAAATAATTTAGTTCAGTTAGAGAACAGACACTACAAATAAAAACTGAACGTGTCTGCCGAAATCGCAGCACAGACCAGCAGCAGGAGTCAGATTTCATTCATCACGAGAGTAGCTGAATGACAAGATGACGGCGGAAGATTTGGTCTCAATGCAAAATGTAAAAGCGCCTATTTAATTGAGTTTGTCATTGTACTGTTTTGTTGTTGTGTTTTTAATAATAATAGGCTAATGAACCTACCATTCAAGCAACCCGCCCCGAATTGGCGCTAATTCGCAAATGAAACTAAAATGCCGGACCACAATGTGATGGTGAGAAAACTTTAGTTTCGTTTGCGAATTAGCGCCAATTCGGGGCTTGCTTGAATGGTGGGTTCATTAGCTTTCTACCTAACGGGTAGAAAGGCTAATACACTTTGATTCCATTGTTCTATTTTCTGCAAAATGTCAAATGAACGCAGCTTAACCCAAAATGCAAGCTCAGGCATGCGCTTCTTCCATATAAGCTCATGCAGTAGTGTGCTCTAGACAGAGAATACTCCGTTGCAGGGAATGTTAAGAAGAAGCAAAAGTATAACGAGGTTGGGTCCCTATTCAACTGTCCATCCTATTAAAATGGCTAGACTATAATATAATTGTAAAAACAACTATTCTATATATAGTATTCTATTTCGCCAGATTTTAGTGTAAACATATGCAGGCGTGAATGAGAACCGCTTCGAGCGGGATGCCATGTGTGTATTAGAATATTTGAATCCCAAAATTGAAAATCGAATACCAATCCACCGAACAAATATTCTAGTCCAGCCTTAGACAATACTAGTGAAAAGCATTGATCTTAAGCTATGTGGGGATCAGCAGAAAATAAACCCCCCACTCTATAACAAAACTTTTTTGTTCTTATGGCTCAATGTCAGTGAATATTGCCCGAAGGACTGAGAATTTCTCCCAAGTACATAATCCGTTGTCATTTTCTCTGTTAACAGATTGTAGAGGTGGAGAACACAAGCGCTGCCAGGGATTACAATTTTCAGTCTATACGCTTGTCTTTGTGGCATCGAAATATTAATAATTCTGTTTTAAGGCACAGTTTGAGTGGCACCTTCATGTACATGACATTCTCCCCGGCTATATTTACTCAGTTGGGTTTGGTATCAGTTATTTAGTCTCACGACAGCAGCGCTCTGCGGGAAAAATGTAGAGCCACAACGTCCCATGTGGCACCTACGATACGCTGATATACGAGAAGCCAATAAATTTAAGAGAGTTTATATTCATTTATTTATTTATTTCCTTCCTTTTCCACTCAGAGACACTTAATGCAAGCATGACTAGCGAAGGAATCGGAAGAGGGAAAAGAGAAAATCAAATCCACTCTCTAAAACCATTTCACAATTAATTATTTTCCATTTGTTGATATTCACATAAAAATAATAAAGTCGCAAGCTAATAATGTATGAAAGCATTGCTAATCGTAATAACATACCGGGGGTATCATGGATATGCATAGATAACAAGGCCAAATGTAAACAAAAGCTAATTGTACATTATGAACATCCTCTTGAAACCCTAATTATATGTTTATATCATTGAGGCTTTAAGGTTTCTCTGCAGTACAGCAGAAGTGCACCGTCAACACCACAACATTCTCTCTGCTGCACAATGTGATGCATTGTTCAAAGTTAATTGTAATGGGTTTTTTTCTGCTGTGGACTGTCATGGGAAATGGTTTTCGAAATTAGTGTAGTGTCAAGTTGTATATCATTTTAAACCTGCTTTCAATCTATATGTCTTAATGCTACAATCTACAACATTAGGTTTTCAGCTCTTAGACAGCAAGTACATCATTACGACAGTTGTGATGGAGTAAATCGCACATTTTATTAGAGCAATGCGCTTGTCGTTACCTTTAAATCACAATACGTACCACAATCGCTCATATGCGTAATTAACAGCGCACAAAACACCGTCCATGTCATAAACAGACATCTCGAATGATATGTGGTCTTTCAAAATCCATTCCAGCGCATTGGTACTGCAGTGCTCAGCATGGCTACTGCAATGCTGCTTTTCATCCTGGACATTACCAATCCATAACAGCAGTTACACAAGAACGAACAGAAATAGAATTCTGATTAGTTCTTACGTCTTCCCAGCCACTCCCAGGCGTGTAGGAGATGACATCCAGAAAGGGATTGGCCAGGTAGCCCTCGTTATTGAACGAATAGTCCCGCCCACCGAGAGTGATGTTACTGAAATACCTGCAGAATGAAGAGAACAGAGCAGAAACAGTCTGTTGAGATGGAAGAGACCCAGAAAGAATTAGTGTAAAAGACTCAGAGGACACGTCAAAGAGGAAATCTTGCACAGAACACTTCACAAACATCCTAATTAGGTCAGATTGCAAGAGTGTGTTGAAGGTAACCATTTTATTTCCTTCAGCAATGGAATCAAAGGAGGCAGTCACTCTATTTCGAGCACTTAATCTAAACCAGTAAAATACCCAGAACAGTGCCTAAATGTGACATTCTTTGTGACTGCTTCAAATGAATCTTTTTATCTTAAATCCAATATGCTTTTGGCAAAATGAAGACTGCACACTTAAAAAATTTGACTGGGTGAACAAATTTGAAGGAGCAAAGTTCCTCTGCTCTGTTCTTATGAGCCTTTTGAAAGCCCTTTGTGAATACACCTCACAAAATTCCGCCAAAGATCTGTGTGATAAGTGCATGCAAAACCATTATGTTATAAGCCTATTTAGCGAACCATAATTACAACAGCAGTACTAAACAGGTGAATCTCTTTTCCCCATCAATCCTCTTCTGTGTAATGAGTGTGAGTCACACTGGATGTTACGTCGAGAGCTTCTGCTCAGTGAGTCCATGTCATTTCTCCTTACCATGTGCAAAACATGCTATAAAAGGTGATAATTTTTTTTCCCCCATTCTGGCTATTATTCAGAAATTCTAGTTTCAAGGGTAACACTTTATTTTAGTGTCCTTGTTACACGTTTCATGTAATTACTGTAGTAGTAATTATAAATTATGCATAATTACATGCAACTAAACCAAAACCTAATCCTGACCCTGTACATGTAGCTAATTATTACTACACAGTGTTTAAATATATAATTACACGGTAACATGGACACCTTAAAATAAAGTGTAACCTTGGCAGTCAGTTGGTTTTTTAACTAAGCTTTTTTTTTATTTTGCAGACATTTACAAATAAAATAAAAAAATGCAGTGATGATAATTACGCAAAATTAATTAAAATTAGAAATGAAAATAAGATTTTTTTTAAAAATGACAGTTTTTTTTAATGAATCTAATCTTAGCCAATATAAAATGTTTGAATATTTCATTCGATTTTTTCGTCAACTAAAATTAGATGCAATTTTTGTCAAATCTGACTTGAAATAAAGAATACCAAATGACAAAATACTATCTAAAAAGGGAAAGAATTTCAAAAATGACAAACAAAAAACACCTCATGATTATCCTCATGAATTATCCACCTTATTTTTAAACGCAGAATTAATCCATTTCCTGTGAGTCTGCGAGACTTCTGATTCACTAGCCACTATACAACTTAAAAAACTACAAGAATAACAAAATGCAGTAAATGGTAATATTATTTTGCACTATAACAAGTGATTATGATTAGGATAATATGTTAAAATAATATGATAACAAGTACAGGTCTGCAGTATAAAGCAGCATAATCTGTTTTTGTACAGCTAAAACAACTGGAAGCAGCTCATACCAGAATCCTTGCACATTCAAGTTAAAAACGAACCCATTCACTCTTACGTTAAAAATAAGGTGAGTAACGTTCCCATTATAATAAATGAAACTGGCACATGATTGTTAATTATAATGGGAATATTCTAGTTTTGTTGTTACTTGCTTTGAGGGTAGAGACAGCGTCAAACGTGCTGCAATTGTTTATCCGCTCCCACCAACTTTGTCGTCTTAAACACAGAGGCATGTTGAACGCCTCCCCTACAGTCCCTGTGGTGGGGGAGTAAAGGACGTCCGTGCCCCAAAGGTGCAGCACTTTCACTCTCATTAGAGTGTGTCATTACTGGTAAAGTGACTTACTATAAATGCAACAAAGCAGCAAAAAAAACAAAGCTTGCAACAAAGTTGAAGGTTAATGCCAAACAAGATGAGCTTTAAACACAGTTCTCAGGATGAACATAAATTGAGGGCTTTTAAAAGATTTTCAAGATCACACAATACAATAACATCATAAACTACGCTGAAAGCACCATTTATTTGCATGTGCTGGTTTAGCACTTTATTCACTAAATTAATCACACAGGCAATATCACGCACACACGTTCACAAAAGCAGCTTTATTAGTGCTGGAATACCATGGGCAAAAATGGTTTAACTCTTTAGTGAATTTGCTCCTATGGGAGTATCTAAATGTATTACTTATATGGCGGATATAACTACGGCTACTGCATATATAACAAAATTAACATTTCTAAATAAATGTCACTGGTTAGTCCAAAACATTTTTTTATAATCTTGATCAAAACAATATTTAAACATTTTAATTATTTTTGACCAGTAAAATTACACTTTGGTGTAAGAAAAATAATTGCTGTTTAAAAAGTCTGTATGTTCACCAATGCTGCATTTGTCTGATAAAAATACAGTTAAAACTGTATTACTGTGAAATAGTAATTCAATTTAAAATAAGTTTCTATTTTAAAATATTTTAAACAGTTATTTATTACTGTAATGGCAAAACTGAATTTTCTGCATCGTTACTCCAGTATTTAGTGTCACGTGATCCTTCAGAAATCATTCTAATATGCTGATTTGCTGCTCAAGAAACATTTCTTATTGTTATTAATGTTGAAATCAGTTGTGCTTCTTAATACTTTTGTGGATAGTTATTTTTCAGGATTCTTTGATGAATTGAACATTCTAAAGAACATCATTTATTTGAAATAGATTTTTTTTTTGTGTGCAAAATTCTTTACTGTCACTTTTGTTCAAGTTAATGCATCCTTGCTGAATAAAAGTATTAATCTCTTTTTTTAGTGATCTCAATCTTTTGAACAGTAGTACATTTATTTTAAAAATGAACTATTTTATAGCCCTCTGTCATTACCCAATGAAATCTCATTTGATAAAATCAAATTCCCCCTGTACATCATGTTCCAATTAATATATATATATATTTTTTTTTTAATACAGCACATTACATTAGTTAAATGTTTTGCGAATACAATTTTTATGTTCATGGTCACTCTCTTACTTCATTCTACCGCGAATCCTCTGTGTTCTGTTGCCATCCGTCTGGCAGTTAGTGACAAAGTGCGGACCTCCAGTGGCTCCGTAGTCCTTGCGCAACGCAACAGCTCCATGGGTAAGGATGGACACCCCACGGGCGATACGTCTGCGGGGCTCGTCCCTCCATCCCTGCGGTCTGACTGCAAAAAGGCGATTGGGTAGTCCGGTCAGGCCCAGCTCGGACAGAGCTGGACCCACTGCGAACCATATGTGGGAGGCACTGGCCTGACCAGCTGCCCAAGCAGCGTGGAACACCTGTTCTGCTTCCTCCTGAGAGCAGTACAATAACCGCACCTACAGTAGGAGTGGGGGCAAAGAGGACAGAGGGGACCAAGATGAAAACCAGAGAGCAGGAGCAAGAGAGGAAACAAAAGAGAGTGCAAACAAGAACACAGAGGTCAAAAGGGAGGAAAAGACCATGAGCAGAATGAGAAGAGGAAATGGAAGAGAGGACAGGAGAGGTATTGGGCTTATATATTTTAGTGCTGGAACTAATTTGTAAAATCACTAATAACGGATAATGAAAATGTCACGTCTTTGCGGTGTGCTTGGAGAACCTCTTTCAGTGCTTGAAAAAGTCTTTCTTAAAAAACAACAACATTTAATTACATTTTACTGTAAAATTTTTATAATGAGAGTATTTCCATTTCCATGAGAGCGTCCTAATAATCAAAAGAGCGATTAAAATGTCGCCGTCGTCATTAAATTTCAGATACTTCATAGAACACATGCAGATCAAATGGAGCACAACAGAAAGGGAGTGCAATCACTTGGATCAGTGAATTTGGATTGAAACTTGAAATCCTATACGCACTGCAATTAATGATACATGAACAATAACTTTAATGGGATTACTGAAAAATAAAGGGTTCATTACAGGAACTAATAAACTGATTACAGTAGATTGATGTACTACAGTATGTACCATATTCAGAGGGCAGAACGTGTTCATTCCTGCAGTCACGTGTTCTACCTCTTAACAGTTAACACTGTTAATAAAAATGCTATTTATTCTGCTGATTTCAAACTATAAAAAGTGTTTTTTTTATAATCACTTTAATTTTGTACTGAGCATTATAGCATATATTTCAATGTGCACATTGTTTGAAGGACAATACTGGTCAAGATATATAATTAATCAAAGAACTTGTCATCGATTAAATTGAATATCAAAAGAGTTATTACTGCAGCCCTAATGTATTTGGACTTATTTCAGGAAAACATGTAACAGACAGAAATGTCCAATTACTTTACAGGAGAGGAGCAGCTTTGGAGTAATGGTGCTGGGACATTCCTTAATGAAGAAAGACAGATACAGGATGGAAAGAGAAGGAGAGAAAGAAAAAGGGAAGAAAGGAGACTAGCACAATCTGGGAAGGAGAGAGAGAAAGGAAGAAAAGAACAGAAACTGAGAGAGGGGCTAAATATTTCACCTTTACAATACATGAGAGAGAGAGAGAAAACCCCAGGAGAGAAAGACTGCAAAAAAAGAAGAAGAAAAGGGCAATAGAGAACCAGGAAAAGAACTAAAGAATGAATGAGAGAATAAACTATAAAGAATCCAACCTGTATCTAAAGTCACCAGACCTGAACAAGTGATGAAATTATGTTTTTGTTCTGTGTGTGTGTGCTTATGTAGGGTATACAGTATATCCTATATGTGTCTAAAGTAGTGGTGTGCGAAAATCGCAGAATGAGTAATATCATAAATCATGTTAATGTATATATAACATTATAAAATGGACAGGCCTGGTCTTGGCTTCTGATTGGTCAACAGAGCATTCCCACCATGCTAAAATCCACACATTAAGCACAAAACATCAAGTTCATCACATCGCTGTGCAGCTCACATAGCAGATTATGCTGCATCGCAACATTCTGATATGTCAGGGACTATATCTTTTAGCAGAATAATGCAGCTTGATGAATTATCTTAATAAAATAATGTTTTTAATTTTATTTTTAATATTCAGTAACTGTTTTGCATTAAGGCACTCAATGCTGTGCTGCATTGTTAATAAATTCACAGCTGTATGTTAATATTAATGCATCCCTCAAAATATATTTGTATAAGAAAGGTGAGAAACCTCTCTTATACAAATATATTTTGAGGGATGTATTAATATTAATATTCTGTTATAGCCAAATAACTGATAAATTCTAGAATTCCATGCCAAATAAGAACATTCTTAAGATTCTTAAAATAAAAATCACAATACTCATATCTCGCAACAATAAGTCAAACAAAATTTTCCCAATTATAATCAAAAAGTTTTGCTTAGCATCACACAGCAGTACTATAATAACAAATCCCTAATGACTTAAACATTTCTATCACCATCATACTACTTATTCAACTATGTAACTTTCTGTGTATAAAATGCATACTTTATGCATGTGTGCAATATTTATTTTGGTATGTGTGTGAATGTGAATGAGTGTGTGTAATTGAGCAGAAGCACTGCAGACTGAATCTAATGCATACGGCATTGGGTTGCACCGCCACAGGCTCTGTGTTATATTAACACTGACATCAGTGTACTGGGACCCACAAGGCACAATAACACCCTCTAACACACACATACACAGAACAATAACAGCCTGGAGCCAGGGGGAGACAGAGGACAACCTGTGACACACATACACACACATACACATTACACAAATATAGGTAGAGATGGGAAAGAGAATGAGAGGGGAATGGAGAAAGGACGGTGAGAGGTCACAGAAAGATGGCGGAGTAAACAGCCAAAAGAAAATAAATGGTTAAGGACAGGAAGTGATGTCAGGTGGAGGAAGGAAGAGTAAGTGAATGATTAAATGAGTGAATGATTAAGTGAGACATAAATGCAATGACCTTCCCTCTCTACCTGTGCTTCATTCTCTTTCAGCAGCCGTCGTGCTCGCGCTCCTCCTGGGTCATCGGTTAAATTCAACATCACTATGCTCTTCTTCTCCCAGCCAATGAATGACCCGTCGGTCAAACCTTCCACCACCGACAGGAAGTCCTGGTAGCCATGGTGACGTGTGGACACCACCGAGAAGGCCGTCCAATCGTACTCCTCCAGCACCTCAAAGATCACCTCCAATTGGAGAGAGGTGGAAGAGCTGAACTGCAGGAAGATTGAACCGGTCTCCTGCAGAGTAATTAAGAAGGTAAACGGCTACATTTCCCAAGACTAAAGACCGTGGATTCATTCCTTGCATAAGGCATCATGGGAACTACATTTCTTATGAACTGTTTCTAATGCGACATTCTCTAATCGTAACAGCAGACAGAGCTAGTATTCTGCAGTGCAATTAAGGGGGGGAAAATAACTACATTTCCTGTGATTGAAGACTATTTATTGCCTCCATAAAGCATCATAGGAATTCAATTTCTTATAAAGAGTTTCTGAGATACGCAGCCACAGTAGAAACAGGAGGGAGGTATACTTCAGTGACTCTAATAGTCACCGGAGTACTTCGCACAGATTTAAATTGAATTTGCAATGGAGTGGAGTGTACGTGTAGGTCCGCGAGAGTGTAGGATTCAATGCAACATCATCAAAAGGATTCAATATCATGTCTCCAAAGTTAATAATAATAAAACATTTGTAAATGAAAAAATCATGTCTTTTTGCTTTCATACTGTGCTAAAGAGAACATGTTATAAATGTCGAGATGAGCAACTGAAATTGCGAAACCCAGACCGCAGCACTTCAGAGAACACAAGAGAGAGAAAAAAAAAAAGAGCAGACCATATGGCCTGCAGCAGTAATGCATGACCCTTGGCCTTGCTATTTATCCAAATGGATGTTAGTAATGCCATCCCTTCCTACAGTTATCGGTGTGCCCCGATCAGGCCCCGACAGAGACGATGGCAGACCTATCTCTGTCCGTTTAACACTCCTCCTCAGGCGGTACCATTAACAAACAATGCCCTTATAGCACTACAGCAAGCCAAACACTATCTAGCAAGTGTTAGAGCTCATTAACACCAAGAGCTTGCAGAGAGATGTTTGTGAGGAATTTCCACAGTCAAACAATATTGTTTTGTTTTTTTCTTTTAAGAAAAAATAACACTGTAAATAATTCAGTGCATCTAAAGTGCATCTGAGACTGTTCAAACTGGTCTGTTCTGAGAAATACTCAATGGCCCCGTTTTATTGTGCTATTAAATGGCATAGACAGTACAGTTAATCAGGAACAAACAATATTCATTCAACTTCAGAAAGAGAATCAATCATACTGGCTGGGTACAATCGCTTTTAATAGGCATTTGACTTAGCATTTGCTGACACCAGCAGAGTTGCAGGAAATACTTCAAAAAGGACAAGTTTAAGTCTGTAGCCTTTAGATCAGTATTTAAAATCGTTCATTTAGTTGGCACCAGTCTATAAGATTTGCTGTGATATCCAAAGTTGATCAATGAAATGTGCACAAAGGTTAAGTCAAATTAATTTAACTCAGATTATGGAATCATTGTGAATAATCACTAGTTACTTTCTAATTTGAATGCACTTAAAGTAATTGAGTGAAATCAAATTTAAAGTTCCGGTCACATAAAGGTTAATAAAGGTTTACTGTCGATAGTGTAGCAACGCATGAAGCACTGCTCACACAGACTCACTCACTTTCAAACCAAGCAGTTTTGTTCGTATGACCAACTTGAACATGGGTGAAATCTGCTTGAGGGACTCCTAATCTTGTGGATTCCTTTAAAAATGTCATTGAACAACGGTAAATGTGACCATATCTTAATTCTGTAAATGGCCATACCTGTGGTACCCTGCCCAGACCCGCCCCCCCTCCCACAGCAACGATGGGGAGGCCGGTCTGGGCCGAAACGAACTCCAGCATGGGGGCCAGGGGGCCGGAGGCCAGCGGTAAGGGTCTCTCATCTTCATATACGAGTCCCTGAAGGGGTCTGGCTGCCAGCAGGTCACACAGCTGAGAGAGCAGTGTCCTGGGACTGCTGTCATTCACCTGTAGTCAATTCACATTCATGTTCACATTCACACTACATTTACTTCTGTAGTTATAAATAAACACTCATGCTTAAGTGCCCATTATTTTACTCTACTTTTGTGTTCGCACTTCAGTTCAAAATTAACAAAGCGTTCAGGAATTCTAGGTCACTCTAAAGATAAAAATCACAATCTGTCTCCACCCTGAAAGCAATCAATTCCGTTCCAGTTGTATGAACTCTTTCAGACTGACCTGAAGCCAGATTACATTTGCGGATCCCCACTGGGTGACGACACTCTCACCAAAGCTGCTGTGCACACGTCCGAAACCTGGGTACGGCACCCTACCCGCAGCTGCTGCCGCCCCTGCTTCCCCTTGTTGAACGGTTGAGCCCGCGTGGATCACTGCGATGTTGAAGTGCATTGATGCCACCGGGTCCCGTTCACGCTCTCGGGGCCGGAGCAAGAGATGAGGGGAGGAGCTAGTCTGACCCGCCCATTCTACCAGGGCCAACAGCAGAGAGAGCGTGGGTACTGTGACCATGGCAACAAACATGGAGGCCAAACGAGAGGGCACAAAGAAAGCCTAAGTGAAACCAGGAAGGAAAAAGCGAGAGAGAAACTGCAATTAAAATCAAATCATAAATTCAATATATTGCATACAATAAAAAAAAAACTTGAGAGATAGAAAGAGAGATTAAATTATTAGAATGAGAGAAAGAAAGTTAAGTAGAAAAAGAAAGATGGCAAGAAAGTAAGAGAACAGACAAAAGGAGGGAAGAAAATGAAATAGGCTTTATTCAGGCCACAGGCTGAAATGGAGCAACATAGGAGGAAAACAAACAGAGAGAGAGAGGGTAATTGATAGAGGGATAGAGAGAAACTGCATGTACAGGTTTAGCTGTTCATGTGAAGGTCTAAATGTCCTAGTGAAACCGTCTTGTGAGAGCATCTGAAGTGGACTTCACCATTTGGAGGGCTCACTGATCAGCCAAATCATGTTTTACTTTAAAGGGTTAGTTCACCCAAAAATAAAATATTCTGTCATAATTTACTCAAACTTGTGTTGTCCCAAACCCATAAGACTTTCGTTCATCTTTTGAACACATCTTTTGAACTCCACCGACAGCTACACAATCAACGCTATTTTGACGCTACAAAAAGTTTATAAAGAGATCGTAAAACTAATCCATATGAATTGAGTGGTTTAGTCTACATTTTCTGAAGAGACACGATCACTTTATATGATGAACAGATTTAATTTAGGTTTTTATTCACAAATAAACATTGATCAGTGAACATAAATAGAAGCTAAACCACGAGAACAAACCTCTAACTAACTCTGTCAGGAGTTAGTAAGCATAGAAAACATGAGACAGGAGTAACAATCTTCATCCATCTTGTTTACTCTTCACTTTCGTTCTCACACATTACATCATCACACAACACTTTATTACAACACTTGTTCAAATTAGTAGTCCAAACACAATTCAACACAACGGTTAGATTTCGGGGTGGAGCTTCATGCTTATATTTTTCTAAAATGCATGCGATTTTGGCAATCCTATAAGATAATTACAAATCACACTGTACGACATGGATCTAATAAACTTGGGATAAAATGTATGTAGACTATACGATGACACCTATTGAATCGTAGGCTAAGATGCAAGTTAGTATAGAAGAATAAAACGTCATCAGCAGAAACAAATAGAGCCAGATGAATCGCACTTTGGTCGAACGTGACCGACGAATTGTGACCACGCTGCTGCCTCCACCCAGCCACCGGTGGCTCAACTTCCGCCTGCTCATCGCCAAGGACGTCCGCCTGCCGCCGCCTCCGCCCCCACCAAGGCACCGCAGCAGCCTACACCCAGCCGACGGCGTGGGGAGGACGTCCAGCCCGCTCAAGCCGTTGCCAAGCACCAGGTGCCAAGGTGGCAAGCGCCGTCGGAAGAGACCCTGAGACGGGCCGCCCAGAGATGGAGGAAACTGCTCTCCCGGTGATGGCTGCAGCACCACTCCCTCCTCCAGAGGAGGGCCTGGGGGAGAATCTTTTGTTCTTATTTGATTTCTGTTCCACCGCTGGCCACAGTGCCAGACCGGAGATCGGAGACCGGAGATCGGGGAGAATGCGTGTTGGATGGACGGCACATTTCAGCGCCACAGTGCCAGCGGTACCCAAAAAAAGAGCAGTTTCCGAAATCTCTGGGTGCCAAGAGAGCACGCTTGGCGGTGGTCGACGCTCCCATGCCTCGCCACCCTCAGGTGCCTCTCCCTTCGCCAGCAGGGGGCGCCGGCTGTGGGGACGCACTCAAGCGGCCTCCCCACACTCGCACGCCCCCTCAGCGGACGCAGGTAAGTGTTGCACAGCACACTCAGATCCCACTCCGGGCCGGTCCCATGCCGTACGGGTCGGATCCCTGCATTCCGCCTCGCTGCCCCGCTGCGAGTACGTCTGTGGTGCCGTTGATCCCCCTTGCTCCGTGTCTGGGAGCCTGGCTAGCGCTTCCCAGCCCGTCTCGGTGGCTCCTCCGTACCATCAGACTCGGCTATGCGATTCAGTTCGCCCGGCGTCCCCCCAAGTTCAGGGGCGTTCACTTCACGACAGTAGCGAAGGAGAATGCCCCTGTGCTCCGGGTGGAGATCGCAGTCCTACTGACGAAGGATGCGTTAGAGCCGGTCTCTCCAGCCGATATGAGGTCTGGGTTCTACAGCCCGTACTTCATTATACCCAAGAAAGGCGGCGGGTTACGGCCGATCTTGGATCTGTGATTCTTGAACCGGTCCCTTCACAGGCTGCCGTTCAGAATGCTAACGTAGAAACGCATCTTCAGGTGCATCCGTCCCCAAGATTGGTTTGCAGCGATCGACCTGAAGGACGCGTACTTTCATGTCTCGATTCTCCCTCGACACAGGCCCTTTCTGCGCTTTGCGTTCGAGGGGCGGGCATATCAGTACCGTGTCTTACCCTTCGGCCTGTCCCTGTCGCCCCGCTTCTTTACGAAGGTTGCGGAGGCGGCCATTGCTCCCATGAGAGAGCGTGGTGTTCGCATTCTCAACTATCTCGACGACTGGCTGATCCTTGCCCAGTCGCGGGAGCAGTTGTGCGAACACGGACATGGTGATCAGTCACCTCAGCCAGTTGGGACTTAGGGTCAACTGGGAGAAGACCAAACTCTGTCCAACACAGAGGATCTCTTTTCTCGGTATGGAGATAGACTCGGCCGCCATGACAGCGCGCCTCACAGAGGAGCGCGTCCAGTCAGTGTTGAACTGCTTGAATTCGTTCAGAGGCAGGACAGCGGCACCACTGAAACACTTTCAGAGGCTCCTGGGGCATATGGCATCCGCAGCTGCAGTAACGCCGTTGGGATTGCTTCATATGAGACCGCTTCAACGCTGGCTACACGATCGAGTCCCGAGATGGGCGTGGCACAGCGGTTCCCTCCGCGTCCAAGTGACTCCGAGGTGCCGTCAAACCTTCAGCCCATGGTCGTACCCTTCGTTTCTACAGGCGGGAATTCCCCTAGAACAAGTGTCCAGGCATTCTGTTGTCTCCACGGATGCCTCATCCACTGGCTGGAGTGCCACGTACAACGGGCTTGCAGTATCGGATCTGTGGACGGGGCCTCAACTGCAATGGCATATCAATTGCCTCGAGTTGTTAGCAGTTCGTCTTGCACTCAGCCGCTTCAAAGTTCCGCTCAGAGGCAAGCACGTTCTGGTCTGTACGGACAACACTGCGGCCGTTGCGTACATCAACAAACAGGGTGGTCTACGCTCCGTTGCATGTCACAACTCGCCCGACATCTCCTCTTATAGAGTCAGAAGCATCTGAGGTTGCTTCGTGCCATTCATATTCTGGGCCTGCTCAATCGTGCAGCCGACGATCTCTCACAACAGCCAGTGCTCCCGGGAGAGTGGAGACTCCATCCCCAGGTGGTCCAGCTGATATGGAGTCGCTTCGGGACCGCACAGGTAGACCTGTTTGCCGCCCCGGACACGACCCATTGCCAGTGGTTTTATTCCCTGACCGAGGGGACCCTCGGCTTGGATGCCCTAGCACACAGCTGGCCCCGGGGCCTACATAAAAATATGCGTTTCCCCCAGTGAGCCTTCTCGCACAGACACTGTGCAAGGTCAGGGAGGACGAGGAGCAAGTCCTGTTGGTTCCTCCGTATTGGCCCAACCGGACTTGGTTCCCGGAACTAGTGCTCCTCGCGACAGCACCTCCTTGGCCCATTCCGCTGACAGATATTTGCAGAGCTGCGGGCTGGGCGACACCTAACACGTTCGCTAGATTCTATAGCCTCCGTGTAGAGCCGGTATCTTCCTGTGTGCTCACTTCCCATAGTCAGTAACACCGAAGTGCCCGTTCTTGTGTCGGCTTGCTGCGCCATTCCCCTCCATATGGACCGGATACGTGCACTAACTGCTCCAGTTGAGTTCCCCAGAATGGCGAACCCTGTTGAGTCCTCCGTTACCCTCGGCAGTTGGATGTGGCGGAGTGTCCGACGCCAGGTCTTACACTCGTATGCATTGGTGGAACGGGTGTTAGGCTGGGTTCCATATGTTGTGACCCCCACGGCGGTCCCATGTGTGTATTCTTCCACGGTACGGCTCCCTGCGGCGTGCCCATGTCTTTCCCTCGGCAGAGCTCCTCTGCCGTCTCAGTAAGGTGTTGTTCCCCCGCCGCTAACAGCTGGGGCCGCCCCTGGGACTTCCGTATGTTGTGCTGCCCACGACATTTACAATGCTAAGGAGTTGGATTCTCATGGCCAAAGTAAAAAAAAATTAGTTGGACGTATGATGGAGCCAAATACACTCCTTTCTGTGCCAAATACACTCCTTCAGGGTTCGTATAAGTTTCGGAAGGTTTTTTTTAGAATGGCCCTGTGTGATGTCATAAAGGGCGGAATTCCTTGTATGGGCATTTCTCCCGGAAGAGTGTACGCACATAGAGCAAGAGCAAGAGCGCGCCCATCAACGTGCTTCATTCGAGTTACGCCATGGGTCATGGCAAGCCACTATAAGCTTGACTGTATCGGTACAGCTGTATCTGTCTTTTATAAATATGATAAAACTAAAGACTCTTCTGAGATATGAAGGATGCAATACTACTCTATAGGTACTCAAGTTTAACATGAGATTGACTGTGTGTGTTATGTCCCCTTAAAGTTTTAACGGCATGTCGCGATGATCAATTTAATTTGCTAGCCAGTAGACATAGGTCGTAGTAGCAAACACACTGTGGGATGATCAAGCCACAACCACAGAAATCGCCACGATTGGTCATCTTTTGTCTGGGACAGCCCAAAATCATATAATGTGTATCGGGCATAACCTGAAGGTTGCGAGTTTGATTCTCAATACCGACAGGAAACAACTGAGATGCCCTTTAGCAAGGCACCTAACCCCCAATCGCTCCCTAGGCACCACAGTGAATGGCTGCCCACTGCTCCAGGTGTGTGTGTCCACGGTTTACAGTGTGTGTGTTCATTACTCACTACTTCTAATGTGAGTGCACTAACTTGGATGGATTAAATGCAGAGGACAAATTCCGAGTATGAGTTGCCATATTTGGCCTTCACTCAAAATTGGCAACTCATTAAATAGTTACAGTTTCTCAAGTGTTCAGGTTGGGTCATCTCTATGATGTAATTTCCTGTTTTTCTGTGTGTGTTTTTTGCATATTGGCCAGACCACATGCTTTTGATTTGGTGGACAAAAGTTTTCAAATTTAAGCAATGAAGCAGTTCCCTTTCAGTCGGTCACGTTCGACGTACGTCTCTGTTCCCTCCTTCAGGGAACGAGGGTTACATACGTAACCGAGACGTTTTTTTTTCTTCTGAAAAATAATAAGAGATTATGCCAAACTACTCTTTTCAATGATTTAATTTTTTTCTTCATTTTTTAAAAAGATATCAACTTTTATTTTAATTTAAAAATAAATAAATCTTAATTTACTAAACAGGGCAAATTAGCGTGAGAGCGCAATTCCAAAAAAGCGCAGATGGGAGTGGAAAGTTCAGCGCATGATCTAATGACGACGTGCAAATTAAAGGGGGGGGGGGGGGGGCACGGGGGGTAACACATACAGTTTCAGCCAATTTCATGTTAATCTTGAGTATAGTATTGCATCCTTCATATCTCAAAAAAGTCTTTAGTTGTATTAGATTTATAAAAGACAGATAAGCTGTACCGACTCTTTCCGAAAACAGCAGAGCTCCGGAAGGCATGCCGTGCGTGGAGCTAAAGAGTCACGTGCACACGCACACACACACACACCGCATCATAGACTCTCTATTCGTTCCGGTTAAATCACAAAATAAAATGTACACAAATGTGTCCCTGTTCATGTCCCTGCTCAGAATCACTGATGAACACCTTTGCTTTTAATGAGAAAAAAACTATACGATTGTGGATTCAAACCCAGAACCGAACCTCAGACATGCTCTTCGGACAAACACTCTACCACTGGACCGCAAATCTATGTGAAGAAAATCAGGACTGACAAAATTGTATTATGCTATAGTTAGGAGATTAAGGATGAAACTATCATGTTAAGCATGACTTCTCATGACTCACCCACTCACCCACTTTTTAAAACAAAGTTATGCCACTGCATTGCATTATGGATAACTTTTGATTCACTGTACATTCGTGTTGTTTACATTATTTGCACTTATTGTCAACAAAATACAGACATTTGATGCAGTTTCACTAACTGACAGCAACGATCTTCAAATCCAACGGACCTTGCTTACAAAACCTTCATCACCGAAAATGCCAGGAAAACATTTGAAAAACAAACTGCATCCACTGTTCCCTTAACGCTGTGTTCTTTGGGAAGCTGAACAAGGTTTTCTTTCCCTCATAACCAAAAACACACTTCTTTGGTGACATTGCTAAAAAATCCTTCTCGACTTGCATTACCCGAATGATGGCTGTGCTCTCTCTCCTCTGGTTGGTGTGTGCACGTACATTCCAGGAGAAGTGAACATACAAAGATATTTCCCTTTATGACTTCATATAGGGCCATACTGGAAAAAAACTTTACGAAACTTGTGAGAAACCGGAAGGAGTATTTTTGGCACAGAAATACTCTGTCATATGTCCAACTAATTCTTTGAAACTGTGGCCATGTTTAGCATGGGAATCCAACTCTTTAACAGTGTACAAAGAACAGCATTATATCCATAATGACCAACACAATCTACCAGTTACCTTCTGGTTCAAGACATGCTTTTTTTGGACTGTAAATAATGGCGCAAACACCAGTCAATTGATGAGTGCAAACCTTAGTAAATCACCTTGCATGATTCATTTAAATACTCTCCTCACATAAATGTTACATCTGAAAGGGAAACTTCTACAAATGCATATGCAATACAATAAGGTCAGCTGCAAAAATAACTGTCAACACCTTTTCAGTGGTAATATTTCACTGCGTGTCTTTAGTAAATCCTCACCATCACAGCATTTATGAGAGGTCCTCATCATTAATAAGCTTCTAAGGTCTGTGTGTGTGCACTAATAAAAACAGTCAAGGAATGAATGGTGGCTACTCTAAAGTAAATGAATAATAACAAACATTAAAAAATAAACACTCACATAAATACTTCATACCCACACACACATACCAACATCACAGAACGCGCACCAATAAAAAGATTTAGAGTTAGTGCAGTTGATATGCAAGAAAGTGTCTCCACGCTGTTTTACTCTCCTTTCTATCTCAGTCACACACACACACACACACACACACACACACACACACACACACACACACACACACACACACACACACACACACAATACAAGCAAATCATTTTCAATTTACTTTTGTGGCAGCCTCCTCCTGCCTGCTCCTCTGTTTCATGACTTCAGGTGCTAATGCAATTGCTTGGAATCACCAGGCTCTCTGACATAATATTCCCTCTCTCCCATTTCTATCACCACTCTCTGGGTTTGTTCTCTTTTTGTTGCATTCTCTTTTTCCCTCTGTTATATTTATCCATCTCTAAGCCTGTTGGTCTGTTGACCCTGATAAGTCCTTCAGATGAATGAGAGAAAGAATTAAGGGCCAAAGACGAAGAAGGAATGAGAAGAATATGGGAGGGATGGAGACAGAGAGAGAGAGAGAGAGAGAGAGAGAGAGAGAGAGAGAGAGAGAGAGAGAGAGAGAGAGAGAGAGAGAGAGAGAGAGAGAGAGAGAGAGAGAGAGAGAGAGAGAGAGAGAGAGGGAGACAGGCATACATTGGAATTCTGTTTTGTTGGAAGAGGTAAATATAGTCCTAATGACTAAGATGTGGACAGAGATGAGGAGGAGGGGGAAATGGAGGGAGTGTAGAAAAAGAAAGAGGGATAAAATATGGAGGAATAGAGGAAAGGAGAGAAATATTGATTACTGGGGTATGTGTACGTGTTTGGCCTGAACAAACACGCTGGCAATCCTCCAGTTTTGACAGACATGGGACGGTATGTGTGTGTGTTTGAAAGGTTGGGGGGGGGAGGGGGGACCACATTCCACAACAACATATTACTGTTTTTGAGTCACTTCAAATTAACCTGGAGTAATCATAGCCTGGGCTTGTCATTTGGGATCCAACTGTGCTAATGTTGTGCAAAAGCAGCAATTTACTGCCGCTTCCACAGGTTGCATTATACAGTGGAAGACGTGGGAAGTGCACATGCAGTCCTGAATTCATCAAAGAGAGCCAAAAAAACTCAACGATATATCATCCACAAAGGAAGGGACATGTGCTTCGCTGTTGCTTACAGACCCCTGGGCAATTCTAAAATACTACAGAGTACATTACTATAACGGCACCATATAAATTTACATAAATCTCTAGTGTCCCTGACTGCTTTATTAAATATGCTGTGAACACTATTTTAAAAGATATGTTCAGTTCAGTTATTTACAATGAAGTTTCCCCTACCATTCCCCTACCTGTCTTGTCGAGTATCATCGTAAACATAGTCGGTTATGTCGTGAGCGTAAACATGAAATTTGCCAGTCACCGCCAACGTTTTTGGTCATTTTCACAAGTTTCATGGCCCACAGAATATCTCATGAATATCTGAACATACAAAATAATCACAAAAAAACAGACCCTGTTTTATTCTAGCTTCATATTTTTTTTTGAATGTTGCAAGTTTGATGAAAAAGCAACATTTTGAGCATAAAGCTGAGAAAATCAAGTTTTTGTAAAAGACTGTGTCTGGATCAGATGTTGATCGAGTCAACACCCTCAAAGCTTCTCGCCCTGGGTCGACATTTCATTCAGTAACATTAGGCTGTTTTGATTTATATGCTGTTTAATGTTGATGATCGCATTATTTTACATATGCATCTGCTTAAATATGATATCGCTCGTTTCTGCTTCTTCACCTCTGTACTCGTTCAGGACAGGAGATGCGAAATAGCGCCGCCTACCGTATAACAGTGAAAACATGGAAAGCTGGAATATATCGTCACTGGCTATATAAATATTGAGTTAACAAAAGACAAATATAAATAAATTAATCACTCACTGCTCTTGACTAAATAACTTTTAGGTTCAATCTATATTTATATGCAGCGACATATAATTTTATGCAGACTATGCAGTGATATTTCACATTTGATTACTATTTTTGTACCTGACAACCTAGTTTAGAACTACATGAAATAACTTAAAAAGAACTGTTTATTTTCTTTGTATATGTTTGTTCTGCTGTATCTATTTGTGCTGTTGCTCATAATTTGATTATTTGTTCTTATTATATTACTGACTGTCTTTAACAATATAAAAAATTGATATGAGTTAGGATTATAGTTTTTAAGAGTCATTATTAAGGTTTCATGGCTCAAAAACAACAAAAAACAATACTTGGTCTATTTTATTTTATTTTTGTGGTGGGGCCAGTGAAAAAATATTTAACCACTGGCCAAACTGGCATTGAGCCCTGACATATATAAAAAATAATAATAATAATAAAAACACTGACGTGCGAGCTACATGTAGTAACTTTAGCAGTAAAAATGTCGAAGAGGAGCGGAGAAGGTGACAAACCTAAAACAAATTTGTTTTATTTTTTCTTCTTAAAAGCAACAAAATCCAGAGAAACAACTCAAGCAAAGCCAGCCTCTTTTGTGTTGTAAATAGTTGTGTGATATGTAAATAAATGTTGTTTATATTTATTTACCAAATTTATGTGCACTACTGCGCGCCGCGTCTATGACAACACCACGTATCTGCAGGCGTAACACGCCCACTCCACAACACTAGTAGTTTCGGGAGGTCTACAGCCCCCCCAGAAAAAAAATCCTAGGGGAAACACTGAAGACACAAGGTCAAATTATTTCCATTACAATACTACTCATATCATTACATACCTGCATAACATGTATGAATATAAATATTGGTAGTATTTCCAATTATAAAAGGCCAATTTACACCAAGTCTGAACTTAAGGACTTTTTGAAAACGAAAATCTTGACATTCACGCTAGCTCTTCTTACCATGCTCATGAAAGGAACAGCAATGTTTGATTTATGAACAGATCAATATTTTAAGGCGATTTGTTACAAAAATCTGTATTTTATATTTGCATAACAGTCATACAGTTAGGAATGACATGTAGGTGTGTAAATAATGTCAATTCTCAGTTTTCTGTCCAAAGTATTGTATTTAATTAAGAGTGTTTACATGCACATTCTGGCATACCGGTTTCAATCTCACGAACATTATGTATTTTTCAAATACCACCATACCGAAATGAATGTAGCGTGTATTAACGGGATAGTTCACCCAAAAATGAAAGTGACCCCATGATTTACTCACCCTCAAACCATCCTAGAAGTATATGACATTCTTCTTTAAGACAAATACAATTGGAGTTATATTAAAAAAATGTCCTGCCTCTTCCAAGTTTTATAATGGCAGTGAATGGCTGCACAAAATTTGAAGCCCAAAAAAGTGTGGATGATGTGGCAGCGTCTCTCCGGGCACGCTTTCCCAGCGTTATCCAATAAGTCTGCTGAGTGGGTTTTTATGAGTATTCAGTCTGCTGAGTATTCATTTTAAGAATACTTTCCCCATCAACCGTTTAAAATGAACAACACCTCAAAGAGGAAAGTGCACTGATGTAAACAAACTCAACGTGCATGAGCACATGGCGAAACGCGACGCATTCACACTCTCTGACAGCAGAGGGAGCCTTAATGGACCTGAGCTAACACTAACTAACAGTTGCTTTTTTTAACTAACGCTATCAAAGAAGAATAACTTCTATAAAAATGTAGCTATTCATTCTTTGTTAATGTTAATGCATTAACTAGTGAGACCTTATTGTGTTACCTATTGTTATTTATAATTCTTTTGCACTTTAATCTGCTTTAAATATTGTTTACTTTATACATTTGTGTGTATTGCTTTATTGTATTTAAATGTTTGGTTATTTTGTTATAAGAAAGTTATTAAACCTGTTATAGCACTTTTTTTTGCAACTTATTTCAATACCGTGATAATACCGTATACCGTGATAAAAGCTTCAGCAATCAATCGCAACATGAAAACTTGATACCGGCACATGCCTAGCATAGTGTAAGCTTAGGTGAGAGTACACGTCTCTCACAGTTCAAATATAGGACAGGGCAACAAACTCAAGCACCTTCAACATTTCTTTTTAAAAATTCTCGTTTTAGACTTCTAATTGGCAACCAGTGTTTTGTTTTGCTCTATCCTCTGTTCATCAATATGTCATGCGTCGGGTTAGAGGTCACTTTTCCGCCGGAACAGCTGTTACAAAAACGCATCACTTAACTTCAAAAGGCCTATATTAACCCCCGGAGCCATATGGATTACTTTTATGATGGATCACTACAGATAGATTTTTGCCAATTCACTAAATTTTGTCCAGCATGTAAACACCTTAACCTGTTTACTGAAGTATGCATGTCTGTCTATGACATGAAAGTGTCCTTACTGGGGATTTAAGCACATCTAGCCTGAGCAAGTGTTTCGCCATAGGGGAAAATATATTGCATCATTGCAACTCTTTCTTGTCCCAAGAAATTATAAAAACTCTTATCTCGTGCAGCTGAAGTAGAAGTGGTACAGTCAAAATGCTAAATACATAATTGCATGAGGAGAATATGAGTCCAAACAAGTTTCCAGCTGACATTTTGGAATATTGACATTTGGAACTTTATTTAACACCAACTCACAATTTTAATACCTGCAGTCAAATACACAAATGATTACACTTTCGGTTTTACTCCCAGGGAATAACCTGATAATAAAGTCTTTAATAAAGTCTTGTAAACACGGTACACATGTAAACATACCCAATGATTTCTTTTTTTTTTAATTGTTCAAATACAAAAAAAAATTCACCATTTTCATTACACAATTATTGTGGCCAAAATATTATTATTTTTGTTTATTTATTTCACAGTTATCATCAACACCGCTATATATTTAAACATCCTGATAAGATCCATGCCGACAGTTCCCTGCCCCTCCTTCCCCCCCCCAAAAAAACACAACAAATGGACAACAATGCTCGAGAGATGAGATAGACTGCATTCACAAACACTTGCTGGATCTGGGGCCATATGCATTGACAGCTCGTGATCATTATGGCTGAGCCCATGGCTGCACTGGCTGTGAAAATGCTTCCCTTTACTGCACGGCTGTAAACACAGCTCGTAAAATGCTTTGCATGCACCGTGATGACCGACGCTATCGAAAGCACTTTGGCTGACAAACGATCACGTCATCCATCAACCGTCCACACAGGCGCAGATCCTTGTCACAATAACAAAGCCCATGCTGCACTGCACAAAAACATTACTACACTATTTTGATACCACCACGAGTATGTTGAATGCGTTTTACTGAGATGCTGCTGTATCAACATAAAGAAGTGAGTTTAATCTAGTCCAACTCCAAGATCTCTTCTTCAAGACTGTGGCACAAAGTAATCTTACTCACAAGACAATAGCTGTCTTATCTTGCTCCTTTACCAGATTTTCACCCTCAATCGCAGCAGACTAAGGAAAAACAAGCCGTTTCCCCTAATTCTCTCATCAGCATTAAACAACATGCGGGCTATTATGCTCTGAAAAAATTTCAGAAAATCAAATGTTTCCATTCTGTAAAGTGGTTGTACCACGTAATAAAAATGTAAACAGAAAGTACTAAAAAGTACTTAAACCTCTCCACCAGTTGGTTAAACCTTCACATCTTCAGCAACTTGGTTGGTAAACTGAGTAGAGTAGCTAAGAACAACCCTCTACAATGCGAGTAAATCACTTGCATATGCAAGTAGGCTAAATCTTCACTCTGGGCGACTAAATAATATCTATCATTAGCCACTGGCTAATAAATGCTTAGATTTTACTCGCCAGTGTGTTAGAGGCTAAGAATAAGTTTAGCATAGATATATTTTCACTCGCTGAACACTCAAGAGTTTTGCTCTCCGTCAAGCGATCTGTCTATTTCAGTTCAGCTCAACGGATGCGCAGCGTGCCTGTATTTGACATACCATAAACTCTAGCGTGAAGGCGCACGACTCGCCGTCGCATTGCTTAGAGTGCTAGCTGTGTTTCTCTCTCTCTCTCTCACACACACACACACAAAGAGAGTCTTACATACCACGCAGAATCGATGCGCTACATGTAAACCACATTCTTTGTTGTATTTCCCTGTCAAAAAAACGACTTTCATTTGGAATTATTCAGCTTTTAAAGGTTAACTAAACCATAAAACTACTTTTTTAGTTAATGATCTGCAAGACTGGGGCTTTATTAGTGCTGTTCATTGAATCGAGTAGGGCTGTAATCAACCAAAGAAAATCTTGGTCGACTGAAGTCCTGAAATTTTCGACTAAAAATCAGCTAAAAATTACGTTAGGGAAAAAAAACGTTAAATTAATTAGCTGTGCACTGTGCGCAGTACTTGGTAGCCTTGTTGTCTGCCTAAATGAATTATAAATAAACATAAAAAACTAGTAGGCTATTTGCAGTATATTAAATAGTTTTTGACCTGATTATTTTGCACTGAAATGAGTCTGACACGAGTCTGTCGGCTCTGACAGCATTGCATCACGTGCACCTGCGCAATATCATAGCCTATGATTTCCGAAAATATAGTACTATGTTGTCAACTAGTGATATCATCACAAGAACTTTTGGGGAATATGCAACATCATTTTGACAATTGTTTTTGTCATATGTATTATAATAACTGACAGACACTATAATTTCAGCCGCTCTGTGCAGCTCGAACATATAGGAGCTCAGCTCAGCTCAGCTTCGCGGCTGAGACAAGAATAGACTATTAACTTAAGCTTTTACTCTTAAACACAAAAGGCACGTTCACTTTAATAAAAAAGGAATATTTATTAAACAAGCCAGATCAAGAGCAGAAACGAAATAAAGTTCATAACTGAAAAATAAAGCATACGCTCAAAACTAATACAAACAGTGGGCACAGCGCATCGCGCATTAGGCTCCAAATAAAATAAAGTGCCCAAATCCAATAAATAATACTAGAAATAAATGTGCAGTTTGCACAATAATAAAAGGGACGGGGCAACTCAAAACAGACGGGGCAACCTAACGCAGACAAGTTAGCTTACCGTTTTTAGGTGATATGACATGTTTGTCGTCGAGCTGTGATATGCAAACTGTTGCTTGCAAAATTTGCATTCAACTTTTTTCCCCATTTCCGATTTAAAAAAAATGCTGCCACACTGCCGATGTCTTTGATGACATGGTAGAAGAGGACTGACTAGGAAAACGCTCTAACAATTGAATAAATAATATAACAGCAAAGTAGCCTACTTCAATCTGTCTCTCTTCTCCAGTGATTTGGGCTAATCCAAAATAAGTGAAAACAAGGGGGTGTCCTGAAGACAGACTGTTACTTGTGAAACAGGGGTGCTCTGAAAACACCCCCATTAGCAATTAGTGCTTTCCAACTGATGAAATGAACGCGGCAAAACTGATTAAATGAACGCGGCAAAAAAATCGACCAATCAGAATTTGGGTCAGTACACGTCAGGCTTTTCATGCAATATTTTTGCCACCCGTCATGTGTACAGATACTTGTCATACATGAGACGCGCTTTCAAACCCTGACACAAGTGGTTGCCGTTGGTAATTGAGGAAATCTGTTTATAATAAGCTATTAGGTTTGAAGTTATTGGTTCTGCACTGCCTATTGAGTCAGTTAATTTGAATGAAAATACATTGCATGTATCCAATCTATTTTTAGTGGCATTCAGTATAAGGATTTGACTGTTCATAGATTAGGTCAGTTCTCTTGTGCTGCTGCTTCGCTAGCATCGTCGGCATCGGGAGTTAACGCAGTTTGAGCCAGCGGCTCGAATTGATAAGGCTCAGGCCCTGTGTCTACAGACAATTCACCCTCCTCCAATTCAGGTGAATGTGGGGGAGAAAAGTCCTCTACCTCAAATGGCCGCTCTGCTGCAAACATAGACAGTAAAAGAAATGGACACAGCGACCCCATAGACTTCACGGAAAAAAAATGAAGTCACGTAGAAGCACTCACTTCCTGATGGCTGAGCGTACTGCGCCGCCTGAGACTGAGTTTGACGACGTAGATTTGATGTGAGCAACCTGTCTGACAGTGGCAAGTCTTCTAGTAGTTTTGCAAAGTGAAATCTGAATCATGTTGTTGAAATATTTTGTCCCGTTGCTTTTGGCTCTCTATGGGCTTCTCCCCATGCTTCTCCCTTGACTTTATCAGACTTTATGCCTCCACGTCCCCCCGATTGTCTCATAGACAGTAAAAGATTGCCTATGAGCTTCTCCTCGGGTCTATACGGTAATTTGCTCAACAAAGCGACACAGTCGTGTGGTTATGACGCAATCGTTAGCCTATATTTTACAAAAACAGCTTCAACGGGGTGATTATACATTGGCGTGTTTGTTTAGAAATAAACAATGGAGTCTTTAAACGCCTCAGATGTAAAGATATTCACTGTCAAATTGAGGCCAAAATGAATGGGAGTCAATGAGATGCTAACAGCAGGTGATGGCTTGGTTAGCAATGGCCGCCCCTATGGAAGGTACGCTTTCCAGGTGTAGGATTACCCCCTTGGTTGCAAATCTACTGGCATCACTCCAGTCATTCTCCATCTTTGCAAGTCTGACAGCTGTCAATCAATCCGTCACTGCGGGTCTCAGGTGCACGCCCCCCACTCAGCCCCGCCCTCGGTTCGTCTCCTCGCTCTCCGTTGGGTTCTGCCCACTTTTCCAGCATTTTTCAAATATTGCAAATGGGTGGAGTTAGGCTCTGACCTGGGGTTGAGTTACCCTTTAAGAACAAGCAGAAGATATGCTGGTTTCTCCGGTAGTGGGCAGAACTAATGCTCAAACGGCAATCGCATTGGCTCATCTATTACAGTCAGTTAGAGCAAACTCAGACAACGTGATTAATATTCATGAACCCAGCAGATCATCAATTCTTAGTGTGTAATATATTGTTATTAGTGGAATTAGTAGTAGTATTATTATCTTATTAATAATGAACTATTATCTATTACTATTATAATTTTTTACTGACACACTGAATGACCAACAATATATTAAGCACCACCACCTGTCCTCAATTCAATTAAAATATCAAATATACATTATGTCCATTATGTTATAGTTCAATACATACCTCGGTTTTTTAACTACGGTTTTCGGTTCGGTTCTGATGGCTTGTCACATCAGTGTTTTTTGTTATTCTATTCTTAGGTGACAGGGACAGCAAGAGGTTAAAGGACAACTCCGGTGAAAAATGAACCTAGGGGTAATTAACACATGGTTACCGAGTAGATCGTTCTCTGGGATGCGTTTTCATGAAAATCGAATGTAAAGAGTTCCCTTTCAGTCGGTCACGTTCGACGTACGTCGGAACTGAGCGGGTGGCCGCTTCAGCGGAGATCAAAGAGTTGGTTCGCTGGGCGTTTCCGCTTTTGAGTGCACACACAGGCTTGCACCTTTGTACTGTGTGGTGCCACGGTCATCTCCCTGAGTGCTTCAGCACATAAAAAAGAGCAGTTTTCCTTTCTAAAAGAGCAACATGGTTTGACCCTGCATCTTTTTCAAGATGTCATTCAAACCGTGTGTTTCTGGATGCGGTCGATTTCTGTCCCCAGTTGACGGTCACGTTCGTTGTCTCACGTGTTTGGGCGTTCAGCACGCTGAGGCAGCGTTCGTGAATGACTCATGTTCCCACTGCGGGAACATGACCATCGCAGTTTTACGGTCCAGACTCCAATACCTCGAAAGGGGTGGAGTGCCATTGCGTATCCCCCGATCTAGTGGCCCTCCAGCTGCGTATCCTGAATCGGGCCCAGCACAAGCTCCCGTTCCGGATGCTAACGCAGAAACGCATTTTCGAATGCATCCGTCCCCAAGATTGGTTCGCAGTGATCGACCTGAAGGACGCGTACTTTCATGTTTTTATCCTTCCTCGACACAGACCGTTCCTACGCTTTGCGTTCAAGGGGAAGGCATATCAGTACAAAGTCCTGCCCTTCGGGCTGTCCCTGTCACCTCGCGTCTTCACGAAAGTTGCAGAGGCAGCCATTGTTCCGCTGAGAGAACGCGGCGTTCGCATCCTCAACTATCTCGACGACTGCATACAGACACTCATCACTTTAGACAAAACCAACTGTGTTTATGTTAACCATGTGTGCATTTGACAGTATTAGCGCAGTAAGATTATTTAGTCCAGTAATCTTGTCCTGTTTGACAGGCTTTTAGTGCGTACGCTCAGAAAAAGCGCATGTTAAAACAGAAGCACACAAATTAAATATTTTACCGGCAAGGCTTTAAAACGCATACAAATAATGAACTCGTGATTGCAAATAACTATAGTGTCCCGTGAGCTGTGTGATATCATCATTTCATAAACGATTTTCTGTTTTTAGAGATAAAACTCTATAAAAGTTTGTTTACATAATATATGTGTGTATACTGTATATAATTATTATGTATATTTGAATACACACTCCTTCATGTATATATTTAAGAAATATTGCATGTATAAACTGTATATATATTTATATAATTTATATTATATATAAATATAAAAAACATTTCTTAAATATATACATGCATGTGTGCGTATTTATACACACATAATAATTATACACAGTACACACACACATATATTATGTAAACACAAACTTTTATTTTGGATGCTCTGGCGAGTAAACAAAAAAATGTACTAGCCAATGGCGATTATGTTGCCAAGGTGTGCGTAGAGGGTTGCAAGAAGTTGCAGCCAATAAGTAAAAGGTTGTAGGTTTGAATCCCACAAGGAGCAATTTATGAACTATTACCATTGTGCCCTTGGGCAAGACACTTAACCTTAGGTTGCTCCAGGGGGATCTTCCCTGTAATAAGTGTTCTCTTTGGATAAAAGTGTCAGCTAAATGATAAAATAGCAAAAGTGCTTCCAGCATTTTTTTCTTTCTTTCAAATACAACACTGTTAGACCCTGACTAAGGTCTATGAGAAAGAGAGGTACAGTAAGTGCACTCCTGGGGATTCGTCTCCAAAGCTTCACATTTTTTAAATACACTAAACACATTTCTCATTTGGCTTGATTCCCATCTTTTAAAAATTATTTAGTTCTAAGACAGTACAATTCATGATATGTTTGAGAGAAGTAGTAGTAGCTGTTCCAAAACCCAGTGAGCTGCCTTGCTATCTACATAGGCACCTCTGTGCACCGTACAAATAGCGTTCCTCAAAGACAGTGCATGGGAGACTCAAATTGATTTCAATACGGGCAGCACGAGTGATTGAATAATCTAATAGGGCTGTTGACCTTTGATATGACATGCTGCACTCCATCCGAATGCATTTTAAACAGAACTAGCTAATTATTTTATAATTGTTAGATGTGCAGCTTTAATGACTTTTAATGTTTAAAAGATTACATAGAATATTTGTACTTTTAAAAAATTCATTTGTCACACCAGAAGACCATTTAAAATAAAGCAGTACAGGCAAGAAAAGTGATTAAAACATTACAATAAACCTTAATAAAAAGTAGGAACATATATGTACTTTATCTTAGAAATCAATTCCAATCTGAACCTAAAATCTTGATATTTATTGATTTTTTTAAAAATCACATTGGAAATATTATTAATTTTACCACCCAATAATGTTAAATATTCACTCATGACAACTCTCAAAGTAGTTTTGGCATGTTAATGAATATGGCGATGTTTATGTATTTGGTCTAGTTTGATATGCGGCTTGCTACTGCCATTAGATACACAGACCCGCTGCTGTGAGCATGTAAGATATGCTGCTGACATACATAGACATACATCCCGTAGCAGATCTAGGCAGATGGAGATGAAAGGTTTCTGCTCCAGGACCAGCGTACAGTAAAAACTGAACCAGACTATTTATTTGCTGAGAAAGCAATCTCATTGGTTTGCTTGTGCCATGTAGTAATGGTGAGATAGCTTGCAGATTGTATGTAATGTATGTAATCAGCCTGCACCATCTATAGTTTAATAACTGAACAAGATATCTGGCACATCATTTTCTATCTATATCTTATATTTTTATAATGAATATATTATATTTTTTAAATTGAAATGATAATAATTGAATTCATAAATGTATAAATTAGTTAACATTTCTCTCACTTCTCTGCCATCTTAGGCTATGTTCACACTGTCAATTTTTTAGATTTACAACCATATTTAGTTACAGGTGTGAGTCTTGAAATGTCTTGTTCACACAGCAACTTACAGTAGCGTCTGCAATACTGTCTGTATGAACGTGCAACGAGAGTCAATCCTGTATTCTCTTACCAGTAACCATAGTGAAAAATCGTAACACTTTTGACACAACAAGAGTCCAATTGAGTCGCGATTTTATCCGTCAAATCTTCATTAACCGACAGAAGCTTCAACGTAAACACACTAGCCAGATCCTTAACCGTTGCACTCACATCTCGTATCCTTTGTAGCCTCTTGTATCTAATGCATGAACCGCATTTGAGTAGCGCATAGAACACAAAACTGACGGGAGCTGCTCCGGTGGAGAACAGAGACTGGATCTAAAACCTAAATGACACACAGCACAAATACAGGGCTGACAACCATATTCTGCTGCTGTGTGAACGTGGCCTTAAATTAATTTCACTGAGCTCATATCAGTGCATTATGGGATTGTCTTCTCCACAAAGAATACATTAAAGGAACACTCCATCTTTATCAAACAAACACAATGATTTATCTCTCATCCACCCGCGATTGATTGGAATGTTATTTTTTTTATTACTTGGCCCACCCGATCGGTGGATAAAACCATGAACCGTACACACACACACAAGCGCGCGCACAAGCCTCACTGCAGGGCTTTGCGAGCCCTGGCCCATACATGTCCGAGTCAGATCCCGAATCGCAATGAACCAACAACACCACAAATAAAGTATTCTTCAGCCTTTGACAGCGTGCTAAGGTATGTTTAGTTAGACACGTACACATAATCAATAGATTTCAAACGATCTGTAACAATGCAATACTGTCACATATAAAAAAAAACATGTTTTACATTAGTGTGTTGCTTCATTCATTCATGTAATATCATCCAGTCTCTTGTTTACAAACGAATCTGTGGTGAAATGAAGGAACAAACGCGCAAAGTCTTCCCCACGTGAGCTGGATATTCATTCAAAATAAAGTTCATCCATGCATTCATAATATTGGAATCCAAATGAAGCTAATGCTGTATGTTTATTGCTTAGAAGTTTGATACGGTTTAGCTCTATGTAGGCCTATGTCATGTCAAGCATAAGTCGGTGGGCGGGGCTACAGAATCAGGCGTTGTTCTTCTTCTGTTGAGGCTGTGTGTGTTTCACCACACGATGACGTCAAGGTGTGGCATATTCTGAGATCGAGCGTTTGCTGGGCCTGGTGTCAATAAAAGCTTTTCTTTGACTAACAAGGAAGTTTTCAGCTCTGAAACGTACAGGATATTCTTATATTACCATGACCTTTTATATATCAAAAGGGAAAAATTGATTTCTCAATTCAGGACCCCTTTAAATGTAATAAAATCATTATTATTAAATATATTTTGCTGTATAAATAAGTGTTATGATGTGGGTAGCAGGTACAAAGATGAAGGAGATTCAAAAACAAACAGGCTTTATTAATAATTCAAACTCTAAATGAACACGCAGGAGAGTAACAGCCAGTTCCGATCCTCAAATCTGACTGGACGAGAGGTTAAGTTCACACTGCAAGCCTTAAAGTTACACTATATATATATATATATATATATATATATATATATATATATATATATATATATATATATATATATATATATATATATATATATATATATATATTAGGGGTGTAACGGTACACGTATTCGTATTGAACCGTTTTGGTACAGGGCTTTCGGTACGGTGCACGCGTGTACCGAACGGTTATGAATGTAATCTTTAACAGTTAACAGTCGGCTTGTTGTAAGCGCGGAACACACTTCAATCCGAGTTGCCACACGAACATATTAAGTATTCAGTCCATTTTATCACGAAATTCAAACGATAAATGCCGTTTTAACCCTCTTTAATGTGATGTGACTGATAGATGCGTATCAGTTCAACTTAAAGCGGCATCACGCGGCGTGCGAGTCAATGCGATCATAGACGCGTATCAGTTCAACTTAAAGCGGTGGCGCGCGAGTCAATGCGATCATCTCTTCCTAAAGAATAAACATGAATTAATATCTTAAAGTATTTTGAGGATACATTACAACTTACTGAAATGTATCATATGTCGTGTAATCGCTCCATCTGTGTTTACTAGGGGTGACATGACTGATAGACGCGTAGCGGTTCAACTTAATTTCAACTTAGCGGTTCATCAGTTCAACTTAAAGCTGCAGCGCGCAAGTCAATGCGATCATCTCTTCCTAAAGAATAAACATAAATTAATTAGGGCTGTCAAAAGATTAATCATGATTAATCACATCCAAAATAAAAGTTTGTGTTTACATAATATATGTGTGTGAACTGTGTATAATTATTATTTATATATAAAAACACACACAAGCATGTATATATTTAAGAAAAATTTATTATATTTATATATAAAATATTTATATTTATATATAATATAAATTATATAAATGTATACAGTATATACATGCAAATATTTCTTAAATATATACATGAATATGTATATAAACATAATAATTATACAGAGTACACACAAATATATTATGTAAACACAAACTTTTATTTTGGATGTGATTAATCGTGATTAATCTTTTGACAGTCCTAAAATTAATACGTCTTAAGGTATGTTGAGGATACATTACAACTTACTGAAATGTATCATATGTCGTGTAATCGCTCCATCTGTGTTTCAACCGCGTAAAGACAATAAAACTGCTTGTAAACAATGTCATGCAGAATCACGTTTACTCAGAAGTCATTCAGTGTCCACAGCTGTTAGCTCACTAGAGAAATCAACTCTTTCACTGAATACATGCACTATATTAGTCGTTATATTCATTATATTAGCCTATATATATTCATTATATACTACTAAGCCTGTTAGTGATGTCTTGTTTATTTAATGTATATTAATGTCATGAAAATTACAGCCACTAAATGATTATATTTCAACAACGAATAAAAATAATTCGATTTAGAAGTAAATGCAAAAACTGCCTTATGTGAAGCTTATGAGTGTTGATTATTATATCTAAAAATAAATAGCAACTGAATTTAGGCTAATAGTTTGGGCTCTGTTGTTAATCTTTAATAGCTATATGTAAGTAAGGGCTCCCTATATAGTTTACAACATTATCTTTAAGAAACTTTTAGTTATAATTTAATTCATTTAAGGACAGACACAATTTTTCTCATTAAACCACTGTTGAATAAAAATTAATAAAAAGCAATTTTGTAAAACTGCTGTACCGAATCCATACCAAACCGGGACTTCAAAACCGAGGTACGTACCGAACCATCAGTTTTGTGTACCGTTACACCCCTAATATATATATATATATATATATACGTGGGTCAAAGACGAAACAGGGGTTTTCAAGCATCAAAAAAACCGAGCGTGATTCTTCCCTGTGCCTCCGCAGCGATATATATATATATATATATACATACACAAAAGAACAATAAAAAGACGCTGTAGTAACGTAAACACTGAGGACATTAAAAATAAAAAACAGTAAAAGTAATTGAATAATATGACAGAACTTACAATTCATTGTTTTATACATAAAAAAAACCTCACTTGGCAGCATGTTCCTGCGCTGCTTTTTGACCAAACCCTCTTTATAATAAAAATAAGAGTAATTTAATCATTTTTAAATATAATTTTATAATTAAAATATAGACATGTAATTCAATTTTATCTTTGTTTTTAAAAATAAGCAAAAATGCAAATGACAAACAATGACAAATACTATAAGAAAGAGACAATTGAAATAAACAATGTTATATAGTTCTTGAAGTGATTTTCTATTTTCATTTACATTTTTCATTAACATTAAATCACACAGAATATTAGAGGTGCGTTCCATTCAACCGTAAGTGGACTGTGAAGATCAATGAACTGTCATTGCGCGTTGCGTCACCAGTCACAACTATTGATGGAGCAGAGCCATTAGAACAGTTTTTAAACAGCTCTGCGATGGAGGAGCTAATGTCTGCATTTGAGTATTCATTAATATTGTTATATTTATATAAACTAGAGAATTTATGAATGGTTTTGGCAATGAATGTCACATTTGCATATTCTATTGCATGTATATGTAAACAAAGTAAAAGTGTGTTGAGAAAAAAAAAAATCTGTCATTTTTTTTATTTTACTTTATTTACCTCAGGAATGTTTACTATGCAGCTGCGCGTGGGAAAGAATGCGCACGAGATGAGACCGCTACAATTATTATGACCATTATTAAGAACACATCTATACACAGTTAACCAAATCCAAATTTATTTTCATATTGAATGACAGTTACAGTGCAAATCTGTTAATAGTAAATTTAATATATAATAAACTTATACAATGATCATATTTTTTAATCATATTTATTAGATACATACTGTGTGTTTTGTATATGTATAGGCCTATTATATGGTTTTAAATTTCAAAGTAAAATAAATTAATATTTATTTATGTTATATCATAATCTGCGTGACCCCTTTTGTTGCCTTTCTTTGATGACGTTCCAAATTAGCAATAATTGTCAGCGAAGTCCACTTCAACTGATATACCGTGCTCAGGGAGTAGGGAGCAGTAAATACTGCGTAGGGACCCTTTCGAATGGAACGCAGCTTAGATCCGGCCCTTGAACACATCGGATTTCTTACTCAACTGTATATGTTCACTAAAGACATACCTGACTGTGTTTACTGGAATACTTGTCAGGACGTGCATTTTTACATATTATTGCCCATTCAAACCCAATAATTGCATGCTGAAAGGCGTTTGCGCCCGGCAGTGTGAGCACGTCCCACGCTGTGCTTTACTTTCTCATGCATGCATGCTTCTGTTGCTTTCTTTGTCATGCGCATATATATTTGACTGTTCTGCTTCCACTGTTTAGTGAACGTAAACAGTGGAAGAAGAGCTCTGCACACATGTCCTGACTCCTGCTGTCACACATTGACGCAAATTAAGAATTTACTGCTCTTATTCGAGTGCTGTCATTCTTAAAGTACTGGCACTAATAAAATTTCATATCGCAGGGTATCATTTTTAATAGCAGGGTATCGTGATACTTTTCTAGTACCGGTATATCGTGCAACACTACAGTACAGCTATAACGATACTAGGGAATGTTATCTTTGGGATCACTTTCAGAATTTTTTTTTCCAGTTGAACGATAAAATACTGACAGGCAACCAGAGTCCATTCGAATGTAAGGGCTTGTGCATTTAAAATGGCAGACAACATTGCAGAGAAGTTAATTGCCGAGGTCCAGAAAAATCTGCCACTGTTTGACAAGTCAAACCCCCTTTTCAAGGATACTTTAAAGAAAATGGATATACTGAATGGAAAGCAATCGGTCATACCCTCAGAATAAATCGTGAGATGTATTAATGGAGATGAGATCATTATGCCAGGCTAGCAAACAGTGTAACAAAATTACCTCAGGTATCCAGCACTAGTTTCATCAGCTAAATTCAGTTCGATTCGATCAATTACACTCGAAACATGCTGATGACATCTGCTGGTTAAAGTGTCGATGCCAAGAGAACAGAAACATCGTGTTAAATGACATGTTGTACATACTTTGAAACCGCAGCGCGCAAGCTTAGAATAAAAAGTCAGTTATCGTTCGTTGGTGTGGACAGCCACAAACAGTTATCGTTATAGTTATCGTTCTTGGTGCCATAAAGGCCCGTTCACATGATAACGATAACAATAAAGACAGTTCTAAAATTCGTTCTAAATATAAAATACTCACACCACAACTATAACAATAACAGCACAGAAAAACGACATCTTTGGAATCACTTTCAGAACAATTTTTTCCAGCTTATGAACTATAAGAACATTGATAGCCAATCAGAATCCATGCTGCTTTAAAGAACTCAAGCATTTAAAGCGGCAGATGACAAAACTGCAGCACGAGCTTATAATAAACCAAAAAATATCGGCCGCTGGTGTGGAGGTTAATATAGTTATCATTCTAGGTGTGAACGTCTCTGCGCGTTCTAAATGGGCTGTCAGTCAGTGCAGGTTACATTGTTACACCACTAGGTGATGGAGAGGGACTGTCTTTGAGTGAGTCATTAAACTGTTCATTCAAATAATACGTTTAAAAACACAGATTCATTCATGAATTAAACAAAGTGTTGAAATTATTTTAACTTTGAGCACAACTTTACAAGGCTGAAAACGACCAGCAATGCGTCGCCGGGGCAACGCTGAAGCTGAAGCTTCACCTCATAGAGATCAATGGCACTGATTCAATGCGCTGACGCCATTCACAACAGTAAACAGAGTCTTAATAATATTTTTTAAAAGCCAGTTGGAGGAAAAAAATTACATGTTATCATTATTAAATTGTTTAACATTTAATACACATGCATGAAGTGTAAAACAAGGGCGTATCCTTATGAAAAAAAAGAAAAAATGTGAACATCGTGGTTGCTTTCATTCATGCAGTAAGCTTGTCAGTATCGTATTACTACAATGTTGAGATAATCGTCACTGTCAATCATCGCATTTTACGATACAATCGCCTATTTAAATACGATTGTCAATCCAGAAACTTTGCATACTGATTGTGAATGGGTAATAAACAGCAAGCAAGAGAAGATTCTTCCCTTTATAATCACTAAGGCTGTCAATGTTTAGAGAGCAAGCTTCTGCACTCTCACAAAAACTCCTGTTATAATAAAAAAGCAATGAATCTCTTATACATTGTATTTACACTTTATTGGTTATAATGAAAGGATTTGCTAGTGTGTAGCTTGCATTGAACAGCGGATTCTGACTAACTTACAGACTAGCATCTCTAATAGGCCATTGCATTCATATGCTCAACAGATATGATTGTGAGAGCATTTGTGTCTATAAGCGGATACTCGGTACTGCAGAAATGCTGGTACCATCAACTTTTTTTAAGTACCGAGTACGACAGGTACCAGTAGCACCCCATTCCCTACTATATAGTATTCAAAAAACAGATATAATGTACCCAGGTTACCTACTAATTCCGGCAAGATTCTGGAGTGCGCATTTGATGGACATTTTACTATCCCATGAGGCCACAGGAGAATAGTCATGAATGGCAGGGAAGCGACACCATAGGTCACATGGTATTGCCAAGCTAACATGGAGGGTCTGGATTTCATTCATACTACACGCATTCAGAATATATAGAACGAATGCAAAAAGTGAACCTACTCTGTATGCAATTTCGGACAGAGCTGGTTTTAGAAACAGCATTTGTGTCTACGTCAAATAAATTCAATACAAATAGATGAAAAAAGAACAGCCAGTTGACACAGATTTTTTGGAGTCCTGAAAACCTTACGAATTTTGATATTGGTCTTAAATAAAAACCATTCCACTTTCCTTCATTGTGACTTTAAACCAGCAACATTCACTGTCAGAAATAGCAGGTCCTCGATGGCAGCCTGTTTCTCATTATCTCGTAATTTATTTCACTGATGAAGGCAGGAAGCGGAGAGGTTTGAAACAGCAGCCACATCTGAACAAATAAACAAGAACAACATTACAGAAAAAAAAACTCTCAGTGTGAATCATTTTTCTCAATTAATTCTAGAAAACCTGAGAGCTGAAATGAGAAATTTGTGAGCTGGCCTTTCTACATAGCCCTCTATGCAGTATTTTTACTCACTTTCTCTCTCACACTCACTCACATTTTCCCACTCTCCTTCTGCCTTCTGTTCGGAGGCCCTGAACTGCTTTAAAGGTTGAAGAACACTATGTTCTCGTGTAGCATGCCGGCCGATCACACCGTGCCTCTGCCTCAAACATGCACATTTTCGTGGTTATGCTGAGTCGATTCAATCCAACAGGCTCCTATGTCCCCATTCACAAAACAAAGAAACACCTATGAATCCTCCCATTCATAAATCAGAACCCTAATAACTTCCATTCACTAAAATCAACCCCCATGGCCTCAATTAGCATAACAAGCTAAGCCAAAGACATTAATTCGCCCAATTTATCCATGCTGAGAAAACAAGTTTCCCATCCATAAGGAAAGAACAATTTCACAAGCCATTCTAATAAAATAGATCCCCTGCAATTCATTCACTGCATTTACAAAAGAAAGATTCTCCTAATTCACCTTGCTTTTTTACCGAAATCATAGGACTTCCTTACACTCGATTTTTTAAAAACAGCCCCTCAAACTACATCATGCCATGTATCTGCCTATCGTCACCAACCAGAGCATGTGAGCGGTGCACGAGCGGTGTGGTAATATTTCCTCCGGAGTAGTGAGTGCCTTTCTGAAGATTCTGCTCCGCTCGCTAAGTCCGCTCAGGATCGCTCGCTCAACCCCGAATTACCTTTGTGACATGCATGTCCATAGATATTCATTTAAGCCATTAGTCAATCGCACATTTATATTAATTTAAATACTTAAATATATACTGGAGAGAATACTAAACCATAATGAGCCTTTACATATAGCCTATTGGGCACTCAAGCGCACACATAAAGCTTCTAAAAAACAAACGGCAAAAGTAATGATTATGAACATGTCAAAAATAGCAAGGAGACATTTTAATTGTTAATTAATAAACTAGTGTTTTCTGTGTCAGTGTCGGCTGCAAAGATGAAGTTGATGATGCTGTCTCGCCATCTCCGCAGTAGTGGACGCGCCATAGAAAGAAATGCACATTTCATATGGATTGCATAATCAGTGAGTAGCCTATTTCTTTTCGTTTTGAATGGTTTCATTTAAATATTTCTCATGTCTGTGAGGCAAATAGCCTATATGCTGAGTTTCGGTTCATTTATGAGACGTGCTCCAGTTCACGGAGGCCGAGACGCCAGAAAGTGCATCCTGATTTTTTTCTAAATTGTACAAAGGCTCAATGTTTACTTGTTATTGTGAGTTTATAAAAAATAAATAAATAAAATAAATAAATAAATAAAGTAGACACTTCCGTTTTGAATGATGTATTACTCCATATGACCAAAAATCACAGAGCATTTAAAGTTGTTTCCGCTGTTGTCCGCTATATTTGCTTCTTAAGGCATCTTTCCTCTGCAGGCTATATATATAACGTTTTGATGTTTGTCATAATTCTGTGATACTGATAGGCTATTGTAGACTATATGGTATAGTTATTTTATATTTATTAATAAAATTGTGGCAGCTGGAACAAATGCTATGAAATGACTGACCGTCATGAAATATGGTTCTCTATATAATATAACAATGCACAGTGACGCTGATTGAGTAAAGCATTTACCGCATCTGAGGGAAATGTTGCAGCGCGTTGATCTGCAATCTCTTCAAAGGAAGATTACAAACAGCGAACACCAACTGATTACACAACGTTATTTTGGTGGTTTGCTTCACGATGCGAGTACAGGACTCTTTTTTCTTTAATGGTAGACATTTTTTTAATTTGCCTAAAACATATGGAGTTATTCCTATACGTTATCCTATATTCCTGCTTTTTGATTCTCGCGCCACCTCAGCTGACACTGACAGACGTTTGTCATGACAATAACGTAATTTAGGGCGGCACAAATTGGCATTCATTTACACTGAATCAAAACGGTTTCATCGTTGCTTCTGATACTATGGGCTGAGGTGGGTCATACCCGCCATATTTTAAGTCTGCTTTTATACGGCATTGCGTCTTTACACAGAATTTGAGAAATCAGAATCTTAGTCATGCTGTTCACTTTTCATAATCAACATAGATTAAATAAAAAAATAACATTATATTATGAAACTAAATATGTTTTCTTTAATGGGTACAACACATATAGTACAGTACAGATACATTTCGGAATGGGATTTGAACGAAAATTGCTGAGTGAAAATAAGTTATTATTAATTTATAATTTGGCCATGTAATCATAATAAAAGTTGCAGGTATTTTACTGCCACTAGTAGTAATTTCATCTGGAAAATGCAGTGAATTGTATGTATAGTTAAGTTTTTGGAGTTTTGCAAAAATGTAGGTAGAGGCACATTTTTCCATTGAGCCTAGGTTGAATATTTGGCTGCTATTCAGAGGCTCTACATTGATGAATGGGCTCCTAGAAACTGCTACCAGCCAGCAGCTGGCTCCGAGGACCCTCGAGTAGGAGTTCAGCGCCACAAACCTCTGTGGCGGTCCCTACATGATGCCCTGCCTAGAGTTGGCTCAACCAGCACATCCCTTAAGCTTCCAGGCCCCACTGAGATCCTGCATCCTGCCTTTCTGTCAAGCACAATGGAGTGTTTTAAGGATTAGAGACGTTCTAAGGACACACCGAGGGAAATGCCGTGAGTCAACTTGGATCATAAACCATCCAAAATCTATGAGCCCTTGGGCAGCGTCTGCCCTAAGATCCGACTTCACCCTCTATAACACCACCAGTCCTCAGAAGATCCTAGCTTCTGTATAACCCACAAAGAATCTGAGCACCTCAAGGCTGGATATAGATTTCTTTAACAAGTGTTGGTCGTTGAATTTCTTTTTCCTTGTACAGGTGGACTTAACAAGAGAAGCTAATTTATTGCAGCTTTAAAAGATTGTTAGCACTGAACAACAGCGGTAAATGATGCGTGTAAGTCAAGCTTCAGCTGTTGAATCAAAGCTCCTCCAAAGATACCGAGCGCTCAAACGGACTCTTAACTAAAATTTAATTATAAATGACCAGGAATGGGTTCCTCCTGCCTCTATGCACAGATAATTGACTACCTACCATGAGCATTAGCTATTCATTGGTTGCCTAGATTAAATCGCACAGTTTCATTTGAAAAAAACTGAAAAACCTCATCAACTTGGTTGGGGGTTTAATAAAAAAAAACAAAAAAAAAAAAACAGTTGCCCTGTGTTGTGCCACTCTAACATTTGAATATGATTGAGATTTAAAGTGGAAATTGCCCTGGAGAAAGAGACTTCCTGAGAGCAGGGGAAATAAGCAAGGCAGGTGATGCAATCCATCAGGGAGAGTGGCCTCTTCGCTGAGCGCTACAGTGCAAAAAGACCATTATCCAGCAAAAACACACAGATTTAGATGCATTGATATCATAACAGTCGGGTCAACGGCGCAACACACATTTTTGTTTTTGTCTGTATCTTTAAATTACCTCAAATACTACTCACTAGAAATGCAATTGCAATGACTAGAATACACATTGTCTAATATATCTATATACATCGTTTTTTTTGTGTGTGTGTATATATATATATATATATATATACATATATATATATATATATATATATATATATATATATATATATATATATATATATATATATATATATATATATATATATATATATATATATATATATATATATATATATATATATATACACATATACACTCACCTAAAGGATTATTGGGAACACCATACTAATACTGTGTTTGACCCCCTTTCGGCTTCAGAACTGCCTTAATTCTACATGGCATTGATTCAACAAGGTGCTGAAAGCATTCTTTAGAAATGTTGGCCCACATTGATAGGATAGCATCTTGCAGTTGATGGAGATTTGTGGGATGCACATCCAGGGCACGAAGCTCCCGTTCCACCACATCCCAAAGATGCTCTATTGGGTTGAGATCTGGTGACTGTGGGGGCCATTTTAGTACAGTGAACTCATTGTCATGTTCAAGAAATGATTCGAGCTTTGTGACATGGTGCATTATCCTGCCATCATATTAGCCATCAGAGGATGGGTACAGGCACGTGCACAGGTAGGGCTCAACCTGTGCAGAGCACATGCCCTTTTTGCCCTTACACTCCGAAGTGCCCTTTTTTTTGGTGGTAGTGTTTTTTGTTCCTGCTTCAATAAATCAATAGTTTTGGTAACTGCATTTGAGTTTGACTTTTGTAAAATGTTAATAATATATTGATAAGTAATACAACCACATTTAATTTGTTTTTGCCACCGAAAAATCATAAATAAGCAAAGGTGCGCCCATAGACCGTCAAGAGCGCCCACGCCGTTTCCTACTGGAACTTACACAAAGTGACTGAGTGATCAAGGTCATCTAGGTAAAATATATTTCTTAGAAATTTGTTCTTTGATTTATGATTGCTAATACAATTAATTTGTTAACATGTAATAATATCATGGTCGCATGTTTAATTCATTTACGCTGTTGATATATGCACATATTCGCTAATTTTTGAATCTCTATACTCTCTCGTTTTCACATGTGTAGTAAAACATGGTTAAAGTAATGTTGTCGTTACATTAAGTGCAAATAGGCCGTCTTTTTCACAGAAGGTCTGGTTGGGTCAGTCAGAATTGCAGAAGACACCATGTAAATGATATCTATGATAGTGCAGGGGTAAAGCGCATGGCTTGAAGTTTTGACGCAAATTGATCACGGTTCGAATCCACGTTTTGCCGAACTTGCTCTACTTCATTTTCCCATCATACAGAAATTCGAAAAGGCATTTTTTTCCCCCAATAAAAATAGTGAAAATCTTCATCTTCAAATCTTCAAATGTAAATAAAGCATGTCATGTGTGTTTGATAATAAAGTGTTAGGGGCGGGTGAACAGAGGGGGTGCCCTTTTTCAGTTTCAGCACATGCCCTTCAAAAGGTCTGTGCACGGTCCTGGATGGGTACATGGTGGTCATAAAGAGATGGACATGGTCAGAAACCATGCTCAGGTAGGCCGTGGCATTTAAACGATGCCCAATTGGCACTAAGGGGCCTAAAGTGTGCCAAGAAAACATCCCCCACACCATTACACCACCACCACCAGCCTGCACAGTGGTAACAAGGCATGATAGATCCATGTTCTCATTCTGTTTACGCCAAATTCTGACTCTACCATCAAAATGTCTCAACAGAAATCGAGACTCATCAGACCAGGCAACATTTTTCAACAACATCAACTGTCCAATTTTGGTGAGCTTGTGCAAATTGCAGCCTCTTTTTTTCTGCTGTTGTAGCCCATCTGCCTCAAGGTTGTGCATGTTGTGGCTTCACAAATGCTTTGCTGCATACCTCGGTTATAACGAGTTGTTATTTTAGTCAAAGTGCTCTTCTATCAGCTTGAATCAGTCGGCCCATTCTCCTCTGACCTCTAGCATCAACAAAGCATTTGCGCCCACAGGACTGCAGCATACTGGATGTTTTTCCCTCTTCACACCATTCTTTGTAAACCCTAGAAATGGTTGTGCGTGAAAATCCCAGTAACTGAGCAGATTGTGAAATACTCAGACCGGCCCGTCTGGCACCAACAACCATGTCATGCTCAAAATTGCTTAAATCAACTTTCTTTCCCATTCTGACATTCAGTTTGGAGTCCTGAGATTGTCTTGACCAGGACCACACCCCTAAATGCATTGAAGCATCTGCCATGTGATTGGTTGATTAGATAATTGCATTAATGAGAAATTGAACAGGTGTTCCTAATAATCCTTTAGGTAAGTGTATATATACATGGGGGGTTGTTTAGTTTTTTGTCTCAGATGATAGTCACGTTTCGCTATGTGGTTTTATTCAATGGGCAGCCCAAACAAGCGTATTGTTTTACATTTTGGGCAAATCAAGAATGAAGTCTTTCAAAAAAACTAATGAAGCATCTGATGAGCATCCAAAAATGAAAGGCGGTTACAGTTCTACATGAGCCAAAGTGAATGTAGTGCTCCTATCTCTTCAGTGCGGTGGGGAGAGAATGGATTGGGAGCCAGTGGAGTGGCACAGGATGAGTGGGAGGTGCTGATGAGAGGAGATGAAGGAGGAGGAGAGCTAGAGCTGAAAGCCAGCAGTCTTACTGCATCCCTCCTCAGTCCTCACACCTCTCAGACACACACCGCTGTGAGGAGGGAGCTTCACTGACAACAGCTGCATAATAACACTCAACACACACACACACACATAGTAACACAATGCGTGCACTGAAAAAAAAAATACTTTGAACCAACTTTTAAAAAAAACTAAACAAAAAACAAATGATTTTGTTTTCCTCAAATTATATTTATTATTTTGTTTCAAATCTTACATTTTGATTCAATATTAAATCAAAAAATATTTATTTACTGACTATTTATTATAAAGATCATACTTGATATACAGGTGCTGGTCATATAATTAGAATATCATCAAAAAGTTGATTTATTTCACTAATTACATTCTAATTACATACTAATTACACAAAAAGTGAAACTTGTATATTATATTCATTCATTACACACAGACTGATATATTTCAAATGTTTATTTATTTTATTCTGATGATTATAACTGACAACTAAAGAAAATCCCAAATTCAGTATCTCAGAAAATTTGAATATTACTTAAGACCAATACAAAGAAAGGATGTTTAGAAATCTTGGCCAACTGAAAAGTATGAACATGAAAAGTATGAGCATGTCCTTTTGCCTGAATTACTGCAGCAATGCGGCGTGGCATGGAGTCGATCAGTCTGTGGCACTGCTCAGGTGTTATGAGAGCCCAGGTTGCTCTGATAGTGGCCTTCAGCTCTTCTGCATATACTCTTCACAATACCCCATAGATTTTCTATGGATTTAAGGTCAGGCAAGTTTGCTGGCCAATTAAGAACAGGGATACCCATGGTCCTTAAACCAGGTACTGGTTGCTTTGGCACTGTGTGCAGGTGCTAAGTCCTGTTGGAAAATGAAATCTGCATCTCCATAAAGTTGGTCAGCAGCAGGAAGCATGAAGTGCTCTACAACTTCCTGGTATACGGCTGCGTTGGCCTTGGACCTCAGAAAACACAGTGGACCAACACCAGCAGATGACATGGCACCCCAAACCACTCCAAATCACTGACTGTGGAAACTTTACACTGGACCTCAAGCAACGTGTGATTGTGTGCCTCTCCTCTCTTCCTCCAGACTCTGGGACCCTGATTTCCAAAGGAAATGCAAAATTTACTTTCATCAGAGAACATAACTTTGGACCACTCAGCCGCAGTCCAGTCCTTTTTGTCTTTAGCCCAGTCGAGACGCTTCTGACGCTATCTGTTGTTCAAGAGTGGCTTGACACAAGGAATGCGACAGCTGAAACCCATGTCTTGCATACGTCTGTGCGTAGTGGTTCTTGAAGCACTGACTCCAGCTGCAGTCCACTCTTTGTGAATCTCCCCCACATTTTTGAATGGGTTTTGTTTCACAGTCCTCTCCAGGGTGCAGTTATCCCTATTGCTTGTACACTTTTTTCTACCACATCTTTTCCTTCCCTTCGCCTCTCTATTAATGTGTTTGGACACAGAGCTCTGTGAACAACCAGCCTCTTTTGCAATGACCTTTTGTGTCTTGCCCTCCTTGTGCAAGGTGTCAATTGTCGTCTTTTGGACAACTGTCAAGTCAGCAGTCTTCCCCATGATTGTGTAGCCTACAGAACTAGACTGAGAGACCATTTAAAGGCCTTTGCAGGTGTTTTGAGTTAATTAGCTGATTAGAGTGTGGCACCAGGTGTCTTCAATATTGAACCATTTCACAAATCTTTTTCTGAGATACTGAATTTGGGATTTTCCTTAGTTGTCAGTTAAAATCATTAAAATTAAAATAAATAAACATTTGAAATATATCAGTCTGTGTGTAATGAATGAATATAATATACGAGTTTCACTTTTTGAATGGAATTAGTGAATTACTAAATCAACTTTTTGATGATATTCTAATTATATGACCAGCACCTGTATTTTCTTTAAACATAAGCCAAAATGTTACTTAAGTCATTATAATATTTTTTGGGCTTTTTACTCGATTTCATCATAAACAAAATCTAAAGCTAAATTAGATATGAAACATTTTGTTTCATATTATTGTTGAATTTTTTTATTGTAATGTCTTTTTAAAAGTATGTATCATATTTTCATGTACCAAAAAAATAGAAAAATTAATAAAACCCACAATAATTGCATAATTTCACCAGTCAGTAAAGCTAGCCAGTATGTGTTATACACATTACACTATTTAATGCCCCCCCCCCCCCCCCGTACTCAATAATTACATCCCCTAAAACTCACATTTGATCATCAAAATTACATATTTAAACTTTTTTTTTTTTCCTGTGAAAAAAATGTCTTCATGCCTTAAAATGACTGTAATAAATGCATCTCTACACCCTTGCTTCATTTAGTGCACGGATCCATGCTCAAATGGATGCACGAATCCATGTAAAAGAGCCCCGCCTCCACTCAAGCTCAGAATACCTGATCCACTCTTGTCAACTTTACTATAGTAAACGCTGCACAATGTCAAGTGTAAACACTGGTTTAATTCAGCCATATATGTTTAACCAGAAACTAAATCAGAAGAAGTAGAAGTAGTACATCTCAGAGTCAGACAGCTGCCTTCTAAAAATCAATATCCTTAGAAAATGCTTTGAACTTAGAACGTCAGTGGAGAAAGACCTATAGTTCATCATAATATACATCATACATTATTCACCTGCTATATTGCTAAACGTACTGATTTTTCATATCAACAGAAAAATATACCGGGATAACCTGGCTTCTCTTGAGACCCCCCTGCTTCGCAGCATAGTTAATGATATTCTAAAGTCTGCCCGCACGTTGATGTGATTGGTTACAACATATTTGCAACAGAGAACATCGATTTCAAGCCGTGTTTTTGAGACTGTCTATGGTTTACTGCTGTTAAGGAGAAAATACTCAGCAATAGTGTTGCACGATATACCGGTACTAGAAAAGTATCACAATACCCTGCTATTAGAAATGGTACGAAATTAAATTTTATTAGTAGCGGTACTTTAAGAATGACAGAACTCTTATAAGAGCAGTATTTCTTGATTTGCGTCGATGTGTGATAGCAGGAGTCTGCTTTCACTGTTTACGTTCACTAAACCGTGAAAGCAGAACAGTCAAATATATATGCGCATGACAAAGAAAGCAACAGAAACATGCATGAGAAAATAAAGCATGGCGTGGGACTTGCTAGCGCTGCCGGCTCTGCCCGGTATAGAGGTATTTTAGTCAGGTATCGCATCGTCATAATTTTGGTATCGTGACAACACTACTCAGCAATGGCATTGACTTATGAATTTGCATGTGATTTGTCTTAAAGCATATTAAAAACACATAGACATATGAATAACAATAAAACCTTGATTTTCACCACAGGGGGTAGGCCTATTTAACCCCTTTCCACGCAACCCCCATTTTGGAAAGTGGGGCATAAATGACATACCCAAAAAAAAAAGGTTGCTGCTCATTAGTAATTCTGAATAGACAATAAATAACAAAATGTGTGGAGTGTTATTTGCTTTTACACAAACTAAACAAAATCGAAAACCATGATTTTCAATTAGACCAATACAAAAATGCACTTTAAATAAATTACACAGTTGTTTCCTTTTTTTTCAGTGTAGATAGATACTCTCGGGAACTAACCTGCACTCTTAAAACAGACCAAGTTGTTTGTGAAGTTTCGTCTACATATCCGCATCGACAACTTGGAATGGAAATAAGGACACACATCAAATTACACTCTCTTAATCAGTCACACACACATGCTTTCACACCACATCTGGCCATTCCTCACACACACCGGGTGCCAGAAAAGAAGCCGGATACACACTGTGCACATCAACACAATCTTCATGGACACTGATACACTCTCACAGCTGTCAGCTTCCTCCTGTGCCCGCCTCAACACACACAGACACAGACTCACACACACACACACGCACACACATGCAAGAGGACACTTGGGTTTACCCACTAACATGTAATTTCAGGCACAGATGCACAGAGCGACCACACACACACACACACACACACATGCTTGCACACAGACATACACAATAAAATTGGTGTTAGGAGCACGTGCTCACATGGCACATGGCATAAATGACACTTACACTCATGTGCACCCCAGCACTCCACTGCACAGACGACACACAAACATGCTGCGGTTTGCACCGACACAACACACACAGCCTCTTGCAAATCGCTTTGGTAGAGGAGCGTCTGCCAAGAAAATAAATGTAAATGTAATCGGAAATGGTCGCGTTATTGGCCTCATCTGCCCTCGCTGTACAAGCGCCGTGACTCTTTTTTTGACATGGTCATTATTAAAGGTCAATGGGAATGTTGTTAACATGACAAAAAGCCTGTCATGGACTTTCAATCTTTGACACGACTGCTATGAAACATGCACAGTTTGGATTGTTTTACAGGTAACACTGACTCCCGTCATGTGGCTTTATTGGGTCATTTGTGCTGTTGTGCAAACGTCTCCTTGCTTGCATGTTATGAGGTGTCATGAATCGTTAATGAAGAAACAGGGAGACATGATTGGAATTAAAAATCAAAATGCCAAAAATGTTGTATCAAACCCACAAGATTTTCATTCATCTTCAAAACACAAATGAAGGCATTTTTGATTTCTGATTTGATTTCCTGACAGATTTCTGCCCATCTATTAAAGGGCCATTATAACAAAAATCTGACACTTCAAAAAGTTAATAACGACATCATAAAAGTAATCCATATGAATCAAACCGTTTAATCCAAGTCTTCTGAGGACACACAATTGCTTTATATGATGAACATATTTAATTTAGGCTTTTATTCACATATAAACATTGAACAAAGCAGAACGCACACAGAGCACATCAAATACGGTAGGTAAACATGGAAGCACAACCGTACTTTCTTGACATTAGAGAACAGACCTTGTTTTTTTATTTTACTGTATTGAATAACATACTTAAGCACATGTAAATCATTTCCTTTTAAATTTTAAAGGGATAGTTCAATTCTGTCATTAATTCCTCACCCTCATGTCGTTCCAAACCCATAAGACTTCATTCATCTTCAGAGCACAAATTAAGATATTAAGATATTTGATGAAATTCAAGAGCTCTCTGACCCCTCTATAGAGAGCAATGTAATTAACACTTTCAAGACCCAGAAAGGTAGTACAAATATCGTTAAAATAGTCCATGTGACTCCAGTGGTTCAACCTTTATTTTATGAAGCAACGAGAATACTTTTTGAGAGCAAAAACAATTTTGTTCTAACCTGTGTCAGTCTCCTACGCAGTGCTTTCGAGTTACGGCAGCCGATGATGTTCACGTGAGCACCACGACGCATGCGTGAAATGATGACACAGGAGTTGCACTGTAGTTACAATGAAAACTGCATTGGAGACTGACACAGGCTAGAACGAAATTGTTGAATAAAGTCATTATTCTTGTTTGTTTTTGTGCACAAAAAGTATTCTCGTCGCTTCATAAAATTAAGGTTGACCACTGGACTCACATGGACTATTTTACAGATGTTTTTACTACCTTTCTGGGCCTTAAAAGTGTTAGTTAAATAGCTGTCTATGGAGAGGTCAGAGAGCTCTCGGATTTCATCAAAAATATCTTCATTTGTGCTCCGAAGATGAACAAAGTTCCCTTTCGTTCAGTCACTACGACGTAACGTAACGTTTTGCTTAGAAGCCTATCATCTTCGAGATCTTAGAAAACGCCAAATGGCAGTGCCAATGTCATGGGCATGCGGAATTTGCATATGTAACTCCGCCTCACCGGTTGAGTATAAAAGGAAGTACGTGGCAGTATCGCATTACGTTTCTGCTTCGGAGCCAAGAGTACCTACCTCTTCACTACTCACAAGCCTTCTGAGACTCTAGCCGCGTTTCCATTACAGATTTGCGCAAAACTTTTGCGATATTTTCTAAAAGTCGATAAAAAAATATTGCGAAATGACGGCGTTTCCATTAACTGATGTTATGCGACTAAAACCATTTTTTTACTCTCGTGATAAATCATTCCAAAAATCATGCTACTTATGTTGTTAGGTTTATGTATATCCCAGCCACCGCACGCCATTATTATTAATGAGACGTGTGTGTTATCCAAGCACTGATGGTAAGGAAAGCACCTTATACTTGAGCGGCACACATGAGGTGTTATGATAAATTGTGGCATTTTTTATTCTATTGTTTTTTATAAGTTTAATAAAGAACTCGTCTTCTGTCCAAACATACCATCATCTGTAAAGAATGATCGACTTTTACATAAGCCAGGTTACTGTGACGCATTGCCACATACAGAGACGAGCGAGATGTTTGAATCTTCATGGTGTAACTCAAAGGTTTTTTTACCACTTCGTTATTTTGACTCGGAATTTCGTTTGTTGTAAATATAAACTGAATTTAGAAATGCTTTTGAAATGAAAAACTTTTCGTTTAATAAACAAAATATATTTTTGAAATGAAGACATTTGGATGAAGCATTTGGAGTGGAGTGCAAAATAATCTGTGCAGAGTCCACGGCCTTTGCTGTTATTGAGTGAACACAAATAAAAGTAGACAGTTTACTGTTTATAATTACGTCTTGCACTTAGCCTATCTGTATAGTTAGGCTATGTCTAAATATTATAATCTTGTAATCTCATATGTTGATTATGAAAAGTGAGCAGCATGAGTAAGGCACATAATCAGATGCGCATATGTTCGGGGACATGGATTGAGCATTTCATTAAATTGTGTTTTCTAGAAAGCCTTAATTTTAAATTAATTTCGTTTTGTATAAATTGTATTTTAATTTTGATCAATGTTTAATCAACTATTTGGCTGTATAATTAATAAATAAGAAGCAAACCAAGATCGTCGGGAATGGATTGACGCGCTGGCCTGTTTCCTCAGTCTTTGACCAAGGCTGAAACTATAGTGTCTTTCTTTTTTAATACATTTCTTGAATATATGTCTTAATTACAGTCTGCCTGTAGATAGTTATGATATTTGTGGTTGCACCGAGTCCGTCATTATAAAGTTTGCCACTTTCCACTTGCCACTTTCCTTATTAGGAGAAAATATATGTCGTTTTAACGACATAAGATTTCATTATTAGACATACTTGAGTGGAAAAATAATAATCCCCCTATGTGGGAGCAATGCATGACCGTACCAGGTGACCTGTAAATGTAAATACGCCTCCCACGTCCAGGTCAGTAACGCTGCCTCGCTGCACCACCCTGGGTACGTCTGTGGTCCGAATGACCCCGCTGGTGCAGTTCCTGGGAGCCTGGCTTCAGTTTCCGGGACTGTCCCACTGGGTCGCGAGGACCATCAGGCTCGGCTACGCGATTCAGTTCGCGCAGGCTCCTCCTCGCTTCAGGGGAGTCCGCCATACCATGGTTGGGCCAACGCCCCCGTCATGCGTGCGGAGGTTGCCACCCTGCTGGCAAAGGGTGCGATCGAGCCTGTCCCTCCAGTCGAAATGAAGTCCGGCTTCTACAGCCCCTACTTCATTGTACCCAAGAAAACTGGTGAGTTACGACCAATCCTGGACCTGCGAGTCCTGAACCGATCCCTTCACAGGCTTCCGTTCAAGATGTTGACAGCGAAACACCTTTTCGAATGCCTTCGTCCGGCCGATTGGTTTGCAGCGATCGACCTGAAGGACTCCTACTTCCATGTCTCCATCCTTCTTTGACACAGTCCATTCCTACGGTTTGCTTTCGAGGGGTGGGAATATCAGTACAAGGTCCTCCCATTCGGGCTATCTCTGTCCCCTCGCGTCTTCACGAAGGTTGTCGAGGCAGCCCTTGCGCCACTCAGGCAGCACGGGGTTCGCATCCTGAACTACCTCGACGACTGGCTCATACTGGACCACTCTCGAGCGCAGGTGTGCGAACACAGAGATCTAGTGCTCCAACACTTAGCCCGTCTGGGCCTTCGGGTCAACTGGGAGAAGAGCAAACTCTGCTCAGCGCAGAGGATCTCTTTTCTCGGTATGGATATCAACTCGGTCGCCATGTTCATGCAGCTTTCGAGCGAGCGCGCATAGTCTTTGCTGACTTGCCTCCGTCAAATCGAGAGCAAGAGTGAGGTTCCACTGAAGTTATTTCAGAGGCTCCTGGGGCATATGGCATCTGCAGCCGCAGTAACGCCGCTCGGATTGCTTCATATGAGACCGCTTCAGCACTGGCTTCGCGATCGAGTCCCGAGATGGGCATGGCAGTCTGGCACGCTCCGGGTACAAGTGTCTCGGGCCTGCCTACAGACGCTCACCCCGTGGTCGAACCTCAGTTTTCTACGGGCAGGTGTGCCCTTAGAACGAGTTTCCAGGCATGTTGTTGTATCGACGGATGCCTCTGCCACGGGCTGGGGTGCCATGTGCAATGGACAAGCAGCCGCTCCTGGACAGGACCCCAGCGCCTTCTGCATGTCAATTGCCTCGAGTTGCTGGCAGTACGGTTCACCCTGCACCTCTTCCGAGCGTTGCTGAAGGGTCAACATGTACTAGTCCGGACAGACCACACGGCCACAGTAGCGTACATCAACCACCAGGGCGGTCTACGCTCCCGCCGTATGTCTCAACTCACCCGCCATCTCGTTCTATGGAGTCAGAAGCATCTGAGGTCGCTTTGTGGACACCATTGTTTTGGCTTACCAGCAGCAAGGTCGACCATGTCCCCTTGGGGTTAGGGCCCACTCCACTCGGAGTGTGGCCTCCTCTTGGGCTTTAGCGCATGGCGCCTCGCTAACAGACATCTGCAGAGCTGCAGGCTGGGTGACACCTAACATATTCGCCAGATTCTACAATCTCCGAGTGGAGCCTGTGTCCAACTATATACTCGCCTCTACTAGCGGCCGGTAATGGGCTAGGCTCAGGTGTCTTCGCTTGCTCGCCATTCCACTCCACGGACTAGATACGTGCGATTATTCTCCTCAGGTGAGCTTCCCGAAAGCCCTGAGTTCCTCCAGCACTGTCGACGCCGACACCAGTAAGTCTGCCCTCTCAAGCCCAGACCCTCGTGTCTGGCCAGGTGCCCCGTGTGCATGGTTCCCCTCCGGCGACCCCCACATGTGTATTTCCACCGTAAGCCTCCTCAGTGAGCAGGTGTCTTTCCCTTGGCAAGTCCCTGCCACCCTGGGGTTAAAAATCCACCTTCGGCTGGTACCCCAGAGTTCTCCATATGCAGCCCTTAGCAGGTCATATGTGTACTCTCTAAGTCCTCCCTACGGGTAGGCATCCTGGCATATCTCCACTGGAATATGCTTCCCAGTGTACCTTGGTATTCCTGTGATAAGTGGGAGTCCTTCGTCCGTACTAGTCTTACGACATGGTACTCATACTTACGCAGGGCACTGGAAGACAGCTGAGTGGCGTGATTTTATTGGGACCCCCATTCGTTAGTCACTAACGTTACGTCGTAGTGACTGAACGAAAGGGAACGTCTCGGTTACGTATGTAACTCTCGTTCCCTGAGGAGGGAACGGAGACGTAACGTCCCTTTGCCACTCCGCTGTGTCGCTGAAACAGCCGGGAGTTCAGTCTTGGCTCCTCAGCAGGTAACGTAATGCGATATTGCCACGTACTTCCTTTTATAATCACGCGGTGAGGCAGAGTTACGTATGCAAATTCTGCATGCCCATGGCATTGGCACTGCCATTGGGCGTTTTCTAAGATCTCGAAGATGATAGGCTTCTAAGCGAAACCCCCATTCGTTAGTCACTAACGTTACGTCTTATTTCTTGACTGTTTATGTTCACTTAATACATAACTGACTACGTTTACTAGAATACTCGCCAAGGCAGGCATTTTGACAATTTTGTGTGAAATTGTTAAAGCACAAGACGTGAAAGAGAGCTTAATTCTGCATTCACGTGCTTTTGGGCGCGCACTTTGGATGTGCAGTTTGCGCATGATTTATGTTTTCTTGTGCTTGAATGCTTAAATTGGCAAGGCTTAACACTAATTAAACACAATAAATGCTAATTTATAGACATTTTTTGAAATTTGGTCGCATATGCATGTGATTTACTCGCATTGTAAGAGGGTTGGAAAGTAACTTCAAATACGGGTGTATCAATCATTACAAAATGAAAAATGACTGTTAAAAATGTTTTTGTCATGGAACCATTCACTCAAGAGATTCGTTCAAAATTCTAGGCCTAATTCATTCAGTAATGAAACAAGTAATCATTCATTCAAAAACAACCAATCTAATTCATTTTTTTATTTTATTAAATAGACTGCAAAAATGAATATTTTGTCAGAACCTCTAGTAAATTAAATGTTCTTTTGTTTAGGTATCTATTTAGAGTCATGGATGTATTGTGATCTCTATTTGAAACAAAAAAATTGTGATTCTCAATTTATCCAAAATTGCGCAGCTCTAGTTAATCGCAATCCTCAAAAAGCCAAGCCAATGTTGATTCTCTTTTTATTACGAGCTCTTTTGTGTTCTCTATTTGCCAATAGACTCTCTTCTGTTCAACTTTTTTTTTTTAAACGGGTTATTCCCTGGAGGTTTTCATGCTCCATGTCAACCTTTCTCGCTCGTTGACAACTAACCTATGCCACTCCCACACTATACACGCCTCCATGTATGACGAGACATGCACGGACGAGTGACTTGCGTATGCAATTTCCCTGAAAACCGTTGCTTTTTTGGAAGAAGGATTGATGATGTATTATATAGGATAGATGACTCATTTAAATGTTGTTACTTTGGAACAAAAACTGTTACATAGTGTACCCTTAAATATACTAAATTGCTAATTAAATTATTACAAATATTTTTAAAAAGTCGCTGTTTGGATTTAAATAGACAGTTTATGACTGGATCATTATCATGACATGCTCAAATTGTGAAAGAATGGTTGGGAGGGAGCATGAAGAATAATTTTCACACAGGAAAGTGCTCGACTCCTGCATTGTCAATACAAGAATCCAAAAAATATATGCATCTCTTGATAGAAATAAATGCTGTGATGTGAGTCAAGCACTCTGTAAAGTCTATTCCAGCACATCCCAAAGACATTCAACTAGTTTAAGGTCTGGACTCAGAGATGCCAATTCATGTGTGAAAATGATTCTTCACGCTCCCTCCCAACCATTCTTTCACAATTTGAGCCTCATGAATCTTAGCTTTGTCATCCTGAAACATGGCCATGATACATCATCCTACATGGTTGCATCCTAATCTTTAGTTTTTCTTTTTTTTTTTCATTAATAATCCATTACAGAATAGTATGCTAAAGTACACTTCTTTTTCACAAGGATATGCAATGTGCATTGATCAATGTTTAGATGTGAATAAATGCGTAAATTAAATATGTTCATCATAAAAAATGATAATGTCTCTTTAAATACACAGCATATATTGATTTATTGTATGTCTATGAACTTTATGAAGCTGGAAAGTTTGAAAGTAGAAATTTCTCTGGTATCATAAAAAAAAAACCTTCACTTGTGTTTCGAAGATGAACGAAAATCTTTTGGGCTTGGAAAAACATGAGGCTGAGTAAATGATGACAGAATTCTCTTTTGAATCTCTTTTGGGTGAGCTATCCCTTTAAAGGCAACAGCATCTTAAAGAATATTAATCATGAATTCAATTCCCTGTTCAATGCTGGCGGGTCAGAATCCAGAGTGAGGCCACGCCCATAGTCTTACAGTTTTTTTTTTGAAGACTGTGTATTGAGCTCTTTGGATGGGCTTATTAAGCATGTAAAGTACTATGCTATTAGTATGTATATTAGATTCAAGGTAATCTCTCTAGGTAGCTTTTGTGCAGTTGCCCCTAATTACCACGTGCGGCAGGAAGAAAGAGATGATGAAAGAGAAGAAGAGAGAGACAGAGAGAGATGTTTGACAAAGCGATGGGGGGAGCTCATAATTCCTGTACTTTTAATGAAAGTTGTTGAGAAAACTTCACTGAGGCAACTAAGCAAAAGAAAAGAAAAAACCCTGTGTCAGAGTTTAAATTAATGCATCATTTCATAAATGCAGCCTTGCGTTGTCCTATTTCTTTGAAACAGATGACAGTTGTTGCCCAATGAGACAGTTTCTCTCGTGCTCAGCACACCCTGCTGTGAGTTAACCAGCAAATTATGGCTGTAATAATGCTAGAACACCCTCCTCTGTTCAATCATTTAGACAGTGTATCTATAGATATTTAAGAACTAAACGCAGTCAGCATTCATAAACACACATGTACAAAAGATTAACAGCATAGGTAAACATAACTCAAAATAGGAAATGCCAGACCCTGAAGCCACATTCCATATTAAAGATTAATAATGTATGTTATTTAAACTACATGGCAAACAGTTGTTACAATCAGATGGCGATGCACGGATGTAACAGCACTGCTCGTATATATGCCAACAGCAATATTAGATTACTGACGCACCAACATGCACACCTGTGCATCATATGCTTGAATACACTTACAATCTCTCTCTCTGTCTTTCCCTATCTCTCCTTCTCGCTCTCGCTCTCTCTCTCTCTCTCTCTCTCTCTCTCTCTCTCTCTCACACACACACACACACACACACACACACACAACTGGACTGAAGGTGAATACTTTGAACAACAAGTAATCTGAACAAACAATCTTTACTATATGGATATTTGTACTTCATACCTACATTTATCAAAATACCGGCGGGGAGTATTAAAACTGTGTAGAGTGTAGCAATAACAAAACATATTTTGCAGGGTTAATGCTGGTCAAGCTGTTTTACATTTTTACTCAGCCCTAAGTTCATCACATATAGTTATGCATTTTATTTTTAGAAACATATTTTCATACTTTTTATAGAAAGAGATTGTTTTGAGAAATGTCATGATTTACCCTCATGTCAGTCATTCCAAACCTGCTTGACTTTCTTTCTTCTTTGGAGAATACACTTTTTTTTTTTGAGAGTACTTCGACTCGGCGCAGTAAAAAGTCACGCAGAAAAAGATCCTCTCAGGATAAACAGGATTTTTCTCTGCGTGACTTTTTACTGTGCCGAGTCGAAGTACTCTCTCAAAAGTGCAATTCCGCCATAGATTATAGTTATCCTTTTTAACCCGCTTAGAAAAGTGCCACGTTTAATTTTGTGTCACCATACTTGGTCGTTCAACTATTCGTGTAACTGTATTTAAATAGGGAAAACGTAGAGGTGTTTGGTCGCTTCTAACTTGATCTCTGTTTGGTACCTAATGAATGAACTAGGCTTAGTGGGCTAAGCTAAGTGCTATCAAAATGTCACCGCGCGTCAGAGCGATTAAGTGCATGCACTGAGAAGAGAGAGGTATGTATCAACTCGTCTTTTATTTAAGGGAATAACATAGTTTAATATGAAAAAGTGGAGTATCCCTTTAATCACTGCAAGATCTAGTAAGATTCATTCTGATTCGGCACTGAGTTCTCTGTTATAAACCATAGGTATCAGATCAAACAGCGCTAATGTAGAAACCAGGAGCAACATTGTGCCATGAATGAACAAGTTATAAAAGACTTTGTCCACAAATCAGCAACATTCACCATGGGTTTAATTGTTATGTGACAGAAATAGTCAAACGCTTACAAGTACTACACGTCTTTTTCCAGCACTTCAAAACTATAGCATTATAATATTTAAATGTTATTTGTGATGACCAAAACATTATTTGTTCATCCTTCAAAGATTGTCCCCATTTATAAAAATAAAAGTTTCAAGATGTAGGAAAGCTTGCACTTATTTAAAAATCAAAAAAGACCCTAAAGTAGGTGGCTGCAGAGCAGCGCTTATTGGCTTATTAGCTATTTTCACTCCCTAATATGACATTTTTCACTTGTTTTGCTTTTGAATTAATATTAAGAAATTAATGATAATAATTAAAGTTAATTTTATCTACACAACAACTGTGCTCAGTGTCAGCCCCCCAGTGCTACCAAATACTTTCTGTAGAACTTAGCGGCACCGGTGCTGCTGCCCTCAAATATTATTCTGGAGCCCTGTGAACTTAGAATAAAACTGCACGTTGGAATTTTCTGTACGTTAAGTCTACTTATTACCAAGGCATTTGTCAGTAATGCAGTCAAAATGTGAATAACTGCGTTGCATGGTTGATTTAAGGTGTGCCGCTAAATTTTCTAAATGTTCAGTTATGGGCTACAGTGCTCCTAATAAAAACAGTTAGTCTGGAGCCCGGATATATTTTCTACCCGGTGTTCAAAATAAGTAGTTTTGTGTTTTATATTGTGTACGTTTCTGGCTCTATATAACTCACGTTATTACTATCTTACTGAAATAGTTCTGCTAAGCAGCGGTGGGCCACTATTACCTAAAACTGTGTCTATTAATGCAGATTGTCTGTCGTTTTTTACTACTTTGAGTAAAGATAAAGGATGGAGCAAGATTTGTTTTGCAAAGGTTTATGTTACATCAGTCATTCATGTTAGTGCTCGGCTAATTATGTGCTGTTATTGATACAGTTCCGCAATAGATTAGAAATATACACATCGGTTTTTTTGATGGACATTCACTTGTTAATGCTGATGGAGAGGAATTACAGTTGCAACACCTGACCTCAAACTGAGTAGTGCATCACTGAGAAAAATTGAGAATCATTGAGAAATGTGCTTTTTTTTACCTTTGATGCATGTAAACCTGTTGTAGGAGACCTCTAAAATGAGGAAACTTTAAAATAGCATTATTGGTGTGCTTTAATACATCACACCAAATGTTTTAGTTTTCAAGGCATAAAAACACAAGTGCACAATCAACGGGCGCAAGATTTTGTAATTCACTGTGCAAATGTAATTTGTTGTTTATAGTTTTTTTCTAGCATTAGTAAGTAACTATGACTAGTGGTGCAGGGATAAGGTCAAAACCTGACTAATTCACCAGTGGATCCTTTAGGATTTTCCTATGGGTTTTTATATAGGTTTTTTTTTTGTTTTTTTTTCAATTAATGAGTAAAATAAGGTCTGTGCTAAACATAAGCTGACAACACTTGGTTGTTTTGTTCAGCAACATAAAATTAAACACACCTGTACCGAAAATACAAATTTGAAGCTGTTGTCTTGCTTTGATCTAAACAAAAGTATTTCAGCTTTATCTTTTCTAGATCTGTGTCAGGTAAAATCGTGCCATCTTTCTTGTCCTCCTTTTTCACCGTTAACATACTGAACAGAAATCTGTCAGTATGATCAATCAGCATCTTGAATACATACAGCCCAAAATGTCTCCTCAGTCTGGTCCACCATTATCCGTGTCATTTCACTGCCCCTGAATCTCATGTTGTTTCATCCAACAGCTGCTATACACATCTCTGGCCCTCTCCACTTCACAGAAACAGCATCACAATACCTGTCTTATCACTGGAGACCTCCCCAGGGGGAAAGCACGGCCCCACTGGCTTGATTTTCAGCCATTGTTAGTTTACACCTGTCAATAGCGTTTTATGGACATGTGTCTGATTGGATATCGGAGATGAATGAATCAAGAGACGCCTGTGATCTCACAGAGTGTCCGCGAGCTCACGTTAAGCTGTCAGGTGTAATGTCTATGGAAGCGAGGGAAGACTTGCAGGGATTTCCGTGGTAACTGTACAGGACCGCAGTTGTAGTTAGACAGAAATATCCGTGGTTACGGTAACCGTGGAGATGGGTGAAAGGGAGGACTCGGCTTCCTGTGGAAACTCATGGCTGATTAGAACAGGATGCCACTAAGTGCTACACTTTCTATGCTAACGTTTCCTCTTAATACGCTAACATTTCCGGCTTCTTGTTAAAAGTCGCTTCTGTTTCCCTTTTCAGAGCTTCTTAAAATCACCACAATGGATCATAGAAACACTCTTCTCCTTTTTATTCTCCTCCTCCTCCTCCTCCTCCTCCTCATTCCATTGCTCCTTTACTACCACTTGGCCTCAACAGTAAACTATAACACTATGTACACTATACACTCACCTAAAGGATTATTAGGAACACCATACTATTACTGTTTGACCCCCTTTCGCCTTCAGAACTGCCTTAATTCTACGTGGCATTGATTCAACAAGGTGCTGAAAGCATTCTTTAGAAATGTTGGCCCATATAGATAGGATAGCATCTTGCAGTTGATGGAGATTTGTGGGATGCACATCCAGGGCACGAAGCTCCCGTTCCACCACATCCCAAAGATGCTCTATTGGGTTGAGATCTGGTGACTGTGGGGGCCATTTTAGTACAGTGAACTCATTTTCATGTTCAAGAAACCAATTTGAAATGATTTGAGCTTTGTGACATGGTGCATTATCCTGCTGGAAGTAGCCATCAGAGGATGGGTACATGGTGGTCATAAAGGGATGGACATGGTCAGAAACAATGCTCAGGTAGGACGTGGCATTTAAACGATGCCCACTTGGCACTAAGGGTCCTAAAAACATCCCCTACAACATTACACCACCACCACCAGCCTGCACAGTGGTAACAAGGCATGATAGATCCATGTTCTCATTCTGTTTATGCCAAATTCTGACTCTACCATCTGAATGTCTCAACAGAAATCGAGACTCATCAGACCAGGCAACATTTTTTCAGTCTTCAACTGTCCAATTTTGGTGAGCTTGTGCAAATTGTAGCCTCTTTTTCCTATTTGTAGTGGAGATGAGTGGTACCCGGTGGGGTCTTCTGCTGTTGTAGCCCATCCGCCTCAAGGTTGTGCATGTTGTGGCTTCACAAATGCTTTGCTGCATACCTCGGTTGTAACGAGTGGTTATTTCAAAGTTGCTCTTCTATCAGCTTGAATCAGTCGGCCCATTCTCCTCTGACCTCTAGCATCAACAAGGCATTTTCCCCCACAGGACTGCCACATACTGGATGTTTTTCCCTTTTCACAAATCCCAGTAACTGAGCAGATTGTGAAATACTCAGACCGGCCCGTCTGGCACCAACAACCATGTCACGCTCAAAATTGCTTAAATCGCCTTTCTTTCCCATTCTGACATTCAGTTTGGAGTTCAGGAGATTGTCTTGACCAGGACCACACCCCTAAATGCATTGAAGCAACTTCCATGTGATTGGTTGATTAGATAATTGCATTAATGAGAAATTGAACAGGTGTTCCTAATAATCCTTTAGGTGGGTGTAAGTTGCCATTTACACAAAATACTTTTAGAATTTTTTTTATTATTGTAAACATGCACTAGACAAGTATGTTTGACTGTTGTGCTCGCGTCTTGTCATACTAAAAACACAACACAAGAGTTAATATGGAATCCCATTTTAGACAGATACAGAATTAAGACACAAAAAGTCATAATTATGAAATTAAATTTAATTATTACATCATAAGACATCCTAAAAAGACATTATAATACCACTATGAAATGAGAAGTCAGATTTTTAATCTCATACTTACAACTTAGTACAGTGTGTCAATTTCGACTATTTATGTAAAAATGAAGTTATAAATAATCATTTTTACTTTTTATGTCATAAGTGTGACATCTCAGAATTTCGATTAATCTCTTAGGCCCCATCCACATGAAGCCAGAACTTTCCCTATCCAATCTTTTATTTCCCTCGTTTCAAGAAATATCTGCGTACACACGAGTGCACTGAAGCCGACTCAAAACGATGTAGTATACATGCCAGGCCAGTATGTGGCGCTGTAATTCTGCCACAGAAATACACTAAAAACGGAGAAGAAGAGTTGTTGAAGGGGTACAGCAACAGTCAGAGGCAAAATCTCACAATAAAATAACAATAAATAAATTCCCTACTCACCAGATTGTGTTTTATTAACGCCTACACCTACTCCAACCCTAAACCTACCCTTACAATAATGCAAATACAGTAATTAAATGATGCTATATTGATGTGCGCATGCCCAGTGACCGTAGTTGTATCCCTTTCTAGTCTTTCCCGTGCTGGATGTGGTGTGATGTGATGACATCATTTCACAAGATATACGGATTGGCTGTACACATGAAAACGCAAGGGTGTCGTTTTCAGATTTATCCACTCTGGGACCCGGTTTCAAAAAATATCAGATTCATGCTCCCAAAACGCGGATCCGAGAGGACGAAACGCTGATACGGTACACATTTTTAACGTATACAGCTAAACACATCTCCGTGTGAACGGGGCCTTAGTATCTCATAACTTATCTCATACTTGTGTCATTTATACTATTTATGTAAATTCGGACTTTCTCCGATTCAGTCAATTCTCAACATAATTTCATAATTTGACTTATCTCTTAGTAGCCTATATAATTTTGTAGTTATACTATAATAATTGTGACTTTTTGTCAATTTTGACTGTTATCAATTCCATGTGGCGGAAAACAGCTTTCATAAGTTAAAAGAGGTTTCTTTTTTGTTTCTTTTTTTTGTCATTCCACTGCCCAGCGTCATGTGTTTTTAAACTCAAAAATGCATTCTGTCTGGCCCCTAAAGCAGCAATAGCTCTGTGTGTGAGACAGGGTTGGCTGCTTTATTTGGGTCTGAAAGTTTGAGCAATTGTGGGGTCCCACGTGCTTTCTCCATCTGACCCCGAGCACCCAAACTGCGTCTAAGGTCTAATGTAAATTAGAATGGCCTTTATCAATAGCGAGCCAGTCTAACCTCTGGGGAGTCGGGGGAGAGGGGAGCAATGTAATCTCTTTCAAACACTAGCCTATGATCTCGTTAAAGACTAATTGATGTTCTGTGTTAACGAGCTTTACCTTAATTAGTCACATTTAAGTTAATGGGGGATACTGAGAGGGAGTTGGATACAGTTTTGGGCATGCTGGACTCATCAACACAGCTATGCGAACAAACAAAAAAAAGAGAGAGGAAAGTAATCAGATGGAGAGACTGATACAGAAACGCTGAAGAGAGGGATCCAGCGGGAAAAAAAAGAGATCTTAAAAAAGCAGCAATACTCTCTAGAGCCGGAAAGCCCAAGAGAAGGAATGATAGAGAGGATAGAGAGCAAAGGTAAAGGAGAAGATAAAGAATCAATGCTCTGAAACAGAAAAGGAGAAATGCAAACGTTGATTCAAGCTGCTCTCATCTTTCTGTCTGAGCCCTCCAACCATGTTCAGTCTCAGATATTCAATTCCTCTTCTCGCTTTCTTCCTCTCCTTCATTTCCTCCTCTCACTCCCTCGTTCCGTTTGCACTGTATTTCTATTTTCCCCATCCTTCACTGTATTTCTGTCTATGAGTCTTATCCTTCCCATCCAGCTTCATCTGTATCCACACCTCAGCTACATCCTCCTCTTTAGAGCACTATAGTCTCTCACCTTCTTTCATTCTATACTCTCACCTTCTTTCACTCTCCCTTCTTCTTTATAAGTGAACTCCCCCTCCCTCCACAGTAAAGCCTGGAAAGCAGCTGTAAGACAGACCACTGGAGTGAAGCTATATTGACACTGAAGGCAACACATTAACATTACTGTGCGCATTACAGTACTGCAGTGTGTGTGTGTGTGTATGTGTGTGTGCAGTCCTTGCGTCCAGTATCCACAACATGCCTTGTTCAATAAATGTGCTTTTTTGGAGGTCATAATCTTTTCTCACCTATCTTTTATTTATAGACCTGCGGGATCAAATACTGTATGTATGTGAAGAGTCTCAAGACAGCAAATCAGTACAGCGTGAAGCTCACGAAAGGTCACGTTGCCCAAAAAGCCGCTTGTACACTAAAACATATAATTGAGCTAAAATGTTTTGTGTGTGTGTGTGTGTTTAAGATGCCAGCACTGATCTCAGGCCTGTCTTGGTGTACATTAAGACCTCACATTCCCTCTGCAGGACTCCAGGCTCCATCATAACAGCTTTAATAAGTTTGGCGCAAGGAGGGAGTAAAACTTATTACAGAATATGAAGCAGAAGCCCCACATAAATGATTTTACTTCATCTAAACGCCAACGGTTTGATTCATATCGCAGGAGGAAAACTGTGGGCCTATGATGGGCTCATATGAAATTAACATAATGAGTGCTGCTCATAAATCTCATTGATTTCTTAGCCAAATATTAAAAAGCAAATGGCCAGACTTTGAAAAACGACAGCAATTGGTGAGATATTTCAATTCTCTGTATTCCCATTTCAATGATTATCAATAAATGAAATGCTCGAATAGGCTAAGCTACGTAAATAAGCTCGCATGGCACTGAAACACAACGAGTATCAAAGACACATACACTGGGAGACACTGGAAACTGTGCTCAGTAAAATTGACAAATCCGCAGTTTACATACACAACTGGAGACGAGCAGCCTGACAGCGCGGCGCATCGACACGATCATTAGCCGCAGCAAAGCAGCATTTTAAACACGTTTTAATAATCAGTTGCTGCACAGTTGTTGTTTTTATGAAAATCACTAATTGTGCCTGCAGACTGCGCGTGTCTCAAAGCCGTTTCCAGGCGCGTGCGACAGTGTGCGCGTGCGTTTTCGCGTGTTGCTGTAACCTCTGCGCGTATCTGTGCAGTGAGAGTGCAAGAAAAGTCTAAGCATGTGCCGTTTCACAGAGGAACAAGTGGGCTTATAACCACTGGCATATGTGCGCGCGTGCAGCAATGACAGAAGGGTCAAACCCCCGCGCGCGCCGGCCGTATTCATCTCTCTTTCGCGTGCCATCCATCTTTTCCAGTACCCTCACCCGGAGCCGCCGGTGCGCTGTCAGTGCCATGTCTCCTCGCTCCACGCAGTCAAGACCGTGCAGAAACACAGCAGTATTCATTAAACTGTTACTTACTGTGTATTCACGCGCCTGTCCCCCCTCTCTCCTTTCGGCCCTCCATTCTCTTCACATCATTCCCCTCGAGGTATCCTTTTTGCGGCTTCTCCGGGGAAAATACACCTAGAAATATATATATTCTACATGTATTCAATTTTCGCGAGCGCTCTCTCTCCACCTATCTCCCGCTCCCTCCTCTCTCTCTCTCTCTCTCTCTCTCTCTCTCTCCCACTTTCTCTCCCTCTTTCTCCGCTCTTTTGTTAAAATTCAGTATACGCCTTATTCAGCCGGCCGCCATTTTGAATCCAGAACGAGGCTTTGAGGGGAAACCGGAAATATCAACAACAGGACATGGCCGTGTGGACTAGCAATTTAACGTTTCTTCCTCCTCTTACGATCAACCTAGTGGAGTCATGGGCGGACAAAGACTCAAAAATTCCTAGGTCCGTCCTCCTGAAGGGATACAGCAATTGGATTGAGGGGTATATCCACGATGTTGAAGGTAAAATCTACTTTTTTGGCTTTCTTGTACACTTAGCGAGCTGACGGAGCTAACAGAGCTAACGTAAATATTGTCTGACGGGATTTAAAATTATGCTGAAACTATGTAACTTACCGATTGTATACGTGATGACAATATTAGCCCGTTTATAAACAGTTAACGGTAGTATTTGATGTATGTGATGCATGTGGTTTACAGTGAAGAGAAATGAAGCAGGATCTAGTGTTAGGGCCCGGTCCTTTCGCTCGATGCGAAAGAACGAGGTGCCTTACACCATGAAGGTATTCTGTATTGTTGTTTGCAATGTTCTGCACCCTCCAAGTTCAGGATGGGTTATATGAAGTTCATTTGCAATGTTCTGCACCCTCCAAGTTCAGGATGGGTCATATGAAGTTCAAAGTTTTAGTTCGTTTTTTCGACCTTTTGTGTTGGTTCGTGCCTAAATACCAGGTTTTTCGGGTATGACGAGTCATTACAGAGTCGAGTGTACAGTTGATATTAATATAGGTTATTGATATGGATATGTGGTTGTTCTAATGTGGTTTTTACAAGTATTATAAGTAAGTTAGAGGGAAAAAAAACAGGTTAAACTTGAATCGGCTACCATACTCCAAAACACAAACTATCAGCTGAACTGTTTTTCCCCCCCACACTTATTTTTACTAATATAAATGCATGTACTTGTATACATTTAAACAAACACATACAGTGTAATGTAAATTGTAAACCATTACCAGGGATGTAAACAGTAGCAACAGGCTGACATTTCCTGTTTTACTATTTTAATGTCTACATTAAAATGATAAAGCTCCACACATTTGATAGTAACGTTATGACAGTCATGTTAATAGAACTGCGTGCCTCCAACTGTTGTTTGGAAAACAAACAGGAAATGTTCATGGGTTAGTGACATAATAATTGTATTAATAACCTAAGTCATTACTCTGAAAAACTCTGATATTTGGCAAGTCCTGAAATGTACTGAAGGGGTGGATTCAAGAATCCATCCCTTCAGTGCTAATACTGACTTTGTTACTAACAATGTTTTTTACTGTTTTTTTTTGCAGGTGGATCTGTCTTCCGAAAGCCCATATATCCAAGACACCCACTGCACTTGTAAAGCAGGATTGGGGCACTGCAACCACCTACTGGGACTACTGTACACACTAGTTCACTACCTAAAAATGGGGCACAAATCTGTACCGCCCAGAACAAGTAAAACCTCATTGCCTCAAACATGGCATGTGCCATCAAGAGCATTAGGACTAAAGCCAAAGTCAATCAGCAGAGTATCAGTTTCCAAAGTAAAACCACCAAATGCAAATCCCCTAAGAGTTAACCGGACGAGTGCTGGAATTCTCCCAAATGTTTATTGCCCAGTTCCTCTTCCATTGCCCTGTAGTGAATTTGAAGATAACCTGAGGGAAAACCTAAAAGCATTAGGAAGCAGAAGCCACATGTTAAAATTATTAACAGCTGGAAAGCAACAGAAAGAACTGGTCTCCACAGCATTTGGTGAGCTACCTTTAGGGTCTGTTTTAACCTACCAGTTACCCCAGCAGACAGCATCCTTTGAAGAGCATCCTTCACTGCCTCTGCCTCCACAACCACTCTCATACACAACTGTTTTAAACCAGAGAGAACATGATTTCTATAGTGGTTTGATAATTACACCAGAGGAATCACTACATCTGGAAAGTGGAACCAGGGACCAAAGCAGCACCACTTGGCATCGACTACGTGCAGAGAGGATTACATCAACATCTTTCAAGCAAGTCTGTTCTAGAGTTAAAGACTTTGAAAAGTTAGCTGCTAACATGACTGGTAAACAAACAGTTCAAACAAAAGCAATGAAAAGAGGCATACAACTTGAACCTGTTGCTGCTGCAGAATATGAAAAACTTACTGGAAACAATCTGTTCCCTTGTGGCTTAATTATTAATCATCATGCCCCACACCTAGGAGCCTCTCCTGACAGGAAAGTAGTTGACCTGACAGCAGATCCAGTCCATAGACTTCTTGAGATCAAATGCCCAAACAAAGACAGTTTCAAAGACTGCTCATATTTGAGAAATTCAGCAGGGACCTACACTTTAAAAAAGACCCACGAATACTACTATCAAGTTGTTGGACAAATGGGGATTAGTGGGTTTACATGGTGTGATTTTTTTGTCAAATGTAAAAATGATAACCACATTGAACGCATCTATTTCAACAGAGATGAATGGGAGGAGATGAAGGGTAAACTTGATTTTTTCTTTTTCAGCTGTTTCTTACCTGCTTTGTGCAACAAGAGAGTGTAAACAGAATCAAAACAACCTGAACAATCCCTTTTAATGTAAAGTATATTGATGTATTCTTTGCTAAATACTCACCTTATGCTAGTAGCTTCTGACTGTTAAACAATTTTTTTACTAACAGTGTGTAAATGTTTAAATCTTTACAGTGTAAATGTGATCAAAAAATGAAACCGTTAAGTAGAATGCAGAAATGTTTTTTATTGTTTTAAAATATTTATATTTGCAATTTCAATATTCTTTAATATGATTTTATATAATTCTTTAATGCAAAAATGCTCATAGAGAAATGTCTTTACAAAGGGAAAATAAATAAATGAAAGGTAAACATACTCAGTTGAAATGTGTATTCTTTATGTAAACGTACAGGGATAGTTCACCCAAAAGTGAAAATTCTGTCATAATTTACTCACCTTCATGTTGTTCCAAACCTGTATGAGTGTCTTTCTTCTGCAGAACACAAAATAATATATTCTGAAGAATATAGGTAACTAAACATTTGATGGTCCCCATTGACTCCCATAGTAAGAAAGAAAAAAATAGTCAATGGGGTCCATCAACTGTTTGGTTACCTATATTCTTCAGAATATATTATTTTGTGTTCTGCAGAAGAAAGAAACTCATACAGGTTTGGAACAACATGAGGGTGAGTACATAATGACAGAATTTTTATTTTTGGGTGAACTATCTCTTTAAGAATTCTAAAAAAATGTGCATGGCACTAAAGAAAATTTAAAAGGAGGTGAACATTCTTTTTTTGAGTTGCCCATCCCTGCCTTAAAATGTTCACTCAAAACAATGGACCATGAAAATTTGTGAGTATAGCACACACTGTCCAGAGCTGATTTACAGAACCAGCCAATGACAGAGGAATCACCCGATCAAAAATGTGAAATTCCTTAATTCGTCGGATGGCCCGTTCAATGTGGATTCTCAGGCGAGCGATGTTTTGTGTGCGTGCAAGTTCCTCATTGTTAAACTGCCCACTTGGGCCAAGAAAAGGTGGAATAACTAGTGTGGCATGAATTTCATCCAGTAGGTCTTTGATTATAAACCCTTTGTCCACCATCACTGCATCACCCTCTTGCAGAAGATCTAGAACGCCAGATGACTTGGTTATCTCTTTATCAGAAATGCATCCAGTGTAAAGACTGCTAACAAAAGTCATGCTTCCATCAGGTGAAATTCCAACCAGTGACTTGAGTGTTGTTGTGCCTTTGTAGTGTGAATATGTTTCGGAGTTCAGTACCTTTGAGCTGGCTGTTTGGACTCGGATTTCAGTACAGTCTAAGATGACCCTGGTTTTGGGATAGAGAGACTTAAAATGTTCTGGCATTAGCTCATTAACTGCAGCTCTACTAGGCCATATTGGCAGACTCCCCAACATGAAATACAAATAATTTGCCCACGTAACACAGGTTCGACTAACTGTACTTTGTGAAACATTGAAACGAACAGCAAGGTCTTGTTCAAGAAGGCCCTGTCTAATGCGGCAAAGAAACATGAAAAACTGATTAAACAGTGAGAGATATTGTGCTTGGAATCCAAGCCTCAGTGTATGTTGGTTGGTTGCACTAATTCTTTGCACTTGAGCCCATGAGGCCATGCTCTCTGCTGTGGGCTGTAGAGCCAAGAAAACAGTTTTCAAAGTGTCATAGTCAGGGAATCCTGTGTAAAACTGGACGAGTTTTTGATTGTGCTGAACATTTTGTATACCAAACTGTTGGCTTTTGAGCATTTCATTTTCAGCAGATAAACGAGAAATTTCCTCCCGTGCCGCCAAAAGTTGCTCCTCAGAAGTCATGGACTCCACAGAGTAGTCGTGATCAGGATGAGGGATCTCTGTAGCATGACTGTGAGAGAGAGAGAGAGAGAGAGAGAGAGAGAGAGAGAGAGAGAGAGAGAGAGAGAGAGAGAGAGAGAGAGAGAGAGAATGAAAGTGAAATCTAATGATCTAGACTATATTTGTCCTGTTTATTGCTCACTTGATGCATTTATCTACACATTAATTTTCTAGGATAAATTTGTACTCACCATTCTTCATTGCTTGGTCCATAATTAGTAGAACTGCAGAGAACAGAAGAGAACATTAACATTAAGACCCGTAAATATAATGGCCTGGTTTCACAGCCAGGGTTTAAATTAAACCGTAGTTAAATTAGGACATTTAACTATATTTTATAAACGTGCCTTAGAAAAAACATTACTGCTGTGCATCTTGATTTCAGCTAAAACAGCTCAAACATGCATTTTAGCCTGAGACTAGGTTTAAGCCTTATCAATATAGCATAACTTAATTGTTTTATTTGAAATATACTGCTTATATACCACGTTTACTGACACAAAACTGATCAAAGAAATGCAATTTACATGTTAAAACCACTTAGTAGCAATTCACTCAGTTTCCCTATTTCTGCTTACCTTTCATCTTCCTCACGTTCTTCCTCTAAATTACATTTTCCTTGTCTAAAGCCGAACAGAAAAAGAAGCAGGATTAATTCCTAACAAAATAATATCTTGTACATGATTATGAGATTTTAGGCTAAGCTGTCACATTGATTAAATGATTGATTAAATCGTAAATAAAATGTTTATCTTAATCCCATAAAAGGCATGAACAGCAATAACGATTGTAACTAAATAGTCTTTTAACAAATTATTAAACAACTGTTGCTATATAATATCTTTGTAAAACATATCTTATCTACTTACGATCGCATGGATGTCCTTTCACGCGAATGTCGAGTCCAGGTAAACACTGACGGGACTGAACCGTCTTTTAGCTTCCTGATCCCAGTCAATGTTCTCGAAAAACTTTCCGGAGAAAAATGCTTGGAACACACTCTTGTGTTTTTTGTAATCTATACAAACAGGAGATATTTGCACTTAGTTGTTGTAAAATATAATGTTGTAGCAACTAGCAATGTATTAGTGTTTAACTTAAACAGAAATTAGCGATTAAGTTAGCCAACAGGCTAATATGCTGAACTGATATTATATAAACAATTCAGTAACTTAATCTTACCTGAAAATTAGGTCCAATGTCACGTCTGATTTTAATAATCCATGTTTTCCGAAGGTCTTTGTCCTGTGGGAATTTGTGAAAAGATGTGTTTTCTTTATTTTGACGGCTGAACGACCGACAATCCGGTACACAACAGTACGCCATTGCGAATGCTCTATCCCTCAAAGCCTCGTTCTGGATTCAAAATGGCGGCCGGCTGAATAAGGCGTATATGCGCCTCGTCACCTAGCAACCGTCAACCGTCAACCTCTCTCTCCCTCTCTCTCGCGCCTCCCGCCTCTCTCTCTCTCTCTCTCCATCACTAGCGACACGTGTTGAATGCTAAACTTAGCGGTGTGGAATAATATTAATAACTGGGTGGATCGAGGTCTCTTCCTCTGCCTCTCTCTCTCTCTCTCTCCCACTCCACACACACACTCACTCACTCTATCGCGCACACACACCTCCTCTTTTCGCTCGCGCATATCATCATGCAATATAAATATTTACTAGAGCCACTCAGTCCTCTGCATGCCCCCCGCAGCCCCCCTCCGTGTCTCTCTCCCCTCCCATCATCCCGTACTGCGAATCAATGGTGCCGTATCGCCACTTTTGCTTCTCCGTGCAAAACAGAGAGGTGTGCGTCCGTCACGCTGTCCGTCCGTTTCACTAGACACGCGTGTATCCAGCAAAGGCCTGGGGGGGGGGGGGGGGGGGGGGACGCACTGAGCGTGTGCGCGCGCGCGTGTGTGTGTTCTGGAGAGTGAGTTACCGTTTCTTAAAACCGGGAAAATGGATGGAGTAGCATGAGCTGCAGTATTATTGGAGTAGCTATCAACGTTAATGACCCCCCCCCCCCCCCCCCCCTTTTTTTTGGAGCTCTCTTTTTTATCTGAGGTCTACTGGATGTGGTCACTTGTAAATCGATTAATTAACCAATAACTCACACTGTGTTTCATTTAGTGAGCTCGGATGATAAATGGTCAATGTTTTTTTCAGAAGGTCACTCCTTACTGAATCCCAGCGTGACGCAGCGCTATTGATGAAATACCGTTCAGTCATTTAAAACGCTGTCGTTTCCATCCCTGCTCCTGGAGACCCCCCAACGCTACATATTTTGGATGTCTCCCTCATCTAACATAGCTACCCATTTAAAGTCTGCGTCCGAAAACCCAGGCAGCTGACTTGCCTCGCTGCCTTATCAGACAATGACTTGTAAGGCAGTTTGTGCATGGCACCTGACGAAACAGACTTCTAAGGCAGTGTAACAGTTTAATGATGTACAGCAAAACAGAGAGAGCTTTGGTGAGAACTAAACAAATATTTAACTACATTAGTAATTTCTCGCTAGAAATGACATCAGAAGTGGAAAATATTGTACGGGTCAAACTGACCATCAACCGTAACTTTCGGACGGCATATTTTTTTTCTAGCTCAACTGTCACCGAATAGAACGCACAGGATTGTGGGATATCAAAGGCAGCGAATGATACATTTATACTGCCTTCAAAAAAATCAATCAGATGAAGGTATCTCAGGAGACAGGAAGTGAAGCTAACAATAGATTTGGACGTGTCTTGATGCCTTCCTATCTTGAATGTCCTCCGAAGGCAGCATTTTCCAGGTTTCGGACACAGCCTTCGAGTACTCTACTAATGAGCTGACCAGTTTAATCAGGTGTGTTTGATTTGGGAGACAGCCAAAGTGAGTACTGTTGGGGGCCCTCCAGGAACAGGGTAGGGAACCTGCATTTTAAAGCAAACTACTGATCCGTTTCTTCATCTCCACTAAAGAAATCTACCAGCATTATGTTTGTGCATTGAATGTAGTGGATATAACAGTCCCACTCAAAACACTCACCCAAAACACTCACCCATTCAATGCCTGAGTTTAATGCAATGCAAGTTAATTCATATCTGCTTCATACTTAGTTATTATTATTATTATTAGGCCATTAATAGATCAGGGGGTGTATTCCAGAAAGCAGGTTATGTGACCCGGGTATGTTTAAGAGTAAGCAAGCGGATAACCTCAACTTTCGGTTCCAAAAACGGAGGTAACTTTCAGGGTATGTAAGTAGCCCGGAGCAGGTTATGTTCCAGGGTTTGTTTGCTTAAAGGCACACTGAAATCAAAATAGTTAGAAATCAAAGTTTTTTAGCTTTTAGTATGATTATGTTAGCCTTAAGGTTATGAATAAGCTGGTGTGTTCCAAAACAATGACAAAATTTGCATTTAGGAGATATAAGCATTCAAAACTTGCAGTCTCTCAGATTTTGATGACATCATCGCAGACTTCACCTTCTCATCAAATCTTCTGTCCAATCAAATGCTCTCTAGAATCTGAGCGTCCTGCCCCTACATTATACCCTGAAGCTGTGTCAAATCGGTGAGTTGTTCACACATTTACTAATTTCTACATGGTGAAAGGCACATCGTCGTGCACTATATATGCGATGGGAAACGATTCAGACAGTGTAAATATGCTTTCAGTTGAGGCGAATGAAGTCTGGATTCACGTTAGTTTCAAGCGCACCGCCGCAGCGCGCACACACACACACACACCAACGGCTCTGGTCTAAAGTTAGACTAGAGACAAGAGAGCGCAGCGCGGATCATATGCGCGAGTCTGCGCCAACAACAAAACATCGGACCCATTTAAATTCTGCACAGAATGCTGTATTTCAAAGCGATATGGAGGAGAATATGATGATAAACGGTTAGATATTAGGAGGACACTGGCTTTACCAAACAGAAAGGCTCTAGTCAAACTGTGGTATTAACGAAACGCCATTGGCTGTTACAAAAAAGGGGAGTAGCTGCTAACAGCTGGAGCCATTTCAGGGGAAATTCCGTCAACACATTGAATAATACTGCTCGTTTCAAGGCACTTCAGTGGGCCTTTAAGAAGTATTAAGATGCGTGTAATATAATTAATATAGTTAAATTAATATAACTAAATGTGTTATATAGTTTATAATACTATACATGGTTATAATATACAATATTATATATTAATTTGAAATAATTAAAATAAAAAATTATAACAAGGTAATGTTTAAATGTTAATTCAATTCAAATATATTTATTATTTATTTATTGTCATCTCACACATGGATCTGCATTCAATTAATTATCATCAAATAAACAATATAATCCTTATGCTCAGCGAATAAAGATTACTTATTAAACGAAGAGATTGAAAAAAATTATTGCACAACCACCAAATAGGGGGCGATGTGCACTAAGTAGGTTATGTAAATCGCCATTAAAAAAGAAGAAGAAGAGGAAGTAGAATGGCGTGCTTTTTTCAAAGGCCCTGTCCCAAATGGCACCCTAAACACTCACGGTCTTCCTCTGAGTCCGCACTTTCACGACGTAATGCCGCTTTGACTGCTGGGAAGAAGTCCGCTGCGTAACCCACACCAGTGCGGGCTCGGCAGAAGTGTCGACCTCAAAGGGGGCGCTCGCGAGTACCCTTCTGAGACCTAAAATGACAAATGGGACATCCTGCGGTCTCGCACAAGCAGCGGCCATTGTAAGTCCACAAGACCGAAAGTGCACATGAAGTGTGCCATTTGGGACAGGGGCTTAAGCCACGTTTCCACCGCAGGAACTTTCCCCAGGAACTTTGGGGTGGTACTCGGTGTGTTTTGACCGCAGGAACCAGGGTCTAAATGAAGTTCTGGGTAAATATTTCCCCCTCCGAGGTCCGAGCGGTCAATGTCCGTAATAGCTGATGATAATATACTTTGTCATATTTTAAATCTAGCTTTACGAGCTTTCAGAATACGCTTTAGTATCAGTGCTCGTCTCTTTTCCGCCGTTTTGTTAATGACCTCTTTAGTAAACCAATATATAACCAGCAAAAGCAGCGCTGCTTGCATCTCCTCCACTTGTTATTGTTGCAGACATGTGTCGCACAAAAATTATTACTGTCCGTCGCTGACTGGGAGGAGCAGTCGGACCGCGCGCAGTCCTACATCACCGGACTAATTTGCCTAATCTTCTCGGTACTTTAGACTGCAGTGGAAACGCAGACAGCAGCAGGTCTGGGGGGAAAAAGTTCCTGTAAAAAAAGTTCCTGGTACAAATTATTCCGGCTAATTTCGGTGGAAACGGGGCTTAATTTGCCTAATCTTCTCGGTACTTTAGACCGCAGTGGAAACGCAGACAGCAGCAGGTCTGGGGGAAAAAAGTTCCTGTAAAAAAAGTTCCTGGTACAAATTGTTCCGGGTAATTTCGGTGGAAACAGGGCTTTAGTGTCTGTTTCCATGTTGAATCATCGTTTCGTTGCTCTGTTGAGGATGTCTTGCCTGTTCACGGTTAACATACTCTGAGTTGTCTGAACTTACTCACGGACTCGTTTTTGGAACCAGCATATCTCGAGTAAGCAAGGTTTGGGTTAATCAACCAAGAGTTCAAGGTAGGCTAACCTTGCTTTCTTGCTTCAGGGGGCAGTTGTAAGTTATAGGATAAATTAGCACTAGATCACAACTTTAACTTACACACCGAAAATGTGAGGAATGCACTAGTTGAAACCTAACCAAATATAAACTAAATATTTATGAAAGACCAATTGTTGGAATAAAAATGGCAAATAGACTGGATTACATGAGCACACATTGTATTACCTGACACACTTCACTATATATATTTACACTTGTTTACATTCTTAAAAAGAGATTTAAATTTAAATATAGTTTTTTTTATGCATCTTATTTCAATGGACATTTATTACAGTTGACAGTTACGGGAGACATCAACCATCTATAACTGAAGAAATCAAATGAGCAGCTTTTTAAAATCATGAACACAAAATCGGGTGCCCATTGGACAAATAAATGTACATGTCATATTATGCAGCACATTACTTTATGGACAGCTTACAACCTAGTAGCCAAATCTTCTCTTAAAGTTATAGTTCACCCAAAAAATAAAAGTTTTGCCAGGTTTGGAACAACATTTGGGCCAGTGAGTATCTCTTTAAATTAGCAACAGATCTTTTTTTCTGTATTGTGACATACATCTGAGAGTACAGATTATCGGAAAAAATAATAAATGTAGGGGAGGACTGCTGATTGGATTTTGGGGCGTTGCATTCAAACGTGGAAGCTGATTAGCGTACGTTTGCAGGGGCAGGTTTAAAGGCACAATATGTAATTTTCGCCGCTGGAGGTCGCTTATTCAAAACAAAAACATAGCTTGACTGCATGAATGAGCGTGGAATCATGGGAGTTGTAGTCTTGACTTCACCTCCACAGCCAATGGAAAGGAATCTGATGGACTCGGGCAGAAATCATGTTCATGAATGAGAGTGGAATCATGGGAGTTGTAGTCTTGACTTCACCTCCACAACCAATGGAAAGGAATCTGATGGACTCGGGCAGAAATCATGTTCATGAATGAGCGTGGAATCATGGGAGTTGTAGTCTTGAATCTTTACCTCCACAGCCGATGGAAAGGAATCTGATGGACTCGGGCAGAAATCATGTTCATGAATGAGAGTGGAATCATGGGAGTTGTAGTCTTGACTCTTGACCTCCACAGCCGATGGAAAGGAATCTGATGGACTCAGGCAGAAATTATGTTCATGAATGAGCGTGGAATCACGGGACTTGTAGTCTTGACTCTTACCCTCCACAGCCAATGGAAAGGAATCTGATGGACTAGGGCAGAAATCATGTTCATGAATGAGCATGGAATCATGGGAGTTGTAGTCTTGACTCTTCACCTCCACAGCCGATGGAAAGGAATCTGATGGACTCGGGCAGAAATCATGTTCATGAATGAGCGTGGAATCATGGGAGTTGTAGTCTTGACTCTTGACCTCCACAGCCGATGGAAAGGAATCTGATGGACTCGGGCAGAAATCATGTTCATGAATGAGCGTGGAATCATGGGAGTTGTAGTCTTAACTTCACCTCCACAGCCGATGGAAAGGAATCTGATGGACTCAGGAAGAAATCATGTTCATGAATGAGCGAATGTATTAAACTTTGATTATTTTTGATTATATTTTAAGAACGTTGATTAACGTTACAGGGGTCTGAAGCAGGAAGCGCAGGGAGCCTTTTGGAGCGAATGCTAATGAGAGAGACCTGCACGAAACACCAGTCTTGGAGCTTTTATTATGCTTATGCTGCAGGGGTACACGCAGTGCTGTTTTAAACAATCATACTAAATACATTTGAGTGTGTTGAAAGTTATGTTATAACGTTACTCTGTGCATTCACTCAGTGGCTGGTATGAGAGATCGATATTAGAATATTATAAAGGATGACTAAATGACTGTTGCTAAATGACATGCAATTAATTTTAAAATATATTATATGATGGAGAAAGCTCTCCCTGATTATGCTATGTTAGCCACTTGACAAAATAGTGTTTAGTCCCTGAAGTGCAAACATGGTACTTCAAGAAATCAAGAAAACATGCGATTCATAAAATAAGACTAACCGTGTTGAGCTTTATAACAATGATTCGTTTTCTGTCGATAAATGTATCTAAACAGTTGGTCACTTCTCTAATAAAACACATGATATATTAAAGAGTCTTTATGAAAGTTAATATGGAAATCGAGGGAAACGCGGATATCACATCATTGACAGGCGACGCAAGGAAATGGTCCGTAACATTGGTTAAAATACCTGATTTCTCTGAATTTGTTGGAAATGTTTGGGATAATGTAAGTACACGGGTCAACAAATTACAGTGAGGAAAATAAGTATTTGAACACCCTGCTATTTTGCAAGTTCTCCCACTTAGAAATCAGGGAGGGGTCTGAAATTGTCATCGTAGGTGCATGTCCACTGTGAGAGACATAATCTATAAAAAAAATCCAGAAATCGCAATATATTATTTTTTAACTATTTATTTGTATGATACAGCTGCAAATAAGTATTTGAATACCTGTCTATCAGCTAGAATTCTGACCCTCAAAGACCTGTTAGTCTGCCTTTAAAAAATCCACCGCCACTCCATTTATTATCCTAAATTAGATGCACCTGTTTGAGATCATTAGCTGCATAAAGACACCTGTCCACCCCATACAATAAATAAGAATCCAACTACTAACATGGCCAAGACCAAAGAGCTGTCCAAAGACACTAGAGACAAAATTGTACACCTCCACAAGGCTGTAAAGGGCTACGGGGAAATTGCCAAGCAGCTTGGTGAAAAAAGGTCCACTGTTGGAGCAATCATTAGAAAATGGAAGAAGCTAAACATGACTGTCAATCTCCCTCGGACAATGGATCCATGCAAGATCTCACCTCGTGGGGTCTGAATAATCCTAAGAAAGGTGAGAAATCAGCCCAGAACTACATGGTAGGAGCTGATCAATGACCTGAAAAGAGTTTCCAAGATTACTGTTGGTAATACACTAAGACGTCATGGTTTGAAATCATGCATGGCACGGAAGGTTCCCCTGCTTAAATCAGCACATGTCAAGGCCCGTCTTAAGTTTGCCAATGACCATTTGGATGATCCAGAGAGGAGTCATGGGAGAAAGTCATGTGGTCAGATGAGACCAAAATATAACTTTTTGGTCATATTTCCACTAAACGTGTTTGGAGGAAGAAGAATGATGAGTACCATCCCAAGAACACCATCCCTACTGTGAAGCATGGGGGTGGTAGCATCATGCTTTGGGGGTGTTTTTCTGCTCATGGGACAGGGCGACTGCACTGTATTAAGGAGAGGATGACCGGGGCCATGTATTGCGAGATTTTGGGGAACAACCTCCTTCCCTCAGTTAGAGCATTGGGTCGAGGCTGGGTCTTCCAACATGACAATGACCCGAAGCACACAGCCAGGATAACCAAGGAGTGGCTCTAAGCATATCAAGGTTCTGGCGTGGCCTAGCCAGTCTCCAGACCTAAACCCAATAGAGAATCTTTAGAGGGAGTTCAAACTCTGTGTTTCTCAGCGACAGGCCAGAAACCTGATTGATCTAGAGAAGATCTGTGTGGAGGAGTGGGCCAAAATCCCTCCTGCATTGTGTGCAAACCTGGTGAAAAACTACAGGAATCGTTTGACCTCTGTAATTGCAAACAATGGCTACTGTACCAAATATTAACATTGATTTTCTCAGGTGTTCAAATACTTATTTGCAGCTGTATCATACAAATAAATAGTTAAAAAAAATCATACATTGTGATTTCTGGATTTAAAAAAAAAAAAAATGTATTATGTCTCTCACTGTGGACATGCACCTACGATGACAATTTCAGACACCTCCATGATTTCTAAGTGGGAGAACTTGCAAAATAGCAGGGTGTTCAAATACTTATTTTCCTCACTGTATATAACATTGTTCTAGTGGTTCATGGATGTTTTAATCAAAAAATCTTACATATTGTGCCTTTAAATGAACTAAATGATTGGAGAAATCCTGTATATGTCACTAGAGAGAGTTCTGTCGTTTTCACTGGAAAGTCCCATTATAACATTTTGATTAAACACAGGGGCGCCGATAGCAATTTTGGGCCCTATGAAAGAATATGAGGTTGGGCCCCCTACCGCACCCATTCCACACCAAACATACAAGCCAAGCTAGCTATCCAAAATCTAATCTAATACCGCTCAGCATAGCTCGCTCAGCCCAGAATGCCCTTTGTGATATGCTGGATGAAAATATGTGAAATAAATAGGGCTGTCCCTGACTAAAGTTTTTTCTATACTCAACTAGTAGTTCATTTAAGCCATTCGTCGACTATGCACTTTTATTAATTTAATTACAAAAATATATATACTGGAGAGAATTCTATACCATAGCCTAATGAGCGCTTGCATAATATATTACCCTATTGCTCACTCATAAAGCTTGCCACAGATAACAGGCAAAAGTAATGATTATGAATGTGTCAAAAATAGCAAGGAGACATTTGAATTGTTTATTAATAAAATTAATAAACACTAACGTTTTCTGTGTCAGTGTTGGCTGACGATGCGGAACCATCTCCGCAGTATAGGACGCACCAAGAGAGAAATGCACATTTCATTACATAATCAGAGTGTAGCCTATTTTTTTTTTTTTTTTTCGTTTTGAATAGTTTAGTTTAAAAGTAGACATTTCAAGCAACATATTTCTCATGTCTGTGAGACGCACTCCATTTCGTGCAATGCAATTAATCGCACCTGCGCTTCCATGTCTTGATAATATTGTCTGCTATATTTGCTTAATGTTTATTCAATCCAGGCAATTGGTTGATGAAACATTGATTACAATTAAGATACAACTTATATAAAACGAAACTCACTTTAAAGAAAGGCTATCTTCAAACCATAACTTAATGAAGTGGTCAAAATAATTTCTGACATGTCTTCCAACATATTGCACATCTTATGATGGTTTCTCTCTTACTCATGCTGTTCACTTTTCATAATCAACATAGATTAAATTAAAAAATAGCATTATAATATTTAAACCTAAATATGAAACTAAATTTTCTTAATGGCTACAAGTATAGTAGCCTATACAGTACAGACAAATTTCATGTTGGAAGATAGTTTTACTGGTGAGCTTCATGAGTGGAGCGTTTTGCCGGAAAAGCAGAAATAAGCTATAATTTAGTTTTATTTATAACTCTTTGGTAGATTATACATTTATAATTTGTATTACATTACTACTAGGCCTACTAATAAAACCGATCTCTGGGGGGCCCAAAAGTACATGGGCCCTTAGAATCGTCCTAACTTCCCCCCCTTAGTTGCGCCCCTGATTAAACATTACAAGGTAAAAATAGGGCTGGGTATTGACACAAATTTCACAATTCGATTCGATTCCGATTTACAAGCTTGCAATTCGATTAAATTCGTATGTAACCCTCGTTAGCTGAGGAGGGAACGGAGACGTAACGTCAGTGACTGACGAATGGGGTTTCGCTTAGAAGCCTATCAACTTCGAGATCTAGAAAACGCCCAATGGCAGTGCCAAAGCCATGGGCATACGGAATTTGCATAGCAGACTCCACCCCACCGCATGGGTATATAAGGAAATTAGCTGGCAATATCACATTATGTTACCTGCTGAGGAGCCAAGACTGAACTCCTGGCCGTTCCTGCGGTACAGCGGATGTGGCAGAGGGACGTTACGTCTCCGTTCCCTCCTCAGGGAACAAGGGTTACATACGTAACCGAGACGTTCCCTTTCGTTCAGTCACTCCGAGTAACGCCAGTGACTGACGAATGGGGTCCCAATAGAATCACGTCACTCGGCTATCTTCCAGTGCCCTGCGTAAGTGCGAGTGCCCTGTAGTAAGACTAGTACGTACGAAGGACTCCCACTTAGCACAGGATTACCAAGGTACACTGGGAAGCATATTCCAGGTGGAAGTATGCAGAACGCCTACCCGTAGGGAGGACTTAGAGTACACATATGACCCGCTGAGGGCTGCATATGGGTAACTATAGGGAACCAGCCGAAGGTGGATTTTTAACCCCAGGGTGGCAAGGGCTTGCCAAGGGAAAGACACCTGCTCAAGGAGGCTTACGGTGAAAATACACGTGTGGGGGTCGCCCAGAGGGGGAACCATGCACACGGAGGCACCTGGCCTGACACGATGGTCTGGGCTCATAGAGGGCAGACTTACTGGTGTCGGCGTAGACAGTGCTGGAGGAGCTCAGGGCTTCCGGGAAGCTCACCTGAGGAGAATATCGCACGTATCCAGTCCGTGGAGTGGAATGGCGAGCAAGCAAAGACACCTGAGCCTAGTCCATTACCGGCCACTAGTAGAGGAAAGAACAAAGTCGGACATGGGCTCCACTCGGAGATTGTAAAATCTGCCGAATGTATTCGGTGTCGCCCAGCCTGCAGCTCTGCAGATGTCTGTTAGCGAGGCGGCATGCGCTAAAGCCCAAGAGGAGGCAACACTCCGGGTGGAGTGAGCCCTGACCCCAAGGGGGCATGGACGACCCTGCTGCTGGTATGCCAAAACAATGGTGTCCACTATCCAGTGCGACAGCCTTTGCTTTGAGAGAGCCTTTCCCGGGTGCCATAGAGTGCCCCGTCTCTGAGAAAGGAGGTCCTTCCTCAGAGGAATAGGCCAGGGAGGGGCTGTCGCAAGGAGTAAGAGTTCGGGGAACCAGGTCCGGCCGTGCCAGTATGGGGCGACCAGAAGGACCTGCTCCTTGTTCTCCCTGATTTTGTACAATAGCTGTGCGAGAAGGCTCACTGGGGGAAACGCATACTTGCATAGGCCCTGCGGCCAGCTGTGCGCCAGTGCATCCGTGTCGAGCGTGCCCTCGATCAGGGAATAAAACAGGCTGCAGTGGGAAGAGTCGTGGGAGGCAAACAGATCTACCTGTGCGTGTGTGTCGCCAAACTGTTCCCAAATCAGCTGGACCGGCTGGGGATGGAGTCTCCATTCTCCAGGAAGTGGCTGAAACCGTGAAACCTCGTTGACTGCACGGTTCAGTTCCCCCGGGATATGGACAGCACGAAGGGACCTCAGATGCTTCTGAATCCATAGAACGAGATGGCGGGCGAGTTGAGACATACGGCGGGAGTGTAGACCCCCCTGGTGGTTGATGTACGCTACAGTGGCCGTGTTGTCTGTCCTGACTAGTACATGTTGACCCTTCAGCAACGCCCGGAAGCAGTGCAGGGCAAACCGTACTACCAGCAACTCGAGGCAATTGACATGCAGAAGGAGCTGGGGTCTTGTCCAGGAGCCCGCGGCAGCATGTCCATTGCACATGGCACCCCAGCCCATGGCAGAGACATCTGTTGATACAACAATATGCCTGGAAACTCGTTCTAAGGGCACACTGGCCCGTAGAAAACTGAGGTTTGACCACAGGGTGAGGGTCTGCAGTCAGGCCTGAGTCACTTGGACCCGGAGCGTGCCCGACCGCCATGCCCATCTCGGGACTCGATCGCGAAGCCAGTGCTGAAGCGGTCTCATATGAAGCAATCCGAGCGGCGTTACCGTGGCTGCAGATGCCATATGCCCCAGCAGCCTCTGAAATAGTTTCAGTGGATCCGCACTCTTGCTCTCGATTTGACGGAGGCAAGTCAGCAGTGACTGCGCGCGCTCGCTCGAAAGCTGAGCGTACATGGCGACCGAGTCGATGTCCATACCGAGAAAAGAGATCCTCTGCGCTGGCCAGAGTTTGCTCAAATCAATCAAAATCAAATCACTTTATTGTCACACAACCATATACACAAGTGCAACAGTAGGTGAAATTCTTAGGTGCAGTTCCAAGCAACATAGCAGTCATGACATTACATGAGACGTACAACATTTAAAGCAACATCAGATTACACATCTGATGCGCACACAATTACTCACTAAACATACATTAAAACAATATACATTAAGCTATAATAATAATAATAATAATAATAATATACAATGTACAGTATACAATATTAACAAATAGACATCCAAATGTACAATAGATACGCTATATGATAAATAAATGTGTATATAATGTGTGTGTATCTACAGTGGGTTGTGCTGAGTGATATTCTGTCCAGTATGTGTTATGATCCTGATGGATCAAGAGTTAAGGAGTCTAATTGCTTGTGGGAAGAAGCTGTTCTGGAGTTGGCTGGTGCGTGTTCTGATGCTGCGGTACCGCCTGCCTGATGGTAGCAGTGAGAGCAGCCCATGGCTCGGGTGGTTAGAGTCTCTGATGATCCTCTGAGCTCTTTTCACACACCGCCTGGCATAAATGTCCTGGAGGGAGGGAAGCTCACCTCCGATGATGCAGCTGGCCGTGCGCACTACCCTTTGCAGGGCTTTGCGGTTGCGGGTGGTACTGTTGCCGTACCAGGTGGTGATGCAGCCAGTCAGCAGGCTCTCTATGGTGCTGGTGTAGAACCGTGTGACGATGTGGTGGTTCATTCCAAACCTCCTCAGTCGTCGCAGGAAGAAAAGGTGCTGATGAGCCTTCTTCACAACGGCCTCAGTGTGGACGGACCATGAGAGTTCCTCTGTGATGTGGACACCGAGGAACTTGAAGCTGCTGACTCTCTCCACCGGTGCTCCATTGATGGTGATGGGGCAGTGTTCTTTCTCATTCCTCCTGAAGTCGACCACCAGCTCCATGGTCTTGCTGACGTTGAGGGAGAGGTTGTGCTCCTGACACCATCATGTCAGAGTGTGCACCTCCTCTCTGTAGGCTGTTTCATCATTGTCAGTGATGAGACCTACCACCGTCGTATCGTCAGCAAACTTGATGATGGTATTGGAGCTGTGGGTTGCCACACAGTCATGTGTGTACAAGGAGTACAGGAGTGGGCTGAGAACACAGCCCTGAGGGGCTCCAGTGTTGAGAGTCAGTGACGAGGAGATGGTGCTGCCCATTCTGACCACCTGGCGTCTGTTTGACAGGAAGTCCAGGATCCAGCTGCATAACAAGCTTTTTAAGCCCGGAGTTTCACGTCAAGTATGGAGGGCACAATGGTGTTGAATGCTGAGCTGTAGTCTACAAACAGCATTCTCACATATGTGTTCCTATTTTCCAGGTGGGAGAGAGCAGTGTATATTGTAGATGAAATGGCATCATCAGTGGAGCGGTTTTTGCGGTATGCAAACTGCAGTGGGTCCAGTGAGGGGTCAGAGCAACAGGACGCCAGTCGTTTAAGCAGATGATTTTTGATTGCTTCGGTACAGGCACAATGGTGGACGTTTTGAAGCATGTGGGGACCACAGACAGGGAGAGGGACAGGTTAAAAATGTCCGTAAAAACTCCAGCCAGTTGGTTCGCACACGCTCTGATGACGCGGCCCGGAATGCCGTCTGGACCCGCGGCTTTACGGATGTTCACCCGCCGGAAGGATCGGGTTACATCCGCTACAAATACGGAGAGTGTACCAACCTTTGCATCTTTGCCACGAGTTCTCTCTCCCCGAGGGTGGTGTTAGTTGCCTCAAAGCGAGCATAGAAGGTGTTTAGCTCGTCCGGGAGAGAGGCAGCGGTGTTCACGGTGGAGTTTGTGTTCCCTTTATAGTCCGTGATGGTGTTAATTCCCTGCCACATGCTTCTAGAGTCGGTGGTGTTGAACTGTCCTTCAATCTTGTCCCTGTACTGGCGTTTTGCTGCTCTGATAGTTTTCCGGAGGGCATAACTTGCATAACAAGCAAGTTATGCTCCTCCGTATTACCGGAGTTAAAAGTGAAGCTTTTACATCCCCATTTAGCCTACCCGTAGGAAACATCCCCATTTAGCCACGGCTTCTGGTTAGGGTACAGCCGTATTGTTTTGGTCGGAACAACGTCTTCTACACACTTCCTGATGAAACACGTCACGTTATCAGCGTAGACCTCGATGTCGTCATCAGAGGCCGACTGGAACATCTCCCAGTCCGCGTGATCAAAACAGTCTTGTAGCATAGAGTCTGATTGGTCCGACCAGCACTGGATCGTTCTGAGGGCGGGTGCTTCCTGTTTCAGTCTCTGTCTGTAAGCGGGCAGAAGGAGAACGGAAGAGTAGTCCGATTTCCCAAATGGTGGGCGCGGGAGGGATTTGTAGCCATCCTGGAAGGGAGAGTAACAGTGATCCAAAACTCAGTTCCCTCGTGTGTTGAAGCTAACATGTTGATGGTATTTAGGTGCAATACGTTTGAAGTTGGCTTTGTTAAAGTCCCCGGTCACAATAAACGCAGCCTCAGGATGTGCGATTTCCTGCTCACTTACTGTCCTATACAGTTCCTTTAGTGCCCGGTCTGTGTCGGCTTGTGGGGGAATATACACAGCTGTGATGATGACCGCTGTGAATTCCCTCGGTAGCCAGAATGGTCGACACAGAACGATGAGAAATTCCAGATCAGGAGAACAGAAAGACTTGATAGAATGTACGCTCCTCTGATCACACCAGGATCTGTTGATCATAAAACATAGACCCCCGTCTTTGCTTTTCCCTGAGAGTTCTTTTCCTCTGTCCATTCGATGCACGGAGAACCCCGTGGTTTTCGATGGCCAATCTGGAATCTCAGCAGACATCCAAGTTTCTGTAAGGCAGATAATGCAGCAGTCCCTCGTCTCTCGTTGGAAAGAGATCTGTGCTCTCAGCTCGCAGAGTTTGTTGTCCAGAGACTGAACATTAGCCAGTAAAATACTGGGAAGCGGGGGTCGGTTTGCGCGGCGTCTTACTCTGATGAGCACGCCGGCTCTTCTTCCCCTTCTCCGGCTGCGTTTCCGCGGTCGGGCTGCCCAGATAAAGGGCTCTGCTGCCGTTTTTGAAAACAGCGGGTCGTCATTGAAGAATTTAAAGTCCGGTTTTCGGTGTGAAATTGCCGAACCAATGTCCAAAAGTGACTGTCTGTCGTACACAGTAAGGCAGACAGCATCCAAGACAAAAAACACAAGAACTGTAAACAGAACAAACAAAAAACTACAATGTTGTGACGGAGCTCGCAGAGCAGCAGCAGCCCTCGGCGCCATCTTGAGCATTTCTCCCAGTTGACCCGAAGGCCCAGACGGGCTAAGTGTTGGAGCACTAAATCCAAAATGAGCCAGTCGTCGAGGTAGTTCAGGATGCGAACCCCGTGCTGCCTGAGTGGCGCAAGGGCTGCCTCGACAATCTTTGTGAAGACGCGAGGGGACAGAGATAGCCCGAATGGGAGGACAGCGTACTGATATGCCCACCCCTCGAAAGCAAACCGCAGGAATGGTCTGTGTCGAGGAAGAATGGAGACATGGAAGTAGGCGTCCTTCAGGTCGATCGCTGCAAACCAATCGGCTGGGCGAACGCAATCGAAAAGGCGTTTCGCTGTCAACATCCTGAACGTAAGCCTGTGAAGTGATCGGTTCAGGACACGCAGGTCCAGGATTGGTCGTAACCCACCGGTTTTCTTGGGTACAATGATGTAGGGGCTGTAGAAGCCGGACTTCATTTCGGCTGGAGGGACAGGAAAGGGAAAGTATATTACACTCAATTATGTTTTTTTTAATATAATAATAAAGTTATAATATTAACTTTACATTTACATAATCATATTTCTACTCCAAATAATTTAATATAAACATTTAAATGGTGGCTTTCATAAAAACTTGACAGATTTATTTATACATGCATTAAATATTAAAGAACATAAAAAATATAATGAATATGTAATATGTGGCATATATTTAGCAAAATACTCCTCTCTAAAGTTAATTTTTCTAGTTGACTAAATGGACACTGGATATGTTTTTATCTGAGCTAGGTAGCCTAAATGTGATATTACATGACATTGTTTACAAGCCGTTTTACTAACGTCTGAAAAATGAGAATAGATTAAAATCGAGAAATCAATATTTTTTTCCCAGTCCTAGTAAAAACAGTAAAAAAAATCTACATATGCATAAATTAATTGTTCACATTTATATCTATAACATTTAGAAAATATATAGGGTGAATTTCAATTTCATGCTGACTGCAAGACTTAGGCGAAAGTATACTTCGTTTTTTACCCATATGCAGGCGAATGCGCACAGTCAAACGCACAGCCTTGCAAAGTATACTTCTTTTGCCTCGTACGCGTACACAGGCGTTCGACACATGCTCAGTTGTGAGCAATCTCTCGCCATGAGTTACAACCCATGTAAATACTGCAAAAAAATTAAAATGCGCATGTGCATGATGACAAAGTACATGCAGTTACAAAAATCCGGCGTTACGCGTACAGTACGTGCATACTCTTCTGATGACGAAATTTGCGTCACGTGCACTGACCCTCGCGTAAAAAGTGAAGTATACTTTGGACTTTAATTGTGCAACCAAATGAAGTACAGACATAGTTACAAACTTACAGTAGCTACTAAGCCATTAGTGTACACTTTACATCCCAATTTAAAGGGAATGTTCACCCAAAAACTTAAATTCCATCATGATATACTTACCCTCATAATGTTCTAAACCTGCATGACTTATTTCTGTGGAAAATTTCCAATGAAAGTAAAGTCAAGTCAAAAGTCAATACAACATTAGACCCCATTGAAAATTCAGCTGATTTTTCCCTAGAAGAAAGAAAGCCATACAGATTTGGAACAATGTGTGGGTGAGTAAATCATTGAGAAATTGTGAATCAAAAATGAAATTATTTTTGGGTGAACTATCCCTTTAAGTAAGAACATACAAATGGACCGGTTCAACCTACCCAGGTCATCACAATGATTTTTGTGAGAGACTGTGGTGTTCTAGTTGTCAGTTTGCACATACACATATATCAATCATCGTTCTGATTCTCATTGGCCAGCAACAGATGGCAGTTGAATGGTTCGCAACATAAACTGTCAAATCGAATGAGTGTGATTTTGAAGTGAGGGCATGTTAACAAGTTTCATTCAGTGGAATTTATATTCACACCCTTTTCACCCTCTTTCTCTCTCTCGGTCTCACTCTTTGTATATGTGTCCTGTTGTTTGAGTTACAGCTCAGAGCACAACAGATGAGTAAACATTGATAGTCACAAGTAAATCCCATCAAATCAGATTGGGGAATGCAAAGGCTACGCTCCCTCCTGCCCTCGCTCTCGGCTCGTCTTTTTCTCTCTCTGTTGGTGTTTCTTTCATTCTCTCTTCCACTACTCACAAAGTCTGATTAGAGTTGATAAAGAAAAATCCCATTTAATCAAGTAAATAGTAGGTGGAGGAATTGAGCAGCAATCCTAGAGGCACGCATAAGGCCTTGGCCTTATAGGAATCATACTGAAGGCTCGTAAGGCCTTGGGATAATAATATGGACTACGACATGGCATCTGGTATTAGTGTCGGATAAAACAAGCAGACGTGAGGGAGATGTGCAGAAGAAGCTAATAGGAGAACTAAAGAGAGAGAGAGAGAATGCCTGAGGGAAGATGGAGAGAGTGAGAGCCCTATTCAGCAGTGCCACACAGACTTTCCTTTCGCACTGGGAGACCTCGACGACGATTGAATTTTTTCTCTGTCCGAGCTGTAATAGAAAATAACCAAGTACTTTTGCGCAATAGCTGTCAGCGACCTTCTGAGAAGAATAGGGCTAATCCTTTACGGTGGCCTCGCAGAACGGCTCCGTTCAAATCCCCTACATTTAATTTCTTGAATACATTTTCTTCCTCTTAAAGATAATTTTTTTCCCCTCACATTGAGACTGAACCCTGTCTTTGACTGGGCCTGTGTTAAACGTACAAAGAAAAAGCTACAAAATGTCATTTTCACATTCATTTTCACAGGCGGTAAACTGATGGGCATTGTAATCCCGAGCTAATTATCGCAACAAGCACAAATGTACATCACCGTTTTTCAAGTATCCACATTTGTGAATATCTAAAGAATTTGCATGAATAATTCTTTAAGACTCCTCGCTTGTGTTGATACAGTATAGTTGAAGGGTTCAGAAGTAACTGATGCAAGTCACAAGAGCCTTCAGTCCCCAAGGTCATTTCTCTGATCACTTATAATTCCATTTAAACAGCATTACTCTCCATGAACAGCTTCATCCATGGCTAATGATGGCATGATGCTGCATGTTTCAAGATCCTTCTTTCTCTTTCTCGAGAGGCATTCAACAGGGTCGGATAGAGATTCGATGAAAAGATTGGAAAGCCCTTCATCATCCAGAACACCAGGGGTTTGGGCTTTATCCCAGTTTGTGCCAAGTTCTCAGATATATCGGTTAAAAGGCCCAAACAATCAGTGCTCTAAGCTGTCTAAAGATGCAGAACCCCAGCCATTATGAAGTGCACATTGTTCTATCTGCTCTACTTTATGTTTAAGGAATATTCTGGGTTCAGTACTAGTTAAGCTTAATCGACAGCTTTTGTGGCATAATGCTGATTAACACAAAAATGAATTTCCACTTGGGGAAACTTACAATAGAAATGAATGAGGCCAATCCGTAAATATTAAAACACCCACTGTTTCAAAAAAATAGCAACAGAACAATATGTGATAACATGATTTCGATGTATGCGCGTGGAGGGGTGATCCTTTTTTGTATGAAGTTTTACAGCTAAAAAGAAAAAGTTTTGGGACGTCTGCCTGTACATGCACATGAACTTTAATGACATCCCATTCTTAATCCGTAGGGTTTAATATGGAGTTGGCCCACCCTTTGCAGCTATAACAGCTTCATGAAGTCTGTAACTATTGACAGAAAGTTGCCGACTTCTGCGCACCTCAGCATGCGGTGACCCCACTCTATGATTTTACTTGGCCTACCACTTCGTGGCTGAGTAGCTGTTGTTCCCAATTGCTTCTACTTTGTTATAATACCACTAACAGTTGACCGTGGAATATTTAGTAGTGAGGAAATGTCACAAATGTTCTTATTGCACAGATGGAAACCTATCACGGTACCAAGCTTGAATTTACTGAGCTCCTGAGAGCGACCCATTCTTTCAGAAATGTTTGTAGAAGCAGTCTGCATGCCTAGGTGCTTGATTTTATACACATGTGGCCATGGAAGTGATTGGAACATCTGAATTCAATGATTTGGAGGGGTGTCCCAATAATTTTGGCAATATAGTGTATGTCATAACAATAATTATTGTACATGCTTTTATAAGAAAAGCTTCACATTTCTTTTTAATCTTTGGCCTCATTCACTTCAATTGCAAGCGCCTCAATGTTACCTTGATTTTTTTTAAAAGAAAACAAGGGATGAGTTGACTGATTGAACTTAACCTCACTACTTCAATGCAATGTTTTCAAAAGGCCCACATCTTAAAAACTAATCAACAACAAGTGAACCAAGACAGAACAAAGTCTCCGCCCTGCATTTTTTATTTTTTGATAAGCCGTTACACTCAGATGAATGTCAAAATGCAAAAGAAAAGATGTCGCTACTTACAGTTAATCTCAACTTCTCTGCATCTACCAAGAAATTGAATGTTTTCATTGTATTAAATGTTGTAAACATATTGTAATCCAAAATGCTGCACAAACTGAAAACACAAAATGTGTAGCTACAAAATAAAAATAAATGTAAAAAAAAAACTTGGCCACTCTGAGTGCCACCCGCAGTTCTAAACTATTGCCAATCTCTGAGGTGGGACCTTCCAAAAAACAAAAACAAAATGATATATATATAAAACATATAACCTGCTTGGTTACAGTATATTGGAAAGGGGAGCATTGTCAAGAAATGACAGTCCAAGAGATTAATTTGCATTTTTGCAGGGGTGAAAGTAATACAGAGAAAGAACTTACAATTGTCAAACCAGTTTCATTTCATTATTGTTTTATTATAATGGTAATCCAGTGCTGGAATGCAAACCAACAAGAACTTTTTACATCCACAGCAATGTTTGTAAGAAAAACACCATATTACATCCATACTAACTTTGTCCTGCTGATCTCTACTATTAATCTATCCTTTGCCCTACACAAAAAACAAGGAATGAGAGCAGCAGATGTAGAGACGTTATAGTGTCATAGATGTAAAAAATACATTGTAAATAAAGATCAAAAAAGTCTGCACACTCCACTGACACAGTCGCTCAACCAGCTCTCACAGATTCATTCAGATCACAGCAGGCTAGTTTGTGTTCAGTTCTCCCTCGTTCCCCCTCAGTTTTCTTTTTCATGGTTTCCATTCTACACTACTACACACAGGCCACTGGTATCTCTACCCAAAATAAGACATATTGACTCTGCTGCTGCCTACAAGATGACAGGGTTTAGTTTAGCCTGATCCGGTTAAGCTGATAAAACAATTGAACAGAACAGAAACCGAGAGACATTACCATCCGCTCAGAAGCTGAGCCGGTTCCTTTTGTTTGAGGATTGAAGGTGTAAAACTATTGTGCTTCGAGAAGACAACATAGTTATGCTAAGTAAAGAAAGCAGGGCAGTTTACAGTGAAACCAAAATCACCAGAGCAGAAAACTATTATGCTTTGCTGGGGGCGTTCAAACTGCAAATGGGGTCTGGATCTGCTGAGTGAGGGTATGGTGGGGGAGATGAGAAATTTCATAGACTTCCTCCTGTAATGCTTAATTACCTCTCTCCTGTACTTGAGGTAATCTTTAATCAGATGAGCACCATGGACTCCAAGTGGGTGTGTGAGTGCCCTGCAGCCGCCTCTGAGAAAATTCACGCACACACAGGTTTGTTTTTCCACCATAGTGGGAAATTTCCACAGACTTCTATTGTGTTTTTTTACTGAGCTAATTATATTTTGATTACATATTCACTACTCATAAATCCACTCCTTAACTTTTATACCATTTGCAATTTTCCAATTTTCATTTAATGACTAAAATTTCACGTGGCATATAGCAATCAAGCAAATAGTAGTACAACTTTTTCCTATTATTAATTCATTAATAATCAGTACAATTTTTTTTTGGGGGGGGGGGGGGGGGGGTCGCAAGACATTTAAAAGGTCAAATTATCTGATAGTAATTGAAATTGACACAATCATGTCCTCTTTATGACTTCTTATTTTCACTTAATAAAGCTTTTTTCTTCTTTACAATATCATGACAGTTGTACCACACTAACATCATTGACTTATGCCCCAAAAATATCAAAATAATTTAAATAAATTTTTAACTCATAAAGTTTGTGATGTGTAAGAAGATGTGATGTGTTTTTGAAAGAAGTCTCAATTTATTTGATCAATAATAATAATTAAAATACATTTTACAATTTAAAGTACCAGTTTTCTATTTTAATATATTTTATTGCACCGATGCCATTTTTTAAGGACCGAGTACGAGTAACAATTTTTTTTTTCTGGTACTCGCTGATACCAATACCTATACCTATACATTTATTAATTCCTTTTTTCCTTTTCTTTTTTTGGTGATGTGGCAGTTTTCCAAGCACAACACAGTGAGACTAATGAATAATATTATTACTTATTATTATTGAATGAAAAGAGTATTATTTTATGTGCTTATCACAAATTTCAGTGTCCAATAACCTTCAAAGAACATAATTACCATTGTCATAAAAATGTTTTTTTTTTTTTTTTTAAAGCATGCAGTTCGCAATGTGTGGGTTGTTGTCATTAATTTTGAAGTATTTCCACACCCCTGAGGCTGACATTGTGTCTGCTGCTGCCGGCGGTGTCTCTGTGCATGGAAAATTTTGTCAGTTAGGTATCAATCTTTGGTATTGGGAGTACCTGGATGCCAGCTGAATTTAGCCCTGCCCACAGCATTTGAGTTCGGGAAATTCGGTCTGGACTTGATCCGTTGTGGATAGGGTTGGGTACCCGATACCTGAAATTCGGTACCGGTACCCAACGGTACCTTTTTTCGGTACTTTAGGGATTTACATCAATACCGGTAACTATAAAATAACCTATAAGTCATTTATAGAAGTGTTATTGACATTATGCCAGAGCTGCCCTGGTGTCTGTCTGCCATTGTCTGTGATGTTTGTTCAGGTGCTGGTCATATAATTAGAATATCTTAAAAAAGTTGATTTATTTCACTAATTCCATTCAAAAAGTGAAACTTGTATATTATATTCATTCATTACACACAGACTGATATATTTTAAATGTTTATTTCTTTTAGTTTTGATGATTATAACTGACAACTACGGAAAAATATTAAAATATTAAAGAATATTACTTAAGACTAGGGCTGCAGTTATCGATTCTTTTTGTAATCGATTAATCTAGCACTTAATCGGTCGATTAATCAGATAAAAAAATTGTGTTTTTAAACAACCAAAACAAATAATGCATAAAGAAAATGAAGAGGAAAAGCAATTTAATTTATTAATATGCACAACAGGTTTCATGCTGTAATCTAGCCCTGACATCAAAGTAAATATCTGTTTTATGTAGATTTCTACACCTGCAGTATTTACCATTAGGCTACTAACAAATAATATATCATTTCTGGGGTGAGCCTATTTGCTGTGTGTGTGTGTGTGTGTGTGTGTGTGTGTGTGTGTGTGTGTGTGTGTGTGTGTGTGTGTGTGTGTGTGTGTGTGTGTGTGTGTGTGTGTGTGTGTGTGTGTGTGTGTGTGTGTGCAACTCTCTTGCAATTGAACGTTCATACGTTTACTACTTAAAAACATCAAAGCTAAACATCATATCTAGTCAAACCGTATCACGACATCGCTACAAATACAGTATGGGATTAAAATCAGCGAACATCAATGTATAGGCTTAGGCTACGTTACCATTGAAGTCGTACTGCTGTGGAGTGCCAGGTCTACTTTGCAGTAGACACACTTTGCACCTTGTTCTCTTCTTTTTTAAGAATGTAATGATCTCAAACTTTAGACATTCTCTGCCATTTATGGACATCTTTACTCTCCTCCATCGTGCCAACTAAATTCAAAATGTATCACGCGCTATGGTGTGCTTCCTGAACTTTGAACAGCAGTCCGTGTGAATCAGATCCCTGCGCGTATAGTGCGTGTCATAGGAATTTAACGAGGCTTTGAGGAAGAATTTTTGCCTCTAGGAATTTTTGTAATCGAGTTAATCGAGTAACTCGATGAATCGTTTCAGCCCTACTTAAGACCAATACAAAGAAAGGGTTTTTAGAAATCTTGGCCAACTGAAAAGTATGAACATGAAAAGTATGAGCATGTCCTTTTGCCTGAATTACTGCAGCAATGCGGCGTGGCATGGAGTCGATCAGTCTGTGGCACTGCTCAGGTGTTATGAGAGCCCAGGTTGCTCTGATAGTGGCCTTCAGCTCTTCTGCATTGTTGTGTCTGGCATATCGCATCTTCCTCTTCACAATACCTCATAGGTTTTCTATGGGGTTAAGGTCAGGCAAGTTTGCTGGCCAATTAAGAACAGGGATACCCATGGTCCTTAAACCAGGTACAGGTTGCTTTGGCACTGTGTGCAGGTGCCAAGTCCTGTTGGAAAATGAAATCTGCATCTCCATAAAGTTAGTCAGCAGTAGGAAGCATGAAGTGCTCTAAAACTTCCTGGTATACGGCTGCGTTGACCTTGGACCTCAGAAAACACAGTGGACCAACACCAGCAGATGACATGGCACCCCAAACCATCACTGACTGTGGAAACTTTACACTGGACCTCAAGCAACGTGGATTGTGTGCCTCTCCTCTCTTCCTCCAGACTCTGGGACCCTGATTTCCAAAGGAAATGCTAAATTTACTTTCATAAGAGAACATAACTTTGGACCACTTTTTTTCCTTTTTGTCTTTAGCACAGGTGAGACGCTTCTGACGGTATCTGTTGTTCAAGAGTGGCTTGACACAAGGAATGCGACAGCTGAGACCCATGTCTTGCATACGTCTGTGCGTAATGGTTCTTGAAGCACTGACTCCAGCTGCAGTCCACTCTTTGTGAATCTCCCCCACATTTCTGAATGGGTTTTGTTTCACAATCCTCTCCAGGGTGCAGTTATCCCTATTGCTTGTACACTTTTTTCTACCACATCTTTTCCTTCCCTTCGCCTCTCTATTAATGTGCTTGGACACAGAGCTCTGTGAACAGCCAGCCTTTTTTGCAATGACCTTTTGTGCCTTGCCCTCCTTGTGCAAGGTGTCAATTGTCGTCTTTTGGACAACTGTCAAGTCAGCAGTCTTCTCCATGATTGTGTAGCCTACAGAACTAGACTGAGAGACCATTTAAAGGCCTTTGCAGGTGTTGTGTCCGTGACTATACACTCACCTAAAGGATTATTAGGAACACCTGTTCAATTTCTCATTAATGCAATTATCTAATCAACCAATCACATGGCAGTTGCTTCAATGCATTTAGGGGTGTGGTCCTGGTCAAGACAATCTCCTGAACTCCAAACTGAATGTCAGAATGGGAAAGAAAGGCGATTTAAGCAATTTTGGGCTTGGCATGGTTGTTAGTGCCAGACGGGTCTGTCTGAGTATTTCACAATCTGCTCAGTTACTGGGATTTTCACGCACAACCATTTCTAGGGTTTACAAAGAATGGTGTGAAAAAGGAGAAACATCCAGTATGCTGCAGTCCTGTGGGCGAAAATGCCTTGTTGATGCTAGAGGTCAGAGGAGAATGGGCCGACTGATTCAAGCTGATAGAAGAGCAACTTTGACTGAAATAACCACTCGTTACAACCGAGGTATGCAGCAAAACATTTGTGAAGCCACAACACGCACAACCTTGAGGCGGATGGGCTACAACAGCAGAAGACCCCACCGGGTACCACTCATCTCCACTACAAATAGGAAAAAGAGGCTACAATTTGCATGAGCTCACCAAAACTGGACAGTTGAAGACTGGAAAAATGTTGCCTGGTCTGATGAGTCTCGATTTCTGTTGAGACATTCAGATGGTAGAGTCAGAATTTGGCATAAACAGAATGAGAACATGGATCCATCATGCCTTGTTACCACTGTGCAGGCTGGTGGTGGTGGTGTAATGGTGTGGGGGATGTTTTCTTGGCACACTTTAGGCCCCTTAGTGCCAATTGGGAATTGTTTAAATGCCACGGCCTACCTGAGCATTGTTTCTGACCATGTCCATCCCTTTATGACCACCATGTACCCATCCTCTGATGGCTACTTCCAGCAGGATAATGCACCATGTCACAAAGCTCGAATCATTTCAAATTGGTTTCTTGAACATGAAAATGAGTTCACTGTACTAAAATGGCCTCCACAGTCACCAGATCTCAACCCAGTAGAGCATATTTGAGATGTGGTGGAACGGGAGCTTCATGTCCTGGATGTGCATCCCACAAATCTCCATCAACTGCAAGATGCTATCCTATCAATATGGGCCAACATTTCTAAAGAATGCTTTCAGCACCTTGTTGAATCAATGCCACGTAGAATTAAGGCAGTTCTGAAGGCGAAAGGGGGTCAAACACAGTATTAGTATGGTGTTCCTAATAATCCTTTAGGTGAGTGTATAACAAAACGAAACATAAAAAAACCTGGCCTCTTTTCGTTTACATTAAAAAATTAAATTAAAAAACATTAATATGTGTGCATATATAGGCTATGATTATCACTGTAATAAAATTAAATATGACATAAAACACAACCCAGTCTCTTTTTGTTAAATGTCAGTTTATGTGTGATCAATAGCCATTATAAAAGTATAAGTAAAAGTTATAAGAAGCTATACAATAAATAAAGCAATTCAGTCAAACAAAGTCAGTGCTAGGAGACTACAACAGTAAAGTTTAATAGCTTAAAAATATAAAGTTATGAAACTTCACTTTGCCCTCAGACAAAATGATCTGTCAGGGAACAAATTATAGATTAATGAGAGCAAAGATCAGCCGTTAGATCTACACAAGACAAATCACATCTTATGTTTAACCACTACAGAGACATCAGAGCCAGCGGCAGACGGCAGAAGGACTAGCAGAGGTAAGGCTGCTCTCGGCGGGGTTAATAAGAGCTTAGCACCGCTGATCCACTGGAGTTCACAACTCCGAAAACGGCAGATCAAATTTTCAAAAAGGCACTCTCTTTATAAATAAACCACAGATTTCAGCTTTAAACAACTACATTCTTGCCTGAAAAGGACTTAAAACTATATTTTGTGAAACATTAACACTACCAGAGGGCTCTCGCTAAGACCCATTCGTTAGTCACCAAAGGGGCAAGCTGGTATATCAGACTTTTGCCGAATCCAGTCGGTAAGACAGCGATAACATCTTTTTTAGATATGGAGGATTCGAGTGTTGTTCCTTGCTCGGGTTTTAGCGAAAAAGGAAAAGTTTAAATCGCTTAAAACAGACGCGATAGCTGATTCGAACGAGTGATGTTCCACAGCGGCATCCATCTTTGTAATGTACAAAATCTCCTATACCGTCGCTGCGATGTCGTCATCGTGTAAAGCCCGCCCCAACATTTCTTATTGGTGCCGCGAATTCGACGGATTAGAAATGGGCTTGAATGGGCTCTTTGCCAGACTACTTGCAGAGCAAATCTAAATTTGCCAGAAGTAGTCTGGGTTTTCCCAGGCTACAATGGAGCAGTATCAGACTCATATTCTGACTAGAATCAGTCATTTGAATCCCTAATTTTAAAATGTAATTTATTGTTGTGATGAATTTTTAGTGCCACATGATATTTCAGAAATCATTCTAATATGCTCAATAAACATGTCTTATTATGTTGAAAACAGTTGTGCTGCTGATATTTTTGTGAAAACCATGATACATTTTTTTCTGGATTTTTTGATGAATATAAAGTTCAAAAGTAAAACATTTATTTGAAATATCAAGCTTTTGTTACATTATAAATGTCTTTACAGTCACTTTTGATCAATTTTAACGGTTCAACGTGTCCTTGCAGAAAAAAAGCCTTCAACCTAAACTTTTGAACGATAGTGTAAACTTGTGAATCTGGCAAAAAGGATTGAACAGACTGAACAGGTTAGTGCATTTTGTATTGTAAACAGAGTGTGGTTGTTTAAACTGGGGCAAAGTGAAGTTATATTGATATATTGAGAGAGCAGGACAAAGAGGGAAAGAGGGAGAAAGCAAAAGTAGGACTAAGTATGAGAGATTTAAAAGATGGAGAGCTGGTATTGTGTGGGAAATCAGCAGAGAAAAGTAAAGTCAGGTGGAGGAGGGAAGGGGAGGAGAGAAAGAATAACGATAAGCACTGAAGAAAAGAATGCACAGAGAATGGAGACGAGGGGAGGGAAGAGGGAGGGGCAAAGAACATGGCAAGGTTACACATGAACTGCAGTCTGTTTTCTTCTTTGACAGACACAGAACGAGAGAAGTAGAGAGAGGAAGCCTCGCTTTTGCTCTTATCTCTGCAATATCACATTAAACCATAAATTAAAAACAGAACGGAAGAACTGAATGCTAAGGGAGTGAGTAACATTCATAACACAGAGAGCCAGGAAAGAGGGACACTGCAAGAGAAAGACAGACAAAAGACAGAGAGACTATGAGAACAATAAAATAAACACGGCGGATACACATTGGCAGAGTTTACAAGACCAGCTCTGACATCAGTGAAGTGAGAGAGGAAGAGGGGTGCAACATTGCTTTACGGAAACCACTTGTTTCTTACGCTGACACAGTGTGAAAGTAGGAAACAGACACTTAAGAGAAACAGAAAGAGAAAGAAAGACAAAAGGATAAAACAAATCCCATTTAAACCAAACCATGTTGATCAAAGAATACCGGATATGCATGCCGCTCACTGTCGATGAGGTAAGTTTGTAACTTTTTACATGTGTTTGGGTTTGCTTCCATACGTTTGTGTGTACTGCAGCTGTCCACATGATTAGTGTGCATGAAAGTAAACGTTATTAAGATGTTTATTCCACTTTGTTTATGCAGATGAAACCTTAATCTAGTTCTGTGTACGTCTGTGGGTTGCATTTTATAATCTCCCCAATTCAGCCGTTTTCTTTAGCTAAACGGGTCTGACCAGTTACGTCCTTTTATTCTAAAGGCAGAAGTTGAGGTATTCACCTCGAGGTTACAAACAAAACACAAAGGCCTTTTCCACAAACAGCTTGAGATTTCTATCACGAGGGTCAGATTCAGGGATTGTTTAGTCTGTCTATGTTTCACCTTCAAGTAGCCAACTTGCGCTCCTCCAGATCAGACAAGCCCACACAAGCACACCTGACCTAAAAGTCTGTATTAGAATTCGTCTATGGACTACATCAGCACTAGACCGCATAGTTTCCAGACAGGAGCTCCGCCCCCTTTTTCTGGAGAGGCTCTGTTGTGCGTACAGACAGCGGTTTTATGCAAGCCTCACAAGGTCTCTGTCGTCATCATCAATGATTGTTTGAGTTTTCACATTAACAGATTTCAAAAGAATTAGTCCTCGGACAAACAGCAGGAACATTGTCAGTGCTGCCAGTATGGTTTTTTTTTTTTGGGAGAATATGTGGGGGGGGAAATTATATATGCTCTTCAGTGAATATCAATCTTTAGACAAAAAAAAACTAAAACATGTGGCAATGAAAGATCAAGCACAATACGACAATAACAATAGCTAAGTTTCCACCCACATACGCATTTTAGGGTATCATAATAATAAAATAAAAACCCTGGATGGATTCAAATAAACCTGAATCCCTTCCACTCTGGATTCTAAAAATGTGCATAAAAATGTAACGGTAGAAACACATTTACCAAATAAATCTCCCAATGCACAACAAAAAACTTTTATTTTTTGATTTTGCCTCAACAGTGGATGTCATTAGATAACTTGGATAACTGCCAATTTCATTGCAGAGCATCTCAAATATTGGTTTTGATCGTTCTGAAACGCCTGAGCCAAAGTCATAAAATGATTTGGTTTAATTCGCTGTGTCTCACACTTTTGATCAATTTAATGTGTCCTTGCTGAATAGAAGTATTAATTTCTTCTTCTTTTTTATATATATATATATTACTGACCCCAAACTTTCGAACAATAGTGTAAACCTCTCTTGCTCACACAAACAAACACACACACACACACACACACACACACAATCTGGAAGAAAGGATTCGACAGACTGAGCACAGCACTTTGTGTTCCTAAACACCAGGCATTTGTATGCAAGATAATATGATAGCTTTTATTGCGTGCTCGTCTGTGTTCGTCATTTATGAAGTCATGCAAGTAATTTATGACGTAGGAAAAAAGAGCCACAGTGGCTTCTCTGATAGCAGCAATTTCCATTTTTATTACAGATATTTTGTGGCAATTTCCCAGGTAGTGACAATTTTGTTCTCTTTAACACATGGATGGAAATTCTGGTTTATTCGCAAATGTTTTATGCAACATTCCACTTTTGCGCATAAGTTATATTTACAACTTTGGATGGATATCACTAGTGACGTTAAAGTAACTGTTTAGTTTTTTTTTAGTTTTTTTTTTTACTTTAAACTAAAATTAATCATTTTATTTACACTTCTTTTACATTTCTCTGAATAAATTAGCCATAAACTGTTATATGTCATAATAGCACATATCACAACATATATTATCCAAAAATATTATATTATATTAAAGGTGTCATTAATAATGTGAAGTGGCTTTTAAATTTTTTTATAGTGTTGTCTGATGTCAACTTATGACATTTGCGTGGTTTTTACATTCAAAAATCATAATGAATAAGTAATAGGCTATTTTCTACGCTGGTTTTGAGGCTCTCTCCTGGAAAGATGTTTTTATGGGTGTGCCGCACTGAAGACTTGGAAGTAAATGCCCACGGCTAGGATTTGATAATATTAGCAAATTTAATGAGCTTCAGCTCCCCTGTCAGTACATGTTTGAATTGTTTTGAAAGCGTGTGGGAAAACGGCAACCAGAATGATGATTCACCCACAGGACTCGCAAAATGTCTTTATCAAACAAACACAATGATTTATCTCTCATCCACCCGCGGTTGATTGGAATGTTATATCTTTATTACTTGGCCCACCCGATCGGTGGATATAACCATGAACCGTGCATCACACACACAAGCGTGCGCCTCACTGCAAAGTCAGACAAATCAGCATGTTCTAAACTTCCGTGACTGTATTTTTCCTTCAAAGATCAAGTCAAGAGAGTGAACAACACACATCAAGAAAGGAATGTTATTTCACTATTTAAGAAATACGTTTTTACATTTTGGTTGCCCGTCTGAAAAACGCAAAGCCACATTGCGAGCACTGACCCATACATGTCCGGGTCTGATCCCGAATCACAATGAACCAACAACACCACAAATAAAGGATTCTTCAGCCTTTGACAGCGTGCTAACATGTTCAGTTAGACACATACACATAATCAATAGATAGCCTATCAAACGATCTGTAACAATGCAAAACTATCACATATTTAAAAAAATACTCACATTAGTGTATTGCTTCATTCATTCGTGTAATCTCATCCTGTCTGCAAATCCAGTCTCTTGTTTACAAATTAATCCGTGGTAAAATGAAGGAACAATTGCGCAAAGTCTTCCCCACGTGAGCTGGATATTCATTAAAAATAAAGTTCATCCATCCATTCATAATATTCAGGGGTTTTCCTGCATTAAACATTTTTTGGCGGCCACCAAAAACACATTTTTGTCCCGCCAAAGCCTATTTTGATGAGTTATTGTGATTTATGAGTGATGTAGAATAGATGCTGTGCTTGAGACTGAGTGACAGAGAGAACGATCAGAGAGCTCCTCCCCGCGCACACTCTCTGGGTCTTCAAAATAATCACTGTGTTAGCTGTTAGCTCTCTCATATTTCACATATTAATCCAAATCAAAATGTCGGAAGACCGAAACCATGTTGCACGTGGCACATTCGGACAATTTTTCCCTAGAATTACCGCTGGGTGTGAATTGCGCTCAAAAAACATTGACTCTTCTCTGACCAGCTGACATAAAGCATACTTTCAATAAACGGGAAACAAATTATATTCAGTTATAAAGTGTTTTCTATGTGTTGACATCTTTTGCGATGTTCTAACAGACTGGATTCGCACACAACGCGTCTGCTAAAGTCCGATTCGTGACCAGGGTTGCCAGGTTTTCACAACAAAACCCTCCCAATTGCTACTCAAAACTAGCCCAAAACAAGCCCAATCTCGTTTCAGGGGGGCATCTCCAGTAAAAATCACATTTGGGGGGTTAAATATGTGTTTTTTTGGCATGGTTGCCTACTAAAATTGGCATTCCCGGGGCTAAATATATAATTGGGGTCGCTTCAAGCATGACATGAAAAACAGCCCGCGGCAATAGTGTTTAAGTAGCCCAATTCCGCGGGAAAACCGCGGACTTGGCAACACTGTTCGTGACCTAATGACTCCTTTGAACCGAATCATTTTAACGACTGGTTAGAACAACTGATCTGTCCAACACTGAACTAACGAATCAGTTTAATCCTTTACTCAGAACGCATCTGAAATGAGAACACAAGTGCTTACCCAATTTAGCAAGAGTGGATAGTAATAATTATTTTTAATTATCAACAGTATTTCAGCTTATTTCTGTTGATGTGTAGTAAAATAAATAGCCTACAATCATTTAGACTGGAGTGAGGTGAAACCAGAACAAAGTTGTTATTAGCTAGCTGATCATTTTTATTAAATTGCATATGGCAGAAAATCTGGCTATTTGTTAATTTTTAATGCTACTTTTTAATATTGATATGATTATATACCAAAACAATTATCTGTAAATAGTGTAAAAAATAAGGAACAAAAGAAACAAACATCGATGTAAGAGATCATAATATGAGATATCAAAATAAGATGATCAAAATTACTAGCATTTTTTAAATGTATTGTCAGTATTGCGCTCGCAGATCACGTGGGTAGAATGTGTATGTGTGTGTGTGTGTGTGTGTGTGTGTGTGTGTGTGTGTGTGTGTGTGTGTGTGTGTCAACCACCACCGAAGACCATATTGGAATCCGAATGAAGCTTATGCTGTATGTTTATTGCTTAGAAGTTTGATACGGTTTAGCTCTATGTAGGCCTATGTCATGTCAAGCATGAGTCGGTGGGCGGGGCTACAGAATCAGGCGTTGTTCTTCTTCTGTTGAGGCGGTGTTCCACCACATGATGATGTCAAGGTGTGGCATATTCTGAGAGGTCATTTGCTGGGCCTGGTGTCAATAAAAGCTTTTCTTTGACTAACAAGGAAGTTTTCAGCTCTGAAACTTACAGGATATTCTTATATTACCATGACCTTTTATATATCAAAAGCTCAAGGGAAAGTACATTTCTCAACTCATGACCCCTTTAATGAATCAATGAATAAATCAAATTGACTGCAAAATGGCACCTATAGAAATGTAATAATTTAAGGTGCAGTGTGTTCATTTTAGCGGCATCTAGCAGTGAGGTTGCGAGTCGCAACCGCTCACCCCTCCCTTTCGAAGCACACAGAGAAGCTACAGTGGCCAACACAGGACAAATATGTCGTCTGAGTAGATAGCACTCTATAGAGCAGTTGTCCGTTTAGAGCTACTGTAGAAACATGCCGGCGCAAAATGGTGACTTCACTGTAACTGTGCATTCACATCGCCGCCGACAAGAGCGTCAAACTTAGCTCTGGCCGCCCTGTTATCGACACTGTAGAAAGATTTGTGGACGCGCTACTGCTCTGACGTAGATCGAATGCTTGGTCTTTATTTAAACTTTATTTAAATGGGCTGCAAAGCAAACAATCAATGTTCGGCCTTTATGCTGACGTAAAAAAAAAAAAAAAACTGATCGATTGAAAGAATCTAACATGTTTGCTAACGAAATAAACCAATTAAAAGCCATTTGTGTGGTGTGGCTTTTGTGTTCATGGTTAAGGCATGTCTAATTTCAACATGCAGTTTATAGGAGACGTTTACTAGCATTCATTTGTGTACAGCCAACATTACAATAACTGTCCTGGTTGAAGTGCAGCATTAAAGCAATTGGTCAAATCGGTGTTGTTTTGAGGAAATTAATTGTATTCCCACTGAAAAACAAGCGTTCTAGAGGGAAAATGTTGCCTATAAATAGTGTTGCGCCCCTTCTTATCAAACCCGCCACAGCAATGATCAACCTCCATTTTGCTTGGGAACTAATATGGTGGGAACCAAAGTTTACAGCACTGCGTTCTCTGGGATCCTCTCAAGCTGAGCACTTCTAAATTCCCATTGGCTGCCGCCGAACCGCGTCATAGCTCATTGCCATAAAGTTGAGCTGATTTCAACTCTTCTCGACACCCAAATCGTCCAAGACGTGCCACGCCGCTCTCGCCAGAGCTCGCCGCCGTCTCACATTGAAAATGAATGACTCCCGGACACTTTGACGCTCTCGCCGGCGGCAGTAAGAGGACCTGCGGTGTATGTAGATAGAAATGGCTCATTCTAAGGTAATAAAAACATTCGTTATGTGAGATCTTTATACACCACTGAAAACATAGTTATGTATATTATATTTCATTTCAATAGATCCTCATAAATACTACACACTGCACCTTTAAGAAAATATTAGTTAATAGTTAACAAATCAATTTCATAGCTCATTATGGAACAAGCCACTCAAAAAAATTAAACTTATGAAAATGTATCACTTTGTAACATTTTTCAGAATAAATTAGCCATAAATTATTATGTTATCGAAATAGCACAAAATGTATTCCAAAAATTCCATTTTATTAATCAATGTTTGATTGCAAAATGGCATCTATATTCAATTTATAATTGTTTTATTTTATTTAACCAATTAAAAAATGTGGCATGGATCATTATGGCAGAGCACACAGTTTCCAATAATGCCCTAATTTACGTAATATATTAATAATACATTAAATTATAATAATGAATAATACATAGTAAATTCTGTCATGACAACTCTCTGAGAGATTGGTATGATAATAGAGATTGGCATGGTAAAGAATTATAGCAATGTTAATGTATTTGGTCTAGGTGGAATGGATCTGCTACGCTGCTGCTGCAGAGCAAGTACTGAGGTACATTTACAGACATTGCTGTGAGCATGGAAGACATGTTGCTGCTGCTGCTGCACATGTAACACACATGGAATAACCCCTGTAGCAGATCTATACAGGTGGAGGCTTTCTGAAAGCGCACTGCAGACTGCTAACAGCAACACTACCAGTATTTGTTTGAATGTTGAGCCACAGCTCATTGGCCGCTGAAGCAACAGCATCATTATGTAGATAATGATGTGATCACTACCAAATGAGTTAAAGACTGCGCAATCAGCCTGCGCAATCAGTTTCATGCCAGAACTAAGTAAAGTTTAAATATTTCCTTTTTCTGAAAACAATGTAATTATACTTTTTAAATCGGTCATTGTCAATCTTCATTGTTATATTCAATTGGCGTTATTGAACTCAAACCACTTGAGAAAAAGCATACATATTAGAATTAGTCCAAATCATTGAGTTAAGAAATTATGTTGTCGCAAAACTTAAGCCCCCTTTTCCACCGAAATTACCCGGAATAATTTGTACCAGGAACTTTTTTTACAGGAACTTTTTTTCCCCCAGACCTGCTGCTGTCTGCGTTTCCACTGCAGTCTAAAGTACCGAGAAGATTAGGCATATTAGTCCGGTGATGTAGGAGTCAGCGACGGACAGTAATCATTTTTGTGCGACACTGTCTGCAACAATAACAAGCAGAGGAGATGCAAGCAGCGCTGCTTTTGCTGGTTATATATTGGTTTACTAAAGAGGTAATTAACAAAACAGCGTAAAAGAGACGAGCACTGATACTAAAGCGTATTCTAAAAGCTCGTAAAGCTAGATTTAAAATATGACAACGTATGTTATCATCAGCTATTACGGACATTGACCGTGCAATGGCTGAGACGAACGCGCGCCATCGGACAGAAAGAGCAAGACTGATATTTACTGAACCCTGAACGATCCTCGCAAAATACTTTTAAAAATGCCGGTTGAAAAAAACGCTGCGTGAGCTCAACCAATCAGCATGTTCAGCGCCCAAGTCCCACCCTCGAAAGTTCATTTAGACCCTGGTTCCTGCGGTCGAAACACACTGAGTACCAGCCCAAAGTTCCTAGTTCCTGGGGAAAGTTCCTGCGGTGAAAACGTGACACTGGACTAAAGAAATCTATCTGAATTAAGTGACCCTAGTGGAAAAAAAATGCCAACATTTATTTTATGCTAAATATACTTCAAATACATTTACATATGTATATACTTAAAGGGATAGTTCACCCAAAAATGAAAATTATGTCATTAATTACTTACCCTCATATAGTTCCAAAACCGTAAGACCTTCGGAACACAAATTAAGATATTTTTGATGAAATCCAAGAGCTCTCTGACCCCTCCATAGAAAGCAATTTATTTACCAATTTCAAGGCCCAGAAAGGAATTTAAACATTGTTAAAGTAGTTCATGTGACTCCAGTGGTTCAACCTTAATTTTATGAAGCGACGAGAATACTTTTTGTGCGCAAAAAGCTAACAAAAATAAGGACTTTATTCAACAATTTCTTCTTCGTTATTTTTGGGGTTTTTTGCGCACAAAAAGTGTTCTCGTCGCTTCATAAAATTAAGGTTGAACCACTCTAGAACCACAAATTGGAAATTGAAACTATTTTTGCATTTTAGTTATCCGGAAGTAGTGCTGAGGTCCAACTAAAGATATACTTAAGCGTTTTTGATGTTGCTAAAATGGAACTATCGCAAGTATAGGCTACTTTAACACATTTTATTAATACTTAGTATGAAATAAATGTATTTTAAATACATTTTGAATTAGGTATTTTTTTTCACTGGGGGAATTCAACTTCCTGCCATTCCAATTTAAATTCCACTTCAACATCCATGTGGAAAGGGACCGATTCAATTCACATTCCGTGAGCTGAAAGGGAGCCATTGCTTTAATCCAGGACTTTGCTCAACCTAGCTAAAAAACAAGGCCAAAAAAAGAGAATGAAACATATGAGGTCACAAACAAAGGTCAGCAATTTCTCTCGCTCTCTTCCTCAGTACAAGATCGGCCAGTTATACATGATCAGCAAGCACAGCAGAGAGCAGAGTGGAGGAGGCGAAGGGGTGGAGGTCGTCCGTAATGAACCTTGCACAGACCACAAACACGGAGCCGGTCAGATCACAGAGAAACGCATCTACCTCAACAGGTGAGAGCGCGCGCACACACCCACACACACACACGTGCACGCATAAGCAATCCTGTTTTGTTCACGGTTTACATTACCCACCTGCCAACGTGCCAGCGATCAGCTATTATTGATGACTGCAGCTAACACCTTTCTGCATACAGCAGAGCTCCGGCCATCGCTCACTTTACCTCTAAAAACACATTTTCTCTCCCCTTCGAGCTTCAAGCTGAATTGTACAGCAGCATAACCGTCCTGAGGAAGATCACGTAGGCATTCAGTCTGATATCTTCCCACGCTATGAACATGCATACACACGTATTGTAATTGCCCCCCCCCCCCCCCCCCAACACACACACACACACACACTCAGTCATTAGATGCTGTTGTGAATATGAATTACTGCACCTCTAGCAGTAAAACAAAATTTTCAAGCCATTAATGTGTTAGCAAAGACCAAAAGGGCAGAGCATTAAGTTCCTAATGGTCAAATAAATCTTATCATGGAGCATGCAAGTCTAATTCAAATGCTGATATTACAGCAGACGAGATCATTATATGCTGTTTACAAGTACATCACGCTGAACCGCTGCATTGTAATTATGAATAATTTAACTTGTATCATCAAGATACGAGCGTCAAAGGATTGTAAATGTAATGGCAGTTGTTTGGTGGGAATGTGCTGTTCCGCCGGACACACTGTGGAAATGTCTGTCACTTCAGAAATGGGAAAGAGAGAGTGTGAGAACGCGAGGCCACATCCGTGACGCTCGACACAACTGGCTGACCGTGAATGATCTACATCTTCTCTTCTCCACCCCTCTCTTCTCATCCTCTGTCCATCCATCCATCACTCAAGTCCTCAGGCTGTAAATCTCAACCGCTGTCTGTGCTGCCTTATCTTACAGTGCTGAGTTCATTATCTCTCTCGCCCGCTCTCACTCTCTATCTCTCTCTCTTTCTTGGACTCTTTTTTTGTGAGGGACAGATGGCACCAGACACCTCTGGAAATGAGACTTATAGCTATTGTGACGGCTGCCTGACCTCTCACCCCAGCACACACACACATCTACAGCAGCCCCAAAAAGTATCTGGACAGTTAAGACAAACTTTAAATGATCTTTAAAATATCAAAACAAAGGGCAACTGCAAACAAAACAAACAAAACAATGTAAGACATTTTCTCAGAACATACTTTTTTACAATTAATTTGAGCCAACAAATTAGCAAATGTACACTGCCGTTCAAAAGTCTGAGGCCGGTAAGATTAAAAATACAGTAAAAACACTAATATTGTAAAATATTGTACAATTTAAAGTAACTTTTCGATTTGAATATATTTAAATTTTATTTATTACGGTGATGGCAAAGCTATATCCAGTCTTTAGTGTCGCATGATCCTTCATAAATCATTCTAATATGTAGATTTGCTGCTCAAGAAACATTTCTCATTATTATCACAGTTGAAAACAGTTGTGCTACTTCATATGTTGTTTCAGAATTCTTTAATGAGCATTTATTTGAAATGTAAACCTTTTGTAACATTATAAATGTCTTTACTGTCACCTTTGATCAATTGAATGCATCCATGCTGAATAAAAGCACTACAATCTTCCTGACTCTGGACAGTTAAACTGAGTGTTGTTTATATCTTTGTATAACATGTATGTTGCGTCATAACATCTTCTCATTTCCCTTTTTGTCTGTGTTCAGCAAACTGCCAACCTGGATGAGAAATTTTATTCCCATGGCTTTTTATGTAACAGAAACTGCCTGGAACTTCTACCCTTACACCATTACAGGTCAGTTCAAGCATTGTGTTACAATAAACACACCCGTGTTTGAAAATGAACATGCAGTCACATGGCACATACATCCATCTTGTGTTTTTAATGCACCAGTAACCATGCAGCCGTAACCTAACACTCTATTTCTCTTTTGCATACTTTTCTCTGTTTCCGTCCACTGGTGTTTTACCACAGAGTACTCTGTAAGTATTCTCACATGTCAGCTCTAACTCATGCAGTTTGCTCTTGGCTCACTGTCCCACTGAGCATACAACATAATCACCTCACTCTCCCTCCTTCTCGTTTCTCCTTCCAAAAGTGTTCCTTCCTACCGAAGTTTCATGTCAGGATCGAGACACGCTTTGAGAATGACAACGGTTGCAGTGAAAATGTGAGTAAGAGATGGCAACACACACACACACACACACACACACACAGGAGATAATCCTCTTAAAGGAGGACGATTCATCAGAGGCACAAGTGGCGCCGCGTCCTTGTAAAAGCCATTGTGCTTGTGTCTGTCTCTGAAGCACTCAGTACTGTAGTAACAGTCAGGTAAGCAAATCCAAACATTCCACCTCACTCCTGAGACACAGGACACCAGTGCCTTCAAAGCAGAGCCTCAAATACGGGTATTGGTCAGACATGAGACCAAGCTACAGGGCTTTCCTATTTAAATCAACAGAGCCGTTTACACCAGAATGCACTCCAGTGTGACGTGCCTTCAGATATTGGATGCCACATTTTTATTTTTGGTGCATTTTGATTTTTCGGCACAGCTACAGTACATTACCAATCAAAAATAATACTTTTTTTGAAAGAAACTTTTTTTATTGAAAAAGGATGCATTAAATTGATCAAAACTGACAGTAAAGACTTTATATTGTAATAATTTCAAACAAATGCAGTTATTTTGAACTTTGTATTCAAAGAATCCTGAAACAAAAATGTATCATGGTTTCCACAAAAATATTAAGCAGCATAATTGTTCTCAACACTTACGTAATAATATTCTTGAGTACCAATTCAGCATTATTTCTGAAGTACCACATGACTGAAGACTGGAGTAAAGATTTCAGCTTTGCAATGACAGCAATAAATACAATTTTAAATTATATTTCAATAGAAAACAGTTACTTTAAATGTTAATAATATTTCACAATATTACTGTTTTTACTGTATTATTGGTCAAATAAATGCAATCTTTGGTGAGCACATATATATATATATATATATATATATATATATATATATATATATATATATATATATATATATATATAGTATAGTTTTGTATGATATTGCATATTTCATCGTTCAAGGTGTCAACAGTAAACTGTTTAACAACATCTTTTTCATACTTTTCAATATAATGTTGTGATGCCAAAATATTTGTTTTTAGTATCTTATTTTTAACTTATTAACCTCTTAACTGTCACCATCCCACAGGTGGGACGCCTGGTGCTCTTTTTTTGATCGCCTTTTTTTCGTATCATATATTTAAGTAGTTATCATAAATTAGGTATCATTTGAAAGCTTACAAACTCAAAATTCATCCTGTGAAAACCGTTTTGAAATCGAACATTGTGTTACCATGGAAAAGTTACTCTAAATTATTCTAGCGGGCTCCTCCTCTAGTGGGCGGTGTCATGTTTCATATTACAACAATTATTTTAACTACTTTATATTCAAAATATTTTCCAATCTTGACAAAACACATATTGTCGGAAAAGTCTGAGTCTCAAGGGTCCATATTTGGTGACTGTTTTGTGATGGAAGTGATATTTGGACAGAAATTTACAGGAAAATGCATCAAAAAAACAATAAATGGAATTTGAATGACACCCGGTGGCTGTTTTTGGTACAGCGCCTAAACAAAATCTCATGGGAACTTCAATTTTTGTGATATCAACTTCAAATTTGGAACACAAATTGGTTAGACATATGGCTTTGATTTTATAGTGATTTTAGAGTAAATTCTTTTTTGTAAAATATATAATTTATATGAAATAAAAAATATTTAGTACAGTATTTTTCATTTACAGTAAATTTAAACTTCCATAACACTTTCGTACTTTCATATTTTGAATTGCTTCAGCAATAATCTGCAGAGTGTCGTCTTTAAAACGAGACCAAACTTTGGTCTATATTCCACAGCATTCTTGAATTACAGCCCTTTAAGTTTGGATAGTGCATTTTCATGTGTATTCTCAAAAAGGGGGGTGACAGTTAAAGGGTTAACTTATTACATTTTATTACAAGAATATAATAATCATCATCTTATCAGTATTGCCCAGATTTTTTAAATCTGGCATTCATATTTATCTGTTTAAATAACTTTTTCTGACTTCTTAATGGGATGATACCTGTAAGGACAAAATTGCAGTTCTCAGGAAATACAGTCTCATGAGACGCCCTGGGGCCTTTTAATGCATCAACAACCATAAAACCGCACTAATAACTGGAGACAGTTAAAGTTTTAGGTTGTAAAAACATTTTTTTTCCAACTAGCCTTCAGGTAATTTGAGACTCCTGCTTAATAAAGTGAACAAACAGACAGTATAGCTGCAAACAGACAATTAATTTAGCTGTGTTGTCATTCAGACTTTTAACTTAGTACTTATTGAGATGAGATGAGTTATTACTGGTTTGCCGTTTGTTTATTTGCACGCAGCAAAATGGAGGGGAGGAGGAGAGATGACGTTGTGCCCCGGAGTGCTCCCTGTTATTAAGAAATGAAAAGTATGACTTAAACAAGATCCAACCTGCCACAAAGAAACTCTTGATTTATGAGCAAGTCTTCCTGTGAAAAAGAAAAAGAAAAGGAGATGGGGGTGTTGGGGGATGGGGGATGGGGGTTTGTTATTGATACTTTGTAAATGATACAATTTCCTCCAAATAATCCAACTTTCTCTCCACATACCAGCAGACACACTCCCTCATTCACATACACACCTACTTTGGAAGTCAATGAGGCCACATTAACTGTTTGGTTACCCATATTCTTCAAAATATCTTCTTTTTGTTCAGCAGAAGAAAGAAAAACATACAGGTTTAGAACAACTTTAGGATTTTAGACTAAATGATTACGGATTTTTCATTTTTGGGTGAACTATCCCGTTAATATTTAAATTAGTGCTGGGGAAAAATGTATCGTGATTAATCGCATCCAAAATAAAAGTTTGTCTTTACATAATACATGTTTGTACTGTGTATAATTATTATGTATATGTATATTTATATATATATATAAACATAAACTTTTATTTTGTTGTAGATGTATACATGCATAGTCAGTGCTGGGTAGATCTCAGTAAATCTGGATTACATATTCAGATTTAAAAAAATATTATTTATTGAGTTTAACCAATTCTTTTTGTCATGTTTTAAATTTTCCTTTATAAAAAGCATATCACATACATTCAAAAAGTCTTCTAGGTTTGTGAAATTGCTTACACAGACCAGCCACTAGTCAGGTGGCTATAATTACATGGAAAACTGAGCGAGTTTAGGCCGTGTTTACACTTGGTATTAAGATGCGATCGGATCACAAGTAGATGAGGGAGACACATTCCTGCCTGGTGTTTAATGCTGCCTTCACATGCTATCAGAATGATCAAAAATACTAGTTTCCTAGTTAAAAAAATAAGACATGAACACTATCACAAGTCAAAATTTGAATTTGATTATTATTATTTCCGATAGCACGTGAAGGCATTCCTTCTCCTTTGTCCACTTTCAACCACTTCTGTCCTGATTTCTTCGAGGGTCTATGAGTGGGTAAATTAATGTTTTTCTTTCGATCTAAATAGACAAAATAAGCGTGCGCACATGCACAGAGATGACGGAGAAACATACAGAGAGCAACGGCTTTCGTTGCTGCTCTAACAGTCGCAAGACCATGCAGAACACAATGAGTGCATGTTAGAAATTAAAAATGGTGAGGGAATGGTATGTTTTTTTATCTTCAAACCAAACTTGGGTCTCGAGCCGACAAAGTTTAAATTACGTTTGGCTAGCACACTTCCCATAATGTTCACGCGTTTGGTCAGTAGGCGGTCTTTTGTGACTGTTCAAACCAAGCATGCCACACGAGTCCTAAAAAGAGAAGCCAAAGCAGTTTTTTTTTTATTTTTATTAAAGAATGAATTTTTCCCTGAACTTACAAACTCCCTGCAGTTCCTTTAATGTTTAATGCACTTCATGTTCTTGATAAAGAATGGAATACATTTTCTTTCTCTCTGTGTTTTTATATCAATATGGTACAATATTAGCCTATTCAATGTGATCAAAAGTAATCTAAAAGTAGTCAGATTGTATTACCTGATTATGTTACCAATTAAAATTTTTGTCATGTAATTTGGAATCAGTAACGGACTACAATTTGTACGTAATCTACCCAGAACTGTGTATATATGCGCTTAACCTCCAAATGATCAGCAACATATCCGTTTTGCACATAGGCACTGCAACTCCAGCACAGTCAAACAAATCAAAATAATACTGGTGCAAGTGTCAACACATCAGACAAGAGGAACAGTAAACAGCTTTTCTCACGAGGAGACTGAGATAAAACGACAAAGAGAGAGGAAAGAACGGGAGAGGGAAAAGAGCAGGGGTTTGCTAAAACACTTGCATTGTTTTTAACAAGACTAAAAAGGTTTTGAAACATAGAGACCACAAAAGAGAGATCAGAACAGCACTTTTCTTAATTGCTTATTTTTCATTCATCCTCTTCTCTTAAACTCCAGCGGGTGCAAAAAGCACCTGCAATGCTGCACAGTCAAGGCAGCACTCCTTTAAGTTAAGACTTGTTATCTGGTTTCTTTCTCCATTGGCCTGCAGTAGTTTGCATAATTCAGTACTTCTGCTATAGTAGGCTTGATTTTGCACTCTTTGTGTCCATGTTTTTTTGCATTAATTCAGTCTCTGCCTATGCCCTACGGTCTTTCTGTTATGTAGTGTGTCAAAGTTCTGTAATGGGCTACACTACAGAATGTTTAACCGGTTGCATTGCATTGTGTGGTATTTTATATTAAGATTGCTGTGAGCGATGCTGAGCACTTCCATTTGTCTTCAAGATGCAGAAGTTGGTGCATTTCTATTCCTCTGTGTTCAGAAGACTTTAAGTGATATTTTACTGGGGCATTGGCGACTAGCTGGAATAAGAAAGCAGTGTTTTCTTTGATATATTGTTGGATTTGTCTGACCATGCTGTCTGATGTCTCCTGTGCAGGTGTTTGGTGGTGACCCAACTCCAAAGGACAGTGTCTGCTTTTTGGATATTTTGAGCGATCCAATCCCTGATAAGCATTACAAGGCATCAGAGGTACAATACATTCATATTTTCATAAATACATGGCAAAACTAAATCAGGGGTGGGTAAAATTCAGAATTTATGAGTGGATGTTAAAATTGGGATTTGAATCGGGAACGTCAGAAAGAGGAATGTATACAACACCAGTCTACATAAGAGGAAAATCAGTTTAGTTTCGTCAACACATAAATAAATCATTCATTTTGACTAATTATGCCTATTTATCTCCTGATATGCAGGCTAAAAAAAACTCAGCTCATTAGGCTAAACTGAGTGCTGTCAAGTTAACATGAACATCAAAACAGATTTGACATACAGCAGGGCTCTTTTTTTATGCAAAGGTCCCTTCAAATATATAATGATCCCCTTGAGAGAGGGACCACCTTCCTAAAATATATATATATATTATATATATCTTTATTAGGGCTGCACAATTGAATCAAATTTGTAATCGTGATTACAATTACGGATGCCACAATTATGTAATCGTTCAAAGAAAAATAAAGTCCATTACATTATTCTGTGTGCTTAAAGGGTAACTCAACCCCTGGTTCAGAGCCTAACTCCACCCACTTGCAATATTTGAAAAATGCTGGAAAAGTGGGCAGAGCCCAGCAGAGATGAACCGAGGGCGGGGCAGAGCGGGGGGGGGGGGGCGTGCACCTGAGACCCCCAGTGACGGATTGATTGACAGCTGTCAGACTCGCAAAGATGGAGAATGACTGGAGTGATGCCAGTAGATTTGCAACAGAGCGGCCTTTTGAAGTAGAGGATATATGCTATCCTGATCATATTCAATACTCGCAATTCCAACTCCTGACTCGCTACAGTGGTTTTGACGGAACAAGATGTTTTTATACCAGGGGCTGAACCAATGCCAAGGGCGTGGTAAGCTCGCGCCAGGGGCGTGGGTAGTGAGCCGTTGGAAGAGCCAACATACGTCACGATGACAAACAACGTGCAGTAGGAACATTCAACTGCATTAGCCACCGTTTAACCTTAAAAGGGCAGCACTCAAACGTTTTTTACACCATATATTGTAGAATTAAAATTGTATGCCCAAATGTCAAAACTTTTACTCGTATCAATGAACAGCACTATAAAGCCCCAGTCTTGCAGATCATTAACTAAAAAAAACGTTGTTTTAGGGGTTAGTTACCCTTTAAGATGTTTTTTTTTTCTACATGTTATCTTAATGTTTTTTCCCCCCGTTGTTTAAATTTTAATTTTACTATAATATTATAATACCATGGTTTTTTTTTTTTTACTTTTTATTAAACCAAACCAATGTATATTTGACATTTGAGGCTTAATGCTACAGAAAAGCAATACAGGTCATCTTGTTTATTTTTATATAATACGGCATACAGTCGCTTCAAACAATGGCATAAAGCTATTCAAAATATCATTCAATGTAAATTGTGATTATTTGTATTTAATAATCACTATTACAATTTCAAGGGAATAATCGACAATTATGATTTTTGTCATAATCGTGCAGCCCTACATATAAAAAGCTATTTATACTGAGAGAGAAAAATATTAAAGGTGACTTTATAAAGACATGTTGTTTATATAAATGAATTAACTGACTTTATATTGTCAGTGTATTAAAATCAATAGGAAAGAACTGTTTATCTGATGTAATCAGAAATAAAAGGCTGAAATAAACAGTAAAAATGTCAAATCTTTTTAAAATGGATTTGTTTTGTTTTAAAGGTCCCGTTCTTCGTGATCCCACTGTTCAAACTTTAGTTAGTGTGTAATGTTGCTGTTAGAGCATAAATAATACCTGTAAAATTATAATGCTCAAAGTTCAATGCCAAGCGAGATATTTTATTTAACAGAAGTTCCCTTTCAAAGCCTACAGCGAACGGCTGGCTTGGACTACATCCTGGTATTTCCTTCATAAATGATGTCAGTAGAACAGTAGAACAGACTAACCTCCGCCCACAAGAATACGCGTAAAAAGGGGGCGTGGTCTTGTTGCTGTCCCACGTGGAGAAGAGGACGTGTCGCGTGGAGAAAAGGAAGTGGTGCGTTTGAGTGTGTTTGTCGCCATGTCGTCGAGACGCTGTTATTTTCATCCCGGAGTCAAATCACCTTTGTTTGGCTTTCCCAGGGACGCTGTAGAGATCATTAAGCGCATATATCTCCCGTTAAGAGGCGTGACCTTTCCACGTGCGCTAAGCTGCTGTCGAATCACAACACAGGAACCGTGCCACGTTCGCTAAGCTGCTGTCCAATCACAACACGGGAACCGCTGGCACAATCAGAACTCGTTACGTATTTCTGAAGGAGGGACTTCATAGAATAAAGAATAAAGTCATCAGCCGTTTTCAGGACAGTGAAAACAGCGGTATACAGATAAGTAAATTGTGTTAAAAATATTTTTTTTTACACGCGAAACATGAACACCTTATATTGCACACTGTAAACACAATTAAAGCTTCAAAAGAACACGAAGAACGGGACCTTTAAAAAAAAATTAGCCACATTGTTTTAAGATAACTTTATAAAAATAACATTTCAAATCAATTTAATACATAGAGTAAATCAGAGAATTCTGTGAAATTAAATGTTCTTCCACCATGACATATACAATTAAATAATATTTATAAGTGGCATTTAAAATACTGATTGTTATGATATGACATGTTCATATGTTATATGATAAGGGTAATTCATACCGAACAATGTTATTATTATAAACAACAATTACAGGAGACATAATTGCTTGTTCTTCCTTAAATTTTGAATCTTATGTAGTATCATCTGTATCATCGTCAATAAAAATGTAATTGGAATTAAATTCTCAGTTCATATCTGAACGGTGAACAACTTTGACTCAAATAAATAAATAATCATCCAGTCTACTGTGTTCTCGAAGTCTTTGCGCCCTTACAGCAGTGCAAATGTCTTCAAAGCATTTAACAGAGACTGACACAACAGAGACTCTCACAGCTCTACATAAGTATACGTGCACACAAGTGCAGCAACAAAAACCACAAGACAAACATTACATAAAAACCACATTCCTCAGTGTGCTCTACTTAGAGACAGTTTATCGGACTCTGCTGCTTTTTCAGTGGACAAATAATACATCAGAGGAAAGCATGTTTTCATGTTACACTCTCAGATTCAGTCATGCACAACCTCAAATCCATAGCTGTCATATGCCAAGTTAGGAATAAGACAAATCCAAGGATTACAGTTTTTCAATGAGAAAAAGAAACAGCTGAGATACACCAAAGACATACTCAGGCTTGTTGACAAAAGGTAAACTATTATTAGAGCCTACCAGTCCTACAGACAAAAGGGACCAAAACAAACATTAAAATATGGACCGGACTATATTATATTATATTATATTATATATTTAATGCTGGGCAATCGATTAATCGCATCCAAAAAAAAAAAAAAAAAAAAAAAAAAAAAAAAATATATATATATATATATATATATATATATATATATATATATATATATATATATACACCCTGCTATTTTGCAAGTTCTCCCACTTGGAAATCATGGAGGGGTCTGAAATTGTCATCGTAGGTGCATGTCCACTGTGAGAGACATAATCTATTTTTAAAAAATCCAGAAATCACAATATTTGATTTTTTAACTATTTATTTGTATGATACAGCTGCAAATAAGTTTTTGAACACCTGTCTATCAGCTAGAATTATGACCCTCAAAGACCGGTTAGTCTGCCTTTAAAATGTCCACCTCCACTCCATTTATTATCCTATATTAGATGCACCTGTTTGAGGTCGTTAGCTGCATAAAGACACCTGTCCACCCCATAAAATCAGTAAGAATCCAACTAACCACCACTCCATACTAACATGGCCAAGACCAAAGAGCTGTCCAAAGACACTAGAGGCAAAATTGTACACCTCCACAAGGCTGGAAAGGGCTACAGGGAAATTGCCAAGCAGCTTGGTGAAAAAGGCCCACTGTTGGAGCAATCATTAGAAAATGGAAGAAACTAAACATGACTGTCAATCTCACTCGGACTGGGGCTCCATGCAAGATCTCACCTCGTGGAGTCTCAATGATCCTCAGAAAGGTGAGAAATCAGCCCAGAACTACACGGGAGGAGCTGGTCAATGACCTGAAAAGAGCTGGGACCACCGTTTCCAAGGTTACTGTTGGTAATACACTAAGACGTCATGGTTTGAAATCATGCATGGCACGGAAGCCAGCACATGTCAGCACATGTCAAGGCCCGTCTTAAGTTTCCCAATGACCATTTGGATGATCCAGAGGAGTCATGGGGGAAAGTCATGTGGTCAGATGAGACCAAAATAGAACTTTTTGGTCATAATTCCACTAAACGTGTTTGGAGGAAGAAGAATGATGAGTACAATCCCAAGAACACCATCCCTACTGTGAAGCATGGGGGTGGTAGCATCATGCTTTGGGGGTGTTTTTCTGCATATGGGACAGGGCGACTGAACTGTATTAAGGAGAGGATGACCGGGGCCATGTATTGCAAGATTTTGGGAACAACCTCCTTCCCTCAGTTAGAGCATTGAAGATGGGTCGAGGCTGGTTCTTCCAACATGACAATGACCCGAAGCACACAGCCAGGATAACCAAGGAGTGGCTCTGTAAGAAGTATATCAAGGTTCTGGTGTGGCCTAGCCAGTCTCCAGACCTAAACCCAATAGAGAATCTTTGAAGGGAGCTCAAACTCTGTGTTTCTCAGTGACAGGCCAAAAACCTGACTGATCTAGAGAAGATCTGTGTGGAGGAGTGGGCCAAAATCCCTCCTGCAGTGTCTGCAAACCTGGTGAAAAACTACAGGAAACGTTTGACCTCTGTAATTGCAAACAAAGGCTACTGTACCAAATATTAACATTGATTTTCTCAGGCGTTCAAATACTTATTTGCAGCTGTATCATACAAATCAATAGTTAAAAAATCATACATTGTGATTTCTGGATTTTTTTTTAAGATTATGTCTCTCACAGTGGACATGCACCTACGATGACAATTTCAGACCCCTCCATGATTTCTAAGTGGGAGAACTTGCAAAATAGTGTGTGTGTGTACTGTGTACAATTATTATGTACAGGGAGTGCAGAATTATTAGGCAAATGAGTATTTTGACCACATCATCCTCGTTATGCATGTTGTCTTACTCCAAGCTGTATAGGCTGGAAAGCCTACTACCAATTAAGCATATTAGGTGATGTGCATCTCTGTAATGAGAAGGGGTGTGGTCTAATTACATCAACACCCTATATCAGGTGTGCATAATTATTAGGCAACTTCCTTTCCTTTGGCAAAATGGGTCAAAAGAAGGACTTGACAGGCTCAGATAAGTAAAAAATAGTGAGATATATTGCAGAGGGATGCAGCAGTCTTAAAATAGCCAAGCTTCTGAAGCGTGATCATCGAACAATCAAGCGTTTCATTCAAAATAGTCAACAGGGTCGCAAGAAGCGTGTGGAAAAACCAAGGCGCAAAATAACTGCCCGTGAACTGAGAAAAGTCAAGCGTGCAGCTGCCAAGATGCCACTTGCCACCAGTTTGGCCATATTTCAGAGCTGCAACATCACTGGAGTGCCCAAAAGCACAAGGTGTGCAATACTCAGAGACATGGCCAAGGTAAGAAAGGCAGAAAGTCGATCACCACTGAACAAGACACACAAGCTGAAACGTCAAGACTGGGCCAAGAAATATCTCAAGACTGATTTTTCTAAGGTTTTATGGACTGATGAAATGAGAGTGAGTCTTGATGGGCCAGATGGATGGGCCCGTGGCTGGATTGGTAAAGGGCAGAGAGCTCCAGTCCGACTCAGACGCCAGCAAGGTGGAGGTGGAGTACTGGTTTGGGCTGGTATCATCAAAGATGAGCTTGTGGGGCCTTTTCGGGTTGAGGATGGAGTCAAGCTCAACTCCCAGTCCTACTGCCAGTTTCTGGAAGACACCTTCTTCAAGCAGTGGTACAGGAAGAAGTCTGCATCCTTCAAGAAAAACATGATTTTCATGCAGGACAATGCTCCATCACACGCGTCCAAGTACTCCACAGCGTGGCTGGCAAGAAAGGGTATAAAAGAAGAAAATCTAATGATATGGCCTCCTTGTTCACCTGATCTGAACCCCATTGAGAACCTGTGGTCCATCATCAAATGTGCGATTTACAAGGAGGGAAAACAGTACACCTCTCTGAACAGTGTCTGGGAGGCTGTGGTTGCTGCTGCACGCAATGTTGATGGTGAACAGATCAAAACACTGACAGAATCCATGGATGGCAGGCTTTTGAGTGTCCTTGCAAAGAAAGGTGGCTATATTGGTCACTGATTTGTTTTTGTTTGGTTTTTGAATGTCAGAAATGTATATTTGTGAATGTTGAGATGTTATATTGGTTTCACTGGTAAAAATAAATAATTGAAATGGGTATAAATTTGTTTTTTGTTAAGTTGCCTAATAATTATGCACAGTAATAGTCACCTGCACACACAGATATCCCCCTAAAATAGCTAAAACTAAAAACCACTTCCAAAAATATTCAGCTTTGATATTAATGAGTTTTTTTGTGTTCATTGACAACATGGTTGTTGTTTAATTATTAATGTTGTAAAATTAATCCTCAAAAATACAACTTGCCTAATAATTCTGCACTCCCTGTATATATAAATAGACACACACACACACACGCATGAATATATTTAAGATTTTTTTTATTTAAATATAAAATATTTATATATAATAAATTATATATAAATATATACAGTATATACATGCAAATATTTCTTAAATATATATGGAAGGAGTGTGTATTTATGATAATTATACACAGTACACACATATATTATTTAAATGCAAACTTTTATTTTGGATGCGATTAATCGCTATTAATCTATTGCCCAGCACTAATTATATTATATTATACTGATAACCCACAGTTTACACCTAATCATTGTTAAAGATGGCTTTCAAATATAATTTGACTTTTTCAAATTAATTTGACTTTCATTTCCATTTTATCCTGAGAAATCACAACAGCTTCCATGTAATGGAGGTGATATTACCTATAAAACTTCAAATAACTAACCATTTTCACGAATAACGGTACAACATAGGGCTTGACAATCTTCAGAAATTCAGGAAAATTAGCAACAAATAGGGAAAAGATGAGCTAGGTGGTTTGTGACCAAATGTTGGTTTGTACCAATAAACCTTTATTTTGTTTATTAATTAAAGTAAATTATTTGTTTGATGATTGTTCCTACATACAATTTACTTGTCATGCTTTAAAAAGGTTCCAATTAAATTATGTTTCTTCTTGGGTGTCACAATTTTAAGGAAATATTAAACTTTTTGCAATGGGAAAATATGCATGCACCAGCATTGTTAAGCAAAAAATATGGGACACAGCTAAATATTTAAAACAAATAATTATTATTATTAAAACATCTTTTATGACAATTAACAGAACATCAATTAAAAAGATTATGTGAATTTCTTTCTTTTTTTTATTGTGAGACAGACAAGCCAAAATCACTCATTTTACCCAGGGGTTTAATACTAGCTACTTTTCATGCTAGGTTTTTTATGCTAGATGATCATTTATCAAACATAGCTAATAGAAAAGCATGGAATTTGTGCCTCTAACGCTTTAAAAATGTGACACCACATGACCAACTGTGAAAAGTAATGTCACCCCTGCACAGTGATTCATGCGCAGCATGCAACACACACACACACGCACACAAGCAATGATCTGCTCGCTCAGCAGGTAATGTGTATCTACTTAAAACAAACAGGATCTGAGGCACTGGGTGTCAGAGAAAACAGGCCGGGGACCCCTAGCGGATGGCTGGAGGAACACCACTAAACCCATCATGTGCTCCTACAAGAGAGTCATCTGTAGCTTTGAGGTCTACGGCTTCCAGGGAAGAACAGAGGAATTCATTCACAGGGTACTGACCATAACGTCCCATGCATTACGTCATGTAATCCCATCATGTGTCATATTACAGCATGTTATGATTCACCATAGAACATCCGTGACATTCTGTTGGTGGGACACAGACAGGCGGTGGCATGGATTGACGAGTGGCATGGTAAATGAGACGTATTGTAATGCTTCATTACCATAATTTATCACATGCTCTGTTCATTACCATAATTTATCACATGCTCTGTTAAGTACACACAAGAATCCTGATCCCTCACTTGGCACTCGATTGCCGTACGTCATCTGTCTGAATTCTTCGCAAATGCACAGCAAACATATAACAAATATGTGTGCATGCAGGAATGACGATCGAGCAGGTGAGAGAGTACGAGAAAAAACAGCAGGAGGAAACCAACTGCCAACTCAAGAGCGACATTACCTGCGCAGGTAACATCTCAGAGAAAAAGCAAGCAAATTGCTGAAAATGAGTAAAAATGTGCAATTGAAAAATGTATATCAATCAATATCACAAATGTGCTTATTGATTAGTGACCTAGAAATAGTGCCATACATGTTTTTTTTGTTTATAATTTCCATTATAACATTTCTAGATTTAGAGTTTGAATATTTTCCATGTGAACTCTCTGTCATCTCTCACTGCCCTCTATTGGTGAATGTTTTACACATCACAGCTGTTACAGTTTAGTCAGCACTGTGATGCAACTTCACTATTAATATGGTAGTCATCATGACTCATCGAACAAAACTGTTGCAACATGATACGATAAATCTGAAGCATTTGTGGCGAAAACTGATTCTCTTGTCTGCTTTTCAGACTCTGCTCCTCCAATGCGACCCAGCTACACTCGCTCCATCTCTGTTACGGATGAATCGTCACTGAAAAAGATGGGGGTAAAGACTGTTGACATGCCAGACGCTTCATCCAGCCCTTCCTCCGTCAAAAGTCCCTTGAGATTAAACTCTACCCCGGAATAAGACCCACAAGGACCACTGCCAGTACCACATCTTGAAACATTTGCCAAAATTCTCTTCTTACCAAAACTGATAGAAAGACATTCCACAGTGTCACTCTCTGCTCTCCATTCACGCTGTACTTGCATGCTTGTGCTTCATGCAGAGGTCGACATTAACAAAAACATCTTCCTAAAGAAATTTAGATATTATGTAAAAGACTGTGCCACAGTGCCTTAGTTCACTTTTTTCACAGACAAGCCCACATCACCAAAATGGATTCAGCAAAGCAGTCTACTCCACTACCAATGGACATGAAGGGGACCACAGACCCAACAGAGCACAGAATGGATATGAAAAGCCTATTGACATCATGATGAAATCAATAGACCGGTTCAGTGAAACCCAAATATATGGATTCTGGTGATTGTGAGCAACTAACCGACATTTTTAGTGAGTTACGGCTTACGGGTTATTAAGACTGACCTTTTGACCCTGTATCAATACATTGAAGGAACATAATTGATTGTTTAGTCATGCAGCACATAGTAAGAACATTATCAATAGTACTTTTGGGTGAGAAGATTAAAGACTACAATAGACTCTGAACATTATCCATTATTTGACATTGATATCACACCTCTCATTGGATACATGCAACGGCTGATATTTTGACCCCTATTTTAAAGATCTGAGCGCATGGTCTGAAGCGCATGGCGCACTTCGCTAAACTTTGCTAGTTTAACTGCGGAAAAACGGTCAGCACTCCAGGCGCACAGTACAAAAGGGTTGTCCCTATTCTCTTAATGAGTCATGGGTGTGTTTTGGGCGTAACGTAAAATAAACCAGTCTCATCTCCCATTCCCTTTAAAAGCCAGTTGCGCTTGAGCCATGGCAGATTCGCTATTTACATGGTGGAATTTGAGAGCAGAAAGACTGAATGCTTCTCCAGAGAGCAATCCTTTTTAAATCTGCTGTGCAAATTTTGCCCTTCATGACCACGGTGAGGGGGTTAATTTCTTTTATAACTCATCCGTTTAAATTATATTAAGCCTTAAAGTTCTGGATAATTAAGGGCGTGGCCACTTGAGTGATAGAGCTAGGCGGGAGTGGTTTCAGCAACCAGGCACCTCAGCTCCACCCACATCCTGCCTCTTTGCCCATTTTTGGTTATCCTGGAGTGACGTGCGGCGACACGCTGCCAAGATGGCGACGGCCAGCTCCACCCACTTTGTGCTTCAAAAATGCTCTTCAGAAACCTACGGGTGACGTCACGGACACTATGTCTATTGTTTTATACAGTCTATAATATATACACATGCACACACACCCACACACATGCACAAACACACCTTCCCACAAAACTATATGATACCTCAATTAAAAATGTGGTTTAAAACAGTCACCGTTAATGGAACAAATTCTCTTTTATATGTTATTTTTAGCCAGTGGTATACGCAGCCTGCGCCCCGAAGGGAGGGGGGGGTCTCAAAGCGGGAATGAAGCGGAGGAGTTTGGTCTGGATATCTATAATATACTGCGATCACATTTTTTCCATAACCTGTGTTTTTTTTTTTTTTGCCTCATTTAGAAATTTCCATAACACAATACAATGTTATATGTTAACAAAAATTTCAATTTCATCGATCCACAGACAATAGTTAGGACCCTCCTATCGACACTAAAATTTCTTAGTTTCCTGAGTCTTGCAATGAGAATTTATCATCAACGATTGTACATAACTATTTAAAATTTGAGACTTGCTCTGCTTTTACACCTTTTATAGAAATGTGTTCAAATGAAATACCAGCCATACCTATTCTATTTTTGTTCCCACAACATAGTTCCTTTAAAAACACAAATAATTTAATAACACTGTTACATGTAATTCAACAACTTTGGCAAATCTCAAAATGATAAGTCTCTAATCCTCACCAAGGCAGCATTAATTGAATCTAAAATATAGTAAAAATATTATTACAATTTAAAATAACTGTTTTTGATTTTAATACATTTTAAAATATGATGCAATGGCAAAGTCTTCAGTGTCACATGATCCTTTAGAAATCATTCTAATATGCTGATTCGTTCTTTGGTGCACTGCATAGAAAAATAAAAAACAGAAATCTTTTGTAACATTAAAAATGTCTTTCACTTTTGATCAATTTAATACATCCTTGCTGAATAACAGTATCAACTTCTTTAAAAGGCAAAATACTGACCCCACACTTTTTAATTTATATATATATATATATTAGAGCTGCAACTAACGATTATTTTTTCTGTCGACTAATCTAACGATTATTTTTTCCGATTAGTCGACTAATCTAACGATTACTTTTCAGATTAATCTTATTATTCTTTTTTACTGATTATTGTATTTCAAAGAGGGTAGTGAATTTGTATATTATTTTAACATGAAATCAATGAATGATGACAATATTAATTGTATTTCAGGAAGGGTAGTGTACATAGTATGCCATTTTATAATGAAATATATGAACACAAGAAGCTTTTTAAACATAATATATAATGATACTATTCATCATAAAATGTATACAGAGTAGGCCTAATTAGGAAAAGTTGTTTACTATAGTAGTTGAGTATGATTTACTTATTGATTTGTGTCAGTAGTAAACGAAAATGCACTTGTATTTATCTGCAAAAGGTTCACATACAGGAGCTTTCAGCATAGTGTTAATGTATAACTAGTCGTCTATTTTGAAGATATACATGTGCAAAAACAACGACTAAAGCTGCCAGAAGTTTTTGCCCAAACTTCAAAGACACATTTAAATGATTAAAGCTAGAGGCATATCTTAACTGTAATGTTACTTTAATCATGTAAACTACCAATATACAGCAAGTTATTATGCATATGTGTTTGGGACAGAGCGGAACCAGGTCGCATATACAGGAGATATATGCAGCCCATAATAAATAAAAGCACGAGAGGAAAATGTGACCGTCTGTTGCAATACACGCGTGGCGGCGCGTTCAGCTGCGCGAGAGATCACTGGCAGCAGGGTTGCCAGGTTTTCACAACAAAACCCACCCATTCGTTACTCAAAACTAGCCCAAAACAAGCCCAATCGCGTTTCGGGGAGGTTCTCTGGTAAACATCGCGTTCGGGGGGTTAAATATGTGTGTTTTTTTGCTTCAACCCGCGGACATGAGACACAGCCCGCGGCAACAGTGTAGAAGTAGCCCAATTCCGCGGAAAAAAGCGGACTTGGCAACACTGACTGCAGTGTGAAAGCTCCCGCTCTCCACGCGCACAGCTCCTGCTCTGCCACCGCGTGCAGTGTGAAAGCGGCGTTACAGAGCGAACAAAGCACAGTTTTATTCGGCTTCTGTTTAAAGTACTCCCACACTTTTGAATGTCACGGTCTGGCTTTATATGATAAATGATCATTTTCACTATGCCCGGGAGCAGAAGCTGCCATTATTCTAGATCTTCTGTCCATTCTAGAACGTAAATAATGTGCCGCCGACGCGTCGACGCATTTCACGCACGTCGACGTATTTTCGTAGTCGACGTCATCGACGACGTCGACGCGTCGTTGCAGCCCTAATATATATTATATAAGTTTATTTTTATCAAGGTTTAACACTGCATCCCGACTTGCTACTTGGGGTAAAAGACCTAGAAAACGCATCAATAAAAATTGAATTTGTAAACAAAAGTCTGAACGCAGGCATGTTGTAAGCTTTAAGCGTTGCATTTTTGCTGTCATCGGTACATTCACCTTTTCTCATTTCACATTTAATTTCAAAGATCCTTCCTGCTGCTTCCTCCTGTGGCAATTGCCGTATTCATTCATTCATTACTAGTGTTTTATTTCCTTCTTTTTATCTCTCTGACGAAGGGATGTGGAAGGCAAAGATTGAATCCATGGTTCCTGAAGTCCTCTAGTAGCACTCAAAGGACTCCAGGCTGTTCTGTTATAGGCTCTGGCTCTCTCTTTCTTTCAATTTATCAGTATCTGCATTCTCTCTCATTCTTTCCTTGCTGCCCCTCCTTCACATCCCAATTTCTATTGCTCTCAGGAGAGCATTTCTGATGTATAAATTTCATTAAAAGAAAGCTTCTAAGGCAGTACCACTAGTGCAGGCAGATTAAAAGATCAGTTCAAAATAGAATAACAGACCACTTAAATAAAATGCTTTAAATCGTAGGACCACACACAATATTTGTGTCATTAAAACACTAATATTCTGCATGATTCGGTTTTCCATAATTTCAAAGCCAGACCAAAGCGTCCAATCCACTTTCTATCAAGCAGCTATTTGAGATTCATCAAAAATGCACCTTTTGTGTTTCACAAAGTAAAAGTATCTACACCATATCTAGCATGAATGTCATTACATCTGACAGCCCATATTATCTCGAAGTATGATAAACTGTATTGAAATACAGAATATCCACAACCATTAAATGTCAACAGACAATTCATATTTAACATTAGACTTACCAGACAGAGATAACATCACTCATTTTCTCATAGAATTCACTGTAATTGCAAACTGGATCTCACAGAGCAGATCTGTTGATATTGTACCAGCTGCTGACCCAGACAGACTGACCCAAGCCTTGTGAACTAACCCAGATAGCGATGCCTTTATTGTCTGTCTCTAATCATTATTATCATACAAATGTATAGGTGGGTTAAAAAGATCTCAAGGGTAATTTATGAGCAGTAATTATATGGCTGAAACCACCCCCAGCCGACACACACGGGCACACGCACAAGCATCCCCTCATGCAAGCAAATGTAGAGAGTTACACATGCACGCACATATTCCCCCAAGAGGGTGGGAATGTTTGGGAGGCATTCATTGAAATTCAGGCCCTAAACATAGCAATCAGCACAACCATAAAGGACCCAAATTTAATTGGCCCACCCAGCCCATTAATTACATAGCCAGAACTGCACTACAACACAGCATATGTTGCCTAATAAAGCCCAATGGATCTTAATAGAGATGTATTATTGATTCACACAGGTGGAATTACACTTTTACATATAAGCAGAGAATCTAAAAGCACACATTGAGATAATTCTATACTCACACACACACAAACACATATTAACATAAGCTTACACACACACATTACACCCTTGAGTGTTGTCATGGACACAAACATGGGTAGAAAATAAAACCGTTAGAATGGTCATTATATGGACATTGTGTGAATGCACACACAAAAACACACAGGGCATGACATGCAAGGGTCATCATATGTCATTACATAATGAGACTCCACCAACAAGCAGCCAAAAAGCCTTTCCGCCCTAAACATGGCCATAATAGTAATGAGATCCTATTCAGGAAACCAGGAAATCTCCACAATTTTCATCCGATTCCTCACCAGCACTTATCTTCTATTAAAACATCAGATAGCCACCAGCAAATATTGCAATTTTGCCTATTACTTACTTTTTTCCTATTTCATTTCTTATTTTTCCCATACCTCATTCCTTTTCATCCCTTTTAATACAGACAGACAGACAGACAAATACACACAAGGCTGCACAAGGGAAGTCATTTACTCTAAATATTAAATATTTAATAAAGGGTCATTGCACACTTGAGGACTATAAATAAACAAACAAATGATGCAATCGCTACATCATCAAAGCTTTAAACCCCCAGTACTTTGTGTTTCATCTCGGACCTGCCTTTTTCCTACTCCGTCAGCAGGATATATCTGTGTGATTTGTTGAAGCCCTTGAGAGGTTTGACATCACTATAATCAATATCAATTATTCATGAATTAATCATTAAAAGGGCTGTAAGCCTTCTTTTTTGGAACTCCTGCCAAAACTGGAGTTACATTTTATTTAGTGTATTATTTTTGAGCAGTTTACAGATATGGAGGAACAAACTTAGCCTACATACATTTTAAATAATGACATGTAAGGAATAATTGACGACGGGCCGTTCAATTATTAGAATAATAATGCACACCCGAGGTGGTGATGCGGTCACGACGTGAAGCGGAGTTACACCTCGGGTGTGCATTATTATTCTAATAATTGAACGCCCCGGAGTCAATTATTCCGCTTATACTACGGTTACCACACCTCAAGACATCGATCCGAAGATATATTTAAAGGGATTCGTCCGGTTTTTGTACTTAAATCGCTATTGTGAGTAGGACTATTTCTTCCGCGTCTCATCCAACGGCTCTTTTGCTAGTTACGAAACGTCATTTTAAAGCTGTTAACGAAGGCTTGAGCCGTTGATAGCATTCTACTGCAGTTATTAATAAAGTTATTAGAGAGAGAGAGAGAGAGAGAGAGAGAGAGAGAGAGAGAGAGAGAGAGAGAGAGAGAGAGAGAGAGAGAGCTTGTGTGAATTAGGCTGCCTCTGTGCGTCTCTAAACAGCGCTGTTATTACCTCACTAGTGAAAAAATGTCACGTGTAGCCTTTAAGTTGCTCCACTATATAGGCTAACTGATCAAATCGTCAGGGCAGCGCTGACACCTTTTTGTGCAAACTGTAGTGCTTGTGCGAGCATGTGTGATTTCAGTAATGAGACAGAAAAGCTTGCCTTTGATGTCCGCTTCCGTTAGTTGGTTTTCATCTGGACTGTCTAATACTGATGCCGCCCAGTTGTTGAACGTTTTATATTCACCTGGAACTATGTTCGCTGTGCATCTCCCAGAAAATAATTGCACCGCTCAGAACGTTCATCAGCCAATCAGATTCAAGCATTCAAGGGCCCCGTAGTATAAGTATAGATAAACGTTCTAAAGGGGGGGCCGCACTTTTAATAAAACGTACATTCGTCCCCCGCACTTTTACCGGGTTGCACCGGTCCTAGTCGACCCGCTCCTCCGTGCGGGATTCGAACCGTCGTCTAGTCGCACCACTCACTGCGGCCTACGTCTGTTACACAGGCAAGTGCGTTTACGAACAAGCCAGTGTGAATAAATCTACATTTAAATTCAAAGACACAAAATAATCTATACATGACCTGCCATTTTATTCGTATCCAAAAATGAGGCGATCTGAACACTATGGAGTGCCAACACTCTCGTTCAACTCTCCACTTCATACTCGAACCCGGAGGGCGCGCTCTCACAGAACAAAACTGATTCGTAGAAGTAAAACCTGTCACGTTCCAAAGGCATTCAGCGCTGGAGCAGCAGCTGAATACAAATAATCGCTATGACTGATGAAACGTGACAACACAATTGCGACAACATATGGTTTGTGTTTTTCCAGCCATCTATATTTGAGTATTTATTGACAATAAAGTATATGAATAATGCAGTGCTAACTGACAGCCTTTTTAATGTTTAGTATCTTCTGCTTGCCAATGCTGCATTTGTTTAATCAAAAATACAGTTAAAACATTAATATTGCGAAATATATTCACATAGAAAACAGATCTTTTCATTTGTAATGATATAGTAAAGTGTAATTTATTCCTGTGATCAAAGCTGAATTTTCAGCATCATTACTCCAGTCTTCAATATCACATTATCCTTCAGAAATCATTCTAATATGATCATTTAATGAAGAAGAAACATTTATGATTATAATCATTGTTGAAAACAGCTGTGGAAACCATGATGCATTTTATTTTTCAGGATTTTTTGATGAATAGAAAGTTAAATGAACAGCATTTATTAGCATTGAATAAAGCATTTATTAAATATAAATATTTTGTTATATTATTTAATGTATTCAATTTAATGCATGTTTGATGAATAAAAGTATTAATTTCTCTGATTTTTTATCTTATCACAAATGTTTGAATAGTTTCATGGTTTTCACAAAAATGAAGCAGCACAACTGTTTTCAACATTGATAGCCTACTAATCATAAATGTTTCTTCAGCATCAAATGATCATATTGGAATGATTTCTGAAAGATCATGGGACGCTGAAGACTGGAGTAATGATGATAAATTCAGCTTTGATCACAGGAATAAATCACAAATATTTTTTTAACTATATATTCACATAGATAACAGCTAGTTGGGATAATATTTCACCGTACTACTTTTTTACGGCATTTTTTATTAAATAAATGCAGCCTTGGAGAGCAGAAGACTTCTTTCAAAAACATTTAACAATTGTAATGTTTCCAAACTTTTAATAGGCACTGTATATTTTCTGCCTTATTCAGTGATTTTTATTTTGTTCATTGCATAAAATCCATGGGGACTTAATGCACAAGTGTTTGTAGTACATTAACCAATCATAAAATTGTCATTAAATATAGGGAACAGTGGTTATTAGTGGTTATTGTTCAGCAGTGTATTTGATATCTTACTGAATTAAAAGCAAGACATGAGATCAATTAAATCTGTCAATTAGACAAAGGTCAGAAAAACTGGTATTACACCTGACATTTCGGTCCCCCTCACTTCTGAAAAGATGGCTACGCCCCTGCACACAGTACTACGGGAGTGAAAACGCATTCTATAACCAAACTCACACCGGTAGATTTTCAGGACTCACAAACGCATTCTCGCGCTGTGTGAACGGAACCACACTGGACAACTAGTTGTCTGTCACATCATGTGTCATACAGTGCGAGAGAGCTCTGCTGAGGAGTTTTGTGTGGTTTTGCTTTCGGTAACGGAGATATGAGCTGTGTGCCATATGAAGATTCTTGATCCAGTCACTGTTTGTTCTCTGCTGGAGCAGCTCCAGTCAGTTTTGTATTTTATGCCCGAGGCAGAGGCAGCGCGCGATGTGCACGAGACCCAAGTGCAACGATAAAGGCGTCAGGCTAGCGCGTGTTTACATTGAAGCTTCTGTAAGATAATGAAGATTTGACGGATGAATTCGCTGCTCATTTGGACTCTTGTCAAACGTTTTAAGACTTAAGTTTTATGGACGTCGCCATCTTTGATATTAATTTGGTTTCACTGTCACTATGGTTACTGGTAAGAGACTACAGCCAGGCTTGGCATGTTCATTAAGACAGTATTGAGATGCTACTACTGTAAATGTGACATTGAGTCAATCCCAAAAATGTACAGTGTGAACATAGTGTGAGCGCTCAACCAATGATGCACTGGAGCCTCCATAATTTTCATGTTGCACATGGAAAAGTAAAAACAAATAAATGTTTAAATAAACAAATCTGGAATTAAATACACGTAGCAATATTCTACGTAGCAAACGTAGCACGTGGGATAAAATAAAATATTTATTTATTTTAATTCCTGCAGATTTTCCATACAGAAAATTAGAACACCTAACCTACACTTAACCGAGTGCGTTCATTCAGGTGATATTTCAAGTGCATTTCCATAAAAAATTGCTTAAAGTTGCTTATTGCTTACATAATTCAGTTATATCATTAATTACAACAACAACAAAAATCCCATTTTCCAAAATAAAAAAAATGGAGCATGCACTATTGAATATTGAGTCAAACCGGTTGCAAATTTAAACTGGTAATGCATTGCTGTTCATTCATATAATCTTGAAACACCTCCCACAGGATAGAAAGGGCCCTGAAGCGCTTTTCCAATGTACAGATTCTCCGATAAGTCAGGGCCCTCGTGGAAAAAACAGAAACGCTGACCTTCAGTAGATGGGGGAGATGGTCGACTGTGCGCTCATGAATATTTATTAGTCGGGAGGGGTGAGACCTCCCTGTGGGCTTAATGCTGCAGCTCATATCAAAAGTTTCATTACTATAAAACTAAAAATGACTAGCAACAAAACCAGAGACATTGAGAGTAGAGAACATGGGCAAAGGGAAAACAGAGAAAAAGAAAGAGAAAAGACAAAGAGAGAGATGAAGTGGCAGAGTTGTATCAGTGATGTAGTGTGATAGGGCTCTTGACCCTAATCTCAGATTCTCTCATTTAATTGAGGTTGTAATTACTCACTCACACTACTCTCTCTCTCTCTCTCTCTCTCTCTCTCTCTCTCTCTCTCTCTCTCTCTCTCTCTCTCTCTCTCTCTCTCTCTCTCTCTCCTCTCTCTCTCTCTCTCTCTCTCTCTCCTCTCTCTCTCTCTCTCTCTCTCTCGCCATGCTGTTCAGGTTGTTATCTACATACTGAAAGAGCTTATAATCACTAACTCAAGAGGCACATCTCCTGAGACTTAGAGGGCCCTCTCACTTTCTCTCCTCCCCTCTCTACACTAAAGAATCTTTTATACCTCTTCTCTCGAATCTATCCCTCCTTTCCTCTCTGTCTGACCTACAAATTCATACCCCGTCTCCACTGCATTTTGTTGCATTCAAACACCATCCATTACATCATTTCAGGGCTTAATCATATTAAACATGACTTCGCTTAACTGAGCGTTAAGTCCTTGACTGTGGATCAGAACATTTCAATTGAAACGGCGCAGACGGAATACAACAACTCCATCAGAATAAACAGCCTCGTGCTGAATGGAACTGATCGGCTGACAGAAGGAGAGATTCAAAGCTGAATTGACCTTGTATGCTTGGCCGAGTTGACATATGTAAGGTAATGATGTGTTGGTCATTATGTAATCATTTTCCCTGGGTTCATTTGGCCCCCACGGTTCCACCTGTTCAAACAGGCATCCAGCAGGGACAACAGATCCACCACAATGTGTTTCTACTCCGCTAAGGCTCAAACACTGACACACCGCTCGCCTGCTTCATATGTTGACCTCTACTCTAGTGATTCACTGTGCTTCAGACAAAAAAAGGACGAAGTGAAACCGGGAAGGACAGGTCAGGTGAATCATGCTGTCCCACAGCTGTGACCACTTGTAGGTAATTCTAGTCTCACTTCTTTCCTGATTCAATATCACTCCAATATATTAATGGCTTGGTTTTAGGCAGGCTCTTATAGTTTATATTGTAGGTTCCACAGCATTGTTGACTTACACTTCGGCATAAATGGCTAGGAATATCAACAACAAACTAGATTCGATTCATTTGAATGTTTATTGCCACTGAGTTTCAATTTACATGACAAATAGCAATACAGCACCATAGCCAACAAGAAGTGTCAAAATAAAACCATTTAAATGAGTTAAGTGTGATTTCTAAAACTTCATTCTAAATGCATTTTAAACTGTGATATAAATCATATAGTTTATCACTAACTGACTATAATCTAAATCTGCAGACCAGGATGGTGATGAAAAGTGAGAGCCTGGAGTAAACAGGTGGTGGGTTTGATTCTACTTCTACTACTTCTGGCCAATGATGACATTTACTTTACAAGCACAAAGTGCTCCATTTCCTCTTATTTTGACAGTATGCGGGTTTCAGTTATTGGATTCAGAAGCCATACAGCCACTGTGTAAATAATAGTAAAATAGTGACACTGTAAACAGTAATCGTATTAAAGAGATAGTTCACCCAAAAATGAAAATTACTGCGAGAGGCATTACACTTTTTGCGTAAGTTGAATATGGAAGGCGGTTTGCCGGAAGCTAGATATTTTACTTTATAATGTGTTAAATATGGATATTTTTCTTGCATCAATTTGCTTTAGAAGGCCGCCGCCATCGCGGGCACCATAAAGTAATTACGCTTAGGGCACCAAGAGGGCCAGTGGGACTGATTATAATGGATGGATGCACTTTTGTGGGCTTCAAATTTTGGGCTGCCATTTACTGCCATTATAATGCTTGGATTAGCCAGGACATTAGTCGAATGGGAATGAGTGTGGGACACCGAGAACCATCTCAGACAATGAGGACCGTGTTTCAAATTCATTAAAAATACAGTACACAGCTGTTACTACAGGATCAACTTCATTTACATTAAAGGGATAGTTCACCCAAAAGTGAAATTAGCCCATGATTTACTCACCCTCAAGTCATCCTAGGTGTATATGACATTCTTCTTTATATTACAAGAGTTACAAAAGTCCAGGCTAATCCAAGTGTTATTATAGCAGTAATAGATGTTCTGTTTTTGAAGTCCATAAAAAAATGCATCTGTCCGTCAAAAAACATGCTCCACGCGGCTCCGGGGGTGTTAATAAACGCCTTCTGAAGCGTATCGATGCGTTTGTGTAAGAAAATGATCCATATTTAAAACTTTATTTAAGTTTCAGCCGACCACCGGAACCAGTTCCTTGGCTGGGCCGAGTACTCCCTGAACTCCCTGCGTCAACTCACAACTGGACTCACTCCCTTCCAGTGCATACTCGGTTACCAGCCACGCCTATTTCCCTGGTCTGGGGAACCTTCAGATGTCCCTTCCATCGACCACTGGTTCCGAGAGAACGAGAGGGTCTGAGACGCAGCTCACCATCGGCTTCAGCAGGCTGTCCGCCTGCAGAAGATCACAGCCAACCGTCAAAGATCAGAGACACCACCATACCAGCCTGGTCAGAAGGTTTGGTTGTCCACCCGAGACATTAGAATGTGGCTGCCCTGCAAGAAGCTAAGTTCCAAATTTATTGGCTCCTTCACCATGCTCAAACCTTCCAGCTCCAACTCCCACCGCACTACAGAATACACTCCTCCTTTCATGTTTCACTCCTCAAGCCTTATCACAACCCTGTTTCTATTCCCACAGAGCCTGGCCCAGCCGAAAACCCCCCCTTCCCAACGGTCCTAGAGGATGGTACAATCTACCAGGTGCGAGAGATTCTGGACTGGGCTGTGGTGGGTCTCTAGAATATCTAGTGGACTGGGAAGGATACAAAGCAGAGGAAAGGTCTTGGGTTCCCAGAGATGACATCCTCGACCCCACACTACTGACTACCTTCCATGAGTCTAACCTACATCGTCCTGCTCCTCGTGGCAGAGGTCGACCACCACAATGTGGCGGTCCTCGGCCCTCAGGAGCGGGCCATGTAGAGAGAAGGGGGGGGGGGGGGGGGGGGGGTACTGTGACAGATCTGCCAGGCTCTCTCACCAGTCAACCACAGCACACCCAATCACCAGAATACTAATCATGCACACCTGCACCTCATCTGCACCATCCTCAGCTCACTTCATAAGCACGCTCCTCACCTCAGTCAGTTGCCCGATCTCGTTTCTACCACACGGACTTCCTGTTTCTCCAGCGTCCTGCTTTCCAGCGATTACTCCTGTGTCCTGTTCTCCAACGATTACCTTCACTCTTCATGGTCATCCGTCAAAAACAGAGGTGTGTGTACCCAACCTGGTTTCCTCTTTACCTGAATCCCACGAGTCCCTGCATCTATAAGGAAAAGACATTCCATCATTCTCACATCCAAAGAACATCAAGTCTATACTGTGTGTCTACTGACCTGTTTACATTGCCTGTTGCTTTGTAATAAACTCTGTTAACCATTCCTCTTTTATTCCGAGTATACATTCCATAACAGCAACATGTACTTTGTCACTGCTATGCTGCAATAAACTTCTTCTTCAAGAGTGTCCACGTCCATCATCATTTTTTAATACTGTGATACATCAGGTAATACTGTGAAATATACAAATTGAAAACTAAACCAGTTATTTACATTTTTTATATTTAACAATATTACTGTTTTTAGTGCAATTTTGATCAAATAAATGCAGCCTTGTTGAGGATAAGAGTTGGAATGGCACATGTCAAAAAGACTAGAAATATGTCTGACCGATTTTTCAGTGTACTTCTGGGCTGTTTTTTATGTATTTGTTCTATATTTAGAATTTATGTGTTATTCTGAATTAATATTTCCTTTATGTTTACTATGTTTCATTAAAATGTTTCAATGAAATGGGGAGGATTGGGGTTTTGGCAATTATTTTGTACCAGTAAATTTAATACATTCATGTTAAAATTATGGATTTACATTTGAAAAAAAAAAATGCTTCCATCTAAAGTACACAGTGCATTTCTAAACTATTTTATAGCAGACAAATATGAGACACATAATGCAAAGGAAAACCCCACAGAAATAAAGATGTAGAAATGTTTTAAACCAGTTCCCAGCCTCCCCTATGGGTGTTTATCAGTGTTGGAGGAGGTCAGGTTAGCTCATTTCCCCATGGGCTGCTTCTTTACAATGGTGCTGATGACTCATCAAACCTGAGAGGAACTGAGGGTCAGTGAGTGCAGCTGATTAAGAGTGTAATTGCTTTGGGTTTTCCAGCACTGTGCTAATTGGTTATTATAACTAACCCATCAATTCTTTCATGTTTAGTGGCTGATTTATAAATGGACTCTCTGGGACTATTGACCATTAGGGAAGATGGAGACACAGCAAATCCAAACATGGCCTGTGGACAGTTGGTTTTAAAAAATTGCTGTTTAACGTGACGATTAACCATTATTGCACTTTTTTTTGGAGAAAATGGCAGTAATGCAAGTGGTTGTGAAGTGCTGGCAGATCAGATGGCAACTTTCGTTTACATAATGCATGCATGATGAGCTCTTGAATATATAATTGCATCTACTTATCACCTGGAACGAAGCCTGTTTATTCATAATCTGATACCCTGTCTAGAAACTCCACCATTTTGCCACAGTTATATAAAGTCAGCAGGAGGAGGTTGGCCTTAATTTGGACATGTTCAATGACAAAACTGAGAAAATGAAGTGAGATTTTCTATCCATACTGAAAAATGGAAAACATACTGGTAATTTAAACCTTATCCTTAAAACACAATATAACGTAATTCAAAATACTGGGAAAACACCTGTGAAAAATCAATAGGGAAAATTATTTTATATTATTGGACCCAATTTTTACAGGCATTTTTTAGAGTGTAAAACCACTGTATCTCCTCTTCATTTCAAAACACTGCATGGCTTTTGAAGATACTGTAGAGGCTTATTTTAGGTCTACACAATTTTGAAACAAAAAATATCATCAAAATCACACCAGACCACTGAGTAATATATAAAAGTCTCCAGTTCCCAGCAGGGCTCTCACACATAATGTGTGGTCTGTCTTCAGTGTGTAATGGAGTGAATACGACTCAAGTTGTAAAAATTATGATCGGTCAAGGTAAGAGAATCTAAAGGGATCAGTAAAAGCTCAGGCAGGCAGCATGGATCATGAGCTCCTCTAAATCATGGTCTCTCACTCTCTCACTTTCTCTCTCTCTCTCTCTCTCTCTCTCTCTCTCTCTCTCTATCTTGCACACACACACATGCACACACACACACATACACACAGCCATTGATTGATTGATTGATTGATTGACTCACTTTTTTTTACTGGATACGTCTCAATACATCCATTGACCCATGGACCGCCCTCTAGGCCCATTCACACTAAGAACGATAACTAATGGTAAATTTATTGGTCCACACAATGAACAATATTGTTCTGTTTATTATAAGCACACACTGCAGGTTGTCTGCCGCTTTAAATGCTTTTTAAAGCAAGATGGATTCTGATGACTGTCAATGTTTTATATCATTAATAAGCTAGAAAAAACGTTTAAGTGATTTTAATGATATTGTTTTTCTGTGCTGTTATCGTTATAGATGTTGTGTGGACTTGCTATTTTTTTACTTTATCAATTTATACTTTCAAATATGACCATAAATGACCATATTTTGGGTTCATTGCCCCACTACTGTATTGTACAGAAAGAGATTTACATCTGGTTTTATGGTAAAGCCACTAAATCAGCCAAATTAAATTAAAACACACACACACACATATATATATATATATACAAGTTTTTGTATAAAATCTTGTACAAAAATCCAGAAAATCACATTGTATGATTTTTAAAAAATGTATTTGCATTTTATTGCATGACATAAGTATTTGATCACCTACCAACCAGTAAGAATTCCGGCTCTCACAGACCTGTCTCCACTCATTAACTATATTATCTGCACCTGTTTGAACTTGTTACCTGTATAAAAGACACCTGTCCACACACTCAATCAAACAGACTCCAACCTCTCCACAATGGCCAAGACCAGAGAGCTGTGTAAGGACATCAGGGATAAAATTGTAGACCTGCACAAGGCTGGGATGGGCTACAGGACAATAGGCAAGCAGCTTGGTGAGAAGGCAACAACTGTTGGCGCAATTAGTTCAAGATGACGGTCAATCTCCCTCGGTCTGGGGCACCATGCAAGATCTAACCTCGTGGGGCATCAATGATCATTAGGAAGGTGAGGGATCAGCCCAGAACTACACGGCAGGACCTGGTCAATGACCTGAAGAGAGCTGGGACCACAGTCTCAAAGAAAACCATTAGTAACACACTACACCGTCATGGATTAAAATCCTGCAGTGCACACAAGGTCCCCCTGCTCAAGCCAGCACATGTCCAGGCCCGTCTGAAGTTTGCCAATTACCATCTGCATGATCCAGAGGAGGAATGGGAGAAGGTAATGTGGTCTGATGAGACAAAAACAGAGCTTTTTGGTCTAAACTCCACTCGCCGTATTTGGAGGAAGTAGAAGGATGAGTACAACCCCAAGAACACCATCGGAACCGTGAAGCATGGAGGTGGAAACATCGAAACACTGGAGGTGGAAACACCATTGCCCAGGGACAGCCCGAAACCTGAAGGATCTGGAGAAGGTCTGTATGGAGGAGTGGGCCAAAATCCCTGCTGCAGTGTGTGCAAACCTGGTCAAGAACTACAGGAAACGTATGATCTCTGTAATTGCAAACAAAGGTTTTTCTCTACAAAATATTAAGTTCTGCTTTTCTGATGTAGTAAAAAACTTATGTCATGCAATAAAATGCTAATTAATTACTTAAAAATCATACAATGTGATTTTCTGGATTTGTGTTTTAGATTCCATCACTCACAGTTGAAGAGTACCTATGAAAAAAAAATTACAGACTTCTACATGCTTTGTAAGTGGGCAATCCTGCAAAATCGGCAGTGTATCAAATACTAGTTCTCCCCACTGTATATATATATATATATACATGAATCCCAGACACAGTCCAAAGACATGCAGGTGAGATGGATTGGATATACCAAATTGGCCGTATAAGTGTGCATAAGAAAGGGCATCAGGCATAAAACCTGTGCTTCAAGTGTCTGATCACGCTCTATTGCTCCAAATCCAAACAATTAAATGCTCCTTCCGCTTGTGCACCTGAGGGGGGTTGATCAGGGTCAGTATAGCATCTGATCGAACTAACCTGACCTTCTTTCAGTGTTCTAATCAGCCACAGTGTGTCCCAGTGGATCCACGCAGTGGAAGAACGAAGAAGATGCAAAAAGACTCCAGACTCTATTCGGCTGCTTTACACATGAAATCTGTTAATTTCCATGAAGCTGGAGTAAAACTCAGCACCAAGCAAGAAAGCAGGTTATCCGTGACAGCATAGGTCATTATACAGAAACTCATTACATACCGTTCATGTGAGCAGAGCGTTAAATCGCTGGATTGGCTTGAGCAAGGCATTCGATGTGGAAATGGATGAATGCTTGCTTGATTTATGTTGGATTAGGTTGCTTGTTTGATGGTTATCTTCGTTTTACACAGTTCACATTTAAGAACCTTTTATCACTCTGAACATCCTACTTTTCATAAATCTGCAAAATGCAGCACATAAAAAAATCCCTGTACTATGTTATTCATCTTAATTTTCCTGAGTATGTCAGATTGAATTTGTTGGTATAATTGCATGAGGTGTTTCCATGTTGTGAAATTTGCAGTAAGCCTTCTATTTCAACACTCATTTGTAAAGTCACTATCGTAGGTCTATTTTTCAGGCATGTAGTATATCAGTGTATTTCAAGGTGTTAAGTAAGGCAAATGTCCACTTCACATCAGTGCTTTATTTGGCGATAATATCTGTAGGCTATTATCCTGCGTGTTAGGGCTATATAAATTCATGGACATGAAATCATTGATTTCAAATTATTATTTTACTTGTATAGCTTAAAGGCCCACTGAAGTGCCTTGGTACGTGCAGCATTATAGAGTGGTGCAGATATGACATCACTTTGGCCAAAACGCGGAAGCGAGTTGGCATTTTAGCACTTCCGGTTCCATTGTCCTAAAGTCAATGGGTTTTTTTTTATTTTATGGGATTTTGTTTAAAAGGCTGAAATAACTACAGCTTCAGCATCTATTTATAATGTAGGGGGAGGGACGCTTTAGATTCTAGAGAGCATTTGATTGGACACGAAATTTGATGAGGAGCTGAAGTGCAGCGTGATGTCATCAAAATCATTGAGCCTTGCTTATATCTTCTAAATGCGAATTTTGTCATTGTTTTGGAGCAGACTAGCTTATAGAACACAGTAAACCTAGCAAATTCATACTAAAAGCCAAAAAAAATATTTAAATAAACCTAAAATAAATTGATTTCACGAGGACTTTACAGCTTCCGTTAAAGAAAATAGTCCATTACAAAATAGGCTAACAATTTATTTGATAGTGTCCTTGTTACATATGTTACATGTGCATAGTTGTAACAGTAATTATGCATAATTACATGCAACTAACCCTCAACCAAACCCTAATCCAACCCTAACCCTATAAGTGCACGTAGTTAATTATTATTACTTAGTACTTAAATACTAAGTAATAATAATTAAGTACTTACTATAGGGTTAGTGTAGGATTTGGTTTATAATTACACTGTAAATGATACAGTGTTTTTTTACTGTAACAATGACACCTTAAAATAAAGTGTAACCCAAAATAGAAAAAAAATTGCCCTACCAAGGCAAACACTGTAACAATAGACTCTTTGCCATCATCAAGCAGAATGGTTTTCTTTTATTTGAAACTGCGTCGATCCATATAAACTGCGCTGACTAAATACTGCCTTTTTTATTTCAAACGACAGAAACCATTGTGGGTCACAATATGCAGCAATTAACTATTTCTAGTTGCATTGGTATGAAAAGTGAGAGACAGTGGAGTGATATCTAGTTAACCAAACAAATATAAGTATTCCAGAAAGCTGTGTAATGATCTAAAACTATAAAATAATAAAAAATAAAAATAAATAAATAAATCGATCTATATGCTCTAATGCAGTAATGCACATTAAAACAGAATCAACTATATTTATAAATAAATGTAATAAATGTCCCTTATAAGCTGCCACCAATTGGACATATTTTCTTTGATCAAGATGTATATTGAATTTGTCACGTTGTGTTAGTGAGCTCACAGCCCGTGTCAAACATTTTGAGTGATCTAATTAACACATTCAAGTAATTAAAGCAATTCTGCTTTGCAAAAGGTAGCAAAAATGCATAATGCATGGTTGTGTAAACTGTATTCATTAGGATCACTGAATAGTTAATCAGCTGGTGTGAATTAATATGATTGGTGTGAAGTGTGTTTCAAATATGAAAGCAGATCTTTTCATAAGGGTTGCCTGATGTATGTTTCATTTCTACCATCGAGCATCTTCAAAAGCCGTCTCTGCTTAGATGATTTACAGTGCAGTTTAACACTATGATCTAGACAGAAAGGCAATCAAGCTCCTGCTAAGTTCTAACCATCTACAAATGTTGACTTGAAATGTTGCAAACTAAAAGACTGAACTTCACAGAGGCTCAACCCACTTCCAGCAGGAGCGAAGGCGTCTAGACTGAAACGGTATACGAAGAATGTATTGCTGACACCACACTACAGCAACATTATGGGCAGTGAAATGAATCAATGAGGCAGCCTAAGGGACATTTAAAAGAAAATTAAAGCATAGTGATCCCCGTGATTGCTTAGAGTAATTTGACACAAACGTATTTAACAATAAAGCCATTATTGTAAATACTGAGCTCATCAATATAACAAAATAAAAAGCATATAGACAAAGAAACAGACACAGGTGGGAAAATCAATTAAGACTTTAATTTTACTATTTTAAGTTATAGGACTTTAACGTGGATAGTTGACAGAGTTTAAATAAATTACTCAATAAATATTTCAGTGAACATATCTGATCAAACACTTGATATGTTTGCTTTTTGTTGGTTGGTTAATTGGTCATTGATTTAGACACACGTGGCTTAAAAGAAACAATAGTTATGTTTGGAAGGGTTACATAAAAAACCTCATTTGAGAACAAACAATGGCCAGCTGCACAAATGCTGAGATTTTCTAGCACCTGTCCGCATTCTGAACGCAGGGCAATATATTTGATTATCAAACACATTGTCCTATTTACACATACACTTTCACATATAAGACTGGGACAGAATAAGGAGTACATGTTTCACTTTCTTTGGAAATTTCAAATGTGTCGTATCCCTGTGTAGTAATGCATAAAAGCAACGGGCAGTCAAAAGGTCAAATGTCTGTAAACAACAATGGTAGATGATGTTACATGGGTCCCATTAAGAAAATTCAAACAGTAGCAGTTGAAAGATTCCTTCTTTAACGTTTCACAGTGTTTTCTGGGCAGGCTGATCAATCAGCTTAAAAGCCTTTAGATTTTCCAACTTAATTACGTTAGGCTTTTTAAAAACACATTTTCTCCTAATTTGTGGTTTCAATCCTGCTGAAGGTGCATTCTGGCGTCAGACCAGCATTATTTTGCACTGTATTGGTGCCTAAAGGTAGCTTGAGTTATTCTACCCTAAAATCTAAAGCTTTTGGGTTAACATCAGTCCCATGATGCACTTGTCCAGACAAAGTAGATTGTAACTTGATACTAAATGGAAAAAATGTACACCAATATAAACAGAAACAAGTGCATTTGAATGCTTTAGGCATCTCATTTATGTTGCATTGAAATTGTAGATACAGAACATGCTGGCAAGTGTGTACGCGCCAACACAAACACACACACACACACACGCACACACACGCAGCTAAAGCAGCCAAGAGAAGCGTGCTCACACATACAGGGAGCGCATACACTTCCCTGTAAATACACACAGATTGTTTGAAGCTCCCACTGATCCACACAGTTGCCACATGCCGACAGTTTGTCTGGCACCGAAGCAAGAGGCAAATCAACTGGGAAACCCGCTTTTTTGTATAGTATATTCTTTTTTCATTTTTAAAGCTTTTATAAAAATACAATCATTGTGAAAGTGTGGCGTATGTGCACATGCTCTTTGTGGCTCTTTCTCAACAAGTTACCAAAGCATATCTCTTTTTCCATTTCCCTCTTTCTCTCGACATTGCGTGGAGTAGAGGTTAGCAGTCAACACCAGTCAGATCTGTTTGGTCACATCAGTTGACAGAGATGGATGGATGCAAAAACGGAGGAACGCATGAGAGGATGAGGGGTCGCCTCTCGAGGGTACGCGATTTGGAAGGTGGTTAATTTCCAATCATGCATCCAATTAGCCACACACACATACAGACACGCATTACGCCCCTTCCTCACCATTGCTCCACCATCAGGTCGAGGACCCTGTTGACGTTTAGGTCTGAGTCAAGGCCAAAGTCGCTCTCTAAAAAGGGGGCGGTGGGGGGCGTTAGCGGGTTCAGGCCAGAGGTCAAGGTCTCCAGCCAATCAGCAGGGTCAAAAACAAGAACCTCTGACCTTCTTTTCCTGGACAGTGACCTGGATGGTGGAGTGGTGCAGATGGGGGGAGGAGGAAGTGGAGTTGGGGTTGAACTGAGGGGTGGAGCGTTGTTAGGTGAGGGAGGAAGCTCTAAAAGAAGCGAAGAGCACAGAGGAGAGGAAAGAAAGTTGTCTTCTTTTTGGCGCTTGGTGAGCTGTGACTGGTCAGGCTGCGGGGCAGGGGAGGAGCCTGAGAGGATGCTAGTGGCTGATTGGATGTCTGTGATGAGTGAGGAGTTATCTGAAAGATAAGGACATGAGTTAATGGCTACTTCGTGGTGTTTGAAATATTAGTCGGATGTAACCTATTTGCCAGCTGTGACCAACACAGGCATGTCAGTATAGCCCTTTTCACACAGAGCGTTGATCCCAGAAAATTGCCATAAAATTCCTTCTGTGTGACAAAAAAACACATCCCGGGATGGGGCCCTAGTAACATTGCCAAGATCACAAAAGGCTGGATCAATGTTGTAAGGCTGTCATAGTGATGACGCTGATGCTGAGATTGCTCACCAGCTTAGTGGAACTGTACGCAATTTGCTAGTTTATGCTCGAATCAGAAAAAAAATGCGTAGTTTCTCTCTAGAGAGAGAGAGAGAGAGAGAGAGAGATAGAGAGAGAGAGAGAGAGAGAGAGAGAGAGAGAGAGAGAGAGAGAGAGAAGAAAAAAAAAATTTGCGCAGATCATAAGCAAACTTAAGATGCTGCGGAGACATTACACGTCACACAACGATGCCACGTGTCTTTATGGGATCTTTACAAGATGTGTGTGAATGCACGCACAGATTCCAGAAAATCACTGACAGTTTGAATGAACCAAAATCAAACAAGTATATTTTCCGGCATTTCTGTGTGAAAGGGGCTTATGTCCAGCCCACCTAAAATGTCATCAAAATGTCCTCAAATTAAATGTTTTTTGCCATTGGTAAGCAACATTTTTGCTTCCTCTTTCTATTTCAACCACCACTTTTCAAATTTTCACCCACCTGAACAACTAATAGTCTCGTCCAAAATGTCATCTATGGATTGAGTAGGGTCCATCTTACATGGTGAGAAAAAGAGTGGACAGGAAGTCGAACGCTCAGTGCTCATTGTTAATGAACAGCAATCAATACATCAATAGTTGCATAACATAGGTAATTGTGAGACAGCACACAAATTCAAAAACACTCACCTGCACTCTTTGAATAGCCTCCTGTAGTTCCTCTTCCAAACTTCGGACAGTGGGCGATGCCTGTGCTGGACTGGCAGTGATTTGCATAGGCAAATCAAAGTCTTGACCAATTGCATCACAAAGCTGACAGCAGTTCACCTAATATTAGGGAAAAATACAAATAATGTAATTAATTTTAGTGGTGATATATATATTAGTGAGTTTTTTTTTTTGCCTAATATTACCCACATTCATTTCAAAATTCTGCATCATTTACCCCTCATGTCGTTCCAAACCTATAAGACTTTCATTAAGACTTCTGAACACAAAGTAAGATATTTCTGAGGTATAACTAAGGGTGCTTTCACACTTGGGTCCTCTTTAAAAGAACCAAACTCAGACTCCTTTAAGTGAACCAAGAGGTGGACCAAGTGAAAAGGGACCCAGTTCTCTTCATGTTCACACGGTCCCTGTACCTGAAAGAGGACTTTTGGTCCACTTCAGTAGGAATGTGGTCTCAGAACCCTTTGTGTTCATACTGTTGCTTTTTGGATCTTGTCCAGTTCAGTGTTTGATGGCTGACCCTATGGCCTTCAACATTTGATCCCATTCAATACTACACATTCTTGCACTAGCTGTATCACACACCTTTGTAAATAACATTTATTTTGATTTGTTTTCCTTGAATCATGTTTATTTTATTGCAGAATACAATGATAACATCAGCATCCAAAAAATAAACAATACAATAAAATAATTAAAAAAGATGCAAATTAAATAAACTGCTTTAAAATTTCCAGGTAAAGTAGGTATGCCTAAAAACAGCACTCAAGTAAGAAATTGAATACTCAAATAAAAAAATAAAACTGCATATACTTCACTGTATGATGTACTCGGTTGGTTCTTATATTAGGCTAGTAATGCAGATTATTCACTTAAGACAAAACCACCTGTTTATGTGTTTTTGACACTTTAAAATAAATGCAATACGACGCTAAATATTTCGTTTAGTACCATAGACTGTAAAAAAAATTTGTACACGCGCTGTGACAGCTGGCTTCTCTGCATGGTGTGTGAGCTCGTAAAAGGCGTGCACTCTTACACTGTTCGGAAGCGGTTGAAATTGCAATAAACAAGTGTAAATTGTGAACTAATAATTTGTAGAGATTTGCCAAAAGAAGCAGCGATGAACAGTCGATTTGTACAGAGGCATCTGATGATCAAACTACATTGGAATTCGCAAACAGAAAAATCAAGTAAGCCCAGAGCGGTTTGTGTTCAGATGCGTGTTTTTAGCAAACCGTACCATATGATGAGATCAAACCGTACCAGACCACCTCCTGAGATGGTCTCGGTTCGGTTCGCTTTAGAGGGGTCTGAGATTGTTTGGAGTGTTCACATATGGGCCAAAATCACACAAACAGCGCTCAGACCCCCTGAAAAGGACCAAGTGTGAAAACACCCTAAGGCAGTTCTGTACTCTCCATTGAAAGTCTACGCAACTACCACTTTGATGCTTCAAAAAGTTCATAAAACAATCGTAAAACGAATCCATATGAATTAAGAGGCTTGACCGAATTTGTAATCTAGATTAAAATGGCTCATTTGAATTCTGCCGAAGGCATTCAGAATATGTGTGCTCGTAAGTGATCGTTTGTCTTTTTGTAGTTTGAATAATAAATAACTTCTGTCCCTTTAAGAACTGACGCACACATATCCAAACACTGTTCCTGTGAGCTGGTTACGACTGTGTTTACGTTAAAACTCACCAAGATGGGCATTGAGACATTTTTGAGAGTATTTGACCATTAATAAGCTGGAAAAAGGAGCTAATTTTTGCACTTGTACGTCAGAGGCGGCTTTATTACGGTATGTGTGTGTGCGCTTCAGATGCAAGCACAAAATCTGCGGGAATTAGTAGAATTAACGTTATGTGCAACCCAGCGCGAAATTCAGACCGGTCACACCAATAATAACAAAAGTCCAGCAGGACACCCGTTCGCAATGTTCAGAGGATTAAACGGACTGAATGAGAGGAGGCGGGTGCGTGTCAACTCACTGTCGGTCGGAGAGAGTGCAGCTGATATCGATACTGTAGAAAATGATCGTTTCAGATATTTCAGTATCGATACATAGCGAAATATGGATATTTTTGACAACACTAGTAGGCAAACACACAGGTTCGAAGACTCGTTCTCTCGCCCCCTACAGTGCAATTTGGCTAGGTGTACATCCGCGCTAAAATATCAAGGTGAAAGTCATCATAGCGGCGATATTTTTTTTATCGCCCGATAAGAGTCTCGCGTTAACGCCGATAACGGCCCACCACTAGTTTATTATAACTGATGTGTGCGTTGATGAATGTTTCGGCCTGAATAAAAGCCTAAATTAAATCTGTTCAGCATATAAAATGATCGTGTCTCTTCAGATAAATTGGACTTAATCGCTGAAATCATATGGATTAGTTTTATGATCTCTTTATGAACTTTTTAAAGCATCAAAGTGGTAGTTGGCTGTCAATGGAGGAACAAAAAAATATCTTTATTTGTGTTGCGAAGATGAGCGAAGGTGACCATGTTTGGAACGACATGAGGGTGAGTAATTAATGGACAGAATTTTTATTTTTGGGTGAACTAACCCTTTAATGGTGCAGTAGTATGTCACAATACTGTCTTACTAGTATGTCCCTGCTTGTCTTACTAAATACTCAAAGTACGTACTTTTCCTTCACCAGTGCAGTACGTAAAGAGCAGTTCCTGTCCGCTTGTGTCTGGTTTCCCTCTGGTGCATCCTGGCTCCTGTTGCAGGAACGAATGAAGAGAACTTCCACACAGCTGGGGAAAAAAAGAAAGAATGAAATAGTACATTAAATTCTTAAAGTACTTATGATTAAATAGATTCACCACAAATAAAAAGAATAAAAAAGTACCAATATTAGGAAATGTCCAAAAAATTCAACTCGTCGTCAATTATCCATTCTCACCTGAGTGTCCTTTGCTCCTTCTCTGGGTCTGCTCCTCATCCTCTCTCTCATTTCCAGCTCCACACTAAGTTCATCTACTGCCTTGCCTGGCCTCCATGTGGCACCAGAGGGCATTGGGGGAGAGGGTGTATGTAAGGTAGGACTGGAGCCAGCAGAAGAAGGAGAAGTGAGGTAACTATCACTAGCTACACTTTGCTCTGCTAAACCCGAAGGGTGGATGTACATTTGAGCAGACTTGGCGGCGGCGTCTACACTGGTAGGGATTTGGTTGAGGCCAGCAGGGTGTGCGGTTTCTAGTGTGGCCCCTAGCTGGCAAAGTGGAGCAGGGGTTAACGGGGGACGAGGCATCTGGAAAGGACGGAGTCTCTCTAGTAGTGCCGGCTTAGTGCCGGAAACTGGGAGTCCACGTTTCCGTAACTGCTGACGAAGAACTGACACCTGAGAAGAAGGAAATACAGTCAATGTTCTATACAAAGCTTGTTCATACAAACAGTATATGAAGACCAGACAATCTAGAGCAAGTGTGTCCAAACCCATTTCTGGAGGGGCACTGTCCTGCAGAGTTTAGCTCCATCCCCAATCAAACACCCAAGAAGCAGGTAATCAAGGTGTTCATGAATAAATTAAAATAATAGGTAGGTGTTTTGAGAAGTATTGGGAGTCTGCAGGAAGTAGCCCTCCAAGAGCAGGATTGGACACCTGCTCACCTGGATCTATAGCAAGTAATCTTAACCAGTGAGATTCTTACTGTTAGGTCATCAAGGTTTGAGGGGAGTAACTCTGCCTGGTGGATGGGACTTGTATCAGGAGTAGAGGGGTTTGTTGAAGGGGTTCCAGACTGAGGGGAACTTTGAGGTGTAGTTCCAGAAATCTTCAAATGGTTCTCACTATTATTTAAATGTAGAGTATAGGTAAATAATTGTTTCCGTAATACCATTCACATCACAGAGTAGAATCTCTTAAGATGGGTTCGCACTGTACGATTTCTATGCTAGCTATGATTTTGCTCTCTTAGAAACATTTTGGGGATCGCAAACGATTTCTTATAGGTAAAACCATCAGTCTTAGATCACAGAGCGCTAACTTACACTACACAACATAAACTCAGACTTTAGCCCCAAATTACAGGGGGCAAGTTGATGCTAATCGCCTTGAGTCAGAGCCAGTCTATACATTTTGGGAGATTGGAGTTGCTAGATTTCGTAATGTGTATGATGGTTACAGCCATCTAGTCTGAGGATTTCAACCCCACCCCACCCACCCAATTTGGCCAGCAGCAGCTCTGATTGAACAGTCTAGCATGAAAGAATGATCTTGCACAGTGTGCCATGGCTTTTACTCAAGATGACCATAAAAATCGTGCATTGTGCAACCTGGGTTTAGTTGTACAAATTAGAGGTTGACCGTTTTATCGGTTTGGCCGATTAATCGACACGATAGCTGATTCGTGGAACAATCGGTTATCGGCAAAAATCAATACCGATTGTTTATCTGGGTTCCATCCGTTGCTGGAGCGGCTGAGAAGGGTGCGCTGTCATTACACAGTACGAGAGCTCTGAGAAGGTCTGATGGCATTATATAGCACGAGAGCGGCCTCTAGAGGCGAAATAACAACCATCACTGACGCCTCGTGTTGTTTATATTAACATGTGAGGATGTGAGCTGCACAGAGAGGGCTGACACATCAGATGCACGTTTAAAACACAGACAGTGAAACGGTATAAATACAGAACACTTCAGTACATGTTGCCAAATCATTATGAAGTATTATACAGTGTGTATGTACTGTATGTACTGTATGTACTTTGTCGTCGAGGCCAAGAGGACGCTAACATCCACATGCAGTGGAAGTATTGTTTGTTGTTAGTTTTACCTGTTAACCTTAGTAATGATCAAGGTACAATTGTATTTCTCAAATAGTAATACATGCTGTAAAATGTATATTGCATAATGCATATAGTTCATTTGAGCTAGCTAAATAAGCTAATACATCCTTGTTAACAAATGGGACTTGCAGTCTGTTACCCATCACATTTACATACATGTTTCTAGGTTATGGCTAAAGAAATGTTTATTTATAATATTATTTTAATGTTTAAATAATTTTTGTAGAATTTGTTCTGTTAGAACTTCTTATTTTAATATATTCATATGTACATATGCAATTTAGCAATTGTCATGGTTCAGCACTGTTTTACTTAGTGTTATGTTTTTTTATTTGTTTTTTAGTATCCATTTTAAAAACTATCGGCCGATTAATCGGTTATTGATAAGCGCGGTCCAACTGAGTTATCGGTATCGGTAAAATCCACTATTGGTACAAATTATGATCTTTTTCATGGGTGCTTTGTTTGGATGTTTACCTGTTTGTCACCGTAAGCTGTTGTTGTTGGTTAAGAATTTGTAGTTGTAAGAACACCTGCTGTTGTTGCAAGAGGTGGGAGTAAGAGGCATCAGTGGACGGAGCCTGACTGTTGTTATTCTTTTGCGAAGCATTTCCGGCTCCGCTTCCAGTCCCAGTCCTTTGATCTGGGGGAATGTACTGATGGTATTTCAGCTTCCTCATTTTAGGTTTGGAATCACGAGGCTTTCGTGGCCGTGGAGGGCGGGATGAAGTTAAGGACCCAGCCAGAATGGAATGAGAAGATGGAGCTGGAGGTTGTGCTGTCTTGAGGAATATAGAGAGAGAATGTGAGTAATATAATTTGGAAAAAGGAATGAGGGAAATAATGAATGATGAAAAGGAGTAAAACAAATCATTATTTTAAATCTCTATGTGAATGTGTACCTTTGGCAGCAGTGGTGGTGTCTGGGAGGGCATGTACATCCCTTTGGGTCTTCCAGTTGTTGATATAGAGTTTGACCCCGTTACTGTCATGGTCATTGGTTGGCTGATGCACTCGGTTGCCGGGAGCAACGCCAATCTGCACTGCTTTGAAAAGATGAGTTGGTTGTTGGTGAAAATACTGAGCAAACATCTTCCAGCCATTTAACCTGAACTTAAAAGTAAAATGTGCAATTTCTGCACCCCTAGTGGCACGAAACAGCTGTTCCATCAGTTCTTTTCCCCAAACACTTTAAAAAGATAGCAACCAATATCACCACTTTGGTTGACCCAGTGTTGCTATTTTTGGCTGGTAGGGATGCGCAAATGAACAGAGAAATATTTGATATTAATGAAATTACACTTCATCTTTAAACTGAAGAAGAGGATACAAGGCAAAAAGTAATTTGTCAAAATATTTAGTCTAACGTTGGGCAGGTATTTTATGCCTCTTATACCTGTACATTGTTTGGGCTGATGGGAGTAGTAATAGGTGACGCATCACTTGGTGATTGGTCACCTCCTTGCCCAGGTGACGATGAGAAGCCAGGAGATTGGTGCATCCCGAGTTGCTCGGGAGATGCAGAGGCAGAAGAGTTGTCGTCGTCTTCAAAAACATCTGATGGCAAAGAAGCAGCTGAGGCAGAGGAAATGGTGATGTGTGAAGCTTTCAGCAACAATGCTGGGTATAAGTTAAATGTTATGTGGAAATGCGAAACTGTAATTGATAAGAATGCACGTTTTGTACCATCTGCACCTTCTGAGAGTAGAATTTTTTTAAGATTTCCTTTTTATTTATTATGGCATATGGCATAACCATATAAACGTAAAAATGTAACTGAAATGGTTGAAACTGTATCTGTAATAGCAACGCACAATATGCATTACAATTAGATTTCATAAAACATTCTTTTTATTATATTGTTTTAATTTGAATTTCATTCTGTGTGATTTCTAAACAAAACTTTTGGAAGTCTCTAAAATCAACTGGATCTGATAAGGGTTGCCCGCTGAATCAAGTCTGCCTAGGAGCGAATTCCATTGGACAAAAAAAACTCTTAATTAGTAGACTATTTTATGGTATGGTACTTTATGATGTGTGTGTTCCATCTGACCTATGTTATTATGCCCATTAAAATTGTTATCATTAATGTTACAAATAATGAACATAACCCGAAGCTATAGACTTAATTTATTTTTAGTAGGTTAACAACTTAGCATACAGGCCTAGCATACCGCTAACCGATTAGCCTTCTTGCTTAGCCTGTACTCTAAAATGTTCAACTAAAAACTATGTTTTTTTTTGTGGTATAAATACTGTCACTGTAAGTTTCTGTTGCATTCATTTTACATCTGACTGGTGTCTTTACTGTACGTACAGTATATACACACACATATATTATGCTATGAGTGTCATCCACAAAAAATGCTGACGCCAATAATTGTGTAAATAAATATGCATTATAGCTTCCTCCCTTTAGTTACAAAAATAATTTGTAAATAACAAAAAAATTATGAGAAATAAGACCCCAATTAAATGTTAGTATAAAACTATTATATAAGAGAGTATTTGTTTATGTACATAAAATATTTAGTTTGAGTTTATGCTATTTTGTGAGTCATCAATTCCAGTTATTTCCAATGACTCACTGTTCTCTAGAGGCAGAATATGCCTCTGCAGGAGTGGTCCAGGCCGACTCTGAATTTTGTCACTCAGATCCTCAGCCAGACGAGCCTTCTTCTGCCTGTGAGCTCCACTATAACGCCTGTCTGTGAGCGAGAGACATACGAAGAGAGGAAGTGAAAACAAGAAACGAGCGAATCAGAGAGAGAACAAAATGAATAGTGAAAATGGGGAATGTAAATGGAAGATCAATGGCTCTGCTTTATAATACGAGAGGAGAAGAGGAGGAATATTTTAAAGACAGATATGAATGATTTTTCACAACAGAATTTGTTGTTGGGTAATCCAATTCAGGCATTCAGAAAGCTACTGATAATAAGTGCAGTACAGAAGGACCTTCAGCTGAATGATTGGCAAACACAAAGAGCTGATTGATGAATGGGGGCCGATAGATATGTGAATGGCTAATGGACAAACCGCTCATTCCAGCTATAAGGTTACAGCTTTGTTCAGTACTAGTATTGGGATATTCTTTTATAACTGAAGGTCAGGAAATATCGGCAAACCCTCAATGGCATCACCTGGTGCAGTTTGAGCAGTCAGACCACTAGGGGGCGACTTCTGAGTGGCACCATCATCTGTCTGACGCTGCATTGGGAAAAAGCCCAGTCAAATCAACATCAACAAATACTGTAAACCTTCATTTCTCCAATAGTTAATGAAAGGTAGCACATGGGCGAAGTTTTTGAAAATAACTAATTGTTTGCTTTGTGTGGTAACATTCTCCTGTAAGACTAAATTTTCCCTCCTGACAGTAATTATCTTGAACCAGCTGCTGTTGACTGTCTTACTAAACATAATTAATAATTGTGCTAACAGTGTTTCACAGCTAATACTAATAGTTTGCAACAGTAACTAGACATGTAATTAATTATGCTAAAGAGTTTGAAGACCAAGTCATGTCAGTTATCAGACCGTTTTGGCATCACTGAGTAGTTTGCTTATCTACACTGACACCCTGTTTCACATCAGTCTGTTTTCATATAAACCAAAGGCATACACATACTGCGGCTGGAGTGTGTCAAGAGGGGAAGCTATTAGATCCGACTATAGTTTTAGTTAGGAACTTCTTCCTCAAATTAAGGTTTACAAAATCAGCTATTTCATGGAAACATATATTTAAATGTTGGTCTATATTTTACCATTTCTCCTAAAACATAGATAAATAATGGCTCACCAAACCACTGCTGACTTCTTTCTCCCCAACTTTATCAGGGACAGAGGCCTTTGTACCTACAGAGCACAGAGAAAACGAGAATGAACCAAAAGACAAGCTGTTATAAAGCTATTATTTAGAATTGAAATGCATAAAGAGAGCAGTCTGGTTTGAAAAGTGTGAATCAAATAAATTATGATCTTCCTGCCCCATAAGGGGACATTTCATTGACTTCCTGTGGCCAAGCACAATGATCAAAATTCACACACACACACACACACAGACTCACCAGACTCTGCATTAAGCTCATTCTGCTGTCTGCGGTTCTGTATTCTCAACTGCAGAACTGAAAAAATATATATATATATTTATTATTGTGCAATAAAAACAATATTTGCAATACTTTATTTCAAACCCAGTCTTTGTATTTCAGAAAACTTTTAAGCCCGAGTTTCCCACCTTGAGGAATGTACATGTAGTTACTCTGTGGATCATATAGCTCAATTTATGACTGTAAGCCCAGCATTTTTTTTTTATTGCAGCACACGGCTGTGAATCTCTCACATAAATAAGTTTGATATGAAATAGGCACTGCAAACATACACTGTTCACTAACCTAGTCAATCATGCAATCATTGTTTTTTGGCACATATATAACAAGATCTGCACAAACAAACACATGCTTGAACCAGCAGGTGAATTACAGCTAGGTCAGAGGTGGGAGGAGTCGCTTGTCCCATGATGCACCTCTGTGCTGAGTTTTGAGATCTGAGAGTGGACGTAAGAGGAAGGGGGTAACTATTTATCCCTCTGAATGTCTATTTATGTATCCTTCCCATCCCCCATCCAGCTGTCTCTCTCTCTCTCTCTCCCTCCCTCCCTCCAACTCTCTCTCTCTCGCTGTCTGTCTTTCACTCCCTCTCTCGCTGTCAATCGTGCTAAGTAAATTCTTCCTCTTTTTACTTTACTCTGAAAGAGAATGACATGCTGAGTGGCATCAGGCCAAATCAGGTTGGAATTCTGGGATTAAAAATTAACTGAGTGCCATGGCAACTTATAATAATTATGATAACTGGTGTGCTCTGATCATATAATGGCATAGATTCATAATGATAGTTTTTATGATATTCTACTAACTATACCACCCGTTGATATCACTATTATATGTCTGAAAAAAAAAAAAAGGCATGCAGACTGTTTCTACAAACATTTGTGAAAGATTGGGTCACTCTCAGGAGCTCAGTGAATTAAAGCGTGGTACCGTGAGATTGCCCCCTGTGCATTCGTGGAAAAGCCCATTCGAGAAACTTTCTCACTACTAAATATTCCACGGTCAACTGTTAGTGGTATTATAACAAATGTGGAAGCAATTGGGAACAACAGCAACTCAGCCACTAAGTGGTAGGCCACGTAAAATCACAGAGCGGGGTCAGCGCATGCTGAGGCGCACAGTGTGCAGAAGTCGGCAACTTTCTGCAGTCAATAGCTACAGACCTACAAACTTTGTGTGGCCAAGCAGCTACATCCAAGCCTTACATCACCAAGTGCAATGCAAATGCTGCATTGTGCCATGTGTAAAGTTTAATGGAGGGGGGGATTATGGTGTGGGGTTGTTTTTCAGGGGTTGGGCTTGGCCCCTTAGTTCCAGTGAAAGGAACTCTGGAAGTGATTTCACTGTGCTATGGAAGTGATTGGAACACCTGAATTCAATGATTTGGATGGGTGTCCCAATACTTTTGGCAAGTCAAGTCGAGCTTTATTGTCTTGTATATACACACACAAACACATTCACACACAGAAATAGCCTCTGTAAATAAAATAAAGTTAAAGAAAAAAAAAATTTTCAGGATTAAATCATTCTCAAATCATACTGAAAAATATGATAATCAGGTTTTACATTAAAATGCTGCTATCGGTGATGTAATAGAGGGACAAACCATATACTAAGACATTCTCAAGTTCAATTCAACTTCTCACTCGAACCGTTAACGAATATTATTATATCCCTACAATTGAATATTGTGTAAAGTCAAAGTGTGTAGGAATGAGAGCATTAATATGACATTACCCTAGCATCCTAGTTGAAGTCCTTATATCTTTCAGCAGTGCCTTTTTTGTTGTTGCAGTAAACAGCTCTGCAGTTTTGGTTGACTGGTTCACTTTCGCTTCCACTGAACTCTTTCAAAGTGATTGTTGGCTTCTCTATTTATCTTTCTTGTTTGAGAAAGTTTAGAGGTTGACCTTTTCTAGGCAGCATCTGGACGGTTTGATGAATCCTCCTTCCTGATAATTGAGCCAAAAGGGCCCTCTGAGACCAAACACTTGGATATGGTTTTGTACCCTTTGTTTTACATTGTCTTTGGCATCTTTGAAAGGGTCTTTACACTTCATTCTTACAGCTTGCCTTTTAGATTAACAACCTGAATAATATCTGTGTTTTAAAAAAGGTAGTTCTTTTAATAAGGTAATTGTGTTATCATTAGGGGTTTCTTTCAGGCTTGAAAGATGAAAACACTAAAGGCTGTTAAAGTTTTTTTTTGTTTTTGTTGTTGTTGTTTTTTTGGTGGAGCCTAAGGCTGCCGCAGTGTTATTTCTCAGGACACCAAATTCACTGATATCTCTCAGGTTAGCAGTGTAGTATTAAAAAAAGGAATAAACAATCAAGTAAAATTTTAAATGAAATCTAATTTTAAATACTTCGGTGTTGCGAAGCACACAACAGAGGGAAAGTTTTCAATATATGTTTTTATATATACTTTAATAAGTAGGCTATCTCATATTACAAGGATCTTTGGAATCTGGTTTTCTAAAAAATATAGTGTAAAATGTGAAAATATCATTATTAAAACAAATCAAAATAATAATAGGCCCCTCCATGGCTAATTCATTTTGTATTGCATAATCGTGTGAATAATGAAAAAAATGATGAATCACCTGGTAGCCTGCAAAGCAATAATGTAAAGCAATATTTGTTGGCTACATAATACATTTCATAAACATATACTAAATTCATGAATATTGGCAAATTTCCCTAGGTTCATCCAAAATAAAAACATTTTAAATGTTTTTTAAAAAGTTTTTTTTCTGCTCATTAATTGCTGGAGCATAACTTAAATAGTCAATGAGGAATAAATGACAATTTTGTTATAAATCTTAAACGTTCTTACATAGTTTTCCAAATTTATTTGATACATTTACCCTTTGTTTACACTGTGGATTAGGATTTGCCAGTGAGGCAGCCATCTTTCTCACAACACAACACAACACAACACACTAACACAGCATATCCAAGGTCACAGCTGATCTCCTTGCTGTCTATACACGTGATCCTCCTTTTAAAAAAAAATGACAGTCCTTTTTAGAATATTAGCGGAACTGTTTAAGTTTAAAAAGTGTTAATTCAATGCAGTTTTGATGGAAGAGTCTTGTTATTAGCAAAGAGTGCTGCTGGACATTTTTCTGAGAATCTTGCCAGCAGGAATTTTATAGGGAACCCAAGAAGAGAGGGCACCGCTTTTGAAGGGGTTCCAACCACAGATGGGAACCAACAAAGACAATCTGTCCACTGTCCACATGTCCTTCAGGGAGACCCGTACTGCTGGGCCCAATTGTACAATATGAGGAAGTGCGAGAGACCGTGGAACCTCATGAAGATGGGTTTATTGGTCCACAATCTCCACATTTTATAATGCGATGCATTGAGAATGCACAACAGGGCTAAACTGAATTGAGAATGCTTTTTCAATTTAAATTGTAATGAACTGAAATTCATATCACTGCAATGAGTTATGTTTAAAAAAAAAGGAAGGTTTGTCCCAAAAAAAAGAATGATGGTTTGACAGCCTTGTCTGAATGTTTAAAGTCTTTGAAGGTTCTACAAGTTTTAAAAACCTATTGATTCAACACAGTTTTTAGTTACATAAATCTGCATGAGTAGCTCATTCAGAAAATTATATTCTCTATATACAAGCAAGCCCATCCTCAACTTTTGAGGCCTGTTCCATAAAGTGCGCTAAGAAAATTTGGGATTGCTGTCCAAAACCGGAATTTAATTAACCTAACAAATCAGTTGGGGCTAAAGCAGTTCCATAAAGGACCATTTAAGACCCATGTTCGATGAGTCAAGATCATTTGATGTGTTCTTAATTAAGCAGCCATAAAGGTCCATCATGGATCAAATCGATCCTCTGTGGCAAACTATATTTTGTGCTGTTTAATGCGTTTTAATGCTGTTTTCCTCAGTGTGTAACTATATTCCCCATCTGTAAATGTTAGTACAAATACTGTATATTTATTTTTGGACTGATAGTGGTTAATAAAGTCAAATCATGGTATGCGAGAGCGTCAGCTGTGATATTGTGTTCCTGTCGGCCAGTTAGCCTGCCCAGGACCAGAGTGACTGAGCTTGAGCTATGTTAAATTTGCTTTGTCGAACCAAATCAACTGACAATGAGTAGACTAACTAAACACACTGGCTTATTTGGTCAAATTGTTTTGTGGAACAGGCCTCTGCTTTGTAAGACCAGCTACTGTATATTCACCAGGGTTTTCAAAGCTGCAAAGAGCTTTACTCAGACTCCATCACCAGAACAGTCACTAGGAGCATCATCAGAACTTACATCACCAACTAAGACAGACAGCTACAAATGTGGGCTTTCAAACCCAGCTTGGACACAGTTGTGCAATCTTTCCTTTGTTCTTACCTGAACGGAACTTATTGCGGATGAGCAGCGACCTCTCAGACGCCAGCAAGGTCATAATGGAGAGACAGCAGAGGAAGAAGGGGTGGGGGCTTTAAAGATACGTCTTCCTCCTGCAGGGCAGATACTTATGATGATTTCTTACGCCCTTTCCTCTCCCTGAAGAGAAAGAAAACAAAGTCACAGGAGACCTGAACTTATCCTAGTTGCCACCAAGATGGCAAGGGAAAAACACAAGAACCAAACAACTGGCGAAGTGTGTGTATGACTGACCGAAACAGAAGGAATCAGAAGTTAACTGCTATTCTAACAGCATCACAGAGAGACCGTAAACAGCATCGCTTAAAATACAACCATAAACAGTGACTAGCGCTTTCAAGCTTCAAAAAGGAAGCAAAAACACGATAAAGGTGGTTCATACGACTTGCACACTATGTTCTAAGATTTGGTTCATAAAACCAATCTGAATCATTTGTTTATGAATCAAAGATCTGTTTAACTCTCTGAATCGCAGCGAGTAACATCTCAATGGATGAAATAATGACTTTGATTTGATGACTAATGACTAAGTCATATGCAACATTTGTATGGTGCTTTTTAATCCTTTTTTGAAACTTTGAAAGGTTAGTTTACCTAAAAATGAAAATTTGATCATCACTTACTCACCCTCATGTTGTACCAAAACCACAAGACCTTCGTTCATCTTTGAAAACCGCTTGATTCATATGGATTACTTTTGCAATACCTTTATGAGATTTTTTTTAAGCATCAAAGTTTTGGTGGTACAGACTTTCAACGGAGGGACAGATTTCATTAAAATATCTTCATTTGTATTTTGATGGTGAACAAAAGTTGGGTTTGGAACAACATGAGGACAGAATTTTCAAATAAATAGGTTTTCATTTTTGAATTACCTATATTTTAAAACTATTCCAATGAGAGGAATTTTTGCCCAACTAGCCACGGATAAAATGGCTTGTTGGAGCATATGATAGTGAATTGATGTACAGAGGCTTCAGTTACAGCAATAATTGGTTTTATTTATGTGCCCTACACAGCTGGAGTTCAAGTACCTTTCACTGTACATCTTTCTTCAATGTTAATCAGAATGCACTTCCCACTGACTACAACTACTGAAGCAACAAATTGGCCTTAGATGAAAATCACAAAAACTATCACTATTGTCAGATGGAGTCTTTACAGACATACACACGCAAATGCTTTCACAAAAGAACACATATATTCACAGATAAATGTATAAACACCATAGCATGAATGAAAATGAATACTCACAGTCAGACTGAACTCCCCTGAGTTTTGTCAGAGTGGCGTTGAACAGAGATTAAAGTGGAGAGAGAGAGAGATTCTTGCGATTGAGGTGGAAAATGAGGGCAGAACTTGAGGCACGTTGAATTGAGGCAATGTTCAATGACAAGGTTGTTCCTTATCTTCTTTTGCACCGGTTTGTTCATTCCCTTCCACAGGTGAATCTAGGGAGAAAGGGCCCTGTGTTTCTTCCTCTTTTCTTCCACGCAGATTTTACCCTGTGCACCTCGTTCTCTCTCTCTCTCTCTCTCTACCCCCACACCGAGGAGTTGAACCAACTGTGTTGGGCTATCAAAAGAGCACCCTGACGTGCTGCCCCTGCCCCCTCAGAAACCTCACACACACACACACACACACACACACACACCACACACACTTGCTGATAGATTCATTGTGGGTGATACTACTGGGTGGGTAACTTGCGGTGTTCCCTATCTCCTCTTTCTCACTCAGGGGTGACAAGGCCAGACCTACCCCCACAGGTACCTGAAGGAGCTTGTAAAAGCTGGTGACTTTCAGCGACACATTATGTACAGTATAAAAGCTACAAACAGACATATGACGCTGCTGGATCAGAAAGGTTTGTGGAGAAAGAAACTGTATTTCTCTGCATTCCATTTTTTTATTCAACTTTTTTATTGGGAAGCTTGAAAAAAAGGTCAGTAATGCAGACATGAGGTCTTAAAGAGATAGTACACCCAACACAATTTGTTATCATTTATTCACTCTCATGTTGTTCCAAACCTGTAAGATTTTCTTTCTTCCAACCGTGAAGATAATTTGAAAAATGTGTTTTGTCCATACAATGAAAGTCTATGGGGTCCACTGCTGTTTGTTGCACAGAAGAAACTAATTTAGAACTAAATAATGACAACATTTTTATTTTTGAGTGAACTATCCAGTTTAAATATACTCTGAAAGATGAATTTGCGCCGTCAAAAGTTGTGAACATATAGCTATAGAGATTAGCATCTAAAACACATCAAATAAATAAGCAAATGTATGTTTGTCTATGAGTGAGAGACAGGGGCCCGGGGGAAGAGGAGGGGGTTGGGAAAGGGAGATCATTACTGCACCACCTGTTTGGTGGCTTTGACGGACAGGTTGGTGTGTGCTGCTGTATCAGCAGGTCACAGACAGTCAGCAAGAGAGAGAGAGAGAGAGAGAAAGAGAGATACAAGAGTAAAAAAAAAAGCAAAACAGTCCAAAACAAGAGTTACAAGTTGAGTGCACAACAATTTAGGAAAAAGATAGGAAAAAGACAAAAGAAAGGAACACAAAGTTGGATTCTGTTCATAACAGCATTAAGCCATTATTAGCCATTTTAAAAAGAGACATTATCTCAACCTTGACACTGAATATAACTATATGAACCGTTATGAGCATGAAGGCTGTGAATGATAGAACTGAAAAAAACTTGGCCCCTTATTGTGTGATGCACATGATGTACTATTGGGGAAAAGTGATGTAATCACCCTTCCTTCCACTGACCCCCCCTTTCGGGAATCCCTCTGTGATTAGCACCTGTTACTGTCCTTCTTTGTCTCTTTCTTGTCATCCCTCCCTGCTCAATTAGCTTGTTTCATTTTGTGTCACAGCATGAGCAGCTTAACTGAAACAACACATTCTATACATTCTAAAGACGCCACACGTCTCATTGGCTTTGAGAGATGCAGGAAAGAATGTGAAAATGACAAATATCTCCGCACACAAGGTGGGAACCTCTATTTCATCTCATTCTCCAGGCAATTTGACTTCATAGGCCTGAAGAAAATAGGAAAGAGTTGGAATTGCTAATCGTGTTAAAACTATAATCACGAAATAACTTAAAAGAACTGCAAAAGGTACACTGCATAAATAGTAGTAATTGACTTTTTTAGTGATTGATCAAAAGCAGTATAAATTGATGTCACTTTGGGAACCAGTTTTTAAACACTGTACCAGAATTGAGTATCGTTCAAAAGTGGAATTTTTTTTTTAAAATCAAAATGTTTTAACAATGTGCACTATTATTAACATGACATAGGCTGAATAGGATTTAAAAAATGGGTCAAATATTGTATTAGCATAAGCCAAACTAGCAAGCTATGATTATATATTTAGTTGTATTTTATACTTTGCTATTAGCAGAACAACCCACTGTGTGACCCCTTTCTGAGTTACGATCCACTGTAAATGAGAAGATTGATAACTTTAAATGTTGCAACTAAGGCTAGTTACTGTACACACTCCAGTTTAACTTGCAAGACCATGCATAACTTGGAGAGAGTTTGCCCTCTGGTGGCATAAGTATGCAACAACATCCTAGGCCTAAATGATGCTAGGTTCTGTCATACATTGTGCTTTCCTATACAAATACTCACACACCTCATCCAGCTTCCTCAACAACTACAGTTCCAGAAGTCTTTGTGCTTGGACCTCTAATCATCTCCGTCTACGCCAGGTCATTCAGGCCTCTCATCCAATCATACATCTTCTTTCACCACTGCTATGCTAACAACTCCATCTCCCTTGTGCCTCAACATCTATCTCAGAAAGCATCAATGCCCAGCATAATTAAAATAACACTCTCCCCTAAGCATTTCATAGCCACGCTGTAGCAAGCCTCTCCTTGCCACCAAACCATCTGCCATTTTGTCCAAAATGTTGCCTCTTCATTATTTTCTGTTGAGAAATCATTTCAAGATCCTTACACACAGATGCTGATTATTGTGCACATGCCACATTAATGGCAGGTAAACAACCATTAATGTAACAAGCATAGTCTCGCAGAAACATTTTTTACTGTTTCTTTCTTTCTCGCTCTCTCACACACAATGCACGCATTCATAGTCGACACTCATAGACACCTGCTGTCAGCTTGATTGTGGGAGCCACTCTTCTTGATGCTGCCAAATGGAACACCGACCCTCAGAGCACATCTGAGCCGTCACTCACACCTACACAGATACTTCTGTCTGGCACAGTTTGTAAGGTTAAAGGAGGTGAAGTACATCCATACATAAACACTTTAAAGTGTTAGTTCGCCCCTGTCGTTAATTACTCACCCTCGTGTTCCAAACCCGCAAGACCCACAAATTAAGATATTTTTTTGATGAAACCCGAGAGCTCTCGGACCCCCGCTATAGACAGCAACGACATAACCACTTTCAAGGCCCAGAAAAGTTGTCATCATTAACGAGACATCGTTAAAATGGTCCATGTGACTACAGTGGTTCAACCTTAAAGTTATGAAGCCACGAGAATACTTTTTGTGAGCAAAAAAAAAAAAAAAAACCACTGCATGTGAACAGCGTTGGAGACTGACATGGAAAAGAAGTCGTTATTTTTGTTTTCTTTTTTGCGCACAAAAGTATTTTTGTCGCTTCATAACATTAAGGTTGAACCACTCTAGTCACATGGACTATTTTAAAGGGATAGTTCACCCAAAAATGAAAATTCTGTCATCATTTACTCACCCTCAAGTTGTTCCAAACCTGTAGTTTCTTTGTTCTGCTGAACACAAAAGAATATATTTGGAAGAATGTTTGTAACCAAGCAGAGAGAGCAACCATTGACTACCATAGTAGGGGAAACAAATATGGTAGTTAATGGTTGCTCTATATGCTTGGTTACAAACATTCTTCAAAATATATTCTTTTGTGTTCAGCCGAACAAAGAAACTCACACAGGTTTGGAACAACTTGAGGGTGAGTAAATGATGACAGAATTTTCATTTTTGGATGAACTATCCCTTTAACAATGTCTTTACATTTCTGGGCCTTGAAAGTGGTATGTTGCTGTCTATAGGGGGTCAGAAACCTCTCGGATTTCATCAGAAATATCTTAATTTGTGTTCGACATGAGGGTGAGTATGGCAGAATTAAAAATTTTGGGTGAACTAACCCTTTAAACTTGAATTATCATATGAACCAGTAATATTGTGTATTCCATTCATTCGTTGAATGAATTACAAAGTCTATGTATCACATAGTCTATATATGTATCATAACACACAATGTTAGACTTTTTATAATAGTCTTCATGTAAAAAACAAGAAAAAGACAATCAAAATCATGTTGCCTGAAAAAGATGGAAGGCTTGGAAGCATTTCGATTAGATTCATTTTATTCAAAATCCTGTGACACAGGTTACAGAAATTAGGCTGTTTAAATATCTGCAGTCTTATTTTCAAATTGTGTATTAAATATATAAGTGTTCTGTGACATAACACGCCATTTTAAATATATACATTTTCACCATAAATAAATAGTTCTCATCGGTGCATGATTGTTCTTAGTTAAACACACTCTGAGCATTAATCTTGAAATTGTAAAGGAACCAAACATTTTTAAAATGCATGATATCTACTGTGAAATGTGCTCAAAATAAAAAGACTAAACCAATCTGAATATATATTAATAAAGTAATATGTAAACAAACTGTGCAAACCAAAATGTAATAATATTGTTCCGCAGCATGCAGAATATGTGCTGCCACGAGCCTAAAGCAAAGTTAATTGAGCATGGGAACCACCGGAAAAGAAAAGGGCTTGACAAGCTTTAATTAGCGTGAGCAAATATCCAGATTCTTAGTCAAATCTGAGATTTAACCAACAGAATTTTAGATTAACCCAAGGTGTCCAGGCCATGCATGATGTTTGGTTATTTACACAGCAAATTACATAAACATAAAGTAATCAGCAGGGGTTAAACCTTTTTTCAAGCAAGTTTTTTTTCCAAGCTATATAACTTATCAAACAAAGAACTGAATTTGTAAAAAACTAATAAGTTAGACATTCTACTAATCAAAGATGAAAACTGCAACTCAAAGTTGAAAACTTGTCTTAAATAAATTAAATTATATCATATCAGAAAGGTGAACTTCTAATGAAAAGTTTCTGCAAAAAATGTGTAACAGATATCTGACAACCTATCAAGAGAAGTAAAACCTTCTTTGTCCAGATGAAAAGCATATTTTCAAGCTAATAAAATTAAAAGAAAAGAGTTTATAAACCAAATAGTTAAGGTTTAGTATTAAAAATGAACAATGCAGATCAATTAACAGAAAAATACTAAGGTGACCATGAATTCTCCCGTAATGAACAAAATGTTTTATAATGCATAATATCTGAAAATGTTATGAAATATAAAAGTTGAGTAATGAGAAGGTCCCAAACCATTTTAGGGGAAATCTGTAGAATTCTACAGAATAGATGCATAAAATGTTTTAAAGGAGTGCTACACTCTGTAACCAGAAGCATGCTTCACTTTTATATAGTACATTTTTTCATCAATGTGGTCCACTCATGAAGCACAATTGTTTTTTTATCCACATGCTTGAGTGTGTCTGTAAACACCCTTTGCCAATTGACTGCAGTCATTAGTCTACATGGTAGACTCTCATAGTTGGGCTGTTAAGAATTAGTGAAAGAAGATGACAGAAGTGACGAAAGTGGAAGTGACAATGGTGAATATGCCAGTCTGAAAGAATATAAAGAAAACAACGCCATACTGTCCTCTGCAGGTCAGGTGGAGTATCACAAAGCAGACGCAAAGCACTTGCATTGAATATGTTTGAAAGACAAGACGACAAGAAAAACAAAGCAGATTTTTTTTAGTAGCTTAAAGCATGGGTAAATTAGCCATACATAATAAATGAACATGAAAGGAGTGGAAGATGTTTAGAACTTTGAGAATGACGTATGTTCAAATTCTATGGAAGTGGCCACGAAATCTGTGGGCCTAGTCAAGATTTAGTGATGCACTGATCTAGGCAATTCCTTGACGCTGTGTCATTACTACAATATATCAGAATATAAAAATTATAAATATTGATAAGCCTCTTAGTCTTCAACAACGAAAGCTGTACATGCGAAAAACTGAAATGAGAACTATAAGTAGCAAATAATGGTAATTCAAAGTTATGCAAGATGAAGAATTAAAACAAATGTTGTTTTTATTCAAGCGGTCTATCTCAATAGCTAAAGCTTATTTGAATTAATCTGAAGTCAATATTGCAGGATTCAGTCATCACAAGTAAAGGTCTCGAGAGTTAATGGAATGAAATAGACAATTATATGAGACTAGTGATAAGTAAATTGTTATATCAATACAAATAAATTAAACGTATTTACAACTATGCTCATCCTGAAACTTAAAAAAAAAGAAAAAAAAGAATTGTAGTTCATTCTCCCCCCGTGTCACTGTCTGACTCCATTTCAGGAACTGTTGAACTGTACCACTCTGCATTCTCTTCCGACTCTCCTTGTACACCAGAGAGGGAAATCTCTCCACTTTCTGGCTTCACCTTCATGTCCATCGCCTCCAGATGCTGGCCTTGGTGCTTGCGCTTTGTGTGACGTCGCAGTGTGTTGCGCTCAGCAAAACGCATGTGGCATATTAAGCACTGAAAAGGTTTCTCACCGGTGTGTACTCTCTGGTGTCTCATTAGCTCCCCTGATTCACGAAAACGCCTCGGGCAAAGCTGGCACACAAAGTTTCTTTGACCTGTATGAATGTGTTTGTGTCGCTCAAGATGGCTTGATCTTTTGAACGCCTTGCCACAAAGGTGACATACGTGGGGTTTGCTTTGGGAGTGTGTGATGGAATGGCGCTCAAGGTCTGAAAGATAGTAGAAGACCCGCGGACAGTACTGACAGTAAAGAATGCGACGTGGGCCTAATGCTTGCGAGTCTTGGTTCTTTGGGTGGTTCATGGGATTTACAGGTGATATAGAACGAAGGGGTGATGTGGAAGATATGGTATCCAATGCGTCTGTTTGGTCTACCGAGGTAGACTCAGTCTCACCATCACAGTTCACCTCCATCTCATGGTTTTTGCTTTCATGTACTGTTGCAGAGGAATCCGACTTAGTTGCTTCAGAACATGAGGAAGGAGTAGCGACCGAATGCATCTCAGGCTGGCTTTCTTGTTTCTTCTCCACAGACACAGCCAATCTGAGAAGAGCTTCCCGAAAGGAAGTGGGCACTGGTGTGTCGGAGTAGGCATCAGTGCTGGATTGCTTGGTTGGACTTGTAGAGGTCACTGTGGAAGTGCTAGAGGAAGCAGTTGATGAGGTAGGGCTAGCAGGAAGATTAGAGGGGTTATTCAATCCTGAGATGTCTGTAGCAGTGGCGGGGGAAACCGTGCTGAGGCTGAGAAGTGATGGACGTGAACTTAATGTAGATCCCAAATCAAGTGGACAAGTAGCTAAGGGAAGTGCAACAGTGGAAGAGGGGGAAATGTGAGATAATTGCCCAGGCGAGGATGAACTCTGAGTTGAGGACACCTGAGGAGATGACAAAACTAGGAACATGGGGGAGGACTGAGTGTTCTGACTAAGAGGAATCGGCAAGGAAAGGGTAATTAGCCCTGGGTTAGCCTTAGAAGCTGATGAGGAAAGCGACTGAAGCTGAGATGGAGGAAGAAGAAGAATGGGAGTGTTTGACCCTGTAGTATTAGCCACAATCTGAATGGGAACTGATGCCAAGTCAGACACAGCAGGTATGATGGAGGGTTTAGCAAGAGTTACAGAACTGTAAGAAGATTTTGGCTCAAGGTTTGGGGAAACTTGTGACTCTTCCACTGAGATATGACCTAAAGAAGCATTTGGACACAGTGAATTGGGTTGTGTCTGCAGTCTTGAGTCTGCAATATCCTGTACATCAGCAAAGGAAGAGGGCTTATCTTCAGCTTGCCTTGGGCATAGAGCTGTTTGTTCAGAAAGCCCCTCAGCATGTTGTATATTATCAATTTGTGGGACTTTCTGTCCATCTGGGGTGAGCGTGTAAGGAATGCCCTGGTCATCTATAAGTAGTGTATCCATCGGATCTGGGGTTGTGACGGTGGGGTACGATGGATTTGGCATGGCTTCAAGCACAGGGGAGGATAAATGTCCATCCCAATACTGTGGGAGATATGTATAAGCTTCACTTACTAATGGAATCCAGCTAATTTCATTATCGTCCTCCTGTTCCACTTCTACATGTTGAGGCTCATCCTCAATTTCATCAACTTCCATATGAAGTGAACCTTCATATTCCGGGTCTACAACCCATTCACTCTGCCTCTTATTATTTCTGTCTTTCCTTTTTGGGAGGCTTAAATCTAATACCTCGTCCCCTTCATTTTGTCCCAAAGAATCTCCCGCGCTCATTGCTGTGTTCCTTTCAAAATCAAGTCTCTCCTCTCTTACATTACATAGGATTTGTGTTTTATAATCTTCAATGCAGTCTTTACCATATTCTAATCGTTTGTTTGCATTTATGTTCATCCCAAGTTTACGCTCTCTTCCATGTGCCACATCAACAACATGTGTCTTATTCTTAACACACAACTCCTTGCTTGTGTGGTTGCCTCCGGCAGGCAACGGTTGTTTATCATTATGGAAACCTTTATTTAAAATAGATTGTCGTTGAACCTTAATCTCTAGTAAATCATTGGTTGAGATCTTAGCCATGTTTGTAGCTTTGGTTGTGACTTCACAAACTTCAGTCCTAGCATTATCAGACTCCATCTTGGGTTTCAGCTGCATGTTTGTTGGTAGACTTCTTGTATTCTCATCAAAAGTAAGACATTTATTTTCAACAGTCTGGTTTTCAAGAGGACTCGTCTGGTTTGAATCCGATTCATATTTTGGTGAGTTCTGCTCACTGCTCACAGAGTTCTGCTTGCTGTAATCCTTTACAACTTCTGTTTGCTCTTGTGGTGGAACAAGAAACACATCTTTGTTCTTAGATTCAGTCTTCAATGAGAGCCTCTCGTCTGATAACTCGCCCTCTTGACCCACAGACATTTGGCAATCTTTGGTTGCAGAAAGGTCAGTCCACTTAATATGTGGAATGGTCTCATCTATCCTGTCCAATGCTTGTTGTTTGCGCATAGCAACCTCCGTACATTCAGCAGTAGAGAAGAAATCATATTATTCAGTACTTGTGGAGTAAGTCAGTTCATTATACCCTGAGAGAACATTGAAATATTGCCTGACAGGTCCACAGAATCTTGCATAATCCAAGTAATGGCACCATTTCCATTTCCATGCCCATCTGACGTGACTGCTGACTTTCACCCATGTCTCTGGAACTGCCATCAGTCAGGACCTTCCACTCATCTAAGGCATCAATCTGGAAAAAAAAGACAAAACTATGATTCTGCATTCTATAATAGTAACAGAACTTAAGTTACAAAGACGGATCTCAAATGTTAAGACAGTAGGTGTTTAACGGTACACAAAACTGACGGTTCGATACGTACCTCGGTTCGGTACGAGTTCGGTACAGCAGATTTACAAAATTGCTTTTTATTTATTTTTTATATTTAACAGTGGTTCACTGGGGGGGGAAAAGTGTCTGTCCTTGAATGAATTAAATTATATCTAAAAGTTTATTTAAGATATTTCTGTAAATTATATAGGGATCCCTTACTTGTACATTAATATTAAAGATTAACAATAGAGCCCAAACTATTAGCCTAAATTCAGTTGCTATTTATTTTTAGGTATAATAATCAACACTCAAATAACACATTGTGTGCAAATATGTAAACTTCACATAAGGCAGTTTTTGCATTAACTCCTAAATCTAATTATAAAATAGTTTTTTTCTCCAAATTGTTGTTGAAATATAATAATGTATATACAGTGTTTGTCATTTTCATGACAGGTTTATTTAACATGCATGAAATAATCAAGACATCACTAACAGGTTAAGTAGAATATAATGAATATAACGGCTAATATAGAGCATATATTTAGTGAAAGAGTTGATTTCTCTAGTGAATAAAAGTCTGGACACTGAATGACTGCCTGAGGTAAATGTGATGCTAACGTTACATGACATTGTTTACAAGCAGTTATATTGACGTCTTTCCGCCGCTGAAACACTGATTTAGCAATTACACCACACATGACAGTAAGTTGTATCCTCGGCATACCTTCAGATGGTCATTCATGTTTATTCTTTAGTAAGAGATGATCAATCGCCTTCACAGAAGATCGCGTTCACGCGCGTGCGCGTCGCGCGGCCGCTTGAACTGTGATCAGTGACCAGTCACGCCACATAGAGCGTCAAAACGGAATTTATCGTTTGAATGTCGTGATAAAATGGACTGAATACTTAATATGTTTGTGTGGGAACTCGGATTGAAGTGTGTTCCGCGCTTACAACAAGCCGACTGTTAACTGTTAACGATTACATTCATAACCGTTCGATAATGTTACACGCGTGCACGTTCACGAATGATCGCGTTCGCGCCGCACGGCCACTTGAACTATGTTCAGTGATCACTGATCAGTCACGCACATTAAAGAGCATCAAAACGTCATTTATCGTTTGAATTTCGTGATAAAATGGACTGAATACTTAATATGTTCGTGTGGGAACTCGGATTGAAGTGTGTTCCGCGCTTACAAGAAGCCGACTGTTAACTGTTAAAGATTACATTCATAACCGTTCGGTACATGCGTGCACCGACCCGAAAGCCCTGTGCCGAAACGGTTCAATACGAATACGTTACACCCCTATAAGACAGCATCACACAGTACATAAAAATGAATGCAGAGTAGGTTTTAATGTGGCTTAGAAAAATGTTTTATAATCATTTGTTTATTTTCTGATCTATAAGGGGTGGGTTTACAAGCATTTGTGAAGCACTTATACTTCATAAGCATAACAGAATCATAACAATCAATTAAAGAGAACAGGCAGTTGCAGTTAAACAGAGCAAACAGAGGAGGCGATATAGGGCGCCTTGATAATAATCTGTAATTATATTTCATCTGGGGAGAATTTAGTAGTCATACAAAATCAGTAACCAATCTTCATCATTGTTAACAATATGATTAAATTTCAGGTTATTTTTTATTAAATACTGATGCTTAATACATTCAAACAGTAAGATCAGATGTTGACGATGACATCCCCAACGCATCCATGAAATGTCTGCAGAGACTGTGTCAATTAGACTCGCCCTGAAATTGCCTCATCGACACAGCATCCTCAATAAACCCGTCTCCGGCGTGATGACTCCGATCTTTCAAATATTCCTATTTAATAATTGGTTAATCGACGCGTCATCCTCAATAAACACGTCTCTGGCATGATGACTACGATTAGGGATGGGGCCGATCCGTGTTTCTATTGAGTTTATGAATATAATAATAAGAGGCGTTCAGATTAGCGGAGTTTTGTTCAGAGCGCGCGCCACTCTCACTCGCTAAAATCTACACTCAAAGCAGAGATGAACGTGCGATGTACGCAGGAGATTCATCATACAGTGCTGGACTGTTTTTGTTCCATTTCAGCACAGAGAATAGTTTCAAACAAACACAGCAGAACCACAGCGCATCTGATATGACTGGCATAAAGTCGGCTTGATGTTCTCAAATTTAGGAACCGTCTCTAAAGTTACATAAAACATTGGTAGGCTATACATGTTTCTAACTTAAATGGCATTTGAAGAGAATGACTTAGTCATAAAACTGACTGTGAAGTGTTAATCTAGGTGTCAGGTATGATGCTCACCTTTTGGATTTTTGATATTTAATAAAATAAACTAAAATCATATGAAAATAAATGCATTATTTCAATAGGACACTGTATGGGCTCTTACACAAAATATGCTAGATTTAAATGCGTCACAGCTGATAGAACACTGATGAGAATATTGCTTGAGAATATATTTACAGGGATAATATTAGAGATTAGAGATATAATAGTACACTCTAAAAAAAAAAAAGGTTCTATATGGCACCAAAAATGGTTCTTGGCTCGTAATCATAGGGGAACCTTTTTAAGTGCTATATAGCACCAATTTTGGTGCTTCAGTGGTTCTTCAGCGGTTCTTTAACTAAGGTGCTATATAGCACCGCTAACTATGGTGCTATATAGCACCGCTAACTAAGGTGCTATATAGCACCGCTAACTATGGTGCTATATAGCACCGCTACCATATACAGAACATGTTAAGATATAGTGCTATATAGCACCAAAAGTGGTTCCTCTATGATTACGACGAAGAACCATTTTTGGTGCCATATAGAACCTAGTGTAGAGATTTATGCATTATGCGTTGCCATTGATGACGGCCATTATAAGGAAGGAAAGCCCACAGAATCTAGCTTAAAAAAGTGCTTAGAGCTGCTTGATTTATTTTTTGTTTGTTGATTTTCAAATATAAATTGATAACCGTGATAATTTGGGTCACTATTATCATGATGTGAAATTTCCATACCATTTCATCCCTAATACGTAACAAACACAGCTCTGTTATCGGAATAGTATCGGTATCGGCCGATATCCAAATTCAGGTATCGGGATCGGAAGTGAAAAAATATGCATCGGTGCATCCCTAACTACGATCTTTCAAATATTCCTATTTTATAATTGGTTAATCGACACGTCATCCTCAATAAAAACCATCTCCGGCGTGATGACTACGATCTTTCGAATATTCCTATTTAATAATTGGTTAATCGACACGTCATCCTCAATAAACACGTCTCCGGCGTGATGACTCCAATCTTTCGAATATTCCTATTTAATAATTGGTTAATCGACATGTCATCCTCAATAAACACGTCTCCGGCATGATGACTCCGATCTTTCAAATATTTCTATTTAATAATTGGCTAATCGACATGTCATCCTCAATAAACACATCTCCGGCATGATTTCGATCTAATATGACCTCTGACCAGTAAATCTGCCAGAATAATAATTATACACTGTTTGTTGTTAGAACTAGAACTAGCACCCCAAATGAGCCAGGTTTCTCCCAAGGTTTATTTTTCTCCATTATGCCACCTGATGGGGTTTTGGTTTCGTTGCCACTGTTGCCTTTGGCTTGGCTTGCTCAGTTGAGGACACTAAATTTTCAACTAAATATCCAAATAAATTTAATTACTAAACTAAATTACTGATCTGCCCACATTGTCACTGTATGATAATTTAAATGAGCTAGATGATATCACTGTTTTCTTCAGAGCGGCTGTACAGCCGAATCAAATTCTGTTGCATTATTTTCCTGTTTAACACTGTGAAGCTGCTTTGAAATCAGCATTGTAAAAAGCGCTACATAAATAAAGTGACATCTCTGAGAAACTTGCATTAAAAAAAAAAAACCTTCTTGACAGGTTATTTTAGAAGCTTAAAAATCTTTTAGTATTATAACGGAATTTAACAAATTCTTTCTAATTTAGAACAATACTATAGGCGCATCCCAAGCCCTTCTAACTAAAGATAGTGTCATTATCAACTTTCTCTAGTCGATATCGTCTAATCTAATAGGTCAACAAATCTAGTCTTAATATATTTTGAAAGCTTAAATCACATTTCAGAGGACACGGTTGGAGGTTCATATTTTTAGCTGTTGTTTTTATTTACATTAACCTCTAATATGTCCACAATACTATACAAAACTAACAGCATTTATTATAACACTTCTGATAGTACGAAAACTTCAGACGCCTCAACACCTGTGAATAGACGACTCCAACTCCTGCGAGGACTTCAGATGAATCAACAATGCACCAATGCTACATTTTTCTATATATCCTAATCATTTGTTTACAACATGTATTCTTTACCTCAATGAGCTCATTGTTTTTGCCTTAAATTAATACATTGTTAGCCAATTTGTATATGTACATTTCTGAAATACATAATTTGGACAGTCACCTCTGATAACAGATCACTCTAAATTCTGTAGATGCATGCATTTTCTGTAAAGCTGCTTTGAAACGATATGTATTGTGAAAAGCGCTATTATAATAATTGTGAATTTAATTTATTTACCAGTAAATTAAAACAATAAAGCACTTTATTTTTTTATAAAAACAGCATTATTATGGCATACTATTTATACACTGTATAATTAAACCAAGAAACCCACCAGTACTTTATTTTTAATATGAATGACACAATATGATTGCAATTTGTTATTAAAGGTTTTAGATTGTGTTGCATAAACACACATTTAGGATGTTCTCACATGTAACAGTATCACAAACAATAAAAAAAAAAGACTAACTGTCTGGAAATTAAAGGCTTGACATGATGCCAGACACTAGTTACATTGTTTACAGTTCTGACCTATAATCGTAACAACATTCAATATCGTGCAATATTTGGAAAAGTGCTCAAATGCCATGCAGTTTTTGAGAATGCAACGCAATGAGCTTGAACACCGCGCTGTCATGGAAGCAGGTCCACTCCTCCTCCCCGTGGCTTTCATCACAAATTAAGTACGTTCATCTGTCAGCGCGCATGGCTCAGGGTTTGACACCAACGCCTTTGTCCGTACAGTCAGCCATGCAGCACTGTGGGAGAGTTAGAGATCAACACGGGGACATTCGACGCCATTACGCGCCGGAGGTTCGTTTAAAGAAGAAAAAAATAAAACCAAACACCGCCTTTGATGTCTGTGGGGTCCAGACAACGAGTCGAACCCATGCCATTATATGACCAAAAGTATCTGTCTGAGGGATATATCCTTTTATAACGTGGGTATTTCAAAAACACTTGAATATTCACATATTTTGGTCAGAATACTGACTGCGCTCGAACCTGCGACCAGCCATTTTATGCGTACCGAGGGTTCGAGCCGGTGACAGCGCTCACACACTGCCGCTTTGGAAACCTTATTTCAAACTTTCTAAGACAACAAACGCTCTTTATCTGCTACTCACAAGAACATACATTTCTTCCCAAAAGCTTACAGCCATTCGCACACATTCCTTTATAACTGAAATATTGAATATGAAACTGTTCTCACCCCACGAGTCAGCTCGCGCAGGCACTGACTGGCCCGACCCTGAGATACTTCCGGAAGACCAAATATGAATGAATGACTGGGCGGAGAGGTTGAGCGCGAGAGAACGGGGAGGGGGGGATGTCGTGGTGTTGCAGTTTTCTACGTCCGACCTGGACACGTTCAGGACTGAAATTTTAGATTAGAACTTTAACTGAATACAGGTAATATTTCACCCCAAAATTAAAAGAAAAACAAAATTGTATGAATAAAAAAAAGGAATTATTCATGTTTACATTTATATTGAGCACATTAAATAGTGAGTAGTCATGGTACATCATCCAGTAGGCCACATTTTTGTGCTATGCAATATTTTTTATTACTGTATTAACATTTATACATTTCAGTTTTGCAAATGCGAGGGGCGCATAAAATAGAGAAAAAATTAAAGCCTAAAAAAAAAAGTTTTTTTTTAAGTTTTACATATAGGTCTCAGACATTTCTTTGTATACGTTTAAGTTTTAGAGGTTGTTTTTTTTAGTTTTGAGATATAGGATTCAAACATTTTTGTACACTATACAAATGATTTATACAGACTTACCAAGTAAAATAAAATCAGAGTACTTTTAATGACAACAAACATTTTCCAGTTTCTTTATTGTAGAATCATGCCAAGATAGATGAACAACAACAACAAAAAACTACATTCAAAGATTAATATGAAGTTTGCACAATGCAAAACGAAATCCTTATGAAAGCAACAATTCAGCAGTCCAGTCAAAAATCAGTTAACCTTATAAAACTGCTTTTGGAATACAGTAAAACTAGAGCATCATACATGGCATGATTTCAGATTTCACCTTTGGCCTGTGCTTTCTTGGTTTTGGGATTGACAAATGTATCAGTTAGCAGAAACCATTTTTAAAGGGATAGTTCACCCAAAAATGTACATTATTTTATCACTTACTCACCTTCATGTTGTTCCAAACCTGTATGAGTTTCTTTCTTCTGAACACAAAAGATGATATTTTGAAGAATGTCGGTAACCAGTTATGGGCCCCATTGACTTTTTTTTTTCCTACTATGGAAGTCAATGGCTACCGTCAAATGTCTGGTTCTTCTGGTTTATCTTCTTTCGCGTTCAACAGAAGAAAGAAACTCATACAGGTTTAGAACAACTTAATGGTGAGTAAATTATGACATTTTTATTTTTGGGTGAACTATTCCTTTAACAAAGAAATAAAATATTCGAACAAGATAAACAATTTTACACTTTGTATGACAACAAAACACAAGAAAAGAGAACAGCTTATGACAACCGCGACCTCAAGCAAGTATGAGGGTGTCTGCATACATCAGATATGACAAAAACTCTGTTTAAGGTAACTTTGTCAATGCAACATACAAAATAGAAGAGAGAAGAGTTAAATGAGGCATAACTGTGAGATCCTGAGATCCAGTCCAACATAAAAATGTAGTGGCACATTAATAAAACAAATGTTGATCCAGACTCCGAATAGGTGTCAGAGTGAGGAGAGAATGTGCGCGCCAACATGCAAAATGTGTTGTCATAATTTGATGAGTTCACTGAAGGTCAGCGGGATCACAGGCATCAATCTCAGAAACCAGTCGATGAGGGAAGAGCTTGAACTGCAGCCAGGTAGGGTCTAAAGAGAAAAGAGGTTGATGAAGGTGATGCTGGGTTATGTTTAAATGTAAAGTACAGTTATTTTATTATGTGTATAAATGTGATGGTAATTGTGTACCAAGGAAGCAACTAGGTGCCTTGAGCTGTCCATCTACGCAGACCCCTGTGGCAGTGAAGCTGCACAGTTTATCTGGATGTTTACAGAAAAATGTCACATTCTCTCCATGGGCAACCACACTATCCGTTAGATCATATGGCCAGCGCTTTAGTCCTCCCACAATCACCCTGCTGCGTTGAGCTGGGACTGGACAGCGGGCTGATCGGAAGCACAAGGGAAGAAATGGTGAAGAGAAAGATGTGAGATATTTGTCAGTGACACAAGGGAAAGGAGATTTATGATTCATGGCTGGAAACATTCCAAGAAAATAAAAAACGTTGAATGCAAAAGTTCAACACAGCCATGATGACTGAATGTATTGTGTTGTTAACAGCTTTCCTTACCCCGGCAAGCAGGCTCTGCACTCCATGTCCCATTAGCTAGACAAGTCACTTGATTTGGTCCATCCAACAAGAAGGTTTTCTTGCAGAGGTAATAAATTGTGTCACCGACTTCATATTCAGTTCTCTGGACAGCCACCAGGTGTCCACGATCAACCTCCTTAGGAGGAGGACAAACCACACCTGATAACATACATATGCACACAATTATATACACATAAAAGTGCTCTGCAGAAGTAGAGTGATGAAGTGTAATGTGAAAACCCTTTAAATGAATAATCCTGTGCTTAATTGACATCACTGTGGCACAATGTTTATTATATGCCACAAGTAGCATATTGTTTAAATGTTTATGTTAAAGATGCTGTATGTAAGAATGACAGCTTGTCATTCTAGAGGTTGAAATGGGTACTGCAGTCCAATTCGCTGTGTACGCACAAATGGATTGAAAATGTTCAAGCGTCCAACTAGACGCGGTAGACGTTCTATTCGCGTTTGGTGTGAACGCAGCATCAGACTCGATGCTCATGCAGGTTCCCAGTTTGAGAACACAACAGGAATGAGCGCAATTGACAATGGAAGGCGAGGAGACTTACACACTGTAAGCTTATGAGTTGGTTTATCCTCGTTTTAATACTCCCATTAATAGAGATTATTAGATGGATGCCAAGGCTTTTTAGGTCGGGTAGAATCTGCAATCTCTGACCGAGTTTGTTTACTGGCTTCCATGGTTGCATTACACTGTGTTTTCCGCAACTGGCAACCTGGCGTGTCGAAAGACTATCGAGTAAATTGGCAACGTGCGATATCACAGACCAAAACGAAAACAGACATTCCGACAAGGAACGCACATTTCAAAGTAAAACTACTGGCTGTAGCATTGTTTTTGGGAGAAACGAGTATGTGAACTCAGCATGTTTCCTAAATATCTGCAAACTTATTATGGTATTTTTATGTTTCAGTACAGTCCAAAACTTACAAACCGCACCTTTAACATGCAGAAATGTAACGTTTCAAATTGTATGTATCATATCTTTTTGTGTTATAATGTGTGTATTGTTTGAGCTGTAAAGTTTTTACAGTCAATAGGTGATTTCCACTAGTTTACAACCATATTTATTTGACATCTTTTAGCTATTTTAACTACAGGTCTGTCTAACTTAAAGTTTTACTTAATTTGTTCCAAAAACATTTTTGGTTATGCTGGTTGAAAGTCTCTTCACATCTTGATAGCAATCACAAAGTTAAGTGGTTTAAATGTATTATATGTATTTATTACATGGCCCTGTGGAAAACTTGATTCTGATTGGTCAATTGCGCCATCTAGTGGTGTGTTATTCCCAGATATCCGGGTAACTGAAGTCAGTGCTGTACCATCACTAGGAAAGTTTTGCGTTTGGTGATCTTATAAAATATTAAAACTCAAATCAATATTAGGAGTACAATTATTTTATTACGAAATCTCGGTATAATGGACCTGCTCTTGTTTCATAAACACAGCTGCTGCCATTTTGCAACGATTGTTTTGTACACTGAAATGGATTATAAAATAAACAGGAAAGATTAATCTAAAATATTTTACCCCTATAATTATTTATGTGGTGAAATGCTGTGTAATAAGTGGTATGACTGTACCATATAGTTTAAATGTCTCTCTAGTTTGAACGTGCTGCTTGCTAGAAAATGCTTTCTTCGCGGAAGCTTTGACTTTAAAGACCTAATAAAATATTTAAACTCAAGTCAATATTTTGTGTCTAATTATTTACTTATGTGGCAAGTAGCCATGTAATAAGTGGGATAATGTACATCCAGCTGGTTGTTATCGCAGAATAAACCCTTTCAGGTTGGTGCAAGACCTTACATATATCATCTGTGGAAGGCGTAGGACCATAAAATGTTTGTCCTAACTGCCTAACTGTCAGCGTATGTATTGACATACCTCCACGCACCCTGCTCGCGCAGACATCACATGTCATCAGCACGTTTCATGCTATGCATAGCAGAGTTAGACAGAAGTCAGTCACCAAGCACCCCAAACGAAACAACAGCCACCTTTTACAGTTCCTCCTAAACCAAAACAACGAGCTTATGCTGCGTTCACGCCATAACTACTGTAATTTGGAAAAGATGGAAACCTAACGTTTAACTCAGAGCGTCTTGACTCGAATTTATGCGTTTCAATGGCTACACTATCAACACCGAAATTAATCTGCAGCAGTCAAGTGGTACATGCCAGTGTTCATTATTATTGTAATGTTATGTGCTTTGAGACATGACGTAGTTTAACGCCGTCTCTCGTCTTGTGCCGCTTTGCAAACTCTGTTGTGTGTGTTCATGTGTTTTTAAAGAGGTGTGGCTTTGGACATGCTCTGAAGTGAGGGTGGGGTCACATGCTTTCAAAGCTAACTTGCTATTGCTAGCTGTTCTGCAAATTGCCTACCCGATCTTTAAAGTGCCTCACAGAAACACACATTCTTTGCATTTTTTAAAAGAAAAGGAAGGCCCAGTCGAAATTGCTTTGTGGTAATTAACATTATGCCAACACTACGGTAAACAGGGAATGCCTTTAAAACAAGCATAGCTGCAAAAATGATGTTGATCCAACAGGGGGCATCATTGCACCAGAATATTTGAGTGAAACCGGCATTTTAGTGAAGCTCCACTAGCTCTACACACTCAAAAATCCATTTACACATAGTGCCCTATCCGCCTACTCACAAACCCACACAGTCTTTATTGCTCTTCTCTCTCCCACTGTCCCTCTCATCTCTTTCTTGTTACTTTGTACCATGGTGTGTGCAAGAGTACACAATATCTCTTTAGCAGTTTGGAACAACATCCCCCACTCAAGCATACATTCTAATACACCTGCTATTTCCTTTTTGCAAGATCTCTGTCTCAGCCATTCCCTTGTGGAGGAGTACGTGTAGACAGACAGACAGACAGACACACACCCACACACACACACTTACGGCGACAGATGGGGTGAGGGTATTGCCATGTCTGGTTCTCATAACAGATATTCTCACTATTTCCAATCAGCACAGATCTGTATGGGGAACAGGACGAGGTGTGTAGATTGCATAATTATAATAAAACGAGACATTCTGTTGTATATCAGTCACAGTTTTCTCTTCCAGTTTTTTTTTTTCTCTTCAATCTCACCCAGATGCACATTGGTACTGGATGGTGGATCCCACGACAGCACTGCCCAGCACAGACAGCAGATCATCATCATCAGGCAAAGAACAGGACACCTCACGCACCAGAACCGGCTCTGTTGTAAGATCTCCACCTGGAGAGGCTGGTGGAAAAATAGCAAAATAGCTTATTTATCTCTTGACTTGAGTACGCATTTAAATGCTAGGTTGATTTGGCAGACAAACACATGTGCAAAGTCCTTAGAAATGTACTCTTTGTGTTCATGTTTCCTATTGTTTTTTTTGTTCCATTTTAAAATAAAATATAATGAATTATTAATTAATACATATCAAGTTTTTGGGGAGTACATTGACATTTTACAATCTGAACTAACCTTGTTTGTCATAAAATGGTCTAATTACCTGATATTGTAAGAGACTTATTAAAGAGATAGTTCACCCAAAAATGAAAATTAGCCCATGATTTACTCATCCTCAAGTCATCCAAGGTGTATATGACATTCTTCTTTCAGACGAATACAATCTGAGTTATATTAAAAAAATGTCCTGGCTCTTGGCAGTGAAGATGGCAGTGAATGGCTGTTTCTGTTTTGAAGTTCATAAAAGTGCATCCATCCATCATGAAACTGCTCCACACAACTCCGGGGAGTTAATAAAGTCTAAAATAATTGATGCGTTTTTGTGAGAAAATATCCGTATTTAACACTTTACAAACTCTAATATCTAACTTCCGCTAAGTGTTGTACGCGCATTCATGAGAGACTGGCGTTCCAGCGTATGACGCAGGCGTAGCGTAAGTTTAGGTGACGAATGCCGAAGCGCAGAGGATAGAGCAAAACAAAACTTGGTTCTCGTGAGAACTAGCATATTCTCACCGGAGCGTCCTACGTGATACGCTGGAACACCGGTCTCTCATGAACGTGCGTACGACAGTTAGCGGAAGTTAGAGATTACGGTTTGTAAAGTTTGAAATATGGATATTTTTCTTACACAAATGCATCGCTTCAGAAGGCCTTTATTAACCCCCCAGAGCTGTGTGGAGCACTTTTATAATGGATAGATGCACTTTTATGGACTTCAAAACAGAAACAGCCATTCGCTGCCATTATAAAGCTTGGAAGAAGCTTGGACATTTTTTTTTATATAACGTTTGAAAGAAGAATGTCATATACAGCTAGGATGGCTTGAGGGTGAGTAAATCTTAATCTTATTTTAATTTTTGGGTGAACTATCCCTTTTACCTTGACACGCAGTCATGAGGGTCTTCAGGTGTACGCTCTACCATATCGTTTCATGTTTGTTTTTCTGCATGTTACTGTATGTTAGTTGCACCACAACTTTGATTGTGTGACTTTGATCAGTGTAGCAGTTTTTTCCCCTAAGAAATAATCATCAAAAACAGCCAAAAAGACGTAGAACATCCGTGCCAAATACTGAAAGAGATAGTAGATAGATGATTTCTTGTTAAAAACACGTAATAGTAGATGATTTCTTACCAAAAAAGAGGCCAAATGCAAAAGACAAAAAGTTTTCGATTTAAATTGTTATTTAAATTGTAATTGGAGGAGGGTGCGTTTACAAACTTTTTGTGAGCAAACAAAAAACTGGTGATGGAAATAATGAGATTGCAGGAAAAAAGTGTTTTTGCAAGCAATTGCAAGTGTCTCTTAGGGGAAAACAAAAGCTTTGCAAGAGAATGCAAATCTTCATGGGGCAACGCAAATGTTTTACAATATAAAAGTATTGCGTTGCATTGGATTTTTATGTAATTCTAAATAAACAGACAAAATCAAAAATCAGTTTTACATAATTGAAATGGATCACATGCATGGTTTAGAGGTGGTAAGTGCCTTTTTTACTGTAAGTTCAAAACAAGAGCTTAGATGGTGAAGAGATATTACAGTCAAAAGCCCTCCGTTATTCAGCTTCCCTAAATTATGAAGACAGAACTGCTTGTGGTCTCACTCAACCCAACACTTCATCATACCTTCTCCATTCAGCTAGGTTTATCAGTCATAACTCCGTCCAAAACAGGGAACCCTGGAGTTGATTGATGATGAGTTAAACTTCACAGACCACATTGCTTGAACTGCCCAGTCCTGCAGATTTGCCTTATACAACATTAGAAGGATCAGGCCCTTCCTATTGGAGCATGATAAACAACTTCTTGTCCAAGCTCTTGTTCTATCCAGACTGGACTATTGTAATGCTCTCTTGGCAGGCCTTCCAGCTTGCACCGTCAAACCTCTGCAACTGATCCAGAATGCTGCAGCGAGAGTGGTCTTTAACAAGCCGAAGAGAGCGCACGTCAGACATAAAATTGCACTTGTTGCCAATTGCCACTCGCATCAAATTCAAGGCACTGATGTTTGCAAACAGAACCACTGGCTCTGCATCCCAGAAGCTTGCGTTCTGCAAGTGAGCACAAAATCACTTCCACTGACCCTTACCTTGACTGTTCCAAGCTAGTGAAATCACCTGTCTAACACAACCTGTGCTGCTGAACCTGCTGCTGAGTATTATTGGTTCAAGTGTTGAACCAACACTTGAACCAATAATACTAACACACACATTATATATATATATATATATATATATATATATATATATATATATATATATATATATATATATATATATATATATATATAGTGAGGAAAATAAGTATTTGAAGGCCCTGCTATTTTGCAAGTTATCCCACTTAGAAATCATGGAGGGGTCTGAAATTGTCATCGTAGGTGCATGTCCACTGTGAGAGACATAATCTAAAAAAAAAAAAATCCAGAAATCACAATGTATAATTTTTTTACTATTTATTTGTATGATACAGCTGCAAATAAGTATTTGAACACCTGTCTATCAGCTAGAATTCTGACCCTCAAAGACCTGTTAGTCTGCCTTTAAAATGTCCACCTCCACTCCATTTATTATCCTAAATTAGATGCACCTGTTTGAGGTCGTTAGCTGCATAAAGACACCTGTCCACCCCATACAATCAGTAAGAATCCAACTACTAACATGGCCAAGACCAAAGAGCTGTCCAAAGACACTAGAGACAAAATTGTACACCTCCACAAGGCTGGAAAGGGCTACAGGGAAATTCCCAAGCAGCTTGGTGAAAAAAGGCCCACTGTTGGAGCAATCATTAGAAAATGGAAGAAGCTAAACATGACTGTCAATCTCCCTCGGACTGGGCCTCCATGCAAGATCTCACCTCGTGGGGTCTCAATGATCCTAAGAAAGGTGAGAAATCAGCCCAGAACTACACGGGAGGAGCTGGTCAATGACCTGAAAAGAGCTGGGACCACCCTTTCCAAGGTTACTGTTGGTAATACACTAAGACGTCATGGTTTGAAATCAAGGTTCCCCCTGCTTAAACCAGCACATGTCAAGGTCCGTCTTAAGTTTGCCAATGACCATTTGGATGATCCAGAGGAATCATGGGAGAAAGTCATGTGGTCAGATGAGACCAAAATAGAACTTTTTGGTCATAATTCCACTAAACGTGTTTGGAGGAAGAAGAACGATGAGTACCATCCCAAGAACACCATTTCTACTGTGAAGCATGGGGGTGGTAGCATCATGCTTTGGGGATGTTTTTCTGCACATGGGACAGGGCGACTGAACTGTATTAAGGAGAGGATGACCGGGGCCATGTATTGCGAGATTTTGGGGAACAACCTCCTGCCCTCAGTTAGAGCATTGAAGATGGGTCGAGGCTGGGTCTTCCAACATGACAATGACCCGAAGCACACAGCCAGGATAAACAAGGAGTGGCTCTGTAAGAAGCATATCAAGGTTCTGGCGTGGCCTAGCCAGTCTCCAGACCTAAACCCAATAGAGAATCTTTGGAGGGAGCTCAAACTCCGTGTTTCTCAGCGACAGGCCAGAAACCTGACTGATCTAGAGAAGATCTGTGTGGAGGAGTGGGCCAAAATCCCTCCTGCAGTGTGTGCAAACCTGGTGAAAAACTACAGAAAACGTTTGACCTCTGTAATTGCAAACAAAGGCTACTGTACCTGTTCTAAATTCCCTATATGGGTATACGGGAAGGACTTTTATTATGAAACGTGTATGACGCTAGGTGACGTTAGTTTCCGCTATTCTGGTATTGTGTTGACTTTCACTTTCACCAGCGGTTTGCTCCGCCAATTCTACAGGTGTTAATGTGCGTGATTGAATGCAAGTTTATTTAATTATACACAGTTATAAGGATGCTTGTTCGTTACATTGTTGTGTTAAATATTCAGCTTGTGCAATCGAACTTGACCTGTACTATGTTATAATATGAGAGATATATGCGGTAATTCGCATGCATATGTTCACCGCTGTTAATCCCCTCTCTGTGACGTTGGTACATGTATAACATGTCAGTATTAAGTTGGTGTTTATGTTTATGTAAATCAAAGTTATTAGACATACACTGATGTGTATTATTATTCTGTTTATTTCAGAAAGACCACATTTAATATCTCTTGCATATATCTAGAGATTCAGTACAACTGTATGATGACAATGTATGAGGAGAATACATTCTATAAAGAGTTGAACAGTTCCCTGTCTCCTGTCACGCTTCTTACCGGAGCCCCGTAGTGGATGAGCATTCGACCACCTACATTCAAATACAGTCCCCAACAGATGGTCCTTCGAGCCGGATCTCTACACTCATTACGGTGATTTGGAGCAACAGAGCCAGCATTACTCTCCTGATACTACACATCCTGTTCGACCACAGGCCAGAGTACGTCAGCTTTCAACACGTCTGCAAGCTTATGACCACACATTACCTAAATCTCTCATACCAGACCCTGCACTGTATGACAGTTCATACCACCAGCAACTAATGGATCACCCAACAACACAGCTAAACCTCAGTGGACAGGCTGAGCCAGTCTCGACTGTGGAGCAGCTTCCTATGAGTGAGTTATCTCTGGTACAGTATGGAGCAGGTCAAGCTACAGGTTATTTGGGCAGCATTGATAATGGAGCTGGTGTTCGTGCCAAACAGCTAGATGCAGAGAGATCTTATAGGCATTCTAGTTCACCAATAGCTCAACGAGAATATTACAGTCAATCAGAATGTGGGTCACTAAGCAGTGGCACTGTTTCACCTTCACTACATGATGAAGAACAGGCTAGAGCTATCTCACCACCTGTGGTCAGACTTAAAGCTACTGCAGCGCCATCTATCCCAATCCTGTATCCAGGACAACAATTTCCAGCTGTTGTGGCAACCACAGAAATCTCTCAACAGTCAGCGCCATGGCACATGACACAAACTACGCCTAATGCCACATATGGTACGACTCCGTCATATTTTGGTGTTTCACCTTTATCTGCCCCACATGCAACGCTGCATCAGTAAACCTTATCTAGTACGCTAGATTTTCGTCCTTCATGTCAGCTTACCTCATCATTGCCACGTACTGTTACATCAGTGAAGCTGCCTTTAACTACAACAGCCCACATAACTCATGTTCCCTCTATCTATCAGTTGCAGACTGCTGTGCCACGCCAACTACAACGACAGTCATTCACTGTGCCAGACCCTTATCGCCCTCCACCATTAGGCACAGGGCATTATGTCACACAGCCTTCTACTCATATTCCAGGACAGACCTGGTATGGCTCTCCTGCGATGAACCCGCCATCACCTCCAACCCCTGTTTACCAGCCAACACCTGCAGCACTTCCGCTCCAGCCAGTTCCAATCCCAACATTACCTAAGCTTGTGAATGCTAGTGACAGAGAGTTTACGGATCTAAAGATGGCTTTGGACAATCTCCTCAATCCTCACACTGAGCTTACTGAACATTATAAATACAGGGTGCTAATGGAACAATTAGTCCTGGAGGAAGCAAGGCTAATCGCCCAAGCATGCCGGCATCATCCTGCGCCCTATGCAGTAGCCATGGCAGCATTGCAACGTCAGTATGGCCAACCTCATCAATTGGCACAAAGTGAAATTGCATCCCTGTTGAATTTGCCTGATATTAGAGCTGGGGATGCAAAGGCTTTCCAGAGTTTTGCACTCAATGTTGGCTTGTTGGTAGGCATGCTAATGTCACTGGAGGGGCCACAGGGACGAGAACTCACTTGCACGGGCCATGTCGACAGACTACTCAGTAAGCTACCCAAGCACTACAGGGATAGTTTTATTGAACATCTCCAGTTGCGAGGCAGACTGAGCACTGACAGCCTAAACCCGTATAACCTCCATGACCTCGCTGACTGGTTGAAAGTGAAGGCAGAAGCACAGCGTCTGTCATCTAAAATGGTACAGCGCTACCAAACTGAGAGAGTTCAAATCCCACGCAGAGAACGTCAACCTGTTCCGAAACCCCAAACTCGAATCACTGCAGTTTATCATGGCAGCGACCAACCCAAAGAGGTCAGTACAGTACATTATGTCCACACAGAGCCTGCTCATGCTCAGCAATCAGTTAAGAAACTGAAACGTCTGTGTATGTTCTGTAAAAGTCAAGAGCACTACTTGTCGCAGTGCAGTGAAATCACTGAGCTCTCACCCGAACAGATACTTAAGTGTATAAAGGACAGCAAGAGATGTTGGAAATGTGGACGTACAAGTCATAAATGTGAGGAATGCACACTAAGGAAACCTTGCAGAGAATGTGGCAGTATACACCTCAGTGTCCAGCATTCCATCGCTAAGGAGGGTCCCAACCTTGTGCTACTTTCCACGTCTGAGGATCGAGCATATCTGACTTCCCCTAGTTCAACAGGACGTGTTTACCTGAAAGTCATCCCAGTGTTACTGTGGAAAGGCAAGAGGTCTGTACCAACATATGCCATCCTGGATGATGGGGCCCAGCGGAGCATTGTTCTTCCAGCAGCAGTTCAGCAGCTAGGACGTGTGGGTAGGGAAGAGATTATGGCCCTTCGCACCATCCGACATGATGTCACTGAGTTAAAGGGACAGTCAATCGATCTGCTGCTTTCCACACCGTCAAGTCCACAGGAGAAGTACAGCCTCACAAATATCTTTACTGCTCCTCTCCTTACATTAACTGAGCAAACTTATCCCATCAAGAGGCTCCAGCGATGCTATTGCCACCTCAGAGGGATTCCTCTTCCATCCTTTGAGAAGGTGCAGCCCCTTCTACTAATTGGGTCTGACTACCCAAACCTAATCACAGGTAAGGAGCCCATCCGACTAGGACCAGCTGGTGGACCAGCAGCTGTACGTACACAGCTCGGTTGGGTTCTCCAAGGACCAAATGGACTTCTCCCACATCAGGTGCCTTCACCACAGTGCTTATTCACTTCCCTTACCCCAATTTGAGATCCTGTCTACCAACATGTTGAGCGACTGTGGCAACTGGATGTCCTCCCATACCGCAGTGAAAAGCTGGTTACACGATCGAAACAGGATCAAGCGGCTGTGAATATGCTGGAGACCAGAACACAACGTGTGGAGGTTAATGGTATCTGGCGTTACGCTACTCCACTCCTTCGTGCACGGGATGGCCCACCGTTGAAAGGAACCAAGGAGTCAGTCTTGTCCAGCCTCAGGAACACTGAGCGGCGTCTCAGCAAAGATGCAGAAAAGGCTAAAGTGTATGAAGTTGAAATACAGAAACTCCTCGATTCAGGGTACGTTATCAAGGTACCACCAGAGAATCTGCAGCCCAATGAGGAGTCATGGTTCATACCACATCACCTTGTACACCACAATGGCAAAGACCGGCTGGTTTTTAACTGCTCTTTCATGCATTTAGGGGTCTCCCTTAACCAGCAGCTGCTTCCTGGTCCCATTCTTGGTGCCTCATTGCTGGGAGTTCTCCTTCGGTTTCGGCAGTATACGGTTGCCGTTAGTGGTGACATACGTGGAATGTTTCACCAGGTGAGACTTCTACCTGAAGACAAACCCCTGCTGAGGTTTATTTGGAGGAATATGCGTAGAGAGGATCCGCCTGACATCTACGAGTGGCAAGTCTTGCCTTTTGGGACGACCTGCAGTCCCTGCTGCGCCACCTTTGCTCTACAGGCACATGTTCGCAGCCAGCAGCCCGGAAATGAAGAAGTACTGCAGTCCATAGAGCGGAGCTTCTATGTAGACAACTGTCTACAGAGTCTTGGCACTGCTATGGAAGCTAAGCAACTGATCGACAAGATGAGACCTCTTCTAGCCTCAGGGGGCTTTGAAATAAGACAATGGGCTTCTAATGTCCCTTCAGTCATCCAGCACTTACCTTCAACCGCTCGATCAGAGAGCATCGAACTGTGGTTGCAGCAGTATAAGTTGGATCCTCTGAAACCGGCTCTGGGTTTGATGTGGCACTGTCTAGAAGATCATCTGGGCTACCGGCATCGTGCAATGGGAGAGCACCCACCAACGATGAGACACATCTATAAGGTCTTGGCGTCACAATATGACCCCCTAGGGTTTATCATTCCCTTTACCACACGGGCCAAGATGATTGTCCAGAAACTCTGGGCCAAACCAAGGAATTGGGATGATCCGAACCTTCCCAAAGACTTGCTAGAGAAGTGGAAAACATGGGAGGAGGAGTTGCCTGACCTCGGCAAGATCAAGCTTCCCAGATGTTACTTGCCTTCAAACTTTGATGTGGAGACATCAAAATTTAGCTTGCATGTGTTTGGTGATGCTTCAGAGATGGCCTACGGATCAGTGGCTTACTTCCTGGTTGAGCAACACGGAGAGATCCATACCTCTTTCGTCATGGCCCGCTCTAGGGTAGCCCCCAAACGGCAGCTGTCAGTGCCACGTCTCGAACTATGCGCGGCTCTGACCAGTGCCCAACTCGCCAAGCTCCTCAGCCAGGAACTGACCATCCCCATAGAGGAGGTGACATTATGGACTGACTCTACTACTGTCCTGACCTGGATACAGTCAGAGTCTTGTAGATATAAGGTTTTCGTTGGGACAAGAGTGGCGGAAATCCAAGAGTTGACCGAGCCTCACTCATGGAGGTATGTGGATTCCTCCAATAACCCGGCGGAGGATATTACAAGAGGGAGGACACTTACAGACCTGGCAAATCCAGGCAGGTGGAGTCAGGGTCCAAAATTCCTTCATGAACCACCAGATCGATGGCCAGTTATGTCCTTGATGGAGGCCCAAGATGACATCTCGGAGACAAGGAAAGTTGTCTTTTGTGGTCTAGTTGGGAATGATCAAAGTTCTGGAATTCCTGATGCATCCCAGTACACTTCCTGGAAAGACTTGGTTGGTGCTACTTACCAGTTTCTTCACGGGGCGGCAACCCAAGACATGAGCACGCAACACCCTGATTACCGGAGTGTGGAAGCACTTATATTGAGTCAATGCCAGGTGGAGACCTTCGCAGAGGAGTTTAGGGCCTTGAAGGCAGAGAAACCTGTGCCTACATCCAGCCGTCCGAACACACTTGCACCAGAGTTTGATCGCACACTGAGAGTGATACGTGTGGGAGGAAGACTGCGTAAACTGGATGGCTTAAGTCAAGCTGAGATCCACCCAATAGTTTTACACCCGCAGCATAAGGTGACTAAACTTCTTATGAAGCACTTTGATGAACACCTTCTCCATCCAGGACCTGACAGGGTTTTCGCCGAACTCCGTCACCACTACTGGATCCTGAGAGGTAGACAAGCAGTTAGGCAACATCAGAGAGAGTGCGTGGAGTGTCAGAAGTGGAGAGCCAAGCCGACTGTGCCTATCATGGCTGACTTACCTTTAGCTCGCCTGCGACTGTACCAACCGCCTTTTTTCTCAACTGGAGTTGACTGCTTTGGTCCCTTCATTGTGAAGATTGGCCGGCGCGCTGAAAAGCGATGGGGAGTAATTTTCAAGTGCTTGACGACCAGATGCATTCACCTTGACCTCCTCAACAGCATTGATACGGATGCATTTTTGTTGGCACTTAGACGCTTTATAGCCCACAGAGGAACCCCATCCGAAGTCTTCTTGGATCAGGGGACCAATTTCCGAGGAGCTGAGACCGAGCTAATGGAAGCCTTCAGATTAATGGAACCCAAACTGCAAGAGTTGCTGGCTGGGTATCAGATCAACTTCAAGAGGAATCCTCCCGCCGCAGCACACTTTGGAGGTGCATGGGAAAGGGAGATCAGATCAGTAAAGTCTGCCCTGCGGGTAGTTGTTGGGAGCCAGTCTGTTCCAGAGGAAGTACTACGCACAGTACTGATTGAAGTAGAGGGCATCCTCAACAGCAAACCCTTGGGATATGTCTCATCCGATGTGGCAGACATAGACCCGGTTACCCCTAACATGCTGCTTATGGGGCGGCGAGATGCCTCACTCCCCCAGGTAATCTACACTCCTGAACCACTATCCAAGCGCCGCTGGCGTCATTCTCAAACAATTGTTGACCACTTCTGGGCATACTATATCCGGCATTACCTCCCAAGTCTCCAGACTCGTCATAAGTGGCAGCGAGAAACCCAAGATTTAACTGAGGACATGGTGGTGATGATTATGGATCCGCAGCTTCCCAGAGCCCATTGGCCAGCTGGTAGGGTTGTCAAGTTGATACCCAGTGCTGATGGACACATTAGGTCAGCTCAAATCAAGGTCAATGATCGCGTGTACCTACGACCTGTGGCTAAACTGGTCAGACTTCCAGCATTTCAGGATGGAGTTGACACTGGCCCCAAGGACTAGGGAATTTATCCTTGTACTCATTAGCTATGCTAATCTGGGGGCGGCTGTTCTAAATTCCCTATATGGGTATACGGGAAGGATTTTTATTATGAAACGTGTATGACGCTAGGTGACGTTAGTTTCCGCTATTCTGGTATTGTGTTGACTTTCACTTTCACCAGCGGTTTGCTCCGCCAATTCTACAGGTGTTAATGTGCGTGATTTAATGTAAGTTTATTTTATTATACACAGTTATAAGGATGCTTGTTCGTTACATTGTTGTGTTAAATATTCAGCTTGTGCAATCGAACTTGACCTGTACTATGTTATAATATGAGAGATATATGCGGTAATTCGCATGCATATGTTCACCGCTGTTAATCCCCTCTCTGTGACGTTGGTACATGTATAACATGTCAGTATTAAGTTGGTGTTTATGTTTATGTAAATCAAAGTTATTAGACATACACTGATGTGTATTATTATTCTGTTTATTTTAGAAAGACCACATTTAATATCTCTTGCATATATCTAGAGATTCAGTACAACTGTATGATGACAATGTATGAGGAGAATACATTCTATAAAGAGTTGAACAGTTCCCTGTCTCCTGTCACGCTTCTTACCGGAGCCCCGTAGTGGATGAGCATTCGACTACCTACATTCAAATACAGTCCCCAACAGTACCAAATATTAACATTGATTTTCTCAGGTGTTCAAATACTTATTTGCAGCTGTATCATACAAATAAATAGTTAAAAAAATCATACATTGTGATTTCTGGATTTTTCTTTTTAGATTATGTCTCTCACAGTGGACATGCGCCTACGATGACAATTTCAGACCCCTCCATGATTTCTAAGTGGGAGAACTTGCAAAATAGCAGGGTGTTCAAATACTTATTTTCCTCACTGTATATATTGTTGGCTTGATTGCTTCTATTGCTCTCCTCATTTGTAAGTCACTTTGGATAAAGGCATCTGCTAAATGATTAAATGTAAATGTAACTTTCGGTGCATGGTAGGGAAAGCAATCCAAATGGATGACCCTATGGATATTGGCCTGGAACTTTTATCCACTGCATTAGATGAGGTAACATACAAATACATGACTGGGTGAATAAAAAGATGGGTAAGTAGGGTTAAAAAATGGATTCACAGGTCACCACGTGGCTCAGCGGATACCCAGAAGATGGATGGACAGAATGTGTGTCTTCATTTTGAATTTTATCAGAAAAATCCATCTGGAACAAGCTGTTCTCACATTCCCTCTTGAGCAGTTGACTCATGCAGTTACAGTATGTATCAAATCTCTCCCTCTTTTGTGAGAATGACTGATTAATGAAGGGGGGAGGAAATCATACAGTCAACATGCACACACACCAAACTTCCATTGTACATCAATTCAGCTTTGAATGCGCTTGAACTTTGTGTGTGAATCTGGCACATCTCATGCCTGTCTCTGCTTGTTAAATATTCCATGTCACTGATCTGCAGATAATACAGTACTGCAGGACAGTTCTTACAGACCCCAAACGCCCACACTTCGGCTCTTTTGACAGCTCATTCCTAGAAATACCTCTCATGTTACTCCAGGAAATGAGTGTTTGAATGTGTGCATGTGTTGCAGAGGGGGTGATACTGGGAATGCTGCAGCCTGGAGCTCTGCCGATTTACGCCTCCTCTCCACAGAGCTGAAGTCTTTAGACTAAAACCCCACTGCCCAGAAATAAGCGCTGACCCAGGTCCACTAGCTCTAGTTCCATAAACTACTGTTGCAACCAAAAATGCATTATTATGCAGACACTGACACATATTTCTCTTTTTTTTTTTCTCGCATTCATGGCTGGCTTTGCTCAATTTCACCACCATAAAATTGCTGCTGTGAAGTCATTCTCCCTGAATTGCATAATACTGACAATAACTTGATGGTTTACAAACAAGATGAGGGCAACCTGACCCAACAGGACTGATATCTTCATCTCATATTCCAATTTTTGCACCTTTTGTACATATAGTCATGCAATATTAGCATGCAAAATGCAGGGTTTTTCAAATGTTATAGAATTATGGACCCCCATCTGAGCCAACCCAGAGGCCTCCAATATAGAACAGCTAGTTTTATGGGTTTTTTTTAGAAAACAATATGTTTTAGAGCATCAAATAACTCAAGAGGGCTTGACTTTTCTTTGGCAGATGGATGGATGGATGGATGGATGGATGGATGGATGGATGGATGGATGGATGGATGGATGGATGGATGGATGGATGGATGGATGGATGGATGGATGGATGGATGGATGGATGGATGGATGGATGGATGGATGGATGGATGGATGGATGGATGGATGGATGGATGGATGGATGGATGGATGGATGGATGGATGGATGGATGGATGGATGGATGGATGGATGGATGGATGGATGGATGGATGGATGGATGGATGGATGGATGGATAGATAATAGTTTAAATATGTTTACTCCAACCTGTACAAATAGGCTCATCTCCACTCCACTGCCGGTCACCCTGGCAGCGACGTATTGTAGTGTCCAGCCCGTTATCCATGGTGTGCCCAGGCTTACAACGAACCTCAAGCAGAGCGGAGAATGAGGGCAAAGGGGAAAGGAGAACTACATCAAAATAGTTTGCTGGTGGGAGAGGCCACGGACACGTACGACCTGTTCACAGAGAATAATTACATGAAAAATGTGAACATTGCCTTATAATATATTATAGATTTAGTCATTGTTTTAGGCTTATTTGCTTTTAAGCTTCGTATTAAATTCATTATGGGGTTTCTAGCTCTGACCTGGGGCCACACAGCTGAGTCCACACTGCCCGTCACAGAGACACTGACGTTTATTGCCACAGTCTTTATCTTGCTGACACTTTTTTGGGCATGTTTGTCTTCTCTCATTGCCCAGTATTCTCTCTGGGCACTGTTCTGTTGCATCCACTTTAAGACAAGCATGTACAGAAACATTAAAAATGTATAGAAAAAAAGACAATATGCAAATCATAATTTGCTTCACAGGCAGGTGGGCCGACACACATACACTACTGGTCAAAGATCAGAATAGGTAAATTTTTACAAAGTGCAAATAAGTTTCTTATGCTCACCAAGGTTGCATTAACTTGATCTAAAATACAGTAAAAAATAGTAATATTGTGAAATATTTTAAGACTTTAAAATAATGGTTTCCTATTTTAATATATTTTAAAATCGAATTTATTCCTGTGATGGCAAAGCTGATCACTTCAGTCACATGATCACAGCTGATCTTCAGTCACATGAGCCTTCTTTTAAAATGTAATACTTCACAATATTTACTGTTTTTTTACTGTATTTTTGATCAATTAATGCAACCTTGGTGAGCACAAGAGACTTCTTTCAAATACATAAAAAAATCTTAATTATTCCAAACTTCCCTTACGAAAAATAAGTATACTTCAAGTTCATTTTATTAACTTAAGTTAAAGTATATTTTAAGTAGACTTTATGCAGTAAGTATACTAGTATCAATGTACTAGAAGTATACTTGTAAGTCTACTGTTTCAATACTACTTGGGCCACTTTTTACATTTATTTACATTTATGCATTTGGCAGACGCTTTTATCCAAAGCGACTTACATTGCATTCAAGGTACACATTTTACATTTTGTCAGTTCTTGCTTTCCCTGGGAATCGAACCCATGACCTTGGCGTTGCTAGTGCCATGCTCTACTGTTTGAGCTACAGGAAAGCTACAGGAAAGCTTAGTGTATAAAAGTATACTTTAAGTTACTTTAAGTGTAACAGTAAAATTAGTACACAAATAGTTTACAACTAGGTTTTTCATTTGTACTGCAAATATACTACAAGTGAACTTATAGGTATACTGAAAGTTTACTAGTCAAATAAATGTTAATAATTCGTTTATGACACTTTGAAGTATAGCTTACTCTCAGTAAACTATTAGTTTAGTAGTTTTATACTGCAAGTATACAGTTTTCTTTAAGTGAACATAACATTATACTTATAGATGTTTACTATTTATATATTATTTTTGCACTTTAAGTGTTATACTATGTTCCTATTTAGGCATTTTTAAACTTGAAATATACCTAACTGTACTTTAACTCTTTCCATTTTAAAACCCTTTTATAGCTTCATGCGTTCTTTTTATCAACACTTGATTGTGAGTAAGTTACATACAAAAAGAAACATTTTAAACAAAAGGCTGAGAAAATCGCATTTTTGTCAGAACGATGATCAATGGAGTAGTTAGAGTACATCAACACCCCCAAAGCTTCACAGTCGTTTCCTCTTCATGGATTCAATATTTCATTCGGTAAAGTTAGGCAGTTTTTAACTGTGCTGTTTAATGTTTGATAATCACGTTATTTTATATTTGCGTTTCTGCTTCTTCTTCTCCTGTGTTTTGATCCAGAGATTGTGTACTATTTCAGAAGATGCGTAATAGCGCCGTATAACAGTGAAAACATGGATATCCAGAAATCCCACCAGTCACAATTGTGGCCGCATCTTTTGTATTATTTATGAAAGCTCTAAAAGTGTTGTTGTTGGCCTCCTACTTTTAAATGAAAAAATAGATTGTCTTGATTAAAATGTATCAATGTCATGTGACTAGTGTGAGAGGTCACATGACCAGATCAGTTTAATTCCTGCTTGCAAATCGAAGATTTGACGAAGATGTCTTCCCCAGACAACCACAAAAAGAAGCAAGTAAAACTCATATTTTGTACATATATTCTTTAAAGAGTCTACTACTGATATATTTTGAGAATTATACTCCTGCATATACATTTTGCTTGTAAGAGGTGTAAATTTGTTAACAGTCACAATTGTGACCGGTAATATAACACAGTGTTTCAATTGAAAACACAATCCCAGCCATCATCCGTCCACTTCCACAGTTCAAAACTACCAGATGTGTTGGACCTCCCAGACGTGCATGACCCACCCAAGTGCTGTGTGTAGCATAACCACCCTTCCCACACTTGAAAAAGAGGCAACCGAAAGTGGCCGCGACAGTGATGGTCCAGATAGGGACGGCCCACCTGCTGGCAAATGGGCCGCCCCAGTCCAGCACTTCCCATCTGAGCCATCACCAACACAGTCACCCCCGACTTCCTCCCCCTCAAGTGCAGGAATGACAGAGATGCCGCACACAGCATGCGCGTCTGGGAGGTCTAACACATCTGCAAAAAAAAAACAAATGGCAACTGGGATCAACAGCCAAAACCTGTGTTTTCAATTGAAGAATTTGTATGAATTCTGACTATATAAAACCTATTATTTCACTAACTTAACTAACATAAAATCAAAGTGGGCATAACATTTGTGGGTTAGGGAGGTCTAAGGAGTAAAATGCATGTACTCAATTTTCAAGAACAATTTTGGGATTAGATGGGTTAAGTGTAATTTTAAGTATATTTCTGAGAAGTACATAAAAAGTAGCCTTAAAGTATACTTTATTATTTTTAGTTTAATAGAAGTATACTAGCACACTTGAATAAACTTATTTTACGTAAGGGTTAAGACTAGTAAAGCTAGTGTACATGAAATCAACAACACATAGCCTACATTTGTCTAGCTATTTAATCATGCCATAAAATAGCAGGCTGTTAAACGGCTGGCCGTCTGCCCAAGACATTGCTCTCTGAGCTGAACCAGGTGTTTAACACAATATATCCACATAAACCAGACAGCGATATGGATGTAGCCCACCCATAAACACGATGCAACATTTAAATGTTACAAGCTCATAATAAAACAGAATGTTAGTAGTAGAATGAAAGAGCTTAACACAATTATGTATTTCTGGTTATGCAATGATTTTGAACTGAAACAGAAGATGATATAGCCTATGAGTGTGCGTGTGTGTCCTGGTAAACCTTACATTATGAGGACAAAATGTCCCCACAAAGATATCCGAAATCCTTGTGGGGACATTTTTTGCTCCCCATGAGGAAAACAGTCTATGAGGAAATCATAATATAAGTAATGTAATGTAATAAGTAATGTAATAAGTAATGTTTTTTAAAAAGGTAAAAATGCAGAGAGTTTTCTGTGATGGGTCGGTTTAGGGTTAGAGGATAGAATATACCTTTGTACAGTATAAAAATCATTATGTCTATAAAAGTCCCCATAAAACACTACATGTGCGTGTGTGTACGTGTTTTTCTATTCTGGTGGGGACTTCAACCTGAATGCAGGTGTCACTGTCACTGTGGGTCCCCTAAACTGAGGTCCCCATGGGTACAAAAGCTTATATATCATGCAGAATCAGTTCTTTTAAAAATGTAAAAATTTAGAAAGTTTTGTGTGATGGGTAGGTTTAGGGGTAGGGTTACTGTAAGGGGATAGAATATGCAGTTTGTACAGTATAAAAACCATTACGTCTATGGCGAGTCCCCAGAAAGATGTGACATGACGCGTGTGTGTGTGTGTGTGTGTGTGTGTGTGTGTGTGTGTGTGTGTGTGTGTGTGTGTGTGTGTGTGTGTGTGTGTGTGTGTGTGTGTGTGTGTGTGTGTGTGTGTGTGTGTTTCATGGAAAATTGGCTCTAGGAAACAGATTCTCAAGGCAATATGTGAAAGGGAGGGGATGATAAATGACACAATCACAACCCAGACAGATTTTAAAGGTACAGTTCACTCAAACATTTAAAGATTATGATTTACTCACCCTCATGTCATTCCAAAACTTTACATTTCTTTCTTCTATGTGTACCACAAAATAATCTTTGAATAATAAATATTTTGTATAAATGTTTTTTGATCCTACTAGGGATGAAACAGTATGAAAATTTCATATCACGATTAGTGACCCAAAATATCACGATTATCAATATTATCACGATTATGAATATTATCATGTTCAAATGAGATGATAGTGTTCAAAAAGAACAGATGCACACACTGAAAACATTTCAACAAGTTTTATATTTGAAAAAAAAAAAAAAAAAAAAAATATCCACGCAATGGATGCGCTCATTCAAATGCGTCTTGCCTCTGTTTTTGATTGTATTGAAAATTAATTTATTAATTTAACTATTTTTACTATAACTTCTTGTGATCATCTTGTCTGGACGATTGTTTTGTACACTGTACAAAATGGATTTATAAACAGGTAAGATTTAAAACATTAATCTCAATTCAATATATCCCCGTAGTGGTAAATAAAATCTGTTTAATGAATACACTATTATCCCTTAAATGTCACCCTAGTCTTGTCTGAACTTGTTCAAAGCCACTTGCTGCGAACATTTCTTCGTGGAAGCTTCGCGTTATTATTTCCCATACGTAGTTACTGCCTTCACGTGCTATCGAAAATTTGAAAATTCCCACTTCTGAAGTCGAGATTACGAGCTCATCCCATTAAAATGTCGAAAGTGGAGTGCGTTCATGAGCAATTTTTACCTAGGAAACTCGTATTTACGATAATTCCGAGAGCACGTGAAGGCAGCGTTAGTATTGAGGTCAAAGTCCACTTGCCTTGCATTCGCAGATTTTAAGTGTTTGCCCATATTGCAGCGACTTTCTGTTTGCATGTTCAGCAGACAGGGTGAACATCCTCGATTGAGTTTCCCTCAGGACTTTTGTAAAAGCCAAAATATGACCACACCTCAGATTTGGTCCTTTTAGAAGGCTAAAAAATCTTCACGGCGCTGTCACTGACTTCTGCCATTTCTTCCCATTAAGAAAACAGCGTTGCGCGCCTGCGCCAGACGGATGCTGGCTGGACAGGATTTACCACGAGTTTTGATAATTAAATTTTAAACTATATTACTAACTTTCCGTACATTTTATCATGGTTTATCGTGAAACCGGTAATCGTTCCTATTATCCTACAATGAAAGTCAATGGGGTTGTTTTGGACCCCATTGACTTTCATTGTATGGGCAAAGTTAAACATTTTTCAAAATATTGCACAGAAGAAAGAAAATCATGCCGGTTTGGAGCAAAATAAAGTTAAGTAAATAATGATCAAATTTTCATTTTTGGGTGAATATAAATTTCATAAACATTGTGATGCAGACCAAAATGTATAAATTAAAAAAAGATCAAATTTTCTTTAAATACAAAATCTAAATCATAAATAACTACTAATCAAAAATATATCAAATGAGCTGCCATCAATATTCATTAACAAATCCTTTAAAAATAAAAAATAAAAAAAACTGTTTTACATGGAAAGCCATAATCCTGTCATTTTCTCCCAGACACCCATGCACACAAACACGCTCACCTGATGCGGCAGACAGGCTGCTGAGGGCCCACACACACAGAAGAGACACAAGCAGAGATCGCTCCATCTTTCCCTGACACTTACTGCAGAGTTTATGAAAGAGGTAGCGAGACGGAAGAGGGTATATAAAGATGGGGGAGAGTCTGGAGGAGGGGGTATTGTGATGGTGTGATGGCGAGGGAGGAGTGGAGCTGCCGTGCATGCAAGAACACACACATCTGGATCGTATTGAGTGTTTTGAATGCTGGGTAGAATTCCGCAGAAAAAAGACCTTTCACCCAATTCCATTGATGCCAAATGAGTTCAAACACTCACCCCCACATCAAATGACAGGCCTCGTGGATACACTCTTCTCCACATACACAGGCACAGTGCCAAGTTGAATACTGTAACAAAGTGTCTGTTAGATGGAAGAGTGAGCTGCCTGATACAGACACCTCTCAACGCACCACAATTGAACTCAGCATCCTAAGACAACTTCCTTTAGTAAGAGTAAATACACACTTTGACAGATAAACGTGACGACGCTCCCACACAGAGCGACCAGCTAAACCAACGAACAATCACATGCAGGTTACATCCACTGATTTATTTCTACATCTCACCCTTTTGATGAATGTCACACTCAGTGAATGAAACAAACCTCTTTATCTCTCAAGAATGAACATACATCCACAATATTGTCTTTGAGCTGTTGTTTACTGGTCAGAAAGGGTGAACTCATCCATACTAAATATTTTAAAGAGTAAAGATAAGACTGATGTAATGACAAAAGTACCCAGAAGAGCATATTGGATAATGTTTATTGTTCTTGAAAGTTTGGAGGCATCACAAAGCTACACAGAATGTTGACTTCCCTGTCTGTTCCTGTTCCCTTTCTGAGGACACTGAGGTGATACAGGTACATGTGCTTAGGTCACATGTGGACAATAGACTAATTGGGGGGACATCTGGGGTTCCTGGGTTTATTCAAGTGTGCTTGTATACTTCTTTTAAACTAAAAATAAGAAAAAGTATACTTTCAGTCTACTTTTTATGTTATACTGACAGAAAAGTATGTTTGTATATTTGTATAATTATATTTGGCCTATATCTATTCAATTTTTTAATTGAGATATACTTAAAAGTATAATTATTCTAAGTATACTTGGCTTGTAGTTGTGTTTACTTTTTTTTATGTTGAGTAGGCCTAGCCTATTTCTTTTTCACATCGGTTTGCATACTGTCTTATAAACTTACATTGTTTGAAAATATTGATTTATAAAGAAAACAGATATGTGTTTGTAATTCTGAGTAGCTATATAGATTTTTGTGTAGGCTAGTCCACTGGTAGTGTTCATAGGAAATGGAATTTACATCAAATCTACTTTTTTACTCCGTGTTTTCAATGTTATATGGTAGGGGACGCTACACATATTCTAGTACAGAATCACCGGATCAAAAAACAAGTGAAGAAGAAGCAAAACCAGCGATAGAAGATTGCTTACGCAAATGTAAAAAATGCAATTATCAAAACATTAAACAGCATATAAGTTCAAAACTGCCAAAATGAACCAATGAAGAGGAAACAAATTGTGGGTGTCGATGGACTCGATCTACTACTCCATTGTTTTTTGCTCATTGTTCTGAATCCAATCCGGACGTAATTCGAAATGCTGCTTTTTTATGGAACTTACCCACATTCAAGTGTTGATAAAAAAGACTGCACAAAGCTATAAAAGTTTTTTTTTTAATGGAAAGGGTTAAAGTGCAGTTAGGTATATTTCAAGTATAAAAAAGTATAGGCTACCTAAATGGGAACATATTATTATACATTAATTGCAAAAATAATATATAAATAGTAAACTATAAGTATGATGTTATGTTCACTTATAGAAATCTTTCAAGTATACTTGCATTGCAGTATAAAACTACTAAACTAGTAGTTTGCTGAGTATATTTGAAAGTTTACTTTCATAAACTAACAAAAAGTGCTACAAGAAGTAAACTATCAGTAGCCTATAGCCTATACCTATAAGTTAACTTAGTAGGTTAACCTATAAGTTAACTACAGTTGCAGAACAAACAAATTACATAGCTGTAAACTAGTTGTGTACTCAAAGTTTACTACTGTTACACAGTACCTTAAAAGTATACTTTTATACACTAAAAAGTGGGCCAATTTAGTCCTAAGTTATACACTTACAAGTATAGGGGAGCGCAGGACACAACCTAACGCAGGGTTACATTTACATTTATCCATTTGGCAGACGCTTTTATCCAAAGCGACTTACAGTGCCCTTATTACAGGGACAATCCCCCTGGAGCAACATGGAGTAAAGTGCCTTGCTCAAGGACACACTGGTGGTGACCGCTGGCATCGAACCAGCAACCTTCTGCGTCCTTTATCTAATAATGAGGACTTTTAAAATCATATTTTCAACATTTTATCTTATAATTATGACTTAATATGTCATAGCGTATCAGTTCCATGGTTTAACCCACTGGACCACCATCTCAGGTTAGTTGTATCACGCATGGTTTAAAACTTTCCACACATGCCAGGATGACGAAACTTAGTGTATTTACTAGTTACCATATCAACATTATTTAAAGAAAAAATTGCGGCAAAATTAAAAAATCTTTGGAAGCTATTACTTAACATTTATATATATATATGGGAAATTTGGAATTTTGAAATTTGGAGGCCAATTCAACGCCTCAAACTCGTTGTGCTCCTCAAACCATTCCTGAACCATTTTTGCTTTGTGGCAAAGCGCATTAGAGGCCACAGCCACTAGGGAATACCGTTTCCATGAAAGGGTGTACATGGTATGCAACAATGCTTAGGTAGGTGGTACATGTGTCAAAGTAACATCCACATGGATGGCAGGATCCAAGGTTTCCCAGCAAAACATTGCCCAAAGCATCACAATGCCTCCGCCGGCTTGCCTTCTTCCCATAGTGCATCCTGGTGCCATGTGTTCCCCAGATAAGTGACTTACACATACCCGGCCATCCACGTAATGTGAAACAAAACGTGATTCATCAGACCAGGCCACATTCTTCCATTGCTCTGTAGTCCAGTTCTGATGCTCACTTGCCCACTGTTGCTGCTTTCAGCGGTGGATGGGTCAGCATGGGCACCCTGACTGGTCTGCGGCTATGCAGCCCCATACACAACAAACTGCGATGCTCTGTGTATTCTCACACCTTTCTATCAAAATCAGCAGTAACTTATTCAGCAATTTGAGCTAGAGTATTTCGTCTGTTTAATCAGACCACACGGGCCAGTCTTCGCTCCCCACGTGCATCAATGAGCCTTGGCCACCCATGACCCTGTCGCCGGTTCACCACTTTTTTCCTTGGACCACTTTTGATGGATACTGGCCACTGCAGACCAGGAACACCCCACAAGAGCTGCAGTTTTGGAGATGCTCTAACCCAGTCGTCGAGCCATTACAATTTGGCCCTTGTCAAACTGCCTCAAATCCTTACGTTTGCCCATTTTTCCTGCTTCTAACACATCAGCTTTGAGGACAAAATGTTCACTTGCTTCCTAATATACCCCACCCACTAACAGGTGCCGTGATGAAGAGATAATCAGTGTTATTCACTTCACTGTCATAATGTTATGCCTGATATACTGTATATAATGCTATATTATTTTTCAAATCTTCAAATATCTTTGTAGTCTATCCTATATTTGATTTTATATGTCACTTTTTAATGCAATTTGTTTGTAAGGGCTTTTCAGAACTGCAGTACATGACAGCATTGTAAATTAGCTTGATGGTTGAGAGGTTTTCTACAAGCTACATTTGTTTGACAGATAGCTCTTTGCGGTGCTTCCTTCATGCCGACTAAAATTCAAGAACACACCGGATCTGCACTTTATTTATGAACTAATTTTTTTTAGTAAGCAAGTGGAAGATACTACACTTGGTAGCACAGAATAGGCACAAACAACATACACAATAAAATAATCAACCTTAGTGTTTAGTGAGTAAGAACAAGAGTTTTATTTGTGGTCTTGGAGAAAAAGACTACATTCCCCTGCATTACTTTGGCTAGGTGCAGTGTGGGTAACACTGATGCATTAGGGCATTTGTACATCAAAAAAAAATTTAAAAAAAAAATTCAAGAGTCACAACACAAAATGTTCATAGTCATCCACATGTGGAAGTGCAGAAATGTAAGGACTACATTACCCAAAATCCATCTGCAAAAGTATATTGTCACTGATGAGAAACAGGCAGCAAATTACTGGGTAAAAAAGGCGGTTCGCTAAAACACCTACATGCACAAAAAAGAGAAAGACAGAGCAAACGGTATGATGGGTCTTTATAATGCTAGTGTACAGAAATAAAGAGAAAAAAATCAATTTATTTCAGGGAAGCAGTTTGTGATTGCCAAGGGCACCAGTTCCCCCCACCAGTGTTCCTCTGATACACAAATTGACCTGGCTGTCATGGGCAACGCTTCTTCTACAGCTGGTGTTGACGATGAATGCTGTAACAAACAGGAAGTGACAATCTCCACAGATGAGGAGACTTGTGGGTTTTTTTCTTTAAAGGAACATAAAGTAGACAATATCAAGGAAATAAAACAACAAAAAAATAATAATTCATTCGTAGTATTAACAACAATAGTAATAATGATCAGATCAATAATAATGCATAATAAGTGAAATTACTTTAATGGTCATTAAGGAAAGAAACAGACATGACTGGAGAACCAGCAAGAAACCACAAAACGTATCGATTTTGAAACATTTGTACTGACACCAGTAAACAGGTTGTAAAAATGCAATATTGTTCCAATAAAAGTAAGAGCGCTCATTGGCTTCAATGTGTTTGCATATACAGGTGCAAAACCAGCAAAAGAGCAGACATAGTCAACCTGTTTTGAAATGTAATTTCCCGTGCATCCAATACAAGAAATCATTCTGTACAATCAGATGAGTCATGTCCCATATATATATATATATATATATATATATATATATATATATATATATATATATATATATATATATATATATATATATATATATATTCAATCCATAGAGGTACAAATTGTGTTTTTGCACAGCAAGAACAGCCTCTGCAAGTTCAACTTACGATCTGCACGTTGTGGATGTGTGCTGTTGCTAAAAAGCTGTTTTTTTGTTTGCAACTGAGTCAGATTCCTATAAAAAGATGAGTAGACAGGAGATAGCAACTTTAAGAAGAGAAAGAATCCTACGGAGTTCACCAAGGAAATAAAACACAAAAAATGCCAATAAAATGCGTGACAATTAATGTATGTCTTTCTTTACCATCTCCTTGCCACCATCACATGTTTAGCTTTCCTTTGAGAATGACAAATAAATATCAGCAGTAAACTGATAAAACAATGTTTTTCCCCAAAGAGTTGAGATGCACCTGTCATTTCCCCTCATCCGTGGTTGTTCTCGGTCACCATTGCCAAAATATTTATCACAACTTAAGTGCTTGAATAAATCTATATTAACATTTCTATACAAATTTAAATGTATATTTTTTTCCTCAGTATTTTACAGTTTAATTTCTCTAGAAAGGTTTTTTTTTTCTAAATCTTTAAAGTTCTGTGAATGTCTAGGCTCCTCCTTTTTCTCCTTCACAAGATCAAAAGTTTTCAACCGCTTCAAAAATACCACATGAATCTAATTTTAAATTACAGTGATACTTCAACCACTTCCCTCCGTCTATACTTTACAGCCCTCCCAAAGATATAGAAAATATACAAAAATCAATTTCAAAATTTTCCTTTCACCATTTAGCATTGTTCTATCATATAAAAATATACATTTCTCTCCATAATTAAAATCTCACCATTGTACCTTACTGGGGAAAAAAAGAAAAGTTAAGAGAGGTGACATGTTCTCTCACTCCAGTTTAAAACGTGAGCTCTTGTGCCGTCTTCATACACCCTTCTTCCATATATTTGATGCACTTTCCATCTGTCTTTTAGTGTGACTATCACAGGAACATTCCTCGCGTTCTCTATTCATCATCTCATTTTGCCTTCCTCTCCTTCTTATTGATCCAAGTGATGGCTCTCGTATTTGTTCAGGATGTTACGGCACCGGCCGAGCTCTTTGCGCATGTCGGCTACTTCCTGTCTGAGTGCAGCGTTCTCACGCTCAAGGAAGGCGGCGCGCACGGAGATCTGGTTCTCCTTCAGTCGACGAGCATCACGAGAACGCTTTGCGGCCTCGTTGTTCTTACAACGCCGACTCCAATACTTCTCATCCTTTAAAAAAAAGGGGGAAAAAATGATACATTAGAACATGTCTACAACTGTAGGTGTGGAGCTTTGCCAGATGTGTGACTGGGATTGGTGTGTGTTCGTATGTAATTGTTTGAGGGTTTTTTTTTAGCAACTCTAAGTGACATTCCAGCGAGAATAGGCTTTGAACCAGTAAACAGTCTGAGGTTTGACTGAGGTTCTGTGACTGTTCTCAAAGTGCCAGACACAGGGCTGTGGTTCACACCAGACTGTCAGTAGTGATGAGGAACAGTAAATTTGATGTCATGAGAAAACCAGTTACAAATCTTGTTTTAAAAACACTAAATACATTCTCATAAAACTGTCAATTCCCATGATGCCATTTACTACCAAATAATTCCTTTAGCCATTTATTAATTTAAAGGAAGGATAGCCAAACATTGTTTTCAGCCGAAGCCATTTGATCCAAAATGTTTATTTGAAATAGATTTAGATAATTTGCATGTTCATGGTTCTCTGATGTCAGTTAGTGGTCATTTTACATGCAGGTAAACAAAATGTATATATATATATATATATATATATATATATATATATATATATATATATATATATATATATATATATATATATATATATATATATATATATATATATATTTAGAATGCATTTTATTTAGATTGTTTTTATCTTAAATGATTTATTTCAATTTTTCATTTCCAATTTGTATGATTTAAATAATTATTAGCAACTCATTAACCCCTGCAGTTCCCTCACGAAAACCAGTTTGGGAAACCCTGATTTAAAGCTTAGCATTTCTCAAAAAACATATATCTACTGGTCACTTCTAGTTAATTTACTGTTTACAAGCAAGTTTTTTTTTTTTTTTTCTAAATCTTTTTGTTCGTACAATGAAAGTCAATGGGGTCCAGTGTTGTTTTGAAGCGTGTCAAAAAATCTAAACTAAAGCTGTTAACATTTTTGTTCATTGAACTAAAGCTGACATAAAATAGAATATAAATATTAGATGAAAAAATTTAATTTAAAAATACTTTAATGAAAATTAAAAATGTGTCCTTGGCATCTAACTGAAATAAAAATAAATAAATAAAATCAAAATTATCAACAACAAAAAATGAAACTAAAATAAAATAAAACTTACCAACATAAATAAAAGCTAAATAGAAAAAATAAATAAATACAAACGCGCATAAAATATTTCTACCCTAAGCTTAGTATTTCAGAACACTGAAATTAATCGTTTCATTTTATAAATGAGATTAATTTGACAGTGAATCTATGCTAATGCGAGATAAATAAATAACACCAAATTACTAAAACATAAATAAAAGCCGATTCAAAATATTAATAAATACTACAATAGTACATATATTTTACTAAAATAACACTATTGGACTTTCATTGTATGGACAAACATAGTAGAAACATTCTTAAAACAAACAAAAAAAATTTGTGTTCCACGATCAAGTTTCATAGGTTTGGAAAGACATGAGGGTAAGTAAATGATGAAAGTTTTCATTTTGGCGTGAACTATAACTCCTAGGAAAAAAAAGAAAAAACTAAAAAAAGAATGTTGCTTCCTTTCCAAGTATTCAAAACATCTACTTGTTCCCAGAGGAGAGGTCACTGTGATTACAAAGGAATTCCCACTTTTGACTGCTGTGCCCTTTTTAACAAAAAAAGCTGACATATCTGAGAATCTTGGTTTCCAAGACATCTGCCTCGGAATTGAGATATGATCACATAATGCTACCACCCATTCCCCAATAAAGTCAATGTGGCATGCTTTATAAATAACTGTCTGGTATTTCATAATACTAAAACTATGCTAGTCATGGGTTTTGAGAACTAATGATCACTTTAAATTGGACTTACTTTAATTTTGAAATCTAGTTATTAGTGAGTGACAATGTCACACTGTCTGTACTGATGCAAACATGCCTGGTATTACTGCATTTGTATAGAGGCATGAAAAACCTGTTAAACAAAATGAGGGTGGAATTTTCCATCCAATGGCAATATCTATGAATAAGTGGCGCAAAAACTATTTCTACACGTGATAAATAATCACTACACTGTGATAGATGACTAGTGATGCATAGGTGGCTGCACAATAATTTTGACTGTAAGCTATTTGGGTTATAACAAAAACTACACGTTTCACAAAATCCACATTCATATGATAAAGGGATACGGAAAACGGCGAAAATCTCAGCTAAATCTCTTAGGACCTTTACACAAGAATATCTGATAAATTATATGAATTATGTCCATAAAATGATGCTGCGTTGAGCTTCTCACCTTCAGGTCTTCAGGGACTAGCATCTTGCGAGCCTTTTTAATCATGGGCTGAGGTTTAAGCTCTTCATCACTGAACCGATGCCGGCGGGGGTCAAACGCCTCCTGTCCAGGCACACTCGACAGCGCAACATCTGCAGGATCAGGGTCAAAGGACGGCGCAATCTCATTGCAGTTAGTAATGGGTGGAGTAGGGAGTGGTGGACATGTAGTGGAAGAAGGTGAGGGCGTTGGCTCCAAGCTGCCTGGCGGAGTGCCTGAAGAAAGAGACACAAAGCAGATTAAGCCTTGATTAAGTCACGTTGCTATAGGTACGCATTCAAAATAATGTGACTCAAAACTGTCTCGAGACGACCCACAAGGGGGCAGTAACAAGCAGCAGACAACAACTCAATCCATTAATCCGTCTCTTGTTTTTCCATTTTCCAATATTTCTACCCTGAACTCTGTATTTTAGAACATTGAACTGGTGGTTTTATTTTATTAATGCTAACACACATACACACATTATATGAAATAGTCTGAGCTTAAAACTTCAAAGTAAACACTCGCACACACACACACACACACACACACACACACACACACACACACACACACACACACACAGACACACACACAGACACAGACACAGACACAGACACACACACACTCATAACCTTACCCTGATTTAAAAAATATATATTAAATTGATTAAAAAAAAAAATATATATACACATGTATTTTTCCTAATGTATATATTTTTAAACTAAGTTACAACCCCATACACACCTTAAAGTGAACCCTGTTCAGACAGCAAAACAAAACTACTGTTGCTATGCTTTGAAAATCTGCTTGAGCCATAAACCTAATCTAAAGTCTGTAAGAGTAACTTTAACCCCATTTGGCAATGATCCTCTCTTTACTGTCCACTGTGGCACATGCACTGACACAGGCCCTCGTTTTTGAGAGAGCTTGATAAAATCTGGGGAAATATGTGATGCGAGGGCTTCTGCATGTGCTTTTTAATCGCCCTGAACATTCTAAATATTTACCAGCAGCACTTTAATCTCTCTCGATCTCTTCTCAGCCACTCCAGAAATGTAAACAAACATCTAATCGGAAGTACAGCATCAACTCGCACTGAGTAATTCCATCTCAATCTTTCAGTTTCTCCCTGTCTGTTACTCACACACACTCCCACACATACCTCCTCTCCTCTGCCCCTCCCCCGTCCTCGCTTGCTCTGCCTGCCTCGGCACGTGAGTGAGCGAGTGCACATGGACCAAGCGTGTGAGAAGAGGAGGAGATTTAAAAACATGAGAGCACAATCACAAACACGCCATCTCTGCCTTTTATTCTTTGCTACTGGCTCACCTGTGTGTCTCTCATTGTTTACTTGACAGCCTTTCAATCGGCATCATGTTCTCAGCTGTATATCAAAACCTTTTCCTGTCTCTTCACCTTTTTTTCATTGCTGAAAGTCTTTTTATACATTTCTAACCAGCCTATTCTTTTCATATACTGTAGCATCCAAAAAAAGCACACAAACTTTTCACTTAGCCCTTTGATGACACAAAATATATGCAAATTGTTCAAATAAATAAAACAAATTGGTCAATAATTTCACTCCAAGCTGTCCCGATGATGCTTATGTTCGGCACACAAGAACACACGGACACATAATTACTAAGTTGGAAACTAGTGCTGTCAAAACGATTAATCGCATCTAACATTTTTTTTATATATAATATAAATGTGTGGTATACACAAACACACACACAATTACTTACAAACTTTTGTTAGATGTGATTAATTGTGATTAATCGATTTGACTGCACTAATGTATCTATAAAACACAACTTGCATAAAACACAACAGCTGCACACCCTCCAACACTCACTGCCAAAAACCACCCCAAACCTCTTAATCCAAATAGTGAAACCTGCAAACACACACTATAAGCATCTATCCACAGTCATAACAACACACACACACACACACACCCAAACAATTAATACTCTGAAACTACACAGTAACACACACACACACACACACACACCCAAGGGACAGCCTGGTGCTTTTTACAACTCGCAAACGGACCAAAATCCAGGGGAATTCTTGCAAACAGACTGAAGGAAGTGTTTGAACTGCGTTAGACCTCATTTTCGACCCAAAACATTTCCTTTCTTCATCTCGACGGCCTGCCCTCAGACTGTTCATCTTGTGGGTTTTTAACATCCTCTCTAGCTTACGTTCCGCAGCGAGTTGAATCTCTGAACTGCGAAAGCAAACTCACCGTGCAAGCAGTCTGCCGTTCCCATCATGCTTTGCGGCGTATGCATGTCCAGCCCGAGCAGAGAGGGCGAGGAAGATGTGGTGGTGGATGTCGGTGAGGAGGAAGAGGAGCAGTGTGGGGGCGAGGTGGGGAGGCACTGGGAGCCCTGGTTGGGAATGGCGGACTGAGAGCTTTGCGAGGGTATCTGAGCTGAGGTGGAGTTGGAGGTACTGTGCATGCTGCTCATCCCGTTCTCTGTCAGAAACTCCTCGAGATCCATGTACTGCAACTGGAACAGCCCGCCATCACATGGCAATGTCCGTTCCCATAGCAACGGGCCCAGGAAGGAACTGTTGTTGCCGTTTGAGAAGCTGCCAGTGCCTGCTCCATTGCTGTCAGTGGCTAGTCCATTGCTGCAGCCGTTGCGCAGAGGACAACGGCCTAGAGAGTCCTCGTCCATATCCATCCTGTCTTTACCTATAAGAGAGAAAGTGAAATCCAATTAAATCTGCATAATATTACTGTCATATCATCGTTTTACACTCTCGAGCCATCTAATTCTTATGAATGCATATATGACTTGATTTCAAGAGAGCAATATTTTGGATGGTGCTCAGATCACGTAGTTAGGGGCAGAATAACACTTCCCAGCAACTTTCACATCCCTCTGGGAGATCTACCTCTGCAATGTCAACACATGTGAATAGCTCCGACTTTCATTGCATCAACGCAAAATGAGCCTTTGAAAAACCTTTCTTTAAACTTGCAAAAGATTAATGTGCTTTGACATTGCCGAAAGACCATGGTAAAGCGATTACAATGTTACACCGCTCTGACACTGCTTAACTCTTTGGTACAGTAACAATACTGTTGAGCAATGGTTAAACATAACAAAACTACCGTATTATGGCTAAACCAAAGACATGATGCAAAAGGCAACAGGCGTAACACAACAAAGTCATGCGTGTATTGTATAACAATATTATGCTAGTGTAACATTGCTATACTACATAGTGATGCTCTGCTGTGGTATCGGCTGAGATATAGTGTATTGTGGTACTGGTTAAAGCTACACTGTGTAACTTTTTTTGTTTATTCTTAGCTAAAAACACTTAGTTCTTTCAAAAATATATGTGCTCATTAATGTATATTTACTTCTTTCAAGTAATAAAGTATTCTCGTAAGTTTATAATATGCCATTGAAAATACATACGGGTAAGGGGTTCGAATGGGGGTCGCCATGTTGCCCCTCCATCTTGAAAGTACATTATCCAAAGAGGGACATACCCGTAAATTCAAGCTTCGCCTTTCGCGTTTTAACACTCGATGGCACCGTGTCGAATGTGAAGAGGGGATTGAACTGGAAGCAATGTTAATTTTGGACTAAATCGGCCACCGTAGGAGTTAAAACTAAATCGGAATTGGAAGGAACAGAAACTAATATTTACTGGATGGTCATATACCTGTTCACCGCTAGATGGGGGAAAATATCACACAGTGTAGCTTTAAGGTTAGTTGGTATAAAAACAATTCTAATGGACAGGAACAATGTCAAACTTTTAACATTGTGAAATCGAACATGGTCTTAAGTCTGAAGGTTTCCATCTTAAACTATTTACGTGGGGTCTAAGACACAGTAGGGTGGGGTCTAATATCTTAATAACACTAGTTAAGCTAAATCAGACATTTTATGGTGCATTGGTGTGGAAACCAGGACCAGTAAAGGCAGTTTGAAATTAACACATTTCTGGGGGTTTTATACTGTATAAAAACAAACCATAAAAATGCAACATGTGTTTCATTTAAGTTTGTATTGTTTTCTCTATGAAAAAACAGCAGACCGTCGCCTAAAAATACCAACGGTTTAAAACAAAAAGTGCTAATCTGTTAATGAATCATTTGACATGCAGTTTGAGAACTATAAGTGTTCAAAAGTAACAGCAGTGCTTTTAATGCTAAATAATACGATTCAAAAGCCGCGTGCACATTGTAACTGGATTGACACTGGATTAGAGATTTTCTCCTTGACTTTTTAGGGTCAGTTTGCATTAATGGTAACCAGATAATCAGTACAAAACAACGACATTGACAGCAATCAATAAAGAAGCTTTTCCAATAAATCACAATGCTGTATTCACAGGCAGTGGAAAACTTCTATGCAGGCCTGTAATGGCTAAAATGGCTTAGCCAATAGCTGACCTCAAAGTACCTAGGTAGTGAACTAAGTGGCTGAATGGCCTAGCCTTGTTTATCTCTTCAACTAAGTCCCATGTGATGTACTGTCTGCAGTTCACTGAGGGATATGCACAAGTGCACATGACCCTGCTATTTGACATGTGAAACTACACATTAAAAAAAAAACACTAATCGTAATAATCAGGAAACTAACTTGAATGGTGACTATTAACACATTAATCATACTATCTGAAGGACCACAAACAGAGAGTTGACAGGGTTTCAGGGAAGCAGGTGCGTTTCCTCACCCTTCATTTCACTACAGTCTTTGACGCGCTGGTCGCCCTTCACGGGGAGCTGCAGGAGCGACTTTAAGTTTGCTGTTGAGCTTAAGTGTCCTCCGTTAAGTGAGCCCCCTGCCTGGCTACTGTTGCCAAACTGCGGACTGGCTCCGGCAGAAGGAAGGTCCGGGGGAAGAAGCTGTGAAAGCGGCCTGGCCATCATCCAACGTCTGCCGGACTGAGCTCCCTTGACCGCTAGATGCTTGTGTGGTTCAGTACTATTGTGCAGCCGTCCAATCAATCACATGACGATTCATAGTGGAAACAAACAAACAAAAATAAAGTATTAGCATTAGTTCTTGGTCATACAGAACATATAATAAGATAGCACTACGTTCGTATCACTAGAGTACCATAAAAGTACACATAAAGTTGTGAAGTCATGCAACACGAGACCGTGTTTACTTTAGAGACAGAGGAGGAGGAAAGACCTGCGCGGCTCACGTGCAGCAGAGCATCTGACATGAACGAGAAATACACTTTAAATTACCTTTATTTGAAGAGAAGGTGTTTAAACAAAGAGTGCCATTCTGCTTGCATTTGATTGTTGATTGGTCAAGTGGATAAAAATATACATTCCCAGTACTTCCAGAAAATGTTGACAGCTTATGTTGAATAAAAACAATACATATAATAGACGAATGTCTATTGGCAACAAAATGGCAACAAAATTGACCGGATATAACAGTTCCAGAAAAGAACAGCGGTGAGTGGAAAAAATCTGGGAGAATAAAAAAATCCAATAGTGCAAACGAGTGCGCTGAACTCTTGAATGCGCGAAACTTGCGTCGTCTCAAAATAACAAATGAAAACAAAACGAGGAAAGTGTTGCTGAGTCAATTTCTGCTGCGTAGTGCGATTGGTGGGATGTTGACGTTTTTTTCCATTCAGTCGCTCAATCGCTTTTTCCCCCTGTGGTCACCCCCTTCTGTTCCGTTCTCTCTGCATGTGAGTTACTGCACGCTTTGAGCTTGAACCGTCCGATCTTTTCGCTCAGCTGGAACGAACACGGGCCGCTCACGTGACGTCACACCTCCCAGAGTAGAAGCGCGAGAGCGCTGCACGGAGGCGCATCACTGCATAATATTAAGAAGGAACGCCCCCTCGTGACAGGAACGCTCCTCGGGGTGGGTAGCGCTGATTAAAAACAAATTGTCAATAATTTCACTCCAAGCTGTCCCGATGACGCTTATGTTCGGCACACAAGAACACACGGACACATGATTACTAAGTTGGAAAGTGGGACGTTTTTAAAGAGCATCAGAATAATGAGTAAAAATATGGAATTAATTGCCTATTTAACAAACTGCCAAATGTCTACGCAGTCCTATCAGATAGCAACATTTCGGGGTGGGGGGAAACCTGTCAAGCGAACGGCACACTTTTTCACTTCACTAGTAATCCGGGGGAAACGTGATCATCATGCGAGAGGAGATGGCAACTACACGTTGTGTCTCAGAAATACAGACGCGCTCTCCGGTGCACATGGTGTCCGCACGCGGAGACACGGCTGAGCTTTTTTCCTGCCATTGGCTGAGCGAAAATAGGCTCCTCCCTGCTCGCCCAACCACTGGCTGCCGCGGAGAACAGCGCTCCGCCCATTCATCACACCCATGCTACAGCCGCGTGAGAATACAGAAACTGCGTGAACCCAGGCGAAGAGTGGCGCACACACCCACCAAAGATTCAGAAATAAAGGAAATAGATTTGTTAGGGTTGAACCTTATGAACCCAACCTCACTAAAGTATCAAAATATTATAATATTCAATGCAGGTCTTAAAAACCAAAACATGAATAAGCTGTAGTATCTGCCTTTAAGGATTCAACACACTAATTAATGAGGACAGTAGAATGCAAAGAATGTGAACATGTAAAATACAGATTAGAAGGCATCTAACAAAGACCTTTTTCGCACACGCAAACTCTACGCGAATAAGCCATTCCTGTCTCTCTTGGACACATATTAATTCCATGCCTCCCTCGTGCACATACACTCGAGGACTCAGGGTACTTGTTCCACCCACTATCAGCGATTAATTCCATGTGACAGTTGTACTGCTGCCTGGGCTCCCAGCTTCATGCTGTAGGTTATAGGATCCTTGCTGCCACCAACTGATCAACATGAGAAAGAGCAACTTAAAGTGCTAGAATGACTAAAGCACTCTACATGTTGTTGATTTAATTTCACAACCTCAACACCTATTATTCAGCTGTACGGTGTATTATGTACAGTGCAATTGATACAATCTGCAAACTATATAAAATGAATCCCCAACCAGTATAATTCTATAAACAATCTATAAAGGGGTTACAATAGTACATCATGTTCTGACAGAAACTGAGCAGTGAATGTCAACCCTTACGAAAATAAACCATGGTTTTACTACAAATAAAACCAAAAAACCATGGTTATTGTAGTAAAACCACTACATTTTTACTACAATAAAACCATGGTTAATTTTTGTAAGGGAAATGATGAAAGGAATTCAGTGGATAAAATTAAAATAGTACAACATGGATTTTTTGGGGAAAGACATTGCACGTCTTTATGGGCAATGTGCATTCTAGCATTATTCAATTATATTTGCCATTATAAAAGCTATTTTCTGTCTGGTATTGGCTTAGTGTAACATCCTTTGTAGTTCATTGTTGTGTGCTACATCAAAATTGACCCTGATATAATCAGACACAACTGTTCCCATTACTACAACACAAAAGATATAAGAAACACATTACTACAGGGTAGAAAAAAAAGACCTAACAGCAACAAAATAGAATAAACATTTAAGCGAGCAAAGGTTTAACAGAAGCAATACATTAAATAATAAATGTTAAATAAAATATTGGAACCATGAAATAAAGTTGTATGCGAAATGAATATGTCTATTGCTTGTATTTTAATACAAGCAAACAAATATGAAACATCGAGGTAACAAAATGATAAATGTTCAATTACATGCAATTAATGAGGATATAACATTTTGAAATTTTATTAAATGCTTGGGTATCATCAACAAACAGCTTATCATGTGTAAATAAAGTGATAGAAACATACTTATTACTTTTCTTCTTTCAAAGAAAAAGAGAGGCTATAAGTAGTATGGCATCTCTACATAAAAAGTGAGAAAAAGTACATGGGATACGTTCATAGTTGGCAAATGGACAGACTGTCACACACTAATACACTTAATCAAGACCTGGTCTAAAGTGATAACTCTTACAATCACTCTTCCAACTACCTGAAGTGTAGCTATGGTAAAAAGATAAATGACTTTTGCTTAAAAAAACATAATAAAATATTGACACAATTTACATTACCGTACACTTATTTCTTTCCGTTCCTCCCTTAAACTCTATACATAAACGCTACATTGTAATACCCATAAAATGTGTTATATCGTCACAATTTGGTAAGGCTTTTGCCTTTAGGGCAAGAATCTGTGAATTCACATCCTACTTTTTTTTTTTGTCCTTTGACTGGTTACGTGGAAAATCATATTTTTCCTGTTTAAGTGCTGGCGTTACAATCTTAATGCTAGTTTTCTTTCAAAACAGTAAATAAATCGAATCAGGGCTCACGTTTGATATTACAGTGTTAATCAGCATGTGTTATTATACATTAGTTTCTTTTGGTTCCTCTATTGAGATTTAAAGTACATTTTCAATTGGATTTGTCATGTAACCATGTAAGCCCACAGTCTTATCACGCTGACCTTTCAATACATGGACAGCAATGTCCAACATGCAGTAATTTAAATACTCTTTAAAATAAAACACTCAACTTCCTAACAGGAACCTTTTTTTTCTCCTTCGGATACTGAATGCACTTATATGAACAAAATCACACCTCCACACTTGCTCTAAGTGAACACCAACAACACAATATATATCTTAGACAGAATAGTTCTACAGAGCATCTGTTGAGGAACAGTGAGCAATAGCCTACTGTTAGGGCACAGTACAATATTAGCCCAAATCACAGAATCTTCATCTATTGCCACCCAAGGATCATTTCAATCTGAACAAGAATTTTCATTTTAGAAGACTGGTGTAGAATTGGATAGATAACAACAAATGCCTTTGATACATCTGTGAGTTTGCTGAAGGTGTTCATTTGTAGGGGTCCAAGTTACAAGAGGAAATGTAATGATTGAGAGAGAAAAGAAAACGCTCTCATGACACACGATTCACTGTCTACATGAGCATAGGGTGTGTTCAGTCAGATATCTCAGTTTTTGTCATGAGAATCCCAACACTTCTCTTCTTAAGTGCATATGAAAATGAATTGAATGACATAACTCAGTGACTGTATTCCATATGCATGGATGAAGAGTTTCCTTTACACTCAAACCTGTTGTATGTTGCTCCCATGACTAATTTTACACAAAGAGACCTCTCTTGCCGAAACCTAGCCAACGTCCCTCGACACACCTTCTTGTGCCGTGTGAGGAGCATTGCATTCCAGAAACGACAGGGACAATGTTTACAAGAAAATGCTCTGTTGGTTAAATGGGAGCTTCTGTGAATGAGAGCTGAGAGGAACTTGCGAGACTGTTTTCCACAAACTGGACATTTCAAACGATGCTGAAGGCCTCTCACTTTGGGACAATGTCTAGCTGCTATATGAACTTTAAGTGCTACCTGTTGTGAGAAGGTAGCTCCAAGGCAAAGGGGACAGGACTTTCGTTTCAGAGGAACTTTCAGAGAACGAAGCCTGTTAAGTTTCAGTCCGCCTGGAAGGCCCAGTTCATACACAGCACTTCCTCCACTTCCACGCTTGATTTTAACGAGCACAGCCATGCGCTTCTTTATTTTATGTTGCGTCCTGTGAATTGCTGTCCTTTTTCTCTTAAAAAGTTTTCTTCTAAGAAGATTTCTCTGCCTTTCCCCATGGGAAACTTCCACCTGTTCTCTCTCTGCTTTTGCAGCCGGGGTCCATTGGTAGCCTATCTCCTCTCTCTCTTGCCGACTTTTTTTTTTTTTCTTCCGTCTCCTCAACTCTTCCTGGCTTTGAAAAGTGTGGTGGTGTGTAGATTGAATCTCAGCTGAATGCTGCTGGGGATTGTGGTGTTGTTGATGTGGCTCTGATGGAGGCAAGGCAAGGGAATGCATGGGTATGTTTGGAGTAAGAATATGTCTGTGACCAGTGTGATAAATTGGTTCACCCTTTATCCCAGTGTGTTGATGCTGATGATTGCAAAGAAGAGGCCCTGAGGAAGTTGATGGCAGAGAATGGGAATAAGATGAGACATTAGATGAAGTGGGGTGTGTAATATTGGCATCGGGTATATAGAACAGAGAGGAATAGCCAGTTTGTGGTTGGGGAGGAGCCTGCTGGCTATGAAGAACTCCATGATCGCCATGTGTGCCACTAGGTGGTGCAAGCTGAAGCAAAGCATTTGTAGCAGCTTCGCTTTCTGCTATCGAACCACCAGCACTGTTATCTTCGCCTGTGCTTCTTTGAGCAACTGGCTGGCCAGTCCGTGTTAAGCCATGCTGAGAAAGCCTGTGCCGAGTAAGGCTGTTAGAGTATGCAAAAGCCTTCCCACAGACTTCACAAGAAAACAGCTTTTCTCCACCACCTTCGTGAACTGTTTGGTGATGTGCTGTCAAGTGAAAGTGATGGCGGAATGATTTCCAGCATATAGCACATGTGTACAGTCTGGGAGGGGGCTGAGTGTTTGATGTCTGTGGTTTGACATCTTGGGCGTATGAATAGAAAGAAGAAGAGCTGCTTTGGCCCCCTTGAATCAAGCTGCCACCAGAGGATGGAGGATAGCTGTTAAGGTTTTCCCCACCTGGCGTTGTTGGCACTTCTTCCAGTTCACCTTTCTGGTGTAGCTTGCCATGTCTTTTAAGGCTCTGAGCATATCCAAAGTCCTTTCCACACAAAATACATTTGTAGTTCTTTTCTCCAGAATGCACTGTGTGGTGCTTGCTAAGATGAAATGCCTCTCTGAAGTACTTGCCACATAAAGTACAATGGTGAGGCTTTTCTCCAGTGTGTATTCTGTCATGCCTCCTCAAGGTCTCTCTTCTTGCAAATCCTCGACCACAGACACTGCACAGGTATGGTCTAACATCCCCACCAGGCCCTCCTAGTCTATGAGAGGACTGCCTTCTTTTAGGGGGCTCAGCACCAACCACACCTGGTTCCTTTTTCTTGCGGGGCTTACGAGGACGCTTGGGCTTTCCACCAGGTGTCAGCTGATTTGGTTGCTGATTGAGCCCCACTGCACTTGGGTTAGCGTTGCCTCTATAGGACTTTTCCAGGCCAGATGCTGATAGCGGACCACTAGGTGAGGTAAGAGGCCCTAGACCCAGACCTCCAAGCAATCCACCAATGATATCCCTTCGATCATCCCCTCTACCTCCACTATGGGCAAGATCACTGCTCATGCAATTTGCAGCTGCAGCAGTGATGGCAGAAATGGCATTGTTGACAGAGCTAGTGACATCATCTTCAGAATCCTCTAACAGGGACGAAAGTGGAAGATGTGGCTGTTGATGATGCTGTTGGCTTTGGTTTTGTGGGTGTGGGTGTGGATGCAGAGTAGGAGCTAATGGTGACTTCCTAAGTGCAGACCCTGTCATGCTGCCACCACCACAAGGGGTTGGTCCAGAATACATGTTACCTTGAGAGCGCTGGTCCTTGTAGTCATCACTGAAATCATCACTCCGGTAAGAACCTGCACAACAGACTAAACAGTAATAATGCTATGCACACAAATTTCACAGTGCCTATGAAAATTTTTGACTTTGAGTGGGTTTACTAAAAATAAACACTACTCTAGACGTTACTCACCCGCTGCATTAGTCGCTATTCCATCTTGGGAGCCCCCAGATTTATTGCTCTTGCATTCAACTATATTACTTTCATGCTTAGATCTCGCTGTACGTCCTGACTTGCCACAGGTGCCAGAGGCTGCATGGTTCAAAAGGGACGTACTTTCCCGAAAACAGCGACCACAAGCTGGACAGCGGAATGGTTTCTCTTCATGGATTTTTTCATGGCGGGTGAGTGACTCACGGCGATTGAAAGCACGACTACAAGTAGAGCAGGCATAAGGCCGAGCCCCAGAGTGGATGACCCCATGTTGAAGGAGGTGCCCTTTTTTCTTGAAACTTTTGCCACACTCAGAACAATGAAAAGTCTTGTCATGACTGCCACATGAAGATGAGGCTGAGCTGTCTTGAGTAGAGTGGGGAATACTTGGATCGGAAGGATGCAGAACTGGATTTATAATGCTACTTCTCGTGCCACTTGTGCCAGCTGTGGTTAATTCATGACTACGCAGGTGTCTGCGCAGACTAGAGAGATGTGTGAAAGTTTTGCCACACTCGCCACAATGATAAAGGGGCTCTTGTTCAGGCTGAGATTGAGGTTGCATGGAACCATGGCTGGTTGTTTTAGAGCCATTTGTCACCAAAACTGATGCTGATGTAGAAGATGCAGAAGTAGATGATGAGACCACAGAAGTAGAGGATGAAGAGGTTAGGTGGGAAGAAGGGTCTCTGCCAATACCTGACAAACCAACACCCCCACCTCTAGCCAAGCCTGGTGTGCCATCCTGGTTCAGTCCCCCTGAAGTGCTACTGTTAGGGTTTGTAGAGCTGTGACTGTTGCTGCTATTGTTGTTGTTACTTTCAGTCTTTCTTTGTGGCAGGTAGCCAGCCATAGCTTTCTTTCTTCTACCACCTCCGATAGCATTATCCCCTTTTCCCTCGTCTTTTGATAAAGAAAGATGTAGTGGAAGAGGAAGTGGCAAACCAGCTTCCTGCTGCATCAGAGATGCTAGCTGGTTGGAGGAGAGTACTGGGATTCCTTGAAAGTCAAAACCTCCGAGCGAAGTAGGCTGCGAGGAGGAGTGCAGTGGATGGTGCGGAGGTGGGTGAGGGTGAGACAAAGTGTGAGGTGGTAGTTGCTGTTGTTGTGTTGGTGGCTGTTGAGGCTGCGATAGAGTGGTTGAATGTCCATGAGTGTGTGAAGAATGAAGAGCAGGGGGAGGTGCAAGGGTTGAACTTGTTTCTCCTGCAGCTTGGCCCAGACCAAGGCCAAGATGGTTATGACTGCCTTGCTGAACTAAAAATTGTTCTAAACTGGAATTGGCCGGTACTCCAGAAAGAAAATACTGATTTGCTGCTAACATACAGCTAAACTGTTGATGTAGGCTTCGGGCGTCAGACTGAGATCCTGCCAACTGATGACCCAAGGTAGTCACTGCACTACTGCTGGGAGGGTTATTGGAAGTTGAAACAGAAGTTGAAGGGGATGTGGAAGAGGACGGTGGCCCAGGGGAGGCCTGAGGTACTGACAGGCCAGGATGCAATGGGGGTGGTGGTGGTGGAACAGATGAAACCAGTCCTCCACTTGCACTACTGCTGGCAAAATGATCAAATCGCCCTACTCCTGAATGTAACTGCTCTTGTGCAAGGGTCGCCTCAGTTGGGTGGAATGAGCGCAAAAACTGAGGGTATCCACTAACATGACTTCCACCACTACTACTGCTTCCAGACATTTTGCTGGATTTCCTCAAACTTTGAGACGATGAAGACAGGGATTGCTGTTGTAGAGGTGGAGGAGGTGCACTCATTTTTGCAAAAATTGATGCAGAATCTGTAAAGGCACTGCCTCTAGATCCTTGTAGTGGGCCTAAGCCAAGTCCAGACAAAATTGATCCAGATGTCTCACCTTGCTGCTGTTGCTGTAACTGGTGCTGGTGAAGCTGCACTTGCTGTTGGTGCTGAAGTTGTCGCTCTAATCCAAGACCTTTGAACTGATGGGACTGGTGTCCACTCAGCATCTCTATGATGTCCACATTGTATTTTCCAAACTGGAACATCTCCCACTTACTGATACATGGGTGCGCAGTAGCAACACCTTCTGCTCTGAGCAGCAACAAAATGTATTTAATGCTTTCCTATTAGTTGTAGTCAGAAACATAAGCAATTTCAAAAACAGTGCTACCTCACATGTTCCTTGTGCTACTGGTGTTGTTTCGTTTAAAGCGGGCTCCCACTTTTTCCAGTCTTTGGGCAAGTAGTTGAGAAGGACATTTTGTATTCATTGTAACATGAATTTGTTATTTCTGCAAAAAGCTGTTTTCAATAGGATTTGTCACTTATGAAATGACTTAAATCATGTCACCTTTAGGCTTCACATTGGATTCCATACAATCATGGTTATTTTGGATTGTTCAGTTTTGATATCAATATTTCAGTCTGAATGTTCCATAAGTGCAAAGATGCAATTATGTTTTCACATTTTGGGAAATGCACTAAAAGTGCTTAATGTGGTTTGAGTTCATTGGAAAATTTCCACTTGCTTGGTTACATTTTTCAGTTCATAACCATCCCACTGTAGGATGGATCCATCCAAATCCCATGGGCTGGTTTTATTACATTGAATATCTATTAATTCTCACTCCACATGTGGCTTACATCTCCGTTTCCAAGTTTCAATTAATATATATTTCTTTTTTTCCATAGTTGGAAGCAAAATCCTCCACTACCATTCTTGGGGGCTGTGAAAATGTTCTTTCTGCCACTCCTCTTCTCACTGTGAGAGGAAAAAAGGAGCAACATGTTAAATGACTGATTTTAAACAAAAACTCATACAGATACAATTCTTCTAATAAACAACACGAGCCATCACAACAAAATTGTTGATTAAAAAAAAACAACAACAGACAGACAGTTTATTACAGCAATATTTTAATTTTTTTTTAAATTCACATAAAAAAAATTGTGTGTGTGTGTGTGAATAATTGTGTGAGTATTGGCACATCTCTGAAAAACTTTGGTCCTTCACTTGAACATCTTAAAAGCATTTTCATATTTTCATTTAGGCTCATTTGCATTCTTCAATAACAAAATAACTCATAATAACAGAAACAATAAAAAATAAAATAAAACCTGAATCCCTATTTATTTCTAACGAACCATAACCTTAAAATAAATTATTATTGCATTCAGAATTCATTCTGAAATAATACATTGCATCTAAAACATTAATTCATCTTATCAGCATCATCTAAATGACAGATATTAAACATTCAACTGATACTTGCTGTCTAGTATTGATACATTTAACGAATGTCATTTTACAGTCACAACACGATACTAAACAAAAAGTATGCCACTGTAAAATACGTTCTCAGACGATATGCGCAATGAAAACAGTAAGTTAAGACACATAACCAAATGTGTACACGACTTTCTTATATGTAAACGTTGCGAGTGTTTTCAATCACTTCATCTTACATTCTGAGCAGTTGGCATTGTGCTGAAAAGATGCTGAGTGCAGTGTGAATCGTCAGGGTTAGAGGTGAATTTCATGTAATTATTACATCCAACGATTGCATCGCGTATCACTAAAGAAAACATCCACTTCAACAGACTCCTAAGGAGTAATGGAAAATTGTCTACGATGGGGAAAATGCATGTCAAAAGTGCTTTAAAAAACCCCGATCTGCGTAATAATGGACGCTATGTTTTTTTTTAGCGCTGGGGCTATGTGAAACATGTTAGCATGCAAAACAGCTGGCTAATACTACAGATTTAGCAAAGGGCTTAGCTTGCCGTCATGATGCGCGATCTAACAACAGCAAGTCAGATAATGCAGGAGCAAAACTATATTATTGTGCAAGTAACGTTAAATTACCATAATGAAATAATAGTCGAGACAATAAAATAGGCCTTTTTACCTACGCATCCATCTTTTAGACCAGGAAAGATGAACGGGGCCTGCTATACTCTCTCCCACCCTGCCCCCCTCGTTCATGTACCCCAGCAGCAGCAGCAGCTCTGCGCTGTTTTCCAGTGGTTAGCCTTCTAGCTACAGCTAGTTAGCAGACTCTGTTTCCACTGCAACCGTGGTGCCATAGCATGAGACCGAGTGTCCCTTATATTCTCTAACAGATGCACTTTTCGTACTTATATCCTGTGAAAAATGCATTAAACGGCATTGCGACCGATAACTTTTTATTTTGCGTTTGCTTTTTTTGTCGGCTAAATATTTTGCACGGTCTATGTTGGTGTTTTAGAGAGGAACGAGTGACGTGTGAGATTTTAACATCAGTCGCTTCCGGACCTTGGAATACTTCCGGCTACCCCGTGCTCTGTCCGTTATGTTTTGTATTTGTGGTGGAGGCTGTACTGTGTGTATGCGAATCTATCGCACTCATAATGTTAGCGTACTTAATAATAGGAGCTACTAATAACGATAGCATCCGTCTGCCTTTTTTTTAGCCGTATGATATTCGCGGTTAGCTTTCAAGTAAGCGTTTTCAGTGTTGTTGTTGTGCAGTCAAATCTGGCATATTAGCGAGCTCGTAAAATACGAGGCAAATCCGAATTCCAACTCGGCGAACACATATTTCTGATCTAATGTTCTAAATTCGCCATTCATATATCCTATGATTTATTTAGCAGCACGTTTATATCTTAGAAGCTCTTACAGTGGCCATTTTATTACATCCTGGCAGCTCAAATTCAAAGGCTGGTCTTTATCAAAATGGCTGCCTTGGAATTGCTTATTTCCAGTCTGATGCTTCATGAAAAATAAATTTGTAAACATTGTATAGTAAATGCTGACATTAAGAATAATTTAAACTTTCTGTTTCTCTTTAGATGTGTGCCATCAGACATTCGAGGCAATAGTTTCAGTTGACTTTATTTTACAAAGGTGAAATTTAACCTGTATGGAAACCAAGTTGTTGAGAATGCAGAACATATATATATATATATATATATATATATATATATATATATATATATATATATATATATATATATATATATATATATATATATATATATAATTTGAGGGCATATCGTGTAATTATAATATTTTATTTGAAGAGATTTACCCAAACATTCATTCTACTTAAGACATTCTGTTTAAACATTTCAAGACATGAGCTTAGTGCTGTTTTCCCAAAGGTTTTCAGTCTTCATTGTCCCGCTTTGCTTGTGCAACCATTGCATTGTAAGCTACCATCCTTTTAAAATGCTTTAGGGTTTTATTTGCACATCCAATGTTTGTTATTTTCTGCAGTAATATGCCTTGTGAATAAATTTCATAAACATTTTCATAATTATGGCTTGTGGATACAAAACAGACATTGCTACAGACTTTATATGACAAAGAAAATACTAAATTGATTCATCTGTTCTAATTGTCCCTGAAAGAAACATTAAAAAGTTGAAATTTCACTTAACAAAAAGACATTCGTTACATACATACAACATACATCCTATGACATCATTTATAAACCCATTGTGATGTCTCTGCAACAAGTAATGACATTTGCAGGCTTAGAACAATTACGATGTGACATCACACTGAGAAATTTTCGAAGACACTCCTCATCATCAGGAATGCATGAAGAATTGGAAAACAATGAGTGGCTTTGATGTTTGTGCTTCTATTTTCTACTCATAATTTCAAAAGAATTTCATGAGAAAGATATCTAAAACAAGTAAACACTAAAACCACAGAGGAAAAAAATCACCATCATAATCATAAGATAACCATAACAACAAGAAGAAATTTCACCAATAACCATAATATTAACTGTCATAGTAATGACAAGAACAAACACCAATGTATTACAGAGCTGTTAGGAAGATTGTCTTTAAGTTGTATTCATAATTCAGTAAGATACACACTATTTCCAGTCAAAAGTTAAATGAATGTGTTACCACCAATCCTGATGCTGATGTGATATAAACTAGTCCTTAACACTTTTACTGGGAGGCATAAATATTCAAATAGTCCATAACTTATACTGTTCAATTTCATTACACTGAAAATTAACCAAGAGGTAAAAAGTCTATGACAAAAAAAAAAAAGAAAAGAAAAAAGACCAGTTGGTGGTTTTACAATGTAAACTGAGTAGTTTTCATTGGTAAAATGAGCTCTGTTTCTCAGAGGTCAGAACCATACAGTAAATGATATCTGGCTCTTATGCGAACAATCTCACATTTTTCATTGTAATATGTACTATTTTTTAATATCTTTTTTTTGTAAATAATGCGATTATTATCATTGAATAATGATTAAGCTGTGGGGTAACAGCTGTACCACTAACGCATGTGTGTTGTATAGCCCTTATTGATAAGCGTTATTGGTTATGAAGATATCAGATATGACGTGTTGTGGTCATATCTCGGTAACAGCAGATTCGAAAAATACAGGTTAGCTGTTTTGGCATTCCCGTATCCTCAGACTGTTCGCAGAGTCTCAGTTTTAACAGCATATACACATGGCTTCAAGATGGAGATTCAAAAAGCAGTCCAGGAGGTTTGTCTTTATGCAAATGCCAACCAACACCTGAGCGAGATAATGGTACCGCCATGTTCTGCACTAATTTTATGCCAGAATATCATAACATACAAATACATTGATGAGTGCCCTTACTCTTGAGTCGTATTCTTCGTCTCAGATCCATATTTAATAGCTTAAGGTGAACCGTTTGTCTACACAGTACCTAAGAGGAGCATAAACGTGTATGTACCCAGCATTACAGAAATCAAATGTATTCTTGTACTTTTGGTAGTCCAGCATCCTTTATGATGAATCTCCCTTGCAAATACCAGCACTTGGACATTGTAGAAAGTGGTGGCTCAGAATCCAAACAAAGTGCCATTGGTTATTAATGAGTCTTTTTAAGATGGAGAAAAAAGATGATTGTCAGACATTTCTCTTGGTTTTCATCTGGGCTTTTCTGCCCAATCGTGTCCCAGAATGGCTTTCATTGATAGTTCAAAGCAATCTCCAGTTATGTACTGAAGGGAAAACTTGAGGATTTAAAACCTCTTGTGTACTATTTTCAGGATTCCACCAAAAACAAATTGAACAGAAACTCACTTGGTACATCCCTATTAAATTCACACTGTATGGTAAGGCTTACTTTCTCTGTCTCGCGGCATTCAAAGTTAATTCATCAAACAAGTTCATCGAATGCTCTAAGAGTCTATGGATATGCTCCTCCGATTGTTCCATTATCATTCCTTTTGACATACGTTGTAAAAACCCTGCCGCACTTCCTCATTATGATGAAGTGGATTAGGGTTTAAAAAGAGATAAGATCCAGCATTACATTTGTCCAACTGTAAGTAGCTTTTCAATTCATCAGTCGGGAATGGGATGAGCGTTCCACGTTCAACTGGTTTCTCTTATGCAGATGTTAATTATTAGTCTCCCAGTCATTCCATCATAGTTGTAAGATAAAAGCCATTCTCTGAAATATATGGCTCCATAGCAGCTATATCTGTAATGTGTAACAATGTAAGATATGTGAGGATAAAAACATATGACATAAAGATATGAAAAATGTCCACATCATGTGGAATTTATATTACACTCTATTGATATTCTATGCGGTAGATTTATAGGCAAAATGTACACAAATAAATAGTTGTATATGGCAGCTTTGATCATAATTATAGCGGCAATTTCATGAACATAAAAAGCACAAGAAGCTCTATCAAACCTGACTTATAACTGTTGTTATCTAATATTATGTTGTGAATTTGCCACAATATACAATATATATATATATATGTAAAAATATGGTGCCACTTCGCTCTCTGTTTAGTTTCTCCCACTTCATGGCCCCCTACTTCAAAATCTGTTTCTCTGATTCCTTTACCATCCTCCTACTCCTTTTCTCTCTTCACTCGTTATTTCTCTCCCTCTTCCGCCCACTCTCTCTCTCCCACAGTCCCTCTACCATCCTCCAACTCTTCACACAGTCTATCTCTTACCCATCTTCTCCATTCCCTCCTTACCCTCTCCAGCCTCTTGCTCACACAGTAACCTCATTCTTGCTTCCTGTTCTAACCCCTTGTTTGGATGCCACTCCTCCTCCACTTCCCCCTCCACCGGGGATGAAGTGAAGTTGTTCAATGGTATTTTGCCTTTTAGCTGCAAATGCAAGCCTCCTGGCACTGTGTCCACCAAGAGTCCCTGTTCCCATGACAACTCCTGTTCCTGGCATGTCGCCCCATGCCACTCCTCCAACCCCGCCTCCTCCCAGGTGACCTGACATCGCCGCCGAATTCCGCTCCTGCTCTCGCCCCGACGTCGGGTGCGAGTTCATCTTGATCATGTGGTGACGGTCGAGTGACGGCGTGGCACAAACATTCTGCTGCGATTGAGCTTTCTGGTGGCTGACGCGGGGCAGGGTGGGCACCTTTCCGCCTCCCCCTCCGCCCGTGTAGTCGCCCATTCCCATACCCATCCCATCCCTTCCACCATACTCAAGCCCGCCTATCTCCTCCTCTAGATGGTCTGGTGACATCAGCAGCCTCTCCTTGGACTTCTTCAGGGTGTTCTGGTTATTGGAGTTCTTTGATGCGGAGGCCATGGCTTTGTAGTATTGGTGCTGCTGGTTCTTCGAGAGCCTTGATAAGGTGTTGCCATCACCAAGGGCAAGGAGCTGGTCCGTTGACTTGACGCGACGTGGCGGTTTGGAAAGCGTATCATAATTCTGATTTTGCTTTGATTCCGGGGGTTCCAGAGGGTAAGGATTTGGAGTGTGGCTTGGGGCGGACTGTGGATGAGGTATCCGAGGACGAGTGGCATGGGTGGGAAGCGTGCCTCTTCCCCCCATCGTGTAGTCGCCACCCCAGGGAAGGTGATGCTGGGAGGAATGAAAGGAGGGAGGGGCGTTGTTGGGCCTCCGTTTGGTGGTACAGTAACCTGAATATTCCTCCAATCCTCCTTTCTCTGTAGGTGGAGGAAAACATGTTAAAAAAGAAGAAAAGAATAAACATTAGGGATGCACCGATATTAATAATCTGTCTAATGCACTGATTAAAATGATTCTGTGGTGAAGTAAACACTACATACAAACGATTGTAATTTCTACAGAGAAATTTCTACAAGAAAAAGTTAGTTCAGGCAAGAATTTAAAAAACAAAGTAAATTCTATATTAGTACTCAATTCAAGCTTGTAGAAATTAAAGCATAAATATCAACATTATAAAATTAAGTATTTTTCTGATACTGGAGTTCCCATCATGCACTGGGGCTTGAATAATTAATAAGGTTTTCGCTGTTTTCCAGCTGTTTAACATTCTTCCAGTGATTTTTCGCTGTTTTCCAGCTGTATTTACACTGTTTTATACTTGCTTTTGTTGTTAGGTTTAGTAACTTGCCATTTTGTGACATTTGGAGTCCATTTTCTACTCAAAATGACACAGTCATACTCATGATCCACCGTTATTGTGTACCAAGTATTGAGATCTCTGTTCAGGTGCCGTTTTACTTCTATTATGTAGATATGGTGTCTACACAATATCTATTGTGTTATTTACTTGGATGTTTAGTAAAGCATACACTTTAAAAGCGTGGTTTAATTCAATGTTATATTGTTAAAGTAAAAAGTATTACAAAGGATACTTCAACTAGAAGTACAACTTCAAGTAGTTACTCAGACTTTTACTGGCCAAGTTAAAGTTACTTATTTTCTTTGTTAAGTAGAGTTTACTTAATTCCATATGTGAAATTGACTTAAAAATCTGTGTGCAAAACTTGCAAAAGAAAACTAAGTCAATTTTACTTGTTGTTTTTTCAGTGTATGATAAGCTGATGATTCTAATATATGTGACCCTGGACCACAAAACCATTCATACACCTTTCAATTGCTGAATAAATACACTTTCCATTGATGTACGGTTTGTTAGAATAGGACAATATTTGGCTGAGATACAACTATTTGAAAATCTGGAATCTGAGGGTGCAAAAAATTCGAAAAATTGAGAAAATTGCCTTTAAAGTTGTCCAAATGAAATCCTTAGCAATGCATATTACTGATAATAATATATATTTTAAATATATTTACGGTAGGATATTCGTAAAATATCTTCAAGGAACATGATCTTTACTTAATATCCTATTGATTTTTGGCATAAAAGAACAATGGATCATTTTGAATTTTGACCCATACAATGTATTGTTGGCTATTGCCACAAATATACCCATTACATTTTTCTAAACATATATATATATATATATATATATATATATATATATATATATATAGAGAGAGAGAGAGAGAGAGAGAGAGAGAGAGAGAGAGAGAGAGAGAAATGGAATACATTCATAAAATAAATTAATTTTCAATTATAGAAATAGCTGATGCTGAGCAATAAACAACTAAAATCTGTCCAATATCAATATTGAGACTTTATTATTTGTTTTCTCATTTGTGTTATTTATTTATTATAGTGGCTACTATTAAAACTATTTTAATAATTTAAAATTAAAACTAAACTAAAAAACAATCATTTTAAAGTGAATTTATACATCACAACATTATATTGCACGGTATGAAAAATAACGATTCATTTCGAGAGTTGCTTAAAAGTACATGTAAAAGTGTTTATTATTAGTACTACACTAAGTAAATGATCAGATTTACCAATATGGTACCAATATACCGTGTATCCCAAACTAAAAAATGTTTACATGATTTGAGCTACAAGCAAAAATGTAATTCAAACGTTCATCACAACCTACTTAACTTAATATAAATTCTTCAACCTCCATCCCAGGACTACGTGTTTAATGTGAAACTTGATTCAATTAATACAACGATATTAGTACAATCCTATTTTATCCTTTACCTTGAGTCATTTCATCTTTCGGCTGATTAAGTCTGAGTCATTGTATCAGCCTGTATAACCTTTGCCTGTGCAGAACTTTCTTGTCATCCAACTGTAACTCACACTTCCCAGGAGGTTTCATGTCTAGCTGAGAGAGAGGCCTTAAGGCTTTATTCGTCTGTACAAGATTGCGGGCGCTTTGCTATGGTTTGCCCTCATTAAAATGACCGTCACAAACATTTGTATCTCCCAAGCCAGCAAGTGAAACACTGACACTGCTTTAAATAAAAATCCAAGCGTACAGATAATTTTCCGCAACATTCTGAGCCCCACATGAGACTATGTCCTCATCATCGAGCAGGTAATTTCTCAGTACTAAATGTCACACTGTTTTTGATATTCATTCATCTTTTTCTCCTTATTGCTTCTAAATTTGCTTTATGCCTTTGAAATGATGTGGGCTATAATAAGAAAGCAATCATGCCAACCTTTTATGTAATTCTTATAAAACATCATTTCCTTAAGATAAGAATCTTCCTCTCCAATGGTAATAAAGCACTCACCCAGACGCTTGAGAGATGAGTATCTGTTGATCTCAGGCTTCATGGCGGCTTCATACGAGGGTGGCAGCTGAGCCAGGTTATGTAGGGAGTGATGGAAGGACGGCTGGGTCTTCATGGCGTTAGTATGCTTACTGGGCTTCAATGTGCCACCAGTGGCCATCTGCATGTTGTTCATACGTGCTCCACGCTCTTTAAAGACACATATGCGCAATGATGGACGTTGAGGTTCATTTTAACTCAACAGTTCTGAATATACAACTATATAGAATTGTTGGTTTTACCTACCGATGGTGGCTGTATGTTTGGGACTGGAGCCTGTTGTATGGATGAAGTTATGCTGTAGATTCCCCACTGTGAATAAGAAAAAAGGCATAGGGTGTTTGTTTTTAATGGATTTCTCCCTGTATGTGCCTGTCTTTGCGATAACGTACATTTAGTATGAATTTAAAAGGACATTTATCCATCTAATGCTATAAATGTTGCCCTATTAAGCTCTTTCTAGCTCCACAATGTGTTTTACACCGTCTGTTCATTCTAATGCCATCATATACAGCTTTGTGCTAAATAATTCACAAATGCCCTTTCGTCATTTGGCTATTGCTTTTTCCCTATGCTCCTTTCTTGTCCTGAATTTATACAGTTGGTACAGTTCACAAGGCTCAAGCTGAGATGGAAATATGAAAGGAACTCTGTTATAATGCAACAATACCTGCCAACTGCAACCAGGTCCATGAGGGTAAAATTATATCACATTCATAAAATCATTGAATATTTATCAATATTTGACCCAAGAGACTTTGTTTCATGTTATAGCATGCGACTATTAGCTTTTTTATCCATGTAGAAATACGATTTCATGCAAAGTCAATTAGATACAATAATGGCGACATGTTTTTTCATTACTTTAGCTTTATCAAAATAAAAGTAACCAACTAGACAAAATGAGTTGAAATGACTGCAATTTGCTGATTTGAAGTGACAGATAACCTTGATAAAAGAATAGCCATTTAGTTTTCTTCTTAACCATAGATGTCACTAAAATTGAACACATTTAGCAGATGATTATGCTCTCGTTATTCACGACTTTTCATCTGAACATCACCATTTGTGAGTTCCATTTGAACTTTACTGGAGTTAAAGGATTTACCTTTTGTCACTAAATGATGGTGACCCGTGGATTTAATTTTCATATTAAAGTTTTGGTAACACTTTATTTTACAGTGTACTTTTTACATACACTGTAAACCCTAATGCTCACAATAATTTGGTTTGATTAGCGCCAACTCAAATTAAACAAATTAGTCTTAAATCAAATTAACTTTTAAAGGTCCCGTTCTTCGTGATCCCATTGTTCAAACTTTAGTTAGTGTGTAATGTTGCTGTTAGAGCATAAATAATACCTGTAAAATTATAAAGCTCAAAGTTCAATGCCAAGCGAGATATTTTATTTAACAGAAGTTCCCTTTCAAAGCCTAGAGCGAACGGCTGGCTTGGACTACATCCTGGTACTTCCTTCATAAATGACGTCAGTAGAACAGTAGAACAGACTAACCTCCGCCCACAAGAATATGCAAAAAAGGGGGCGTGGTCTTGTTGCTGTCCCACGTGGAGAAGAGGACGGTCGCGTGGAGAAAAGGAAGTGGTGCGTTTGAGTGTGTTTGTCGCCATGTCGTCGAGACGCTGTTATTTTCATCCTGGAGTCAAATCACCTTTGTTTGGCTTTCCCAGGGACGCTGTAGAGATCATTAAGCGCATATATCTCCCGTTAAGAGGCGTGACCTTTCCACGTGCGCTAAGCTGCTGTCCAATCACAACACAGGAACCGTGCCACGTTCGCTAAGCTGCGGTCAAATCACAACACGGGAACCGCTGGCACAATCAGAACTCGTTACGTATTTCTGAAGGAGGGACTTCATAGAATAAAGGAAGTCATCAGCTGTTTTTAGGACAGTGAAAACAGCGGTATACAGATAAGTAAATTGTGTTAAAAATACTGTTTTTTTTACAAGCGAAACATGAACACATGTTATATTGCACACTGTAAACACAATCAAAGCTTCAAAAAAACACGAAGAACGGGACCTTTAAGAGTATTTGGAACTTTGCTTTTCTTTTGAGTTCACAAAACTGACATATTTTAAGTCATCTAGATTGTTTCACTGTTTTATATTTTATGAACTTTTAATTGAAACAAATTTACAGCATGCTTTGCCATGACACTTAAAAAGGGAGAGTAAAAGCCAAAATTAAGTGTTGTATAATGTTTTTTTGTGCAAGATTAATGTTAAGTGGGCGCTTTGGTAGTGTTTAACGTCTTGCTTTGCTAGTTTAGAAGAGTTTCAGTTATGTTGAGGGGTGGTTTTTTTTTGGGGTGGGGGGGACTGGGGGAAGACAAATTAAAATGACCTTAGTTTTGCCAACTTATTCGAGTTTACAGTGTAGTTACTATAGTAATAACTATTCATTATGCATAATTACATGCAACTAAACCAAACCAAACCCTAATCTGGCAACACTTTGTTTTACAGTGTCTTTGTTACATATGTTACATGTACTTAACATATTAATAATAGTAAATTATGCATAATTACATGCAAACCAAATCCTAATCCTACCCTAACCCTATAGTAAGTACATGTAGTTAATTATTATTACTTAGTACTTAAATATATAATTACACTGTAACAATCACACCTTAAAATCAAGTGTAACCCCTAATCCTTACCCTATTGTAAGTACATGTAGTTACTTAGTATTACTCAGTACTTAAATGTATAATTACAGTGTGTCTAAGACACCTTAATATAAAGTGTAACCAAAGTTTTTTATGTCTTTTTGTTAATGGGTGATATGTGGATACACAAATGCAGTATTATGGTGTGTGCGATAACAAATATTGTTTTTATTTTCTAATGAAAAGTTAAGGGAAAAGGCCCCCTCAGAAATGGCCCGCAGTGGCATGTTGTTGCTGTTGTTTTATTATGATTCTTAACTGTAATTGTGCTGGACTTGTTGGATTATTAAAAATGTATATTAGATGTACACTTCATAGGCTAATTAGGCTACATCACCAATCCGAATGAATATCCTACTTTATTGCTACTATTACATGTCTTCGGATAGTTTATATATAATTCATAGACTTATACGCACAAATGCACACTGTTCTTAAGGGGGGGGGGGGCATCTTCCCCTGCATATGGAGAGTATGGAGTTTTCCACTCACGTCTGTTATCTTTACTCTGTAGTGTGGGATATAGATTTTTCGGGGGTCGTCCAAGCGTCCCCTCTCCTCCTCCAGTTCCCAAGGCTACGCTGTTGTTTCTCTCTCCCTCTTGAACTGGACTCGACTGGTGACGCAACATTTCCACAAGAGCCCTGACAGAGAAGGATGTAGAAACAATTAGTATAGAGCAGTGGATTTCAACCCTGGTCCTGGAGACCCACCACTCTACACATTTTGTATGTCTCCCTTATTTAACACACCTGATTCAGATCATGACAGCTCATTAGGTGAGAGCTCCATGAACTGCACTGAGGCCTTATCCACACTAATACATTTTAGTTTGAAAACGCATCTTTTTCTCTCTGTTTTGGCCTTCCGCCCACACTGTGACAGTGTTTTTATTATCGAAAAGTGGTTACATTTGAAAACACTGTTTTCGCAGTGTAGTGTGGACTGTGGTTTTCACAGTCCACACTACACTGCGAAAACAGTGTTTTCAAATGTAACCACTTTTCGATAATAAAAACACTGTCACAGTGTGGGCGGAAGGCTAACGCATTAGTACCGATAGATATTCATGTTTATACCGGTATTGTGCCTGTGATGTGCTATTCACTTTCACACAGTTGCTAAAATATGTTACCTTGCACACTCTTCATATCACAGTCCTGCAAAGATGAAAGTATACGGATTAATGTAGACGTAGCCCTGACCAGATAAGAGAGACATATACAATGTGCAGAGTGGTGGGTCCCCAGGACCAGGATGGAAAACCACTGATCTAGAGAATACAATTAAAGGTAGATTAGACATCTTTTTTGTCTGAGATGCATTAGACACAAACTCTCACCTGGGCATGTTGAGTTCTCTGTTCCTAGGCTGCCGCGATGCCTTGTGGAACGCCACTTTAATGGCCACTGCCACTGCCACAGTAAACGAGATGACTCCACCGATGACGTAGACAGTGTTGTTGCTCTGTTCGATGCGGCTGAGGTCCGGGTGGGCAGGCAGTGGCGGCCTGGTCGCAGGGGGGGCTGTATTGGCCCACACAGGTGAATGGTAGTTGTGGCAGCCGTTCTGGTCCAGCCTTCGAGTGCGGTCCGGACAACAAAATCGATAATGGCAGGTCCCACAGCAGTAGATGAAGTCATCCTTGGAGCAGTTAAAGGTGAGGTCATACTGCCCCATGACATCATAATAACCTCGACACATGTCCACTGCCACAGGCGGAGCTACCTGCGCTGCTCTGATAGGGGGCTTCAGCGCATCAGTCGTTACATTCTTTGGCAGCATTCTCTGAGGCAGCGGCCTGGGGGGCATTTCTGCCGCTCCAGCTGGCTGCTTTGGCCTACGATTCATGGACTTCCCTCGCATACTCCCACTGTTTTTAGAAAGGGGGTAAAGAAAGCCCCTACCCTGAGATCTGGGGTTGGGCGTAGGGGTGATGGGCCCATTTGTTCCGTTTCTGGAGGGGCCCGGGATACTCGCAGAGGAAACGTTAAGCGGGACAGCGATTAGCAGGAAGAGAATGATGACACGCACTCGAGCTTCCAAGGTGGGCATCATCTTTACATGACTAATGCTGCTATTTTCTCTCGCTGACTCAACCCACCGCACAATGCCGAATTTTGTAAAAACAGCCTGCTTAGTGCTGTATGTAAAATATTCTTGTAGCAGCCCTCCGACGTCTATATCAAAACAGTCTCAAAAAAGTCTGATGAAAGTGTACAATGTGAATGGTCACACTCTGAGACAGCGTGAGAGAGAGAGAGAAATTATTTTGATGTGCTTTCAGCTTCAAGGTGAGTTATACAACACATATTCTCTCAACATGCAGAGCTTCCATCCAGCATATAGACAATATGTAAAACAATCCAAATGCATTCTGAGCAGGCAACATACAATTGGCTAGTTCTTGTATAAACAGGGCATGAAAGAATATTTAACAAATTGTCCGTTTTGAATGTATTAACAAGGCAAATATTCCCTTTTGTGGCTTTCTTCAAAAATATGCATTTTCACAGACAAACAGAATGGCTTCTCGTTACTGTCCTCCTATTACTTCAATATCTAGTATTTTCATGACACATAAAGGCATTTAAGTTGTATTCTCTTCTCTGTTTTGGCACTTATCAGGCTGAAAGTTTCATTTAAGAGAAAGGGGCGATTGTAAACATCTTTCAAATGTAAACAAATGTTTTGCTTGTCTTCACAATTTTTATTTTAACTGGGCACTCCTTACATTCAGCAATGGCACTTACGTCTTTAAGCAGATTTCCCTGACCTGTTAAGCTCCCTGAATGTTTACTATTATTAACTAGTATAAACAATTTCCATACACTTGGTGAAAAAAAATAACCCCCAAAACTAATCTTCTTGTTCTTGTTTACGTGTTAACAGGACTACTCAGAATGGTGAACTCCTTTGAGGGTTTGAGGGCAGCGTGATGAGGAATGATTCCGAGTTTGTTCAGCATCTCGGCCTGCAAACCTCTACATTACTGAACTAGAATGACTGTGCATTTCCTCATTCAGCATGTAAAGAATTACCAAATGGACCGCGTGCAAATGTAAAATAGTTGAAAGAAATCAGATATGAATCAAGTCCTCTGTCATCGTGCCCTATCTTCACGTATTTTAGGCGTGCATTAGAGAATGTTCAATAAACCGACGACAGACACACACGCACACACACACACACACAAAAACTGATGATGGCAGTAAAGACGTAAAACGTTTTCAAGGCCAATTGTATTCACAATAGAAATTTCCAAGGAGAGTGACTATGTGTAAACCTTCCAGTCTCTTTCCAGTTTTTTAAGGTTCACGCAGCAGATATGCTTTTAAGATAAGCCCAGTTTTCATTGAGAAAGCGTTTGCTGAAGCTCATGGTGAAATGGTTTAAAATCCCAAGGTGTGGACATGGCTGTTTCCTCACGATTTTTGCAGGGTTGATCTTGGAATCCACCGGCAGTTATGAAGTGTTCAGTTATCAAGCGATGAGCCTCTGAAAAGAAATCGACACACTGATGTTACATCCTACATGCACACACACACACAGATCAGTGGAAGTTTTTGAAAGATCATAGTTAGCTTGTCATTTGCATGGCAGCCTATTATTTTCATTGTGACACACAAGGCATGTGACAGGAAAAAAAGGTATGCGGCAACTAATGCGATCAATATAGAATGCACAGAGTTCAACACAAAAGAGATTTTTATGGGGTTAGACTGTACGTTCATACACATTAAATCTACATGAATCATATTTATTTAGTCAAGGAGACCATGCATGAACAAGCATGCATAAGACTTTTTTGAGTATAGGTGTTAATCTGGACATAAATGGTTGTAATTCATGAATGCTTTGGAATACAGACCTTTTTAAAGAAGATGCAGTAGATTATTGTTGAAAGTATAAAAAAGTTATAGAAGTCTACTGTAAAACAAATGTACTGTATTAAACAATTATGCAAAATATATACAGCTCTGGAAAAAATTAAGAGACCACTTAACATTGAGAAATCAATGTTAAGTGGTCTCTTAATTTTTTCCAGAGCTGTATTTACCAAATAAAATTGCTATAAAATCAAAGCCATATGTCTAACCAAGTTGATATAACAAAAATTGAAGTTCCTATGAGATTTTGTTTAGGGCCTATACCAAAAATTATCCTTTAACAAACGAATGAATTCTGTCACAATATCACTTCTATCACAAAACAGTCGGCAAATATGGAACCTTGAGTCTTCAGGCCTGTTCACTCCAAGGACGATAACTATGAAGATGATAAAGATAAGATATAGTTCTAAAAATCGTTCTTAATATTAAAGTATAGCACCATATGTTATGGAGTTCACACCATAACATATAACAATCATTGCATTGGAATCACTTTCAGAACAATTTTATCCAGCTGATGAACGATAAAAACATTGACAGCCAATCAGAATCCATCCTGCTGTAACAAACTCAAGCATTTAAAGTGGCAGACAAGCACGCTCTTAGAAAATAAATCGTCCGCTGGTGTGGATGCTAATATAGTTATCTTTATAGTTATCGTTCTTGGTGTGAATGGACCTTTAGACCTTTCAGAGGAAGTGTTTTTGTAAAGATTAGACATTTTTTTTGTTTTATTGTAGTATTTTATTGTAAAATAGTTTAGTTAGTCAGAGCCCGCTAAAAGGTTTTAAATGAGCTTTTCCCGTTTTGGTAACACAATGTCCGATTTCAAACCGTTTTCACAGGATGAATTTTGAGCTTTTAAGATTTCGAATGATACCTAATTTATGATGATTACCAAAAAATGTGATAGGGAAAAAGGGTTTAACGTGTTAAATATGCATAGCCTATCTGCAAAAAAGCTAATATTTATTTTTATTAACAAAATTGCTATATATATTCGAAATATTGAACTTTCAATATCAGTCGAAGTTACTAAGAAGTGTGTGAAACAAGTGACAACAACCTCAAGATATTTTGCTCCAACACAACAAGCTCCAATTCGCATTTCCAATACACATTAGAAGCAAGCTAACTTACTTTTGCCTTATCTGTAAAGTCATCTCTACATACACTCTGAGCATTCAATTAGTTCTGGTTCTTATTAGTTCGAATTTGGCCTTGTGAGTCGTTCCCACCGGACCACGCTGAATTCGGAAGCGCATACTATGCTTATGCTAGCTATTTTCTGGAGTGTAATGAAATAAAAAGTAAGATATTATACATTGAAATGTAGTGAAGTAAACGTTCTTGAAAAACATACTTTACTACAGTAACGTTGAATACACATTTAAAGTCGGCATGAAACAGAAGTTTCATGTGACGTACATCTGAGTGAAATGGCTTCTTGAACAAGAAAAAAAAATGTATGGCAGGACTATATTTTTTGGAAATTGATTGGATCACTGGATTGTGACAGGTTGTCCCATCCTCGCTCCGAAAAACACGCCATCAGAGATTTCATGGTGACTTTAACATTTAGATTTAATATTTACAGTCAAATTCGAGCAAGATTGAGATAGATCGCATTTAATATACACTCCTTAAATGTACTTAAACTTAAATCTAACATTTGTACTGAGTGCAATGCAGCTGCAGATTTCGGCGTGTGACACTGAGAAAGAAAAGGAGAGATGATGTGATGACCATTTGTCTAACGTGCTACAACAAGTCACTATGAATCAGAAGCATTGAGAGAAGTGAATAGTAGCAATGATCTTAACAAATAGTGATCAGTCCTTTTCAGAGAGCATAGCATGATGCATGACGGGGGTAGAAAGAGAGAGAGAGAGAGAGAGAGAGAGAGAGAGAGATGCTGCTTTCCTGACACTGTAGGTCTATGTGTCAGAATGTTTGTGAGGAAGTAAAAGAGACAGAGTGTTATGCTAAAGTTATTCTGTAGTCAATACCTATATGCCTTATTTTTCACAATTGTAGGGGCCCGCGAAAAACCATCGAGCAGATAAAAGAAGGTTTGGAAAAATACGAAAGAAAAGAGAGATAAATGCAGGGTAGAGATTTAAATATGAGCACAGAATAACAGAAGTGCACAGAGCCAGAGGTATGACAGAGGAGAGGTGCTTTGTGTGTTTGTGTGTGTGTATGTGGGAGGGCAGTGTGTGGGTGGAAAAGAATGGAGAGCGTTCAGTGACACCACTTACTAACACACATACGCACGCAGTACACACAATACACAACACCGGGAACATACAGTGCTACATAGACAGTATGCTGGCTCACACAGGAACACCAAACCGCTCTCGTACCGCATACAACCCGACCCCCAAACATGCATTTTACAGGTATATAAAATGTACAGCCCTTGAAACGAGGGAGTATACAAAATCTGTTGTCGCAGATCAACAGGTTAATGCCATAAGAGAGACGTCTTCGATGTAATGAGGCACAGATATCACCGAGGAAAACTGCAGAGATAAAAATCTGCAAGAAATACAGCATTAGCCAGGAAATACATGTGACTGGCTGCTGCAGGCTGCGCTCTCATCTTAGCAATAGCGGTTATGCATCACGTCAACAGTGGCGGTGTGGCATCCAGCTGGTTCTGCTAAATTATTGAAATATTTCCTGAAAAAATAATAAATGCAGGTATTATTTCGGAATGCACGGAAACCGCCGGTGCACAGGCTCAAATCCAAAAAGAGAAACTCAGTTATTAAATAGTTTCCATTCTAAATACATATATTTTAATAATTTTTTTTAAAGTAATTAGCATAATAATAAGACCATCTGGGTATATTAAAGTTAATGCAGATAATGTACAAAAATATGATATTATATTTTATTATTCATTAATGGGCAATACATTTAAATGATGTGTGGCATAATGTATAGTTTAGTTACCGTGATGACTGAAATATGATTTTGATCAATTAATATATATTTGAATGATCAGACTATATTCACTTATTTATGTAATGCTGCCAAAAGGCTTTCTCTAAAAGACTTCTGCTGATAACAAATAATTCCTAATTAGCAGATCATAACCTGCTTGTGGTTTTGCCCCCATTTTGTGCATAATTAATATGGAGAAAGGACTAATTTAGAGTTGACATGATGCGATTACGGATTTTGCACAAACAAGTGCAACAAGCGACCTACGTAGGAAGAACGTTTTCCAGTTTTTCGCCATTGTATTTTGCGCACAACTGTCAGAAGTTGTGAGAGCTGGAGACATTTTAGACATGGAACAGCGATCTAACATGTGTGGCGCTGAGTGATTCATGTGGGCCATTTACAGGTTTTCACAGGAGCCAACCTAAGAACAGCCTATATAACATTAAAAACAGTAACCTCTCATTTGCATATCTATAATAAAGCGTAGGCCATTTCTACACCTTCTTGTCTATGTGAAACAGTGCGCGCCTCTACAAACTGGATTAGCTTTTCCTGAACACGGCACCCAATCAGCAAGGCACTGTGGGCGACTTCTAAGAGATGTGACACTAAAGATGTGGCGCATTCACAAACAGTTTCTAGAACGGTCAGAAACGCGAGTTCACAGAGGAATCACAGACAATTCATCTGATTTTAGGGAATCGTGCTATTCTCTTTCTATTTCATTGTATTACTGTTGAAAAACACATCTGTTTTGGATATTTCTCTCGACTTCTCTTTATCTCCCTCCATTTCCCTCTCTGTGATATTCAGTGCGTGGGTTGAGGCAGCTCACTCTCTCTCAGAATAGCACTGCAGTAGTTCAGACTTGTATAGAAGGAGAGAAGGAGAAAGAGAATGATAGATAGGATGAATAGACCTTCTTTACCCCCTCTAAACCCGCTCTTCTCTCTCTCTCGAAAAAAAAAGACAGTTTGCCCTTTTCCTTCATACCCCTGTGACACTCTGGGTTATTCATGGACCTGACCATAGCAGTCCATCAAGTCCTAAAGCCTATGAATCTATAACATTCTCTCATATTAAAAATGTATATTTACAAAATGTACGATTACCTTGGTAATGATCCGGTTAAAAGGCTTTTCAATGGATGAAACGAGAAGTGAAACAGACCAAAAAAAACATGTTCAGTTCTAGAGGAATGAGATGAGTAATTATCACATATATGACTTCTGTCATATGCAGTACCAAAATGAGCACAAATTCTGCTTCACTTACTTTCACTTATTTCACTTATGCCAATTTCCAAACAAGAAAACCAGCTTTGTTTATATGAGCTGGAATAATGAAATAATATAAAAATACTATTACTAAAACTGATAATAATAAATATTTGAAGTGAACGTGTAGTGATTTAAATGATCAACATGGTCTACACATTGTCTTTACTAAAGGTTCACCTCATCACTGAACTCTATTCGGCAAGACTTCTGCAACTCTGTTTGCCAAGTCCCCTTTTTCTGTTCTTTTAAACTAAACAAACTAGTTAGCGTTGCAATTCACAAAGATAGACGTCAGATTTGTCATCATTTCCTACAGTTTAGTACCTACACTTATATTTTAATAGTTGCTACCTATTGTGTAGGCCCAAAAAATGCCACCAGGCAGTGATTCTGTCAACTTAACATCCTATAATGTAACATAAAGAACCACCGAACGCCATACCTGTAGAGAGACACACCGTATGAAAAGTCCTCTGCGCAACCCGCCTAACAAACCGGACTTTTGTTGCTCTCGCTACAGTCATGTTCTCCAATAATAACAGGTTCTTGATATATTTCTGATAGCGTCGTATATCGACGTGTCTCTTGCGGATTGTGGAGCTGTAATTCGCACGAGGGTGAGTAGGTGAACATGACAACCAGCGCGAGAGCAATGAATGGCCGTCTGCGTAGGCGTGAATGCATGTTTGCACGAAGGCTGATGTGGAGCCACCTTACACTAACATATGTGCGAACATCTTCCCCAGAGTCGATTGAAAACATAAAACGTGACAAGAACATGTCGAACATTTGTTTTGGTTTTGGGTTTTTTCTCCCAGCGCAAATCACGAAACTTCGATTAGGGAGAACGGAACATATGCGCGTGAACGATTGATCAGACAATTAGATGACATGCAGCAGTATAGTTCAACTTGAGCGACTTACCTGAAGTCAATTCTGTTGATCCTCACGACAGCGCCAGTCTCGCATCTTATTCAACCCTGAGCGACGACGACTGATCAGTTATTTCCACAAACTGTTGCAGCACTCCTCTATTGCTGACAGTCTCGTCTTTTGGTAACACAACAACAGTTGTAGTCACTGATTTCTTTGAAGGATTTTCTCTCACCTACCCCGGTTGTTTCCATGTTCGTACTATAGATACCGCATCTGTTTTTACCTGTGGGCAGCAGATCGTGCACAACTTATTTGCGTGTGTGTGTACTGTGAAAGTATTCCAGGTGAGATAACCTTTGCCTAAGTCCCTCATATATTTTTAATAACGCTCAGAATAAAGTACGCCATGAATGTCCCCCCCCTCTGTGTAGCTCCTTAACGTTGCCGTTAATCGACGCCGCCTGCAAAGTGTGCACACAAGAACATTCCGACCCTGTCACGAAACACCGGTGGAATGAGGCGGGTGTTCTCACAGAGGTCCGCTGCGCTGAATAGTGCGTTTATTGGTTTCGCGAGACGGTGTTGATGAGGGTTTGATACGTTGATTCCCGACCGCTTCAAGTGTTTCGTTTCTCAAACTACTTCTCATCCTTGCCGCGATTATGGCTGGCTAAGCAATATGGTGTGTGTGTGTGTGTGTGTGTGTGTGTTGAGGGGAGACACACTGATCGGTTGCCATGGCAACGATGTCATTTTGTTTGTGACTAATAATCTTGATTCCTTATACCCTTAAAGAATACACGAATAGGAAAAACAGTAAAGCATCGAAACAACGACATATAGCGTTTGCTAAACGTGGCAGATTTAGCAAAGAAAATTAAAAAAAGCCAACCCTGCATGATGACACAGCCAAATCCTATTCTTTCCCACAGCCTATGGTAAAAGCTCAACCTGCTCATAATACTTAATAGAAAATATAAAGATGCCTAATGATTTCAATAGCCTACTGCACGAGGACACATTATTTAGACCGGCTGGTAGCTACATAAAGATTTTCATTAATTCAAACTACTAATCTGATTCCCGCACTCATCATGGGTTTCTCTGTAATAAATACAACTATATACAACTTGTATTAATTACAAGAAGTCGTTAGCTAACTAAGATTACTCATCGAGGCAATGCATGATTAAATCGGCAATAACTATTTCTATAATTAATCTGCACCTAATAAATGAGTTGGAGTTGATAATCACACATCCTCTGCGGCGGTGCTGATACATGCAGCCAAATGCTGAACGCCTGTAGCTAAACGACAGCCGTCAATCGCAATTTCAGCACCACGGAGAGCGATGCAATCAGCTCTCAGCACAGTACACCGTCCACGGAGGACATGAAATATTAACTAGCCTACTCGGTGCAGTTCGTTTGCTTTTCTTGACACAGATTCTCACAGGTGAAAAGGGCGAGTAGCAGACTAGTTTAGGCCCATACACTCTAAAAAAAAAAGGTTCTATATGGCACCAAAAATGGTTCTTCGTCGTCGTAATCATAGAGGAACCACTTTTGGTGCTATATAGCACCATATCTTAACATGTTCTGTATATGGTAGCGGTGCTATATAGCACCTTAGTTAGCGGTGCTATATAGCACCTTAGTCAAAGAACCGGTGAAGAACCGCTGAAGCACCAAAATTGGTGCTATATAGCACTAAAAAAGGTTCCCCTATGATTACGAGCCAAGAACCATTTTTGGTGCCATATAGAACCTTTTTTTTTTAGAGTGTATCTACAGTGTGCAACAAACAGATTTTTTAAATATATAAATAAATGCTTTGAATTTCTTCGATTGTTGAACGTGTAATTCAAATATCTGCCCCCTCATCGGCTTCCCTTCCTACAGACAGCAATTAGCCGGTGTGCACTTAGCATACAGGTGGGTGGGCCGCTGTTTCGGCCGAGCAGACAACCTGCGACGAGAACCGATCATCCGTTCATAACCCGCGCAAATTACAGCCCGAAATGCGCGCTCTGAATACGGAGAGTATTGGATAAAATATTTCAAGGGGCCAAATACACCGAATAGCTTGTTTTTGAACGTCTCCATCATTATACAATGTTTCATGGTTTCTACAGGTCATATGAAGGTATTTTAAAAAATATAAACTCTCTCATTAATTACTCACCCTCATGTTATTCCAAGAACGAATTGTTGAATAAAGTCGTTATTTTTTGCGCACAAAAAGTATTCTCGTCGCTTCATAAAATTAAGGTTGGCCCACTGGAGTCACACTGACTTTTTTAACGATGTTTTTACTACCTTTCTGGGCTTGAAAATGCTGTCTATGGAGGAGCTCTCGGATTTCAAAAATATCTTAATTTGTGCTCCAAAGATGAAGGAAGGTTTTACTGGTTTGGAACGACATGAGGGGGAGTAATTAATGACATTTCATTTTTGGGTGAACTATTCCTTTAAGACCTTTTTAAGATCAATTAAAGAAATTAATTAAATTGAAAATACATCAATATGTTCCCTAAATGTCTAAGCACACAAGTTTGAGAAGAAATCTTGGGAAAGTGATTTTATGATTAAAACAAGAACAAAAATTTCTCAGAAAATAAGATGTAATTTCTTAATTTTGCATCTCAAGTAAATGTATCTTGATATTTTGAATTTGTACTGGAAAACTAAAATCCTCATTTTTGCAGTGCATGCAATTTAATTTTGCAATTAAATGTAGGGCCCTATGAAAACTTATTTATTTTTTTGTTTTATAGCTTATTCCATTTGAATTTTTCTGGACCTTAAATTAAAATTGACTGGCTTTAATTCATCTTCAGAACACAAATGAAGATCTTTTTAATGAAAAGAGCTTTCTGTCCCTCCATTGACAGTCTAGGCAACTACCACTTTGACACTTCAAAAAGAGATCGTAAAACTAATCCATATGAATCAAGCGATTTATTCCATATTTTCTGAAGAGACTCAATCGCTTAATATGAAGAACGGTAGTCTTACAGGTTTGGAACGACATTAGGGTGAGTAAATGATGACAAAATGTGCATTATTTGGTGAACTATCCAGTGTTCTGACCTACTTTTGATTTATTCATCCACAATTTGACAAATTCTGTGACATTCTTCATTCTACAGTGAATTTCATTTTTATGAATGGATTCTGCAATTCTGGCCACATTTTTTTGCATCACAAAAATAAATCACTAATTTAATGCCATGATGTTGAATTTAAGACTCTTTGATCAAATTTAAGACATTAAGGTCTTAAATTGTGGAAGGCCAAATTAAGACTTTAAGAAACCCTGTGTTAGGTGAATGCAGCCTGAACAGTATGATGCCAATAAGGTATATGTAAATAACCATTTGAAGAATATGTACAATTATGAAAAAACACTACGTAAATTGATTTCTATTGAACACCCTGCACTTATTTTCCAACACAATGTCAAAGACAAAGACTTGACATCTGCCAGGGGCCAGTTGCATAAACTTAGCCATTATGTTTAAGACTGTCTTAAGAACTAATTTGACACACTAGTAATTAGTCAAGAGAGGTTATCAGTTTTACTTTTCTGATTCAAATTAGACCAATCTAAATTTTTATGTAACTGACTTTAAAAAGTTAAGAACAGTCTTGAAGAAAAAAAATAGACGACTAACTTTTAAGACTAGTCCAAGCAGTTTATGCAACCGGCCCCAGAACTTTCTCACCCAGTTTCAATTGTTCAACATGCAAACACAAGGTACATTTTTTTTTCTATTCTTAATAAAATATTGAACCAAATTGCTCCCTAAAATTCCTTTATTTCTTAATTTAAATAACTTAAATGGCCACAAAATGCCCTATTGTTTATCCACAAGCTTCGAAACACTGGCAAACTGTTTCAGCAAGTACATCCTGCCCAGGCTGTAGGATCTTTGGGAACTGAAGGCCCCATATAGTGTAACAATGGGCAACAACAGACTACCAGAGAAGATTCCTTAACAGCCTTTTGATTGAGAGACCAGCAGAGGCAGAGAAAAAGGCAGCTGGTCTTATTGACAAGTATAACCAAACAAGTATTTCAAAGATGAGTCGTAGACTAGACGCCATTTCTGGGTCATTTCATACCTAACTATTTGCCTCTTTGCTCTACCCCAGCTGGCCTAAAGGCTTTAAAGGAGTCGCTCTCCAGCATCAGTGTCGGGTAAATGCAGCCGTTCACTTTAAAACGGGAAAAAGGCCTTTTTATAAGTGAACTACAAAATATAAAAGAACAGACAAATTTGAGTATAAACTGGAAACAATAAAAATAATACCACACAAATATGCACTCACAAAAAACAAACAAGACATTTCATGAATAATATTCAGACCACATGTGAACCCCCTCTGTTATTCCTGATCTTGCATCTTTCACCACAAACACACACACAACAATCACATCCTGTGCAATGTACTATTCTTCATTAATCCCCTGAAAAAAAACTCATCTGTAACTTAATAGGTTCAGTCCAAATGCAATAGGACAGAATTACATTAACCATCCCATCACATCCGCTATCTAAATACATTACAAATTCTGTGCTGACAGTACACACCAAAATCCTGCTGATGGTCATGACAATGCTAGAGGCCACAAATTAAATTGTCCGAAAACTTTTACTACTGTTTTCATAATCTGTAAAACTTCAACAATTGTAAAACCTTTGACAGACAGATGAAAACCCTTTTTGTCAGTGAAACAGAGAGAATTGTCACGAGGACAGTTCAAGTCCTGAGAGCAAGTCGAAAGAGACAACAGAACGAAAACGAGAGGAGTGATCTGGTAGGAGCATGACAAAATAAATGTGCTATCCTAAAACGGTAAGACAGTTTAAGGAGGTGAAAAGGTGGTCTGCACACTTCAATATTTATATATACACAAAACAGACAGATTCAATTCTCTTTTATAGCCGCCTCAGAGCTCGTTTTTTATCTGTTTTCTTCTTTGCGACTATATTGCTACTGCTTGTGGCGCTGGAGCTGCTGTGGTTTGAGTTGTTGACGCCAACAGCCATTGTGGCCAAACCAGCGCCGGGTACACGTTTGTTTGGGTCCCCTGCATGTTTCTTGGGTTGGGGTCCATCAGCAGGCTCCTGAGGGGCCCCTGAAGTGCCTCCCATAGCGTGGATCTCTGTTAGAAGGCGAGCACGGGATGCATACTCCTTATAGTCCTCCAAAAGTAACTTCCCAGCCTCTTCGTTCAGCGCAGACTCAGGGTTCGGATGGATCAGAAGGCACTTGACGGTCTGTGTCAGAAACAAAGAATTAGAGGGGTGTGAGTGATTAATACGAGTTGCATAATACAGTACTGGATGGACAAAGGTTCCTTCTTTAAGAAGTTGAACATTTCTCAATATTATGAAGATCTGATGATAAAATTCCTGTTTCCATGGCCACATCTAGCCTTGGCTTAAATTGTGGTCAATGTTGTACAATACAGCTACTCTTGAAATACCAATACTCTTTATACATTTACACCAACCATGACATTCAAGGTGTTAACATGTCAAACAAACCAAACTGTAGGGGAGAATCAATGTCTAAATACAATATTTAATAAATACAATGGAACGTCTGAGAAACTGAAATAAGGTTTATACTAGCACCATTTAAATGATTGCCATTTTGCTGCAAATTTTTCAGATATTCCTTGAGCAGAAAATCAGCATATTGGAATGATTTCAGAAGGATCATGTGACTAGGGCTGTCACAATTCCTCAATTAAATTACTTTAATTAAAAAGTACAAAAACAAAAAATTCCTCTATTGCAATTTACCCGTGTGGACGAGAATCCAAAAACAGCATTACACCATTTTCTAAAGCTGCACAATGTATTAAAACCATTTAAAAACAATACTACAGCATAGACATTGAGCACTTCATTTACATGCGTGTAGGTTACATGAGTATCAGTTCACAGATGCTGCTCCACATGAACTGTTATCATTTATACGCATGGAGCATCTGAAACGCCATCTCAAAAAAACAGTGTACAATCCAGGCAGGGGTATGATTTGAACAATAATATAAAAATAGAGATGCACTGACTAGTCCACAGGCACCAGCCATTCAAACAGGTTTTATTTTGGTGGATCTCTATTCCGGACTTGCAAACAAACTGCTTTGCAATCATTTTCCAAAATATAATTTGTGTGGAAAATTACAATGTATGTAGCATAATTTCACAAAGCCAAAGTCAACAAAAAAAAAAAACATGTAACGTATGTAACATCTTTGTTTGGATTGTGAGGGCTACACATTTTTTGTTTGTTTAAGGCCAGTTTGGCCTATATAGAACCACAAAAAAAAAAAAAACCCTCAAATGTGTAAAAAGGTAATTCGGTCCACACATGGTTATTTTTTCCTGATCCAGCCCTCAACCTAAAATGAGTTTGACACCCCTGATATAGACAATCAACTTATGTACATTATGCATTTTAAGTGTTTTTCTACATGATTATTTGATTTTAATACTTTATTTGAACCAAATATTATTGCCTCTCATTTTAATGGCTATTTGCTTAAGTCTATTTTTATTACCACACAAAAATATTGATTACCCGATTAATCAATACATTTTTTTTTTTTTAATTACTACTAAAAATGATTAGATTACCAAAATAACATGTGACAGTCCTACATGACACTGAAGACCAGAATAAAAATGATCATTTTGTTGATCAAATAAATGCAGTTGTGTGAAGCATAACATTAAAAAAAAATTTTTTTTAATAATAATAATGGGATAGTTCACACAAAAATGAAAGTTCTGTCATAGTTTATACACCCTAAAGTTGTTCCAAACCTGTATGACGAACACCAAATTTTGAAGAATGTTGGCAACCAGAGAGTTGACTTCTATAGTATTTTTCCCTTATGGAAGTCAATGGCTACTGTCAACTGTCTGGTTACCAACATTCTTCAAAATACAGTATCTTTTGGCTCCAACAGAAGAAACAAACTCATAAAAGGTTTCGAACAACTAGAGGGTCAATTATTTCCTTTTTTTTTTTGTCCCTTTAAATGATGAATTCTCTTCTTTATACACACAAAATCCAATAATGTGGCAGAGCTTCAGAAACCATACGCTTCAGATAGTAATCCTCTAATTGGAAATGCCAAGATGTTAGCGGTGTAACAAATCTTTCGGTATATTTTAGGGCATTAGTCTAGGTTTAAAGGGACAGTAAAAGCGTAAAATGGCACTTACTAGCAATACATGTCTCAGGCCCAGCTCTGCCTTCCAGTCTCTCTTCAGTACATTGACACAGATCTCGCCCTTGTGCCCAACATTAGGATGAAAAATCTTTGTGAGGAAATAGCCTCTGGGAGGTGCAGCAGGAAAATCCTTCCCAAGGACCAAACGCATCCTGAACACCCCTCCCGCATAGGGAGTTCCTTCTGTTGTGCAAAAGGGGAAAAACAGTGTATGTTTAAAATGTAAGCAATGGCCATTATAAAAAGGAGAAACCACCTCTAATAATATGCCCTTCTTACCTGGTCCCTCAATGGCAGTTTGTAGTTCTGTGATATCCTCTTCACTGGGGTAGATTTTGATCCCCTCCGGTGGGTCTGCTGCCAAGGCAGAAACCTCTTTATACACGAGTCTCAACACTTGAGGCGGCAAGTTCTCCACGTTTGAATTCTACAAGAAAAACAGAATAGCTAATGAACCTCACAAATACAGCAACTACAACATTTGCTGGTAAAGCTGTGCACGTTCATGGCAAGGACAGCTTAAAGGGATAGTTCACCGCAAAATTGGCTCATTATTTACTCAACCTCAAGTTGTTCCAAACCCGTACGAGTTTTTCTGTTGAACACAAAAGATGACATTTTGGAGAACATGGTCAACCAGACAGTTGACAGCACCCATTGTAGGAAAAAAAAATACTATGGAAGTCAATGGGTGCCGTGTACCGACATTCTTTAAAATATCTTCTTTTGGGTTTAACATACAGGTCAGTAAATGAAAAAAGATTTCATTTCGGGAGAACTATACATTTAGATTAGTACATTTGTACTAATTTGTTGTACGTTTCACAGCAACAACCACAAAGATGACTTTCTGAAAATAAAAATGATCTAATACTAGGACTTCAGAATCAGTGAAATGTAGTTAGCAACAGCTAGTTTGACATCAGCACAGTATAATCAGTTCTATTAACTCAAGACAGTGATAATGGGATAAATGATATCAACCATGTATGAAAAAGATCAAGTTTCAGCAGCATTGTGAAGTTAAAACTTGCAACATCTGCTAATGAACAAGACAAACTGCTAAAAGTAATGATAGTAAACAGAACACGTTCTGATATTAACCAAACAGCTTAAAGCAACACTCATCGGCGCACAGTTTAAACGTACCATTTCCAGCTGTGTGGGTTTCTCTTTTAGCCTCAAATGAGAAAGCTCAGTAAACTGCTACCAAACCAGCGGCTAGACTGATCTGATATAACACTAGGTTGACGGAAACCACCTATAACGAATCTAAAAGTTGCAACCAGTCAAGATTGCGAAATATATTAAGACGGTTAAAGACTATACAAATTATCAAAACCAAATTTCCACTATAATGTCGGTCGGCTTGCTGGTGTCGCTATCAAATCAAGCTAAGCTAACGGTGGGCTTGCTAAGTAATGCAGGTATCTAGCTAATTTCTAGAGCGTTCCCTTGTGAAACTGCTATCCGACGTTGTCCTCAGAAGAAATCTGCCATGTAGAGGTTTTAAAGTCCAACGTGTTGTCGGTTTCGTCTCGGATAAAGTTGATTTGTTCGATTGCTAACTGTCACAGACGGCTACTGTAGCCTGTTACCAGCTAGCAGTCTTTGACACAGGAACAAAAATACAATTCGTCTAAGAAGCAGTTCGAAAGAGGCTGGACCAATCAGAATTTGAGAAAGGCTCCACGTGCTCAACAATCAAATTCATCTAACCAATCAGAAGCTTGTGTTGCGCAGACGTAGCCGCCCTTGGAGACCTCACGGACCAGAGAAAGTTGAGAATGCGAAAAATGCTCTTTGGTAATAGGTGCGTTTGAATAACTCGTGCCCTCCCAAAGGCAGGGACAAATGTTGTTTCGATTGATGATCCAATGAAAGACTTTCGCGTTTAGTGTCACTCTGAATTTTTTTTTGTTTAACCCAGTGTTGGGTAAATTACTAATTAATGAATAGTTACTAATTACATCTTCAATAGTGTATTTCGATTACTGTAAAAATTACTCTCCCCCAAAAGTAATTAATTACTTTCTAAATCCTATATCAACCTCGAGTGATTCAAGAATAGACATGCAACAGCTCTTTTAATTCATTTAAATAAATAATATAAAACTACATAAATTATTATTATTAACTGACCAAAGTATTACAAATGCTACAGGATGCAAAGGATACATAAAAGCATGCATTTTAAAGTTAGACTTTAAATGTTGATGTTAATTCCACTATTGTGTTATATGTAGGCTAATAGTTCTACAGTCTAAACACATTTAGTTCAATTACATCAGAAGTAAGTGTAATTAAGTTACAGGAAAAATAAGAGTCATCCCTTACTTTACTTTTTCAAGGGAAAAGTAATTCAATTACAGTAACTAATTACTTAGTAACTAGTTACACCCAACACTGGTTTAACCTAAATCATTTGTAAATCGAACCTGCTATAATAACTTGTGTTGTGAATAACATAATTAGATTTGAACGCAAGTACTTCGGTACAACCCATTCAAAAAAGTAAATGTAAATGCTATTCAAAGGTTTAGTTTTTAGGTAACATGCTTAATATTGATCATTTACACTATCAGTTAGATATGTGCATTTTCTTGCCCTACTAAACATTAAAACTAGTTGTTTAACCCCCCTATTTCATTTAGGTCGTCATTATAATTGATTTAATCAAGCCTGTTAAACGAGTGACTGTGAGAACCCACAAAACAATCACACAATGATGTTTGCAGTACCACTTAACGACCGCTAGAGAGCAATCCAATCATAAAGCGCCGCTTATTAATGTTTGACGTTTTGCGCTAATTTAAGTGTTGTTTTTTAGTCGTAAAAAACTTGTTTACAACATATTAAGCACGACATTTAACAAAATATATCTAATGTAACTAAAAAATATATATAAATTATGCAGCAAAATTAAATAAGAAAATATAGACTACCATAAAAAAGTGCTGCAGCATTTATCTATTAATATTATATTTAATAACAAACAGCTTTCTTAACATTTATACAATGCACTATTACAGTATTGTTCACAGTCATGTATAAAATAGAAAACAACATTTGGTTTGGAGCCAGACCATTTCATTTTATATACTAGCCTATATATTACTATATAGAACTTCCTCACAATAATAGTAATACTTATATAAAATATTAATTTCATTATTTTATCCAATTTCTATTGAAATAAATCAATATTTCGCTTAGTCAAAAGAGGATAATAACCTGATATTAACCAACAGCGCCCCCTGTGGAGGCCACGTGACTCCTCCGTGACCGCACGGGGCGTTACCTCAACTCATCAACAACACAACTTCCGGCCGATCCTCACGGACAAGAAACAGATAGCGTCCCCGTTTCAGAGATTATTGTAGGTTTAGTTATTAACAGGGGAACAATAATAAAGATTAGTTTCGCGGTGCGTCTCGGTAGCAATAGTTCTACTGTGGATAAATCATTGCACTGCGGATTCTGTCTTCCAGAAGGTATGATTATGATGATGTATTCAGTCATTCATGTGCTGTCAGCTCGCGTGAACGCGAGTGCAGAATGTGTTATTGGGCGTATTTAAATGTTAATCATGGGGTTGAATGTGTTTGTAATGGCAGGGTGAGTATGAGCGAGGGCGAGGTGTTTCATGAGAAACAGAGACTGGAGCTGTGCGCCATCCATGCCTTGAATAACGTGCTTCAGGAGAGAGTTTTCACCAAGGAGACAGCAGATGACATCTGCAAGCGGTGAGCGGCACTGCGCGTCACATCATTTAAAGTCACCATGAAATCAAAATGTACAATTCTTTTTTTAAATGGAATATTGCAGTATTTAATATAAAAAAAACAATAATATTCATATTAAAAAAATGAATAAGATTATACGTCCGTGCACAACTCATATACCTTGGTAATCTTTATTTAAAACAACTTCCTCTTGCAATGACTTCTCTTCTCTGATGGCATATTTACTGGCACAAGGGCAGGGACATCCTGTCACTCACATGAAATCACAGCAATAGCAAACCACAACAACCCAATCAATTCCTGATGGACAAAATCAAGTCCCGTCTTACATTTTTTCTGGTTTGAGAAGCCGTTTCACTCGGATATACGCCACAATACATAGGGAAGAAAAGTCTATCGCAACTTCCATTTCATACCGAATTTAAAGGGATATTTCACAAAAAAATGAAAATCATCCCATGATTTACTCACCCTTAAGGCATCCAAGGACTATCTTCTTTCAGACTAACACAATTGGAGTTATATTAAATAATATTCTCGCTTTTCCCAATGGAAGTGAATGGGGTGTGAGATTTTGAAGCCCCAAAAAAAAGCCCATCCATCATAAAAGTAATCCATACGGCTCTAGGGGGTTCTGAAGCACAGCGATGGCTTTTTTAAAGAAAAATATCCATATATAAAACTTTATAAACTATAATAACTAGTTTCCGGCAGATGGCCTTACCCATCAATTTACAGCAAAAGAGTAACTCCTGACTGGACGGACAACATATTGACAAACGTGGAAGCACAGAGGATAGAGCAAAACAAAACTCCGACCACAAATTTTTAAAGCAAAATGTCCGAGGATATAAGAGAAAAGGAGCTTGAGTTTGTTGCCCAGCCCTATTTCTTAGAGCAGCGAGAGCTTACTCTTAGTAGAAGTTACTCTTTCGCTGTAAATCGATGCGTACAACCATCTGCCAAAAGCTAGTTATTATAGTTAATACATTTTTAAACATGGATATTTTCTTAAAAAAAAACATAATTTCGCTTCAGAAGGTCTTTATTAACTGCATGGAGCCTTATGGATTACTTTTATGATGGATGGATGCACTTTTTTTGGGCTTCAAATCCTCACTCCCCATTCACTCCCATTATAAAGCTTGGAAGAGCCAGGATATATTTTAATATAACTCCAATTGTGTTTGTCTGAAAGAAGAAAGTCATATACCCCTAGGATGGCTTGAGGGTGAGTAAATCATGGGATCATTTTTAGGTGAACTATCCCTTTAATGCTTCTCTCTTCTCAGTCTTGTGCTATGTCCTCAAAGTCGAAGTTGTCTAATTTGTTTCTTGCAGACTTGCCCCACAATGTGTGATGAACCCACACCGCTCAGTGTTAGGCACAGGAAACTATGATGTCAATGTCATCATGGCAGCTTTGCAGAGTCGGGGGCTTGCTGCAGTTTGGTGGGACAAACGCAAGTAAGTGTGACTTTGTTAATCATGAGCTTCATGATGATCATAAGATGTGTATTAACTTTTCTCCACTTCTGTCACACACTGTAGGTCAGTACAGAATTTGTGTCTGGACAAAATTCAAGGCTTCATTTTGAATGTCCCATCAAGGGTGTCACTGGGATTTGTGTCCCTCCCACTGAGACGCAGACACTGGCTGGCAGTACGGGAGGTCAACGGACAGTTCTATAACCTAGACTCTAAATTAAAGGGGCCTGCTTGTATAGGCGTGGAAACAGAACTCAGGTGAGACTTATAAGAATTAGGTATTTTCTACAACTTCGAAAATTACTAAATAAAATTAAAAGTACACATTTATTGATACATTTCTGCATGCAGCACATATTTTTTACACCAACCAGGTGTGTACACACTGCGTAAATAAGGCCCTGTTTACACCTGGTATTAAGATGCATTTGGTCTATCTAAATACAGGTGTAAACAGGGTCTAAAACGTTTTGAGCTTGTCCACTTTTGACCACTTCTAGAGGTAGTCAAAAACATTTGACCAAATTGCTTTCATAGTGTTGACGCTCATGTGGTCGAACAGACGCAAAAGACTGCCTACTGACCTAATGCGTAAACATTATGGGAATCACACTAGCCAGACAGGATTTAAACTTTGTCGGCTGGCTGGAGATCCAAGTTTGGTTTGAAGGCGAAAAACATAATGTTCTCTCACCATTCCTGATTTCTAACACGCCCTCAAAGTGTTCGCCATGGCCTTGCGGCTGTCAGAGCAGAAACAAAACCGTTGTTTTGGGCGCGTTCATACAGTGAGGAAAATAAGTATTTGAACACTCTGCTATTTTGCAAGTTCTCCCACTTGGAAATCATGGAGGGCTCTGAAATTGTCATCGTAGGTGCATGTCCACTGTGAGAGACATAATCTAAAAAAAAAAAAACTCCAGAAATCACAATGTATGATTTTTTAAAACTATTTATTTGTATGATACAGCTGCAAATAAGTATTTGAACACCTGAGAAAATCTATGTTAATATTTGGTACAGTAGCCTTTGTTTGCAATTACAGAGGTCAAACGTTTCCTGTAGTTTTTCACCAGGTTTGCACACACTGCAGGAGGGATTTTGGCCCACTCCTCCACACAGATCTTCTCTAGATCAGTCAGGTTTCTGGCCTGTTACTGAGAAACACGGAGTTTGAGCTCCCTCCAAATATTCTCTGTTGGGTTTAGGTCTGGAGACTGGCTAGGCCATGCCAGAACCTTGATATGCTTCTTACAGAGCCACTCCTTGGTTATCCTGGCTGTGTGCTTCGGGTCATTGTTATGTTGGAAGACCCAGCGTCGACCCATCTTCAATGCTCTAACTGAGGGAAGGAGGTTGTTCCCCAAAATCTCGCAATACATGACCCCGGTCATCCTCTCCTTAAACAGTGCAGTCGCCCTGTCCCATGTGCAGAAAAACACCCCCAAAGCATGATGCTACCACCCCCATGCTTCACAGTAGGAATGGTGTTCTTGGGATGGTACTCATCATTCTTCTTCCTCCAAACCAAAGATGAAATTCTCAAGGTGAACGCATATCTTGAGGCTAAAGGTCTAAAACCAAAAAATCAAGTCAGGAATCTGGGTGTGATTTTGGAGTCAGACCTGAGTTTCAGTCGTCATGTCAAAGCAATAACTAAATCAGCCTACTATCATCTCAAAAATATTGCAAGAATTAGATGCTTTGTTTCCAGGCAAGACTTAGAGAAACTCGTTCATGCTTTTATCACCAGCAGGGTGGACTATTGTAATGGTCTTCTCACCGGCCTTCCCAAAAAGACCATTAGACAGCTGCAGCTCATACAGAACGCTGCTGCCAAGATCCTGAGCAGAACCAGAAAATATGACCATATCACACCAGTCCTCAGGATTTAGGATCGATTTTAAAGTACTATTACTTGTATATAAGTCACTCAATGACCTAGGACCTCAATACATTGCAGATATGCTGATTAAATACAAACCCAACAGATCACTCAGATCATCAGGATCAAGTCAATTAGAAATACCAAGGGTTCACTCAAAGCAAGGAGAGTCTGCTTTTAGCTGTTATGCCAGCCGCAGCTGGAACCAGCTTCCTGAAAAGATCAGATGTGCTCCAACAGTAGCCACTTTCAAATCCAGACTCAAAACACATCTGTTTAGCTATGCATTTAATGAATGAGCTTTGCTACTGTATGTCCGACTGATTGCACCTTATCCTATGCTTTTACTGTGTTAATTTTACTTTTTATTCTATGAATATTTTAACTTTATTTCTGTTTTAATTATACTTTTTATTCATTAATTTTTTATTTTGTTTAAGGCTGACTGGGTGGAAGAGGTTGAGAGACGGGGGAGCGCTAAATCGAAATCCCTCCGGTGCGAGGATGATCCGTTTAGATCCGCTCTGACGGATATAGATCTGTATAGCCTTGGTAGTACGAGGAAGGACCGTGTAGATCCGCTCTGACGGTCGAACAAAGTAGAGATAGCCCCGGTGTTCCTGTCCGGGAAGATTTGTCTGTAAGGGTAATGTTTAAATGCACAGTTACCTGACAAATATTTTTTGAGTACTCGCTCCGGTGCGAGGAAGACCCGTTTAGATCTGCTCTGATGGGTAAAACATCTAGAGAACGCCCTCAAGTTAGGCCAAGAAGATTTGTCTGTAAGGGTACTGTCTAAACACCTGACAAATATTTTAAAAGTAAACCTGACTCTCCATTTTCTTCCACCCCAGATAGGGGATTTCATCTTTATTTTATATTTTCTTTTAATTCCCACTATAACTGTTATACTATGTATATTTTTATTGTATTCACTTATGAATATTTTAACTTCATTTCTGTGTAAAGCACTTTGAATTGCCCCTGTGTATGAAATGTGCTATACAAATAAACTTGCCTTGCCTTGCCAAACACGTTTAGTGGAATTATGACCAAAAAGTTCTATTTTGGTCTCATCTGACCACATGACTTTCTCCCATGACTCCTCTGGATCATCCAAATGGTCATTGGCAAACTTAAGACGGACCTTGACATGTGCTGGTTTAAGCAGGGGAAACTTCCGTGCCATGCATGATTTCAAACCATGACATCTTAGTGTATTACCAACAGTAACCTTGGAAACGGTGGTCCCAGCTCTTTTCAGGTCATTGACCAGCTCCTCCCGTGTAGTTCTGGGCTGATTTCTCACCTTTCTTAGGATCATTGAGACCCCACGAGGTGAGATCTTGCATGGAGCCCCAGTCCGAGGGAGATTGACAGTCATGTTTAGCTTCTTCCATTTTCTAATGATTGCTCCAACAGTGGACCTTTTTTCACCAAGCTGCTTTGGCAATTTCCCCGTAGCCCTTTCCAGCCTTGTGGAGGTGTACAATTTTGTCTCTAGTGTCTTTGGATAGCTCTTTGGTCTTGGCCATGTTAGTAGTTGTATTCTTACTGATTGTATGGGGTGGACAGGTGTCTTTATGCAGCTAACGACCTCAAACAGGTGCATCTAATTTAGGATAATAAATGGAGTGGAGGTGGACATTTTAAAGGCAGACTAACAGGTCTTTGAGGGTCAGAATTCTAGCTGATAGACAGGTGTTCAAATACTTATTTGCAGCTGTATCATACAAATAAATAGTTAAAAAATCATATATTGTGATTTCTGGAATTTTTTTTTTTAGATTATGTCTCTCACAGTGGACATGCACCTACGATGACAATTTCAGACCCCTCCATGATTACCAAGTGGGAGAACTTGCAAAATAGCAGGGTGTTCAAATACTTATTTTCCTCACTGTATGTAAATTGCACAAGTTTTTTTTTGTCTATTACATCGTAAGACCTGAAAAATAAAAATTACATTTACCTGCCCATAGACCCCACCCCCCCCCCCCCCTCCTAGAGGAAATCAGGACAGAAGTGCTTGAAAGTGGACAAAAGAAACGGCTTAAAACACCAGGTGTAAATGAGTATGTGTCTTCCTCGTCCACTTGTGATCCGATCGACCATGTATTTCCAGATGTCACTGATAATCAGTGCATTGTTGCCCAGACACAATTATAATGACACAGAACAGGTAATTCAATAAGAAAAAGAACAGGACTATAATGACAGGTGCTTGGAAATATCACAGGACACAACAGACATGCAGACAAGCTCATGGGCGTCAGAAGCAAAACAAAATAAAGTGGGTCCTACCCCAGAAATTTTTATTGGAGTAAATGCCATTTGCATTGTGCAAAGAGTCCGTCTTGTTTACTAAATGTCAAAATTACAGAAGACACCGAATTGTTTACAGTGTGTAGAGGTAAAGCACATGGTTGAAGGTTTTGACGCAAATCGACACAGGGTTCGAATCCAACATTTTGCCGAACATTTCAACATTTCGCTATACTCCCTTTTCCCATCACATATTAGATCGGAAAGGCATTTATTTTCAGTAAAAATAAAGAAAATATTTAAAATTCAAAACACTGCTTCATGAAGATTCGAACCGTTATGAATCAGTGAGTCGAATCATGATTGGGATCGCGTGTCAAACCTCCAAACTGATGAAATCACGTGACTTTGATGCTCCGAACCACTGATTCGACAAACTGATTCATAACGGTTTGAATCTTCATGAAGCAGAGTTTTGAAATCGGTTATCACTATATAAGTCATTTAGTTTTTTTTGGCGCACCAAAAATATTCTCGTTGCTTTATAATATTAATATTGAACCACTGTACTACATGAACTGATTTAAATATTTTTTTAGTACATTAATGGATGACATTATTTTAAATTTTGGGTGAACTAACCCTTTAAACCATAATAAAATAAAATGAATATTATTTAGACATATTTAAATAAAACAAAAACTAATAAAAATCACTAAACCGCGAAATGACTCAAATTTACACTAAAATGAAAACTGAAAAATAAATAAAAGCTGATTTAGAATCTGAATAAATAATGAAATAATGCTAAAATAACACTGGTGTAAAACTGTTAACTCAAATTCAGATGTAACTCATGAGTTTGTCTTTTTAAAATCATAAAAACATCTGGCTCGAGTAATTTGTTTGTGAATTGGACTGCAAGCTGTTGCTGAATGTTTTTGATTCACTAAAAACACTTGCTCATAAGAGTCATTTGAAAAATATATATATTTACCCAGCCTTACTTTATAGACCCTGATAAGTACAAACTGAAATGCCTAACTGCTTAAGCTAAAGTGATTTTATAGATATTATTATTATTATTATTATTATTATTATTATTATTATTAGAAATGTACTTTTTTAACTGATTTTGAGGCTGTTAGAAACTTGTATGCCATTTTTAGCAAATTAATCCCAATAAATCTTGATCTTTGTTTTTATTGGGGTTTTTTTTATTCTTCTTCCTCCCAGGTCATTTCTCATTGAACAGCTTTCTCAGGATGTTGCAGAGATGCTACTTGTCGTTCAAAAGGAAGTAGACGACGATGGGACATGGCTGAAACCAGATGACACCAGGAAGTGATTTAATCGAACATTCTCTCTCTCTCTCTCAATACGGAGTAATCGTGAAAGAGAAACATTGGAGCACCGAAAAGCTTTATGGAGAGCAACACTACAGGAAGATGGCAGATTCATTCACAGACACTCACACACAAAGGGAAGTCCGAGAGAATGATCTAGTGTTTTCTCATATTAAGGAGCTGTTTATCTGCAGTCACACTGGCTGTGTGCTTGTGGGGAGACGCTACTATAGCTGTGCCAGCCACGTCACTCTTCTCTTTCTCTCTCTCTTTCTTTCTCCTCTCAGGAACTATCTCTCACTTTATCTTTATCTATGCACTCCACTGCTGAAGTAGATCAAAGATTTGTGTCTTTGTTACAACTATGCACAGAAAGAGTACTTTAGAGTTTAAGTATGTATCATTCATTGCCTTTTAGACGTCATTGTACATCTTACTATGCATAAACAAAGGAGATTAGAGATTGTAGCTCTATCTCATACTCACGTCCTCTACTCTTTCAAGCTCTATTTCAAACTGCCTCATTTACATTGACTCAGTGAAAACCACCAAACGGAGTGAAATTGAATACATTTGATTTGTGTTATTTATTTGAATTTTATTGAATTTCTACTTTTTGCTCATGTAGTGCTTATGGTAATGTAGCAAAATGGAAGAGCTGTTTGAAATTGTCATTACAGCTACAAACACTTTTGTTTTGTCTGAGCTGTTGCTTATGTCCGGTTACTAATGTTTGTTGATTAATGTTGGTTCTGTCATCCAAGCTGGATTTTAATGTCATATAAATGATATTTAATCAAGTCAATGATTCAGTCAGTTGAATTTCACAGAAAGGATCACATTAAGTGCAGGGTCTGAATTTAACCACAATTTAGGGCAAATAGGCCATAAAAAGTGCCCATAATTAATCAAATAAATATGAATTAAACACATGGAATTTTGAAAATAACATTTGATGAATTCCTTTTTATTCTGTCTCTTGGTGCCAGACGGGCCAGTTTGAGTATTTCACAATCTGCTCAGTTACTGGGATTTTCACGCACAACCATTTCTAGGGTTTACAAAGAATGGTGTGAAAAGGGAAAAACATCCAGTATGCGGCAGTCCTGTGGGCGAAAATGCCTTGTTGATGCTAGAGGTCAGAGGAGAATGGGCCGACTGATTCAAGCTGATAGAAGAGCAACTTTGACTGAAATAACCACTCGTTACAACCGAGGTATGCAGCAAAGCATTTGTGAAGCCACAACACACACAACCTTGAGGCGGATGGGCTACAACAGCAGAAGACCCCACCGGGTACCACTCATCTCCACTACAAATAGGAAAAAGAGGCTACAATTTGCACAAGCTCACCAAAATTGGACAGTTGAAGACTGGAAAAATGTTGCCTGGTCTGATGAGTCTCGATTTCTGTTGAGACATTCAGATGGTAGAGTCAGAATTTGGCGTACGGATGAAACATAGGATGTGCGTACGCACAGAAATATTTGGATTTATAAAACCGTGGGCATGCACATCCTACGCAGTTTCCCTTAATAAATCACAATCAATTCTAAATGTAGCGCAGCTTTTGCGGCTTCATGTCACACCCATAGTGCCCATAAATAGTCCGTGAAACGCCCACAAGTTAATATTCATTGATTGCGAAATCATGGCAAACACAGAGTGGGGAAAAAAAAACGTAACTTCACTCAATGTGAAGTAGAAGTTATCGTTGGCAAGGTTGAAAAGAGGATAAAAAAATGTGTTTTGGAGGGCACAGTGTGGGCATTACTAATGCCAAAAAGGCACTTGAGTGCCAAAAGGTTGCAGACGCCGTAAATGCTGTAGCCTCACAACCTCGGACCATGGCCGAAATAAAAAAGAAATGGTCGGACATCAAAGTCGAGGCAAAAAAGCGTCTAGCGCTCCATCAGCAGAGTGTGTCCTCGTTTGCAAGCAAGTCTTCTTGCTGTGTGAAGATGCGTTCACTCCGAATCCTTCCATTTGCCACATCTTTTAAGAGTGCAAGATCAGCCATTGTGCGTCTTTATGCATTGTGATAGGGCATTTTATTTCCATCCATTTAATTGCATCTGACAAGCTACAGATGTCGGTTAGGGTAGAGTGGGGGAAAACGCCCCCCCCCCACATGTTTTTCCCAAAATAACCACTAGAGGGAGTCAAGATACATTTTCACTGTTGCTATGCACTTCGTTGACAACGGGGATAAACAAATCTCTTTGGAGAAGCTGACACCAGCTACATATTTGAAGAGAAGAGGATTACATGGTAAGTGCTATAATTTTCAGATATTAGTAAACAAGTGTTTAAGAGAATATTGGTCTGCAGGATATCACAGTGATGTATGATAGATGAATAGTGAAGTCTGTAGTTTGAGAGGAAATGTTATTTATAAGGAATATAATTATATTTAAAAAATTAAACATTTTTAAAAAAAGTCATAGCTTGTGGGGTAAAACGCCCCCTATGCTGAGGGGTAAAACGCCCCCCAAAGGGCATAGTTTCTCTCTATCATAATTACTATAATAACATATTTCTGTCTATCAAATCCTTTGTTTTACACTTAATGCAGTATAACTAGGTGGTAAAATCTAAATATTTGAACAAAATAAAAAAAATTACCTCAAGTGAGCATTAGGCTAGCTTGATAGCACAGTTAGCTCACTGATGGAAGGTGGTTAGGTGACCCAATGATAAAACATAGAGGCTTTTAATGCATTTATTGAATATATTTCACTACATAAATATACAAATGTATAAGTTTAATATGTATTTATTGTTTTATGTTTGTCTTGGTGATAGTGGTGAACAAATACATAAATTATTGCTGTTGATCTATGAAGCAAACTGGTTGGTATAAAGGGGGCATTTTACCCCACCTTGGGGGGGGGGGGGGGGGGCGTTTTACCCCACCGCTGGGGCAAAACGCCCCCTTTGTACAAAAGTATTTTCAGGCAAAATATTAATTAATTATGAAGGCTGCGCAATTTTAATATTTGGTGAATAACTCCTGCCATAGTCACTCAAAACCGGGATGGCAATTCAAGTCACATTTATGTTTTGTTTCACTGTAATGTCACATATTCCTTAAGGGGGGCGTTTTCCCCCACTCTACCCTATAATCTACGTGGAAATGGGAAATAGTTCAGTGCAAATGTAATGTCTTGCAGCTTTCTGAATGGTTGAGACATACGTCATACGTTATTTTATCAAACCAATCTATCTATCTGCATCTAGCTGCAAACCAATCTATCTATCTATCTATCTATCTATCTATCTATCTATCTATCTATCTATCTATCTATCTATCTATCTATCTATCTATCTATCTATCTATCTATCTATCTATCTATCTATCGATCGATCGATCGATCTATCTATCTATCTATCTATCTATCTATCTATCTATCTATCTATCTATCTATCTATCTATCTATCTATCTATCTATCTATCTATCTATCTATCTATCTATCTATCTATCTATCTATCTATCTATCTATCTATCTATCTATCTATCTATCTATCTATCTATCTATCTCTCTCTCTCTCTGTCTGTCTGTCTGTCTGATTGCATCTAGGCTATATCTGCTCCGCCAGACGGACACATTGACGAGAATATCAGTTTTGCACATTAGCTATTTCGTTCTGTTTACCATATTATTTATGAGGATGAATTGCATAATATGCCAATATTATTGCAGAACATATTTCACTTTTCTTTTTGCAAATATGTTAATTTGCATTTCTGTTGTAATTTTCGTTTGATTTTGTTTGTTTTGCACTGCAGATCGATCAAACGGGTGTTCGTGTAGGCTGTTAATTGTAAGACTTGCTTTGTGAAGTCTTCATGTTATATATAAGAGGCAGTATTGCCATTTTTTTTACACAACGGTCTACAGTTTCACACACTTTCACGTGTTTCTTCCATCTGCCGACGGTGTCGCCATTTCTCATTTCACCCGTTTTTGTGCGTACGCCTGGGTCAGAGCTTGCGTGAAGGACCGCACATTTTCCCGTCAAGTTTGCTTTTTATAAATACCAATTATTGCGTAGAGAGTGGCGTACGCCTTCTTTTGTGCGTACGCAACGTTTATAAATGAGGCCCCAGATCTCAACCCAATAGAGCATCTTTGGGATGTGGTGGAACGGGAGCTTCGTGCCCTGGATGTGCATCCCACAAATCTCCATCAACTGCAAGATGCTATCCTATCAATATGGGCCAACATTTCTAAAGAATGCTTTCAGCACCTTGTTGAATCAATGCCACGTAGAATTAAGGCAGTTCTGAAGGCGAAAGGGGGTCAAACACAGAATTAGTATGGTGTTCCTAATAATCCTTTAGGTGAGTCTATATATAATCAAAATATATATTTTTTGAATTAAATATGTGTAATATTATATAAATTAATATTATGATTGAAAATATTGCCCCAAACATAAAAAAGTTTTTATTTCTGACCCACTGTAATAAACAAGTATAAGTTTATTTAGTTTAGCAGGATAGTTGTATGTAGTGTTTTGCAAAAAAAAAAAAAAAACATTCAGACATTCCACTTTTGTTAACCTATTTTTATTTCATTTATATTAGACTCTGTAGTGAAAAAGGATGCCATTCAAAAGGAGCATTAAACGATAGAAACCCATTTTTTAAGGATTAACAACAGGTTGATAGCCAAGAGAAGGGACCACTGCAATGTCATGTACAGGGAGTGCAGAATTATTAGGCAAGTTGTATTTTTGAGGATTAATTTTACAACATTAATAATTAAACAACAACCATGTTGTCAATGAACACAAAAAACTCATTAATATCAAAGCTGAATATTTTTGGAAGTGGTTTTTAGTTTTAGCTATTTTAGGGGGATATCTGTGTGTGCAGGTGACTATTACTGTGCATAATTATTAGGCAACTTAACAAAAAACAAATTTATACCCATTTCAATTATTTATTTTTACCAGTGAAACCAATATAACATCTCAACATTCACAAATATACATTTCTGACATTCAAAAACCAAACAAAAACAAATCAGCAGAGGTGGACAAAGTACACAACTCTTTTACTTGAGTAAAAGTAAAAGTACTACAGGTCAAATATTACTCCGTTACAAGTGAAAGTTCTAAAAACAGATTTTTACTTAAGTAAAAGTACAGAAGTATTTGTTTTTAAAAGTACTTAAGTATCAAAAGTAAATTTCCTTTTTTATGTCAATGCATTATTTTATTATTGTTGCATTGTTGTATAAATGCACTCTATGCCATCATGGTGGTTTAAGCCAGTCAGTGATGCTCCATCCGACATGCTAGCATATGACTACCTTAAACTCATTTCTTTACATTTGTATGGAGTGTTGTAACTTTTATAGAAGTATTGGAAGTTTCAATTTCTTGTATAAAAGTTATAAAGCTCTTTACAAAGCTGCTGTCACTTTAAGGCTGAATGCATGGACCCTATACTCTGATACGCATACGATATTCTCCCAACTGTTTACTCTTCTCTTTCTCTCAGACATTTACATTTTTGAACATTTTATGAGACAGGCATCAAAGTGTATGCCAACTAAACTAATCTTTAATCTTTTGAGAAAACTGAAACATACTTTTTAAGTATAGCCATGGGTGCATACACGGTGCCAAGGAACCGTCTTCTTACATTTTGCTATAAACTGATCAGGGTTCCAAAAATGTTGGGAAACTTCACATGACCCTATACAAGAGTGATTACTGATAGGCTGTCTGCAAAAAAACAACAACAAAAAAACTTTTAAAGAAGAAAAAAATCATCCACTGACTTTTAAAGCTGCTACAGAAATGACTTTCAACTTTGAGGACCTCGCTAGAAATGTAATTGAGTAAAAAGTACGATATTTGTCTTTCAAATGTAGTGAAATTAAAGTAAAAGTATCCCTAAAAAATAATACTCCAGTAAAGTACAGATACTCAAAAAGTGTACTTAAGTACAGTACTCAAGTAAATGTACTTAGTTACTGTCCACCTCTGCAAATCAGTGACCAATATAGCCACCTTTCTTTGCAAGGACACTCAAAAGCCTGCCATCCATGGATTCTGTCAGTGTTTTGATCTGTTCACCATCAACATTGCGTGCAGCAGCAACCACAGCCTCCCAGACACTGTTCAGAGAGGTGTACTGTTTTCCCTCCTTGTAAATCGCACATTTGATGATGGACCACAGGTTCTCAATGGGGTTCAGATCAGGTGAACAAGGAGGCCATATCATTAGATTTTCTTCTTTTATACCCTTTCTTGCCAGCCACGCTGTGGAGTACTTGGATGCGTGTGATGGAGCATTGTCCTGCATGAAAATCATGTTTTTCTTGAAGGATGCAGACTTCTTCCTGTACCACTGCTTGAAGAAGGTGTCTTCCAGAAACTGGCAGTAGGACTGGGAGTTGAGCTTGACTCCATCCTCAACCCGAAAAGGCCCCACAAGCTCATCTTTGATGATACCAGCCCAAACCAGTACTCCACCTCCACCTTGCTGGCGTCTGAGTCGGACTGGAGCTCTCTGCCCTTTACCAATCCAGCCACGGGCCCATCCATCTGGCCCATCAAGACTCACTCTCATTTCATCAGTCCATAAAACCTTAGAAAAATCAGTCTTGAGATATTTCTTGGCCCAGTCTTGACGTTTCAGCTTGTGTGTCTTGTTCAGTGGTGGTCGACTTTCTGCCTTTCTTACCTTGGCCATGTCTCTGAGTATTGCACACCTTGTGCTTTTGGGCACTCCAGTGATGTTGCAGCTCTGAAATATGGCCAAACTGGTGGCAAGTGGCATCTTGGCAGCTGCACGCTTGACTTTTCTCAGTTCACGGGCAGTTATTTTGCGCCTTGGTTTTTCCACACGCTTCTTGCGACCCTGTTGACTATTTTGAATGAAACGCTTGATTGTTCGATGATCACGCTTCAGAAGCTTGGCTATTTTAAGACTGCTGCATCCCTCTGCAATATATCTCACTATTTTTGACTTTTCTGAGCCTGTCAAGTCCTTCTTTTGACCCATTTTGCCAAAGGAAAGGAAGTTGCCTAATAATTATGCACACCTGATATAGGGTGTTGATGTCATTAGACCACACCCCTTCTCATTACAGAGATGCACATCACCTAATATGCTTAATTGGTAGTAGGCTTTCCAGCCTATACAGCTTGGAGTAAGACAACATGCATAACGAGGATGATGTGGTCAAAATACTCATTTGCCTAATAATTCTGCACTCCCTGTATAGTATGAACTGAACATGTCATGACACACACAGACACGAATGGTGTTTGCAAGATGTCCTGATGATTATTGCTGCTTACATTGTGGCCATTGCATTGCAACTGGCAAAACGCAGTTATATCGCTCAGAGCCAGCAGAGGAAACACACACTAGCCCTCAACAATGTTTTACAGGTTTTTTTTTTTTTTTTTATCATCAAAATGCATTAACAATCAAACGTTTATACAGTGAATATATATATTCATATATTTATATTATATAAATAAATAATCATATAGTATCAGAGGGTATACAAGGTAATACAGAATTGCCACTTATAAAATAGGGTCCTGTCAAATAGTAAAAAAAAAAAAGAAGAAGAAAGGTGAAAAGAAAACTGCATAATCATACAAAGAAATTGTGCCATCGCCACTATGCATCTGTGACTACATATAACAATATAAAACCTCCAAAATAAAGTGGTTATACATTTAAAAATAGACCACTACTGTAACGTCAATACCATCTTGTTTCCACCGGCTATATGTACAGCATGACACTAGAGGGAGAGGAAGTGATAGGATTGTACGACTAAATGAAGCAGATGGCTTTATCTGTCACTCACTTTGTAAGTATGTTACACCCAAAAGACTCAATGGTACTGACGTTACACACAGATATTTAACATCTAGAGTTTTAAATTAATCTCTCGTCTCATAAAGTGTCCATCCATATGAAAACTAAACCTTGCTATATATCTTTCTTTTTCTACTATACAGAAAAATAATTAGTGCGAGTACAGGTTTCTTGAATGGGCGGGGTTGGGGTGTGATTGACTGCTGCCGTAGCCAGTCAGCATGCTGGGAGAGTACTGTACTTTCAGAGAACCAGAGAGCGTTGAAGTCGTCAGAAGAGGAGCCAGATCCACAAAGGAAGGAGCACAAAGGAAGGAAAGAAAAGTAAATAAGTTTAAAAATTAATCAGTGCATATATATATATATATATATATATATATATATATATATATAAAACAAAAATTATTTATCCTACAGTTGTTTTATCACTATTACATCTAAACCCTTCACTAAGCCCCACCCCTTTAGTTAATGTTGCTTACTCTGTAAACGGCACATTTTTGTCTAGTAAAATGTGCTTTTAAACAGACAAAAATAAATCTGTAAACTATTAAATTATGTTTACTGTTCAGTAACACATTACTGTACAAAAGTTTGGGGTCAGTAAGATTTTATTTATTTATTTATTTTTTATAATAAATTAATACTTTTATTCAGCAAGGATGCATTTAATATTAACGGGATAGTTAACCCTAAAATGTATATAGAAAGTACAATTATGTCATTAATTACTCACCCTCATGTCGTTCCAAACCTGCAAGACTTTCGTTCATCTTCAAAACAAATTAAGATATTTTTGATGAAATCGGAGAGCTTTCTGACCCCTCCATAGACAGCAATTTAATTAACACTTTCAAGGCAAAGAAATTTTTGTGCACAAAAAGTATTCCTGTCGCTTCATAAAATTAAGGTTGAACCACTGGAGTCACATGGACTATATTAATAATGTCTTTCCTACCTTTCTGAGCCTTGAAAATGTTAATTAAATTGCTGTCTATGGAGGGAGAGCTCGGATTTCATCAAAAATATCTTAATTTGTGTTGAAGATGAACGAAGGTCTTACGGCTTTGGAACGACATGACGGTGAGTAATTAATGACAGAATTCTCATTTTTGGGTGAACTAACCCTTTAAAAATTGACATTAAAGACATTTATAATGTTACAAAATATTTATTTTTCAAATAAAAGCTGTTATTTTGAACTTTCTATTCATCAAAGAATCTTGAGATATTTCCACAAAAATATTAAGCACTGTTTTCAACTGTGATGAAAATAATAAATGTTACTTGAGCTTTAAATCATCATATTAGAATGATTTCTGAAGGATCATGTGACAGCTTTGCGTCACAGGATTAAATTATACTTTAAAATATATTAAAATAGAAAACATTCATTTTAAATTGTAATAATATTTCACAATATTGCTGTTTTAACTATTGTTGCTTTGGTGAGCATAAGAGACTTCTTTAAAAAAAACTCGGTTATGAGAGCCCTATCATCTTCGAGTGTGTACTAAACAAGTCAATGAACATTGGCGTGCAAGATTTGAATGTCGCACTCCGCCCGTTGGGTATAAATACAGAAGTGCATGCAAGACCTCTGGAAATGGATGGATCCAGAGGTCTGGACGCGGGTGCCAGAGGGCGCCCCGTCTCTGAGTCAGAAGGTCCTTCCTCAGAGGAATGAGCCATGGAGGAGCTGTTGCGAGGAGCATCAGTTCCGGGAACCAGGTCCAGATGGGCCAATAGGGCGTAACCAACAAGACCTGCACCTCGTCCTCCCTGACTTTGCACAATGTCTGTGCGAGAAGGCTCACTGGGGGAAACGCATACTTGCGTAGGCCCCAGGGCCAGCTGTGAGCCAGTGCGTCCGTACTGAGGGTGCCCTCGGTCAGGGAGTAAAACCACTGGCAATGGGTCAAGTCCGGAAAGGCAAACAGGTCTACCTGTGCAGCTCCAAAGAGGTCCCATATCAGCTGGACCACCTGGGTATGGAGTCTCCATTCTCCCGGAAGCGGAGGCTGCCGTGAGAGATTGTTGGCTGCACGGTTGAGCACGCCTGGGATATGAATAGCATGAAGCAATCTCAGATGCTTCTGATTCCATAGGAGGAGATGGCGGGAGAGTTGCGACATGCGACAGGAGAGTAGACCACCCGGATGGTTGATGTACACAACAGTCGCAGTGCTGTCCGTACGGACCAGTACATATGCTCCTCCATGAGGCGCTCTATCCGGTTGACTAAGTCCAACTCCATACCAAGATAAAAGATCATCTGCACAGGGGAAAGTTTGCTCTTGTCCCAGTTGACCCGAAGACCCAACTGGCTGAGCACCATGCCCCTGTGTTCACACAACTGCTCTCACGACTGGGCAAGGATGAGCCAGTCATCGAGATAGTTGAGAATGCGAACACCACGCTGTCTCATGGGAGCAATGGCCACCTCCGCAACTTTCGTGAAGACGCGGGGCGACAGGACTAGCCAGAAGGGTAGGACCTTGTGCTGATATGTCCGCCACCCAAACGCAAACCGAAGAAAGGGTCTATGTCGAGGGAGAATCGAGACATGAAAGTACACGTCCTTCAGGTCGATCGCTGCAAACCAATCTTGGGGATGGATGAATTTGAAAATGCGCTTTTGCATCAACATCTTGAACAGCAGCCTCCAAGATTGGCTGTAACCCATCACTTTTCTTGGGTATAATGAAGTAAGGGCTGTAAAACCCAGAGTAAAACCCAGACCTCATCTCAGCTGGAGGGACCGGCTCGATCGCGTCCTTTGCCAGTAGGACTGCAATCTCCTCCCGAAGCACAGGAGCGTTCTCTGCTCCTGAAGACCGGGGGACGCCGGGCAAACTGAATCACGTAGCCAAGTCTGATAGTGCATATGAGCCAGCGAGACGGGCTGGGAAGTGCAAGCCAGGCTCCCAGACTCCGCATCAGCGGGACCAACGGCACAACAGATGCACCCGCAGTGGGGCAGCGAGGTGGAACATAGGGATCTGACTCGGACAAATGTGGGCACCTCGCCCACGCCCAGCTGTCTGCTGGGTGGAGGCTACTGCTTTGCAGAATTGTCAGGGACTGAGGATCAAGCGTGCGCCCTCTGCAATGAGCAGACGGAGGAGCTGCGACCAGAGGCTGGGTGTGATGTGCTGAAGCACACAGGGGAACAGCCGCTGCGCTGCTGTAGGATATAGTGCAGCCTGACAGCGCGCTCTCACTCTCTTAGATTGGGCAATGCAAAGTGCTGTAAACAGCCGTAGAGACACATGAGCTCACGGTCGCCACTGTAGTGCCTTCTCGCCAACACAAAGAACTTCTCACTTCTGTGTTCGCTCACTCTTGAAGTCACACTCTCCAGAGACATTCAGCAACATTGTGCTCAGCTCCGAATTGAAAGACAAAGACAAAAATTGCTTGATTGCACTTCTGAATTTATACCCGCGCTGCGGGGCGGAGTGCGACATGCAAATCTTGCACGCCAATGTTCAAGGTGATAGGGCTCTCATGCGATATCCCAATTCGTCGGTTCACATTCTGACGTACGTCGAATGTGACAGACTGAAAGGGAACATTAAAATATTGTATCAACCCCAAACTTTTGAACGGTACATGTTCCATAAAACACACAGGACTTTTATAGGATTATATTAAAAAAGAGCAAAAGCTTGTCTGATAATATGGACATATTAAGCCGGGGCATAGCGAAAAGTAATTCGGTCTGATCTGTCTGTCTGTTTGAATCTTAACACAATGAATCATGAGAATGCCACAGATTGCAGTGATGTCACAAAGACAAGGGGACTCACAGAGGGGGGTGGGGACTGCCTGTCACTCAAAGGCAGGTTCTCATAACCAGGGTTGCCATTGGAGGAAACGTTTGGAGTCCTGCATAGAGAAAGAGAGAGGTGCAGAGAGGAACAAGGTGAAGGGGACAATGGAGAGGAAAGGAAGCGGACCGCAAAGAGACGGAAGAGTGACAGACGGGACGAGGAGGAAGGACGAGAGCCAGGATCCAGGGTGGAAACAGGAAGAGAAAAGGTGGAAGAGAGTTAGAGAGATGTGACATTTTCACTTTAAGAATCTTTAGATCTTTTTCTAAAAGAATCGAAGAGGGCAGAGAAGGATATTTAAAAGGAGAAGTGAATATAAAATATTTAAATATAAATGTATTTCATTTTAAAACACATGGAAATGTGAGTGAAGTGAGAAAAGGTGTTCGTGTCAGATCTAATGTTATGAAAACAGCAAATATGATAAAAAAAAACTGAAAGAGAGAAAAATAGGGAATGTAATAAAGCAGGGGGAGAGAAGCTGCAAGACAGATTGCAATAGACTTGAAAAGAGTGATGTACTTTGGACAGCATGATTTTTGACAGCGGACAGAAATATCAGAGGGGGGCGGGACTTTACCTATATTGTGCATCGTCTCTGATTGGTGGATCTAAGTCTGTCTTGCAATGACTGACAGACCAATAGACAGACACACAGACAGACAGACCTCTGGACTCATGTCTGTTTTTTTTGGCTATACTGTGACATACACCTGTCTGTGTGTCTGTCTGTGTGTGCATGTGTTTGTCTGTCTGTCTGTGCACTCCATCTAATACCTACCTGTCTACCTGTCTGTGTGTGACTGGAGCTTTATGTGTTTGTCTGCCTGCATGACACTTGTTTCTATATGTTTATGCATGTGTGCCTATATATGTATATTTTATAGTGCAAAGGTTATTCATAAGACAACCTAGATGCATAGCTGCTCAAGCAAGGAACTAATCTGTGAGTTTCTAATACCTAGACATATATGGAAGACTAAAAGTGCCACTTAAAAATAATACATGTATTAATAAAAATATATATACATATTGAAAAGTGTTTATTTAATTCAAAAGTTTGGGATTGGTAAGTCTGTTATGCATTTTTTTAAATCAATAATACAATAAAAACAGTAACCCTGTAAAATATTTTAATAATTTAAATTGTAATATGTTTAATGTTTTCTATTTTAATACATTTTAAATGTAATTTATTGCTGTGATGGCAGAGCTGAATTATCAGGAGGGATTTCTCCAGTTTCAGTGTCACATGATCCTTCAGAAATCATTCTAATATGCTGATTTAGTTCTCAAGAAACATTTCTTATTATTATTAAAATTATTATTATTATTAAAACTTGTAATATTTGTGGAGGTCATGATACATTTTTTCAGGTCTCTTTGATGAATATTAAAGCATTTATTTGAAATAGAAATCTAACAACTTTTATAAATTATATAAATTATACATTTATTTTCTTTCATTTTTTTTTTATCAATTTAATGCATCCTTGCTGAATAGAATATAACTGTAGCATTGTGACAAATTATAAATAATTTTTAATTGCTTCAATTTATTATGTTATAAACTTGATTGAAAAATGGATAAAGAAAAGCATTTAGAAAATGTAATAGGCCAATGTTTTCTATAACTGCAAGCTATTGAAGTATTATTTTATTGTTACATTTAGCTAAAATTGTAAACTTAAATTAAATACATTGTTTTAAATATGTCTATTTAATTGTCGGTTTGAAAAGCGTTATTAATTGTATTATTTTATTGTTACATTTTATATATAAATTAAATCAATAGTTATGAATGTGAGTTTAAAAACGTCTCGGTTACGTATGTACATCAGAACTGACCGACGAATTGGGATCTGATCTCAGAGACCAATCTACTTTGAGTGTGTTAAAAACGAGCCAATGGAGATTGGCATGCGATCCACGCATTCCACGCTCCGCCCCGCGGTGCGGGTATAAATAAGGAAGTGCAATGCTAGATCATTGCTTTTTTCTGCTGAGGAGCCTAACTAGTGACTCTGCCCCCTAGCGGAAGCGCAGCACCTGGCGACGGGACGTACGTCTCCGTTCCCTCCTTCAGGGAACGAGGGTTACATACGTAAACGAGACATTCCCTTTCAGTCGGTCATGTTGGACGTACGTCGGAACTGACCGACGAATTTGGATCCCTACCAAAACGCCAGGACGCTGGCCCTTCCAGCGTCCTGCTTGAGCGCACTGGACCGTCTTGGATGGTACAGAAGTCAGGGCTCCAAGCAGGGAGGTCAGTCACTGCTGTTTCTGCAAGACCCACCCAGTGTGACTATTGGATAACGCTGGGAAGCGTGCCCGTCTCGGGAGATGGTACGCTGCAGAGCCACGTCCTTCAGTGGAAGGATTGGTGGCGAATACACATAAGGACTAACCTGGCAGGGTAGTGCAACATATGGCAGTCTCTGGGGTGGTTCCAGCCTGGTTCCAGGGGGGAAAGAACACGCCCAGAGACGACAAGGGAAAGACACGGGGCTAGCCAAGTAGGGTAGCAGGTTCTGTGGAAGAATACACATATGGGGTTGCCGTGAGGGAACCGCTACATATAGAACCCAGCCTACACACACGTTTCACAAGCATACGGGTGCAGGCCTGGCGTCAGACGGCCGCAACGTCTGGCACCGCAGGGGTGATGGAGGAGCTCGACAGGGTTAGCCGTTTCCGGGGAACACAACTGGAGACAACAGACGCACGTATCCGGCCCAGAGGGCGGAGTGGCATTGCAAGCCGACACTTAGAACGGGCACTTAGCGCTACTGGCCCCTGGGGGCGAGGATGCGGGAAGATAGCGGCTCTACACGGAGGCTATAGAATCTAGCGAACGTGTTAGGTGTTGCCCAGCCCGCAGCTCTACATATATCTGTCAGCGAGGCGCCTTGAGCCAGTGCCCAGGAGGAAGCAACACTCCTTGTTGAGTGTGCTCGCAACCCGAACGGGCAAGGCACGTCTTGGGACTGGTAAGCCAAGACGATAGCATCCACTATCCAGTGGGCTAACCTCTGCTTTGAGACAGCCTTTCCCTTCTGTTGGCCTCCGTAACAGACGAAGAGTTGCTCTGAGGTCCGAAAGCTTTGAGTCCGGTCAACGTAAGCACGAAGAGCGCGGACGGGACATAACAAAGCCATAACAAAGCCACGTATCACGTATAACTTGGGCACGTATCCAGGCCGGGGTCTCAGGACAACGTGAGAGTTGTCCGGCCCCAATTCTAGGCACGATTCGTTGACCGAAAGTGCATGCAGGTCCCCTACCCTCTTGATGGAGGCCAATGCCGTCAGAAGCACTGTCTTCATTGACAGGATTTTAAGCTCCACAGACTGCAAAGGCTCAAAGGGAGGGCTCTGAAGTGCTCTGAGCACTAGAGCCAAGTCCCAAGAGGGTAATGAGTTTGGATTTAGCCTCCTCGCACCTCTGAGGAACCTGACGATTTGGTCGTGCTTCCCCAAGGACTTACCTTCGACTGCGTCGTGATTCGCTATTGCTGAAACGTACACTTTGAGGGTGGAGGGAGACAGCCTTCGCTCCAGCCCATCTTGCAGGAAAGAAAACACGACACTAACCGAACACCTTCGGGGGTCTTCCCGGTGGGAAGAGCACCATTCAACAAACAGGTTCCACTTCAAAGCGTAGAGGCGCCTCGTAGAGGGGGCTCTAGCAGAAGAGATGGTGTCCACCACTACCTGTGGTAGACCACCTAGAACCTCCACGTCCCGTCCAGGGACCAGACATGGAGTTTCCAGAGGTCTGGACGCGGGTGCCATAGAGTTCCCCGTCCCTGAGAAAGAAGGTCCCTCCTCAGGGGACTCGGCCAAGGAGAGGCTGTCGCAAGGAGAGTTAGTTCTGGGAACCAGGTCCGGTTGGGCCAGTAGGGCGCCAATCTTGGGGACGGATGCATTCGAAAATGCGTTTCTGCGTTAGCATTCGGAACGAGAGCTTGTGCAGGGTCTGATTCAGGATATGTAGGTCCAAGATTGGCCGTAACCCACCACCTTTCTTGGGTACAATGAAGTTGGGGCTGTAGAACCCCGCCTTCATATCGGCTGGAGGAACGGGCTCGACCGCATCCTTCGCCATTAGGACATCAATCTCTGACCGCAAGACCTGAGCATTGCTGCTTCGCACGGAGGTGAAGAGGATGCCCTTGTACTTGGGAGGTCGGTGAGCGAACTGAATCGCGTAGCCGAGTCTGATGGTACAGATAAGCCAGCGAGACGGTCTGGGGAGCTGTAGCCAAGCCCCCAGAGACCGCCCAAGCGGGACCAACGGCACCAGAGGCCCGATGGGGCAGCGAGGCGGAATAGACAGACCCGACTCGGGAGGCCCGGAGGCGGCCCGGAGTGTTGTCTGAGTATTCCAGGGTGGGGCAGAGTGTGGGTGAGAAGGCCCGGGGGCGTTCTCGGTGCCCACACTGCTGCCCCCTGGCGAGGGGAGGAAAGAAGTGACAAGGCCCGGAGGCGTCGCACACTGCCAACCTGGCCCTCTTGGAGCCCAGTCGGGGCCCCCCGGTCCTCCTCCGGGGGTGGGGGAGGGGTGCGGACACCATCTCCCTGAGAGCAGCTCCTGTTCTCCCTGAGCTGCCCATCTCAGGGCCGCTTGCCCTTGCGCTTGCCTGCCGACTTAGCTGGGCCCTGAGCGGGTTGGGCGCCACCCTTACGTCCGGCACCCTGCTTCCTCGATGGAGGCTGCTGCTTGGGTTTCGCAGGGGCAGAGGCGGACGCAGGGGGACGTCCTTGGCGACGAGCAGATGACTGAGTGGAAGCAGCAGCGGGTCGTCGGGGCAGGATATTTTTGATGGCCTCCGTCTGCTTCTGGGCCACCGAGAACTGCTGGGCGAAGCTCTCGATTGTGTCTCCGAAGAGGCCGGCCTGACAGACAGGGGCGTTGAGAAACCGACCCTTGTCGAAATCACGCATGTCTGCCAGGTTCAGCCACAGGTGGCGTTTCTGGACCACTAAGGTGGACATTGCCCGACCCAGGGAGCGTGCAGTGACTTTCGTCACCCAGAGAGCGAGGTCCGTCGCCGCACGCAGTTTGCTGAGAACCAGCACGGGCCGTCCCAAGATACCAATCATCCAACCGCGAGGGTTCGGGACACGGTGGAGGGTTCCACTCGAGCCCGACACTCGCGGTGGCCCGGGAAAGCATAGCCGTGAGCTCTGGGTCGGACTCGGGCAACGCTGTCACACCCGAAGGGGGCAGCGCAGCCAAATCTTCATCCTCAGAGCCCATCAGCTCGTCCCCCGATGCTGCAACCGACATCATATCCTCAGCCGGAGCCCCGAAAGTAATGACTGGAACCCCTCGAGAGGGGCCAGCGCGCTCTTCCGGAAGCTCCACCGGCGCAGCGGAGGGGCCCGAGGAGCCGTTTGACCCATCGGGGATGCCCTCACAGTAACCCTCAGGTCGCCACCAAAGTTATCAGCCAAAGTAGCAGCCCTCTGCTTTGCAGCGGGAGGGCCACTAGATCGGGGGATACGCAATGGCACTCCACCCCTTTCGAGGTATTGGAGTCTGGACCGTAAAACTGCGATGGCCGCAGTGGGAACATGAGTCATTCACGAACGCTGCCTCAGCGTGCTGAACGCCCAAAAACGTGAGACAACGAACGTGACCGTCAACTGGGGACAGAAATCGACCGCATCCAGAAACACACGGTTTGAATGACATCTTGAAAAAGACGCAGGGTCAAACCGTGTTGCTATTTTAGAAAGGAAAACTGCTCTTTTTATGTGCTGAAGCACTCAGGGAGATGACCGTGGCACCACACAGTACAAAGGTGCAAGCCTGTGTGTGCACTCAAAAACGGAAACGCCCAGCGAACCAACTCTTTGATCTCCGTTGAAGCGGCCACCCGCTGAGACGCGCCGTCACACCTGCACTGGAAGCAGCAGTTGTTCCTCTCATCGTTTACACTCTTCATAGAAACAGGAAACATTCACTGTTCGGCTCCGAAGTAGAAAGCAATGATCTAGCATTCCACTTCCTTATTTATACCCGCACCGCGGGGCGGAGCGTGGAATGCGTGGATTGCATGCCAATCTCAATTGGCTCGTTTTTAACACACTCTAAGTAGATTGGTCTCTGAGATCAGATCCCAATTCGTCGGTCAGTTCCGATGTACGTCGAACGTGACCGACTGAAAGGGAACTGATTTATTTATTTGCATTTTTATTTTTTATGAATGAATCAACATTTTATTCATTTTATTTGTTAGTGGCACTCCTAGTACTCCAGATACTTAAGTAAATAATTTAGGAGAAGAATTGAGGTACTGCTGTTGAGCTATATGTGAGTGATGTACACAACCTCGTGGTGGTTTATGGGTAGGGTCATTCTGTCTGTCTGTCTGTGTGTCTGTGCATGTGTTACTCACGGTAACGGAGGTGCGCTAGAAAAGGGGGGAGTCCAGCCGGCCCCCTGGTAACTATAGAAGGGTGGCAAGGCCCCTCGCTGGGAGCCCGTGGCCGTCTGTCTACGTGCCTGATGAGAAGTGAAGGGGTCCTCGCTTTCACTGTCTGAGTCCTCGTATTCCTCTGAATCGCTATGCCACCCAGTAAGAATTATGGAACATAAAAAATGGAAAAAAAACATCATGAAATAAGTATATGCTTTATGTGCTTATGTATGCATTTGCAAAAAACAAAGGCTTTAAAGACATTTACTGAAAAATCTCTCTTAACTACATACATGTAGATATTGTCATGAAATAAAATAATCCCAGTCTAGGTAATCCCTTAATCTGTCTCGCTCCTCTTTGTCATTTCAGTAATCTATGCATCTGCCATCTACTGTCAAACACAATTTGACTGCAATTAAGCACTGCAGCCACCTCTGATACTTAAAACAACTGGATTTGCCAACATCAGGCATTTTGAGGGAGTGTACCAAGTCAGGCTGAATCAATAGTAAGTGACTGAGCTTTCTGAACTAATGGTAATAGCGACATTAATACCATATCCAGATAAAAGGAGTGAAATGCATTTAAGCACTAATGCCCTTAAATTGAGATCATATTTCTCTCATCTGTGCATTGCTGATAAGAGCAGTTGTTAGTGTTTATTCTGTTACCACAGGCCCATTTAAGTCAAACTGTGCTGGAGTTGAGCAGCCCAACCTCCATTAACATTCGGCTGCATTTGTATAATTGAATAACTTCGGTTATTCTGAAAGATTTTTTCTCACCATGCACCTTCTGCATTTATAAACACAGTGGGGTGCAAAAAGTCTAAGTTCACCTTGAACATTTGGCATTCAATTTAATCACACACAATCTTTTAGGATTTTAAAAATATACTAAAAAACATAATAATCAAAATTAGCTCGGGCACATGCATTAAAGCAGGGTTTTCCAAACTGGGGATTGTGAGTTGATAAAGCAAATAATTCATTACATCATGTAAATATAAAATTCAAGTAAATAAATAAATAAATTATATATATATATATATATATATATATATATATATATATATATATATATATATATATATATATATAATAACTGACATCAGATAACCGTGAACCTGCAAATGTGTTGTTAAATTATTGAAATATTAACTTAAATCTCATCCTAAGTAAATATTTGAGGTAAAATGGGTTGCTAAAAAAAAGTTTGGGAATCCCTGAATTAAAACAAAATGATACTAGATACTGGGAAATTGACGTAATGTTTTTTTTTTAAATTAACGTTTCACTTTAATTGCTATGATATATTGTTGTAATAGAATTTGTTAGGGGGAAAAAAGTTTGAATTTTAAGAAAAATGCTAAATAGCTCAATTGAAATGCAGGTTATTCATGTTTCTTCATGTCTGTAACGTTTATAATAATATTAATAATAATTACAAAATGTAAATATATATATTTACCATATGATATAGGCTATACTAATAAAAAGGTAATAAAAAGGTACAACACTACTTGTTTTATGTAGCTCATCCATCTTAAAATCGTCAGCATGAATATAATTAAAAATGCTATTTCTGAAAATAACAGCAGATGGGCTGTTAGACGGGCAATGAGGTTCACCTAACCTGTGGAAACTCCTCCAGGCTCCAGGGAGGGAGCAAAGAATAGCTGTGAATGCCAATGCGGAGAGAAACGAGTACAGGGAAAGATAGAGCAACCCCTCCATCCCATCATAGCACAGGCCTTTCAGAGAGTCAACATAATCCTGAGAGAGTGACATGAAAACAGGGAGAAGATTGAGACGGTTTGCTTTAATATACAGAAGTGTAGCTCATCAACCTCATTTGCAGGGTATTAGATTCTCACTTGCAGTCAGGCTGAGGTGGAAAACAGGTTGCTATGGTTACCTTGTTCAGCCCTCGACAGTTAAGAAGTGCTACCAGCTGGTGGAAGTTGCCCTCAGTGGTGTTGAGGATCTGCTGTACCTCCCTGAGTGACTTCTACAAGGGAAAATATCACAGTAGCTAAGCAGCATGTTGCAATCCACTTTACTTTACAGCTGCTATTGATCTTTCCTGTCAGTTTCTGCCATACTGGCAGTGAAAGCAGTGTTAACATACCTCTGCCTTTGGAAACCGTGGGAGGGCGTCTCTCTCCAGACTGGAAAGGTGAGAGTGGATGCTGGAAAGTGCTCTCTGGGACTGGGTCAGTATCTTATGCCCGTTCAACAAAACAGAATTTTGCCGATTTAACAGAATTTCTCAAGCTAAAATCTGTAACTGCATTTTTAATGCACATTCTTGTCTCAAGGTATAATTCATTTCAGCCTCTTTATGAAGAAGAAAATACTTTTATGAAGCAAAATAATAATTTCCAATGGCTCAAAAACAATTGTATCATTTATAGACTGTATTAAAGGACATATTCAATACATAAACTCATAAATCAACTCAGCAGTTCTATTACACAGTCAGTTTGAACCTGGCCTTTCGTTTTCACATCAATATTGTTATTGCACATTTCCTTCATGACATCAAATTCCTTTCTTCATTCATCAGTCCCTCCAAAAAACACTGCCATACTAGGTCTTGATTACAAAATCTTGATTATAATGTCATAATCCTCTTTATTCTCTTCATCCTCACCGTGACATAAATGACATTGCTTTTTAATCTTAATCTGTGCTTTGTGACATCATTATAATTCCTTATACTTGCCTCGTGATATCATCCACATTCTATTTTTTTACCGCTTTAGTAATCTCTATGACATCACTGTCATGAAACAAGATTGCGCACCTGTTGAAAAGGGCTGTTCATTTTCCTGCTGCAGGTTAGGTAATAATCCAGGATTTCTATTTAGAGAAAAGAGAGAGCGAGGAAAATAAAAAGATACAATGCGTGGGTAAGACTGTGTATGTGTCAGAGATGAAGGCAGATGGACAGTTAGCGCTGTTCCAAAACTTAGCGAGTTGCCTCGCTGTCTACATTCTTCTAAGTGGCCGTTCACACAGAAGCATTTTTCCATTTTCCAGACAGACATGTTTGCAGACAGATAAAAATAGATTGTTTGACGTATTTTTTACGATTTTGCATTCCACTGTGCTGCTTTTCAATTGTTTTCAATGTCAAAATGAACTACACAGACATGTTTGACAAATTTGAGCTAAAAATATGCGTTTACATTTACCGTTGTTTAACAAATTTTCGCACGCCAAATCCAGTCATTTCATTAGGAATCCACGGGATCGGGGTTTGTCGCATTAACCTACAGAAAGCTGCCAAGCTTGGAAGTGACTTTTGCGCGAGTGGCGCTTTGTGAATTGCTACACCTTTAACAATAGACACTGAACCTTTTTTAGACCTAATTTAGTTTAAAATTTGCTAATGACACACCGTGTGCCTTTTTGAACAGCCTTCACGTTGGGACTGTAACTGACGCCCTACAATGCTGCCTATGTAGGCAGCTCAATACATTTTGAAACAGAGCAATTGCATATGAAAGAGCTTTACAGCACCTGTGCTTGTCCTAGAGTTGAAGTGAGTGGAGTTAAGCACAAATGTGTTTGGGTCAAAGCAAAAATCACTCAGGGCCTGAGAGAGAAAAAGAGAGAGGGAGAAAAAAAGAGCAAGAAAGGGAATTGAGCAAAATCAAATTCAGAAGAGAGATGTTAACTGTGTGACACAGTGACCAAGTGACATACTTCCCTCAGTCTCTCTCGTCCCACTGCTCTGACTGCTATTGATCTACAGTATTCACTGACACGTATGCAAATCCTAATTTTTTTCTCATCCCTCAAGCAGTTTTCCAGTTGTCCATCTTCCCTCTTGTCCACTCCGCACTCTGTTTAGTCTCTTTAACACACACTTGCTCTCGCTCATGGAATGTGATTCATTAATCAAAGTGAATAGCACTCGATATTACCAAGAGCTTCACAAGAGGACTAAAGAGGGTCAGGAAAAAGAGAGAGAGGAAAGAAAAACTGAGTATGTGTGTGCGTATGTATTATAAAGGGGAAAGCTAGGCAATTGTTCCCATTGGCCGGATCTGGACAATGAAACTCTTGTTTTGAAGGCCAGCAACTGCCATCTCGTCCTGTCACTTTCTTTCTTTCTTTCTTTCTTTCTTTCTTTCTTTCGGTATTGCCTTTAAAGATTTTGGTTGAGGTTCTTACTGGTGACCCATAATATTCATCTTCATTTATACACTACCCTTCAAATGTCTGGGCTTGGTGAATGTTTTAATTTTAGTTTTCAAAATAAGTATGTTATGCTCACCAAGGCTGCATTTATTTGATCAAAAATACAGTCATATTGTGAAATATTATTACAATTTAAAATAACTATTTTATGTTTAAAAATGTCATTTATTTCTGTAATGGTAAAGCTGAATTTTCAGCATCATTAATCCAGCCTTCAGTGTCACATGATCCTTCAGAAATCATTATAATTTGCTGATTTGGGGCCCAATAAACATTTATTATTATCAAAGTTGAAACAGAGTTGCTGCTTAATGTTATTTTTGTGGAAATATAAATATTTTGTAACATTATAATTGCCTTTACTGCCACTTTTGTTCAATGTAATGCCTTCTTGCTGAATAAAATAATTGATTTCTTACCCAAAATTCCCTTACTTAACATTTTGAACTGTGTATTTACATTTGTAAATTTACATGTATATTATATATTTTGAAGTCCAACTGACCATTACTGCTGTATTCCTCTCAGAAACATGCAGCACACTCACTCTCTCATTCTCTTCTTTTTTTTAATTGCTTTTAAGATCTCTTATGCTCATCTTCAACATAGCATCCATTTGTCCTTCTTTCTTTTTTTTTACAAAGAAACACAGACACTCAGATTCACACACATTGAAGCTTTAATCTCTGCCCTATTTTCCTCCCTTTTTGGGATTGTGCCATGACTGCTGAGTTCCCAGAGTGGAAAACCTTTTTCATTATAACACACGTACAAACACACTCTATTCCTCTCTCCCTCTTTCATAAGCAGACAATAAGTGACTGCATCTTGGCTGGTGTGACCTTTTAAAACTTAAAAAGTCACATTCACAGAGATTTTGGCTGAATTTTTCAGTGAACACAAATGTCTCCGAGCTGACACACACTCATTCACACACAGATGGCGGAATTCTGTGCTGGATGTCCGCTTGCGGAGAGCTGTTGTTTTTCTGTCAGGCTAGACGTTGCTGGAATACTCACCACCACTGTGGCCGTCTCCAGGCCGAGAGAACCCCAACTCAGAAACAGAGCCAACCAGGCCATCACTGTCATCCTGCAAATGCATGCATGCACACACACATAGACATTTTCACCATCTGCCTCTCTGTGCCTGAGTGGGTGTCAGTAAGCAAAAATAAAATGTTCTATCTTAAGGAATTCAGATACATAATAAAACATTACTGTGAATGTTTATGTTCTTTGTACATTATGCAGGAATGCTGTGTGCATATCAAATATACTAAACACTCACATAAAGCAGGTCAGAAATGAGTGTAACTCACAGAATAAGTAGCCAGCGGGCCTGTTTGGCTAAACCCAGAAGAATAAAGAAACACACCACCAGATCTAGTAAAAGCAGCAGCACATACGACAGCCACCTAAACAATAAACACAGATGAGACATTTTCAGAACATCTTCAATACCTTTCAGTATACCTTTCAATATCAGTGCCTTTCAGACAGTGAAATATCAAAACATACACACACATTTTTGCCACACCTGCCAATAACAAATAAACTGGAGACAAAATACTAGAAACCAAATTAATTTGGTATTATTATCTTATCATTTATTAATTCCTCATATTTTTCATTGTATTCAAAAATGTGTTGCCATATTCAGCTATTATTTTACAATACACACACACACATGTGCATATACAGTGAGGAAAATAAGTATTTGAACACTCTGCTATTTTGCAAGTTCTCCCACTTAGAAATCATGGAGGGGTCTGAAATTAGGTGCATGTCCACTGTGAGAGACATAATCTAAAAAAAAAAAATCCAGAAATCACAATGTATGATTTTTTTACTATTTATTTGTATGATACAGCTGCAAATAAGTATTTGACCGCCTGAAAAAATCCATGTTAATATTTGGTACAGTAGCCTTTATTTGCAATTACAGAGGTCAAACGTTTCCTGTAGTTTTTCACCAGGTTTGCACACACTGCAGGAGGGATTTTAGCCCACTCCTCCACACAGATCTTCTCTAGATCAGTCAGGTTTTTGGCCTGTCACTGAGAAACACAGAGTTTGAGCTCCCTCCAAAGATTCTCTATTGGGTTTAGGTCTGGAGACTGGCTAGGCCACGTCAGAACCTTGATATGCTTCTTACAGAGCCACTCCTTGTTTATCCTGGCTGTGTGCTTCGGGTCATTGTTATGTTGGAAGACCCAGCCTCGACCCATCTTCAATGCTCTAACTGAGGGAAGGAGGTTGTTCCCCAAAATCTCGCAATACATGGCCCCGGTCATCCTCTCCTTAATACAGTGCAGTCGCCCTGTCCCATGTGCAGAAAAACACCCCCAAAGCATGATGCTACCACCCCCATGCTTCACAGTAGGGATGGTGTTCTTGGGATGGTACTCATCATTCTTCTTCCTCCAAACATGTTTAGTGGAAATATGACCAAAAAGATCTATTTTGGTCTCATCTGACCACATGACTTTCTCCCATGACTCCTCTGGATCATCCAAATGGTCATTGGCAAACTTAAGACGGGCCTTGACATGTGCTGGTTTAAGCAGGGGAACCTTCCGTGCCATGCATGATTTCAAACCATGACGTCTTAGTGTATTACCAACAGTAACCTTGGAAACGGTGGTCCCAGCTCTTTTCAGGTCATTGACCAGCTCCTCCCGTGTAGTTCTGGGCTGATTTCTCACCTTTCTTAGAATCATTGAGACCCCATGAGGTGAGATCTTGCATGGAGCCCCAGTCCGAGGGAGATTGACAGTCATGTTTAGCTTCTTCCATTTTCGAATGATTGCTCCAATAGTGGACCTTTTTTCACCAAGCTGCTTGGCAATTTCCCCGTAGCCCTTTCCAGTCTTGTGGAGGTGTACAAATTTGTCTCTTGTGTCTTTGTACAGCTCTTTGGTCTTGGCCATGTTAGTAGTTGGATTCTTACTGATTGTATGGGGTGGACAGGTGTCTTTATGCAGCTAACGACCTCAAACAGGTGTATCTAATTTAGGATAATAAATGGAGTGGAGGTGGACATTTTAAAGGCAGACTAAAAGGTCTTTGAGGGTCAGAATTCTAGCTGATAGACAGGTGTTCAAATACTTATTTGCAGCTGTATCATACAAATAAATAGTTAAAAAATCATATATTGCGATTTCTGGATTTTTTTTTTTAGATTATTTCTCTCACAGTGGACATGCACCTACGATGACAATTTCAGACCCCTCCATGATTTCCAAGTGGGAGAACTTGCAAAATAGCAGGGTGTTCAAATATTTATTTTCCTCACTGTATGTATAAGTTTGGGGTCAGTACGGTTTTTTTTTCAGCAAGGATGCATTAACCTGATCAAAAGTAACAGGAAATACATTTATGATGTAACAAAACATATTTCTATTTCAAATAAATGCTGTTGATTTGAGCTTTTGTACTCTATTTTACCAAATAAATATTCAATGTTTTGACAAAATATGGTGCATATCTGTTTCCAACACTGATAATAATGTTTCTTGAGCACCAAATCAGCATATTAGAATGATTTTTTGAAGGATCATGTGACACTGAAGACTGGAGTAATGATGTTCAGCTTTGCATCACAGGAATAAACTACATTTAAAAACTATTAAAATAGAAAACATTACTGTTTTGCTGTATTTTGATCAAATAAATGCAACCTTGGTGAGCATGAGACTTCTTCCAAGACCATTAAAAAAATCTTAATGACCCCAAACTTTTGAAAAGCAAGGGCCAGAGTATCATTCTTGCATTTAAATCTTTCAATCAGTTTCAAAGGATAATATTATGGACAAACAGGATTGTCTTTGCTCTTTTACAATAAAGATGTTTTATGTACCGTGAGTTTAACCATCAACATCTATGAAAACGACGCTTTAAAATTATTGACTAAGAATAAAATTAGAATTAGAAATTAGAAAGGCATAGGCCCTTTTAAGCATTTTCAACTTAATATATTTTTATCAACTGTACATCAACATTTATCAACATTGAAAACCCAAATCTGGACATTTGATCTCCTTAACTAGTATTCCTGATATTGATATCTCCTCACCTGTAGTCTTCATTCACCATAAGGATGTTAGCTGCCCAGCCTGGGGAGAAGGGCGCAGGAATGCTGTTGGTGGATGGACTGAGAGTGGGGGCTACAGAAGGTGGGGCTGGGGTAAGTGCTCCTACTATGCTTTCGCTTCCATTCGCCCTGTAAAATCCATCAGCGATGGGGATCAGACCTCTTCCCAGAGTCAGGTTGGAGAGGAGCAACATGACCCGCTCTGAAAGACGCCTGCAGGAGCGTGTGGGCACGAGCGCCGGCTTATGTCCTCCAAACACATCCTCCAAAGAGGTCAAGGGTCCTGAGACAGACTGCTGCAGCCCGGCCACGGTGTCTGAAACCTGGGCATGAAAGAGGAGAAGATTATCATGAAATACTTCACTTTGAATGGCATGAACTCAATGCATTTGTACCAAGATCTGATTTATGAACATACCATCTTAAATACAGGGTAACACTTTACAATAAGTTCCCATTAGTTGACATTAGTTAATGCATTAACTAACATTAAAGGGTTAGTTCACCCAAAAATGAAAAGTCTGTCATTAATTATTCCCCCTTATACTACGGGGTCGTTGAATGCTTGAATCTGATTGGCTGATGAACGTTCTGATGAACGAGGTGTGCAATTATTTTCAGGGAAACGCACAGCGAACGTAGTTCCAGGCAGCTCTCTTGACCACATTACAGTTCCATATCACTTTGCATAGTGTAATATTGGAAATTACAGGACTAAAAACACTAAAAACACGACAGACGATTTTCCTAAAGTAAATCTTAATATTTATGGTGAATATAAAACGTTCAACAACTGGGCGGCAGCAGTATTAGACAGTCCAGATGAAAACCAACAAAAGGAAGCGGACATCAAAGGCAAGCTTTTCTGCCTCATTACTGCAATCACACGGTGTTGTCAGCGCTGCCCTGATGATTTTATCAGTTAGCCTATATAGTGTAGCAACTTAAAGGCTACACATTACATTTTTTCACTAGCGAGGTAATAACAGCGCTGGTTAGCGACGTACCTTAGAGAGGTAGCACAATTCTCTCGCTCTCTCTCGCTCTCTCTCTCTCTAATAACTGCAGTAGAATGCTAAAATGACGTTTCGAAACTAGCAAAAGAGCCGTTGGATCAGACCTCTATGGATGAGATGCGGAAGAAATAATCCTACTCACAATAGAGATTTAAGTACAAAAGCCTTATAGCAATATTCCTTACTTATGTCGTTCCAAACCCATAATGCCTGTGTAACAGTTCTCCACTGACGAGGCAAGTTGAAGGACCCATGTGCAGTTCTTTATTAACAAAACTTAAAACAAAGACTTGGCAAACCATAAAACAAAGTCATGGCATGGCATAAACTAACACTCACCAACAGCAGGTTACAACATTCAATACTTGACCAAGACACAGGGCAAACATGAGGGCTAAATACACACAGACTAATGACAAGACAAGTGACACCTGTGAACCGTGATTAAACAATGAACCAATGACAGGACAAGACACAAGATCACATGAGGGCATGGGAATCACATGACAATGCAACATGACAAAACCAGGAAGTGAAAGAACAAGACAAACTTAGAAACATAATCAACTAAAAACATGAACAAGGAACATGAACCAACACCAAAACACCCTGTGACAGCCTGTTCATCTTTGCAAACACAAATTAAGATTTTTTGATGAAATCTGAGAGCTTTCTGTCCCCCCTTGACAGCTACGCAACTGACACTTTGATGCTTCAAAAAGTTTGAGATCGTAAATCTAATCCATATGAATTGAGTGATTTAAATGTGAATAAAAGGCTAAATTCAATCTGTTCATCATATAAAGTGACCGAATCTCTTCAGAAAATTTGATATGGATTAGTTTTACGATGTCTTTATGAACTTTTTGAAGCGTCAAAGTGTCAGTTGCATAGCTGTCTATGAAACAGAAATCTCTCAGATTTTATCGAAAAGATCTTGATTTGTGTAAATGACGACAGAATTTTTGAGCAATGAGCAATACAGTTACAGTGTTTATTAATCTTTGTTAATGTCACGGTTCATGAATCTGCTGTCTCTCTCTCGTCTCGTGTTGTGTCTGTGAGCCTGGTCACTGATCATTGCTGATCAGCAGCGCCAGCTGGTTCCAATTGTTTGTGTCTTTATATGTGCAGTAACTGGTGTCTCATGTTGTCAGATCGTTGTGGTTTCCCCGTTGTGTGCTCCTGCTCTGGTTTTCCCTCGCTGTCGTCTGGTTCCTGGATTTTCCCCTGTTCTTCGTCGGGCTCATTCTTCTGGATATCTCCACTCAGCACTGGGATCACGGGCACCTTCACGAGGATTCACCACACCTGGATCGAGCACCATCACCGTCTGTCCACCGAGGTCCCTGCGTCACCCACCAACAAGCTTGTGATCAGTCTGACCCACCTGTGTTGTGTCTGTGGACTTACCGGTTTCGACTGTGACACTTGTGTTTAAATAAAGCGTCTTGCACTTGCATCCTGAGCCTGTCTTTGTTACAGAACGATCTGACCAATCGATGGATGCAGCAGGCCCAACGAGTTGGGATGATTTCGCTTCACGCAGCATAGCGAGAATGGATCAACAAGAGGAAGGTATCGCCAACACATATCGGGCGGTCCAAGCTCTTGTGGCGCAGGTGTCACCCACACTGCCCGTGCAACCCATTCCCACAGAGGTTCTCTTTGTTCGTTCTCACCCTACTGGCAGGTAAAGCGGCTCTTTGGGGAACGGCGGTGTGGGAGAGTCAAGACCCATGCTGCGCCTCGTTCCAGGCACTCTCCGAGGAGATGAAGAGGGTTTTCGATCGTGCGGTGGCGGGTAGAAAGGCGGCCAGACTACTCGCCGATCTCCGCCAGGGGGAGCGCTCGGTGTTGGAATATTCCATTCAGTTCCGCACCCTGGCTGCAGAGTGCCGTTGGAACGAGGAGGCGCAGTGGGACAGATTCCTGCATGGGTTGGCTGACCGTGTCCAGAGAGAGATTTATATGTTGGACCTTCCCCTTAGCTTGAATGGACTCGTAGAACTGGCGCTGAGAGTCGACGCTCGGTTGAACAGAATGGGCCGGTTCCAGCAGAATCATCAGTTTTGCAGCGTGGATGAATCATGCACTGGCAGGGGGGACACGGTCAGCTCCGTCGCCGATCACGAGCCCATGCAGGTGGGGAGAGCTCTGCTTTCCCGGGAGGAGAGAGAGAGAGAAGCGGAGATCCCAAGGACTTTGCCTATACTGTGGCAAGGCGGGCCACTTCATCCACTCCTGCCCGGTAAAAGATCAAGCCCGGTAGTAACTTTGAGGCTACTATTGGGTGGGATCTCCGCCGAGAAGACCTCATCATCTACACTCCTCCCGGTAAGACTAAGGTGGGTGGCTCACATGCACGACACCAAGGCATTACTGGACTCTGGAGCTGAAGGTAATTTTATGGACTTTGGACTGGCCCAGAAGCTTCAGATTCCCTTCTCTCCACTCACTCACTGCATCTCCGTCAACGCCCTAAATGGCCAACCACTACCCAACATTTCTCACATTGCTGACTCCATCACTCATCATATCCGGCAATCATACAGAGACTGTAACATTCTTCCTCATGAACTCACCACTAGCACCCGTTGTACGTGGCTCACCCAGCATAATCCCAGAGTCAATTGGGGCCACAACACTGTGTCTGAGTGGAGTAATTCGTGTCATGAGTCTTGTTTAGTGTCTGCTTGTTCGTCTGTTCCTGTCTCTGTGTTCCAGGAGGAGACAGTGGATTTGTCTAACATGCCCGTGGAGTACCAGGACCTGAGGAGAGTGTTCAGTAAGTCTTGTGCTGCTTCTCTTCCTCCGCATCGTCCCTATGACTGTGCTATAGACTTAGTACCGGGTGAGTCTCTGCCTAAGGGCAAATTATATTAACTTTCTGTACCAGAGAGGGAGGCTATGGAGAAATATATTTCTGATTCGCTAGCATCCAAGTTCATTCGCCCTTCCTCATCTCCAGCGGGGGCGGGGTTCTTTTTTGTGGGGAAGAAGGATGGCTCTCTGCGACCGTGTATTGATTACCGGGGGCTGAACAACATCACGGTAAAGAATACTTATCCTTTGCCGCTGATGTCTTCAGCTTTCGAGTGATTACAGGGAGCATCCGTCTTCACAAAATTGGATTTACGTAACTCTTATCATTTGGTTCGCATAAGGAAGGGTGATGAATGGAAGACCGCGTTATACACCCCTAGGGGGCACTTTGAATACTTGGTCATGCCGTTCGGGCTGTCCAACTCCCCAGCGGTCTTCCAGGCACTCGTCAATGACGTGCTGAGGGATATGGTCGACCAGTTCATTTATGTCTACCTGGATGACATATTGATTTTTTTCGTCTTCTCTCCAGGATCACGTTCAGCATGTCAGACGAGTGTTTCAGAGGTTGTTAGCGAATGGGCTTTTTGTCAAGGCGGAGAAATGTGTTTTTCATGCACAGTCTGTTCCTTTTCTAGGGTACATCATCTCGTCTGAGGGAATGCGTGTGGATCCTGACAAGGTTAAGGCTGTGATAGATTGGCCAAGTCCAGATTCCCGTAAGGCCCTACAGAGGTTTCTGGGATTCACCAATTTCTATTGGCGTTTCATTCGCAACTACAGCCAACTAGCCGCGCCTCTGACTGCCTTGACCTCCCCCAGAACGACGTTCAGGTGGTCCGATACTGCTGAGGCTGTATTCGCTAAACTTAAAAGCCGCTTCGTTTTGGCTCCCATCCTCGTTGCACCTGATCCATCACGTCAGTTCGTGGTGGAGGTCGACCCATCAGAGGTGGGGGTAGGAGCAGTTCTCTCCCAACGTTCTTCCACAGACGACAAGATGCATCCCTGCGCGTTTTTGTCTCATCGTTTATCACCTGCCGAACGTAACTATGACATTGGTAACAGAGAGTTATTGGCTGTCAAGTTAGCACTGGAGTGGCATCACTGGTTGGAAGGGTCAGGGGTACCTTTTATAGTATGGACCGATCACAAGAACTTAGAATATATCAGAACCGCCAAAAGACTCAACTCTAGGCAGGCTCGGTGGGCACTTTTTTTCGGACGTTTTGACTTCTCACTTTCGTACCGCCCGGGTTCCAAGAACATCAAACCCGATTCTTTATCTCAAATTTTTGACCAATCCGAACGCCCGTCTACTCCCGAGTGTATTTTACCGAGACCCTTTTTGTCTCCACTCTCAGGTGGGAGATCGAATCGAAGGTTATGTCAGCCTTAGAAGGTGTAACGCCTCCGCCCGATTGCCCACCGAATCGTTTGTTTGTGCCAGAGGGAAATTGGTCCGATGTTATTCAGTGGGGACATTGTTCCAGCATAGCTTGTCATCCAGGGGTTCACCGCACCAATTATTTGGTGAGACAACGATTCTGGTGGCCACTTATGGCTCGCGACATCCGCAATTTTGTCTTGGCTTGCTCGGTTTGTGCCACTGGTAACACTTCCAATCGTCCTCCGGATGGGTTATTGCAACCGCTGTCAGTCCCTTCGAGACCCAGGTCCCATATCGCTCTAGATTTTATTACCGCCCTCCCAGGGCAAGACGGTTGTTTTGACCGTTGTGGACTGGTTCTCAAAGGCGGCTCATTTTATTCCTTTACCCAAATTACCCTCAGCCAAGGAGACAGCGGTTACTGTCATTGATCACGTCTTTTGATTACATGGCCTCCCAATGTCTGACAGGGGTCCCCAATTTGTGTCCAAATTTTGGCAAGAGTTTTGTAGACTTCTGGGGGCGAGTGTCAGTTTATCTTCGGGGTTTCATCCCCAAAGCAATGGACAAACTGAGAGAGCCAACCAAGATTTGGAGAGAGTGTTGCGATGTTTGGTTTCCAGGAATCCTTCCTCCTGGAGTCAGCAGCTCTCAATGGTGGAGTACGTTCACAATTCGTTGCCAGTGTCACGGGCCTCTCTCCGTTTGAATGTAGTTTAGGTTACCAGCCATCAGTTTTTCCCAGTTTGGAATCCGAGGTCGCGGTCCCCTCCGCTCACGCCTTCATCCAGAGGTGCCGTCACACCTGGAGAGACTCTTCTCCAGGTAGGGGCGTGCACCAAGGCTAAGGCCGATCGCCACCGGTCGAAGCCTCCCGTATATGTCATTGGTCAAAAAGTATGGCTTTCTACTAAGAACATTCCTCTCCGATCGGTATCTAATAAACTTGCTCCTAAATTCATTGGCCCGTTTTCTGTCACCAAGATCATTAGTCCGGTGGCAGTCCGACTCAAACTTCCTCCCGTGTACAGGAGAATTCATCCCGCCTTCCAAATGTCTAAAATAAAACCCGTGTTTCATGCACACATTAATCCGCCGGTCCCGTTTCCTCCCCCACCGCGTCTCGTAGATGGGGAGCCTACTTATTCGGTTAACCGTATTCTGGATTCAAGAAGGAGGGGACGCGGATTTCAATACTTGGTGGACTGGGAAGGTTACGGTCCAGAGGAGAGAAGTTGGGTTCCTGCTAGAGACATTCTGGATCACTCCGTGATCGATGATTACAATCGACAGGTAAGGCCGTCGGGGAATGCCAGGAGGCATTCCTAGAGGAGAGGGTAATGTCACGGTTCATGAATCTGCTGTCTCTCTCTCGTCTCGTGTTGTGTCTGTGAGCCTGGTCACTGATCATTGCTGATCAGCAGCGCCAGCTGGTTCCAATTGTTTGTGTCTTTATATGTGCAGTAACTGGTGTCTCATGTTGTCAGATCGTTGTGGTTTCCCCGTTGTGTGTTCCTGCTCTGGTTTTCCCTCGCTGTCGTCTGGTTCCTGGATTTTCCCCTGTTCTTCGTCGGGCTCATTTTTCTGGATCTCTCCACTCAGCACTGGGATCACGGGCACCTTCACGAGGATTCACCACACCTGGATCGAGCACCATCACCGTCTGTCCACCGAGGTCCCTGCGTCACCCACCAACAAGCTTGTGATCAGTCTGACCCACCTGTGTTGTGTCTGTGGACTTACCGGTTTCGACTGTGACACTTGTGTTTAAATAAAGCGTCTTGCACTTGCATCCTGAGCCTGTCTTTGTTACAGTTAAAGCCGGCATGAAAGAAAAGTTGTGATAGACTATTGTTTTGTACTGTATATAGCATAGGCGTAATTTACGGGTGGGACAACATGTCCCCACCACTTTTTGCCAGGCTTGATATTGTCCCCACCATTTTTTTAAAAGTAATTGAAAAATAGATTGCGGAAGGTGTGTATTAAAGCAAAAACACGATAATTCATAATTCACGTAATTCATTCATTTAACAAAATTTTCCACTGGTCAGAAGCTTTTTTCCATTACAGATTTGCGCAAAACTTTTGCCATATTTCCTAATAGTCGATAAAAAAAAATTGCGAAATGACAGCGTTTCCATGAACTGATGTTATGCGACTAAAACAATTTTTTTTCCTCACGTGATAAGTCATTCCAAAAATTATGCCTCGTATGTTGTTAGTTTATGTATATCCCAGCCACTGCATGCCATTATTTTTAATGGAAGGAGAAGCGTGTGTAATTCAAGCACTGATGGCAAGGAAAGCCCCTTATAGCTACTAGAGCGGCACATATGAGGTGTTTCTGGGTGTTTCTCTCTCTTATCTGCTTCAAGGTCTTGATAAATTGTGGCATTTTATATTATATGTTTTTTTTATGAGTTTAATAAAGAACTCATCTTCTGTCCAAACATACCATGCCATCTGTAAAGAATTATCGACTTTTACATACGCCAGGTTATTGTGACACATTGCTGCCAGCCTGCCACATACAGAGACGAGCGAAATGTTTGAATTTGCATGGTGGTAAGTTTTACCACTTCGTTACGGGTAACAGGTGCCATGGACCGCTCATGTTAGCATCAATGGCATAACTTTAACCTAGAAATTACGGACCCCGGTGCACAAATATCATAACTCTATAATAGGCCTACTGTAATATATTGTATGCTATACTGTGATACATATATTCTAGAAATGTATTAAAAACAAAGACGCTTTCAGCCTTACTCAAAGGCCGGGGAAACAGGCCAGTGGGTTCGTTACGCACATCAATCCATTCCCGGCGTTCTTATTTTGCTTCTTATGTATTAAATATACAGGCAATTAGTTTATGAAACCTTGATCAAAATTAAAATACAATTTATAGGAAACGAAATTCACTTTAAAGAAATGATTTTTGAAAAACAACACTCAGTAGAAATCATGTCTGACCCCACTCCATGTCTTCAGACATATTGCGCGTCTTATAGCCTATAGGCCTACTCATGCCAACGAAAGCGCCCGCAAATTCTTTAATATTTTTCATTGTTGCAGTTTTTTTTACCACTTCGTTATTTTGGCTCGGAATTTTGTTTGTTGGAAATATGAACTGAATTTAGATTTGAAATTAAAAACGTTGCATTTAATAAACATTTAATAAACAAACAAGTTTGGAGTGGAGTAGGCTACATGCAAAACATATAGCCTATTTAGAATCAAACATAATATTTAATAATATTTAAACATATTAGGCTATCTGTTTAAATGTTAGCCTATTATATTATTGTTTTAATTTTTATATGTTGATGATGAAAAGTGTATTTTAATTTTGATCAAGGTTTCATAAACTAATTGCCTGTAGGCTATATTTAATACATCAGAAGCAAAATAAGAACGCCGGGAATGGATTGAACCCACTGGCCTGTTTCCACGGCCGTTGAGTAAGGCTGAAAGCAGCTCTCTTTTCAATACATTTCTAGAATGTCTTAATTACAGTAGGCCTTATAGATAGCCTAGTTATTATATTTGTGGCTGCACCGAGGTCCGTCATTACTAGGTTAAAGTTACGCCTCTCAGGCTAATCATGAGTGGTCCATGGCACCTGCTACCCATGGCTGTTAAGAACTGTAGGCTACATCAATAAATTAGGCTACAACAATTTCGTGCAATGGGCACTGCCACTGATACAGGCAGCGGATGAGATATTTTATGCTGAGCTTGCTTCTGCTTTTCAAACAAGTGTGACAAAAGCATGGGCTAAATTAATTCTCTAATATGGATACAGACATACACACATCACTATACAACACATGCCCTTATTAGGAGAAAATATGTTATTATTTGATAAAACATTTTTTAATCATTTAAAATATACAGTTTCGTGAGTTTGACAACAAACACATGGCTAAATACAGCTTCTGAACACCCAGAGACTACAGAGTGGGCTCTGTCCAGGGAAAGACACGGGGCTAGCCGAGTAGGGTAGCTGGTACCGTGGAAAATACACATATGGGGTAGCCGTTAGGGGACCGTAACATATGGAACCCAGCCTACACACACGTTCCACAAGCATACGGGTGCAGGCCTAGCGTTAGACGGTCCGCAACGTCTGACACCGCAGGGGTGACGGAGGAACTCACAGGGTTAGCCGTTTCCGGGGGAACTCAACTGGAGCAAATAGACGCACGTATCTGGCCCAGAGGGCGGGAGTGGCGTTGCAAGCCGACACTAGAATGGGTACTTAGCACTAGGGATGGGTCGCGATTTTCGAATATTCGATTAGTTGGTTTAATTATAGAATATCGAATAGTTTGTGCGATTATCGTCCTCAAAAAAATCCCCATGTTTTCAGGTGTGTTGGTGACGCGTTCATGTAACCAGAGGGAGGCGCTGCCAATAAAGCACCTAAAGCTGTCAGTCAGCTCTCAGGGTGTTTTATACTGGGCACGTTTGCTGCGGTCCGAGCGTGATTCTTCCCTGCGCCTCCGCAGCGTTGGTCTGGTTTCACACTCAACTTGAACCCTAGTGCGTTTGCGTTCATCTATCGTCATCACAAACGTGCACGGGCATGATAGGAAACAGAACGCGGGTCAAATATATTGGGCTTTTTTAAATTAATTTGGTGCTATTATGTGCAGCTGAGTAAACGACACTTGGGTTTACCGTTTGTGTGTCGCTGGAAGGCGGCTTTGCTGCTTGCAAACAGACTCTTTTGAGGAGACGTGAATTGCCATTATTTTGCTGCCCTGATTGCACTCTATGCGCGAATACACTGCAGGCTCGCTCTCGCGATCGTATCTCAGGTAAATCATCAACACTATCATCACTTACATGTGTGTTATTGAACTAATAACATTACAATCGGCTAAAACGCATGCGCTGGTTACTTTTCTTCCTGAACAAGTGCACACCCGAGTGTTGTTTCACATTCACGTGAATCGCGGCACAGCTCCGTGTGCAACCGAACTCCGGTTGTGTGTTCTCGGGTTCGATACCTCAGTGCACACCAAGCTCTGTATGAAAGCTTTCACATTAGTAATTTTTCATGCGAACCGTGCTCCATTTCGAACTAAACTGACAGAGTAAAAACACCCTGAGACAACATAAGAAGAACACATCGCCTCACGCGCACACTGTAGACTTGTGGCATTTAACGGTTGCGATAACTTGGGGCGATGTCAAATAACAGTCATATTTTTCAGCATATTACAATAATTATATGGCTTGAGTTTATATAGCCCATTCCATAATTAATTAAACTGTTTGTTATCATACAGATTGAGAGTGTGAATGGTCTCTCTCCCTCTCTCTCTCTGTTTATATGTGTGTAGCCTTTACATGCGTACATATGGGGGAGGAGTTGCGATTTTCGAATAAAAATCGAATAATTCCCAGCGATCTTCGAATATTATTTTTGCTTGAAATGCCCATCACTACTTAGCGCTACTGGCCCCTGGGGGCGAGGATGCGGGAAGGTACTGGCTCTACACGGAGGCTATAAAATCTAGCGAACGTGTTAGGTGTCGCACAGCCCGCAGCATATGTCTGTCAGCGAGGCACCTTGAGCCAGCGCCCAGGATGAAGCTACGCTCCTTGTGGAGTGTGCTTGCACCCCGAACGGGCAAGGCACGTCTTGGGACTGGTAAGCCAAGATGATGACATCCACTATCCAGTGGGCCAACCTCTGCTTGAAGACAGCCTTTCCCTTCTGCTGGCCACCATAACAGACGAAGAGCTGCTGTGAGGATCTGAAGCTCTGAGTCCGGTCAATGTAAGCGCGGAGAGTTGGGCCAGTCCGGTTGGACCAGTAGGGCGCAACTAACAAGACCTGCTCCTCGTCCTCCCTGACCTTGCACAGAGTCTGTGCACGAAGGCTCACTGGTGGAAACGCATATTTGCGTAGGTCCCGGGGCCAGTTGTGCGCCAGTGCATCTACCACTGGCAATGGGTCGACTCCGGAGAAGCGAACAGATCTACCTGTGCGGCTCCGAAGTGGTCCCATATCAGCTGGACGCTCCGGGGGTGTCGACTGACGAGAGAGCTCGTTGGCTGTCTGGTTCAGTGCACCTGGGATGTGAATGGCACGAAGTGACCTCACAAACTTCTGACTCCACAGGAGGAGATGGCGGGCGAGCCGGAGCATGCAACGGGAGCATAGACCACCCTGTCGGTTGATGTACGCAACGGCCGCAGTGCTGTCCGAACGGACCAGTACGTGCTTGTACCGAAGCAGTTTCTTGAACCGGGCCAGGGAAAGACGTACCGCCAGTAACTCTAGGCAACTGATATGCCAATGCAGTTTGGGCACCCGTCCACAGACCCGAAACTGTGTGCCCGTTGTACGTGGCCCCCCAGCCCGTGGATGAGGCATCCGTGAAGACCACAGCATGCCTGGACACCTGTTCTAAGGACACTCCGGCCCGGAGAAACGAGGGGTCTGACCACGGATTGAAGTTTTGGCGACAGTAAGGAGTAACTGAGACCCGATACTGGCCGCTCTGCCACGGCCACCTCGGGACTCGGTCGTGTAGCCAGCGATGAAGCGGTCTCATATGAAGCAATCCGAGCGGCGTTACCGCGGCTGCAGATGTCATATGTCCCAGGAGCCTCTGAAAGAATTTCAGTGGGACCGCTGTCCTGCCTTTGAACATATTCAAGCAGTTCAACACTGACCGCTCTGGAGTGAGGCGCGCAGTCCGGCTGACCGAATCCAGCTCCATACCAAGATAAGAGATCCTGTGCGCGGGGCAGAGTTTGCTCTTCTCTCGGTTGACCCGAAGTCCCAACAGGCTGAGGTGACTGAGCACCATGTCCCTGTGTTGGCACAACTGATCCCGAGTCTGAGCCAGTATGAGCCAGTCGTCGAGATAGTTGAGTATTCGAACACCGCGTTCTCTGACGGAACAATGGCTGCCTCGACGACTTTCGTGAAGACGTAAGGCGACAGGGACAGCCCGAAGGGCAAGATTTTGTACTGATATGCCCTCCCCTCAAACGCAAAGCGCAGGAATGGTCTGTGTCGAGGAAGGATAGAGACATGAAAGTACGCGTCCTACAGGTCGAACGCTGCGAAACAATCTTGGGGACGGATGCACTGGAAAATGCGTTTCTGCGTTAACATTTTGAACGGAAGCTTGTGCAGGGCCCGATTCAAAATGCGCAGGTCCAAGATTGGTCTTAACCCACCCTCTTTCTTGGGTACAATGAAGTAGGGGCTGTAGAACCCCGACCTCATATCGGCAGGAGGAACCGGCTCGATCGCGCCCTTCGCCAGCAGGACATCGATCTCGGGCCGCAAGACATGGGCATCGCTGCTCCGCACGGAGGTGAAGAGGATGCCCTTGTACTTGGGAGGCCGGCGTGCGAATTGAATCGCATAGCCGAGTCTGATGGTACGGATGAGCCAGCGTGATGGTCTGGGGAGGCCTAGCCAGGCCCCCAGAGATCGAACAAGCGGAACCAACGGCACCACAGTCGTACCCGGGGTGAGGCAGCGAGGTGGAGCACTCAGACCCGACTCAGGAGGCCCGGGGGCGGCCCGGAGTGTTGTCTGAGTACTCCAGGTGGGGCAGAGTGTGGGTGAGAAGGCCCGGGGGCGTCCTCGGTGCCCACACTGCTGCCCCCTGGCGAGGGGTGAGAGGGGAGGAAAGGAGTGGCAAGGCCCGGGGGCATCGCACACTGCCAACCTGTCCCTCTCGGAGCTCAGGGAGGGAGGAAACTGTTCTTTAATTGAGAATGTGGGTACCGGTGGACCCCGGAGGGCCAGCGGCAGGATGTATTCGGTACCAGCATAGACATTCTCCCCCCGGTCCTCCTCCGGGGGGAGGAGGGGTGCGGACACCACCTCCCCTGGAGCAGCTCCTCTTCTCCCTGGGCTCCCCGTGTCAGGGCCGTTTGCCCTTGCGCTTGCCTGCAGACTTTGCAGACCCCGACACGGGTTGGGCGCCCCCCTTACGACCGGCGCCCTGCTTCCCCGATTGTGGAGGCTGCTGCTTGGGTTTAGCAGGGGCGGAGGCGGCCACAGGAGGACGCCCTTGGCGACGAGCAGGCGGAGGTACTACGGCCGGCGACTGAGTGGAGGCAGCAGCGGGTCGCCGGGGCAGGATGTTCTTGATGGCCTCCGTCTGCTTCTGTCCCACGAGAACTGCTGGGCGAAGCTCTCGATGGCGTCGCCGAAGAGGCCGGCCTGGTAGACAGGGGCGTTAAGGAACCGTACCTTGTCGGCCTCATGTATATCTGCCAGGTTCAGCCACAGGTGGCGTTCCTGGACCACAAGTGTGGACATCGCCCGACCCAGGGTGCGTGCGGTGACTTTTCCTGCATAACCCCTGGGTCGGAACTACCCTTGTGCAATTCCTTGAGCGCCTTGGCCTGGTAGACCTGCATGAGCGCCATGGCATGCAAAGATGACGCAGCTTCCCCGCAGGCTGTGTAGGCTCTGCCCGTTAGACCGGACGAGAACCTACATGCCCAGGAGGGGAGACGTGGGTGACCCCACCAGTCGGTAGCGGTCTTTGGGCACAGTTCAGCGTGCTGAAGGCCCAAACACGTGAGACTTTGATTGTGCCCATCAACTGGAGATAGATACCGACGGCATCCAGAAACACATGGTTTGAATGACATCTTTAAAAAGATGCAGGGTCAAACCGTGTTGCTCTTTTAGTAGAGGAAAAAACGCTCCGAAAGTGCCGAGGCACACAGGGGAAATGGCCGCGGCTCACAGCAGTTCAAAGGTGCAAGCCTGCTGTGAGCACTCAAAGGAAAACGAGCTGTGAGAACAGCTGTTTGTTTTCTTCCTCGCTCGCGACCACCGCTGTAAGGCACTGTAACAATGACACTGAAAGCAGGTAGGCAGTTTTCCTCTCTCTCTTGACTCGTAGTAAACACACTCTTCGTAGGAACATAGAATGCTCGGCTCCGAAGTTGAAAGCGATATGCGGTACTTCCACTTCCGTATTTATACCCGCAACGTGGGCGGTGCGTGGAATGCGCGAACCGCATGCCAATGTTCATTGGCTCGTTTCTATACACTCAAAGTAGATTGGTCTCTGAAAACAGATCCCAATTCGTCGGTCAGTTCCAACATACGTCGAACGTGACTGCCTGAAAGGGAACCCAGAATTTTCTCTGTTATAAACTAGGGTGCGCTATTGTGCATCTTCTGAATGAGTACAGAATCTCCTGATCAAAACACAGGCGAAGAAGACGCAAAAAAAAAAAAGTGATCGTATGTAAGCAGATGCATATGTAAAATAAAGTGATCATTCATTACTGAATGAAATATTGACCCAGGACAAGCTATAGGACTGTGCAAGCATTAGAGGTGTTGATGGACTCGATCTACTTCATCTGTGTTTGATCATCGCTCTGAATCTGATCTGGATGTAGTCTTTGACAAAAACGTGATTTTCTCGACTTTTTGTTCAAAATATTGCTTTTTTAATAAAAAAGGAGTGCATGAAGTTAGAATAATTTTTTATTTTATTTTTTTAAAGCAGTGGGTCTTCTCAGATATTCATACAACAAAATATTCTATGGGCATTACATTTTTGTGAAAATGATCAAAAACCCTGGCGGTGGCAACTTTTAAAAAAATGCAGTTCATATTAGTTAACTGTTTATTTAATGTAAGCTCAGGTCCATATTATCGAAACATTTGATTTTAATGATGTTGAAATTAACATAAACTAAGATTACTAAATGGTTTGAATGGATGGTCTTTGTTAGTTTATAATGGAAACTTATTATAAAGTGTTATCAAGAAAAGAGTAGTGGAAAAGATGTGTGGGAGATAAAGTGGGAATGAATGGAGAGGGTCTTATAAAAGTACAGTAGAAGTAAAGTAGGCCATTAATCAGATTGACACACTTTCATCGATTGACCATATGAGCAACCAGACAAATCAATACCCAGAGAGGATTTTATCTCACACAAATGCATTCAAACACTCTCTCCCTCTCTCTCTCACACACACACACACACACACACACACACACACACACACACACACACACACACACACACACACACACACACACACACACACACACACACACACACACACACACACACACACACACACACACACACACACACATTCAAAACAAAATTCATCTGAATTCCCCTGTTCGCTTATTGCAATCTCAGTGTAATAAAATCATGCAGTGTGTTTGCTGAACATCCTGGATTTCCTTTGGTCCCCTGGTGCTTCAAAAGGAGATTGATGGAATAAGCTTTTGTGTATGTACACATGTGCGTGCGTGTGTGTGTGCATTTCTGTTCTCACCAGAAGATCGATGGAAGCCAGCGTGTAATTGGCAGTGAGTAAGGATGAGGTCAACTGATACATCCCATCGTTCGCCTCACTGTTGCCGTAGAAACCAACGCCTATGGCAACACTACAAAAAGCAGAAATATGAATAAGGAAACAAGGAGAGGAGACAAAGAAAGAGAAAGTGAGAGGGAGGAAAGACAGCATAAATAGAGAATTGAAAGAGAGAGAGAGAAAACCAAATGAGACATTCTAAATCTAGTTACATGTATACCCTTAAAAAGTTTGGGGTTGGTAAGATTATTATATGTTTTTGAAAGTCTATTATACTCACTAAGGCTGCATTTATTTGAGCAATAATACAGTACATTTTGTAAAATTATTATTAAAATTTAAATATCTATGAGAATATATTTTAAAATATAATTTATTCCTGTGATGGCAAAGCTGAATTTTCAGCATTTCTCCAGACTTCAGTGTGATAATATGATGATTTGGTGCTCAAGAAACATTTTTATTATGATTATTATTTTATTATATTGTTGAAAACAAGTGTGCTAGTATACATTAAGCAAATCTTTTAAGTATTATACGATTTGCTTAATATATATTAATATTAAGCAAATATTTTCTAAATTAATGCATCCTTGGTGAATTCTTTAAAAAAATCTTAATGACTTATAAACATTTAAATGATAGAGTACATATTAAATGGTTTTCATGCAAAAAGTCTAAAAAAGAGCACTGTAATCCAAACCATCAATCCACTCATTTACATATCTATTTCACATTCAGATATTCAGATTAATTCTTGGGCCAGATGCTTGTCCAATCCTTTCCAACCTGCCAAAAATAGCACAGCCCAATCTCTCGCTGTTAGACCCAGATTAAGCCAAAGAAAGCAGAATATTTATGTGTTTGACACAGTAATTAATATTGCAATGCGAGCAGTAAGTGTTTATATGTCTATATGCAGTCCTCACTGTAAATCAGCATGTAGCTTTTGAATCCCTCAGAAAAAGAGGTCAACATGGATGGGAAGGGGGTGATGTCATAGGGGCGGGCCTGCAGGCGGAACACGTGCCACATCAGAACGTTTGCATCATGAAATCACGCAGAGAGCAAACCAAACCAACTCTTACACAGATACAATGATAATTCACACAAACAATTTATGTGTGACAAAAAGAGCATTAATACATCATGCTGATGGTTCAGATCAATGAGGCATGAAAAAAACATTGGGTTTCATATTCATATTCATAAGCGTGTTAAATGGGATGGTTCTACACACTGAGAGCATATCGAAGGAACCCATCCCTTGCAAATGTGCAAATGAAATAGCTTTATTTAGATGAAATCATAATATCTTTATCTAATGCAACTCTGGAAATGAGGTGGGGGGTATAAAAGCTGGGTATGCTATTAACATTTAATACTATTTCGCTTATACAGATATGGGCAGTTGCTAATAATAGAAGCCCTGAACAATTTACTGATTCTGCACTCTGATGTGTGAAAAGCACAACATGGAGCAAGTTTAATACAGTAGGGAACATTTCTCTTTTTCACTCATTAGTACTTTCCCACAGGGACTGAATGGATGATGTCAGGTGCTAAATGTCATCGGATTTTGATCTTGATGCAAATGACTTGATTGCTGAACTAATCATAAACAAGACACAGATGATATCATCAAAGTCTTGCTGTTGTGCATCAAAAATATCACAACACAACACATGGAGCCTTTTTTATGCCAGCGTGTAATTGAAGAGTTCAGATGCAAAAGCCTCTAAAAGCCACTTTGGTCAAAAATGAGATAATGATACTGAGTGAATGCTCTCCGCATATAGTATACGTTCATAAAATACTTTCACTTCAAACCCACTAAATCCCAGCCTCAGCCCATTCAGAAGTACCGGTACTTAGGTAGAAACCTATACATAGAAGCCTGACAAAAATTCTTATTTCAAAGAAAAACATCAGATGGACTTCATGTCCTCAAGTCTTAAGACTTTATAGACTTAATAATTCTATTGTAGATGTGGCCACACTAAATGTTGGGCATGGAAAATGAAATATGTCACATTTTGTTTTTAAATATATTTCATACATTTTGAAATATATTATTTGAATTTCTATTTTTTGAAATATATATATCACACAAGTAAGAGTGCGATATAGATCCATATCGCATGACTACGAGTGATATTGCTTGTATACAACAGTTTGACAGCATAAGTGTGTAAATAAATAAGGAACAATGGTGTGTCTTTAAAACCCCTCTCTTGTGAGGAACTACTTCATTCCGCCACAAATTCAAATCTCATGTTGACAGTTTAACAGTCACTGTTACTAATTCTAAAATGTCCCTTTAGAACTAGCAATAAAGGAATGTTGAGTTGCTTCAATGAACTCTTAAACCTACATTCCGTGACATTATTTGTAAAATTATAGTGGGATTGCTCATCTGGCTGCCAGTCTAGATCCGGCAAAATTGTGAAACAAAATTGTGAAAAGTGATACAAATTGTGAAATGTTTTTTGTGCAATATTAGCTAGTTCGTATGAATTCGTACAACCTCACTCGTATGAATTTGTACGATTTGTCTATACTGCAGTGATCGGTAGGTTTTAGGGGGCGGGTTAGAGGTAGATCATTCATGCGAATTGCTGTGAGATCGGGTTGGAATATCGCATGGCAATATAATATATAATACATACAGTATATACATTATTAAAAAAACCCAAGCTTATTTTCATGGTTTTCACAAAACCATACATACATGTCAAAAACCATCAACTAAATAAGATATTCCTAAAAATTAAGATATTAATAAAATTCTAATACCAAATTTTGATTAAGATTAACTTGATTCAACCTCTTTTCATCAGAATCACCTCTTATCAACATTTTATTTTATTGATCCCAGAGAAATTTAGATGTACCATCGGTCAGATTTTCAGAGTTCACTCAACATTTCTCTGGTATTCTGGTGAGCAAGAAAAAATTTAACTTTGTATGTGCTTGTGTTTTCATTCTCCATATTTGCATGTATGTGAAGTCTATAGTGTAAATGCACTTTTAAAATTTGCATTGCATCATGATTATGGTGAATATCAAATTTAGAATTTGGACTTTTGAATTAAAAAAGTATCCTTAACAGTTAGTAATCACTGACATAATAAAATTACTGTCATTAACAGGTATTACCAACACAATGTGACGGCTGCAACCGATACCCATGTGACACAGCAGATGCCCCGCCCTTTTTTCCCACTGTATCCATGGCCACCGCTGGCATCATCGTCTTCCTCCTCTTCCTCTGCATCCCTGTCCCCCTCACCACGATGGCAGCAGCAGTAGTGGATGAGGAAGGAGAGAACAACAAGCAACGAGAGGACGAGAGCAATGGCGGAGAAGCTGGAAAGGACCAGGAGAGTCTGTGGAAAGAGAGAATGGAATATGAGTAGGAAGAAAAGACTTTTTACATTTTAATTTTACTAAGTATTAGCTGGTCTAGCGCACAACATCAGTTTTTAGATGATGACATTGGTCTAAGAAGCAATGAGCAGTGGATTTGGAATCAAAGTCTTGAATCTGATCATCATTAAACTTGTCCAAAAAATTAATTACTTAAAGATTTTATATAAAGTTAAACTGTTTTACGTTCGACGAGAATATACTATTTCTGTCTTTCTACTTCAAAATGTAATGTTTAACTCAATGTGTTATTTGTCTTTTGAAATTATTTGTGAAATTTACTAATTTCTGAGTACCTTTTTTTTTCAGTGTAAAAAAGAGCACAGAAAATACTGCATAACTGCATACCATTCAAGTACATGCATGTACTGTATGGAAACCAGTGTGACATAAAATGGAGGATGTCTCTTTAATCTTATTGGCTAATACAGCATGTATGCTCCACTCACAGAGAGAGAAAGGGGAGGTGTAATTAAAGGCTGCTGTCAGATTCATACACACATCGTGCATTCATGTTTCATATACAATACATCTACAATCTGGTCCCAATCCATCTTCCTCAATTTCTCTTACTATCACTGTCTCCCAATGCTCTCTTTCTCCTTTCCCCGTGGTTTCTCCCCATGCCTTCTCTTCCGCTCACTGTTCTCCCCCTTTCTTTCTTTTTATCCACTCTACTGGATCTCTATTAATAATCTGTGACCTACTTAAATACATTCACTGCTTTTCCCTCTGATTCTCTCTCTTGTTTTTTTTTTATCTCTCACTCTCTCTCTCATCTTCCTTGATTTTTCCTCTCTTCTTAATTCCAACTTTTACCCACAAGTATTTCACTCTTTCATTTCTCCTCTCAACCATCTCTCTTGATCTCTCAAAGTTATTTTATAGCACATCTTTCTCTTATTATCTGTGTCTTATCCTGTAAATCCATTCAGCCATCCAGCATAATCTGGCTTTGTCTCTTCCACCTTTATCCATTTGTGGTGAAGCTATTTATTTTCCTAAGAGCTGTTTCTGCGTCGATAATGCCACCACTACCGTAAAGAGATAGTTCCTCAACCATGAACTCTGAGGCTGTTTATCATTGATATATACTTCTGTTAAAAACATCAGTTCATATTATTTTATCTAAGTGTTTCACAGTGCAATTCCTGGTGAAGAAATACATTACCCATGATGCTGCATGGATCTAGAATATCTAGAAATAATATTGTTTCTACTTTTTTGCACTTTTTGTGGGCAATCAACCTACAATTTCACTGTAACGTACTTATAACTGCTACAAGTCTGCATACTAGATTGGGAGAGGAGAAAGTAATTTAAACAGAAAAGATTACACACTGGATCAAAAGCATCAAACAGCATGCATAATTTCTGTTTCAATTTAATCTCTTAATGCAGAAATTAAATATATTTATATATGCGATCAAGATATGTCTCAGATTTGTCTAAAATGTATAGTTAGGGTTCATATGTCACGTTAGAACTAGCGACGACAGTTTAGACTGTTTCTTAGAAGTTACTGAAGCAGCAAGGAGGCGGCTTTTATACAAGATTTCAAAAACAAGATATTAATATTTAGTAACTTGTAGACAGTTACTTTCACTGTTTTTGCTCTGTTAAGAAAGAAAAGCTCACAGCACAACACACAGTAGTTGTGTTTCATTCCTGAAAGCTGAATAATTCAGTTGAGTGAATGATTCAATGACTCATTCTTTAATATATCTTTTGAATAAATGAATCAGTGACACAATCCTAAAGTTACTTGTCACCACCTACTAGGGCTGGGATTCACCTAACTATTGCACATTTTTTACGATTTTAAAATCTTTTTTTTTTTTCAATATTAAGCAAATATTAATTCAAATTAAATTGCTTTATTTTAGTCCTTGATTATAGACGAGGTGGACAGAAGTAATCCACTTTTGTTCCAACAGAGGGGAGTTTTCCATACATTGATTTATTTGTGGTGCCTTGACACAATATCAATATTGACTGCCACAAATAGATTTAAGCTATTCCGAAAATGGTTCTGGTGGGATGTGTGGGAGAAGAGATGTATCCTTTAATAGCGATGTCTCACTCATTGATATAGTAATGAATGATTATCAGATATCAATGCTGAGAGAGATAGAGAGAGATGGAGACAGTAAAGCTGCACGATTAATCTTTAAAAGATTGTGATCCTAAATCAAACACCCACTTGATCTTATTCCTAAATTACAACAATTCGTCTGTCTATTAAACCTTTCACAAAATCATATTGCAACATTAAAATCTGCTTTGGCTCTTCCGCTGATCCAGAGAGCGCAGTTGTCATCATTTCAACCTCATAGTATCATTATTTCTGCGATACAATAGTTAAAATTATCATAGAAGTACTGGGATAAAGGTTTATAGTTCAAATATAAACACGGCGCTACAAATAACGTATAGTTGACATAGTTTTGCCACTAAGTGGCGACAAATGACTTTTAAAAAATGTGTTTGTCATTGAATCATTTATTCAAGAGAAAGTAGTATTTGTAATGTATGATGAAATAAAACCCAGAAAGATGTGCTGAATTTTTTTTAATTTAAAAAAATAAATAAAAATAGACTCTAGAATCTTATGACTCAACTTTTCTCCATGGTCTAGTGTTAAAAAAATAAATTCTGAAAAATCGCAAAACATTGCAATATCGAATCGCAATAGAAACGGTATCGGCACCCAAGTATCGAATCGGGAGATAGGTGTATCGTCCCAGCCCTACCACCTACTGGTGTAAAGACAATGGTAACCTATGTATGTTATGGAGAAATCACCTGAAATCACGGACTTGGATTTAAATTCGAGAACCGGAACTAATAGTACATAAAAAATACAAAATTACAAATATTTATGAATATTTTATATATTTCATATTTTCTAAAACAAAATGGAATGTACACACCTTCATTTAAGCCACAGTCACTGTTTCATGATTCCTTTCCTAAAGTGTTAAATATATATAGTCATCATGCTTTTAGTCTCTGATAATGCAAGTATATGGTTCTTTAGCCACAGTACATTAGATAATGTGAGATATAGCTTTGAGTCAATACATCTTTAAACTGCAGACAGAAAATTGCTTTTAATGGTTTTGACTATAACACTCCAGTTTAATCTCTCTGAGAGCATGTTCGAGTGTAAGAGTGCTGGAGAGAGAGTATGTCATGCGAGTCAACGTGTAAATATTCCTGACAGCAAGAAAAAAGAAGTTTCTGGCTGTTCACACATGCATATACGTGATATAATTTTGACAAAATGAGAGGGTGCAAACAAAGGAGAAAAAATAGAAAGCGAGACACATAAATGTGTGTCGCTCCAAGTGATGAGCGTGCCCACCACCAGCTGTCAGATGTGAAAATTGTTTCTGAGAGTGAGAAATAAGGAGAGGGCAGGGAGAAGTGAGCGTGAGTGAGAGCAAGAGGGTTACCTGCTGGTACTCCCAGCTGTCTGGAGTGAACGTGCTGTCTCGGGTCTGCAGGGTTAAGTCCAGACGAGGGATGGCATGGCATAACCGTACCCATAGTGATGGGGTGTAGTTGGGGACAGTTGCTATGGCCGCCATGACCGCAGTAAATCACCTCTGTCTTTCTCAAATGTCTGTAATGGTTGAGAAACATATGATTATTAAAGGTGAAACCTTTATTATTTTTGAGAAACCGAGTACCACAACACACTTGTAGCCAATCAGCAGTAGGGGGCGTGGATAATGGCCGTGGAGAGAGAGTGAGTGAGAGAGAGATTTGAAGAAAGACTGTAGAAAGTGAGATATCTGAGAGACATTACAAAAGAAAAAAGGTCAAAGGAAAATCATTGGAAAAAGAAGGGTGTGTGATCTGGCAAGAGCTTTAGGACCCACGTTAACATTAGAAAAGCTTTTCAGCATTGGAGAAACCAAAGCGGGAAGACCACTTAGTAATATTGGCTTTGCTATGTTTCACAGAACCTGCTATTATTGTAATGTAAGCTACAGTAGAGGACCATTTTGAGTGTCATTGTTTGTCTGGAGCCGGTGTGCGGCTAGGGACTAAACAACAAAATTTTGCTTGTGTAGTTAGTTCATCATCTTCACTTAAAGCCACAATATGTAATTTTTCGCCACTAGAGGTCGCTTATTCAAAACAAAGGCATAGCTTGATGACCACTTGGGTACGTTTCAATCAGCTCCCTAGTTCAGTAGTCACGGCACTGATCAGGGAGTCGGCCATTTTAAGAGATGTCTCAGTCGCAGAATCCTTCCAGTGCACTGAAACGTTCGCTCCCTAAAATGTCCCACAATGCACCGCAAAACACAGGGTGCATCAATGCTCACTATGCTCCCTTAACGGAAGTTCTGAAGTTCTCGCGGAACTTAAATCACGTGAGCCAACTCACTACACATAACGACCAATAATGACATGCGATATGTGTTTTTAAAAATAGAAACCATTATTTTATTATATTTCAGCATAAACATTCATCGTTGGACAGGTAATGAACACAATCTAGCAAACATTTATAATTGATTTAAGGCTGAAATTTTGCACATGTAACAAGCAAAGTATTTATCATAATGTAATTTAAATAACATTACAAGTAATGTCAGAAAGACCATAAATACCAGTAGTGATGTTGTTCAATGAGGACGTTGTCACATCGCCGGAAATAGAGTCGTCAGTGTCCCAATGTGTAGTGAGCCAGCGTCCTTTACTGTCCTCACCAGTGCCCGAATTTTGTGTATACGATATACTGATTCACGAGCTTGAGAGCTAGGGAACTGAATGAGATGCACCCCTTGATTCCGCAGAGTTTTTATTATGCCGCAGACGAACGCTTCCGCTTTTCCCCCTTTTTTTCATGTGTATGTAGGGGAACACATCGCTGTTTTATCATATCAGATACAATTGAGGGTGTTGAAAGTTATGTTAATGCTACTCTGTGCATTCGCTTGGCAGCTACTGCAGACACTTGTTGCACACTGCAGTAAGCTTGATCGATATTAGGCATGGTAAAACATATTACTTGCAGTAAATAAAAAAAAACAAGATTTAAACAGTAAGACTAACTGTGTTGAGTTATATAACAGTGATACGTTTTCTGTCAATGAATGTATCCAAACAGTTGCCCACCTGTCTAATAAAACACATCATATATTAAAGCGTCTTTGTTGTTTCCATGGTTTCTACAACATAAAATCGGAAATCAAGGGTAACACAGGTATAATATCATTGATAGGCGACACACGGACACGTTCTGAATCATGGTTAAAATGGCTTATTTCTCAGGATTTAAACATTCTTTGAAACACTTGGAATGATGTAAGTACAAGTCAACAAAATGTATAACATTGTTCTATTGGTTTTTGGATATTTTAATCCAATATAAATCTTACATATTGTGCCTTTCATTTTTAGCGTCGCATTATTTTGCATTGCTTGTTCATGCATTTTGGGGACGGAGCAATGAAGGGAGGGTGTGTGTTTGTTTGGGATGATTTCAAATATCAACAGTGTTTCTCAAAAATAGCTTACTGCACCTTTAAGAGAAAACACCAAGATTGGACTGTGAGCCAGCATCACTTAAAGGGTTAGTTCACCCAAAAATGAAAATTCTGTCATTAATTACTTACCCTCATGTTGTTCGACACACGTAAGACCTCCGTTCATCTTCGGAACACAAATGAAGATATTTTATTTGAAATCCGATGGCTCAGAAAGGCCTCCATTGGCACAATGCACTTGACACTCTCAAGACCCATAAAAGGTACTAAAGATGTCGTTACAAAGTCCATCTCACTACAGTGGTTCTACAATCATTTTATGAAGCGACGAGAATAGTTTTTGTGCTTATAGCTTCGAAGCGGTTTGAATCGCCAAAGTCACGTGATTTCAGCAGTTTGGCGGTTTGACATGCGATCCGAATCATGAATCACTGATTCATAACGCTTCGAAGCTTCATGATGCATTGTTTTGAAATCGGTCATCACTATAATTTTTTTTTTTTTTTTGCGCACAAAAACTATTCTCGTCGATTCATAAAGTTATTGTAGAACCACTGTGGTGAGATGGACTTTGTAACGACGTCTTTAGTACCTTTTATGGGTCTTGAGAGTGTCAAGAGCATTGTGCCAATGGAAGCCTTTCTGAGCCATCGGATTTCAACTAAAATATCTTAATTAAATATGTCCGACAAGCTGCGCTCTCACACCACCACACTCATCATGTTCTCACGAGTCACGCAGTAAAATACACATCGCACTGATCGCAGAGCAAAGAGGATACTGACAACGCACTGACAGACAGGACAGAGCGGGTTACTTTTGATATGAAAAAAGTCTCAACTCTAACATTTTGTCATTTTTTAAAGAAATGTAAACAATAAATACCATTTTGTGTCTCTTTTATGTGTGGTGACAGATAGCTGTAGCGCCTCAGTTAAAGCTGCTCGTGAACCGATCATCTCTTCCTTCTAGTTCATTTATAGTATCAAATAAACATGAATGAACATCAGAAGGAATGTTGTTTCAACCATGGAAAGATGTCAGTACACACCGTTTTACAAGTTCAAGTACACCAACGGTAATCTACAAACTCTCTTTACTGCTTTGTTGGACAAAGAATGGTGGATTCGACGAATGGCGGATTATGATTGGTCAGATTGCCTGTCAATCAAACTCCAAGCGAAGGGTAAATTGGGGATTGATTAGATGGTTGTGGTTTGCTATTGCTGTGATGTCATGGGAGTGACAGGTTTGTCCCGCCCTCATGCCAGTAAACACATCATCAAGAAGAGAAGAGATTGCTGCAAGAGGGAGGGGAAGTTAATTTAATTAAAGATTATGAGGGCACATGAATAAAAAAAATGATGATGTGCATCATTCTTAATAAACACTGCAATGTTCCCTAATCAATAAGAATTGTCAGTTCTGATTTCATGGTGACTTTAATACTGTACATGATATATGCTATGTTCACCTGTATGTAAATAACTGCAGTGTGTGGACCACACTTTTTCACTCAGCATTACACTTGTGTATATAGTTGAATGACAATAAAGAGATTTGATTGATTTATTTGATTTTTTTGGGGGGGAAAGGAGGAAAAATTATTTAAATGTCAAAGACTTCAAACACACCAAGAAGAGGAAAAGGGAATAACATGTAGAAATAACAGGAGAAACAAGGAATAGGTTGAAAGTAGGTTAAGTACACAGACACACATACACAAATATTTTCATTACCAGGACTGAGGTCCACTGGGAAACAACATGGATTAAGTGATTAGATCATCAATGTTAAGAGAAGAGGTTTCTAAGAGGACACTTGAGCAACCATTAGATCTTGAAAAATCATTATGGGGTTTGGAGGGCTATACATTTCGAAATTGTGTCCTCAAGTTGGGACAAATCATATGACATCATCAGGGTCTTTACATGTCATTTAAATTATGACTTCATAATCCTACATGATGATGACGACGTCATCAGAATCTGTATACAATTTCAGTGTACCTCATGTATGGTCCTATGGGATCTACATGGGATCCATTGCTATAACTTTGATTTATAATCAAATGCAATACATTCCAAGACCATTATAACTTCAAGAGGGGAATATACTGCACATTGTGAAATTATTATGACCTGGCTATTTATGCATTTCTATATCACTATGACATGAGGGGCCAATTTATTGTAACTTATGGTCTGACAGTCAGCTTTAGAAAAATATTAGACTTTTACTCACTAATAACAGATAATTAATATAGTTTGTGTAATTTCTGCACCACTATCTGCATCAAACAGAAGAAGAAGAAAAAATAAAATAAAAAATATTATTGTTTCAAATCAGGTCTACTAAAACTCACTATCGTGCCTTTTGCACCACCCCATGTCATTCATTGTTTGGCCAAACAGCTAACCCTGCCTCAGTTGTCAAGATCTTTTGGTTAACAGAAACCTCTGTCATAATGTCTGTCATATGTATGTCCGTCATATGCATTTAACCACTTAATCACGCCAAAACTGTTCACATCTCACATCAATAAATTAACAATAAACTGCAGGCTCCATCACAAATAACCCTTGTCTGATGTGTTTTTAGTTCCTAATGATGTCTGAAGGCTATACATTTACTGTTAGAGTAGACCTGCATACAGTTGGTCGAGACAATAAGCTGCTGAATTGTGGTATGGTTGGTGCAGCATTATCACAAGTGTCCTCTTCTCAAATGCAAATGGGAATAAAAGACAAATTAATATGAAACTGTGTTATGGAATGGTTAAACATCATGCAGACTGTGACTCAGACTGGAACGCTAGCACATCTGAACATGATGCATTCTGTCAGCTTGTTATAAGGATGGTTCGCATTGCATAACGCAAAGAAAATAATGTCAGTTTGGAAATGGAGCATGGAAGAAAAATTGGTAACACTTTACAATAAGGTTGTATTAGTTAACATAATGCATTAGTTAACATGAACTAACCATGAGCAACACCTCTGTTCAGCATTAATGAATCTTTGTTAACGTTAGTTCATAAAAATACAGCTGTTCATGATTTGCTCATGTTAGTTCACAGTGCATTAACTAATGTTAACAAGATTTTAATAGTGCATTAGTAAATGTTGAAATTAACATTAACAAAGATAAATAAATGCTTTATAAGTGCAGTTCATTTTTAGTTCATAACGAATGTAGTTAACTAATGTTAACTAATGAACCTTATTGTAAAGTGCTACCGAAAGATTTTGTGCAGAACAATAGAGGGACAAAACATCTTCCATCTTCTTTTTCATTCTTTTCTATTCTGGATGGAATCATGCTTAACATCAATACCATTCTTTAGCTTCACTATAATTAACCACAGCAGAAATATGCTAAATAAAAAAACAAAAAATGATTTCCAGGATTAATTATGATGGGTTTGTCATCCAAAATAAGCCATTTTAAGCTCACTGAAAACTCATTAGATGCTTTTTTGGAATTGCCACTTCATGATACTAGGAATAATTTACCTTTGGTTTAGCTCTATGACAAATATTTTCACATAGTGACACGAGTATAATATTTATATATATATGTGTGTGTGTGTGTGTGTGTGTGTGTGTGTGTGTGTGTGTGTGTGTATTCTAAAAATGGTCCTTGTAATATCTTTCCACCATAATTTTTATAAAAGTAGGGTTTCCAAATTCTGAATATATGGACTTCACAGCATAGATCAGTGTCATTAATTAAATATTCTGATTTAATAAAAAAATGAATGAACTGATCATTGCTCCAGTAAATAATACTCTCAATGTTGATCTTGTGTTTTATACACACTGAGAATGACATATTCCTTTTCTGCTTTAGAGGACATTCTTCCGTGATGCTGTGGTTCAGTAGCCTAGATGGCCCAAAGGAGGGTCAAAAGGAAGTTCATAAAGGTCACTGGGAGCCACTGTTTGTAGGCTATTTGTATTCACTTGTGTTTAGTGTCAATAACTAAAAGAGCTTATTATGAAGGTATTTGTAAATATATAACAATCCACACAACATAATCAAATAGATATTGATGAAACCTTCACAATTACCAGAAACAAAACAGGCCAGAATTGATTGATTGCACTTATGTGAGTTGACCCGGTGTGAGACCAATCGATGTCATTCATTCAGACTGACTTCACTTGTTTATGGAAATCATATCCAACCAGCGCTTTGTCTGGGCGACAAGATACTTTACGGGGATCTTTTGTTTGAATGGACTCGTGATTCCTTCGCATAATAAATTAACTGTCATACATTTTCGCACAGACCAACTGACACGGCAAATGAACCGCACAACAGGCTATACATTTTATATCGCACATTTAAAAAGGGTTGCCCACCTTAATTTGCAGCAGCCTAATGTGGTGCTTCCACGTCTCTCACGCTCGTGTGATTTAGTTTGCGATTAGATGCTATTACTGAGACCGCTGACCGTTAAAACGGGTTGCATCCTGAGTGATGAGATCTGTTGTGTTGGGCTTCAAGAGAAAACTACAGTATTTTCGGTTCCAGTATGCGCCCAGTCTTTGTGCTCGCTGATAGATGGGAAACAGGTCTTCAGAGAGAGAGAGAGAGAGAGAGAGAGGTGAGAATCCCTGAGGGGTGTTTTAAGATAGGGATGACTCCTTCAATTCCCGACGCCTATCCGTCAGTTTCACTCTTTATTTGAAATCCGCTGAGAACTTGAATCACCGTCAACCGTCGCGCGAAAAGACGCCCAGGCTCATTTAAAAAAACTTCAGAAATTCGCGTTAAAACAATCCACAACTATGCCTTCAATGTCGTTTCCACACAAAATAAATGTTCAGTCTGCAGAAATAGCAAATCCATAACATCCAGGGGAAATGAAATCCATCCAGATCGTGTTCGTTTAAAATTCTAGCTATGGCTATTAAAAATAGGCTATTTTTTTGTGGGGAAATTGTGTATTTATTTTTATTGTCCCATTATAAAACTCACTAGTCTATTTTAAGTAAGTGAATGACAGAAAAAAAAATGGTGTGGTCCTGAGGGTCCCAATGATCAGGACTGAACTTCTCTCTCTCTCTCTCTCTCTCTCTCTCTCTCTCTCTCTCTCTCTCTCTCTCTCTCTCTCTCTCTCTCTCTCTCTCTCTCTCTCTCTCTCTCTCTCTCACTCTCTCTCACTGTGGGTGTTTGTGTGTAAAGGCCCTGTTATACTCGCGCCTGGCTTCGCAGCGCGAGCTCCGCAAACTGCGCGCGCTCCTCCCCCAAACGAACGAGGCGTTTATAGTCGACGCGCGCGCCGTTGTAGTATTCTGTGAAACGACAGGGGGCGACTTGGAGTAATTGTTCTTAAATCCGTCGAAAGCAGGAGCGAAGAAGTAGTTTACCGGAACAGGTGAACAGGGCGTCCCGCAAGCCGTTCGTGGAACATAAACGAACCCACGTGAGCCCCGTAACTTTACAAGAGAGACTGGCCGTCACACTACGTGTTCTTGCGTCTGGCAGTAACCAAAAATGTGTTGCCTCCAGTTACAAGTTGGGCTCGACCACAGTTTCGTTGATCGCAGTACAACAGGACTGTCATCAGAAGGGGATGTATACAGTAATGTTGCCAATCAAAGTAAAAAAAAAAAAAGTGTTAAATCTTGTGTGTTTGCTTTGTGCTTTAAAATATATTTTTCACTTTCATGTATAAGTTATCACAGTGTTTGTAATAAAACCATAAAACTGAGAGCGTGGCATTGGTCGACATTAGAACAAAATAGATGGATGTGAAAACATGCATACACTATATTGATATTTTTATACTATATATATATATATATATATATATATATATATTATATTTTAACTATATTAGTTCACAGTGCATTAACTGAAGATGACAACTAATTTCTGATTTTGTTTGTACATTCTGAAATTAACACTAAACAAGCACAATAAATGCTGTAGAAAGTGTCTTGTAAACTAATGTACTAAATGAAGCCTCTTTGTACAGTTAGTTTTTATAAAACATGCCTTATTTTATCAAAGGTTCTATTTCAGTTAGTGTAGGCTCATTTTGAAAATGTAAGCAGTTACTTAAGACAAACTGAGTGCTTAATGCAAATGTATTCTAAAGTCCTATTCTCAAAAGGAATGGATGGTTGGACGGATGGATGCCCATCAATGCAAACTTTCCATGAATTCTGTGCCATCTGGCTGTCGCGATGATCCCTCATGGAATGGTCATAAATGTGCCGGTACTGACGCACCAGCTCGGACAAAGTCGCCTCAAAATCGTACATCTTCGGATGCGGAGGTGCGCGCGGAGTAACAAAAAATGCGCTGCGCACCGCCAGGCGAAATGGGGTCTTGCGGAGCCAACGCGCGAGACCGCCCCCTCCGCATTGACGTCATTTTTGCCGCGCGCACCTTCGCGCTCTTGCGGCCGCGGCGAGTATAAACAAGGCTTAAGAGACAAAAAGGGATGGAGGGATTTACACATGTACTGTATTTAGAGTGCACAACACATAATGACAGAGGTGTTTGATTGTGAGAAAACCACATGTACTCCATATACAGGATCTTTTGTCAAATTAAAGAGTAAAAAAAAAGACAATAATGGTTTTGCAAATCCTTTCAGTTTAGCATAAACTCTCAGGGAATTCCCGAAAATGCTTATGATTATTTGATTCACTAATTTACCACAAATTAAGTAGGTGATGGCCGGTGAAAGAAAGGGTCGAAGGGATACTAGACTCTCGGTGGCCTGGGAGGTTTAACCGAGATAGGGGGATTAAACAAAATACAATGAAAACAACAGCTCGAGCGAGGGATGGAGAGATGGGTATTTGTGTGCCAAGAGAGTATTGGGGGGGTATGTGAATGCATGAGAGGGAGGGTGGTGTTGGTTTTTCTGTGTCACTGAAAGAGAAAGCGAGTGAGGATGGGGGAAGGGTGGTATATTGAGAAGCACAAAAGGGAGGGATGGAGAGACTGCACAAGCATTCATATGTGTGCATGTATCCAGGAGGAAAAAGAAAATGATGTTATGTATGCAAGATTTCCTAACTGACAACTCACACAGAGGTGCTACTGTAACACACGCACACATGCAAGAAAAAATATTCATACAAATTCGTCATTTCGTTTAATTTTTTCTCTGTTTGTACATAATAGGTCAAGACATTCCAGCGGCTAAATGTACAGATGTTCTGAGTTGTTTGTTTGATCTTGAATAATTGAGAGCTTGTGCTATAAAAACAGCCGAAATACATGGAGTATTACTTATTTATATGCAATCCACTTTCATCCCAAAAAAATTACACTCGCTCTCACGTCCAGTTCCATAAGTGATCCAAAAAAAAAAGTCATGTAGCAACATTCTGCAATGAATGACTGAACAGGACATGAAGAAATAGTTTTAGGTGAATGCTGTATGGCTTCTCAAGTAAAAGAAGGCATTGTTATATTTGTACAGAAATCTACAATAAATAAAAGAAAAAGAAAAAATGACAAATTAAACAGTGTCAAATTCAAGTGCCAAATCTTGACCATTCAATTAAATGTAGCTTCTGCTTTGAAATAACACTACTGTACATAAACCAAGATACTAACAGATGATTGAAATTTGATTGAGTTTATGAAGAAAGAAATAATTGAGAAATGATTGTAAACATATTTTTTTAAATGCTTAGATTCATTGTCTTTGCAACTATTACATGTAAAATGAACGGTCATGCTGTAGGAAACCTGTTTGTCTAAAATACACCAAGTATTTGATGTAGCTATTTAAAAACCATCATCTCTGACACATTTACACATTGGGCAGCTGCACAATACATACAACCTGATAGAAACCGTCCTCTGTGTTTGTGTGGCCATTCACACAAAGATAGAGTTTATTTACTTCTAGCTTGCCGAAATTCACGTCTTTGGCCAGTTTTACAGCCCCTATCCCTTCAAATATCTTGTCTGTCTTCTTATCTTGTTTGTCGGCCCAACTCACTTTGGCCAGGGTGAGATGGTACGTAGGGCATCGGGAATGGCGGTGAAGCCAGCCCTTCTCCTGGAAGGCTTCTTGGAGAGGGGAATTCAGGCTCTGGACATCTGACAGGGGTTGTGGGGTCACATGGAGAACAGTCCCATTAAAGTGCCTTAGTTTTGGGGTGAAAGACACAGATATAGGTGGTTTGTGGGAGTTCTTGACTGTGGTACGCAGGAGCTCAGCAGCAGCGCTGACTTCCTCTGGGTCATTGAGAACAAGCAAAGTGAGAGTGATGTGTAAAGTTGCCGAGTCCACCCATAGTGGCTCTGACTGAGGGAGGTGGGAGAGAACCTTCCTCTGAATGCGCTGGAAGGCCAGGCGAGCAGCGGGCGAGTCCACGCGGAAGCAGATGAAGTGAGTGGGTCTGCGTGGTGGTGGACGTCGCGACTGTGGTTGTGGCAGAACGAATGATACCAGCTCTGGTTGTGGACCACTCACTCCATCCCAGCTGTCCTTCCATACTTCCACTGTTTCAGCCTGTTCTTCTTTCTGAGTGATGGATAGCTCCTCTGCCAAATGATTCAAACTGAGATCTTCAGTAGCTGCCATCTTTTCTGGTGCAGATTCTTGTTGCAATAGTAAGATGTCATCACTGGTTCCTTCCTCACCATTGTCGGTAAATGAGTGATCTATGGCATCTTCCAGCTCTTGTTTATCGTTTGTTGTTGTTGTAATTTTAGTTGCAACCTCATCCTGTTCTTCAGAAAGTTCAGTTGCTAGCTCTAGGTCATTTGAAACATCTGCTGTGTTGGTGGTCTCTTCATGTTGTCCAGTGTCAGGTGTGTCTGAGGATTGAATAATTTCAATATATTACGTTTGATAAGAGAAATAATATAATATTGTATTAAATACAAAATATTAAATTAAATACATAATATAATGAAATGATAGTAAAATAGTACCAAAAGAAATATATTTACAGTTCAATGGCATGATGATAGTTTTTGTCCTATACTTATTAAAAAATAAAAAAAATAATTTCTGTATATATTTTTTTAGGCATAAAGTCCTAAAATAATAATATAGAAACAATGTAATTCTTGAAAAGAAACCCCTTATTGAATAGTTTGGCATATTCTTGTATTATTTGACTACTTTATTAGTATTTTTATTATTATTAATACTGTTATTTTTTTATTGTTTCAAACTTTTGTCTGCTGAGTCAAAGTCATGAGGTGCAATTAAAAAAACACATGGTCCAACTCCAACTAATGATCAATACATTGAAACTTTTCTTGAAAATGTTATAAAAGTTATTCATAAATACAAAGACATCTCTAAGAACTTGGCACACATGTTTTAAACTGGATTTCTTTAACTGGACTTTTTTCTTATTGTGGACATTCTTATATGGCATTGACCCAGCAACCAACTGCTGGACAATGCAGAACAAAATACTGGTGAATACATGTCTAGCATGAGGCTACTTCGCTAGTTGAGTCTCTACCATCCAGAGTGACTGACAGACCTGTGAGACAGTCGATATCTGTCTCTGAAATGACATCTGCCCAAGAGCCTGTTTCCCGGGACAAAATAATAGTAGGGGCAGCAGCTGCTGATGGAACCGCAATGGCGTTCTGGCATTCTATTGCGTGAACTTAACTGTTACTTTGTGACGTTCTACTATAGGAGAATAGCTGGTTTGCCATAGTCGTTAATACATGACAGATTAGATAAGTAAATGTTATGTTTTATGGTTATGTGGCATTTTAATTGAATCAGTATATCATTAAATGCCAAAAGCAATCCTACTCTTGCTTTTTTTATGACATTTTTTGTGTACTTTGTCCAATGATTAAATGATCCGTTAAGCCGTCCTTTTTATTGTTGCTTAGTGATTTTTGTGTTCTTTGGCTATGGCAGATAACAGTTTACTTCCATTCACCGTTGCCATCAGCAGCTGTTGCTTACTGTAACCTACTTTTGCTCACCTTGCTGCTGATCTTCACCGCCAAAAGGAGGCAAAATAGTCTGCCCAGTGGAGCCGAACACCCTGTCAGTGCGACTGTCTCTATCCCAAACCCGCTGGCCTTTGTAGCTGAAGTACTGGATCCTATGACGAGGGAGAGCCAACTCCTCAGAGAAGTCACAGTCACACACCTAATGAGGAACAAATGAGTGTTAAGGCTGGTACATGCCACATGATAATGAACCACATTTATACTGATGTAACACACCTGAGTGTCCCATGAGAAGTCAGAGAATGGGCGCTCCAGCACCCCAAGGAAGCGGTCCAGGTGACCAACTATAAAATCAGCTGGGTCCACTGAGGAGTCCCATATAATTCTGGAGATGACATCATCGGCTGTACGCATGCGTGGCTTCTTCTTACACCCTGAGACAGAAAGGCATCTATTTGTAATCATGAAGAGGGAATTTGGAAGGTTAAGTGCATCTGCACTTCATCACTAAATCTTTCATCACACCTTCCCACTCAGTCTTTATATGCTGCTTTTCAGCATTCATCTTTTTTCCATTTTTTCGGCTCTTGCTCTGCTTTTCTGTGATGGTTGTATCATCTTCCTCTGAGTGTGTCGTTTGAGAGACGTCAAGCATACTGTGAAGTCGGGAAAGAGCAATGCATTATTTATCCACTAAGCTTCAATGAATATGCTCAAGATCTATCAAATTGTACATCTTTTATGGCAGCTTCAAGACACTGTGCCAACTGCCGTTTAAATGAAAGTATACAGATAATAAAGCATAACCATTAGGTTTGTTCGCTAGTTGAATTTCTACCATCCAGAGTGAATGACAGACCTGTGAGACAGTCGACATCTGTCTCCAAAATGACATTTGCCCAAGAGGAAGTGCTGGCAAATGTCCCGGCCCGATTCTTGTTTCATCTCATCTGGTACGATGGGAAATGGAAGAAAAAGTTCAGTAAATCATTCACACAGCAACTTGAATATACAGCAGTATGATATGAATACAGTCATATACTGATAACACAAGATAAGGTTAACTATTTGACTATATGGACAATAGAAGTTAAGTTCTCCCAGAGCAGTTATGTAGTGATGTGTGAAGATGAAAATGGTGGTAAACGGGCAAGTTTACACGGGACAGAATAAACGTCTGAAGCAAATGTCAGTTTCAGTGCAGCATGTATGAACTCATGTCTTCAACTCCACCCACAACCTACACTTTTACACACCTGTTGTGGCATAATAAACAGACACACTAGCGTTCGAAAGTTGGGTATCAGTACTTTTTTTTTTTCTGAAAGAAATTAATACATTTATGTGGCAAGGACAAATTCAAATGATCAAATGTAAGAGTAAAGACTTTTACAATGTTACAAAAGATTGCTATTTAAAAAATTCTGTTCTTTTGTTCTTTCTATTCATCGAGGAATCCGGAGAAAAATGTATCACAGTTTCCACAAAAATATTAAGCAGCACTGATGATAATAAGAAAAGTTTCTTGAGCAGCAATTCGAATGATTTCTGAAGGGCCATGTGACACTGAAGACTGGAGTAATAATGGCTGCTGAAAATTCAGTTTGCCATAACAGGAATTATTATGAATTATTTTTAAATAATATTTTACAATATTACAGTTTTTACTTTATTTTTGATCAAATAAATGCAGTCTTCGTGAACATAAGAGACTTCTTTCAAAAACAATGATCTTATAAACTCCAAACATTTGAACGGTAGTATCTGTACAACATTTACCCGAAAGGCTGGTACAGACTACAACCTAAAAAAACTTCCCATCTAACAACAAATGTCAATTTGGGTGCCTCAACACAGCACAAATGTCCCTTTTGAAAGCTTTTGGACCAGGAGGTTTTAACTGAAAATAGCACAATAATGGCTAGTCTTTGTAAGTGCTCTTAGGTCTAGTGGTGTAGAAGCAGGCCTCTCTTTGTGAAATGTATATTCTCTACCCTGCACTTATAGTTACCCTACAGCAATTTTGTACAAAACAAACATATACTGGGCTAGAAATTATGAATAAATTAAAAAGGCTTTTCACTGCCATCTTCAGGTCATTTGCATTATAGCCTCCACCTCTCCAGTATTTGTTATAGGCGGTGACCTAAACATTTTATTATCAAAGTAGATAAATTTGTCATTTTCAGCTCATTTTGAAGTAATGTATTTAAAACTACTTAAAATGACAACAAAAACAAATAATTTACTAGTGCTACAACCCATGAAATGAGAAATATAACTTTTAGATTTACAACATTTATATTTTATATTCTTAATTTCCCGATGACAATGTAACGACCTAATGTCTTACCTATGTGGATTTGTCTGTCAGAATCCTCTAGGAGGTTTCCCTGAGTTCTCTCTTCCTCAAACTCCATATTTGACAGCTTCACCAGAGCTTCACTGAAACAGACACATTACATTTACAGTCATTTACAAAGCAACTTACCCCAGTACTTTTGCCATACTGTACTGTAGTCGGCAAGACAAAAAATACATTATGTGAGAGAATATTTTGGCATAATAAGGGCGAGCGTGAACCATCCTACCTCAAGTCACAAAGAGGAAGACAACTAGGTTCGAAGTTGACTGGGTAGTGTGTGTTAACCTGTACATAATGACATCATCTGGTACAACTGACTCAGCCTACATTCTGCGCGAATGATTTAACCACATACATTACACGCCAAAACAATGCAACGTTAACTCAACAATATATATACTTCTGAACACACTGTTTTGTATTGTTGGTTGTAACATTTACTGTACATTTTATAATAGTTCTTTATTATTTTCAAGTCTACTTACTGCTAGGGCAATGTACACAAACGCCACTTCCGGTTTCAGGTCTTGGGTATTGTAGTTTTCGCCAAAAGCAATGTCCGAGTCATTTCCGCGAATCGATTCTTTCGAACAGTTCTGCTCATACAAACGCATATTAAATGCTCAATTTTCCAATAGACATATGCTATGGGGTTACGTTTCTACCACATACCCCATATATGCAGGCATATACTGCTTTGTATTCATGTTTCATATTTATTTTATTAATAATTAATGTATTGTAATTTGATGTGTCCCAGCTCAGTCCGTTACAGCCATGATTCCACTCATTAAAACATTAAATGTAATTTTCATTTAAATAAACAACACTAATTTATATATCGCCTGAAAGGGTGTTTGCATATATTGGAGTTAGTAGTTAAAGGGATAGTTCACCCAAAAATGAAAATGATGTCATCATTTAGCCTGTTTATTATGAGTTATTATGAGTTTCTTTCTTCTGCTGAACACAAAAGGAGATATTCTGAAGAATATGGGTAACCAAACAGTTCCTTTGTGTTCAGCAGAACCAGGTTTGGAACAACTTGAGAGTGAGAAAATGATGACAGAATTTTCAATTTTGGGTGAACTATCCCTTTAACTCGAGAACCACTCCAACCGATTCAGTCTGATTCATGAGCGATTCATCTTTAAGCCGGTCCAACTGAATCATCGAAAAGATTCGATTCCACAGAAGATTCTTCTTTCATGGACCGGGGATCTCAAAAGGCATTCAGTGGATTACGGAAGAGCCCGTAATTAATTATATCACTCGAAATAACAAACATGTACATGCCACTATGTAACTACAACAGAAAAACGTATTAGTGGATTATTTGGACTGTACCGAATGGAATGACCATGCAGTGAAAGACAAGAGCAGCTGTGAGTCACGCACACGTTGTTGTGATCTAAGCGCGTGACTTCCCCATCACATGATGCATAAGACTGAAAAAGGATGGACCTAACAATGTAAACACAATAAAACTAATTATTACGATTGTATTTCAGCGACGATTTAGTAAACTGTACATCGGTGAGAATAGTTTGCAATCTATGTTGACTAGTAATAAATTACATTGTAAGCAACATTGATAGCCACGCAAAACCTGTAGATAGTTGCTATTGTCAAGGCTCCATTGCAATGTTTTGTTGATACTTGATAGTTGACTGGCAGTACCAGTCGTCGCAATAGCTCTACCCAGCTGATAAAGGTAAGGATATTGTGTTTATATATATATATATATATATATATATATATATATATAATTTTTGCTTGTATTTAGGTTTAGTCGATACCACGTGAATAAGGTAAAAATTGAACTAACATGTTACCATACTTCACTAGTTGATCACAACACACTACATTTATTATTACAAGTTTCCTTAAATGTTATGTCTAAATATGCAAATGAGGCATTATCTAATACATTTTTTTCTTTTCATAACTCCCAAAATCATAAAATACTGTCAAGAAAAAAACTACCATATTTTTAGGAATAAAATATATAAATCGAATGTATCAACAAAGCCCTCTGTAAAAACCTTCAGAATATAGATAGGAATAAAACAGGACACTTGATGTATGTAGTGTTACTAAAGTGGAGATTTCTGGCTCAGTGCACGAGAAAAAGAAAAACTTTTAAATATATGTATTATTGAAATCTATAGACACAAATAGACAGAGTGTAATCGATTAAACACTGGGGTGTTTTCCACTAGTCTTGAAAAAGATGTTATGTACATAAAATCTCAAAATGTACCAGTGATTGAAAAAACAATGGTTTTGCCTGTACAGTTGATAAGAGATAATGTTTACTGCCATAATCATCACTGTTAGGTCCCATTATGCATCAAATCAAATCAAAATGTATTTGTAAAGCACAATAAAAACAACCGTAGTTGATCACCCGCTGTACAAACCTTACTCAAAAAGACAGAAATTAAATAAAAACAGTTTAGATGTATGTTCTGGTGTATAAACATTTCTAAAACTCACCCTCATTCTATCAAAATGTAAAAAATATTTTTGATAACATATTCTCATATAAACTTTCAATTCTATCCAGATGAACGCTTTAGTGGCCCTTTGCCACTTCTGTGAACTCCATGGCCCTCGGACACTATTCTGCACAGAGGCCGTCCACCCTCCGTCCCCTTCTCCTCCACAGCCTGGTTCAGCCATTCCTGGTGACAGGGACCGAGAGGGGGACAGAGAGGGCGAAGGGCTCACCATGAGAGCCAACAGCTCTGCCACACAAAGAGCAGACATGTGTGAGGTGAGGAAAGTATTCTTGTCACAACCCAAATATATTCAGAAATGTTCTTCTCTCTAATATCATATGATATCTGTATTTCTCTTCCCAGGGCTGTCGCTCCCTCCCTGCATCTCACCCAGGCTTTGTGAGTGTGGACAGTGAGACAGGAATCCGCTACCTGAGCCATCAACATCCACGCCAGCCACAGCTCTTCAGTGTGGTGCGACAGGCATGTGTGCGCAGCCTCAGCTGCGAGGTATGTGTACGTTTGTACGCATCAATGAATGAATCTAAACTTGATCAAAAAAATATGAATCAATTAGACACTTTTAAAAAAATATATTATCTGCTTTTGCAGGTTTGTCCTGGTCGAGAGGGGCCCATCTTCTTTGGAGATGAACAGCATGGATTTGTTTTTTCTCATACGTTTTTCATCAAAGACAGCCTGGCACGGGGCTTCCAGCGCTGGTACAGCATTGTCGTGGTAGCTATGGACAGGATCTACCTCATCAACTCCTGGCCATTCCTGTTGCGCCACCTGCGGCTAACCATTCAGAGTCTACAGAACACAGCACTCAAGGTACTGGACTGCAGCACCACTTTAGCACCGTGATTGACTGAGTGCCTCTTGGAGTGATGAGTTGCTTGCAGTGTTGAAAATACAACATTTTGTCCTGTTTGTTTCTCTGCAGGTGTTTGACAGTGAGCAGTGTGTGTGTCCTCAGAGGGCTGTGCGTATGAACAGCGCCTTCTCTCCGGCAGTGTTCCCACATCAGCGCAGCGGTAATGCAGCCCGGTCACTCACATCTCTAACCCAGCACCAAAACCTGTGGGCTAGTCTGCACTCCTCATTCAGCTGGTACGTAAAACTGTATTCGGAATATTTTTGACTTTACACTCATATTGTGACTTCACAATATCTCACAATGTTACTTTCTATTGCAAAACTGTGACTTCATTTCATATAATTATGACTTATCTCACGATTGTTACGTTTAATCTCACAATTCTGACTTATCTTACAATTGCAACTTTATATCTCATAAGTGTGACTTGATATCTCACAATTGTAACGTTATTTTTCACAATTGTGACATAATTGTGACTTTATAGCACAATTTCAACTTTATTTCTCACAATTGTAACTTTATTTTTCACAATTGCAACTTTATTTCTCATAATTTTGTCTTTTTCTCACAATTGCCGCCTTATGTCTCACAATTGTGACTTTCTATTTAAAAAATGTAACTTAATTTCACACAATTGTGACTTGTCTCACAATTGTCGCTTTTTATCTCACTATTCTGATTTGATATCTTACAATTGCAAATTCGTCTAACAATTGTAACTATACCTCACAATTGACCGTTCGCAAAGACCCGCCCCCTTTAGCTACTGTTGCTATGTCCGACAAGCCATGGCGCTCACACGCTACACACACATGTTCTCACGTAGAGAAAATACATCGCAGAGCAAAGAGGACACTGACAACACGCCGACAGACAGGACAGAGCAAGTTACTTTTGATATGAAACAAAGTCTCAACTTTAAAAAACGTTTTAATTTTTAAAAAAGAAATGTAAACAATAAATACCGTTTGGTGGCTCTTTAGTGTGTGCTGTAGCGCCTCAGTTAAAGCTGCTCATGAACCGATTATCTCTTCTTTCCTAGTTAATTGATAAGCACAAAATAAACATGAATGAGCACTAAAAGAAATGTTGTTTCAACCGCAGAAAGACGTCAGTACACACCGTTTTTCCAAGTTCAAGTCCACCGAGTTAATCTACTAACTCTCCTGACTGCTTCGTCGGACAAAACGGCAGATTCGGCGATGTGATTGGTCAGACTGCCTGTCAATCAAAAGTGCAGCGAAGAGTGAATTAATAGTCTCATTATGACTATTTTAGATTCGATTAGATTCAACTTTATTGTCATTACACAAGTACAGGTACAAGGCAACGAAATGCAGTTTAGGTCTAACCAGAAGTGCAATAGCAGCAAGTGCAGGATATACAGTGGTTGCGTAAGTGCAGGACATGGAAATGTACTGAATATATATAAATATGTATAAATAGAGAGACGGTTATTACTATAAACAGAACTAAAATTTACAGGTGAATATGTACATTGAATAAATATACAGATGGCTATTACTATAAACAGAATTTACAGGTGAATATGTACTATGAATATAATATAGAGATGGCTATCACTTTAAACAGAATTTACAGATAGAGGTATACAATAATATGTTAGGCTAATATGAGGAATATAGCAGTGGATTAGGGTAGTGCAATAAATTATGGACAGAGCTATCCGAAAAAAAGTGTAAAAGTGCAGTGGAAAGTGGTTGCATATTACAGTTAGAAGTACGGTGCAAAATGCAAATGTAAACATTTGTACTATAAATACAGTCGGCAGTGCAAATGAGCATAATCCAGTTAAGATATGGTGGTGCAAAATGCATAAGTAAACAGTTGTTACTGAATAAACAGTCGGTAGTGCAAATAAAGTGAAGGCAGATGTGAGGTAGGAGAGTTAGCAGTTTATGAGGGAGTGGATCAACGGGGGTTTGAGTTCAGTAAAGAGACAGCTCTGGGGAAAAAACTGTTCTTAAGTCTGCTGGTCCTGGTCCGGAGGATCCTGAAACGCCTGCCGGAGGGCAGGAGAGAAAACAGTCTGTGGGCTGGGTGAGAGGAGTCCTTGAGGATGCTGCGAGCTCGATGCAGACAGCGTTTCCTCTGGATGTGCTCAACGGTAGGTAGTGGAGTCCCTGTGATGCGTTGGGCAGTTTTCACCACCCGCTGCAGTGCCTTGCGCTCCGCAACAGAGCAGCTCCCATACCATACTGCCACACAGTTGGTCAGGATGCTTTCTATTGCGCAGCGGTAGAAGTTCACCAGGATAGCCGAGGAGAGCTGATTCTTCCTCAGTGTCCTCAGGAATTATTTCTCATAATTGTGAATTTTATATCTTACAGTTAACTTTTTCTCATAATTGTGACTTTATAGCTCAAAATTTTGACTTTATAGCTCACTATTCTAACTTTATTTCTCATAATAGTGACTATCACAATTTCAACTTTATTTCTCACAATTGTAACTTTATTTCTCACAATTGCAACTTATTTCTCACAATTGCAACTTTATTTCTCACAATTGTATCTTTATTTCTCACAATTGTAACTTTATTTCTCATACTTATGACTTTTCTCACAATTAACTTTCTCACAATTACAACTTTATTACTCATAATTATAACTAATTGACTAATTCTCATAATTGCAACTTTGTCTCACAACTGTCAATTTCTCACAATTGTAATTTTTTTTATCTGACAATTAAAATTTATTTCAAATACAAATTTATTTCTCATAATTGTAACTTTATTTTTCACAATTACAACTTTATTTATCATAATTGTCACTCTCACAATTGTGAAATAATTGTGACTTTATATCACAATTTCAATTTTATTTCTCTCGACTGTAACTTTATTTTTCTTTAACTTTAATTTTATTTGTCATAATTATGACTTTTCTCACAATTGCAACTTTAATTCTCATAATTATAACTAATTGACTAATTCTCATAATTGCAACTTTCTTACAACTGTCAATTCATCACAATTGTTTTTACAAAATTACAAATTTATTTAAAATACAAATTTATTTCTCATAATTTTTCTCACAATTGTGACTTTCTCATAATTGTGCCTTTATAGCTCAAAATTTTGATTTTTATTGTGACCATTATATAACTCATAACTATTACAACATTATTTCTCATAATTACGACTTTATTGCTGGTTACACAGACAAAGCTTAAGCTAGTTCCAGACTAAAATGCATGTTTGAGCTGTTTTAACTAAAAGCAACTTGCACTGACATTATCTTAAAATATGCCAGTGTTCTGTCTCAAGATGCACAGTAATGTTTTTTTCTAAGGCAAAGCAAAGCTACTTAAATGTCCTAATTTAACTAAGGCCTACTCCTGGCTCAGGCCTATAACGCAAATTGCTACTTTATTTCACAATGTGACATTATTTCTTATTTTACAGTACACTTTATTTTACAGTTAGCACTGTTTGAGGTGGTATTTATGTACCTGGCACAATCGTTTAACATTTAGGGTTAGGAGTCTGGTCTTTATGAGCAATAGTAATAGCAATGCATTCCTTGGCAAACACGCATACAATTTAGGCCTATCTATTTTGTATTTTTAAATCATAATATTCTAATATTCATTATTCTTACTTTGTTAACTATCTGTAATTTAGGTTGCTGAAAGCTTGTGGCAGTCGGTTGACTGAGAAGCTTTTAGAGGGAGCACCCACAGAAGACACACTCGTTCTCATTGAAAGACAAACTGGTAAAATGAATACTGAGTAAAATAATTAAAAACATTAAGAGTATTAAGAGAATAAAGATAGACATTTTGTTGTGTTAAAAATGTGATAAAAATGTTGTTTCTATACACAGCTAGACTGAACAAGCTAAACTGAAATGTTTTTTTGTCTTTTGTATCCTGCCATACTATTGATTCCTTGGGTATATTTTAATTAGTGTGTCTGCTAACAAATTGATTTTGTGAACTGTTGCCCTGGGTGTCTGGCCCAGATTCTGCTCTTGAGACTAACAAACAAACAGCTCTCTACTGATTGTTCAACTTTATTCATCTTTTATAATCAGAATGATACCACTGGCTCAACATAACCTGAGGTTATACTGTAAACTTCAACATTAAAAAAGGTTCACAGCAACATTGTGTATAATCCTCTCACAGAACAAGAGGAAGAGATGAGTGGCTGGGATGGTGCTGAAGGGAGCGGATCTAACTCACAGTCCAGCCAGTCAGAGAATGCACAGGCTAAAGACTTTCAATTTGATGACGGAAGACAAGAGGACCTTATTGGGCCAAAGTTCAAATCACTGAGACATTTAAGACAGGCAAATAAATGTTTACTCTATTACCAACATCAATAAATAATAAAAACTACAAGTATTCAATTTGACTATGCTATATTGGATTAATTGGCAGGTCCTCGGTACCACAGATTTCAGACAGCTGACATGGCACGTTCTCATGGGAAACCAGGTCATATGGAGAGGTGCAGACCCTGGTCTTATCCAGTCAGCTTTCAATGTGCTGAAGGTCAGTTAAATACCTACAGTAGGCATACAATATTTCCATCACACTAATCGAGTGATTCCAGGTCTACACGATCCAAAGCACATGTGATAAATGTATACACTACCAGTCAAACTTTTGGACACCAATGACTGAATTTGTCTCTTCTGATCTTTAAAAGAGTTCATAAATGCCTGTGCAAAATATGTTTTGTAGACAAATACAATTTTTTGTTTATATGTAGACTTAAAAAAACATAAACAGAATTTTAAATTTAAGAAATACATTTGATTTAATTTCTCAAAGCCGCTCTCTTTATATACACCGATCAGGCATAACATTATGACAAGTGAATAACACTGATTATCTCTTCATCACTCCACCTGTTAGTGGGTTGGATATATTAGACAGAAAGTGATCATTTTGCCTTGTGTTAGAAGCAGAAAAAATGGGCAAGTGTAAGGATTTGAGCGAGTTTGACAAGGGCCAAATTGTGATGGACTGGGTCTGAGCATCTCCAAAACTGCAGCTCTTGTGGGGTGTTCCCGGTCTGCAGTGGTCAGTATCTATCAAAAGTGGTCCAAGGAAGGAACAGTGGTTAACCGGCAACAGGGTTATGCATTGGTGCACGTGGAGAGCGAAGGCTGGCCCGTGTGGTCTGATAAAACAGATGAGCTACTGTATCTCGAATTGCTCAAGAAGTTACTGCTGGTTCTGATAGAAAGGTGTCAGAATACACAGTGCATCGCAGTTTGTTGCTGCATAGCCGCAGATCAGTCACCGCCGGATGTGCCAACAGTGGGCACGTGAGCATCAGAACTGGATCACGGAGCAATGGAAGAAGGTGGCCTGGTCTGATGAATCACGGTTTCTTTTACATCACATAGATGGCCAGGTGCGTGTGCGTCGCTTACCAGGGGAACACATGGTACCAGGATGCACTATGAGAAGAAGGCAAGTCAGCGGAGGCAGTGTGATGCTTTGGCCAATGTTCTGCTGGGAAACCTTGGGTCCTGTCTTCCATGCATGTTACTTTGACACACGTACCACCTACCTTTCATGGAAACGGTATTCCCTGTGGCCTCTCTCTCAAAAACAAGTTTGAGGTGTTGACTTGGCCTCCAAATTCCCCAGATCTCAATCCAATCGAGCATGTGTGGGATGTGCTGAACAAACCAGTCCTATCCATGGAGGCCCCACCTCGCAACTTACAGGACTTAAAGGATCTGCTGCTAACATCTTGTGCCAGATACCACAGCACACCTTCAGGGAGTCTAGTGGAGTCCATGCCTCAACGGGTCAGGGCTGTTTTGGCAGCAAAAGGGGGACCAAACCAATATTAGGAAGGTGGTCATAATGTTATGCCTGATCAGTGTATATTATAGTTTAAAAAAATAGTGAATAAGTGTCCAAATTTTTGGCTGGAAGTGTATTTTTAAAGTAGATTCTGCAAGTCTTGCTAATTCAGTTCTGATGATTGAATTCATATTTCTGACCATTTCACAGGCTTTGCTTCCAGTTGGCTGTGTCCGAGCTGTTCCGTACAGTCCTCACTATGAGGAAGCATATCGATGCAACTTCCTTGGCCTTAGCCCTGATGTACCAATCCCAGCCCATGTCAGCTCTTCAGGTACTGTACTGTACAATAATCTGCTGTTTCTTTAGTGTTTCACTGCAAACCCTCTTTTGTATATTTTAGCTTGACACAGCTAGTTAATATAACTTTCAGAAACATACTGTCTGAAATCCTGAGGGATTTGAGCCCCATTAACCTATTGTATTCTGATCGCATCCTTGTGGTGCCGCCGTAGCTGAGATTCTTTGGGGTCAAACGTACATAAACAGCGACACTATGCATAAGTGACACTGATAAATGGCAGCAGTGCTCTCGTAATCTTTATCCATCCATTCAGGGTCAAATATTGTTTTTATAACATGATTGTGTTTTATTTTAATCAAGACAAACGCACATAAATGTAACAAAGGCCTCAAATAAAGTGTTTTGGTGTGTTCTTTGTCAGAATGTGATTTACTTCTTATTTCTCAACTTCTGTGCGACTGTTTTCTTTCTAAACATAGTGAAATTGTTTCATAACTCAGTGTCGGGTTCATTTCAAAGTTCAACACTCATTGAGTATCCTAATGGTGTAACCCCCCCTCCTTCTTTCTTTCTCTCTCTCAATCTGTCTTCCAGAGTTTTCAGTGCTGGTGGATGTACTTAACGTTGAGCGCGGTTGTGTAATTCCTTTTTCGGATGATGACATTCTCTCACTTTACCAGTTCAACATTAGCAGCGCCAACACACAACCAACGGATAAAGGTAAACGCATGGACACATGTAGTATTGCCACAGTCTTTAAAAGATGTATACCCCTATTCAAACAGACACACTATTTACTGCATTTTGCATTTGTACTCAGTGTTTTTCTTTCTCTCAGGTCCAACTCTGTTGAATAAGATCGAAGTGGCTCTTTCTAATGAGAATCTGTCAGTGGAGGTGGTCTCTCTCTGCCTACTCTGTCTGAAAGAGGAGTGGATGAAGTAAATCTGAATTTTTTTTTCTTTAGATATATACAACCACTATTTCATAAATATAAGACAACATATCCAATCGCTTCATGACCAATCGCTTCAGGTACCCCCAAGTTGTAAGTCGCTTTGGATAAAAGCGTCTGCTAAATGCATAAATGTAAATGTCCAAAATATCCACTAATATATCCAAAATACTTGCTCAAGAATACTTGCGTTTCATTTTGATTATATAATTTTGTCAAATGTATTATGTACATTTAGTCATTTAGCAGACGCTTTTATCCAAAGCGACTTACAAATGAGATTTTATGTTTGTATATATACAGTATGTGTATATACAGTCATGGCCAAAAGTGTTGGCACCCCTGGTAAATATGATCAAAGATGGCTGTAAAAATAAATCTGCATTGTTTATCCTTTTGATCTATCATTCAAAAAATGTGCAAAAACCTAACCTTTCATTGAAGTAAAAGAATTGGAAGTGGGGGGTAAATCACATTATAAAATAAATGCTTTTCTCCAAAACACGTCGGCCATAATTATTGGCACCCATTTATTAAATAGTTTTTGCAACCTCCTTTTCCCAAGATAACAGCTCTGAGTCTTGTTCTATAATGCCTGATGAGTTTGGAGAACACCTGACAAGAGATCAGAGACTCTTCCTCCGTATAGAATCTCTCCAGATCCTTCAGATTCCCAGATCCATGTTGGTGCTTCTTCTCTTCAGTTCACCCCACTCATTTTCTATAGGGTTCAGGTCAGGGGACTGGGACGACTATGGCAGAAGCTTCATTTTGTGTTCAGTGACACATTTGTGTGTTGATTTTGATGTTTGTTTTGGATTCAACCACGGCTCATTGTAAGATTTCTAGCAAAGGTCGTCAGGTTTAGATTTTTTATCTGTTGGTATTTGCTAGAATCCATGAAACCATGTATCTGAACAAGATGTCCAGGACCTCCAGCAAAAACACAGGCCCACAACATTAAAGATCCAGCTGTATTTTTAACCGTGGGTACTTTTACCCCTCTGGTGTGTTTGCTGCTAAAAAGCTGTTTTTATAGTTTCATCTGACCACAGAAGTCCTGTTTTAATGTCCAGTCGTGTCTGACAACTGAAAATGCTGAAATTTGTTTTTGGATGAGCGAGGAGGATTTTTCTTGAATCTCTCCCAAACAACATGTGGTGATGAAGGGGTTGTTTGATTTTTTTTGTTTAAGGCTTTCTGGCCCCAAGACTCTAATCTCTGCAATTCTCCATTTGTGATCCTTGGAGAATCTTTGGCCACTGAAACTCTCCTCCTCACCATGCGTTAGGACAATATAGACACACGTCCTATTCTAGGCAGATTCATAACCTCTTTAGTTGATTGGAACTTCTTAATTATTGTCCTGATGGTGGAAATGGGGATTTTCAATGCTTTAGCTATTTTCTTACAGTCACTTTCTATTTTGTGAAGCTCAACAATCTTTTGCTGCACATCAGAACTATATTCTTTGGTTTTACTCATTGTGATTAATGATTAAGGGAATTTGGCCTTTGTGTTTCCTCATATTTATACTCCCGTGAAAAAAGATGTCATAGCTAGATGAATTCATGTTCCTAGTTACCCTGGTGTGCTAAAAAAAATTTAAATATTAATGGGAATATACTTCAGAGATTTCACTCATAAACAATTTTAGGGGTGTCAATAATTGTGGCCAACGTGTTTTGGCGAAAAACATTTATTTCGTAATGTGAGTTTCCCCCCACTTTCAATTCTTTTACTTCAATGAAAGGTTAGGTTTTTAATTTTTTGAATGATAGATCAAAATGATAAACAATGCAGATGTGTTTTTACAGATTGTGTTATTTACCAGGGGTGCCAACACTTTTGGCCATGACTGTATATACACTACCAATCAAAATTTTGGATCAGTAAGATTTTAAAATAAGTTTATCATATTAAAAAATACAGTAATATTGTGAAATATTCTTACAATATCGGTTTTCTATTGTAATATGTTTTAAAATGTAATTTATTTCTGTGTTGGCAAAGCTGAATTTTCAGCATCATTACTCCAATCTTCAGTGTCACATGATCCTTCAGAAATCATTCTTAATATTTTTTGAGGAAAGCGAGATACATTTGATTAAGATTCTTAGATGAATATAAAGTTCAAATGAACAGCTTTTATTTGAAATAGAAATCTTTTGTAATATTATACATTTTTTTTACTGCTTCTTTGCTGAACAAAAGTATTAATTTATTTTTTTAAAAAAAACTTCTGAATGATATATAAAATTAAAACTACAGTTTAAATTTGTTGAATGAAATATGAAGTACTGTAACATTGTTTATATAAGGCATTTTCCACAATTGGCTACAAAATAGGCCCTGAAATGTAGGACTTTTAGGTATAACCAAAAATTTAGGACCACTGTTAAATAATACTTTGGTGTATTATTTATTAATTAAAAATAGCTTTTATTACAATGAATGAACTGTTACCAAAATATACTGGGTTTGTGGAATGTGGAATGTCTTGAAAAGTCTTGTAGCAATCACAAAGTATTTTCCGTTCTCCTTTTTTTCCTGTAATTCTCCTTTTTCCTCTCTCCCTTATTCACTTACTCGCTTCTTCCCAATTTCCTCTTGTTTTCGTCTTTTCTGTTTATTGTTCCCTTGCTAACCTTCTGTGCTTCCTCTCACCACATGCTCTTCTTTTTCTCTCTGTTACAGCAAAGTAAAAGTGTTGTTTAAGTTCTCCAAGGTGGACGGCAGAGGTAAAGAGGACACTCAGAAGGTTTTAGCCCTGCTGGGGGCCACGGGGCCAGGGGAAGAGGACAATGTGCGTCTTCTTAAGTTTTGGATGACAGGACTCAGCAAGCTCTACAAGAGCCATCTGATGACAGCAGTCAGAGGTGGAGAGAGAACTCTGAGCCAGTGAGAAAGGGGACAATAGACTCATTGCTAGAGTTAGATGAAAGGAATGTGTGGGTGCGTGTCTGTGTGTCAATTACGGGAAAAGGGGGCCAAGCCTGAGAATGTGTTTTTTTGCATGGTACAGAGAGAAAGTAAAAGCTATCATTGGGTTGAAGCCTCAAAACCTTTTACTTAGACATGTGCATTTAAATGGAATGTTGTTTTACCGTCATGACTAGACATGTCCATTTTCTGTCTTTTTCACTGTGTCTAATATCGCACATGGTCCACTGTACACAGGGTATCAGTTGGCATGACACTGTTTGAGGTTTGCCTGTTTTATGCCCATTATAATTCATGTCATCACATATCTCTGTTTTTCTGACTTGTCTGAGAGAAAATTTGTGTTTTATCAGCAATTTTATTTATCCTTATTTGATAACTTATTTTAAATAAATGGATTTTAAATTCACACATGCTAAATAAAGATGGTGTGCTGCTTGTAAATATGTGATACTTACTTTTTTTTTTTTTAATCTTTAAAGGGTTAGTTCACCCAAAAATGAAAATTCTGTCATTAATTACTTACCCTCATGTCGTTCGAAACCCGTAAGACCTCCGTTCATCTTCGGAACACAAATGAAGATATTTTATTTGAAATCCGAGGGCTCAGAAAGGCCTCCATTGGCACAATGCATTTGACACTCTCAAGACCCATAAAAGGTACTAAAGACGTCGTTACAAAGTCCATCTCACCACAGTGGTTCTACAATAATTTTATGAATCGATGAGAAAATACTAAATAACGTCTTATATAGTGATGACCGATTTCAAAACAATGCATCATGAAGCTTCGAAGCGTTATGAATCAGTGAGTCGATTCAGTGGTTTGGATCGCCAAAGTCATGTGATTTCAGCGGTTTGGCACGAAATCCGAGTCATGATTCGACTCGCTGATTTATAATGCTTCTAAGCTTCATGATGCAGTGTTTTGAAATCGGTAAAGATAATTGGAAGGGGGGGGGGGGGGGGGGATAAAAAAAATTGGCAATTGGCCCTTTAATTGCAGAGTTTCTGAAACATTTAGCAATCACCCTAAACCCATTAGTTTTTACAACTTCTTTCAAAGTGCTACAAGACCTCAAGCCATTTAATAAACACTTCTAACATGTACCCCTATCATAAGCACCTCTTACATAAGCACATTCTAGTGTTTCACAGTTGTAAGAGCATAACTGAAAGGATCATATTTCCCCCTATATTAATGTACACAGTGCAGAGCAGAAGTGATATATCACTATACACACACAGACTATATACATTTTTAGGTATCTTGGATGTACAAAATCTTTATAGATTTAAACATTTGTAACAAGTCTATCAATGCAAGTTACATAAAAAAATGTATGTAGTCACATGTGGTGTGTAGGTGTGAATGTCCCCCTGAGGAAGATCCTCTTTCCTGTCTGCACAGGTTGATTGACGCAAAGTAGGAAATGCTGGATCATTGCCACGACATCTATTACTCACACATAGATAATCAGGAATTTATTTATTCCAGATGGTACATATTTCTATTTTTTTTTTGTTTACTCATTGCATTGTAACAATACACTATAAAAAATGTCCAATACAGAAAGTTAAATTAAATAAAAAAAATGGATGCAATCTTTCATGTAACTGTATTTGAACCAAATGCACCACAAACTGGTGCTTTGTCTATATAACGTTGAATGTTCTCATTTTATAGGCATCACATGCCTGAAATGACTCATCTGGAATAATATGGATTACATGAACATGATTAAATATTACATCCTTTTATTGCAGGTGTGAAAGCTTATGTGCTTAGTCACCATTTCACTTGAATAGTTGTGGGACTGAGGGAGCAACATGGATACATGAGTGGGGAGGAGGGAAATTAAAAACAGACTGCCAGTGTGCATGACTATGACTAAACCCGGGAAAGGCCGTGCATTGAGTACTGATAAAGAGAGGAGAAGAGGGGGAGTGAATGCTGTTTAATGAGGTAAAGGGGTGGGGAGCTTTAAAGAGAGCAGGGAGAGAGACTGAACCACCAGGACTTTCACTTTCAGTGAGCAAACAGCCTCCACACGGTTTGCTCCTGCAGCCTTCAACAGATCAATTGTGCTGCTGTGCTCACTAACTTGCCAGATGGAGATAAAAGCCTCAAAACAAAGGGATTTATAAAGGAAGAAGGAAAGCAAGTAGAGTAAAAGAAACAGGAGACTAAAATCTCACAGGAAACAGAGAAATATCTTGCTATCCATCAGAATTTCCCCCCCAGAAGACTGGGAATTTCCAAGTGACTGAGTGGGATTGAGCCAGAGAGGGACAGAACGCAGAGCAGCTGTCAATGAGGGATCGAGGAGAAAGTGCAGCAGTAAGAGGAAGAGGAGACGTTGGTTAGTAGTCACGAAAAGAGGCAGCTGGGAAACCCGTTGAGACTGAGATTCTTCCATAACTTTTCTGCAACAATCTGTCGTGCAAAAAGACTTGGTTAAGAAGAACATGGGGAATATGGGCCACATTGGCCGGTAGAAGCATGTCACCAACAGGTAACGTGATACGCGTGCAGCACTGAAGAAGAAGGTCCATCAATTGATGCGCGTATTAAAATGATTATCAGACAGTGTGTGTGGTGTACGAGACTAAAATGCGTAGTTGTTTTGAAAATCTTACGGGTTTTAATGCTCTGCACCTTTGTTTACCTTTGCCTTTCAGTGCTGTTACTGCTATCAATATTGACTGTTCAAGGAAGTGGGTGCAATGATTTTATGAAGACGACGATCAGAAATCTACAGGACTCTATAAACTTTGAAAGAACGACCGGATTCGTGAGTTTTGCCTTTGAAAAAAAGCTCATTGTTTACTAGAAAGTTCGCAAACTCTTATATCTGTGCCGTGTCATTTTGCACTGACCTTGTTGTTGTTCTGCGGTTTTGGTAACGTGTGAGAAGCCCTTGCAACCTAAAGTAAAGATCAAAGGATGTAAAATGTGACATTTGAAATGTGTTGCAGCCAGAAGTGTTTCCGAAGAACTACGTCGTGTCTCACTATTTCAACGACAGCGCGCTGTGTAATGAGCCGGTAAGATTGACAGTTCAATACGGGTCAGTGACGCTCACTTTTGTGTGATTTATTGTAGTTATTCAAAAAGACATGACATATGCAGTCCAGTTACAGACAACACTTTAAATAAACCTGATGAACATGTTTTAGTTTTCTGAAATAAATGTCATTTTTGGTATTTGAATGGGGCCTACTATTAAAAAAAGTCCAGATGGTGTAGCTAATTGTTGGGAGATATTAAAAATAAATAACAATTATTTTGAAAAAAATACATATTGGCAAAAGTAGTATGGCATTATGTTGTATTATAATTTCTGTAAAAAAAATATTGAAAAAACTCTTTAATAAAAACACTTTTTTTTTCCAGGTCCGATTGAGAAAACTATAAAGCAGCATTATATCCATGACTCAAAAATAAAAAAATAAAGTACTTTGAAACAAGTTTGACAAATTGTTTGACCATAATGATTAAATTGGGTACAATCTTGTAACTTAATTGTGGTTACACCACATGCCATTTTTAGTCATTAAATCTCAAATCTAGATTTTCTCCTGATTTATTATCTCAGCCATTCATATTTGTCATTAACCCATAAATATGATCAGACATAAGGGTCCATTTTTGGAAATTGAGATTTATACATAATCTGAAAGCCAAATAAATAAGCTTTCCATTGATGTATGGTTTGTTAGGATAGGACATACAATGAGATACTACTATTTGAATATCTAGAATCTGAGGGTGCAAAAAAAATTATAATAAAAAAAATCGAATTATTGAGAAAATAATTAAAGTTGTCCAAATGAAGTCCTTAGCAATGCATATTACTACTACTAATATTACTTTTTATATATATATTTACGGTAGGAAATTAAAAAAATATCTTCATGGAACTTGATCTTTACTTAATATCCTAATGATTTTTGGCATTAAAGAAAAATGGGTAATTTTGACCCATACAATGTATTGTTGGCTATTGCCACAAATATACCTGTGCGACTTATGACTGGTTTTGTGGTCCAGGGTCACAAATGTTTACTATGATAGTCCTTATTAATTGTTACAGAGGTCTAATTTAGCTCAAAATTACATCTGTTTTGTGTGTGTGTTTAGTGCTGTGTGTTCAGTGCTGCTGTGTTCCTGTCTAATTCCTGGAGTCAGCTCCTCCTGCACCTCAGTAGAGTTCACCTCAAGTACAAGTTCATCAGTGAACTGATTTACAGGCTGGAAGACATAGCAAAAGTGGTATATCATAATATACAGTTATTTCTTTCTAACACACTTCATACCATACTTCTTGCTACTATACTGTTTTATCAGAAGTTTTTAATTGGCTTGACAAATTGTAGATCTGTTTATCTGTCATCTGAAGTCAGTTTTTTTTTCTTTTTGTGAACAGAAATTCCCAGATCTGGACGATCCTTCTGATTTCCCATCTGTTCAGTCATCGCCTGAAGGACTTCTCTCCTTCACCTCATCCGTCTTCACACGATGGCTCGATTTGAATTGTGCTTTTGGAGAGCATCACTGCATCTTCCCCACACCAAGTGAAGAGGATCAAGAATATGAAAAGGAGGGAGAGATTGTGAAGAATCATGAATCGGTGGAGGAGCAACAGCCTGTGATAGAAGGAGAAACAGGTAAAATGCAGCTCGGCCCTGGTCCAACCAACAGCTATACTAAGACACATTGCACAGGTTTCACTCACTGGAGCTTACCTTTTCTATGGATAACATCAAGTCTGATCTGGTGAAAGTCAAGAAATCTTTTTTAAATATGCCACAAAACTTGGCCAGAAGAAGGCTTCACTTTGAAAGGACCGCTATACTGTGTTGCCTGGATTGTTAATCAGTTTGGGTGCCAATTTTGTTTTTCACTGATAAAAAAAGCTTGGCATTTGCATGAGGTTTTGAAGAAATGCTCTCTGGATAAAGTGGCTCATGGCTTCTGGTTGCAGTTATGGAGGAGTTTCTGTTTCGAGAATAGGGATGTTTTGGAAACATGGCTAATGTCTAATATGATGTTTTCTTCTGCATCATGTCTTTGCACTGATTGTTTCTATTACTTATCCAGTGTTTCTATCATCTTATACAGTGAATTATGTGTCATCCATGGTAAATCAGGTAAAACCTGTTGACTGAATGTTATAACACTGAATGTAGTGAAAAAGTAAAGAATACATGAAGCCAAAAAACTTCGCTTATTGCTTAGTGTTCAAGAGGAAACAACTACACTCATGTACTACAGTAAATTCAGCCATATTAAATACAATTGTAGCATAGGAACCACAGCACCTGCTACTTTCTGAAAAAGAAAAGACATTTGCAAAAGGGTTACACAAGTCATGTTTACAAGTATTGTTGTCTTGCCTTAGAGAAGGTTACTACTACAAGCAATGTTTTACTCAAATGAATTTAACAATCTGTCTGTTTTTGATGTACATGTGTTGTCTGTTTTTACATGTAGATTTTTATACATAAATAAAATCTTCTTAAAATTAATTCTGTGTTTGCCTGAACTGTTGATTTATTGTTTTTGAAAGAGACGACTCTTTTGTCTGTCAGAGTGTTTGTATGAGGACTCTCTAGTATCAGCTGGATGGAGGGACTTGCAGATGATGGCACAAACAACAAGACGCCACAGAGACCTTTTGTTCACACGTTTGCTGTCCTACCACAATATAGCTGGCACATCTCGAAAACACATAAAAAAACACTGTTTGCCAGTCAACACACAATCAATTCAATTTTAGTTACATATTGTTGAAATTAAACAAGGTTGTTCATAACATATTCATGTTGCAGGATTTTTCCCTGTTACATTTCAGCAATGGGTTTGTTTGGATTAGCACAATGTTAAGCCAAACCACATGCAAACTAGTGCCAACCTATATCGAGGGGGATAAAATAAGATTAAACCAGCCTAAACTGGTTTGCTGGTCTTTTGGCTCATTTCAGATGGATTTTGGGCACTTTTCAGTTGGTTTTTGAGAGAGCTTGGTGGCCATCTTGGCCAGCTTTGAAGACCTAACCAAGACAATAAAGGGGCCACTATTTAACATCAGTAACTAACAACTAAAAACAATACATTTGTTACAGAATTGAGTCTATTAGTCTTTGTAAACATTAGTTTATAAATACAACTGTTTGTTCATTCACCCCCGGTTTCACAGACAACGCTTAAGCTAGTCCTAGACTAAAATGCATGTTTGTGCTGTTTTAACTGAAAGAATCTTGCACTGACAAATCTTAAAATATGTCAGTGGCATTGTTTTGTCTCAAGATGCACACCAGTAATGTTTTTTTCTTGGCCACGTTTATAAAAGTTACTTATATGTCCTAATTGAATTAAGGCCTAATCCTGGCTTAGTCTAAGCCCTGTCTGTGAAACCGGGCCATAGTGATTTATTAGTAGGCTAAATGCTGGAACTGACAATATGCTTTATTAGCATTTTCCATTGTTAGTTAATTTTTACCAATGCCATCTAGTGGAATGAAACAGAGAGGCTGGCAGATTTTCAATGCCCAGATTTTTACAAGATGACTTATATGTTACAGATATAATAATTGAGAAGGATTTCTGGAAAACTCTCTCTGGTAGGCCTACGACAGTTCCCGCTAGCCCGAGGACCTGGGTGCTTTCCAACTCTGTACAGGGCACAGTGTGCGTTTTAAACCACGTGACGTGGAGCGGAAATACTCCGTTCTCTCAAAATGTCCGCGGCCGATGAAGACACGTTGCCTCAGGAGGATGATGAGTTTGAGGACATGGAAGCGAGTGGAAGCGACGCGGAGGATGTGGAGGGAGGTGGACAGAACGGGGACGGAGAGGAAAAAGTTTATGTCCCTGGTCTACAGGCGCTTCAGCCGGGAGAAGAGCTCGAGATGGACCGCTCCGCTTACCGCCTGTACCACGAGTGCCAGACTGGTCAGTTTGCTGAACATGTCCGATCACTAAACACAGACAAGCATGGTCGATTTATGCATGCATGCATGTTGTTTGCTGTATATACAACATATTGCACACACCTACCAACAAAATAAAGTGTTTGAAGTACTGTCAAGACTATAATGTAGGACCGTGGTGTTTGTATGTACAGTGTAAGTATTACGATACCAGTTTTTTTTTTAGAAATATCGGGGTATGTCACCCTAAAGTGTATTTCTTATGTGTGTATAATCATTGAAAATTAAATAGTCAGAAAATATTGTCACAATCCTAATGGCAATGTAGTCTTTATTATTATAATATTTATTATTTTATATTTATTATTATAATACGCATTCTGAATTTTTTATTTTGGCATGCTCAATCTCGTAACAGTATTACAATAAAAATGTTTCACAATTAAAGGCCCCGTTCTTCGTGATCCCACTGTTCAAACTTTAGTTAGTGTGTAATGTTGCTGTTAGAGCATAAATAATACCTGTAAAATTATAAAGCTCAAAGTTCAATGCCAAGCGAGATATTTTATTTAACAGAAGTTCCCTTTCAAAGCCTACAGCGAACGGCTGGCTTGGACTACATCCTGGTACTTCCTTCATAAATGATGTCAGTAGAACAGTAGAACAGACTAACCTCCGCCCACAAGAATATGCGAAAAAGGGGGCGTGGTCTTGTTGCTGTCTCACGTGGAGAAGAGGACGTGTCGCGTGGAGAAAAGGAAGTGGTGCGTTTGAGTGTGTTTGTCGCCATGTCGTCGAGACGCTGTTATTTTCATCCCGGAGTCAAATCACCTTTGTTTGGCTTTCCCAGGGACGCTGTAGAGATCATTAAGCGCATATATCTCCCGTTAAGAGGCGTGACCTTTCCACGTGTGCTAAGCTGCTGTCGAATCACAACACAGGAACCGGGCCATGTGCGCTAAGCTGCTGTCAAATCACAACACGGGAACCGCTGGCACAATCAGAACTCGTTAAGTATTTCTGAAGGAGGGACTTCATAGAACAAGGAACTCATCGGCCCGTTTTTAAGACAGTGAAAACAGCGGTATACAGATAAGTTTTTTTACGCGCGAAACATGAACACATGTTATATTGCACACTGTAAACACAATCAAAGCTTAAAAAAAAAACACGAAGAACGGGACCTTTAAACAATAAATGCTAAACAATGAATTTTATTTTAATATCAAAGTTACTGAAACAATTGGTGTTGTCATGAATAGTACTTTTTTAAATAATGTTTGTCATATGATAGTGAGAATGGGATTTTGAGGAAATGTGCCTGAAGATTAAGGTGTTCTTCATCAAATCCATTTTTCTTTGAGCAAAATTATTTGATTTCCCCCCTTCTATTCTTAAAATGAGTGAAATATGGCCTGGATTGGGAGAATGTCTTGAAGCCCAATTAACGTGAACTATAATATCATAACTTTTACGTTAACAACCAGCTGTATCTGTTCCAAAACCACACCTGCTCTCTTCTTAAATTCAAATATAATAGGTGAACTTTTCTTTCCTCTGCAGGTGCCCCATGTTTGAGTTTTGATGTGGTGCGTGATGGTGAAGGAGAGGGGAGGGAGCAGTTTCCTCTCTCTATGGTGCTTTGTGCTGGTACACAGGCGGACACAGCGCTCAGCAACAGGTAAACTGGCAACAATACTGTCAGAGTTTATTACTTTATTTTCTTTGGCTTCTTATAAAGACCTAGAGATAATGGCATTTTCATAATCTCTATCCAGGCTTATTGTCATGCGCATGCACAATCTTCATGAAACCGAAAAAGAAGAAGACGATAATGAAAGCAGTGATGGAGAAAGTGATGAAGATGAGGAAGATGAGGATAAGAAACCACAGCTGGAACTGGCCATGATGCCACATTATGGTGGGATCAACAGAGTCAGAGTAAGTCTATTTCATTTCATATTTATTCTTATTTATAAATTCAGCACAAAAAAAAATAAGCGTCCCTTTTTTGTGATGATGTGTTTTAAAGGTCCCGTTCTTCGTGATCCCATTGTTCAAACTTTAGTTAGTGTGTAATGTTGCTGTTAGAGCATAAATAATACCTGTAAAATTATAAAGCTCAAAGTTCAATGCCAAGCGAGATATTTTATTTAACAGAAGTTCCCTTTCAAAGCCTACAGCGAACGGCTGGCTTGGACTACATCCTGGTACTTCCTTCATAAATGACGTCAGTAGAACAGACTAACCTCCGCCCACAAGAATACGTGAAAAAAGGAGGCGTGGTCTTGTTGCTGTCCCACGTGGAGAAGAGGACGGTCGCGTGGAGAAAAGGAAGTGTTGCGTTTGAGTGTGTTTGTCGCCATGTCGTCGAGACGCTGTTATTTTCATCCCGGAGTCAAATCACCTTTGTTTGGCTTTCCAGGGACGCTGTAGAGGTCATTAAGCGCATATATCTCCTGTTAAGAGGCGTGACATTTCCACGTGCGCTAAGCTGCTGTCGAATCACAACACAGGAACCGTGCCACGTTTGCTAAGCTGCGGTCAAATCACAACACGGGAACCACTGGCACAATCAGAACTCGTTACGTATTTCTGAAGGAGGGACTTCATAGAATAAAGGAAGTCATCAGCCGTTTTTAGGACAGTGAAAACAGCGGTATACAGATAAGTAAATTGTGTTAAAAATACTGTTTGTTTTTTTACACGCGAAACATGAACACGTTATATTGCACACTGTAAACACAATCAAAGCTTCAAAAAAACACGAAGAACGGGACCTTTAAAGATAATTATGTAAAATCCAAATTAGTTGTGAAACCAGGCCTATATTTCATGTCTGTAAAATATGTTCAGTTTGTCTCAGTTATTCAGTCTTTTGATGTCCATACAAATTTTTACATGTAATAAGAAATTTGCTGGAGAGAAAAAAAAGCAGTTGAAAGTTTCTCTTATTGCCAAGTACAAATCAGATATGTATTCCAGTTTAATTTTCTCACTCATCTAAAGTTATCTTTATACTTGAATAGGTCACCCAGCGAGGGGAACAGGCACTGGCTGCTGTCTGGTCAGAGAAAGGCCTGGTGGAGATTTTTGACCTCCGACCTCAGCTTGAGGCAGTACATAATTCATCAGTGATGTCGGCCTTCATTAAGCAACAGAAGGAAGCCACGCCTCTTTTCAGTTTTACTGGTCACATGTCAGAAGGATTTGCCATTGATTGGTCACCCAAAGTACCAGGTGGGTAATATGAGGTGTGTTCGCTTTGAAACGGCACTGTGCACGGTTCGGTTGTATCACGGTTCAATATTTGCTATGTTCCGGGGAAAAGGGACTACTGTCAAATAAAAATAAGAACAAATAATCTAACTACAAGCAACAGCGCAAATTAATACAATAGAGCAAAGACACAAATAAAATAGTGCTTTTCAGTTTTCAGCAGGTCTAGCATTAGTTGAATAAAGTAATCAAATGTAAAATAACATTGCATATTTAAGTGTATAAATTAATAGATTAATCCTTATTAAAGTTACAAAAGCTATTCAGTCAAGAGCAGTGAGTGATTTCCTTGTCTTTTGTTGTTTTGAATAATGCGCTGTCTGAGATGTGTGTGCGCTTCGGATGAGTACACACACACACACAAATACAAGTCTTATCACTGCACCCATGCGAGGAGAATGGTACGGTTCAATTAAAGCAATTTTTGTTATTTTTTATTTATCGAGAACAATTACACCCCTATGCAGACCGATCGGTGGATAATTTCAAAGTGCTGTGAGAGTGATTAGAGAGCAGGTGGCTCTGTATGCTTTGGGATCTCTCTCACGGTGCTTTATTATTGTTCACCAATCAGTCTGCGCCGCTTCAAGTCGAACACACCTGTGGATTGTGACCTTAGACACTGTGTTCCACATTAGTATGCAAGTGACATCAGTAGGATTTCAGTACAAACATTTTTTAGTTTGTTTTATTTGTCCATATCTTTTTAGATAAATGGTATCAATCTCAGACATGTTTGTTCAATAGTTTGCCAGGTCTTCTTAGATAAATGGAAAACCTGCTTAAAGAGGGTGAGCAAGTCACAGTTCTCATGCAATATGGGGAAGAAGAAAGATCTTTCTGAAGATGAAAAGCATGAAATGTTGCAATGTGTTGCAGAAGGCATGAAAACAACTAATATTGTGTTAAAACTAACTGAAGATGATCAAACTTTTAAAAGATTAGTGAGTGATTTAGAGCACAGAAGAAACCCGGTTAGATAAAGGCTTATTTAAAAATCTGACTTTTTCCGTGATTAAGTGCTATAATCGGGTCCCTGGTGCATCTACCAACCCAGAAAATTTGAAAAAGGACAACCCAGTAACTTTGTTTTGGTAAGCTTTTCTCTGCAAGCACATGAAAAAACGAGCCGCTCAGATTTCTCTCCCCTTCTGACATAGGAAGGGGATCTTATTATAATATTACTGCCCCTTAATCTGCATGTTTCCACCCACGGCGCCACTATTTTGTTTTCGCAAGCGACAACGGTGAACAAGACCCTTAATGTGTATTTGACAGTTGAAACGCAACATAAATGCGAAAGAGAAGTTACTCACAAGACTCGATGTCTGACAGCCAGTTGTCTGTGTGCGTGTGCTTCAGATAAGAAACAATCCAATAGAAGTTTAAACTAATATAGCTTTAAAACGCGTGGAAAAATAAACTTTAATGATGAAAGAAGAACTATGCTATCCGTGAGAGTGATATATATATATATATATATATATATATATATATATTATATATACACACATATATTATAATATAATATAATATATAATGATAATCAAAACCAAGCAGATGTCTTAGTATTTGGCAGAGAATCCGATTGAGGCAGGAACTGTGTGGAGAGGGGGCGGCACGCAGCAGCTCATTTGCATTTAAAGGCACATGCCCGGAAACAGCCTGTTCTTAACTGTAGTCAGAAATGGGTATTTACAACATGGATTTATAATTGATCTTAGAGGAGTTTTAAGCTGAAACTTCACAGACACATTCTGGGGACACCTGAGACTTAAATGTAAAAATGGGCATACTAGGTCCCCATTAAGAAAAGTTTCTGTTAAACAAATTAATTGTATTAAAAGGACAGCTCTGGAGTCTCCAGAACCTCGCCACGCAGGCTGGCAGTTGTACATAAAATGTAGAAATACATTAAGGCCCCGTCCACACGGAGACGCGTTAAGCTGTATACGTCAAAAAATTGTATCTTATCAGATCCGTTGTTTTAGGAGCCTGACACCGGGTCCCAGAGTGGATAAATCTGAAATCGACACTCTTGCGTTTTCGTGTACAGCCAATCCGTATATTTTGTGAAACAGTGATGTCATCACACCACGTACCGCACGGGAAAGACTAGAAGGGATACAGCTACGGCCACTTGGCATGCGCACATCAATATAGCGTCATTTAATTACTGTATTTACATTGTAAGGGTAGGTTTAGGGTTGGAGTAGGTGTAAGTGTTAATAAAACACAATCTGGTGAGTAGCAAATTTATTTATTGTTATTTTATCGTGAGATTTTGCCTCACCTCCGACCGTTGCTGTACCCCTTCTAGCCACAACTCTTCTTCTCTGTTTTTAGTGTCTTTCTGTGGCAGAATTACAGCGCCACATACTGGCCTGGCATGTATACTACATAGTTTTGAGTCTGTTTCAGTGGTTTCATCTGTACGCAGATATTTCCTGAGACAAGGGGAAAAAAGATTGGATAGGGAAAGCGGTGTCTTCTTTGGATGTGGCCTAAGACTCATTTTTAAATAGTTGAATGATGAATGCTGTACCACAATGTATGGTCTGCCCTTTTAATACAATTAATTCGTTTGACAGAAAATACGCCTTTGTCTGAGTTCTTCTGTGCTCCAAATCGCTCACACAAATAGGCCTGTCACGATAACAAATTTTTCTGGACGATAAATTGGCCAAGAAATTATTGCGATAAATGATATTGTCGTTCTGAGACTAATTTCATCTAAAAATAATGATAATGGCATAATGCAGGTACACCTTTTCAAGATCAATAAACTTTTATTTATAAAGACTATTTAACACTGAAAATGGAAAGCATTTTAAATATCCACAATAAATGAACAAAACAACCAAAACAAAAAAGCAATGGACTCTCAGTCTGTTAACAAAAAAATGCACTTTTATAAACAGCTGGGAAAACTGCAATGGATGATTGTGTTTTAGGTAGTGCTGGGTAGGGTTGTGCCGATGGACGATATCATCGTCCATCGTGATGGCTGACTGACATCACGATGGAGCGCCACCATCGTGATGCCACGGCCCCCATTGCGAGTCTTGTTGTGAGTGCGACGCACACTAATCCTCTTCTATAGTTAAACTAAAAACTTTGCAGGGATTTTTCTGTAAATTATATTGAGAATATAACTAATGCATATATTCTATTTTAAATACTGTAGTCTTTGCCAGATATAGCCTACATTTTGAAATAATAAACGAGGCTCAAACATCCATTTCATAAGCATGCATGTTTATTTCAGCACTTCCGTCAGTGAAACAACACACCACAGCCTGTAAAACATTTAATCGATTATCAGTAAATAATGGTAACCTAAAGAATATAAGAAAATTAAATATTAGTAAAAAAAAAAAAACTAATTTCCCCTCAAAGATGCGTCATATACCGCTCTGCGCGAGATGAACCACGAGCTGTAGACACCTTCTCAAATATCTTCGTCTTCATGTGTTCTCCTGATGTTGCAAAGCAACACTTGTTCTGAAGAGCGAATTTTATCTTCCACAGGGTCTAGACATTTAAGCTATGTTTGATTATTCACTGCCAGAGAAAACGAACGTAAAATGGCCTGTGTGTGTGTGTGTGTGTGTGTGAAATGTGCCATTCAAATAAACTTGACGCGCCTTACCAAGTCTAATAACAAGCACAAACTGTGTTAAATAAAAGTAAGTAAAAAAGGTAGCCTACTCATCCTACAGTGTCTTTCTACTTTCCAACAGTAAAGGATGTGAATGGGTAGGCCTATAATAGACTTATAAACAAACGACAGGAAGAAACGTTTATAATTCCCTTTGAAAATGGGTGCGACGCGAGTGAAGATTTGAGAAAAGAAACGAGATGTCCATGTGGGATAAAATGGACTAACGTTAGGCCTATTGTTAAAATTCACGGAAGTCGCAAAACATAATAAAAAAAGCTTACAAATCTTAAATTGGGCTCAGCCTACCTCTCTCATTCGACATGAATCCATTCATGGCTGCAAATTTATTTCCTTTGTAAACAAAGCTTTGTGCTTCACTCGTTATTATTCACGTAAAACAGCATTAACATACAAAACACTGGGTTAGTAACGAAATTATAGTTTTGAAGTAGAAAATAGCATTTATGTAAAGAGATGTATTAAAATAAAAAGTGCACTCTTCTTAAGTGGAGGAAGCTACTTTTTTCCCTCACGTGTGTTTAAACAAAAGTCATTATTTGGGTTAGTAAAATAACGAAATTATATATAGTTTTGAAGTAGAAAATAGTATTTATGTAAAGAGTTAAATACAGATATAGAAAATTATATATTTGTATTAATTAAAAAAACGACGATATCATCGTCCATCACAATGTTTTACTGTAAACATCGTCAGCTGCCAATTTATGAGACATCGCCCCCAACCCTAGTGCTGGGAATCAATTAAAAAACATTAACTACTTAATCAAAATTTTTTCTGTAATTAATCATGATTAATACGTTTTTAATGTTTTGATATTGTAATAAGAGTTACCTTTCTATTAATGTAGAAACAATTTATTGACAGCATATTTAAAAAAATGTGTTGTACTGTCATGTTTTTATGAATGAAGGCCAGTATCACTGATGTCTCTATGAAACATTAATGACGTTACATTACAGTATAACTGAAAGCTACCAATTTCAACATTTATTAGGCTTTAAAAAAAAACGACTTTTAATTTAAGTGAACTTAAAGGAGAACTCTGGTGAATTTTTAAGTTAATCTTGATCGTTATACCTTTTGTGAGTACTGTTTATAGAAAAAAAAAACTGAACTGGATTGGTGCTTGCAACACGGAGCTGTTGCAGTTAATGCCCAGAGCTCCCACTCAGCTAACACGGCAGCTATGGGGGCATATACATAAAGAGCATCTTTGTGCCTCTTAACAGACACAAAATGCATAATAACGCATAATAATTGGTGTAACAGTGTATAAAACAGACAGAACAGTGTCTTATCTCTATACAAATAGATGTCTACTCTAGACTAAAGGAACTACTGACTAAGACTCAAATCATTTTATGTTTACCTACCTTAGGACGCCTGGTAAGCGGTGACTGCAAGAAGAACATTCATGTCTGGGAGCCACAGGAGGGTGGGACTTGGAAGATTGACCAACGGCCTTTCAGCTCACACAGCAAGTCCGTTGAGGACCTACAGTGGTCACCTACTGAAGCCACGGTATGTCAGTCAACAGAGAAAGATGATTTTAAGGTACTTTTCTACGACAAGAGGATGCAATGTCTAAATTAGTGTTTCACTCTCACCCCCAGGTTTTTGCATCTTGCTCCATGGATCAGTCCATTCGCATTTGGGACCTAAGAGCACCACCTAATTCTATGCTTTCAGCCAATGAGGCTCATTCTTCAGATGTCAATGTTATCAGCTGGAACCGGACTGAACCATTTATTTTGTCTGGAGGAGATGATGGCCTCCTGAAAGTCTGGGATTTAAGGCAGTTCCAGGTGAGCATTAGCAAGAGGCAACAAATAATAACATATTTGAAGTGAAACGAGTCCGTTTGGGATCATGTGAAGAGACAAAAGCAATGGATGCCATATAAACCCATAGCAGAACTATTTGCCAGGTATATTGTTCGGATTAGGGCTGTCACAAGTACCGGTACTGAAATTATAAAAATGTGACGATACCAGCTTTTCTGTAGTACCGACTCCCGAGTATATTCGGGACCTGCAGCTGTGTTCATTCGCTTCCATGTTTATCTAACCGCAGGACTCCAGAATGTAGCCATATATATATATATATATATATATATATATATATATATATATATATATATATATATATATATATATATATATATATATATATATATATAGTCTTTGAATATTAAACTGCAAAATACTATTTAAATATTACTCCTGCATGTTCTGCGTCTCTGTGTGAATAATGGTCGGTCGGATGAATCGTGCGCGTGTAGATTAGCCTACAGTAGATTTAGCTATGTCTCTGTAATAATAATATGTCTCTACTACTAGGGGTGTAACGGTACACGTATTCGTATTGAACCGTTTCGGTACACGGCTTCCGGTGCGGTGCACTCTTGAACGGTTATGAATGTAATCTTTAACAGTTAACAGTCGGCTTGTTGTAAGCGCGGAACACACTTCAATCCGAGTTTCCACACGAACATATTAAGTATTCAGTCCATTTTATCACGAAATTCAAACGATAAATGCCGTTTTAACTCTCTTTAATGTGATGTGACTGATAGACGCGTATCAGTTCAACTTAAAGCGGCAGCGCGCGGCGTGCGAGTCAATGCGATCATCTCTTCCTAAAGAATGTATGTGAGGATACATTACAACTTGCTGAAATGTATCATGTCGTGTAATCGCTCCATCTGTCTTTCAACCGCGGAAAGACAATAAAACTGCTTGTAAACAATGTCAAGCAGAATCACGTTTACTCAGAAGTCATTAAGTGTCCACAGCTGTTAGCTCACTAGAGAAATCAACTCTTTCACTGAATACATGCACTATATTAGCCGTTATATTCATTATATTAGCCGTTATATATTCATTATATACTACTAAGCCTGTTAGTGATGTCTTGTTTATTTAATGTATTATTAAATAAACCTGTCATGAAAATTACAGCCACTAAATGATTATATTTCAACAACGAATAAAAATAATTAGATTTAGAAGTTAATGCAAAAACTGCCTTATGTGAAGCTTATGAGTGTTGATTATTATATCTAAAAATAAATAGCAACTGAATTTAGGCTAATAGTTTTGGCTCTGTTGTTAATCTTTAATAGCTATATGTAAGTTAGGGCTCCCTATATAGTTTACAGCATTATCTTTAAGAAACTTTTAGTTATAATTTAATTCATTTAACCACTGTTGAATAAAAATTAATAAAAAGCAATTTTGTAAAACTGCTGTACCGAATCCGTACCAAACCGGGACTTCAAAACCGAGGTACGTACCGAACCGTCAGTTTTGTGTACCGTTACACCCCTATCTACTACTAATAATAATTATGCCTAGATGGTTGATTTTTTTTCACTTTTTCAAAAAAAAATGTATAAACAATATTTACTTTTAAACAGCATACAGCCTTTAAATGTTTTTGTATTATTTACTTATAATGATTATCATCATAAATAATAAACTTAATAGATTTACTTAATACATTAATACATTAGTATTAGTACTATTTACTATTAGTACATTAATACTTAGTACTTAATACATTTTATATTTAAATAAAAAAACATTTAGCTGTAGTACCGAAATTGGTACCGAGTACCGTAAAATTTTGATGGTATTGGTACCGACTACTGGAATTTTGGTACCGTGACATCCCTAGTTCGGATGTTTGGAACAACCTACCTGCAAACTGTGATAGACAGATTGTGTTAAAAAAAAAAGTTGTGGTCAGATGTGAAAAATGTTGTAAAGTTAGGATATTTTTAAATATATAAAACTATGAATAGTTAATGGTCTGAAAGATTTCTGAAAAAAGTCTCTTATGCTCACCACTAAGGCTGCATTTACAGTAATATTGTAAAATATTACAATAAAATATATTTTCTATTTTTATATATTGTGAAATGTAATTTAATGTGATGATATAGCTGTATTTTTTTGCAGTCATTACTCCAGTCTTCAGTGTCACATGATCCTCCAGAAATCATTCTAATATGCTGATTTGATGCACAAGAATGATTTATTATAAAATATATTATTATTATTATTAGTAGTAGTTGTAGTATTAAATCAGGATGACAGGACTTTTCAGAATACATTTTTCTTCCTGGTTGAATATAAAAGTACAAAAGAACAGCATTTATTTAAATAGAAATCTTTTTTAACATTATAAATGTCTTTACTGTCACTTTTGATCCATTTAATTAATGTTTTTGCTAGATGAGAACCTTTTTTTAAAAATCTAGTTTTGATTGGTAGCGTAGATTTTTTTTTACTGATCGCATGCATTTATTTTTTCAGTCTGGACGTCCAGTGGCCAGTTTTAAGCAGCACAGTGCGCCTGTGACGTCAGTCCAGTGGAGCCCTGTTGACACCAGTGTGTTTGCCGCCTCCGGAGCTGATGACGTTATTAGCCAATGGGATCTGTCAGTGGAATCATGTGACGTGGGAGGACAGGCAGAGGGCTTAAAACAGCTACCACCACAGCTACTGTTCCTTCACCAGGGCCAGAAAGAAGTGAAGGAGCTCCACTGGCACCCACAGATTCCTGGTGTTCTCATTTCCACAGCGCTGTCAGGATTCAACATCTTCAGAACTATTTCTGTTTAACTAACTAACTGACTGTGTGTGTGTGTGTGTGTGTGTGTGTGTGTGTGTGTGTGTGAGAGAGAGACAGATTGGACAGATTTGTTTCAGGCAGACTGTGCATGTGTATAATTTTAAATGTACATAGATGAATGAATGGAACATCTTGGTATGCATTTCTGTCATTTTCCCCACCCTTTTCTTCTACTTGTGGAACCAATTTTTCAAGTTCTTGAGACCGAAATTATGTAATTGTATGTGACAAATTACTAATTTGTGCTCGTTAAAACTCTGAATCATCATCTAGTCTGTTGGTTGTCGGTTTTATTAACTATTTATTCATTTTAAAAACCAGCATAGAGCCACTTTTGGGTTAAAAAAAAGTTTAGAATTGTTTTCTCAGGCAACTTGATGGACATAACAGAGGAAGATATTTTAGTCTTTCAGTCTGAAAGCAGACTGCCGGTTTTAATTAAGGTTCTTTTTTAAAACCATAGTAACATTACATATTAGAATAAACAGGAAAATGTATTTTCTTCATGGAAAAAAATTTGAAAACTCATAAATTTCTTCTGTATCTTTTGCCTTAGACAAATGTTTTTAATGCACTTAAATGTTAAACTTTAAAGAGTACTGAAGGAAATTTGATAATCCTAGATTTAGGTTATGTACCTCAAGGCTGGGGTGAGAAATGATATCTAATGAATTCAGTGACTCTTGCTGGAAAGAGGAAATAGTATTAATATAGAAGGATGCCCTCCAGTGTAGGTATGAAGAAATTAATTTAATTTAATTTCTTGTTTAAACAATTGCAATTACTCCACATCCAGCAATTGTTCGCTTTTTTTATTTTTTTATTTTTTTTATTTTTGACTTTGATCCTTAGTTGATTCTGTAAGACAAATAATTCTGGACTCATGGTCATGTATGTGGCATTTGTAAAAGGAGTAAAAAAAAAACAAATCCATAACGTAATTTAGAATTATTCCGAAAAGTTTTGAGTGCAACTAAAAATCCATCCATTCATCCACCTACACATCCAAACATGCATTAATACATAAAACATCAGGAAAAATGTTCCCACACTGATGCTATCAAAATAAAATGGGAGTTAAAGATAGTAAAGAATTCATTTATTTACTTGATTTTAAAATATAAAATATATATCAATAGTAATAGCATTACAGAAATGCATTTACCTTCAATCAGCACATTCAAAGAATGCAAAATGCCAGTTGACAGTTTTCTAAAACTTTAATTACACATTTTGGTCTATCTACATTATTTCAATTGGCAGAGTGGTTTTGAGTATAAAATAATTACTGATTGTCTGTTCTTTAGTATTTAAATCATACAAATGTGAAAGAAAGATAAAATCAACCTATTAAAGCTGTTCATGCTTCCCTTTATGAATCTGGTCAAAACCTACACTCAGATGATCAACCAGAATATGAGCTTTTTTTCATTCACAGTTTAAAACTATGCGTTTTGCACTTCGCTTTAAGGCTATTTTGTAGTGTGTAACTATATTGTGTGCATTTCATTTTTGCACTTTTTAAAAAGACTTTAGAATATGTATGTGTGTGTGTATATATATATATATATAATAATAATAATGAAAACTCCCAGGAGAAAATTCCAGCATTTGTGAATGCATTCAGTAACCTTGCATCTTCCCACAAAAAGAAAAGCTGCTTCGCTGGCTTTTCAGTGAAACTAAGCAAGACAAGGATGGAAAACTTCTTCAGTGCCTTTTGTAAGGCACTGTGTATAACCATTACATAAACAATAATTAATAACTTTGTTTAAAAAAGAAAAGAAAAAAGAGGTGACTCTTATTCTAAGCATCACCTTATTGTTCCATTTTGTACTGCAGGTATTCACTCTCCATTAAGATTAAAGGGGTGGTTGCATGCGATTTCACTTTTTTAACTGTAGTTAGTGTGTAATGTTGCTGCTTGAGCATAAACAGTATCTGCAAAGTTACAGCGCTGAAAGTTGAATGCAAACGGAGATATTGTCTTTTAAAGTTATGGCAGTTTATTGCCTACAAAAACGGCCGGTTTGGACTATAAGAAGCTTCTTCCCGGGTTGGTGACATTATAAACCCTTGCTATTAACATAAACACTGCCCCCGCGAACACGCAACAAAGTTGGCGAGGCCACGTCACAGTCATTACGAAAGAGAGAGCTGTTGCAGAACTACAAACTACATTTGGCCATCTAACCAATCTAAGACCATTGCGTTTTTCGGAGGGATGGGCTTCACAGAAGCAGGAAGCAAACAAGCTGTTCAAAGGACAGTGGAGACAGCGGTGTAGAATAAAGGTAAAATATAAGAAAAATATGGCGTTTTTAAATAAAAGAAGTATTAAGACATGTTATACTGTGCCCCATAAACACAACCAAGCCTAGAAAAAAACCATGGAACCACCCCTTTAAAGCTGTATCCAGTTAACTGAAGAAGGTAAAGTGCCCTATAATGGAGCTATTAAGTGGAAATAAGAAACATTTTTATATATCTTGGAAAATATATGCAGAAAATTGTTCTTGGGTTATTCCTTAAGACGTCACACTGTCCATTGGAGACTCAAAATATGTATTTATAAAATCCAATAAAAAGTCAAAACCTTAATATTGTCTTTCTTACATAAAATAGATTTGAAAATGAGCAAACACCATCGTAAACTTCAAAAGTGTGGAAAAGAGAGTTCCAAATAGTCCAGTTATTACCTCAAGAAGGAAATTTTCCTTAATTCTCCATGTGTGGATTTTTTTAAAGCATGATTCGGTTCACATGTCATGTTCCATCAGCGATGCTAATGACTTATTTTTGGTCCTCAAATTGCTTGCACTGTCCTCTTATAGGCCAATCTCATCATCGAACTCATCCTCAAAAGTGTATCCTTGTTCTCCATTGACACCCTCCTCCTCTGAATCTGTTTCTAAAAGATGTTGGTCCTCTCTCCTCCGGTCCAACGGTGAGACTCCCTCATATTCTGAGCTCATTGAGGAAGGGGGGCTTGGAGAGTTGTCCTCCTTCCTATTAACCATCTCTGCTTGTCTTGGGTCTTTGTCGTAAACCATTCTCCCACTAATCTCCTGCATCCCCTTATTTGGGCTGAAGCTCATTTCTTCTTCGCCTTCCACGTCTAGCCCCTCAATTACTTCCTGTCGACCGATGATCTCATCACGTTTGTCGCTGAATCGCACTTTAGGCCTGAGCCCTTTTGATTTCACGCCATTCATCTCGTTCACTTGGTCATCTCGTTGGATCACCTCTTTGGTCACACTTTCCATTCTCATCCTCTCATTCAACTCATTGGCAGCACTCCTTGGCAACATCATCACATCTCTTGTGCTCTTGCTGGGACTAAACACCTCTTCGTTGTCTTTGCGAGAACCCATGGTCAGTCCATCCATCACTCCCAGTACATCTCCTAAAATCGAAGGCCCTAAATCCAAGTCGAGGTCAAAAGAGGAAACTGAATCAGCATGTCGGAGCTCACTTGGACCGGTATCTTCTGCATATTCAATATCATCATTATGGTTCATCTGAATGTCTGTGTTCTCTAGAGTAGCTGCCCCGACTGGTTCCACAGAGTTGGGATTAGGACTAGAGGGGCCATGGGTGGACAGGAAGGAGGTGTCACCAAAAGCGTCTCCACCACGACCAATGTGCATGGTATGACGGAAATCACCCAGGGGAGCGGAGATCATGGTGGGGTCCAGACGAGGGGTCCGAGATGATTTGTGGAGAGGCATGGTAGCAACTGTGGAACGAAATTGCAAAGTCAGATGAAGTGTTTATTACAAAAGTGTAATAAAAACATTTACTACAAATACATTGCCTGGCCAAAAAAAAAAAAAAAAAACAGTTCTTCTAACCCTACTTGATGGAGTATGTAGTATGTAGTTTTCATTTCTTAAACAATGTAGGAAGACACTGGAGTAAACTTTACAGAGTGCTTGACTCTTGCATTGTCAATACAAGATCTTGACCAAAAATGTATGCACCTCTTGATGGAAATAACATCACAACATTTATTTCCATCAAGAGGTGCATCGATTTTTGGTCAAGATCTTGTGTTGGCAATGCAAAAGTACATCCCAAATACTTTAAATGAATTTGAGGTCTGGACTCAGAGATGCCAATTAATTTGTGAAAATGATTCTTTATGCTCCCTCCCAACCATTCTTTCGCAATTTGAGCCTCATGCATCTTGGCTTTGTCATCCTGAAATATGCCCATGATGTTTCTTCCTACATGGTTGTTTAAGATATGAAAAGCTACACACTCCATCAATTAGGGTTAAAAGAACTGTTGCCAAACATATAACATATTAGAAACATAATAATCACAGCAATAAGGATCCAGTCTCTTAAGCATTTGCCTATTTAAATCCAAAAAGCTAGGCTACATTTTTGTTGTTGACCAGGCTGTGTATAATATATTATGTGCTGGTTGTTGCTTGATATTCACATTCCTAAATCCCCTAAATCCTAAATATATATATATCAGAATATTATATATGTAAGGAATAATTGACGACGGGCCGTTCAATTATTAGAACAACAATAATGCACACCCGAGGTGGTGATGCGGTCACGACACGAAGCGGAGTTACACCTCGGGTGTGCATTATTATTCTAATAATTGAACGCCCCGGAGTCAATTATTCCGCTTATACTACGGTTATCACACCTCAAGACATCGATCCGAAGATATATTTAAAGGGATTCGTCCGGTTTTTGTACTTAAATCGCTATTGTGAGTAGGACTATTTCTTCCGCGTCTCATCCAGCGGCTCTTTTGCTAGTTACGAAACGTCATTTTAAAGCTGTTAACGAAGGCTTGAGCCGTTGATAGCATTCTACTGCAGTTATTAATAAAGTTATTAGAAAGAGAGCGAGAGAGAGAGAGAAAGAGAGCGAGTGCTTGTGTGAATTAGGCTATCTCTGTGTGTCTCTAAACAGCGCTGTTATTACCTCGCTAGTGAAAAAATGTCACGTGTAGCCTTTAAATGCTCCACTATATAGGCTAACTGATCAAATCGTCAGGGCAGCGCTGACACCTTTTTGTGCAAACTGTAGTGCGTGTGTGAGCATGTGTGATTTCAGTAATGAGACAGAAAAGCTTGCCTTTGATGTCCGCTTCCGTTAGTTGGTTTTCATCTGGACTGTCTAATACTGCTGCCGCCCAGTTGTTGAACGTTTTATATTCACAGTAAATATTAAGATTTACTTTAGGAAAATCGTCTGTCATATTGTTGTTTTTTAGTCCTGTAATTTCCGTTATTATGGTTAACTATGCGAAGTGATATGGAACTGTAATGCGGTCAAGAGAGCTGCCTGGAACTACATTCGCTGTGCGTCTCCCAGAAAATAATTGCACACCTCAGAACGTTCATCAGCCAATCAGATTCAAGCATTCAACGGCCCCGTAGTATAATACTTATTATATTATAGTTAGTGAAACAGTTATAAAATAGTTACTGTCATTCCTACATTTCTTTCCTCAGACTGATTTCTCTGTAAATGCTGAAGTTTCCACACAGAGTGACTGCTCTGTTTTGGGTGAGGTGAGATTATATATACACAACTCGTGGTCTTAAATCTGTACATTTCCATATTTTATCCATAATCATCAGGTATGAAATCATCACGTTGCACAAAAAAGAGCTATGATTGCGTAAAGGTTGTGAAAAAAGAAGTTGACAGACGCCAAATCCAAGCTCGGACTTGTATGTGAAGAGCTTACTAAATGCATTCTTGCCTCGAGCATTCTCGCGAGGTCGAGACATTGAGTTGAGTATGAGAAACATTATGAACGTGCACACGGTTACATCTTTTTAAAACTTAATTTAATTAAATAATTGACTCACAGAAATGTAATTTGTTGAGCCTCTAGTATACTTTTGAAGCTCTTGGATAGTTTCTAATACTTCAAAATTCAAACAAAATACTTAATAACTAAATAAAAAGTTTTTTTTTTTTTACTCTTTATAGGCCTAGTTGTTAAAAATAAATTTTTGGTATCATCCAAGAAATGTATTCGATATTCGTTATATCTCCTGACCTGTTCATAAACAACTGCAACAGCTGGAAAGGGTATTAGTTCTAGCTAGGCGTCTTTACCAGATCTATTCACCACGGGTATACGATAAAATACACATTTCTGAGGTAAGTTCTACTGATAAATACTATTTAAAAAAAACTTTTTATACATTTATACACTGTATGAAAACGAAATAGAGTAATTGCAGCCACGTTAAATCTTACCAGTGGTATTTCAATTTTAAGCAGAAGACCTGCCTGTTGCCCAGGAAAGCGTCACCCTGTCCAATGAAGCTGTAATAGAGCAAAAATCAAATAGTATAGTTTAATGCAATGAATGTCTCTTAAAGTGGGAGTATAACTGCAAAAGTTACGCGCCCAACGGAGTTACCGAATCGGTTTTCTTTAAAACAAGGGAATTAGACTTACTTTGATCACCGTGTGCTTGTCAACAGGGCTGTACCTATTTGTTCCTCTTTGAACCAAACGTTTCTTTAAATATCTTCGCTTTCCTTCTTTTACAGACTTTTCTGGCGTCGCTCTTCTCTCCGATATTTCTTTTTTTTTTTTCCTTTAGGGATGGGCAAGGAAGTGACGTGAGTTTTACATGGGAGCGCTTTGGCAACAGCTGTAATAGTGAATGAACGCAGCGCTGCCTTTAGCCTGTGCATTGTTTTCCTTTCAGAACAAAATTTCACATTAATTTTCTTTGAATTTTCAACCTCACTCAAGTGTAGAATCATGAGTAAAAGTGTGGCTGGAACAAGGCAATTGGTCATCTAAAAAAGTAATGAGAATCTTTAATAAAATAGGTGATGCAAACATTTTTAAAAGTGAGACGAAATATAAGACTTATGTAGGGACTGTTTGTGTGTTTGAGTTTATTGCCATGGTTGAATAACAATGAGAACATTTTTTGGAATCCCGTCTGTCAACATTTTGAACAGAGCTTGTCGAAGCAGAACCTGTTCTAATTTGTTTTGTTTTTGAATCTCCATGTATAGGCCTATCACTTTCACCATCAATATTATAAGTAGCTACAAAGGTCATGATGAAAAAGTTTGATTTATTTGAGATAAAAAGGTGACATGAAATAACAGGCAGAAAAATATTTTAGTCTGTTTTATAGCAGACTGTTATAAAAATATCCGTCATATATAAATATCAGTCATCACGCAATATCTCCCAAAAATATGTATTAGAAATTGATATTTATATGTGAATAAAGGCAATGCCCTGTAGTTTTTATTTTGGGAAGCAAATATATAATGCAATGTGATTGATAAATGTACAAATAAATGTTCCTCAAAAGCCTGTTTTTAAAATATGGAACATATAAAACATACAATATAACACACACACACACACACACACACACACACACACACACACACACACACACACACACACACACACACACACACACACACACACACACACACACACACACACACACACACACACACACACACACACACACACACACACACACACACACACACACACACACACACACACACACAATGATGTTGCTTCCATCCAATAAAAGTTCATCTTAACATATTAATAATATGATAATATAAATGTTATACTTATGTTTAATTTACTTATGTTTATAAAAAAAAAATTAAAGATTTATTTTTAAATTCAAGCATCAAATACAGTAGGCTTATGTGGTTAAGAAAACGGAGATCATTGAATGAATTATAGATTAAAGGCTACAACTGACATTCTTTCTGCTTTGGTGGTCTACATTTCCTGCCTGGAAAGAGAATTCAAGGATGCTGCAGCTGAGCCATGAATCACATCACATCATCGCATCACTTCCTCTTTCTTAGCACAGCTTATGTCACACTAAAATACTATCACCAGGGTTACTAATACAATGATGAATGGCTGGAAGTGTTGTCAGTGTATGAGGTCACATTTAACCCCAACATTATTGAAGGAGTGGCTCACTGGATTAGAGAATATCCATTTACATGAATGAAACTAAATCAATCTATTTTTATCTTTACAATGACAAAATAAGTCTGAACAGTAGGCCCTATTTAAACATGGATTTATACTTCGAATGTAATATTTGCCCTTAGTGTTGTACTGTGAGTAAAACAAATGATGGGATAAAAAGTCTGTGGAGCCAAGAAGTGTGTCAAAGTAAACAGTGTTAGGCCTACTTACATTTGAAGTCCGATGCATGCAACACAGTAGATTACTTTAATACCAGAACGCATGAATATCGATTCATCACTTGTCAGACCTACCTACACACTAACAAGCTTTCCAGAAGTTCTTATCTTATGTAACCCCTCTTATGAAAATGTTGCCATCCAGTGGTGTGATTAGCCTATACGTTTGGCTGGCACTAAATTAAAACATTTACTAAACTGAAATTAAACTTATAAAATCTATTTAAAAAAATTAAAATGATATAAACTAATAAATACAACAATAAATAAATCTATAATAATTACTGTTTTCTTTTTATGGTAGCCTATTTAAAAATAGAACGCCCTCCGAGACTTTTAATTTGAAAAATCAGCTTAGTGCGCCTGCGCAGTCTTCTAGTGCTGCTGCCTGTTGTGTATGTCGGAGGATGTCTGACAACGCAGAATCTCCTACAGAAAATCAAAAAGATGAACCTTCGATACAACACACTGTCACTGAACACACTGGATCATCGGATGAGAAGAAAAAGAGTATGAGTTATATATATGTATATGACCAGAGAAACTGTTATAAATTAATTGCTAAACGCTGCTGTAGTGTTTATTTCGGGCAGGTCATCAGCGAGTTACTTCCGCTATTTCGCAAAGATTGACAGCTCTGCCAGCCAATGGCTGGCCAAGTAGGCATGTGCTTCTTTGCTTCTTTTTTTTTCTTTCGCGATTTTAAAGAAAATTAGGCTTAATAGCTATTTTAATGAACTACATGGTCTAAAACATTCGTGTAGAATTATTCAACCATAGGTGACAAGATATTACAGAGTATTATAATCACACTTTATTGAAACGGACTTTATGGCCATATCGTACCATAGTAATTATATAATGTTTTTTTATTGCAGAGCCGTTAGCTTTATTATTGATGTACAGAATAATATACTTGTGCATTTTTACTTGACACGTAACAGTAATTAGTATTCGCGTTTTATATTAGCTGTCTTACTACTATGTAGGTCTTGCATACTTGTAGGTACAATTTACTCATTGTTTTTATGTTGTATTGCAAACGCTGCTATTGAGGTGGGATACTAGTAAGGGTAGGGTGGGGACAGGTTATAATTTTGTTAAAGTGTAAGGGAAGGGTTAATAGTGTAATTATAAATGCAATTAATTACAGCTGTCATTACATGCAGGTTTTTATATAATGTTCATTGTAGCAAATAATTATGTTACTAGTAGTTAAAGACACTTAATATAAAGTTGGACTGTGTTTGAAAAACTGTACTTTCAGATAATATAATATAAATGAGATTAGCGGCCACTTAAATTTTTGTGTTTTGTAACAATTAAGTACACTTTTAAAAGTGCAATCTATAATACGTTTCAGCTTCTAAAGTATGGTCTTCACTCTTTAGAGATTTTTTGATTATGCTGTAAATTATTTTATTCTCTTTTTGTCTTTCAGTTGATGTGCTGTTAAAGGCTGTCGGTGATACGCCCATCATGAAAACCAAAAAATGGTCCGTGGAGAAAGGGAGGACAGTACAGTCACTCTCTCAATTCATCTCACGCTTTCTCAAACTGGAGCCTAATGAACAATTGGTATGTTATTCACCACCACCATGGCCACCTCATTTTATTAAAAAGCAGGGTGGGCTCCACAGGGATTTGTGACTCCTCTGCCAGACCACTGTGACAACACACAACCACAAATTTGTCCTTGTTTGAAATCTTGAATACTGTGCTGCCCTTTGATATATTGCAGAGTTTGGAAATGCAATTGTGTCAAACTTTCCCATCTGTGCTCATCCGGTTGAGTTAGTATACTTTTGAAAGCTGTGCGGAGCGGACAAAAAAAATTAAGTATACTCGGGCCTTAAAGGGATAGTTCACCCAAAAAAGAAAAGTCTGTCATAATTTACTCACCCTCAAGTTGTTCTTGCCCTCAATGTTTGTAACCAAGCAGATCTTGGCAGCCATTTAATACCATAGTGGGGTATTAAAAAAAAATCTGCTTGGTTACAAACATTCTTCCAAATATCTTCCTTTGTGTTCAGCAGAACGAAGTAATTCATACAGGTTTGGAACAAATTGAGGGGGACTAATGATGACAGAATTTAAATTTTTGGGTGAACTATCCCTTTAAGACTGATTCAAGGGAACAGGTCTTGAAAATGCTATGCCATTTCCTGAAAGTTTTTAGATCAGTGGGCTTAACCTTTTTGACTTTTCCCAAATAAATACTAAAGCCGTGGTCACACTACACTGAGCATGCAAAATTTATTCGGACACTGCAACGGTCGTGATATAAAGTCACACTCTGCAGCATCTTTTTTATAAACATGAATTCAACATATAACAAAATAGTAATACACTCAACAACAAAAAAACGATCTACTTGACTTTACTGCAAATATATAGTTCTTTTAATTCAGCCAAGAGTCGTATCAATCTTCTACTGGTCACATGTCTTCACATGATGCAAATTCACAGCTCAGAGTTCACCAAACTTGAACTTTGGAATGCAGCGAAATTTTTCGCACAACGTTGCGTTTCTGGTCTGACACATTCACATTAGGGGTGGCATGGTTCACAAAACCCACGGTTCGGTTCGTATCACGGTTTTAGGGTCACGGTTTTCGGTTCTGTACGGTTCTTGTTGTTGTTGTTGTTGTTGTTTTTTTATCGTTAACACTCAAGAAATTTACTTCAGCATATGATATATAGCTTAATCATCCACAATTAGGATACAGTATTAACATTTTTTATATCATGTAGAAGTTGTTTCTTAACTGGCTGTCTACAGTGTCCGACACATTGGCGTAACATTTTTCATGTTAATCATGTCAATTTTGATCAGAACAATGCACTGTGGCTTTAATGCAGCTGACCTGATTAACAAATTTCACCATGAAGTGTTCCATGTGTTTCACAATCAGCGCTGTGAAAAGAAAAAAAAAATACACGAAAACACAACACTGCCAGAAGTTTTTGCCCAAACTTCAAAGGCATGTTTAAATTATTAAAACTAGAAGCATCTTAACTTTTAAATGTTACATTTATCATGTGAACTACTTATATACAGTATGTTATATGCATGTGTGTATGAGACAGAGGGGAACACGGTCGCATTTGCAGCAGATATATGCTGCCCATCATAAATCAAAGCATGAGACACACCCCTTTTCCACTAAGGCAGTGCTAGAGCTAGATCGGAGCCAGAGCTAGTCCCAGTTCATAGTTGGTTCAACTGAGGAGCCTGCTAAGAACCGTTTGCTTTTCCACAGGCTAGAGAGCCACAACAGAGCCAGGTCTTACGTCACTGTGTACGTCTCATCTTTCTCAGCAACGCTAGCGGGAAACACACACACACCAGGCTTGTTTGAGATGCATCGGCGCTGCACAGACCGATCCACATATAATATTTAAAAAAACGCATGAGTGAATCAAAAGCATAAGGAGTCGTGTGCTCTCGCTGGACTCGTTATCATACGGCGATCGGTCTCTGCACAGCACCGCTGCCAACAAGCCTTCCATCAACACCGCAAACGTTGCGTTACTATTGATTCACATGGCTTTACGATCCTACATCGGCATCAAAACACAACGAAAACACAGCGAATCCAACGCATTCGTGCAGTTAGCCGTAATTTGTATAGACGGAGATTACAAACGAGCAGCAGCTGTTAGCTCCATTAGCTGCTATTTCAACAATGGCGGATCTCAAGTCAGTGTTCGTCTTGTTGACCCCGCCCCCAGTGCCTGGCGTAATTGGTTCTTACTTCTAGCCCTGTTCTAGCTCAGCAATATTTTGGTGCTACTTAAGAACCACTTTTCCTGGCTCGGAGCTGGGGCTTTGGGTGTGGAAACACAAATAACCGATTTGAAACTAGGCTCTGGCTCCGATCTGGCTCTAGCACTGCTTTGGTGGAAAAGGGGTAACAGACAGGGGTCGGAGGAGAACACCGGAAAATGTGACAGAATGGACAATATTTGTCTGTATTTGCAATACGCAAGCCGCGGTTCAGCTGCGCGAGACAAACACTGCCAGTGTGTGAATGCACGCGCGCACATACGCATTGCATCTGCCCTGTCTGCTATACGGCGCATCCTCCAACTCCGGGCAGCCTTCCTTATCTCTCCCACTTGCATTTCTACACGTGACGTGACCTGCAGCACTCCACTTTTACTTTATTTTACTGTATGTCCACACACACACCTCTTATTTTGCGCGAAAAGGACACCCACTGTCTGAGGTAACATACGGGCACGAGGATACATTGCGCATGCGTCGAAACCGTGCGACGCACACGCTCCGAACCAAGACAAGCGAACCGAACGGTTCGTTTTTTTTTCATGTACCGTGCCACCCCTAATTCACATGCATTTGAATGGAAGTCAATGGAATGAAAAGTGCAGTGTGACCACCCCTTAAGATATTTCTGGTACTTCGTGATTATGACATAGCTACTTGATATCATGCTGTTTTATTGATATATTGAATGAATTAACATGGTTAATACAATGTTTAACACAAAATTATTTACCCACAGTTCAATTTGTGATTTCATAAATTATATTCTGCATTTCAGAACTGTATGTTTTTCATTAAAAACAACAGTTATTGAGGAAAAATAGAAAGAAAATGTTTCTGTTTACATCTTGAATTTATGTGTTTGTTTTTTTAGCATTTTAATTTAGATTAAAGTTAGATCATTTTATATATATATATATATATATATACACACACACACACTCACCTAAAGGATTATTATGAACACCATACTAATACTGTGTTTGACCCCCTTTCGCCTTCAGAACTGCATTAATTCTACGTGGCATTGATTCAACAAGATGCTGAAAGCATTCTTTAGAAATGTTGGCCCATATTGATAGGATAGCATCTTGCAGTTGATGGAGATTTGTGGGATGCACATCCAGGGCACGAAGCTCCTGTTCCACCGCATCCCAAAGATGCTCTATTGGGTTGAGATCTGGTGACTGTGGGGGCCATTTTAGTACAGTGAACTCATTGTCATGTTCAAGAAACCAATTTGAAATGATTCGAGCTTTGTGACATGGTGCATTATCCTGCTGGAAGTAGCCATCAGAGGATGGGTACATGGTGGTCATAAAGGGATGGACATGGTCAGAAACAATGCTCAGGTAGGCCGTGGCATTTAAACAATGTCCAATTGGCACTAAGGGGCCTAAAGTGTGCCAAGAAAACATCCCCCACACCGTTACACCACCACCACCAGCCTGCACAGTGGTAACAAGGCATGATGGATCCATGTTCTCATTCTGTTTACGCCAAATTCTGACTCTACCACCTGAATGTCTCAACAGAACTCGAGACCAGGCCAAATTTTTCCAGTCTTCAACTGTCCAATTTTGGTGAGCTCGTGCAAATTGTAGCCTCTTTTTCCTATTTGTAGTGGAGATGAGTGGTACCCGGTGGGGTCTTCTGCTGTTGTAGCCCATCCGCCTCAAGGTTGTGTGTGTTGTGGCTTCACAAATGCTTTGCTGCATACCTCGGTTGTAACGAGTGGTTATTTCAGTCAAAGTTGCTCTTCTATCAGCTTGAATCAGTCGGCCCATTCTCCTCTGACCTCTAGCATCAACAAGGCATTTTCGCCCACAGGACTGCCGCATACTGGATGTTTTTCCCTTTTCACACCATTCTTTGTAAACCCTAGAAATGGTTGTGCGTGAAAATTCCAGTAACTGAGCAGATTGTGAAATACTCAGACCGGCCCGTCTGGCACCAACAACCATGCCACACTCAAAATTGCTTAAATCACCTTTCTTTCCCATTCTGACATTCAGTTTGGAGTTCAGGAGATTGTCTTGACCAGGACCACACCCCTAAATGCATTGAAGCAACTGCCATGTGATTGGTTGATTAGATAATTGCATTAATGAGAAATTGAACAGGTGTTCCTAATAATCCTTTAGGTGTGTGTGTGTGTGTGTGTGTGTGTGTGTGTGTGTGTGTGTGTGTGTGTGTGTGTGTGTGTGTGTGTGTGTGTGTGTGTGTGTGTGTGTGTGTGTGTGTGTGTGTGTGTGTGTGTGTGTGTGTGTGTGTGTGTGTGTGTGTGTGTGTGTATATCGGTTCAATACACGCTTGTGAATTGCGTTTTGTTCGGTTTTGCATTTAAATAATTATTTTTCTACACATTCTATCATTTGCCTCCATCCCAATATACTGAACAACGTGACATACATTCACATCACAGGTTAGTGGTAGAGTTATACTCATGGAACACTATAGTTATCTATACAATCACGATATAGTTACTATACAATCACGAAAGTTCATTATTTGCATACGTTTTAAAGCCATGCCACCGGTTAAACATTTCATTCGTGTGCTTATGCACATGCGCTTTTCGGAGCACGCACACTAAAAGCCTGTCAAACACGTGATTACTGGACTAAGTAGTCTTACTGCGCTAATACTGTCAAATACACACAAGGTTTACATAAACACAGTCGGTTATGTCTAAAGAGAAAGTAAAATCGGCGTGTGTCTGTATATTAGATGCACACAAGTCTTAAATTGACAGCAGCGCAGCCTAGTGAACACGCTGCCGCTTGTCCTTAAAGGGACAGTTCACCTCTAAAATTATGTCATTATTTCCTCACTCTAATGTTGTTCCAAACCTGTATTCATTTCTTCTGTTGAACACAGACAGTTGATGGTAGCCATTGACAGCCATATAATCATTTCCTACCAGCAACAAAAATATATTTTATGTCCAACAGAAGAAAGAACTTTATTCAGGTTTAAAACAACTTGAGCGAGAGTAATCGATGACAGAGAATTTTAATTTTTGAGTGAACTATTAATAAAACAACAAAAGACAAAGAGAAAATCACTCGCTGCTCTTGACTGAAAAACTTTAATACAGTAGCTTTAATATGTAAAGCTATGTAGTGTTTTATTTTTACATTTATTCATTCAATTTCATACTTAAATGCTGCTGTACAACTTTTAAATATATAAATAATTGTGTTTATGAAGCAACCCAAAGTAATTTTACTCATGAAATAAAACGGAAAAAATAATTGTGATGAACTACTTTTTTCTTATTGTTCTTCTCTACTAAATGCTTTATCTTTATTTTTCTGCTCTTCCATCAGTTTATTTATGTCAATCAGTCATTTGCTCCATCACCAGACCAAGAAGTGGGTGTGCTTTTTGAGGTATGTTTTTTTTTTTTAATGCATTTATTTTTGTGTGTGTTTTACCAAATGCTAGTCTGCCCCCATCTGGCTTTTTTAAGAAATTGAAAGTAGACTGAAATCATTTCAGATGGCCATTTGGCTGCACTTTATTTGAAGGTGTCTTAGTCACACTGCAATTAAACATTTAAGTACAGAGTAATATTAAGTAACTACATGTACTTACTATAGGGTTAGGATTAGGGTTTTGTTTAGAGTTATTTGCATGTAATTATACACAATTTATAGTTATTACTATGGTAACTACATGTAACATATGTAACAATGACACTGTAAAATAGTGTTACCGGGTTAGGTGGGGTTGGTTTAGTTGCATGTAATTATGCATAATTAGTCATTACTACAGTAAGTACATGTAGCATGTGTAACAAAGACACTGTAAAATAAATTTTTACCGGCCATTTTGCAGACAAATGCTAAATAGTGAGTATGAGTGTTTGAAGATCTACCTGCTCATTTTCACACTATTCAGAAGACTTGAAACTTAAATAAAATGTAACAGTCCTCCATACACAAGTTACTATTTCTGTCCTAACATGTGTAATGTATAATGGATATAATAGGTTAAAGCTATTTTGGTGGGCAGTTCTATGAAGGTACAGTGTGTTTTGCTGATTTAATATGTAAACCTTGTTGTTCTACTCTGTTTTACAGTGTTTTGGAAGTGATGGGAAACTAGTTCTTCATTACTGCAAGTCCCAGGCCTGGGGATGAACGTGCAGCTCCCCCAACCCCCCACCCCCCCTTGTTTCTCCCTTATACATCTGTACACATACAGTAACAAAAACATCCCATTCACATATTCATTGTTTTTATAACTTATTCATTTTTCATGTCTTGTTTTTTTTGTAAATAATAAAGTGTAAATAATATTATAAAACAGTGCATCATCTCGTGGGACTTTTTTAAAGCGAAGTGGAGGTGGGAGGAATGGGTGGAAATCATAAGAACACCAAATACCTTTAGCTACAAATTCTGATGAATGTATTTACTATTTAAGCTCATGTTGAAGTGATTTACAGGGAAGAGGACAATGTGTGATTCTCAGCAGTACACAGTGATTACTTTTTATCGGAGGGGTGGGTAATGTCCCAGGGCAGAACAGGTCACATGTAAGGGCCGGTGCAGACGTAGAGGGGTGTGAAGAACAGGTGGGACAGAGGGTTGTTTAAAAAGGGTGGGATGGAGAGATGTAAAAGAAGACCGGGTGGAAAGATGGAGATGGCACTAACAGATGGACTGAAGAGGGATTATGGATGCTCTTGGTAGAGTGTGACACCAATTTCTAAGGAAAGGCAGGAAAAGGAGGAGATTTGGGCAGGATTGTACCAAAAAAGGGGAAAACCAGAAATAATCGCAGAAGGATAAGGAGGGAAACTGCATGCTGAACCAAAGAGACAAGACCTTCTGTGTTTAACAACTGCACAGAAGGTAGAAGAAGATGAAAATTAATGGATCGAAATAGGGGGAAATTATTACGATGGACATGATGTAAGAAGATTAATGTGCACAGGTAAAAAGTCTATTGAATTATGAATTATTATGAATTAAGAATTATGTTGATTTTCTTGTAAAATATTGCTAAATTCAAGTCTCGATACTGCAGATACATCTGGTACTACTCTTAAACAATAAATTAATGATTCGTGCATTTCTTCTGATAAGCGCACCATGTATTTTGTATCGCTTACAAGCACATAAAAATACATTTAGGATCTGTATTTCAATAAACTGTAAAAAGTGAAAATGTGCAGATGTTGCCGTAAAGAACTGTTTGACTTTTGAAAACGAGTTTTGTTGATGTAATCTATAATGTATTCAGGTTTATTCTGATATACTATAACTTTTTTTTTTTTTTTTTTTTTAAACAGTTTTTTATATTAAATGTTCATATAGCTCAAAATTGTAATGTGAGTTTATTTAAATATAAATACATAGGAATCCTTAAAAGCGTTTATAAAAAAAAAAAACATGCACACCTACAAAGCTCAAACAGATTAAAACAGATTATTAGAGGATTACAAGTAAAGTTAGACTTAATGCAAGAGCTTAACTAATAATTTCATCACGTAACTTCAAACGTAATCCTTTGAATTCCCTCTCTTTCCTTTTCTCATTTTTAATCCTATTCAGGGCTAGGCTGGATGATGTGTTAGGGAATATCAGAAATAGTTCCATATCATTTATTCTGCATTAGATTTATGTTTTACCTTTAGATTACAGTTCTGCTCATACATTTACACCCCCCTTGTAAAATATGCAAGTTTAATAAAATAAGATGGATCATAAACATTGCATGTTATTTTTATTTAGTACTGTCCTGAATAAGCATTTTCCAGCACCTTGTGCATATTTTGACTGATTTTGAGATCCATCTTTTCACACTGAGGAACTTACTGTACACAACTATTACAAAAGATATATATATATACACACACACATACATATATATATATATATATATATATATATATATATATATATATATATATATATATATATATATATATATATATATATATATATATATATATACACACACACATATACATATATATATATACACATATACATATATTCACTGATGTTTTAGAAGGTGACATGGTGCAGGGGATGCAAATATCTTATGTAGTCTCTGAAGTGCCGATCTTTAAACAAAAGAAAAAAAATGTACACCCTACAAGCTCCCAATTGGGGGCGCTGTATGTTGTCACTGAGAAAATCAATGGGAAAAAATATATACAGATGACTGTACTATATACCAAATATAAAGCTGAAAATAATGCTGTATGAACCATTTATGTTACATATGAAAATGTGTGCAAGTTTCTCGGTTGTCCCCAGTGTGAAAAGATGGATCTCAAAATCATACAGTCACTGCTGAAAAGAGTTTAAAAAAGCAGAAGATGCTAGAAAACAAAAGAATGTGCAGGACTTTTCTGAAGAACAGTGCACGGTTGTTATTATTATACTGAAACTAAAACCATTAAAAAACTTTTTTTTTACTTAAAATAAAACAAATGTTAACGGAAGTAAAATAAATTATAAAAAAACAAACTTATTTTATTTCATCTAGCTGCCAAGGCAACATTTCTCACTTAGTTTAACCTAATGAAATAAATAAACAAACTAAAAATGAAATAATATTTAATAAAATACACAACAAAATGACTAAAACTTTAAATTAAATTAAAATGAAAAATATGAACGTAAAATATAATTCAAAATAAAAACTATAATAGTATCTCAATGATACTAAAATAACACTTGAACAGTGGGCAGTTTAACAACTATCAAAACATAAAATTGTTGATCATCCAGGTAACCACACACAGAATTAAGATTCAATGGTATGTACACTTTTTACTGGTTCATTTTTTGTAAATTCAGTTATTACTTTGTCTTGAAGACTATATGTAAACATCTCTAATGTGAAACAGCTTATTCAACATGCAATTTTTTATGATCCCTCTTATTTTGTAATAATTATTAACATCTTACATATTCTGCAAGTAATTAGTACATTTATTTGCCTTTGGTTTTCAAAGAAACATACCAGATCATTTATATAAAAGACTCAAATATTTTACAATTTCTAATAAAGCAATTTTATGACATGAATATTTTATGTCATTGTGTAAATTACTTCATATAAACATATCAAACAAATAAAAAATAATTTAGATTACAAACTTAAAATAATAATCATATAATAATGATATACAGTAGGCCAAACCGTATTAACACACACACAGTGGTCCAGTAGTTAGTATATGTGTCTGTGTAGTTAATGTAATCTGTCTTTTAGAACTCTTCAAGAACTTTTTCATTTGTTGCTTTGGTTAATAAACATCTGCCTAGAACAAAGTTTAAATGTATAATCCTGGGACATATGTTTTTCTTTCCTTATCTGATCCTCTCCTCTAATAAATCCACATCTTCATTTATCCTACCATCTGTCACAGGGATTTCTTTCTCATTTCTCCTTTATATAATTTTCTCAATTTCATTCTCATCCCAAAGATTGTTTTGTGCGTGGCCACTGGCATCCCGGTTTGCCCTTCTCTTCCTTACCTCTAGCATGTTGGACCACATGTCCAGGCGTTCTCGCTCCCTGCTCTCTCTTTTCCTGACCTCCCTTGCCCTTGCTTTATCTGTGCTGGCTTTCTGCACGTCTTACTGGTGTGAAGGAACGCACAAGGTGGTCAAACCTCTTTGCCTTTCACCTGTCAAGATGAAGAACTGCGGCCAGAACAACAGTGAGCCTTATACTACAGGTATGATATATCACATGCACCTTAATCTTCTGGTTTGATATTACCGGTGTGATAAATAAAAATCGTGCTGATATTCAGACCAACATAACGATGTTATATTCCGATGTGATATTACAAAAATGATTGAGTAACTTACATTTTAGAAACAATATTGTTCTGCCTCTTTGACCCATCACCAGATATAGTCCCAAATTAATTGAAAGCAGTTTGTTGTTTTGAATGAATTGGTTTGAATGAACTCATTCATAAACAGTGTTAGGGAAAGTTGCGTTACAATATTGCATTACTACCTTAAAAAAAGTAACTAATTGCGTAACTTAGTTACTTTTTATGGAATGTAATGTTTCGAGTTACTTTCGCGTTTTACTCTGTTTTACTCTTGTTTTTTAATAACAACTACACATTTAAAGGCCCTTTTGCACCATAAGTGAATAGGCCTCAGGGTGAAGGAAATATAAACTCGCGGCTGTACAGTAGGTACCACGCAGCTCAAACAAACCTTTCTGCTGTGCTTCCATTCTGGACTGCAGATGAATAGGATGCAGGAAAGTCAGTTCAACACTCTTACTTAAGCAATAAAAAGAAAACACAAATGTGATGTTTATCTTAGTTATTCCTCAGTTGATTTTACACATTTCTCCAAAGTTATGTAACTGCTCTCAAAACAGTTAACACAGTGATCTAAACACTCTCTTACCTTAGCCAAACAGTTCAAATTTACTGCAAAATAAAGCACCATTTTTTCCAGTAATTTATTAAATTTATTAATTAAAATAAGTGACACGTGACGGCCAAGTATGGTGACCCATACTTGGAATTTGACCTCTGCATTTAACCCATCCAGTCAATGCACACACATTAGGATTAGGAGCAGAGTAGTTAACACACACACACTGCAAACGTGTATACAAACACCCAGAGCAGCGGGCAGCCTTGTGTGGCGCCCGGGGAGCGATTAGGGGTTAGGTGCCTTGCTCAAGGGCACCTCAGTCATTTCCCACCGGTTCTGGAATCGAACCAGCAACCTTTGGGTTACCAGTTTAACTCCCTAACCACTAGGCCATGACTGCCCCCAAAAGTAAATACTAACATCAAAACATCAGAATGTGTGTTCTCTAATGATTTTAGAACACTTTCAGCTGTAGATGTACAATTACACTAATGAAAATACACGTTTATTGTAATGTTTTTCCAACAGGTTTTGTTATATGGGTCATTGAGCAAATAAAGCTTCAAAACAGGTATTTTTAAGAAATCTTTTTGAAACTGATGTAATGCATATTTTTGTGTCATGAACAATGTCTTTAAACAAATTTTTGTTATTGTCAGGTGGTACAACCAACTATTTGTAAATATATATCTACCCATACTTGAAATGATCTGTTTTTATCAGTATTTGAGAGATATCTACAAACCTTTTCACTCTCCCACAATGGTCTATTGGAGTCCTCTGGATGTTGCATTACAGTATTAGGCTTAACGTTATTACCTTGTCAGTTGATAATAAAAATATTTGCAGTTGTGCCACCCTGACATTTGAGAACATACAAATTGCCAGGCAAAAGTTTTTCAATTATCTCAACAGCTTTAAAACGATACTCGGTTACTTAACGTAACCTCGGTTCTCTCTAGAAGAGGGAACGAGTATTGCGTAAGTTCCTTACGCTACGGGAAAGTATTCTTTCTTCGAGATTTCTGAAAACCCAAAATTATCCTTAATTTTGTAACATTGTCAACGCAGTGCGGCAGCCTGGCAGACCATAGCAGGCTAATCCAACGTGCTATTGGCTGCTTTGCTGGCATCTGCAGCAGCCTATCGGTGAGCCCGCGTGACGTGGCGACCAATGAGGGCGCTTCGCACCCACCTTGCCTCATTTGCCTACAGGTGGGGCGTGGCCACGTGTATATAAGCGGGGCTCGCAGGCTGCATATTCGGTTTTCGTAGTTCTGAAGCGTAAAAGCCTGCGGGGCGCACGGCAAGGAACGCAATACTCGTTCCCTCTTCTAGAGAGAACCGAGGTTACGTTAAGTAACCGAGTATCGTTCTCTTACGAGAGGTTCTCTCGTATTGCGTAAGTTCCTTACGCTACGGGAACATATTGTCAACGCCGTGCGCGCCTCGTATACAGCATATGTATCCCAGGGAACCGGGGAAAGAAACACTGCTCGGGCAGGGTGGCCGGTAAGGAAACGGGCCACCACATATACGGACACTTCATTTGAACTGACGGGTGGTTACAACAGGTGGTTACAACACCCTGTCCCATGAATGAGGGAACGGCACCTGCCGGTCTCCTTCAAATTCACCACACCTTGTCTCATGAATGAGGGAGCGGCAACGCCGGTCGCCTTCAAATTCACAATACCTTGTTTTATGAGTGAGGTAACGGCACCGCCGGTCACCTTCAAACTCACAACAGCTTGTCTCGTAAATGAGGGAGCGGCACCGCCGGTCTCCTTCAAATTCACATAAGCATAGTACCGAACTTACAACCAGTATGTGAGCTATGTCTGCACAGAATCACTGGGCAGAGCTAACAGCCCTATTAAACTGATAACACTTTCGCCTGTAAGGCAGGAACTTCCAGATTGTAGAATCTCACGAATGTAGACGGGGAGGCCCAGCCTGCCGCCATACAAATATCGTGGATGGAAATCCCTCTGGCCTAAGCCCACGAAGAGGCCATGCCTCTAGTGGAGTGTGCTCTGACACCTAGCGGGCACTGCAGGTGCTTGGAAGCGTAAGCTGCTGCAATCGCGTCCACTATCCACCTGGACAGGGTCTGTTTCGAGGAGGCGAGACCTTTAGTGCGCCCTCCAAACTAAACGAATAGCTGCTCAGAACGCCTGAAGGCGGCGGAACGTGTGACATAAACCCTCAATGCCCTGACAGGGCAGAGGACATTGCCACCGTCCCCCTCGTCGGATGCTGGCAGAGCCGAGAGGGAGATAATCTGCGCCCTGAAGGGAGTGCCAATCGCTTTGGGGACATACCCATGCCTCGGCCTAAGAATGACCTTGGAGTCATTTGGACCGAACTCCATACACGTCGGGCTCACTGAGAGCGCGTGTAGATCCCCCACGCGTTTCACTGAAGCCAGAGCTATCAGGAACGCGGTTTTGAGCGAAAGGAACCTCGGTTCCACGGCTTCGAGCGGTTCGAAGGGATGAGCCTTCAAGGCCTCTAGGACCAAGGCCAGATTCCATATAGGAACCGATGGGGGCCACGGGGGATTCATCCGTCTAGCTCCCCTGAGGAAACGGATAATGAGCTCGTTCCTTCCTAGCGTGCTGCCTGGCGTCGTCCGTGCGAACGCTGCTATAGCCGCTACATACACCTTGAGCGTGGAAGGGGACCTGCCCAGTTCCAAAAGCTCCTGGAGGAAGGAGAGCACCCGCTGGACCCCACATTGCTGTGGATCCAATCCCTTGGAAACACACCACTCAGTAAACACCGACCACTTAGAACTATATAACCGCCTCGTAGAGGGGGCTCTAGAGTGTGAGATCGTGTTCATAACCCCTTCGGGCAGGTCAACGGGTATCCGTTGGTCACCCATACATGCAGAGACCATCGCTCTGGATGGGGATGCCAAACCGACCCTCCGGCTTGAGAGAGGAGGTCTGTTCTCAGCGGGACTGGCGAGGGGGGTGAGTGCGACAGCTTCACCAGCTCTGGGTACCAAATTTGGTTCACCCAGCGCGGTGCTATGAGGAGCACCGGGCGGCGCGCCTCCCTGATCTTCGCTATGACCTGAGTCAATAGGGAAATCGGCGGGAAAGCATACAGCGGGAGGCTGGGCCAAGGCTGGGACAGCGCATCCTCGCTTTTGGATAGAAACATCGGACAGCGGGTGTTCTCTTTCATTGCAAAGAGGTCGAGCTCCGCTCTGCCGAATAGGCGCCATAGCAGCTGGACTGTCTGGTGGTGTAGGGACCATTCGCCTGGGTGAATGAGGCCCCTGGACAGCTTGTCCGGGCCGACATTGAGGCGGCCCGGCACGTGCGCGGCCCTTAGCGAGCGCAGCGAGCTGTGTGCCCACACGAGCAGGCGTTCTGTCAGAGTGCCCAGATATCTGGACCTGACACCGCCCTGCCGGTTCACGTAGGACACCACCGTGGTATTGTCCGAACAGACCAGCACGTGGTGCCCTCGTATGAGAGGGAGAAACTGCATGAACGCGTTCTCGACCGCTATCATCTCCAAACAGTTTATGTGCAGGAGTCTCTCCCGGCTTGACCATAGGCCAAAAACCGGTCTGCCCTCGAAAACGGCGCCCCAACCTGAGGTGGAGGCGTCCGTCGAGATAACTTTGCGGTGTGAGATGGCTCCCATTGTCACTCCCTGCTGGTACCAGTCGGCTACTAACCAGGGCTTCAGAGCTGTAACGCAGCTCTGAGTCACCCTGATCCGGAAGCCTCCGGACACCCAGGCTCTGTGAGGCACTTGGGCGTTTAACTAGCGTTGCAGCGGGCGCATACGCAGTAGGCCCAGCTGAAGCACTGCTGCAGCTGAGGCCATACATCCCAGCATCCTCTGAAAAGCTTTGAGAGGTTGTGGTTGTGGTCAGAAATGAGGTTGACTGCGTGGGCACCAATGAGCTCTTGGTCCAACTGACCGTGAGCCCCAGGCTGTCCAGATGGCTGAGCAGCACTGCCCTATGGGCGAGGAGCTCGGCCTCTGACTGCGCCAGAATGAGCCAATCGTCCAAATAATTCAGAATTTGCATCCCCTGCCCTCTCAGGGGAGCGAGGGCCGCGTCCATGCACTTCGTAAATGTACGGGGTGCTAGCGACAGGCCGAATGGAAGGACGGTGTATTGATAAACCTGGCTGTCGAAGGCGAATCGCAAGAATGGCATGTGACGCTGTATTATCTTGATTTGAAAATATGCATCTTTCAAATCTAGGGAAATCAGCCAGTCTCTCGGGCGAATATGCGCGAGGATCTGCTTGGTCGTAAGCATCTTGAACGATCTTCTCATAAGAGCTTTGTTCAGACGCCTCAGATCCAGAATCGGTCTGAGCGACCCATCCCTTTTCGGAACGAGAAAATACCGGCTGTAAAAGCCTGACTCGCTCATAGAATGGGGAACCGGTTCTATAGCCCCTTTGCACAGCAGCGTGCCTATCTCCGCTCAAAGTAGATGTGCTACTTCCTTGCTCACTCTCGTCTCTGTACGCGCAACAAAGCGCGGAGGGCGGCAAGCGAACTGCAGAGTATAGCCATGCTTCACTGTTCTCAGCACCCATTCTGATACACCCGGGATGGCTTCCCACGCTCTCGCGTGTGCCACTCGGGGCAGAACGGCCTCCGGGCTCTGAACGCAGCGCTTCGCGGGTTCGATGGCCTGAATGGGAGGGGCGGGCGCGGTGCGCGCGCTCTTTGTGCTCAGGGCCAGCCGATCACTTGCGATGGCTGGCCGCCCTACACACTGTGTCTCTACCGCCTCGAGCGGGGAGAGCTTTGTGTGCGGCCCTACACTCGGCGTCCCGGCCACCTTGGGCGGGGAACAAATGGTGTGTGGCGCGGCGCGTAGCGCCGGGGGCAGAATGTTCGCGAAAATGTGTGAACGCGTTTGAGCGGGCACATCTCTTACGCGTGGAACATGACCGGTTAAGAGGGGCTGTGTAACAGCGTGTGTGGTGGTTAGGTGTGTGCGCAAGTAAGCGGACACGTGACCTAACTCTGGCACTCGAGCGGCCGGCGGCCGCTTTATGTGAGTGAGAGACACGGGATTTATAGTGATTGAGTGCAGGGGTGAACACAGAAAAGTGGGCACATTTACTGCATTTGAAACACATACGGCGTGAGCCATGCAACCAGAAATAATGCAACTTTTGTGATTTCTCTGGTTCGCCGTAAAAACGGCGGTTGTAGACAGGCGAGAGGGCAGTTTTGCCGGCTCGTTGGCTGCGTGGAACACAGTGGTGCGAGAGGCGACTTCGCTTTCTGTATGTAAGAAAAACTGGCCGCGAGCTCGGGTAAGCGGACAGTAAAAAGTGTTTTTTTTTTGTTTTTTTTTAATCTGCCGCGAGAGCTGGGCTCGAACCCGGGTCTCCGGCGTTTCAGCCGCTGATTTTGCCACCGTGCTACCGGAGGGGGACACATTAGCGTTCGGTTAGCGCGAGCATACAACAGTACGTCCTCGTGCTTGTTAGCAGTCGTGCGTGCATAAAAGACAAGCTCGTGTACTGCAATAGTAATATTTTCCAGCCGCCTGAACTTAAGAGGGGGCTGAGAAATGTTAGAGAATGGCGGTTCGTCCGGCAACAGCGGGACGAAAACACTCTCTCTGTTCTTTTCCCGGTGAGTGAGGCGCGCGCACTGAACGTTGCTCGTGACCGCGCGCTCTTTCATCCCTTGTGAACGGCACAATCTGCGCGGTCCAACAAGGGGAAGTGCGGGTTCGTTTCTGGGAGAGCATATGTCAGCGTCATGTCTCATGACGGGGTTTGTTTGCTGGCGTGCGTGTATTAAACAGGCTTGTGTACAGCAATATGAACAATTCCAGTCGCCTGAACTCATGAGGGGACTGAGAAATGTTAGAGAATGGCGGTTCGTCCGGCCACAGCGGGACGAAAACAACCTCTGTTCTTTTCCCGGTGAGTGAGGCGCGCGCGCGCTGAACGTTGCTCATGACCGTGCGCTCTTTCATCCCTTGTGAACGGCGCAATCTGCACGGTCCAACAAGGGGAAGTGCGGGTTCATTTCTGGGAGAGCATATGTCAGCGTCATGTCTCATGACGGGGTTAGTTTGCTGGCGTGCGTGTATTAAACAGGCTCGTGTACAGCAATATGAACAATTCCAGTCGCCTGAACTCATGAGGGGACTGAGAAATGTGCGCGAGGGCGGAGTAGCTTTCTTGTAACGTAAAGAGAGCTGCAGGACCGTCCGTTTCTGCCATCCCTTGTCAGCGGCGCAGTAGCGTGGCTTGAGCAGAGGGGGAGGAGGCTCGCTCCGAGACCGTTCATTTCTACCGTCCCTTGTCAGCGGCGCAGTAGCACGGCTTGAGCAGAGGGGGAGTGATGTCGTCATCAAACTGCTCAAGTCGAGCCCGCAGGGTCGACATTGAGAGCTCTTCGCACTCGGGGCATCCGCCCGCGAGGAGTGCGGCGGCGGCGGCGGCGGCGGCGTGGTCACGGCCCAGACAGAGAGCGCAGATACGTGGCGGTCTCTGGTGCTGAGCGGCACGTGGCACGAGCCGCAGGTGGAACGAGGCATTTTGATAAAAACGCTCGTGCTCTTTTATGAAACGTGTGACGCAACGGCGAGAACACGTGCAATGAAAGGATATTATGCTGCCGGATAGCAGAGCAGGCACGGATGGCTGAAGGTGGCGAATTCAGCCGGCTTCTTCAGGCGCTGTCCTCTGCTTGCTGTTGCTTGATTCAACGGCGGCGGGTCCAGAGATCCAGCGATGCGAAGGGCTTTGCTGAAGAAAAGAAAATCGAATATGCAGCCTGCGAGCCCCGCTTATATACACGTGGCCACGCCCCACATGTAGGCAAATGAGGCAAGGTGGGCGCGAAGCGTCACGTCACGCGGGCTCACCGATAGGCTGCTGCAGATGCCAGCAGAGCAGCCAATAGCACGTTGGATTAGCCTGCTATGGTCTGCCAGGCTGCCGCACTGCGTTGACAATGTTACAAAATTAAGGATCATTTTGGGTTTTCAGAAATCTCGAAGAAAGAATACTTTCCCGTAGCGTAAGGAACTTACGCAATACGAGAGAACCTCTCGTAAGAGAACTACAGATATTTATACAATTTGTTTATATGTATATTCAAACATAACATTATGCCAAAGTATTTTATCTTGAATTTCTTATTATTAAAACAATTTCATATAAAAAAAAAATATATAAAAAAAATTATGAGGGCTGAATCCAATTAATTGACAATTACCATCACACACCTGTTGGTAATAGATAAGTGTGTAGGAAAGAGGATAAAAAAGTTAAAGGAAATCCTGCACACTATCGATACTTGCAGAAGATATCAAAAACGTTTTATTAGCAACGTTTCGGTATGCCTGATGAAGGTCATGAGACCGAAACGTTGCTAATAAAACGTTTTTGATATCTTCTGCAAGTATATCAATAGTGTGCAGGATTTCCTTTAACTTATGGGGGCTGAATCCAAAATCCCCAACACCCTCAGATAGGGCTCCCCAGGTCCAGGATTAAGAACGTCTGCATTAGGGTAATTCTGATTTCTTTTAAAATCCACCTCTCCTCCCACCCCTTCCACCCTGCTGTCCACTATGTCCATGTCTTCCTACAGTTTCTCCTCTTGCTCTTTCCACTACACCAATGTCCTCCACTGTACTCAGCTCTACTCCTATCCTCCTTTTTTACTCTTCATATGATCTCCTTCTATATGTTCCACTCTTCCTTACACCCCTTTCTCCTACCCACACTACCACCTTTACACTTACACCTCTTTATTTTCCCCATCTCTTGCATATTTTCTTGCTGTATGTATACTTTCCCTTTTATATTTTCCTGTTACATAATGTAGTGATAAATGCGTAAACATCTGAGAAAACGTCTCGGTTACGTATGGTAACCCTCGTTCCCTGAAGGAGGGAAAGGAGACGTACGTCGGACGTACCGACGAATTGGGATCACATCTGGGAGCCCCTATCAGCTTCGAGCTATATAGAACCGGCCAATGAACAATTGACGTGCGAGATTTGCATCCCGCGCTCCGCCCCACGCCGCGGGTATAAACAGGAAGCGAGAGCGAATGCACGCTGTTTTTCACTGAGGAGCCGAACTTAGTGACTCGGCCATGCAGTGATGGTACAGCAACTATGGCGACGGGACGTACGTCTCCGTTCCCTCCTTCAGGGAATGAGGGTTACCATGCGTAACCAAGACGTTCCCTTTCAGTCGGTCACGTTCAACGTATGTCAGATGTACCGACGAATTGGGATCCCTTTGGAAAACGCCATAGTTACTACCACTTCCAGCGCCCAGCGATGAGCCCCTCAGACCCCGTCTGTTAGCGGGCATGGAAATTCAAGCAGGGAGAGTCAAAAAGCTGCTGTTCCGCAAGACCCATTCTGCTGACTTTATTGGATAACGCTGGGAAAGCGTGCCCGTGGAGGCCGCTGCGGAAGCCACATCATGCCCGGAAGGAGTCACCATGTGGAGAATACACGTATGGGCTGGCCATGGGCAGCACAACATATGGAAGTCCCAGGGTTGGCCCCGGCGATATTAGAGGCGGGGGACTACACCTTCCTGAGACGGCAGAGGGAAAGACACGGGCTCGCCGTAGGGAGCCGTACCGTGGAAGAATACACACATGGGACCGCCGTGGGGGTCACAACATATGGAACCCAGCATAACACCTGTTCCACCAATGCATACGAGTGCTAGACCTGGCGTTGGACGCTTCGCCACATCCGAATGCTGAGGGTAACGGAGGACTCAACAGGGTTCGCCATTCCGGGGAACTCAACTGGAGCAGTTAGAGCACGTATCCGGTCCATATGGAGGGGAATGGCGCAGCAAGCCGACACAAGAACGGGCACTTCGTGTTACTGACTATGGGAAGTGAGCACACAGGAAGATACCGGCTCTACATGGAGGCTATAGAATCTAGCGAACGTGTTCGTGTCGCCCAGCCCGCAGCTCTGCAAATATCTGTCAGCGAGGCGCCCCGAGCCAACGCCCAGGAAGAAGCAACACCCCTGGTGGAGTGGGCTCTTAACCCGAGCGGGCAGGGCACGTTTTGGGACTCATACGCCAAGATGATGGCATCCACTATCCAGTGGGCCATCCTCTGCTTGGAGACAGCCTTTCCCTTCTGCTGTCCTCTGTAACAGACAAAGAACTGCTCTGTGGTCCTGATGCTTTGTGTTCTGTCCACGTAAGTCCGGAGAGCACGGACGGGACAGAGAAAAGCTAGGGCTGGGTCTGTCTCCTCCAAAGGCAGCGCTTGCAGGCTCACCACTTGGTTACGGAAGGGAGTAGTGGGAACATTGGGCACATATCCAGGCCGGGTTCTCATGATCACATGAGAGTTACCGGGCCCGAATTCCAGGCACGATTCGTCGACCGAAAATGCCTGCAGGTCCCCTACCCTCTTGATGGAGGCCAACGCAGTCAGGAGTATTGTCTTTAACGACAAGATCTTCAACTCTGCTGACTGCAAAGGCTCAAAGGGCGCTCTCTGCAGTGCGGTTAGCACCAGAGACAAGTTCCAAGAGGGTATAGATGGAGGGCGAGGCAGATTTAGTCTCCTCGCCCCCCTCAGGAACCTGACGATCAGATCGTGCTTACCTAAAGATTTTACATCTACTAGATCATGATTAGCTGCGATAGCGGCAACATAGACATAGGGTGGAGGGAGACAGCCTTCGCTCCAACCCGTCTTGTAGAAAGGAAAGCACAGACCTGATCGAACATCTTCGGGGGTCTTCTCGGTGAGAAGAGCACCAATCGACAAACAGGTTCCACTTCAAAGCATAGAGACGCCTCGTAGAGGGGGCTCTGGCGGAAGCGATGGTGTCAACTACCGCTTGCAGTAGGTCACCTAGAACCTCCGCGTCCTGTCCAGGGACCAAACATGGAGTTTCCAGAGGTTCGGACGCAGGTGCCATAGGGTGCCCCGTCTCTGAGTCAGGAGGTCCTTCCTCAGAGGAATGGGCCAAGGAGGTGCTATCGCGAGGAGCACTAGTTCCGGGAACCAAGTACGGTTGGACCAATACGGAGCAACCAACAGGACTTGCTCCTCGTCCTCCCTGACCTTGCACTGTGTCTGTGCGAGAAGGCTCAGTGGGGGAAACGCATATTTGCGTAGGCCCCGGGGCCAGCTGTGTGCTAGGGCATCCGAGCCAAGGGTCCCCTTGGTCAGGGAATAAAACCACTGGCAATGGGTCGTGTCCGGGGCGGCAAACAGGTCTACCTGTGCGGTCCTGAAGCGACTCCATATCAGCTGGACCACCTGGGGATGGAGTCTCCACTCTCCCGGGAGCACTGGCTGTCGTGTGAGCTCGTTGGCTGCACGATTGAGCAGGCCCGGAATGTGAATGGCACGAAGCGACCTCAGATGCTTCTGACTACATAAGAGGAGATGTCGGGCGAGTTGTGACATGCGATGGGAGCGTAGACCACCCTGTTTGTTGAAGTACGCAACGGACGCAGTGTTGTCCGTACGGACCAGAACGTGCTTGCCTCTGAGCGGAACTTTGAAGCGGCTGAGTGCAAGATGAACTGCTAACAACTCGAGGCAATTGATATGCCATTGCATTTGAGGCCCCGTCCACAGACCCGAAACTGCAAGCCCGTTGTACGTGGCACCCCAGCCGGTGGATGAGGCATCCGCGGAGACAACAGAATGCCTGGACACTTGTTCCAGGGGAATTCCCGCCCGTAGAAACGAAGGGTCCGACCACGGGCGGCACCTCGGAGTCACTTGGACGTGGAGGGAACCGCTGTGCCACGCCCATCTCTGTACTCGATCGTGTAGCCAGCATTGAAGCGGTCTCATATGAAGCAATCCCAACGGCGTTACTGCGGCTGCGGATGCCATATGCCCCAGGAGCCTCTGAAAGTGTTTCAGTGGTGCCACTGTCCTGCCTCTGAACGAATTCAAGCAGTTCAACACTGACTGGACGCACTCCTCTGTGAGGCACGCTGTCATGGCGACCGAGTCTATCTCCATACCGAGAAAAGAGATCCTCTGTGTTGGACAGAGTTTGCTCTTCTCCCAGTTGACCCGAAGTCCCAACTGGCTGAGGTGACTCAGCACCATGTCCCTGTATTCGCACAACTGCTCCCGCGACTGGGCAAGGATCAGCCAGTCGTCAAGATAGTTGAGAATGCGAACACCACGCTCTCTCATGGGAGCAATGGCTGCCTCCGCGACCTTCGTAAAGACGAGGGGAGACAGGGACAGGCCGAAGGGTAAGACACTGTACTGATATGCCCACCCCTCGAACGCAAAGCGCAGAAAGGGCCTGTGTCGAGGGAGAATCGAGACATGAAAGTACGCGTCCTTCAGGTCGATCGCTGCAAACCAATCTTGGGGACGGATGCACCTGAAGATGCGTTTCTGCGTTAGCATTCTGAACGGCAGCCTGTGAAGGGACCGGTTCAAGAATCGCAGATCCAAGATTGGCCGTAACCCGCCGCCTTTCTTGGGTACAATGAAGTACAATGACTGGCCCACCGTCGAGGGTAGTGAAGGGGGAGGAGTCACTCGGCCGGTTTCTGGCAGAAAAAGGTGCCGTCCACGACCTCGTGAGCTCCTCATGCACCTCCGGGAAGAAAGGCTCCAGGGCGTGATGCTGAGAACCAGTGCGACCCTCCCCGAGAAACCAATCGTCCAACCTAGAGGGTTCGGGACATGGTGGAGGGTTCCACACAAGCCCGACCCTTTTGGCGGCCCGGGAAAGCATAGTAGCCATCTCGGAGTCTGGTGCGGCCGAAGCTACTCTCCCAGAGGGAGGTAGTCCAGCCGAACCCTCATCCTCCGAGGACTGGAACTCCCCCTCCGATGCAGCGATCGACATCTGTTCGTCCACTGAAGCTCCGAAAGTCACCGCTGGCCGCCCATGGGAGGGACCAGCGACTTCTCCCGGGAGCTCTACCGGCTGCGGAACTTGTGAGGGAATAGGGGCCTGCGAAGGGTTGACTCGGCGGGTGTGCACTAAACGTAATTCTCAGGTCACCCTGGCCATCCGAAGAAATAGGTCGATTCTGGTTTGGAATAGAACTAGATCGTGGGATGGGTAAGGGGACTCCGCCTTCTCGAAGGTAGGTGAGTCTCGACCTTAGTTCCGAGAAAGTCATGTACCCGCAGTGGGAACATGAACTATCCACAAACGCCGCCTCAGCATGCTGTTTACCCAAACACGTGAGACAGCGATTGTGACCGTCAGCGGGTGCCAGGGAACGACCGCATCCAGAAACGCACGGGTGGAATGACATCTTGAAAAAGACGCAGCGTCACCCGTGTACTCTTTTTGTGAGGAAACGCTCTCTGTGCTGAAGCGCTCAGGGGGAAACACGACAGCGCACTGGGTTTAGTGCAGCCCGTGCCTGTACTCAATAGGAAAAACGCCCAACCAACTGACAGGTTGCTGTGAAAACAGCAGTTTTTCTCTAAACAGAGGCAGCAGTGAGCACCGCGATCCCGCTGAAATGTGCCGTCTCTCCAACACGCGTTCTCCCCGATCTCCGGTCTTCTCAATAACTCACTTGCTGATAGCAGCTTTCCACTCGATAACGAGAGTCCTCTTCATACACCGTTCGACTCCAAAGTGAATGACAGCGTGCATTTGCTCTCGCTTCCTGTTTATACCCGCGGCGCGGAGCGCAAGATGCAAATCTCACACGCCAATTGGTGATTGGCCGGTTCTATATAGCTCGAAGCTGATAGGGGCTCCCAGAAGTGATCCCAATTTGTTGGTACGTCCGACGTACGTCGAACGTGACCGACTGAAAGGGAACTGCATTTCCCGTCTTGTGTGTATTATTAATCAAGCAAATATCAGTTTGGGGCTAATAGAAAATATAACACGTGCATTTGATATGACAAATTCCAGAGTTTTGTTTGTTGTGTTTGGGCAAAATGGTTCATAAATGTTTGTGATTTGTGTAAAGCCAATAAAAATAGCTGTGATATATAGCTATGAAATATCAGTTTTTTTTAAATATATTAAAGTTTTGATTGGATGTATGAATTATAATTAGAAACATCTGAGAATTTTGTGCATAGTGTTTTGAGAAAATGGTTCACATGATTTGCGATTTGTGTGAAATGAATGAAAACTTACAATCTGTTTAGGACAATTACAAAGTGTTCAGATCACTGAGTTAACTGTTTTGAGAACAGTGATCCGAGTTTGGAGAAATGTGTCAAATCGATTGAGAAAAACTGTAATTCAATTGGATCATCAAAGGTCAGCAGCAAAGATGTTGATTTATAAAGTGAGATAAAATACATAAAGTATATACATAAAGTATATATATATATATATATATATATATATATATATATATATATACACACAATTATTGCAGGTTTGCGTAATATCCTGAGTTTGTATTTTTCTGTATTTTATTCTATTCGAGGAATACTGAATCTGTCATGCATGCTCACATTTAGTCTAGAGTTATAATAACCATTTCTCACATGAGAACAGGAGAGCTTTCAGTCTATAAATGGGAAGACATTTTGTTGTAAATTTAAAAGTAATGCATCACTTTACTAGTTACAGTGAGGAAAATAAGTATTTGAACACCCTGCTATTTTGCAAGTTCTCCCACTTGGAAATCATGGGGTCTGAAATTGTCATCGTAGGTGCATGTCCACTGTGAGAGACATAATCAAAAAAAAAATCCAGAAATCACAATGTATGATTTTTTAACTATTTATTTGTATGACACAGCTGCAAATAAGTATTTGAACACCTGTCTATCAGCTAGAATTCTGAGGTCCTGTTAGTCTGCCTTTAAAAGGTCCACCTCCACTCCATTTATTATCCTAAATTAGATGCACCTGTTTGAGGTTGTTAGCTGCATAAAGATACCTGTCCACCCCATACAATCAGTAAGAATCCAACTACTAACATGGCCAAGACCAAAGAGCTGTCCAAAGACACTAGAGACAAAATTGTACAGCTCCACAAGGCTGGAAAGGGCTATGGGGAAATTGCCAAGCAGCTTGATGAAAAAAGGTCCACTGTTGGAGCAATCATTAGAAAATGGAAGAAGCTAAACATGACTGTCAATCTCCCTCGGACTGGGGCTCCATGCAAGATCTCACCACGTGGGGTCTCAATGATCCTAAGAAAGGTGAAAAATCAGCCCAGAATTACACGGGAGGTGCTGGTCAATGACCTGAAAAGAGCTGGGACCACCGTTTCCAAGGTTACTGTTGGTAATACACTAAGACGTCATGGTTTGAAATCATGCATGGCAGGGAAGGTTCCCCTGCTTAAACCAGCACATGTCAAGGCCTGTCTTAAGTTTGCCAATGACCATTTGGATGATCCAGAGGAGTCATGGGAGAAAGTCATGTGGTCAGATGAGACCAAAATATAACTTTTTGGTCATAATTCCACTAAACGTTTGGAGGAAGAAGAATGATGAGTACCATCCCAAGAACACCATCCCTACTGTGAAGCATGGAGGTGGTAGCATCATGCTTTGGGGGTGTTTTTCTGCACATGGGACAGGGCGACTGCACTGTATTAAGGAGAGGATGACCGGGGCCATGTATTGCGAGATTTTGGGGAACAACCTCTTTCCCTCAGTTAGAGCATTGAAGATGGGTTGAGGCTGGGTCTTCCAACATGACAATGACCTGAAGCACACAGCCAGGATAACCAAGGGGTGGCTCTGTAAGAAGCATATCAAGGTTCTGGCGTGGCCTAGCCAGTCTCCAGACCTAAACCCAATAGAGAATCTTTGGAGGGAGCTCAAACTCCGTGTTTCTCAGTAACAGGCCAGAAACCTGACTGATCTAGAGAAGATCTGTGTGGAGGAGTGGGCCAAAATCCCTCCTGCAGTGTGTGCAAACCTGGTGAAAAACTACAGGAAACGTTTGACCTCTGTAATAGCAAACAAAGGCTACTGTACCAAATATTAACATTGATTTTCTCAGGTGTTCAAATACTTATTTGCAGCTGTATCATACAATTAAATAGTAAAAAATCATACATTGTGCTTTCTGGATTTTTTTTTAAGATTATGTCTCTTACAGTGGACATGTACCTACGATGACAATTTCAGACCCCTCCATGATTTCTAAGTGGGAGAACTTGCAAAATAGCAGGGTGTTCAAATACTTATTTTCCTCACTGTAGTTGAAAAAGTAATTTATTATGTAACTCACTTTACTTGTTAGCCCCAACACTGTTTATAAAGATAGTTGCCACCTACTGGTGTAATGATGGAAAGAGTAAATGAAAAATCCCCACTACTAATGCACAGACTGACAATATGTCTGGATTCTGGAACGCATGTGAAAAGTTACAGCTTGTACACTCCATTTATTTAGTTTACTGGCTAATTGGTTGTCTTTTTTTTTCTTTCTTTCTTTCAGAAAGTCCCACCCCAGATCCTCGGGGGACATTATCACCAAAGCGAAGGGAGGAACTTGCCAGGATTCGTCAAAGGCAATTGGCCAATGCAGTTCACTACATTTGGGAGACAGGAGAAGACAAGTACACCTTCAGATATTTCCACACTGGTTTTTGGGAGTCTTGTGAAAAACATGCTGATGGTAAGAAAAAGTCTCATCAAGAGACATCAAAGAGAAGTTCACCCAAAAATAATCTAAAATCATCTACTCACCGTCATATGGACCACAAAAGGAGATGTTGGGCTGGACTTTCACGCTGCTCTTTCCCATACAGTGAATCTGAATGTTGTCCAGGTCCTTTCAAATGTTTGCTATATATGCAAATGTTAACAAGATTACAGAGATGCGGTAAAGGTGATTTAAAAAATCTATATATATTTCAATTCTATTGAATGTCTTCAGAAGAGTTTGTAAGTATGTGTTACGTACTGCTCTGAGTCAGAGGTTGAGAATCCAAATGCAGCTTTTAATAAAAGGGTAATCCACAATCGTAGTCAAAAGTACAGGCAAAAAGGTCATACACAGGAAAGCAGTCCAAACAGGCAAACAAGGCAGGAGAGACAGGCAAAAGGGTAATCCGGGAGACAGGCAAGAAATCCAAAAACCGACAGACATGAAACCAGGGAAACGCTCAGAATTGCAGTAATACAACAAACAAGACTTGGCAATGACTGACAGAATGAACAGGCTTATATAGGGTGAGCTAACTAGGAAATGAGGTGCAGGTGGATGTAATCAATGGGTGTTGAAGAGTCCGGGCAAAGGATTATGGGTGATGTAGTCCTAGATGGAGTGACAGTCTGGAGTGGAGTGCCCTCAGGTGGTTCACATGGGCACTCACACAGGACGAATTGTGACAGTATGATTCCCTTATGGTACTTTTTGTGATTCTGCTAGACAGTCCCTGCTCACTGTTCACTTTCAATTTATGGAAGAGCTGCATGAACATTCAGGCGCTGCGTAAAATCATTGCGCCGCTGTACCCATGGTACGGCAGCAAAGTTCCTTGGTTATTACACAGGAATGAGAGTATAGTTCCTAACCATATCTGCCTAGAAAATCGCAACTTTTCATTTTCTTAGTACACGATGTAACAACAGAAGAGTCAAGTTTTAAATAGGAAAAATATTGAAAGTCTTTGGTCATTTTTGAGCGAGAAAAAAGTGCTACCGCCAGATCCAGAGATGGGTTGAATGGATTCGAAAATGGTAAAACTCAACTGTTTAACTCTAAGGGAGTTGGAAAATGAGCCTATTTTCAAAAAAGTGTTCCTTTAAAAAGAATGATGATGAGGTATTACATCCAAAATAATGTAGACCAGTTGGTTCATGTCCCACAGTAATTGGTGTAAGTTGATTTCATTATCATGAAACCTTCATGATGATAACATAGAATGCTCATCAATTTACATTACTTGTCATTTTGAGCAGTTTTAATTGACTGTTAGATCATTGCAATGAAATGAAAAATATGTATTTTGATCATTGGTTGTGGGTTTTGTCTGGAGTTTTGAAAAATGTGTGCCAAATTTGTGTCAAAGAAATTGTAAAAACCAAAATGACACACCCATTTTAAAATGCTTATGTTGTTCATCGTTAAAATAATCATAAATGTTGTGTCAGACATTGGATTTCATTGATATTCTTGTTAATTCTGCTACATTACAGGAGAACGATGTCGCCGGTTCCTAGATCTTACTCCTGGAGAGACTCATGGTGAGAGTGCAGAGTGTGTGACTGTGTATGCATGGAATTATATATGATATCTGCAGAATGTCAAGTCTCTCTCTATTTGTACAGCATGTGCTCATAAAAGTGCATGTGTTCCCCTCTGCTTGCTGCAGGTGTTCTGTGGTTGTCAATGATTGCTGAGTTCATGTACATCAGTTTGTTGGGAATGGGGTTTCTACTCATGTGGGTGGAGGTGTTGTGTGCTCATAAAGAAATGCATGCGCTCAAAATCAACGCTTATGCAGCCATGTGCACTGTGCTCTCAGGTAAGAGATTGGTTCTCTCTTGTGGTACATTTGGGTATTGCAGTCTTTGCAATTATTGTTAAAAAATGATATTTTGATAATTTGCATCACATAGATACCAGGCATCTTATATTGTTCTAATGATATCTTTCAGGACTGTTAGGGATGGTGGCTCATATGATGTACACCACAGTATTTCAGCTGACTGTGATCGTAGGGCCCAAAGACTGGAGGCCTCAGACGTGGGACTATGGCTGGTCTTTTGCGTGAGTACACTTACATGTTAACACAATATACTTCCACCCGACTTATGTATGGTAAGTTCTGATTCGATTAAAAGGGTAGTTTGCTCGTACAACTTTAAGTCAAATTAAATGTATTTATATAGCGCTTTTCACAAAAGATATTGTTTCAAAACAGTTTTACAGAAAATCATATTTTAATATTTTCATGCCTTTTGGTTGCATTTAGCAGATTAGAGTTGGGTGATATAGATTACATTTTGCAATGATACAATTGAGGATTCGCTATGTATTATATATTACTTTACGTGAGTGTACTACACTGTTGGATATACTGTGCGATAATAGAGTTTACAATTTGTAATGATTCAAAAAATTGCCTGAATTAATGGAATGAATTGGTTGCTTCTATGTATTTAATCAGTGAAATTAATTGAATACATTTATTAGATACATTTTTTATACAAAGGTTTCATTCTGTTCTGTGTGATTTTTGTGTGTGCTGTTTTCAACACGTTTTGTATGATTTCATGAATTTACCAAAGCCTTTAAAATGTTAACAGTGAACAGAAAATTCTGTCATCATTTAATCATCACCATTTATTTACAAATATCAAATAATAGTAACATGATGTAACTATTATGAAATAATATTATATAAAAAAATATAATATTTGTAAAGATATTTTTCACTTCCCCGTTTGCCATCGATCTCAAATATCATTCAAGTTTTCATACATTACAAAATGGAAAGTCAAAGCTACGAGATACACTCACCTAAAGGATTATTAGGAACACCATACTAATACTGTGTTTGACCCCATTTCGCCTTCAGAACTGCCTTAATTCTACGTGGCATTGATTCAACAAGATGCTGAAAGCATTCTTTAGAAATGTTGGCCCATATTGATAGGATAGCATCTTGCAGTTGATGGAGATTTGTGGGATGCACATCCAGGGCACGAAGCTCCTGTTCCACCACATCCCAAAGATGCTCTATTGGGTTGAGATCTGGTGACTGTGGGGGCCATTTTAGTACAGTGAACTCATTGTCATGTTCAAGAAACCAATTTGAAATGATTCAAGCTTTGTGGCATGGTGCATTATCCTGCTGGAAGTAGCCATCAGAGGATGGGTACATGGTGGTCATAAAGGGATGGACATGGTCAGAAACAATGCTCAGGTAGGCCGTGGCATTTAAACGATGCCCAATTGGCACTAAGGGGCCTAAAGTGTGCCAAGAAAACATCCCCCACACCATTACACCACCACCACCAGCCTGCACAGTGGTAACAAGGCATGATGGATCCATGTTCTCATTCTGTTTACGCCAAATTCTGACTCTACCATCTGAATGTCTCAACAGAAATCGAGACTCATCAGACCAGGCAACATTTTTCCAGTCTTCAACTGTCCAATTTTGGTGAGCTCGTGCAAATTGTAGCCTCTTTTTCCTATTTGTAGTGGAGATGAGTGGTACCCGGTGGGGTCTTCTGCTGTTGTAGCCCATCCGCCTCAAGGTTGTGCGTGTTGTGGCTTCACAAATGCTTTGCTGCATACCTCGGTTGTAACGAGTGGTTATTTCAGTCAAAGTTGCTCTTCTATCAGCTTGAATCAGTCGGCCCATTCTCCTCTGACCTCTAGCATCAACAAGGCACTTTCACCCACAGGACTGCCGCATACTGGATGTTTTTCCCTCTTCACACCATTCTTTGTAAACCCTAGAAATGGTTATGCGTAAAAATCCCAGTAACTGAGCAGATTGTGAAATACTCAGACCGGCCCGTCTTTGTGGCTATTGCCACAAATATACCTGTGGGACTTATGACTGGTTTTGTGATCCAGGGTCACATATTCAAATATGGATGACATTTTGTGCCCAGGTTTGACTTCTATCATTTTAAATGCCATTTGAATGTCAAAGTGTTAATTAGCAAAACAAACAAAGTAAGAAAAGTTCACTGATTGTTGACAAAAGCCTGTAACTCCTGTCTAGCTCTATGCTAATCTCCCTCTTTCTTTTGCATGGTCCTTTCACACCCTTCCCAACTCCAAGGCTGGCATGGGTGTCTTTCAGCTGCTGCATGGGGGCTGCAGTTATGACCCTTAATTCTTACACCAAAACAGTCATTGAGATGCATCACCGCCAGAGGCTTCGATTAGAAGAGGCCCGCGCTACAACCCACGCTCCATCCTACGATGAGGTGGTCCCAGGGGGCGGGCTCTACTCGGTCAGTGGCCTATTACAGTGCCCGAATGGGATGATGGACTCTGTGTGGGCATCCAATGGGAACATGAGAATGGTGCAAGAAGAGGATGTGCCCACCCTGGTACTGGTTGGGGGATGCAGACCAGATACGTGTGAGGACTGTGAGAGAGAGATGGATGAGATGAAGGAGGCTATGAAAGGAATAGATTCTCCTTGCTGATTCTCCCACAAAGAAAAAATCTGACTTAATTTACTCAACTTCATGTAAAAGTCATGGGGGTTTGGACAGATAAGCGCACGAGTAAATGATTTCAGAATTTTCATTTTGGGGTGAGTTTTTACAACAAAGGCCTTGTATGATTTTTTTTGCCTGATTAACTGACTGACTAGCAAAAATTGTCTATGCAAAATGTCTCTATAGATGATTTGTTTCTTTTTTCAGTTATGTGTGTGGCTGAAATTCAGTCAGTATGAGTGAGAGATACTATATGTAGACATAGCAGGTGTGAGAAAGGAGTCCCCTTCTGTGTTTAGATCATTCAGTGATTGGATTTCCAAGTGAGAGGATTCCGGGAAATTTGATTTATGTATTGAAAGGTATGAGACTCTTGAGTGGATTACTCTAAAATTGTGTCATCATGAAGCCTGTATTATTTTCAGTTATGCATCTTATCTGTTATGTTTAAAACAAAAAGGTTTTCTATTATATCATATCTTTTATGCTATATGTATCCGTGTTATTTAATAATAAAGCATCTGGTACCATAGCTAATGTACTTGCTTAAAAGAACATTATTACTAACAAAATCTAAAATGCTTGAAATATAAATGTGGAATTGTTGCAATCATCAAATGGTGTGATTATTTGTGTCATGGGATTTTCTACTATTGAGAGTAGAGCAGGGTATAGTCAATACTGTAAATGATATTGTAAGAATTGTGCAATTACGGTGAATTTACATTCACCGGTATCCAATGTGACATTCTTCGTGTTCCTTGTGTTTCTAACGTTTCAAGTTCATCATCACAAATGTTCAATATAGCAAAACAAAGGAAAAGATAATATTAAAGAGACTGGAGAGAGAAAATGGACTGTGAAGCTGGAGATTTACGGGAGGTCTACTTTGCAATGTTGGACAGGCGATTATGTCAGTAATCCTAACTTGGACTAAGACAGTGAGGAAAGGAACGGTTATTAAACCGTGTTATAAAGAGCTTTCAGATTCTCTCCAACACAATATTTCAAAGTACTCGCATGCAGACTCACATTTACCTGTGTGCATAAAGTATATATCTGGCCCAACTTTGCCATGCGTTGTTGACACACACAAAGATAATCTAGGATAATAGGTAAATATTGCCACGAGAATGAATGTTAAACCTCTTGGCCGCTAGCTGACCATTAGAGATTAATGTGCTGCCATTTCCAGCAGTTCACTTGAACTCTTAACCTCATTTAATTACACACAAATTCACACACACTGACGGTTCACTTGAACTCTTAAACTCATCTAATTACACACAAATTCACACACACTGACACTACTCATGGTAGCTTTTACGGTTTCAGTTTTATTCCTCAGCAGTTGACATCAAAAAACAGATTTGCTTCATTTAAATGACAAACATTATTGAATATATTGCACAATCTTCCTGGATGAGGAAGATTTCCAAGTTGTTTTCTTTTTCTTTTTTTTTTCTTTTTTTGTCAACAGCCTAAAGGTTTAGTTGGCCTTCATCTGTATTTTACTTCTTTTACAAGAAAATCAGGAATGATCTTGCTATCATTTCGATTTATAAAGAATAAAAATGCTTGCTTACAGTTCAAGAGTATTGTTATAATTTCATCTGTCAGAAAGTCTATATTTTTCACACATTTCAACACTTTAGTATGTTCCCTGAAGTGTCACTTTACTATCAGTTTAACATCACTTTAACCTATCCTCACTCCATCTATCATGACTCACTCCAAATAAATTGTAGTTGGGCTTTTAGATATTGACAAAATTATTTTGTGCTAATAAAAAGAACAGACAGATGTGCTCAGATTAAAGGGGTAAAAGTTGAAAACAAATATAATGAAAAAAGAACAGGGGGAAAACACAAAAGGAAACTAAATGACAATAAAAATACAATGTTATTGTTCTCGTTTTACTGTTACTCTTTGGGCTCATACTGAATAAGGTGGATAGCGCCTTCATTGTCAAGAACACCTTGAATAAACTCTCCCTCAGCCAATCGCTCTGGAAGAAGAAGAGAAAGAGAGGGTGAGAACTCTCAATGTTACCGGACAAACTCACATATTCCTTCTTCTAACAGCAGCCTTTTGACATTCCATGATATCATCTACCATCATGAAAATATACATTCAAATAATACTCTTGAAACTTTTACCATGCATCCATGGATGATTATATTGTATCATTTTAAAAGATATACAAACAGCTAAAGGTTATGTAAGAACGAAAATAGAAAAACTCAATTATTACCATTATCTTTTTTATTGAAGTACGACCACAGTTTGTCTGCTCTCTTCTCAGGAGTGTTTGTGTCTTCTGGAAGATCCTCTTGGGCCTCTTTGGGGATCAGCTTAAAGATAGCCTGAAGATCAACAAGATGGAAGAAAAGTGGAGGTGAGGAGCAAGGAAAGAAATAACCGACTAATGCTCATATGAATGCTCGTTCTCTGTTGAGTAACACTTTATTATAGTCCACTTTAAACATTCTACTTAGCATGTACTTGCAAAGTTGCTTAGTAGAATGTCTAAAGTGGACTATCGAAATAAAGTGCAATGGAAAAATTATGCATACTGTATTTCCTCAAATAAAAGCCTGTAGTCAATTAAACGCAGGTCTCAAATTAAGGCCGGGGAAAAATTATTTCCTTTCATTTCATGTGCATTCAAGTTCAGCGTAATGTACAGTAGGGTTGTGCCGAACGAGCGAAACCATCGTGACCATTGCGAGTGCGACGCACACTAATCCTGGTCTCTTCTATACTTAACACTTTGCAGGGATTGCTCTGTAAATTAAATTGAGAATATAACTGATGCATATATGCTATTTTAAATACTGTAGTCTATGAGAGATGTGACGTGTGTTAGTCTGTGTTAGTCAGGCAGGCTACACAAATATTGATCTTGACAATCTCTTAGCCTCTTGTCTTTTTTACACATCTTACTCTGCATCTAACTTAAAATATTTTATTTTGTACAAGAAAACAGCATATGCTTCAAAATAAATTATGTTATTGAAATATTGTAAAGTGGTCATTTGAACAACACTAACAAACGTTTAAAAAACAAAATGCAAAATCAAAATTGAATAGCTCCATAACGGATTGAGAAAAGTGCGCGCATTAGTTGGGTAAGAAAAATAACTAAATTATAGTTTTTTTTTAAAGTAGAAAATAATATTTATGTAAAGAGATATATATTAAAATAAAAAGTGCTTAAAGGAACACAACTCTTCTTAAGTGGAAGGAAGCTTTTTCCCTCACGTGGAATATAGAAATTACATTAGTTGGGTTAGTAAAATAACGAAATTATAGAGTTTATATCGAGTCTATAAAACACGAAAGAACAACAAATATATCAGAAAAGCCTTTTTTTAAAGTGAATTTAGTTTAGTATAAATTGTATCCTAATTTTAATCTATGTTTTATCAACCAAATTGCCAGGATTTAATAAATAACAAGCAAATAGCCTATAACAGACAATGACATGGAGGCGGAGGTGGCGGCGCAGCGTGATCAACGGCTTAAATGAACAACTAGGCTACTAGAAAAGAAAAAAATCTTTAGTCAGGGGCAGCCCTTACTATTTATTTCAGATAGGCCTATATTTTGTCCAGCATGTCACAAAGGGAGTTCTGGGTTGAGCTGCGGGGCTGAGCGGAATGAGCTTCAGAAATGAGCGGAATCTATTACCGCTCTACGCACACTTTTTTTTTTTCTTCAAATAGATGGAATTCGAAATACAGGTCTGCCCATAATAAAAGCCTGCTTCAAATAAAAGCCGGTGACCTTCTGCAGTTCAGGTAAATAAAGGCCCCGGCTTTTATTTGAGGAAATACGGTAATTACATGTAACTAACCCTAAACCAAACCCTAACCATAACTCTATAGTAAGTACATGGTTTAATCATGTTACTCAGTACTTATCTGAGTAAGTACAATGCAACTACATCACCTTAAAATAAAGGGTAACCAATCATTATTTTATAATATTATTAATAAAATAGTCTATAGCCACCATTTCCCAATCTCATAGCATTTTCTCCCCAACACATCAAAAGTAAACCCCTTAAATCTCAATACAGGCTATGTAATGGTTTATTAATTTTCAGACAGTGAAAATCGAATTGACTGCGAAAACCACAGCCATTAGTCATCAGCCATAATTGGGAGTGTCAAATGAATGACCATCTGCTCTTCTGATAATGCTTGTCTGGAGGTAATCATCATAGATTAGGACCACTAATGCCAAGGGTCATCTACAGAGACTTTAGTTTTTCCTGACCACAGCTGACCTGGATCTGAGTGGTTCAGTGAGCTGAGGAGATGTTTATCTCTGACACAGACGCATAAGAATAATGCAGATTAGATGCAGTACCAAAGCTCCTGCCAAAACCACACGCTGGCCTCAACACAGCTCAGTCTTTAATAGGCTAGTCTTTTGCATTCAGTCACTGGCACGATGACAGAGACATTTACACTTATAAACCACCAAATCAGTGATCACAAAGCCTGAGTATGAGGTCAAATAAATACACAAATGCCTTAAACATCAAAAAGAGAAGTGTATCTCCTGTCCAATAGCATCTGTATCGCATTTTACGCTTTTTAAGTTTCCGCGGTGGTGTAGCCTACTCCCTTCCAAGGCTTCAATTTATACTATTGTGATCTGTGTGACTCTTTTCTTTCTATCATTGAAGAAACACCTTTTCTCGTGTCTGTCCATCTGGACATATAATATGCAATTTAAGCCTCATGTTCCCACTACTGTGACCCACTTATCCAGCATCTTTCTTAAAAAAGTATATCACACTGTAATCCCCCAACCACCTGTCTGTGCGCTAATGGCTGTCTACCTCCAAAAAGGCCTCTGTGAACATTTATTGTTCAAGCTAAACCATTTATCGGATGGATTATTTTGGGATCTGCCAATTCCATTAGCCATGCTCTGAGGCACTGCCTTGTTGAGTCAAAGTTATAAGACATTTGTCTTCTTTTTAATGTGTTTTGTTTGTGTTCAGTATTGCTGCTGACAGAACGAAACTTAGAGAGAAAGACTGGTTCATTGAGTCAATACAGAATATGTGATGTGTGATCAGGAGAAAGATTAGAATGCATTAGCGTGAGTACTATATTGGGGCAGGGGCAAGTTGTCACACGGGGGGAAGTAGTCACATGGGCTGTTTTCAGTAACTATAAGGATTTAAGGTACATTTTATTCTTAAATCAGAATCATTTTGCTCTCTAAAATGTTAATATTATTATTTGTAACAGGTGAACACAATAAAACCACACTGGGATACATTCAGACAAGAATCAGCTATGATGAAGACAAGTATTTATTATAAATGTCTGGTTGGGGTAAGTTGTCACATTTTTATTTAAGCATGTTATCACATGTTCTTTAACTTATATATTTGAACAATTGTTAGTGTAAGTTCCTACATTCCTTTTTAAATCGTTTGCTGTTTAATTATTGTTTTTCATTTAATAATTGTTTTACTGAAATAATAGACTGTTTATTAGCACCTGGGTGACAACATATATTGTGACAACATACCTTGCATATTGGGGCATTTTGTCACAAAAGGTCAGTGTTTATTCAATAAATGATATCTCCTTTCCTCCCTGGGGAATAAGGGTGAAATGTTCAATAATTTTTTGATACTGAGAAATTGCAGTAAAAAAGTGTGACAACTAGCCCCAGTCTCCCTACATAAATATACTCACTCCTTTATGCTATGATTTTGAAGGGAAGCCACACGACAGTGACACAAATGTTTCATATTTGTGAAGATGTTCACTAACATTTGACCTACCTGGCAGATATCTGCCACTTCTGACTTGGTGATGTAGCCGTTCTTGTCAACATCGAAGAGTGAAAAGGCCCACTCCAGCTTCCGCTCCGTCTTTCCAGTTGATGTCATATGTAGAGCAATAATGTATTCCTTGAAATCCAACGTTCCATCATCATTCGTGTCAAAGGAGCGGAAGACGTGCTGGGCGTATGATGCAGCGTCACTTTCTGGGAAAATGCGTTCGTAGATCTTTTTAAACTCTTCTGGTGTGATACGGCCAGATGGGCACTGCTTCTGGAAGTTCTCGTACCACTGTGCCAGTTCATCCTCTGAGAATTTGGTAGTGAGTTTGAGATCCTGCAGGATTTCTTTGGACATAGCACTGCTTTTGGCATTCCCCATTTTTGGCTGCTGGTGGAGGGCACAGGTAGGGGTTTCAGGAATTGTCGTTTTTCAGGTCCACTTTTCCCAACCAGAGACACACTCTACTTTGAAGCTGCTCTTGTTGAGATGTTCCCAGCAAATCTCTTTTGGTTGGGTGCTTGTAATTAATGTCCCATAAAAATCTTGGTGGTCAGTTCTCCTTTGAAAATGATGGATTGATAGATGTTTCTCCAGCAGAGAAAGAACAACGTCCGTTCTCAAATGTACAGGGAAGAATGACCACGGGTTGATGACGGTGGCTGCTGATGGGTGAGTGAGTGAGGGTGGGGCAGGTGAACTTAGGCTGTTACCTTTGAATGCAGGTTTAAGTCGTTAAAAAGGGATTTGACATGGCTGAGCCTCTGAGCCCTAAATCTACAGCTCGGGACTATCCCCTCCCACAAACGATTACAGTAATAACCCTGAATACAATCAAAACAATGTTTAGATCTATCTATCTATCTATCTATCTATCTATCTATCTATCTATCTATCTATCTATCTATCTATCTATCTATCTATCTATCTATCTATCTATCTATCTATCTATCTATCTATCTATCTATCTATCTATCTATCTATCTATCTATCTATCTATCTATCTATCTATCTATCTATCTATCTATCTATCTATCTATCTATCTATCTATCCATCCATCCATCCATCCATCCATCCATCCATCCATCCATCCATCCATCCATCCATCCATCCATCCATCCATCCATCCATCCATCCATCCATCCATCCATCCATCCATCCATCCATCTATCTATCTATCTATCTATCTATGCAAGTGGACTACTGTAATATAGCATTACAGTAAGCCTACAGTATATGTGAACATTGTCTGATTACATACCTATTCGGTCTACAAACTTTTGAATGATTGAGGACACGGTTATTCTCCCAACTTTTGGCTGTACCTTTCAACCTGCCTCGGCCATAATAGGTCTTGAGAACATGTATAGTTGAATAGAGATCAGAATGTCAGAATGTCTACAATCTTGGCCTCTTCCACTGTTTTTCCTCTGTACCCTTCCACCACACATCCTTACTCCTCTTCTTCTTCCCAGCCTTTTGTTTCCTTGTTGTTCTTCCATTGTCTGAATTTGAAACACTGTGTTGTGCTCTGTCTATGCCAAATGAAGCTTCATGAGATGCACCTCTGATATCTTTTAGAGGTTGATCATTGGTTGATCTAGCCCTTTACAATTCAAAATTCACCTCTGCAAAATCAATTCAGGGCACATTTACAAAAAAGAGAAATGTATAGAAAAAATGCTTGACAGTTTATGACAACTAGTTAAATCATTCTGCATTTAATAGCTTACAAGGAACGAATGCCTAGATGTTTTGAAGGGTATAAGACTATTCAACAGGGAACCAGTATACTATATTTTGATCAACATGACATAAGCAATTGATAATATAGGAAACATCGGATAACGGTCCGTCCACACCGAGGCCGTTGTGAAGAAGGCTCATCAGCGCCTTTTCTTCCTGCGACGGCTGAGGAGGTTTGGAATGAACCGCCACATCCTCACACGCTTCTACACCTGCACTATAGAGAGTCTGCTGACTGGCTGCATCACCACCTGGTACGGCAACAGTACCGCCCGAAGCCGCAAGGCCCTGCAAAGGGTAGTGCGCACGGCCAGCTGCATCATCGGAGGTGAGCTTCCCTCCCTCCAGGACACTTACGCCAGGCGGTGTGTGAGGAGAGCTCAGAGGATCATCAGAGACTCTAGCCACCCGAACCATGGGCTGCTCTCACTGCTCCCATCAGGCAGACGGTACCGCAGCATCAGAACACGCACCAGCCGACTCCAGAACAGCTTCTTCCCACAAGCAATCAGACTACTTAACTCCTGATCCATCAGGATCATAACACACTCTGGACAGAATATCACTCAGCACAACCCACTGTAGATACACACACATTATATACACATTTATTTATCATACAGCATCTATTGCACTTTGGATTTCAATTTTTCAATCTGTGAATAATATTTTATACTATACATTGTATATTATTATTACTATTATAGCGTAATGTATATTGTTTAGTGTATGTTTAGTGTATATTGTTTAAAGTATATGTATATTGTAAGTATGTGTATATTGTAAGTATGTGTATATTGGTTAAAGCTGTGAGAACTACACTCACATTGTGTAAATTATTTATTGTTTATTGTAGTGTATACTGTGCTGTGAGTAATTGTGTGCGCATCAGATGTGTAATCTGATGCTGCTTTAAATGTTGTACATGTCATGTCATGACTACTATGTTTGCTCGGAACTGCACCTAAGAATTTCACCTACTGTTGCACTTGTGCATATGTAGAGTGACAAATAAAGTGATTTGTGATTTGAGATTTGAGATTTGATCAGACAATTGTACATTAGAAATTGCATGTACAAAAGCAATGCTCAAAACAATGATAAATTGCTTTTATGATGTTCTCAAGTGACTATGATGTGGAGGTTGAACAAGTAGTTTTGAGTTTAAACATATAGTTTGTGATGTATCAAGCATTATTTTGAATTCTGCTAATTTACTGTAAGCTTGTTGATGATAAACATGTTATGTCTTACAAATTTAAACATTTAGTTTATGTGACATATCAAGCATTCTTTTGAATTCTGCTAATTTACATAATGTATATGTACCATTTAATATTTAATGCATATATATATATATATATATATATATATATGTATATATATGTATTAAATATTAAATGGTAACATTATCTAACTAACAGTTTTGTTTAAATTGCACAAATCAGTAAGGTTTTTCATCTTAAACACTGTAAAAAAATATGATCAATAAGTTATGACAACATATGTTTTTACATTGCGGTAACTTATCAAAATAAGTTAAGCAATTTTAAACTTTTTTAAAATAAATTATACAAGATTAAACTTATTTAAAAGTCAGTTTAATGTAATTTAAGTTGAAAAGACTTAAACAAGTTGATTGCACTTAAAAAATTAAGGCAGCAACTTTTTAAAAATATATATAATTATCAATTTATTTATGTTTCATGCATGCTGATTAAAAATGGCAGTAAATAAATATGTGATAGTAGTGACCCCACCACCCCCACCCCCCATTAGTTAATCAACATTTCAGGTAAACTCCAGAGATAATCTATTTAAGTGCAGACATACATATTTTGTTTGGATCAAACAAGCTGACTGATATAAAGAAATACTAAAGAAATTATAATATGCCTAAATGTATGGACAATATCAAAAAATTCACACACACAAAAAAGTAAATGTTCATTATTGTCTCCGAATCATTTTAGCAGCAAAAGCGCAATGGTAAAGTCAATAACAATACGTCCTGAACATACAGTCATGTCCTCAACTGACAGTCTTAGTCCTCTTAATGAGACATCAGAGCACTTTGACACAGAGAGAAGTATCTAGACGACCAAACTGACCTTTTGTGACGTTAAAAATAAAGCCTTGCTGAAGAAACACTTATTTTACCTCAACTTCAGTAGCAGCACAATAGGTTCTATATATGGCTTTAAAAAAAATCTGCTTTATTTGTTTTATTTTAAGAAACATTATCTGTCAACACTTTCACTGAGCGTGAATCCGATGTCAGTATCAAGTTCATTGAGGTTAATTCGAAACACCTCTTGGTTTTGTTTGATGGTGTTTCAATTGCAAGCTGTAATCAGGGGATCCTTAAGCTGACATCTGCCGTACCCTCTTTTCCAGGAAGGATCCCTCTTTTAATCTCATTCCTGTGCTTCTCACCTCTTTACTACTTTTCTTGCCATCTGTCCACTGGGTCTATTTTCATCTCTGGTGCTGGTTTTCTAATTTACTGTATTATGTATATTTTTCAGTTCAGCGTCAAACTTAAGCAACATGACTCTAATCCTGCTCCCTAACTTATAATGGTGTGTGTCCTTTGACACTTGCACATAAACTGTTGTTGCTCCAATAAATTCATGAGGTCATGTTTGGTTCAGTGACGAATGGCTGCTTTAGGAGCAGCTGTGTTTAGGTTAATTAAGTGGCTTGAGAGAGCCAACTTACTGAAATCCTATTGTCTTCTGACCCTACAATTTACAACTCTATAAGGCCTAGTCCACCTAGAGTTTTTCCTCCTCCGTTTTAAAAAACAATCGCGTCCACACTAGCACAGTTTAAAATCTTGCCTGATTTCCACATGGGTCCCATCCACGGCACCGATGCACTGAAGGATGCCATGGGCTCAGTGAAACCCTTCTACAAGTTCCTTTACTTCGGACTCAGTGACCGGTAACTGTATATACACAGGGGCAGGGCCCAAGTAGACTGTAATATCTTCACACTTGCCTTACTATTTTGTATTATTGCATTCTGGCGCCTCTGTTCTGCAATACAATGAGATAACTGCACATGTATCTGTATGTGATAAGCGCTGTTAGCAGAGTTATTAAAAGCTACGTCCGTACGTACCGTACTCGACTCATGTAAACAAAAGAGATAATGGCGCACAATCTGACGTCAAACAAAGGAGAGAATGGCACACACTTCGACTTCACAAGCCAACTTTTAGCCAACATTGACTTCTGTTGTGCTCACTGTGTGAAGAGTTTTGCAAAAGTGACCTAAGTATTGAGAAATGTGTCCTAGAGTCTGTAAAAAACTGTAAAACCGTATAAAACTGTCGTTTTCTTTATTGTTTTAGTGAGGTGGCGTGTCTCCCACACAGCTGATGGTTTTTCTTGGTTACAAACAAACCGGAAGCGCCCTTGCCGTTGTGGCGAGCAGCGAGGTCGAGGGACCGTGAGGGCGGGACGAGGCGGCGATCCATCAGAGAGGATGAGCGCCAGCTGCGAGCCGCAGCGATCTCGGCCCTCGCGGAGGAGTGAGGGAGTATAAAGGAGGAGCGACGACAGTAAGGGACGAGAGAGGACCAGGCCTGGATTTTGTGTTGTGTTTTATTTACGTTTTGTTATGTGTTGCTGCAGTTGTCCGTGAGGGGCTGCAGATTTTTATTTTTATTTTGTGTAGGCGGCAGTCGACCGCGAGGGGCTGCCGCTGGCATTTTATTTTTCATTTGTTTATTAAAAGTTTTTGAACGTTCGCCGGTTCCTGCCTCCTTCTTCCCGTACAAACAAGCTTTACTACAGCCGTTATAAAGTGAGCGGAAATACATCATAATTCTTGTTGCTTAGAACCCATTCAAACTTTCTCAAATTCTAATTTTGACAGTTGGAGAGGCTCATTAGACTCCATTCATGAGTTTGTGTGCCCATATAATCTTGGTAAAAGTGGTAAACGGATTTGGCGTGCTGTCTGCTATAGAGGGGCTCGGAGAGGATATTCTACCCGAGCTCCGATTGCCCCCCTATAACAGGAAAAATTGTTCAAAAGGGAGGAGCCGGGGAGGAGGAGGGATGCTGCAAGAACTAACAATGGGAAGAGGTAAGCTGCTGGTTTTATACCTTGGAATTAATTGGAAGATTAGATGGGCGTACTTCCTCACGAAATTACGTTTAGTAACTTCACTTAGCTGCCATTCTATGTACTATTTCTAATCCACTCACACTCACTTACCTTCCATTCTATCTAATATTTATAATCTATAATCTAATATTTATAATCTTATAATCGATCTATCACTCTGAGTAAGTGTGTGTGTGTGTGTGTGTGTGTGTGTGTGTGTGTGTGTGTGTGTGTGTGTGTGTGTGTGTGTGTGTGTGAATGAGTGAGTGAGTGTGAGTTAGTGTGTGTGTGTGTGTGTGTGTGTGTGTGTGTGTGTGTGTAAGAGTGTGTGTGTGTGTGTAGCGCTTGTGTGAATGAGTGAGTGAGTGTTGCGAGTGAGTGCGTGCGTGTGTGTGTGTGTGTGTGTTTGTTGCGAGTAAGTGAGTGTGAGTTAGTGTGTGTGTGTGTGTGTGTGTGTGTGTGTGTGTGTGTGAGAGTGGGTGGGTGGGTTAGTGAGAGGGAGTGTGTTATCATAGCATGTTGGAACATTCAAGGCCTGAGATCATCTACCTTTGGCCTCAAGAGCAGAAACCCAGATTTCAACTCAGAAATCAAAAATTCAGACATCATCATCCTGCAGGAGACATGGAGCAGAGGAGATGGACCCACCGGCTGCCCCAAAGGCTACAGAGAACTCATCATCCCATCCATTAAACTGCCTGGAGTGACACAAGGAAGAGACTCAGGTGGCATGCGTATTTGGTACAGATCAAATCTTGCCTATGCCATCAAAGTAGCTAAAACAGGACAATTCTACACCTGGTTAGAAATTAATAAGACAGTCACCGCAACAGAGAAAAACATCTTTCTGTGTGCCACTTATATCCCTCCAGCAGAGTCTCCCTATTTTAATGAAAACAGTTTCTCCATTCTTGAAGAAGACATTAATTACTTCCAGTCACAGGGAAGCGTGCTGCTCTGTGGAGACCTGAACGCCAGAACAGGTGAAGAACTGGACACACTCAACTCTGAGGGGGACAAACACCTGCCTGGAGGAAACGTCCTCCACACACCTATACACACACAGAGACACAATTATGACAAAACAACAAACAAAAGCGGAACACATCTTCTTCATCTGTGTCACACACTAGGTCTGTTCCTAGTCAACGGCAGGCTTCGAGGAGACTCCTTCGGTAGATACACCTACAGCTCATCTCTCGGTAGCAATACAGTCGACTATTTCCTGACAGACCTTAACCCAAACTCCCTCAGGGCATTCACAGTCAGCCCACTAAGCCCACTATCAGACCACTCCTTTCCCACACAATAGTGAAGGTACAAAACCTAGCAGTAGACAAGCTGAACAGAATATTTGAGGTATCAGCAACATTATCCAACTTAAAACCAACCAGAAGAAAACCAAAAAGACCACATGCCACTGAGAAATGGTTTGACAATGACTGCAAAAAACTTAGGAAAGAATTAAGAATTCTATCCAATCAGAAACACAGAGATGCTGACAATGAGAACATCCGTCACTGCTATCATGAAAAACTTAAACAATATAGAAATACTTTAAGAAAGAAAAAAGAACAAAACACAAAAATTCAACTCAGGGAAATTGAAGAATCCTTAGAATCCAACCACTTCTGGAAACATTGGAACACACTAAACAAATCTTCCCACCAAGAACTAGCCATTCAGAATGGAGATGTCTGGATAAACCACTTCTCCAACCTTTTTAGTAATATCAACAAAAATCTGGAACAAAATGCCCTTTATGACAAACTAAAGGTTTTAGAATCAACCATCAAAGACTACCAGAACCCATTAGACTCTCCAATAACACTAGCCGAACTATTAGACAAAATACAAACTCTCAAATCACAAAAAGCCTGTGGTGTTGATGGCATCCTAAATGAAATGATTAAATACACAGACCACAAATTCAAATTTGCCATTCTCAAGCTCTTCAACATCATCCTGAGTTTAGGTATATTCCCCAACATTTGGAACAAAGGTCTTATTACACCAATCCATAAAAACGGAGACAGATTTGACCCTAGTAACTACCGTGGTATATGTGTAAACAGCAACCTAGGCAAACTCTTCTGCAACATCCTAAACGGCAGACTAGCCCATTTTCTCAGAGACAGAAATGTTCTGAGCAAATGTCAAATTGGCTTCCAACCAAAATATCGCACATCAGACCATATATACACTCTCCATACCTTAATCGACAAGCAAATCAACCAAAACAAAAGTAAAATTTTCTCATGTTTTGTTGACTCAACAAAGCTTTTGACTCCATTTGGCACGAAGGCCTTTTTCTTCAATTAATCCAGTGCGGCATCGGAGGAAAAACATATGACATCATCAAATCAATGTACACCAACAACAAATTTGCAGTTAAAATTGGTAACAAACACACAGAATTCCTCCCTCAGAGTTGTGGAGTGAGACAGGGCTGCAGTTTAAGTCTCGCGCTGTTCAATATCTACATAAATGAGCTAGCGCAGGCCCTGGATCAGTCTGCGGCCCCTGGCCTTACCCTACTGGACACTGAGGTCAAATGCCTTCTGTTTGCTGATGATCTGGTGCTGCTGTCTCCCACTAAAGAGGGTCTGCAGCAGCATCTAGACCTCCTAAACAACTTCTGTCAGTCATGGGCTCTGTCAGTTAACCCCAAAAAGACTAAAATAATGATTTTTCCAAAAAAGACCCAGACGCCAAGACCAACATCATAGTTTTAAATTAGGCCACATGCCCCTCGAACACACGCAGGATTACACTTACCTTGGCATAAATATTAGCAACACAGGAAATTTTAAAAAAGCTGTTAACAACTTGAGAGAAAAGGCACGGAGAGCTTTTTATGCAATTAAGAGAAATATACAAATTGACATCCCAATAAGAATCTGGCTAAAAATAATGAAAACCGTAATAGAGCCCATCGCGCTGTACGGGAGTGAAGTCTGGGGTCCACTCACAGACCAAGAGTTCTCTACATGGGACAAACAGCCAATAGAGACTCTGCAGACCGAGCTGTGCAAAATCTTGCTGCGAGTTCAGCGCAAAACCCCAAATAATGCCTGTAGAGCAGAATTAGGACTATACCCCCTTGTGATAACCATTCAGAAAAGAGCCATTAAATTCCATGCCCACTTAAAAAATAGCGATGAACAGACCCTCCATCACAAAGCCCTGACCTACCAAGAGCTGAAGCCAGAGAACAACGCCCTCGGCCGATTGGTCTTAGAGTTGACGTCACAAACTGACAATAAAAACACAGCCAGACCAAACCAAATAATTCAAACACAAAAAGAAAAATACCTCAAACATTAGACAGACGCAACAGACAAACAGAGTAAGCTGGAATGCTATTTGGCCCTAAACAGAAAATATGAATTGGCAGGATACCTGAGTAAAGTGAGCGACCCTAAACTGAGGAAAGTCCTGAGCATGTACAGACTCAGTGAACACAGTCTGAGCATAGAGATAGGCAGACACAGACAGACCTGGCTGCCCAAGGAAGAGCGACTGTGTCCTCACTGCACAGAGAAGCAGCTGGAAACAGAGCTACACTTCTTGATATTCTGCCCCAATTATAAAAACATTAGGGACACTTTCTATCCCCTTTTCACAACCCACCAGAAAGACTTCCTGCAAAAATCAAATATGGACAAACTCCCACTCCTGCAGTCTGGATCACACCACTGCCAGGCGTTAGTGGACTCCAGAGCAGAGGGTCGTTTTTTGGACCGCAACCTAGCCACCCAGCTTCAGATTCCTCTCACTCCCCTCTGTAACCCCATCGCTGTGCACGCCCTTAATGGACAGACTCTTCCTACCATCACCCACACTACTGACACTGTCACACTGGTTATATCGGGCAATCACACTGAATCCATCAAGTTTTTCATCACAGACTCCCCTCTCATTCCCATTGTTCTCGGTCATCCCTTGGTGCTGAAACACAACCCCAGGATTGACAGGGGACACAACGCTGTCATTGGGTGGAGTAATCAGTGCCATGCCTCTTGTCTTGTTTCTGCTCGTTCGTCTGTGTCTAGTTTTGTGTTTCAGGAGGAGACGGTGGATTTATCTAACGTGCCCGAGGAGTATCTCGACCTGAAGGAGGTGTTCAGTAAGTCCCAGGCTGCTTCTCTTCCTCCTCATCGTCCCTATGACTGTGCCATAGATTTACTGCCAGGCAAGTCTCCGCCCAAAGGCAAGTTATACTCTCTTTCTTTACCTGAGAGGGAGGCCATGGAGAAATATATTTCTGATTCTCTAGCTTCCGAGTTCATCCACCCTTCCTCTTCTCCAGCGGGGGCGGGGTTCTTTTTAGTGGGTAAGAAGGATGGTTCTCTGTGACCTTGTATTGATTACCAGGGGTTGAATAACATCACGGTAAAGAATACGTATCCTTTGCCGTTGATGTCTTCAGCTTTCGAGGGGTTACAGGGAGCATCCGTATTCACAAAATTGGATTTACGCAATGCTTATCATTTGGTGCACATAAGGGAGGGAGATGAGTGGAAGACTGCATTTAATACCCCCAGGGGCCATTTTGAATATTTAGTTATGCCATTTGGCCTTTCTAACTCCCCTGCGGTCTTCAAGGCACTAGTCAATGACGTGTTGGGAGATATGGATGATCAGTTTCTTTATGTCTACTAGGGATGGCGAAAACTAAACATTTTCTTGACCGACCACCGAGCCTCATTAGCCGGTTGAAACCGGTTAACCGATTAGTTAAAAAAATATGCTGCGCTATTTGAAATAACAGCCGCAACTCGCGAGCCGCGCCTGCAATTTCGCAACTCTGTCAGGCGCCGCCGCCTGCCTTCCACTCACGTCAATTTTTTAAAATCCCCTACAGCGCGAAACATGAGTCCCGCAAACGCGGCGCTGAGGAGCTTGTTTGTAATCGGAGGACAAATGGCTCCTTAGTTTCGAAATGGTTTGGGCACAAGGTGATCGCGTTGAAAATAAAGGCTATTGTATAGCGTTAGAAGCTCATTTGAAACATTGCCGCGACTCATTTAAGATAATGACAGCTCCGAAGAGACGCCGCTTTAGTTCGAGGTAGTGCTAACAATAATAAAGAAAGATGATGATCAACACCTTATGTGTTACCACTGAAATGTAGATGTAATATATTTAGATGATGTGCTAAGTACTGTATTTAAGCACTGTATCACACAAGTTGCAACTTACATCTGAAGCTGAACAATGAAGCATTTGCTGACGCGTTTCATGCATTATTTATGGTGTGAGCACATTCAAGCGGTTCAGAAAATATTCATCTGTAATATCGGTTATAAATAATAAATACAAATTATAAAGACACATTTTGGCTAAGTTGTTTATTTCCGAGTGTTATGCTGCCTTCACGTGCTCTCTGAATTATTGTAAATAGGAGTTTCCTAGGTAAAAATTGCACGTGAACGCGCTCCACCCCTCGAAATATGAACGAGATGAGTTCATAATTCATAATCACGACTTTAGAAGTGGGAATTGTAAAATGTCCGATAGCACGTGAAGGCAGCATTACTTTCACTTACTTTTGTTTTTTCCAAGCTGGTAAACTGAAATATTGCGCATGATTTGAGATATGTTTTCCACGCAGGTTGTAAGAGAGGCTATGACAGTTCATAACACAGCAAGCGTTCACCATTCTAATGTGTTTTTAACTGTATAATACAAGTTTTAAAGTCTACCTCCACTATTACTCATTCTCTAATGTAGTGTCTGTGTCCTAAAGTCCGCGAATGCATTGCGTTGGTGACGTCACGTTCCCATTCTCTATAAATAGCCTAATTTAGAGATCACTTTTTTTTTTTTTTAACCAACAACCGACAACTTTGATCGGTTAACGTTGATACGGTCAACCATCGGTCAAACGGTCATCGGTTAACATCCCTAATGTCTACCTGGATGACATATTGATTTTTTCTTCTTCTCTCCAGGAGCATGTCCAGCATGTCAGACTAGTGCTTCAGAGGTTGCTAGAGAATGGGCTTTTTGTCAAGGCGGAGAAATGCGCGTTTCATGCACAGTCTGTTTCGTTCCTGGGGTATATCGTCTTGTCCGAGGGAATGCGCATGGATCCTGACAAGGTAAAGGCTGTGATAGATTGGCCAAGCCCAGATTCCTGTAAGGCCCTACAGAGGTTTCTGGGTTTTACCAAGTTTTATCTGCGTTTTATTCGCAACTTCAGCCAACTAGCCGCGCCTCTGACCGCGTTGACCTCTCCCAGAACGGCTTTCAGGTGGTCTGGTGTAGCCGAGGCTGCATTTTCCAAACTTAAGAGTCACTTCGTTTCGGCTCCCATTCTTATTACCCCTGATCCATCAAGCCAGTTTGTGGTAGAGGTTGACGCATCAGAGACCGGGGTAGGTGCAGTTCTTTCCCAGCGCTCTTCCTCGGACGACAAGATGCATCCCTGCGCGTTTTTTTCCCATCGTCTATCACCAGCCGAACGCAATTACGACATTGGTAACAGAGAATTGCTGGCAGTCAAGCTTGCATTGGAGGAGTGGCGTCATTGGTTAGAGGGATCGGGGGTACCTTTCATTGTCTGGACCGATCATAAGAATCTAGAGTACATCAGATCTGCTAAAAGACTCAACTCTAGGCAGGCTCGGTGGGCCCTGTTTTTTCGGACATTTTGACTTTTCTCTTTCGTACCGCCCGGGTTCTAAGAACATCAAACCCGATGCTTTGTCGCGCGTTTCTGACCGCTCCGAACACCCTGCTACTCGCGAGTGTATTTTACCTGATACATTTTTTGTCTCCACACTCATATGGGAGGTCGAGTCGAAGGTTAAATCAGCCTTAGAAGAGGTAACGCCTCCGCCCGCTGGACCACCGAGTCGATTATTCGTGCCTGAGGGAGTTCGGTCCGACGTGATATGATGGGGTCATTGCTCCAATGTAGCTTGTCATCCAGGGGTTAATAGAACTTAGTTTTTGGTTAAGCCACCTGCCTGTTCTCCTGTGCACCTGGACTTCCTGCACGCTCTGTCTTTGTCTGCCTCGTTCTCTGTTCATTCTCTATGGTCTTCGGACGTTACACAAACTCTGTGCAGTTTACATAAAAAAAAACTAAAAGCAATCCAACAGTTAAAAAAAATATTTAGGGGTTAAAATCATGTTTCTCATCAAGCAGCTTGTGATTTTTGACTCAGAATAAAGCACATAATTTGCTTAATATCTGGTAGAGGTATTTACTAATGTGACATTTAGGATATGTTTAACAACAATGCACTCTAAAAATAATGTGTTAACTCAACAACAAACTGTTTGCATCATTTTTTGAGTCATGACAACTTTAAGTGAATTTACGTTCAACCAACAAGCTACATTGAGTTAGAGGAACTTTTAGCGTAAACACAAATTTTTAAGTTAATTACAAAAAAAAATATGTTGTTCCAACCATGGAACCAATGATTCTTTAAGTTAAAATCCACAGCTAGCATATAACTTATTTAGCATGTTTATTTAATTAACAAGTAAGATAATTCTTGTCACTGGCATTAGCGCAGTTATCGAATCAATGTAGTGTTTAACTTCATCTATACTCTTTAGCACAATAACCACAAAAACTTCAACATTACAGAAACTCTGTTAAATATAAAAAATAACAGAATTAAACACTAACAAATACATTAACGCTTAATTTCAACATGTATTCTACTTATCCAGTCCTATGCAAAGCTGGCTGGGAACTAGAAATCCACTGCCTAATTTCCAAAGTTATCAAGACAAGTTATCAATTTCATTGAGTTACTACAAAAAAAAAAAAGCCAATTAATGCAGAAATTTGAGTTTAAATTACAGATGATATTAAGTTGATGTAATGATCAACATAATTGTTTCAACAGAACTCAACTTAAAAGGTTTAATTAAATCATTAAATTAGAATTTTTAACTTCCAACCATGCATTTATTTAAGTTGTAGTAACAATTCCTCTGAATTACTTTTTAGAGTGAACGGAACAGTTTTTCTTTTGCATTTTTTGTGGACAGATGACAACATTGTCAAAATGATCCCCGTTCACACGGATCCGTTAAAATAGCTGTACTATGCATGTCAGACCAGTAGTTGGCGATGTCACTTTGTAAAGAAACATCACGCGCCTGAACACGTTATGCATGACGTCAACGTTTTCACAAAGTTCATGTTTTTTATTAGTTAACACGAAGATGATAATGGCATCATTTTCAAAAACGCACACTTTGAAACCTGCTTTCAAAAGCTTGCGTTTTCCGGCCCCCAAAATGCCGGTGTCATGTAAAGGAACAGCCAAAACGAGTAAAAGAAAATGGTGTCTTGTAAACAGCCCCGTAGCCTACACAGCATGTATTTAAACTGTTTACAGTGCTGACAGGACAAAAAAGGCAACCTTTCACATTTCATCTGGATTTTTGTCCCGTCCCTATAAATTTCCCCTCATCAGGTCACAAATTTAGATCTTAAGCTGCATTTGAAACTTTCCAAAACATTCACTTGATACAGGTCTGCCCTGCCTTTAATCACCCTGGATTTATTTAACTCCCTTGGAAACACTAGACATACCTCACTGTTCCCTTTTTTAGCACAGGGATATTCTCTGTGCTATTTCAGGGATTTCAAGAGAACCTTTATTGGATTACTTGTCAGGACTAATTACAATGTGCCCACCTTGACAGCAAAAAAGGATTGTTGGGACTAGCGTAGTTATTTAGTCTATAGTAGTTGTTGTGATGGTTGTGTGAGTGTTTTATGTCAGTGTAATGAATCTACACAAATTGCAAACGACAACATAATAAACAGTCTGTCAAAAATACCTTGTACCCTTTCCTGAAGGTGCACAGCATCAAACAGGCTAACACGTCAGTCATTAGAAACAACAATTGTGTCACTTGGAAGGAAACACCCTCTTACGCAAGTGTTTACTGGCGTCATGTTTTTTTTTTTAAATGTTCAATGGACTTCTTATGCCTTTTAGGGTTCAACTGATCGACTTTGAATGAGTAGATCTTTAGGAATACCTAAACAAGGACAGACGTCACTGATAAACAAATTCAGTGTTTCTTTACTGAAAAGACTCAAAACCAACTGGTTTCAGATATTTCTTGAGCTTGGAAATGATTATGAGAGATATCTGAGTGGTGATTGAACAAAATTGACATTTTCTCGCAAGAATGAGACACGTAGACAGGATATCGATTGAAATGTCAAAAGGGCAGGGGAAATTTCTTTTGAAAGAAAAACCAAACTTTCTGCCTAGAAAACAATACCTCTTTTAAAAGTGCAGCCGGTTCTTAAGCAAAGGCAGCAGTGAGGGTGGGAGCAGAGGAAGGGAGGGAGTCTTAGATAAATACAAGTTAATGGGTCATAATGATGTCTAATGACAGACATCGCTTTCCTTCGGGACACAAAGGGCGATGGAAACAAACAAATGATAAGGAAAATAAAAACAACAGTTCACCGGCTCTGTGGTGGGTACAGGCTGGTCTGCAAGTAGTGATATGTGAATGGTCGTAGAGCACTGCACTGGCATTTAACATGTTCTTGCCTGAGAGAAGACATGTCCTTGGAGTACATTTTTTACATTGATGAATTTTAGGAAAAAGACTTGTGTTAGAATAAAGTTTTATTTGTGAAGGAATTTCTTTTCATTATTCATGTTTTGACATACAAAGATATTGGTGTGATTCTACCTGCAAGAAAAAAGGTGAGAAATTTATATCCATTTGACTAAATACATATTTATGCACTTGATATGTTTGCATTCAATTAACACATACACACACACACACACACACACACACACACACACATATACATTTTTTTTTTTTTTTTTAATTTTGAGGTACAGTGTTTTTCAAAAGTTTGGTCTCTAAGGTTTTTTTGGCCCCACTTTATATTAGGTGGCATTAACTACTATGTACTTACATCACAAAATAAGTACAATTAACTTTTTGTTTTTATTTTGTATTGCAAAACACTTTTGCTGATATTGAGGTGATACGGGTAAAGTTAGGGACAGGTGTGGTGGTATGGGTAAGTTTAAGGGTGGGTTATGTGTAAGGGAAGGGTCAACAGATGTAATTACATGCAGGTAATTTTTTAAATGTAAGTACAATGCAAAAACATGTGTACAATAAGTGCATTGTATCAAATTATTATTTAAAATGTTAGTACATAGTAAGGCCACCTAATATAAAGTGGGTCAGATTTTTAAAAATGTTTTTGAAAGAAGTCTCTTATGCGTACCAAGGCTGCATTTATTTGATTAAAAACACAGTAAAAGCAGTAATATTGTTAAATATTATTACAATTTAAAATAACTGTTTTCTATTTGAAGATATTTTCAAATGTATTTTATTCATTGGCAAAGGTACATTTTCAGCATCATTACTCCAGTCTTCAGTGTCACATGATCCTTCAGAAATCATTCTAATATGCTCATTTGGTGCTCAAGAAACATTTCCAATTATTATCAAGTTGTGCTGCTTAATATTTTGGTGAAAACCGTGATACATTTTCCATTCACAATTCTTTTATGAATAGAAAGTTAAAAAGAACTGCATTTATTTGAAACAGAAAACTTTTGTAACATTATAAATGTCTGTCAGTCTTACTGAGCCCAAACCAATTAAAGTTAGATAACACTTAAAGGGATAGTTCACCCAAAAATGAAAATTAGCCCATGATTTACTCACCCTCAAGCCTTTATAGGTGTATATTTACATTTACATTTATGCATTTAGCAGACGCTTTTATCCAAAGCGACTTACAACTGAGGAAAACAGGAAGCATTCCATTATGAAGAGGCGAAAAATCACAAAAAGAAATACTACGTTTTGGACATTACTAGCATAATAGGGAGGGAAAATAGATTTTTAATTTTTTTTAAAGATGAGATTAAGTGCTCACAGAAGAAGACATTCGACACAGTATATGACATTCTTCTTTCAGACAAGTACAATCGGAGTTATATTAAAATATGTCCTGGTAATGGTAGCATAATAGTAATATAAATATAATGATAGTAAATGGCTGCCCAAAAAAGTGTATCCATCCATTATAATAGTAATCCACACAGCTCCGGGGGGTTAATAAAGGCCTTCTGAAGCAAATCGATCCGTTTGTGTTAGAAAAATATCCATATTTAACATGTTATAAAGAAAAATATCTAGCATCCGGCAGACCATCTTCCATATTCAACTTACAAAAAAAGCATAACTGGCGTGACGATGACGTTGGATAACTGCGAGAGGCGCTACACTTTCTTCGTAAGTTGAATACAGAAGGCGGTCCGCCAGAAGCTAGAAATTTTACTTTATACTGTTTTAAATATGGATATTTTATCCCCCCCCGGAGCCATGTCGATTACTTGGATGGATGCACTTTTTTGGGCTTCAAATTTTGGGCCGGCATTCACTGCCATTATAAAGCTTGGAAGAGCCAGGATGTTTTTTATATAACTCGGAATGTATTTGTTTGAAAGAAGAATGTCATATACACCTATGGCTTGAGGGTGAGTAAATCATGGGGTTATCTTCATTTTTGGGTGAACTATCCCTTTAATGCTCACATTTTTTAAACTATCCAAGATACTGGTAAGATTCATTTTGACCATTAACAAAACAACATAAGTTTAATTCTTACAATGAGAGCTATTTCTAAAACTGATGATCTGCATTTTCATACCTGGATATTGATTCACTTAATTGTAGTCTTTCTATAATTTCTAACGTAATTTGTTATTATCACAATGTCATTTTCAATGCATAGGCTATTAAGCTGATGCATTTTGTGATTTTGTATCATTTCTAGGGAATATAGAAATGACTGACACAACCCTATGAGGAAAGATAAGGACAACTACAGACGAAGCACAGCCTGGGTGGACAACTGCTTCCTAAAATATTTATTGGGTTAAGATCATCAATATTTAAGAAGTTTATTAAAATCATACATCAACAGAAGAGACAGACAACTTCGGAAAGATACTTTTGTGGAGCACATTAATGATGGCAACATCCGAGGACCTTTCAGCCCAGTCTAACCTGACCCAGACCGTGAATTATGATCCAAAGTCTCAAACTGTAACGTTCCCCAGTGGTTTGGTTTCTGTGGCAGGTGTCACAGTGGTGACGGGGGGAGCAGAGCTGTCCTGTGGATCCTGTATGTTGGCCTTCGGGGTTTGGGGCACTCTGGTTGGTTTGAGTATTGTGTCATTGGGTTTATGGGACCTTTCGGTATACAGTAGTCCGTCACACCTTCTGGCTCTTGGATTGGTACTGCTGCTTACCAGTTTGAGTCTGGTTGCCGTGATCTTTGTCCTTCGTTTATTAATGAAAAAGAGAAGAATGATGGCCAGAAGAGAGAGGGCAGAAGCGAATTTTGTGTTGGTTAATGATTATGCAGAAGTTGTTTTAAAAAGAGTCACAGTGTAAATAAGCAGTGAAAAAATATGATGTGAAATTTTACAGTTTCGTTCTCTTTGACCATGTCAGACTCCCTGCTGCTTCATCCTTCTTTTTCTCCATCACTGTTTGCTTAATCATGTAGGAATGTCACAGGAAATTCATTGGGTTCACTGCTACAGGAAACACTTGGCTATTTCCTGTGTGATTTTAGAAAGCACAAGAGACATTTGCTTCTGCATTCATGTGTATTTATTAAAAACAGTTTATTTACTATTTTTCAAAGGACTGTTAGAGTAAGTTACAGTAAGTAACAGTAAGTTTGAATTAATATTATTACACAGCTTATTCACTTTTAAACCTAAGCCCATACATAAATGTTTGTACTTATATTTTTATATATAGTATATAAACTACATTTTCTTCATTGCCATTTGCTGTCATTAAAATGACAACAGGTCCAATTGCATCAGCAAATATAGATATAGTAAGGGTATATAACAACTTGTGTGATTGAGAAAACCCTGTGTGTGTGTGTGTGTGTGTGTGTGTGTGTGTGTGTGTGTGTGTGTGTGTGTGTGTGTGTGTGTGTGTGTGTGTGTGTGTGTGTGTGTGTGTGTGTGTGTGTGTGTGTGTGTGTGTGTGTGTGTGTGTGTGTGTGTGTATATATACTTTATGAAAACATACTGTATGTGTTATCTGGGTCATTTATCAATGTGTTTCTGAAAAAGGTGGATTTCACAAATGATGATCCACACCAAGAGGCATTACAGACTTTTTTCAAGCCTCTTGTTGTGTTACTTTGTTACATTGTTATTCTTAAAACTAATCATTTTACTTTATACCATGCATAGTACAATGTGCTATTTTAAATAAATTGTAAAATAAATTAATGAATAATTGTAACATTGAAATTTTTTTTTTTTTTTTTTTTTTACAGTACCTGACAAACTTGTAACTGCATGTTAAAACATCATTGAAACTTTTTTAGTGTAAAAACGGTAATGTCTGTCTCCATCTGCTGGTCACAATTATTATTCTTCGCAGTGATTTACTTAATACTATAAAATGTTATACTGCCTGTCATAAAAAAATATATTTACTTGAAATAATCAAGTTATTACTCTTTTTTTATATCATGATGATGATGATGATAATATGTATTATTAGCAGTAGTGGTGATACATTACAATTGTTATATATTATACTAATATTGGTATTATCAATGTTTTAGTACAAATACCACTGAGAATATGTTGCATATGTTAATACAATGTAGAAAAAAAAACATGAAAGACCATTAATAAAAGAAAGCTAATGTGCACTGAAGTTGTCATGCCCTTACTGTTCTCATTTTCATGTTCAGATGATGCTGGGTAGGCTACACAGGTAGGCGATTTTGTGCCTATTTCTCCCCCTCCGACTATTAGTCTTGATGGTTCTACATCCATCCGATGTACATGTGGTTTAAGGTGTGGAGTGACTGAATCTGCTCGGAAGAACGCCGGACTCGGAGGCATTACGTGACATGCCACAATGGCACATGTCGCTATGCGCGAGCTTCAACGGCGCAACCTTGTTACCGTCCTACATCAGGGGCTTTCAAACTTTATGATGCCAAGGACCCCCAAACATGATGAACGTTTTATGAGGGACCCCCTTCCTAAAATCCATCTCTATATTTTGTATGAATGGAAAAAATATTCAAACTGTTAGATAAATAGTAAGTTTCCAAACTTAAATTGGCTATACTTAATGTTGGATGTATAAACCTGAAGCAGACATTTCCAATTAAAAATGATTTGTATAAGCAACTTTCACAATAAATGTATGTAAGCAGCTTACGTACTGCGTTAAGAAAACCACCTTACAACAGTGAGTGAGATAAAGGGGACTATAGGGAGAAAAACTCACTAGAAAGATACAAAGCAAACTTATATGTGACGAGCAGGGCGCGCGAGAGCCGTGAGAGAGCGACGCGAGGCCGGTGAGTGATTGGACGATGAGCCAGTTTAGATTAGATTAGATTCAACTTTATTGTCATTACACAGGTACAAGGCAACGAAATGCAGTTTAGGTCTAACCAGAAGTGCAATAGCAGCAAGTGCAGGATATACAACGTTGCATAAGTACATGATATAGCTACAATGGATGAATAAGTGCAGGACATGGATATGTAGTTATGTACTGATATATATATATATATATATATAGAGAGAGAGAGAGAGAGAGAGAGAGAGAGAGAGAGAGAGAGAGAGAGAGAGAGAGAGAGATGGTTATTACTATAAACAGAATTTACAGCTGCGTATTATATCAGTCTTGGAGGAGTGACGACTTTTAAACGTTCGCCGGTTCCCGCCTCCTTCTTCCCATAACTACGAACTGTGTTACAATATACAATTCTGGAAAGTATGTATATGGCAAGAAAGGAGAGAAACATTTAGAACTGAAAGAGTTAGACTGTCCGGTAGACTTTATCCATTTTTACTTTGTCTTTTTATTCTCTGAAATTTTCTGGGGACCCCTTAGAACCTTCTGGAGGACCCCTGGGGGTCCCTGGACCCCAGTTTGAAAACCCCTGGCCTACATTATAGTAGGCCTACGTACATTATTATCCACCATCAATCGACACTTAGGCTACCCTAAATTAAATTAAATCAGAATCATTCTTGCGTTTTAGGCGATTCCTTAGTTTTGTTTTGTTGTTATTATTGACGTTTTAATCAGGCTTCAGTCCAGTCGGGCAAGTAAAATTCTCTTTCCCCTTCATAAAAATCCTCCTCTCTTCAGCTCTTGCACTATGTAACTTTTCCGTCAACTAGAGGTCGCCTGTTCAAAACAAAGGCTTAGTTTGATGAGACCAAGTTTGAGCGTAGAATAATGGGACATGTGGTCTTCACCTCACAGCCGGTGGAAAATAATCGGGATAGGACTGCACCAATAGTTTTTTTTCCATACTCAAAAACCCCACTTCAAATATTAATGTAAAAGAAAGGAGCAAATCCAAGTCACTCATTTAATCCTGGATATCATTAGCCTTTAGTTTAAATGTCTCTCTTTGATTCAGTTTAAGTTCTCTATTCCCTTTCCTAATAGAAATATTCACCTGATCAATACCTAGTATTCTAAGGGTAGATGGATTACTATGGAAGTAAAATAATGCCAAATGTTTTTGAAATAAAAAAGCCTGTTGAATTGCACTACTTGAAAAAAATATGCATTGCATTAACCATGATTGCATTTTAATGCATTGTATTTTTAGGGCTTGCATTTATATGGGCTGAAATTCAACATGGTTGTATATTTAAGCTGTGAATATTTCAATTCAAAACATTTCAAACACATTTTCATTAATAAAAATTCAATAATCCATATTCTCCTTTCATATTTCACTTCCAAAATATTCAAACTGTTTAAAAATACAACCTATAATATTCAACAGGCAATTTTCGGTCCGTTTTATTTCGCTTTACAAATTCGCTCCACAGTTCAGTGGTTCAAATTCGACGGCAAATTCGACATTGAATCAGGGACTGGAGGAAAAACAATAGACTACCGATGCATTATATCTATCTGCTGTTAGTCGCCCTCACCAGTAGGTGGTGCAAGCGCAACGCGTGTTGACAACATCAAAGCAACAGACAGAGACGAGAAGCCTTCATAAAACATCATTTGCTGAAATGGACCGAGCGGTGAGTACGAGTTATTATGAGTGTATATATAGTATATAACTTACATGTTGAAAAGGCTGATTAAGACACAAATCATCACACGAGCGTTTACTCAAGTGTCTTATGATTTCAAATTTCAAAGTCTTAATCCTCATTGTCATTATTTGTTTCTTGCCCTGCTTGCATATGTAATGTGTATATGCAGTGATCAGTAATAGCTATCATATTCAGAATTTTGGGGTGATTTGCATAAAGCTAGTAGTCCTTCAACATTCTCCCTCAAAGCATTCATGAAGTCTGGGATACCCTGCCTATAAAGGAGACGATTCTTTGCAACATTTCCTGCTGCCTTCATCACATCTTCCATGCACTTTATCACAGGCCCACAAAGGATGAAACGTTGAGTTTGCCTCTCCAGTACAGTGACTCTTCCACTGAGAACACCTAGAAGGTTCACAGCTCTCCTGACTATTTCCTGAAAATCAGCTGTGACCTCTAGATGCTGCTTCACCTCTTCAATCTCCCTCTGAGTTTTATCCAGCACCTTATCAGTCTCTTTAATCTCATTCTGTATGGTAGAGATCTTCGATTGGTATTCAGACACCTTTCTGCTGTTCTCATTCACTTGGGACTCATTTCCTTGTAGCTCATCTTCAGCATCCCTGATAGCCTTTGAGGCATCATTAGATACACGTTCTCCCTCAGCCATCATTATTGGACCTAAAGGAAAGCAAGAAATCATATCAGCCACAAATACTGGTTAGTTGTACTTGTTAAGATGATAATATAGTAGTGAATCAGAGAGGATTTCTCACCAGCAATCCATCCGAGAATTGGTATTGGAAACAGTACCGCCCCTGCAATTGCTACGCCTTCACCCGTGTTCTTCCTATCTGTCTCTCTTTTTATTTCATCTTTTCTTAATGCTACAATTCTTTCAGCCTGCTCCAAAGCTGCTTTAGAATTCTTTAATGATTCTTCAGCCGATTTCTTCTCGATGTGTAATTTATCCATCGCCATGCGTTTCTCTTTGTTCTGTTGCTCAAAAGTTCCTTTTTCTTTAGTAAGCTGCTCCATGCGTTCATCCAAACATTCCAGTTTTTCTTCACTCATTTTCTCAGATTTTTTCAGGCTCTGCTCAGCGTGCTCAATATGTTTCCTGATTTGTTTGTAATTGGAGCACGTGTCAGTGTTGGGATCTACATTTGCATCCAAGAGGGATTTGCATATCTTACAGATAGAGATGATTCCCTCATTTAGAGACCCAGAAACTGCCTCCATTGCCTGCAAATCCATTACCCTGCAAGTGTGAAGATGGAAAGAGAAAATATTTTGACACCTTGAATGGCATTTACATATAATATTTGCAATATTTAATTTACAACATCATATCAATAATGGATCATCATTCACTATATAAATAACACATAATTCATTTAAACAATAACAGAGAGAGAGAGAAAAAAAATACAGCATAACATAGATGTATAGATATGGTATTGTATACAGGTACAGTAATAAGATTAAGCAATAGGTTAATCTAGTGTGACTTGTTATTAGTGACATCGCTATTTATTTTTATTTTTCTGGTGATGCTGTGGAGAATAAAAAATAAGCATGGACTCACTGAGTGAGAAATCAATAGACCTTTTTTCAGTTAGTAAACATTGTGAGGTTTTTTTGTGGGCTTAGCTGGAGGCTGAACTATTCCCCTGATTGCTTTACTAATGCTAGCCAGCAAGTTTTTTTAAGGTGAGCTTGTTTTTAAACAATGACTGCAGTAATTGTATCGCCACTGTGTAACGCCACTCTCTCCGGGACCGTGACCGTTATTTTAAAAAGTAACTTTAACGGACAGAACCAGATTGACCGACCAGTGTACGATCCCTCAATGGATGGACGATCTGACAAGTTTACCTCCGGTTGAGTGGCCTGGCATCTACCTGATAGAGAAACCGAGCGTGTATACTAAAGAGAAACTGAGGGTGTATAAATCTTTAGATGCCTATGTGCTAAATGGACACGTACAAGACTTAAAATACAAAGATTTAACAGATGAGTTTTGTGTCGTACGATCCAAAGTTCTGCCTAGCCAGCGCCAAGGCCAGAAGACAAACATGTGGCTTGGGTCATTGTAAAAAGACCAAACAACTACATCTTGACAGCAAACTGCACTTGCATGGCTGGGTAAGTAGCTAAGATAATATTTGAAAGCTCATATTTGAAACCACAATTAATATAACACGTATGTTGTTAACATTTCTTATGTGGTAACACTTTACAATAAGGTTGTATTAGTTAACATTAGTTAATGCATTCGTTAACATGAACTAACCATGAACAACACCTCTGTTCAGCATTAGTTAATCTTTGTTACCGTTTATTAATAAAAATGCAGCTGTTCATGGTTTGTTCATGTTAGTTCACAGTGCATTAACTAATGTTAACAAGATTTTAATAATAGTAAATGTTTAAATTAACAATAACAAAGATAAATAAATGCTTTATAAGTGCAGTTCGTTATTAGTTCATGTTAACTAATGTAGTTAAGTAATGTTAACTAATGAACCTTATTGTAAAGTGTTACCTGTTATGTTAGCTATGCTGTTGAGTTTTCTATGTTGTTGTGTAGTTAGCTGTGTTATGAGATGAGCAACAAGTTTTCACAAGTTTGATTTTCTCTGACATCGCAGTCTAGGGTCTTGTTGCAGCCATGCAACCGCAATACTGTTTAAGGTGGAGCTGTATGCTAGGATGGGGAGGACAAGCACATCAGGAGTATGCCTCTTGAAACAGACGAAGAGAGAGGTCAAACCAGCAAGAGTTAAGGAGATCAACTTCCAGAGGCCTAAAAGACAGTTGAAAGCAGCAGTTCCAGCCAAAGTCAGGAGGTTCAGTAACAGTGGTAGAGGCATGTACCAGAGTAGATCAGGCTTTGTTGTTTGTCAAGAGAAACAAAGATAGAGTTAAGAATTAAGATGTAAGGTCAGAGTTATCCTGTTGTCCATTTCAGTATGTTTGCCATTACAGGCAACCAGGATCTTAAAATGTTTGACACTGTGCTTTCAGAAACTTTGAATCCATACGATATATCTCTGTTACTGAGTCCCAATCTCAGTTTCATAAGAACAACTAATAAATGATCTTCTAGTACAAGACTTTCTGTTTGCTTCAGCACACTAACTTTTATTTTTGACATTATCCAACTGAAGATGACTGAAGTTAGCCCAGTGAGAAACAGAAAGTGTGCAGCCTTGTTTTTGACCGTGGAGAATGAGAAAGCATGATTTCTTAAGCTCCTCTTTCAGTTTGTCACTCACCTCTTTGAGTTTTTAAAAGTCTTTTCTCAAGTTGACATATTCAGTGTTGAGTTGGTCATACTTCTCACTAAGACTGTTCAGACTATGACTATGCTAAGATATGCTGCTTGAGGGACCATAGCCTCAGCTTCTTCCACTGGTTCCTTATCGGCTGGAAGACATTTGTGAATGACATGACATGACATTTCAAAGCCAAGTGACAAAGCATTGGGATAATTCTGAATGGGAAAAACATTGTACAGAGCATAAAACATAAAATAAAACATAATCTGAAAGTTCTTACCATGACAATGAGCCTCTTGTTCCATTCTCAGACCTTCCCTTTTCCTTTTCAGCCTTAGAAAAGCAGAGCAAAAAGAGATTTTAGTGAAGAATGGACATTCTAATTACAGCCTATGTTAGCACTCATTTGTCCATAAACAGGTCCTTCTCAAAAAATTAGCATATTGTGAAAAAGTTCATTATTTTCCATAATGTAATGATAAAAATTAAACTTTCATATATTTTAGATTCATTGCACACCAACTGATGATTTTGGCATACAGCTCATGAAAACGTCTCAGGTTACTTGCGTAACCTATGTTCTCTGAGTAGGGAACGAGACGCTGCGTCACTTTAATGACGTAATGGGACGCCCTCTGGGTGTGCCGATTGTCTGAAGCCCTTATAGAATCACGCCAATTGATTGGCTGATGGCGCGCACGTCGCCCCACCTGACGTAGTCACCTATACTAGCGCGCGCGCGCCATCTGCTCCTCAGATTTCTCTGCCGAAAAGGAAAGCCTGTCGGCAGCGCGAGGAGCTTGGCAGCGTACGCATTGTCTCGTTCCCTACTCAGAGAACATAGGTTACGCAAGTAACCTGAAACGTTCTCTTTCATAGGTTCACTCGACACTGCGTCACTTTAATGACGTAATGGGAACGATATACCAAACACGCCAAGCTAAAGCGCTGCCGTACCTGGCTCAAAGAACACCAGATAACCTACATGACTAGGTTAAGCAGACAGGACATGCGAACCCGGAGCCATGTCGAGATCTAAACTATAGAATCTCACAAAAGTGTGCGGAGAGGACCAACCTGCCGCCACACAAATATCTTCCAAAAGAGCCCCTCTAAAAAGTGCTTGAGAGGAAGCCACACCTCTGGTAGAATGCGCTCTAATATCAAGAGGTGAAGGTAAACCACGCACCTCATAAGCTAAGGAAATAGCCTCTGTCACCCAATGGGAAACCCGTTGCTTCGAAGCGGCAAGCCCGCGGCGGCCAGCACCGAAGCACACCAACAGCTGGTTAGATTTCCTCCAGCTGTCTGAACGGTCAACATAACACTTCAACGCTCGAACTGGGCAGAGCAAATGAAGTTTCTCGTCTTCCTCCGAGTCAAACGGAGGGGGGTGAAAGGAGTGAAGAGTGATAACCTGAGAGCGAAAAGATGTGGACAAAACTTTGGGCACATAACCCGGCCTAGGCCTTAAAGTAACCTTGACTAGGCCAGGGGCAAAATCCATACAGGTCCCATTAACAGAGAGAGCCTGTAGATCGCCCACTCGTTTCAAAGAAGACAGAGCTAACAAAAGAGCAACTTTGAGAGTCAGAATTCGCTCAGGAGCTGACTCCAAAGGCTCAAATGGAGCCAAAGTTAGCCCTTCAAGGACCACGGAAAGGTCCCAAGAGGGAATACCAGGGGAGCGTGCTGGTCTCAGGCGCCTAACCCCTCGCATGAAAGATGAAACCAGTTTATGCTTGCCTAGAGGGATTTCGTCCGATTCCCTGCCGGCAGCTATAGCTGCGACATAGACCCGAAGGGTGGTGGTCGCTGCTCCAGCAGCAAACTTCTCTTGCAGGAACTCCAGAACTGAACCAACCGGGCAGTTAACTGGATCTGCTGCATGAGTCGAGCACCACGACTCAAAGACCCTCCACTTGGAGGAATAGAGCTTCCTTGTGGAGGGGGCTCTCGCATTAGCGATGATCTCCTGAACATGCGCAGAAAGACCAGCGTTTAGTGTCGTTGGCCCCTGATGGGCCATACCCACAACTTCCAAATCTCCGGGTGAGGGTGCCAAATCCTGCCCTGAAGTTGTGTCAAAAGGTCCTTCCTGACCGGTATCTCCCATGGGGAGGAGTCCAGGAGGAGAACCATCTCCGAGAACCAAGTCTGGGATGGCCAGTGTGGAGCCACCAGCAGGAGGCTGGCCCCACTCACCCTTACTCTGCACAGAACCGCCGGAATCAGCTTGATGGGCGGGAACGCATAAAGTTTCAGATTGGGCCATGGATGTGCGAACGCATCTATCCCCAACGGGGCCGGAGAGCTCAGAGAAAACCAGAGCCGACACTGGGACGACTCCTTCGAGGCAAAGAGGTCCACTTCCGCTTTCCCGAACATCTCCCAAATCTGTGACACAGTCTGAGGGTTCAGCATCCATTCCCCCGACCGGAGCTTCTGTCTCGACAGATAATCTGCAGCGAGGTTCAAGACTCCGGGTACATGGACTGCTCTCAGGGACAAAAACTTGTCCTGAGACCACAGGAGGAGTCGGCGCGCATGCCTGTCCAGGGTGCGCGACCGTGATCCTCCCTGGCGATTTACGTGAGACACCACTGCCATGTTGTCGGTCCTGACAATGACATGATGCCCCCTGAGTGAGGGGAGAAAATGCTGAAGGGCCAGGGATACCGCTCTCAACTCCAGGCAATTTATGTGCCAGGAGAGAACTTCCCCCTCCCAGATCCCCATAGCTGGTCTGCCCTCGAATACCGCACCCCAGCCGGTAAGAGAGGCGTCCGTCGTAACCATTTGGCGACGGAAAACAGCCCCCATCTTGACCCCCTTCTGAAGAAAAAGAGGGTCCCGCCACATTGATAGGGCACGAAAGCAGCCGCGTGACACCTTCAATAGGCGAAGGGCCGATCCTGTTGACCGAGCCCCTGAGCGTTTCATCCACCAGAGGAAGGGCCTCATATGGAGCAGTCCCAGGGGAAGCACCGGGGAAGCTGAGGCCATGAGACCCAGGAGCCTGCGACACGTACCCACAGAAACATGATGGCCTAGCCTGAAGCGGACCAAGCATGTTGTGATACTGGAAATCCGAGCAGGGGCCAAACGGGCCTGCATCGGAACGGACTCCAGACGAACACCTAAGAAAGTGGTCTGCTGAGCCGGAGTAAGAATGCTCTTGTCTGTGTTCACTCTCAAGCCAAGAGATTGAACGTGTCGAAGAACGACATCTCTGTGATGACAGGCTAACTCCCTGGAGTGGGCCAGAATGAGCCAGTCGTCCAGGTAATTGAGAATACGGATGCCCTGGAGCCTCAGCGGGGCCAGAGTAGCATCCATACACTTTGTGAACGTTCTTGGTGCCAGGGCAAGGCCGAAGGGAAGGACTTTGTATTGATAAGCCTTCCCTTCGAAGGCGAACCTGAGAAACTTCCTGTGTCGTCTGACAACCTGAATATGGAAGTAAGCATCTCTCAGGTCTATAGTGATAAACCAGTCCTCCGCACGTATCTGAGACAAGATAGTCTTTAGCGTTAGCATCTTGAACTTCCCTTTGTAGAGGGCGAAGTTCAGGCGGCGGAGGTCCAGGATGGGACGCAGACCGCCGTCTTTCTTCGGAACAAGGAAATAACGGCTGAAGAAGCCACATTTCTCCTCTGTTGCCGGAACTTCCTCTATTGCCCCCTTTAGGAGGAGAGAAGAGAGCTCTCGTTGTAGCACAGAAGCCTGAGAGGCGCTGTTTACTACTGTCTGAGCGACCCCGTCGAAGCGAGGAGGGTTGCGACAGAACTGAAGCGTGTAGCCTGACTGAATCGTGTGGAGGACCCAGGATGATATCCCTGGCAAAAGCTTCCACTCGTGGAAGAAGTTTGACAAAGTGGGAGGTATACTGAGGTGCGGTGGACATACCTGAGTTGGGGTGTCGAGCTGGACCTCTGAGGGGGGTGTGGCCAACCGCAGAGGAGAGCACGTGGCGTCCTGGCGCGGAGTAGGCAGTGGAAGGCTGGGCCACTCTGGTCCCCGGAGAAGACAGGACGTGTCTCCGTCTGGACGAGCGGCGGATGGTGAGCCAATCAGACGTGAGGGGAGAAAGCAGACCGCGTCTCTTTCCTTCAGCGCCGGAAAAGGCGGGGATATAGCCGGTTCTGTATTCCGAAGCGCGCTGGGCGGCGGAAATGACAGAGCTGGATAGGGAGAGCTGGTGGGGGGCGGGCAGAAACGCTTGCGCGGTCTGACCCAGCCCCGGTCGTGAACTGCAGCTCCCCTTTTTCTGACCGGAGGGTCAGGGGCGACTCGAAGTGGCCGAAGCAGAAGGTTTGCTGGGCCGCTTTGGGTCGATGCGTCTGTGAGGACGTTGACGGGGAAATGGACGACCGCGAGCTCCCCAGACCGTGGTGGGTGGAGGATAACTCTGGTCGCTCCTACGGGCGGTAAACTCTCTTTTGAAAGAGGGGCGATCTCTGGACTGAGAGGGGGAAGGGGAAGGAGCGTCCCTCGCTATCCTGGGCATGAACTGCTTTAGAGCGGCAGACTGGGATTTTGCAGATCTAAACTTCTCAACCACAGTATTAACCGCCTCCCCAAACAATCCGGACTGAGAAATTGGAGCGTCCATAAGGAAAACTTTCTCCTTATCACGAATCTCAGTGAGATTAAGCCATAAGTGACGCTCCGCCGCCACCGCGCCCGCCATAGAGCGCCCTACAGCGCGAGCTGTGTGCTTAGTTGCCCGTAACGCCAAATCCGTGGCTTTACGAAGCTCCTTTACAGCTTCTGGTGTCAAACCGGATCCCTCGTCCATTTCCTTCAATACGTCCGCCTGATATGCCTGGAGAATGGCCATAGTATGAAGGGCCATGCCAGCCTGACCAGCCGCCATGTAGGACTTGCCAATCAGGGCAGAAGTGGTCCTACACGGCTTAGTGGGAAGAAGGGGGCGGGACTTCCACGAGGGAGCTGAAGATGGCGCGAGGTGAGTGGCCAGTGTGTCCTCAACCGCGGGAATAGCGGAATAGCCCTGTTCCTCAAAACCCACGAGGTTGGTGAAATCAGCGGCTGCCGCGTTAGTTAGGCGGGCTGAGAATGGCTGCTTCCAGGATCTAGAAATCTCATTGTGCAGATCACTGAAGAATGGTAGCTTCCTCCGCGGAGGCCTAGAATTAGGGCCGCTGAGGAATCTCTCATCCAACCGAGAAGATTGAGCTTCGCGGGGTTCATCCGGCCACTCGATCGCGAGCTTCTGAGTAGCGCGCGCGAGTACATCCACGAGCTCATCATACGCCGCTGATGGCCGCGCTTCCTGGCCGCTTGGCGGGAGAGCGTCATCAGTATTTGCAGCACCGAAATCCTCGGAGTCGGATGCAGCAGTGAAAATTACATCCTCCAGTCCGAAGGAAACCGCATCGCGTGCCTCCGGGCTGGGACAGAGATAATCGTGCGAGTATTCCACAGGCGGAGTCCCGCGCACGTGCTCGGGAGAGAGAGGGAGAGAAAGGGCGAGGCCCGTCTGCTCGCACTCCACATCCTCAAGCTCCACATCCGAACCCCAGGTCGCGGATCCAAGAGAGGCCTGCGCGGCCTCGGGAGCGCGACGGGGAAAAACGGATGACTCCCTCTCAAGACTCGCGAGCCTCGAGCGGAGGGTCTTGAGAAGGAGGTTATCGCAGAATTTACAGTTAGAGAACCCCTGAACCGCGTCGCGTGCGTGAGAAAATCCCAGACATTTAACACACTTACTGTGGGGATCATCGATCGCGATGAAGCGAGTGCACGGCGGAGGGCAACGTCGGAATTCCATAGCACTTCACCACAAGGAGAACAAGTTCCACAATCCGCGGTCGCTGAAGTGCTGAGGTAAATCGACTGAATCCTAGTATTTATTTGGGCCAGAAAAATCGATAACCGAAGGGCATGAAATGGCCGCTTCGTGAAGGCAGAGAAATCTGAGGAGCAGATGGCGCGCGCGCGCTAGTATAGGTGACTACGTCAGGTGGGGCGACGTGCGCGCCATCAGCCAATCAATTGGCGTGATTCTATAAGGGCTTCAGACAATCGGCACACCCAGAGGGCGTCCCATTACGTCATTAAAGTGACGCAGCCTCGAGTGAACCTATGAAAGAGAACCCAAAATTCCTATCTCAAAAAATTAGCATATCATGAAAAGGTTCTCTAAACGAGCTATTAACCTAATCTGAATCAACTAATTACACCTGCAAAAGATTCCTGAGGCTTTTAAAAACTCCCAGCCTGGTTCATTACTCAAAACCGCAATCATGGGTAAGACTGCCGACCTGACTGCTGTCCAGAAGGCCATCATTGACACCCTCAAGCAAGAGGGTAAGACACAGAAAGAAATTTCTGAACGAATAGGCTGTTCCCAGAGTGCTGTATCAAGGCACCTCAGTGGGAAGTCTGTGGGAAGGAAAAAGTGTGGCAAAAAACGCTGCACAACGAGAAGACGTGACCCTGAGGAAGATTGTGGAGAAGGACCGATTCCAGACCTTGGGGGACCTGCGTAAGCAGTGGACTGAGTCTGGAGTAGAAACATCCAGAGCCACCGTGCACAGGCGTGTGAAGGAAATGGGCTACAGGTGCCACATTCCCCAGGTCAAGCCACTTTTGAACCAGAAACAGCGGCAGAAGCGCCTGACCTGGGCTACAGAGAAGCAGCACTGGACTGTTGCTCAGTGGTCCAAAGTACTTTTTTCGGATGAAAGCAAATTTTGCATGTCATTCGGAAATCAAGGTGTCAGAGTCTGGAGGAAGACTGGGGAGAAGGAAATGCCAAAATGCCTGAAGTCCAGTGTCAAGTACCCACAGTCAGTGATGGTCTGGGGTGCCATGTCAGCTGCTGGTGTTGGTCCACTGTGTTTTATCAAGGGCAGGGTCAATGCAGCTAGCTATCAGGAGATTTTGGAGCACTTCATGCTTCCATCTGCTGAAAAGCTTTATGGAGATGAAGATTTAATTGTTCAGCACGACCTGGCACCTGCTCACAGAGCCAAAACCACTGGTAAATGGTTTACTGACCATGGTATTACTGTGCTCAATTGGCCTGCCAACTCTCCTGACCTGAACCCCATAGAGAATCTGTGGGATATTGTGAAGAGAAAGTTGAGAGACGCAAGACCCAACACTCTGGATGAGCTTAAGGCCGCTATCGAAGCATCCTGGGCCTCCATAACACCTCAGCAGAGCCACAGGCTGATTGCCTCCATGCCACGCCGAAGCAGTCATTTCTGCAAAAGGATTCCCGACCAAGTATTGAGTGCATAACTGAACATAATTATTTGAAGGTTGACTTTTTTTTGTATTAAAAATACTTTTCTTTTATTGGTCGGATGAAATATGCAAATTTTTTGAGATAGGAATTTGGGGTTTTCATGAGCTGTATGCCAAAATCATCAGTATTAAAACAATAAAAGACCTGAAATATTTCAGTTGGTGTGCAATGAATATAAAATATATGAAAGTTTAATTTTTATCATTACATTATGGAAAGTAATGAACTTTATCACAATATGCAAATTTTTTGAGAGGGACCTGTATATATATTAGGGCTGCACGATTAATCGAAATCGAACTGCAATCGCGATTTGGCTTATGTGCGATTATGAAAGTGCAAAGGCTGCGATTTTAATGAAATAAATAAATGCCCAGCGTGTCAGTGAAGAGCGGCTCTATGTTCAGGAGTAAACACTGCTCCGTCTGAAAGCACTGCGAGTTTGGCAACATGTGTCAAAAATCTTCACAAAATGATGTTTTATAAACAAAGTTTGGGAGGAGCTCGTTCAGATAATTGACACAGGTGGAAAGCAATCAGCTAATCATCAATAAGAGGTATATATACACAGCAGTCTTACCTCTGTTCATTGACAGTTTGCCAGCACGGAGTTCGCCCCGCCCGCCCACGCTGTCTACACGACTCGAAGCAACTCTACAATACTAAAATCTTTTCCTTAAAACATTTTTAAGCTATCTAAAAACCCCTTTCGGCCGCTTCCATCAGCATTCACGAGCCAACCGCGAGAGCAGTGCTCGGACAGTGTAAAGGAGTGCACACCGCACAGACTTGCAACAGGGAGAACTACAACAGTTCATGTCTTAAGATAAAGTATTACAACTTTTTTACTTTTCTTTTCTTGCGATCTTTCCGCCTCTGTGTACTACAGTACAGACAGATACTTTTCACACAGGAGAAGTGCGTTCATCATGAACGCGCACGCGGTCGCCGTGGTGATGAACGATCAATATACTTGCTGCTGGTAAAGCGAGTGAACTTATCATGAGGCTAAATCACTAAAATGCTGGCAATGCAACAGTGCATAATATGCCAAACAATCAGCTACTAGTTGGAATCAGCTGATAATCACCGCCTTGATTCAATACTTCTCAACTTGACGCTCATATAAACTCGGTCACACAGGGCTCGACACAGTGCGACCATAAGCGCATTTGTGACTATAAATACGTGTGCGAACTGAACAATGTATTTGGGAGCACCCGCTTTCTTAAATGTAACATCAATACCTTATAGTAGGGCAGGCTATTGTATTACAAGCGTATCAATGATTATGCTATGCCATCTTATATATATGTATATATATATATATATATTATGAAAAATTTTTTTCAAAGGCTATGATTTCATTGAATTAATGTGAGAGATCACGTTTCAAAATCTGAATGTGGCACAGTTGTGCGCTCTACTGGCTTGAACAATGCTTCAGAATGCTTCAGTTCAGAGCATTTCACAATCAATGAATAGCATACATTTATGCAAGCAGATTCGAATCAACAATGACAACATATTACGATATAAATCACTGTAAACAAAACGGTGTATACAGTTGTAAGACTTTATTTTATCTCTCTCATATGAATTTGAATGAGCATCCTGCAATAATAAGGCATAAACATTTCAAAATAACAATCCATTCGGTTACACAAATGTGTTTTTCCATTTGTCCGTCTAACTTTTTCTCCCACAGGAGCTCAGTTTTCTCTGGCTAATTTTCTCCACTGCCACAGCAGTGCTATTCTCTCTGCTCCTACTGGAGCTCAGTTTCTCTGGCTAATTTTCTCCTACTGCAGCAGTGCTGTTCCCTCTGCTCCCATAGGAGCTGAGTTTCTCTGGCTAATTTTCTACACTGCCTCAGCAGTGCTGTTCCCTCTGCTCCCACAGGAGCTCAGTTATCTGGCTAATTATCTCCACTGCCAAAGCAGTGATGTTCTTTCCCAGAAACCTCAATGCTACGTGATGGCCAGAAGATGTTTAAAGCATTTCACTTCTCTTATAAACATGCCGTTCCCCGATTTCTCTCTCCTTTCAATCACCTCATTTATTTTCTACCTTAATACATCAAAGGTTACTTGAGCTGCATCCAGTTTTTTCCACAATTGATGTACGGCAATTCCTCCCCCGAGATAAACAATTCACCAACCTCTCTCTGATCAAAGGGATTCAAAGATCCCAGCCCACCAGTCCCGACACCAGACAACCTATAACGCTGGTATCCTCAAAGGTATTGACACCCTCCGCACAGACTACCAGCCCCTCAATACCGCCCGAACACTCAACGCCATGTTCTCCTAGCCTTTTCTGGTTTCCTTAGATGCTTGGATTTCATCTACATTTTCAACCTCTCATCGCCAATCTAATCATATCAGTCAGAATCAAATTCTGCATTATTTTCCTGTTTAACAATGTGAAGCTGCTTTGAACTAGCCTGACGTCGTCATACTCAATTCTAGTCAGAATTTGAGTCTGATACTGCTCCGTTGGGCTGTGATTATGGGGCGTGTTTAAACCGAACCAGGAAAGACCTCAATTGGATAGACCTACAACCAATCAGAGCAACGGAGGGACGCATAACGTTAGTTGTCAAATGTCAACAGAACTCAACTGCACTGTGTTGCCAAGTCCGCGGGTTGAAGCGATCCCAATTATGTGATATACAGACCCAGGAATGCGAAATTTAGCAGCCGTGCCAAAATAACACATATTTAACCCCCCAAATGCCATTTTTCCCGGAGAACCCCCCCACCCGGAAAGCTATTGGGCTTGTTTTTGGCTAGTTTTGAGTAGCAGTTGGGCGAGTTTTGCTGTAAAAACTTGGCAACCCTGTCCGCACGCAAGCTGGAATAAGTTACGTTAGAAGAAGAAGATGAGCGTAAACGATCTTTGCCGGTGTTGTAAAAAAGAATTTAAGGATACACAGAGTACTTACCAACACGATCATCATTTCTGAGAGAAATAGTGAAGGTGAATGCATAAACGAACAAGTTCTCCGTTTAGGATTAGAACAAATTTAACCCAAGCGCCTTATGACGTGGATGATTATGTTACGGTTTATCATCTGTCCATCATCGTCTAAAGCCCGCCCTGACAATTTCATTGGTCCGAACAGTTTCTGTTCGGGCATAATTACTTCTCTATGGATCAAGTCCAGACCGAACTGCCCGTGCAAAATTGTTTGTGGGCGGGGCTAAGTTCGTCTGGCATCCAGGCTAGCTTTGAACCAATTGGCATCGTAAAAAGCGCTATAAATAAAGGCGAGGTGACTGACCAGTCAGTTCTGGCTTAATTTCAATGGAGAAGTTCTCCCCTTAATTTCACACATATTCAGTATAATATGAGAAAACAGGAAAACGTGTAGTTTGGTGTTGATATGAGCATTTACACTTCACATATACAGTATATATCATATACAGTGTGTTAACGTTGCAAACCATTGCCATCTTCGTGCTTTTGCAAACTGGATGCTCTGACTTGCCGTAGAGTCCTCAAACCTATTAGAGGTGTGCCCATGTAGATGAGCCCATAAATCTGCATTTTGAGTGGCGTGTGGCGTCAACTTGGCGTGTTTCGGCGAGTGGCGTTATTTTAACGCGTGGCGGCGTTATGAAAACGGCATTTTAATATTAATACGGCGGTGAAAAGCACGCAAATTCTGACCCATTTGGCTTTTGATACATTGGCGCCCTTTTTTTTTTTTGTCACGAGGCGTTAAACGTCGGCGATAAACGCGCGTGAAAATCGTCCTGGTGTGAACAGGCCTTTACAGTTTGGAAGTAACTTGCCCAACACTGATGTGGGTCTAGCTTGTCAGGCTAGTCATTGGGAGTTGGGACAGGCCTTACACTGACATTTTGATCAATAATTGTTAAAAGTATTGCGCCCTTATGCATTGCATTATGGTGTACATGGTTGCTTGTAGTTTTTATTTTGAGGTATGCGGTTTTGTACGTGATGACGTTATTACGTGATGTCCTACGCTGAAGAAACATGTGAACTGATGTTAATGTTCAGGTGAGGTTGCTGAAAATAAAGGCTGCTAAAAGGATGAACAAGCACTGAGCAACGTTTCGTTTGTTTTCCTACACGCAAGAGAGGGTGGAAGGCACACTCGGGTGCTCAACAGGTTATGGGCCCAGTCACGGAAACAACGAGCGTGAGTAAGTCAGACGCGACGTATAACGCTTTCTGTGAAGCTAACGATAAAGCTTAAACTGAAGAGACATATAAGAAGAAAAGTCGGCGATCCTACAAAATGGCGAACAGAGCGGTAGGAGTCATGGCAACACACTCTTTGTTTGATGGATCCGAAGATAAATATGATCTTTGGGAAACGAGATTCTTAAGCTATCTTCACACTCTAAAACTGAAAGAGACTATTTTGCATGAGCCCACTGGTGCTAACGAAGAACAGCTAGCTGAAGACAGACAGAAGAATGCTGATTGCTATGCTGAACTTGTAAGACTGATAGATGATAAAAGCCTATCACTGATAAGACACGAAGCTGCTGACGATGGTAGGAAAGCCCTAAGAATACTGAAAGAACATTATTCAGGGAAAGGCAAGCCACGAATAATAAATATGTACACATCATTAACTCAGCTACGCATGTCAGACAACGAGAGTGTTACAGACTACTTGATAAGAGCAGAGAACATCATCACAGCACTGAGAGATGCAGGAGAAACCATAAGTGATGGATTAACCATAGCGATGGTTCTACGTGGATTACCAGATTTTTTCAAGCTGCTAGCCGTCCACATAACACAGAATGAGGACAACGTTACGTTCACAGATTTTAAGAGAAGACTGCGAATTTACGAAGAGGCGGAGAAAATGAAAGGAACAGAATCCACAGATAATGTGATGAAGACACAGACGAGACAAGGAAGAGGTCCTGTCAGGTACCACAAGAAAGAAAAGATGAAGACACAAATGTGACATGTTACAAATGTGGAATAAAGGGACACAGAGCGAGAAAATGTTACAAGAAAGTGTGGTGCAATCATTGTAAAAATGGTACACACAGTTCCTGTGTAAGAAAAAGGGCGATCAAGATGACGTCAGAAAAGTTTCAGATGAACACAATAATGATCACGACCATCTCTTCAAACATCAGACATCAGAAAGTTCAGAAGTTTTGATAGCTCTTTTCAACCAGAGACTCATTCAGTGGAATTAGCCGACGGAACGAAGTGCAGCGGAATGGCACAACAAAGAGGAACGGCAGTGATTTATTTCCAAGATGATGCTGGAATACAGCACACTGCACAACTACGAGACGCGCTATACATGCCTTCGTACCCACATGATATTTTCTCGGTAGCAAGAGCAACAAATGGAGGAGCAACAATCATTTTCAAAAGAGGAGACAATCACTTAATTACCAAAAACAACAGCAGGTTTGATATCCATGAAAGTGGAAACTTGTACTATTTGCTAACAATAGAAGAGGATGTTGACCAGTGCAAAGTGTGTCATGATTACAAACCTGGCATGAAATTTTGGGACATTGTAACTATGAAGATTTAAAGAAGCTACAAGATGTAGTAAGAGGCATGGAGATAAGAGGAAATAAAGTGAGTGAGAAACAGCTATGTGAAGTGTTTACACAAGGAAAATTCACCCAGACCAGAAACAATAGATCATGAAATCTATATGGAACAACCGGAGGGTTATGAGCAAAAATCTGAAAGAGATGCAAAGCTAGTATGTAAGCTAAACAAATCGCTCTATGGCCTTAAGTAATCTGGCAGAAACTGGAATGCTGTGTTACATGTATGTTTGACAGAGAATGGTTTTACACAAAACCCAGCTGATAACTGTGTGTACACAAAAGAAAAGCCAGATGAGAAAGTAATCCTGATAGTATGGGTTGATGATTTGATCATAGCTGCTAACAGTGAAAGTGTTCTGGAAAGTGTAAAAAGAATACTCACAGAAAGGTTCAAAATGAAAGACATGGGTAGGTTGAAGCATTTCCTGGGCATAGACTTTGAACAAACAGAGGGTCTAGTCAAAATGTCACAGGAAAGATATGTGAGAAAAATACTAGATCGTTTCGACATGCAGAACTGTAAATCTAGGGTAACTCCATGTGAACCAAAGCTAGATTATACAGAAAATGCTGAAAAAATGAAAGAGCCAAAGAAGTTCAGGGAGGCAGTAGGAAGTTTAATTTACTTGTCCACTTGCAAGAGATCAGATTTATGTTTTGTCGTCATGAAAAAAGTCTCAGTATTTTGCTGAACCAACAGAACAGCACTGTAACACAGTAAAACATGTGCTCAGGTACCTTAAAGGTACAGCAGAACAGCAATTATGCTTCAGAAGGAATGACACAGAGAGGCTAGGTCTGAGCAACCTGGTCTCACAGAATTCCGTGAAATGAACACGGGCCCCTTAACACAAAATCCGTGGCAGTTTCACGGAATCGCCGAAAATTCCGTGATGGGTCCACGGAAGTGATTCCTATGCAAGTCAATGACAGTAAAAAGCAGACATGATTTTATGAATATTTATAGGCTACTTTTATATTTTGGAGCAACTAACTCCACTCCTACCCTAAACCTACCCACTCTCAACAATATAAAACACATAACAGGCAAATACAAGTACAGTCACAGGTATTTATTGCAAAAACTGACCAAAAACAGCATAAAAGTATCAACTCATGTTGCATTCCAAGTCTTCTGAAGTCACTCGATGTCTTCATGTAAAGAACAAAGTTGATTTTAATGTTTTATTTTCTAAAATGATGATCCCGCCGCGCCGTGAGCACACTCATTCATATCCCATTCAAATAATACACTTGACTCTTTAGCGTGACGCAATCTGTCACGAGACACACGAGAGCCAATGGCATTTTACAATCAAAACCGACGTAATAGGCTTGTTTGAGATGAGCAAAATCTGCGCAGAACCGATCACCGGTGATCAGCGCGAGATGCATGCCGGTTAGAAAAGTGTCCGAGGGCGGTCCGCCTTGCTCTGATGTCATGCCGACGTATGTCAACAAACTCTCGCGAGCGAAAGGCGGATGTGTCGGATTCTGCAGTTGAGCGCAGCTGCTCTCCACCGACTGCGCGGAGCAAAAGCATGATGGGAAACGACTTGCTGACGACACAGCTTAATGCTTATTGGTTTAAACAACCGTGATGTATGGTTCTTTTTTAAAATGTTTGATTTTAAAACTCTGATATCATATGGGGTTATTCCCAAACTCTCTAACAAAGGCGACCTCTCTGTGGGTTATGTGATTGTTGTCATATTTATAATATATATATATATATATATATATATATATATATATATATATATATATAAACGTGTATGTAGGCCTAATTAAAGTAAAAATGATTGATAAACACGTCTTTCGAATGGAAATAAATAACAAAAACTTTGGGTGTCTATTGTTCATAATATTTATTGTCATATAAAAGTAACAGAACTTAAATTACATCCAGTTTATCAGCAACAAAGCGCACGAGTGTGAATCCCGCGATATCCGCCTTTGATCTCGCAGGTGTCTGATCCACTACGAGAAGAGAGAACTGTCCGGCTTGCCTGCACTTTTTTCACTCCTCCCCTCACTGCAGCCGCCTAGTCTCGGCTGAACTGCAGGCGAGGCGAGGCGCATCTCAAACAAGCCTTATGACGCAATTGGTCACGAGACATACGACAGCCAATGCTGTCAAAGCTGACGTAACGTTTTTTCCGGCGGTAAAATTTGAAATGTGTTTAGGATCTTTGGCGGATGGACTCGACGCTGCTGATCGCTTTTGAGGATTTTCTTCACACAAATCAATCGTTTGGCCTCGGAACACTTGGAATATTTGTACTTTTTGAATAAATTGTGCCTGCAGACTGCAGTCGCATCTGCCTGTTATATCCTGTTTTTTATAATACACAAATGGTTAGGTTTAGGGAAGGGATTGGGTTACGTGTTCAAAACGTGTAAATAACATACTGTAAATAAATAAAAAATGAAAATAATTATAAATAAAATTATGCTGGCTGATTAAATCGAGAATCACACTCCATGTCATAATGGCAAAAAAAATCATAGTTTCATGATGAAAACAATGCCCAACGCGTCTGTATACTGTCATTGACTTGCATAGGAATCACTTCCGTGGACCCATCACGGAATTTTCGGCGATTCCGTGAAACTGCCACGGATTTTCAGTTAAGGGTCCCGTGTTCATTTCACGGAATTCTGTGAGATCTGAGAGTGTATAGTGACGCTGACTGGGCATCGGATACAAAAGACAGACGTAGTACCTCAGGATACTGTGTTAATTTAAGTGAAGGAAGCTCTTTGATCTCATGGAAAACCAGAAAACAACCAACAGTGGCAATATCTACTTGCGAAGCAGAATACATGTCCTTGGCATCTGCCATGCAGGAATGTATCTACTTAGAGCAGTTGCTTAAGGGTATGGACTCCTGCAAATACACACAAACAAAGGTGTACAAAGACAACCAAGGTACCATTGCGCTAGCCAGAAACCCAATCTGTAGGCAAAGGTGCAAGCACATTGATATCAAATACCATTTCATAAGAGAAATTGTAAATGATGGCAAAGTTATCTTGGAATATTGTCCTACAGAGACAATGATAGCTGACATATTGACAAAGCCACCCACCAAGCAGAAGTTAAAGAGGTTTACTCGAGATATGTTTGGAACATAAAAAGTGAAAAGAAAAAAAAAAATTTTATGTATACACTGAACTTATGTGAAAACTTATTTGTTATTTAATTTGTTGTTTTTGGTAATACAAAAGGGCTAAGAGCGAGTGGGGGTGTTAAAATTATTGCGCCCTTATGCATTGCATTACGGTGTACAAGGTTGCTTATAGTTTTTATTTGGAGGTATACGGTTTTGTACGTGATGACGTTATTACGTGATGTTCTACGCTGAACTGAAGAAACATGTGAACTGATGTTAATGTTCAGGTGAGGTTGCTGAAAATAAAGGCTGCTAAAAGGATGAACAAGCACTGAGCAACGTTTCGTTTGTTTTCCTACACGCAAGTGAGGGTGGAAGGCACACTCGGGTGCTCAACAATAATCTTCGAGATCTAACATTTTTTCTTTGATGCACAGGCATTCATTAGCCTATATTAATTAGTGATTTAGATTAACTAAAGTGTATGTTTTTGCATTCCAGTTCTCTGGAATTTGATGCTATAGATATAGTCATATTGGCAACACAGATTCCAGTTACTGACTGCGGTAAAGCCAGCCGCAGTTTGAAAAAACACAGTCAAGTCATCCGCGATATAAAAATAATATGTGTGCGCGCGTATTACTATGATCACGGTAATTTCAGGAACCGCGCACGTCATGTTTCAACATTGATTTGTAGGTAACCTACTTCAACTTATCCTTATTATTTATACACGGTGTCTTTGACAGTGGTGTATTACTTTGAATAAAGTTTTTATTTTTCTTTCTTTAAAGGTCACATTTCAAGTCATTGTTTTATTTAGCCTATAGATGCATAGTAGGCCTATGTTACATCATAATTATTTGCAAAAAGCACAAAACAAAGTGTTTTTTTTCCTTCTAAATACCTCTTTTTGCAGTTTCATTTGTTTACTTGACAGCTACTCTGTTTTGGAGATAGGCCATGTCACATTATTACACTTCAGAGGCCAATAAAAAGACCTAATTTCTAATAAGTAGAACAAAAATTATGGCCAGCTCTTATTTGAAAAATATTAAAACATACATTTAAAACATAAATTTTAAAACAGCCTACCTGAAAGGGACACACACAGGCGTATTTCGTTATTCGTGAGGATGGAGCGTTTGTTGGATGGATTCTTTATTTATAACCAACATGCAGAAATCCCCTGATTTTCTACATAAAAACCGAATCTGAAACCGTAAACACAGAAATCCCATGTAGAAATCCCCTGATTTTCCAGGGAGGGTCCACCTTCCTTGGCAGCAAATTGCCTACCGCGAGTCACGTGTTTTAAGAGATTAGATATAGGCTAGGCTACTGTGTTCTCTGGTACATTTTAAAATGTAAAGTGTTTGACAGATTTTCACAAGTAGGGTAAGGTAAGGTATTAATCCCACACGGGGGAAATTCACTTAGGTACAGCAGATCCAAATCCAAACAAATAACAAGAAAAAAGTGCTACATATTGTATGCAATTAAAGAGTCTGACTGCTGTTTGAAGGACTGCTGTTCGTTCTTGCACTGTGGGTGCACCAGTCTGTTGCTGAAGGAACTGGGCTGCATTTCCCGATAACGTTGTCTCTTAGCGCGCTACGAAGACTCTAATAACTTAACTAAAGGTATACCATTTCTAGGTGTGTTCCTCGAACTATACCTTAGGAGGTTGCTTAAGGTAAACCTTCTTAAGTGCGACGTTAGCAGGTGCTGTCCGTGGCGGCGGTGCTGAAGTGGCTTATATCGATGGCTCAAGAATCGATTATTTACTCTATGCAGGGGTTGTTTCACTGCTTTATGCGAATTTTTTATATTTTATTTTTTTATAAAAGAAGCACTTCAGAAATAGTTGAACTTGCAAACTAAATTTTATATAATTCTGACATGAGTACGCGAACCAGCAATCTCATGCTCAACCGCATCATGCGTCAACCCGCTACACTAACTGGCAGTATGCCTTCACTTGCATTTGAAAGAGTCATTTATATTATTACAATATATTTTCCATAGTGTGTTAATTTACTCAAATTATTTCATTACATTACAGATGAACAATCAACAACCCAGTGACTGCAGACGCAAGCACTCTTTCCATGCATATATGATCAATAGTGTGGATTTTCTTTCTTTTTGTTTCATTAAACACTTGATTACACAAACACTTCCTGTCATCAATGTTGGGTCTGTGAGCATTTTTATTGTAATGAATTCATTGCACAATCATCAATGGCACATAATAGTGAATAAACTCGGTTGTGCACAATTGCGAACAAAAAATGGCTGGGAGAAAGTGTGTATGTCCACAAAAAAGAATGAATGTTGTGTGGTTGCATAAAACGAAATATAGGGTGAAAAAAATACATTAACCAAAAACAGTGTGAATGATTTGCTGCCCGTGTAGGGCATCACTTAGTTGAGGTGGGTTGTGGACTTCTTCTTCTTCCTCCTCCTCCTCTTCTTCCTCCTCTTCTGGCAAGGCTGCACCTCCACTGACTGCAATGTTGTGTAGCATGGCTGTAACTACTGCTACTGAACAGCATCTTTCAGGCTTCAGACGCAACCCTCCAGCTGATTAATGCAGGCACCGAAAACGCATCTTCCAGCGCCCGATTGAGCGCTCCACCAAGTTGCGGGTACGGATGTGTGCGATGTTGTAATCGTGCTCGGCTTGTGTGGTGGGGTTGGTGACTGGATTTAGAAGATAGGTTCTGAGAGGGTAGCCACTGTCTCCTAAAAAAATTCTCTGGCCGAAACCCCCTATTTCTGCATCTTCACCCACCGCTGAATTGGCCCTGTCGTGTGCTACCAGGGCTGCATTTCCCGATAACGTTGTCTCTTAGCGCGCTACGAAGACTCTAAAGGTATAACTTAACTAAAGGTATACCATTTCTAGTTGTGTTCCTCGAACTATACCATAGGAGGTTACTTAAGGTAAACCTTCTTAAGTGCGACGTTAGCAGGTGCTGTCCGTGGCGGCGGTGCTGAAGTGGCTTATATCGATGGCTCAAGAATCGATTATTTACTCTATGCAGGGGCTGTTTCACTGCTTTATGCGATTTTTTTTTATTTTTTATTTTATTTTTTATAAAAGAAGCACTTCAGAAATAGTTGAACTTGCAAACTAAATTTTATATAATTCTGACATGAGTACGCGAACCAGAAATTTCATGCTCAACTGCATCATGCGTCAACCCGCTACACTAACTGGCAGTATGCCTTCACTGGCATTTGAAAGAGTCATTTATATTATTACAATATATTTTCCATAGTGTGTTAATTTACTCCACAATCAGGGATGATTGCCCAGCAGCTGCATTACATTATTGTGTAAATAACTAATTTCTGTTACTGAATGAACGCACCGCCACCCCGAGGTGTTACTCAGCCCATATCCATCCCCAACCACCTCCAGAAAACTCCCCACGGCATAATAAAAACGGAGAGCCGCCAGCAGATGGATTTCAGGGCTGAGAGGGTAGCTCCGTCCAGTTTGTCTCGACAAAGTTGGACCAACAAGATCTAAAAGCTGCTCAATTTGCTGTCGTGGCTGGCAAAATTTATTTTGAATAGCGGCTTCTGACATGGTAGCCAGGGGACTAAAGTTTTCACGGATGAAATAGTGCACATACACTAAATGGCTCCGCGGACGGCGCCGTCTTTGATTTAGCACAACTATTCGCTGTCTCGCTGCCATAGTTTGACCAAACTCCCCTCCACAATCATTCCCTTTAAATAGGCTCCTAAGCTTTTCCTGTCTAATGGTTTGCCAGCTGATGTACCTTTGGATAATATAATTAAAAAGCTAACAACCATTAGTGTAATGACAATTGTAATCCTTGCATTAAAAAAAAAATTAGCCGAACATTGGGTGTATATTACAACTTCAGAATTATATTTGTATAGACTGAAATGCAAATAAGCTTTTTGCACAGTGGTGGCCACTAGTGGAATGAACTGTCAATAGTGATAAGGTAGCCTATAGCTAAGAGTGGTCCAGACCAACCTTACGAAAGTAATACTTACAGAGGTATTCTTAACTAAGATAGTTTCGGGAAACACGTATTAACGTTAAGGTAAACCTTAAGAACGACGTAGTGTTAGAAGGTTTCGGGAAATGCAGCCCTGGTCAGGGACCCCACAGTCTCATGCAGGGGTGAGAGATGTTGTCCATGATGGACAGTGTCATACAAAGACTATAAAAATGTAATATATTTAATATATATTATATAAATATATTTAATTAATAATTAATTTAAAAACCTTTCATATCTTTCACGATTTACCCAGCATGTGTTAATTGTTCCACTTTAATGATAAAGTTAATTAAACCTAATCTCGATATATACATAAAACCGAATCTGAAACAGTAATCACAGAAATCCCCTTTTCTCAAAGGTAGGCTAAACGACCCTGGTTGGGGGCTGGTCGGACTTTGTGAAAGCAAAAGTAGCAAAGCTTGGGGGAACTTTTTCTCCATGTCGATTATAAAAGCATACGGGTTTATCCATTCCCTCAGACCGTTAACGAACCTGAACTTGAAGCATCTGGCATTTCGACAGGGTAAGTGTTATTTTGCCGTTTTATAGAGCAGTTAAGTTGAAGTGCAGCTTTAAAAAAGTGGTTGTTATTCAAAACTTGTTAGATTCAAATAAGTATAGCTAACATTGGGCTATTGAAATTAAAATAGGTTCATGAAAGAGCAACGATCTTTAGACCAATTTGGAAATGCCATTCTGCGCTATTGAATGTTTTAAAACCTTTAATCTAATAACTATGGAAGTAAAATAATGCCAAATGTTTTTGAAACAAAAAAGCTTGTTGAATTGCACTACTTGAAAAAAATATTCATTGCTTTAAACATGCTTGCATTTTAAAGCATTGCATTTTTAGGGCTTGCATATTTTTATGGGCTGAAATTCAACATGGTTGTAGCCTATTTAAGATGTGAATATTTCAATTCAAAACATTGCACACACATTTTCATTATTAAAAATTCAATAATCCATATTCACCTCTTAGATTTTACTTCCAAAATATTAATTCCTATAATATTCGACAGGCAATTTTCGGTCCATTTATATTTCGCTTTACAAATTCGATTCCACCAAATTCAGTGGTTCAAATTCGACAGAAAATTCAGCAGAACTGCAAGAATAGAATAGCAGTAGATTACCGGTCCGTGTCGCTGTTTTACGTGAATATTATGACACGAGTGAAGCACAAACATTTATTTCCAAAATAAATGATAGGATCTTAATGAGATGTTACATCGCAGCCATGGAAACATTATATTCATGCCGAACGAGAGAGGTAGGCGAGCCGAGCCAAATTAAAGCTTTGTCTGTGTTTTGCAATCTGGTCTCCCGATTTTCCACGATTTTCCACAGAACTTTTCCGATTTTGTATTGGCTTCAAGAGAAACTGCGGGAGGTTGCCGCTTGCACTCCACTTTATTCCTATGGGTGATGTAAGGCCGCATGAATTCGCTCCAATGATCGGTAGCGAAACACGGTGAAGGCCGCATGCGCGTTCAGTGTTTCAGATGTGAGAATTGGATTTGATTATAATATTCTTTATCTGACTCCATTTATCATAGTCGAATTTAGAAGAGAATGCCAACTGGTTGTTTGGTCATTTATATTTTATAGTTAATCATACATTTAATCATTCCGTTTTAACCCTTTGTTGCAATACCGTTCCGTATTGGAGATAGTTAATAATTACAGATTAATTCAGAAAGGATAAAAATGTAACAATTTATTAACAATCAAGTAAATGTAAAATGTCAATTACATATTAGACAGAAATCTCTTTTAAAAGGAAACACAAATTCTAATTATGGTTACACTTAAAATAGCTTCAAATAGATGTAAACTTAAACCCTTAATTATACTCAGTAGGCCTATGCTTAGAATGTTACCTGTGAGAGAGAGAGAGAGAGAGAGAGAGAGAGAGAGAGAGAGAGAGAGAGAGAGAGAGAGAAAGAAAAAAGAAAGAAAGAAAGAAAGAAAGAGAGTGCTAAAGAGCAGCTCTCTCTAGAGAAATCAGAGAATCAAAAGAGAAAGAGCTACAGTTTGGATCTTCTTTTATCCTTTTCCCTGATGTCAACAAAATCAAATATGACTCATTTAAAAGCTGACCAATCAGACCAAACTGTGAGACGTTTGAAAGTAACCAATCAGTCGAAACTTCTCCCATTGTATCAAAGGTGTTAAAAGCATTTGGCCGGCAAGCCATTCTTTTGTCCTTAGGAATCCCAGATGGCCCTTCTGATGGCATTAAGGAGGAAGGGGGTTGAGACAATTTCAAATATCTTGGTCATGACGATCGTTGCTAACAGTAAAGCAGATGATTTTGTTCTATTTCAAATATCTTTGATTATTTTCCACCTTACAGTGACGTCAAGCAACTTTTAACTTGCACGGGAGATGTATGCGCTCAATGATCTCTACAGCGTCCCTGTGAAAGCCAAACAAAGGTGATTTGACTCCGGGATAAAAATAACAGCGTCTCGACGACATGGCGACAAACACACTCAAACGCACCACTTCCATTTCTCCATGTGGGACGCAACAAGACCACGCCCCATTTTTCACGTATTCTTGTGGGCGGAGGTTAGTCTGTTCTACTGTTCTACTGACGTCATTTATGAAGGAAGTACCAGGATGTAGTCCAAGCCGGCCGTGCGCTGTAGGCTTTGAAAGGGAACTTCTGTTAAATAAAATATATCGCTTGGCATTGAACTTTGAGCTTTATAATTTTACAGGTATTATTTATGCTCTAACAGCAACATTACACACTAACTAAGGTTTGAACAATGGGATCACGAAGAACGGGACCTTTAAAAGTTCTTGTGATGATATCACTAGTTGACAACATAGCCTATGATTTCTGAAAATATAGTACTATGATATTGTGCAGGTGCACGTGATGCAACGCTGTCAGAGCCGAAAGACTTGTGTGTCAGACTCATTTCAGTGCAAAATAATCAGGTCAAAAATTATTTAATATACTGCAAATAGCCTACTAGGTTTTTTATGTTTATTTATAATTTATTTAGGCAGACAACAAGGCTACAAAGTACTGTGCACAGTGTGCAGCTAATTCATTTAACGTTTCTTTTTGTCTATTTTTAGTCTAAAATTTCAGGACTTTAGTCGACCAAGAATTTCTTTGGTTGATTACAGCCCTAATTATTTTACTCTATATTCTCCACTTACCAGCTATTTAACTTCTTCCTAAAACAACAACAACAACAACACACACACACTTCTATGGCACTGTCCATTAGTTTTTGTCAAACTAAGAAAAAAAAATCTAATATATTCTTATAAATATTGGTTTAATGAATGCTGCAATTTGTGGAATAAAAAAAGTAAGATTTGTGTCATTTTTTCCCTTTCAGTTTTGTCCTTGATTTGAACAGGATTAGAGAAGCCATGGATTCCAAAATTTCAAAGACAACTCAAAGTCTTACCACTGCTGAGGACATGAGGAACCAAACCAAACTTATAATGCAGCCGTATGCCAACTGGGAAGAGTATCTGACTCCAGCACCTCTGTCCATAGCCATCATGGGAGAGCTGGTTTTCATCTCGTCCTCAACAGATTTCTCCATCAATAAAAATTCCCCCAAAGATGGATACAAATTCATCAAATACCCTGATTCCTTTCGTGCTTGCCTCATGCAAGTGTGTAACTCTGGTTGGTGGGCATTTAATGAGGCCCATACGAGCATGGATCAGATTCGCCTCCATACTGCCCAAGTTCCAGATTACATGAAGACAGCTGTGAAGATTCTGTTCCAAGGTGATGATGAAGTTGTCAAAGCACATCTTCCTGATCAGCTGGACAATATCAGAGTCATTGCAGATGAATGTCTGCAGTTGTCTAATGCAACTGAAAAACGTTTCACTGATGTCATCAATATCATCCAAGAGCTGCTAGAAGCGTGTGTGAATGCAGAGCACTTCTATGGGGAAGAGATGGAAGCAATAAAGAAGAAACTAGAAGAGAGCAAACTGAGGGAGCAGTCAGCCCAAGAAACCAAGAAAAGGACTGAGAAGGCAGTGGGTGCCATGGAGAGGGAACTGGATACTGCTCATGAGAGCTACAAGAAAGCCCTGGATTCTCTCCCTGGTGGATGGGAAATGATTGGCATGGATGTTGTTGGTGGGATAACACAGAGCATTACAGGCCTGGTTAATGGACTTGTATCTATTATTACTCACCCAGTGAGAAACGCATGTTCTGCAACAACAAAGATCGCTGATACTTGGAGCAACATTAGAGATCAGGAAAGTGTAAGAGATGTGGTTGCTGAAATAAATGCATATAGTAAGTCTGCTGAAATATTAAATTGGATGCAGAAAATCCAGCAGCTAATGAATGTGAATTGTGAGGATGATGACATTGACTGGAAAAATCTGTATGATCAGAAGAACAAATATACAAAAACAGATTTCATGGCAAATCAGTTAGAAAGACTCAGTAAAGATTTACAGAAAATCCCTGGCTGCCCAGCAAAGAAACAAGCTCAAATGTTATGCAAAGAAGGCATGAAAATATGCAATCAACTGGCAAAATATAAACCAGATTGCGAATGTGACGAAGACAAAAGCAAGGAGATAATACATGAGGTCTTGGAATTGATCAAGTCGGCCCATGTTTTTGATTGCAAAAGCAAAGACATCACAAATTCTCCAGCCATTTCTCCAAAACCACCAATGATGCAAAAAGAAGAAAATAAGTCAGAGAACACGAGTGCTTCACAGAGGGCCACAGAGAATTCACGATTCGCCATAGAGCAGACCCGAGCTCAGATGAACAAGACAAGAGAGACCTATGATAAGTGTGTGGAGAACCTAGAGAAGAACCAGAAGGAACTAACTGATATCCTGGTCACTATGAGAAATTGTGAACTGAAAGAGATCGACTTCAAAACTACCATAGAGATGCTGGTTAAAGGAATGGATGCCATGGGAAGAGTGAAGGTGCAGTGGGAGAAGATGGTTCACTTCTTTCAGATGGTTTCAAACATTGTGAAAACCAGCTTGAGCAAAACTCTCACAAACTTTGTCTCAACATCTGAGAAAACACAAGCCCTCTCCTACGATGGAAAGCTCTTCTCAAAAGATCTTCTGTACACTCAAGCCTTCCAAGCCTGTAACATTGCTAGTCTGGTTCATATGATCTCTGGAACATACACAGATGTTTCCAACAAGTACCTGATGGACCGTGTCAGTTCACTGGGCAAACTGATGGTCATGGATAAAAGTAAGCCGGAATTTGAGCATGAGCGACAACAGCTCCAGATCTCCTGTGATGAGGCACAAAAAGGCATTTTAAGGCTTGTCCTTAAGAATAAAGAGGAGTTTGACAGAAAGAGCACTGAGAGACAAGAAAAGATCGACCGAGAGTTGCTTGCCATTCTGCCCGCTGCTCCTCCAGAGCAAATCAAGAGTATTCAAGAGGCTGTTAAAGCTGGATTCAGTGAGGAGGAAGAAGCATCATACTACTGAGAATCTACCAAATATGTATTTTTGCTTGCTATGTACTAAGATAATACTACCAGTTAAGATTTAAGCTTTTCTGTCCAGTAACATGTAATAGTCAAGACAGCTCAATTTATCTGCATTAACATTGATACTAAAAATGTTAACACTAATTTTAAAAGCTGAGTTAGAAAAGGTGTTTGCATTGTCATATCATATATAATATCATAAGAAAATAATCATAACTTGCAAATGATTCTTACTAAAAACATATTATGCATGATTGTATGATCTTTAATGAAAAGTGGAAGTGACAGAAAATATTTGCTTTTAATAAATCTGTTATTTCTTTTCTTTTAAACTCATTTAGGAGAAAAATATGTAGAATGTTTTTGTTTTCTTTTTTAATTATTTAGTTAATCATTTTAGCTGCCTGTGTATGATACATTTGTCCTTAAATTAAGATTACTGTTAATGACATTAATGCATTGCTTTGATGAAACGCCTCTTTAATAAAAAATAAACATTACCAGTGCTTTACTGTTTCTCTGTTGTATATCCCTGTAATTCTTTCCCTTTTCTAAACCAACTTTTTGAACTTTGTAGTGAAGACGTTAAGAAGATTACTTTTTTAAATCTCACTGACGAGTTGCAACAAATAAATTCACAAATATACAGTAATATTTGATGGCCTATTCAAATTCATACTAATATAAGCAAAAACAACATGAAGAAAAAAAAACATTATTTGGAAATAAATATTTTAAATTGTGCATGTACGGTATATCAGCATATCAACAGAAATGACAACAATGGAAGTGTTCATATATGAATACGTGTTCATGTTTTTGAGGTATAAAAAATGGTGGAAATGGCTGAGATTCACTATTTGATTTCACAAGAATCATTTCTGAACTAATATCAGTTCAGTATAAGATTAATGCAGTTAAGAAATAGTGCAACGTAACTAACAGTTTGGGGTACAACAGTTAATAAATAATTGTTCATCGTTAATCTAATGAATATTATGCTACGAGAATCTGATAGGTTCAATTGCATTCACTCCACCCTTTGCGTCGTGGATAGTTTCTTCTCATTGGCTAAATTCTCTGGAGCCCATCCTCGTTCGATTACTTCAGCCAATGGATGTTCGTGATGTCATATGAGCTTTTGCGTCCACGCCCCAACAGATCATGCGCAAAGCATTTCGGTACATGAAGTTTAAAAATGGGGACTTCAGCCCGAAACAAATGTACAGAAAAACTACAATATGCGGTACGCCCTCGGTCTTATGGGCCGTCTTGACTTTTCATGCTGCAAGGGAAATAAAAGCACACAGATATGTGTGTGTCAGTAATCGGAGCAAGGACAGATTCGTAATGGTAAGTCAAAGTAAACCTCTTGCATGATAAAAGTTTACAGTGTATCAGTCATCTCAAATGTAAATAATGTTCATACTGCTCTTAGCGAAGCTAGCAAAGTTTATGCGACCATGTTTACATATGAGAGCTAACGTTACATTGCTTATGTTATGTTGATCGTGCTAAGTAATTGTCTTGCTCTTATTTCCTAAAATTGGATATAATTAATTGAGCAATGTTACATAAAAAGCAAGTATGCTAAATCAGAGTTTTACTGCAGATTAACCCAATGCATGAACAAGCTGCGATGTTAAAAATTGTCTGAGGTTTATGTGTATTATATGTTGTATGTATTTTCAATTTAGACGACATATTATTTCCATATTATTCAAATCATACCGTAATCATGTTGTCAAATGTTTGCATATTTTTGTATTTATGTTTCTGTCATTGCACCGTATTTGTGTGCTCCATCACTTCAGGGTGACAGCAGGTGCAGTAACGGTGTCCAGCAGAAAGGAAAGATGTTATCAGATGCTCAGCTCTTTGATGGGGTGTTTGAAAAGCTGGTGTCTGAACTTACTGAGCAAGACATTACTGATCCAGTTCTCACTGATGCCCTCAACAGAGTCAGAGAGGTAGAGTAAACTCTCGCAACCAGTACTGCAGAAACATGGCTAAGAGATAGAAGATGACAGGCTGCACTGGTTATTTAATGTGAAAGTATTTAAGAAGCATACCATGTCACATGATTGACAAATGTCAATGTCATGGTGTCAGTACATAGGCAAATAGCATGCTAATGTTTAGACAGAGTCTGGCACACAAAGTGCAATTTAAAACTTTCAGAACAGATCTGAAACCATTCTTAATCAACTCTGCATTAAATTTATTGTATTATTTGTCAGTTTTGGCTTGTCTTTTGAAATAAGTGTGATATACTATTATTTTTTCTTTAGGTGCTTTGGTACAATGCCCCTGGAGGCAAGAGAAACCGAGGCTTGTCTGTGATTGGTTCTTTACGGGAGTTGGTCTCTCCCTCTGAACTGCCATCTGATGAAGTTCACCGAGCCCTTTTGGTTGGATGGTGCATTGAACTGGTGTGTGAAATTGATAATATTAATTACAATGGAGAAAAAGAAAACAAAAATAGTGCGGTGCAAAAACTTTTGATTTCTTCACAGCTTCAGGCATTTTTCTTGGTGGCTGATGACATCATGGATGCATCCATGACAAGAAGGGGTCAACCCTGCTGGTATAAGAAGGTAATTGATTTATGCTTGTCTTAAGATATGGATGCTGCTATAAAATTGCATTATAAGGAGTGTATATTGATAAACAAATGTGTAAAAACTGACCTGATATAATTATATTCCAGTTTTTATTCATTGAGGATAAATCTTTAATAAACAATTTTTTTCTAGTTCTGACCAATCACATCGCTGAATCTGCCAGTTTGTTCGACAAAGCAGTGAGGAGAGTTAGCAGATTAACGTCGGTGGACTTGTGCTGCGTTCCACTCCAGTTTTAGAAACGCACTTGCGAACTTCCCTAAGCACTTCCCCTCGGGGGAATCCCCGCCGCCATTTTGAAGTGCGTTCCACTTCGTGAAGTGTACAAGGGAAGTTTATATGGACAGACCCTTGCTCCCTCGATTTTGACAGAGGGAGTGAGTCTACTTCATATGTACACTTCAGGCAGCTTCATATACCACAGTGCAACACGTTTGTGATGTCACCGCATATCGCGTTTAATTTACCCCACCACAAACAACTCTATGATATTTTTATCATTTTAAAATAACCCAAATACACCTATATACATATAGAATGTTGCATTAAACAATTTCGTAAAGGAAAAAAAATAATAAACATAAATCAACTCCATAGTGGATTCGAAGTGATCAAGGGCTTAGAACGTTCCAGTTCAGTCCATTGCAAATGTTCCTACAGTAGTGGGCACTCATGCAACATAAGCAATGACGCACATCCGAGTGAATGAGACGGAGGGAAGTTAACAAATGAAGGGCATAATAAAAATGAACTGGAACACAGCACAGATCTTGAAAAACGGTCTTTACTGACGTCTTTCCGCAGTTGAAACAACATTTCCTTTAGTGTTCATTCTTGTTAATTTGATGCTTATCAATGAACTAGAAGGAAGAGATGATCGGTTCACGAGCAGCTTTAACTGAGGCGCTACAGCGATCACAACACATTAAAGAGCCACAAAGCGCTATTTGTGGTTTACATTTCTTTAAAAAAGACAAAATTTTTAAAGTTGAGACTTTGTTTCATATCAAAAGTAACTTGCTCTGTCCTGTCTGTCGGCGTGTTGTCAGTGTCCTCTTTGCTTTGTGCCTCCGCAATGTATTTTCTCTACGTGAGAACGTGTATGTGGCGTGAGAGGCCCATGGTGTGTTGGACATAGCAACAGTAACTAAAGGGGGCGGGTCTTTGCGAACAGTCAATTCACCAGCATACGAACGCTGGTCTATCAACTGTTTGGCCAGTGACCGCGCGCGTGCGCACAGTGGTGAAGTGGCAGTTTGAATTGAACACAGAATCGATCCTGAATTTTTGAGAATCGATTCTGAATCGTTAGATAACGAATCTCGATGCATCAAGCTTTTCTCCCACCCCTAGTAATCAGATTACTTTTTCAAGTAACTACTAAAGTAACGCATTACTTTTCAAATTTACAACAAAATATCTGAGTTACTTTTTCACATTTATTTGACTGACAGCTCTCCTGTCCCCATGTTGAGAAAAAGTAAGTGCAGAGGCGTTGTGTGTATTTTCATGCATTTAATCTACCTTTATTGACCAATGTCTGGCTGCTGACATTTGATGATTCAGTGAAACCATGAGCAAAAATTACTAGATTATTTGTTTTTATTGGTAAAACTTTTTTCTCCTGCGTCCTATTCTTCCATTATCCAGAATGGCAGCACAGCAGAGCTGCACCCTCTACTGTTCATGCATGAATTTGCATTTTTATCACAGCCTGAGGCTTATTTAAATTTTGGTATGAAGAGGTCTTTACATTTGCACAAAAATAGAACTTTTTTGTTATAAAAAAACAATAACAAACAGCCCAGCCCAGGTGAGAAAAAGTAACGCAAAAGTAATGTAACATTACTTTAAAAAAAAAAAAAGTAACTAAGTAACTATATTATAATGCATTACTTTTCAAAGTAACTTTCCCCAACACTGCATGTAACCTATTGTCCTCTTGATAATAATGAAATGATTGAACTCAGCAAATCCTCAATTCCACATTGTACCTATGTCCTTTTTTTCCACATACAAGATTGTTGATTATTATTACATTTTTACTGTTAAAGGCATGGTCCACCCAAACAAATCTGTCATCATTCCAAACCTGCATGATTATTTCTTATGTGGAACACAAAAGAAGATAATCTGATATGTGTTGGTAACCAAACTTCCACTGTATAGTCAAAAATAGAGCACAAACCTTTTGGTTACCAACATCCTTCAAAATATCTTCTTTTGTGTTCCACAGAAGAATGAAAGTCATACAGATTTGGAACAACGTGAGATTGAGTAAATGATGACATAATTTTCATTTTGGGGTGGACTATGTATTATATTATATTATATAACAGTAGTGTATATCAGTTGTATGGAGTATTTAAAATCTGTGCTGATTATGCTCTTTTTGAATTTGTCAGGAAGGTATTGGTCTGGATGCCATTAATGACGCTTTTCTCCTGGAGGGGGCGATCTACCGACTTCTTCGCAGACATTGCAGAGGACAGCGCTACTATGTCCATTTACTTGAGCTTTTTACTGAGGTAACACAACCAAAAGCTTCATTAGTCTGCTATAGCACATGTACGCACATTTTAAGTTATTATTACACACTGGCAGCCTGTTCATACAAAGGTACACAAAACTGTCAAGCTGTTTCTATCATATTAGCTGCATATTGTTTAATAGATAAGTGCACTCTCTCAAAACGGAATCTTTTTTTCTTTAAGACCTCTTTCCAGACAGAGTTGGGCCAAGCTCTTGATCTGATGACTGCACCTCCGCACAAAATCGACCTTGATCGCTTTACCATGGAGAGGTGAGAAGATGAGGGCGTAAATGGAACTGGGCTTTTGATACTTATGGCACAGACAAATTATATAATTATTTATTTATAGCTTATTATTTGCCAATTTCCTATCGTTGACTGATTTGCAGTGTATTTGCCTCAGGTACAAAGCCATTGTGAAATACAAGACCGCATTCTACTCTTTTTATCTCCCTGTGGCTGCAGCCATGTACATGGTGAGTTTTGCATACACGTGTTTTGTGTATATTTTATGAAAAGTATTCTTTTTGTGATAATTTTGTTTACTGATTACAGGCAGGAATTGAGAATGAGACCGAACACAACAATGCTAAAACAATTTTACTTGAGATGGGAGAGTTCTTTCAGATACAGGTATTAGTATAAAGCAACTCTTTTGAGTTGTAAAGCCTAGTATCCTCAATGGTATCAGATCTGTTTTCAATATCTCAAAGCATTCATAACATGTTTGTCGTTGACAGGATGACTACCTGGATTGCTATGGTGACCCTGCAGTGACCGGGAAGATCGGCACAGATATACAGGACAACAAATGCAGCTGGCTGGTGGTGACCGCATTGGGCATCATGACACCCGAACAAAGGGCAGAACTAGAGGTGAGAGTGTGGGGCAGCTGAATGACAAACAAATATAATGAATGCAACTATTATTAAAGTTAACAGTTTTCTGACTTAAACTCATCTTCTTTCTCTCAGGCATGTTATGGGCGGAGTGATGCTGAAAGTGTTGAAAGGGTCAAGGCTTTGTATGATACTTTGGAAATGCCTGTCCGATATTATCAACATGAGGAGGAGAGCTATCACCGCCTTCAAAAACTCATCCAGCTTCACGCCAAGAATCTGCCTCATGCTGTTTTTCTTAATTTTGCCAAGAAAATATATAAGAGGAACAAATGAGGTGTGGTTCAGAAAACTGGAGGGACTTTATTGTATTTTTAGGCACACCAACTTGGGTCAAATAAATATGCAGTGAGGGATTTTAATATTTTGAGTAAATATGAAAATGGGAGGTTTTAACTGCACTTTAAATATACTGTCAAGATGCATTTAAAAATTCATCATTGTTTTTCCCCTTTTATTTTTGCAGTACAATCCTCTGATTCAGAGGTTAGGCATTGTACAAAAAATAGTACACGCAGACAACACACAACATCTGTCAGTGTGTAATTGTATAAACCGTTTATTTTCATCAGTTTTTGCATTATATTTTTAACATCTTTGGACGAACTAGGAAAAGTAAAGAAGAAAAGGAAAAAAAGTATAGTTAAAAATAAGTAAATAGTTATACAAGAAAATATTCTATGTATGAGAACCAATAAACTGCTGATCAGGTGCAGTCCCAGTGGATTGACGCACATATTCCTTGAAATTTGTAGCTCGGATTATTTAATAAGTTATACCCTAGAGAAAATATCTACCCAAACAGAAAACAATGGCACTTCAGGGCAGTTTCTTTCAGAATCCTAGCTTTATTTGTTTCTTGTGAAACCTGTCACATTATTGTACTGTACATTTATGACTACCCAGAATGTATGAAGTCTCAAGTATCCGTTCAGTGATCATCAATTTCAATTACAGAAATACAGCAATGTGTTTTTAATAAACAAATCTGATCAACGTTCTTTTACTAAGGATTTCTTACGTGTTTGAATGAGATGAGTGTGTGCAAGAGAAGTCTTGCGCGTGAGAGCCGCGGCGCGCGCATCACTACGAGAGATGCTGCTGAGGGGTGTGGTCTCGAGGATGGGATGAGAGAGAAGAGGGGAGGGTCAGATGACGGAGCGATAGACAGGAGGAAAGAGAATAACGGCATATAATAATTCCAGAGTCATGGCTTGTGCGATGGAATAGAGATCGAGATCAAGACGAGCGCGCCCTTTATATCCTTCTGGAAATTGGGTAAATTAGGCCTATTATTATTTGTTGGTATTATGTATGCTAGATTTGAAGCGTTTTGTTTTATTGCAGAATTTTCTGATTCTTTTCGGATCTTTTTTGCTTGTAGGGAAATATTTCGAAGCTGTATCATAAACCGATACGCTATTAATGTGAATTTTAAGTCTACTGTATTGATACAGTGCCATTTAAAGTCTGCGGAGGAGGTGTCTACACAGCTCGTATGTCATCATCTTGTTAGATTTCATTTTAAAACGCTCTTTAATTATTTAATATATTAGCCACCAACATTAAATAATACACAATTGTGTATTAGAGTACATGATGTTCATATGTGTGTTTATATCAATCATGACCTGCTAGGCCTAGATTTACATCCTCCGTATCCAAGGACATTGGGCGCGAGCAGTGCATTGCCCACGGTGTTTATGAAACGGTGTTAGTTACTGCTATGATTTTCTGCTCCACATGGCTCCCGCAGAGAAAAGCCATATAGATATTATAGTGAAATAAAAGAGATTTCTGGATATGTTGAGGCTACATTTTGCGACAGCACGTTCATTACCTTCCTTTAGCTATATATGATAATGTTATGTTCTCTCTTGGCATGAGCTTTTAGATTATTCTCTAAATAATGAAAGAATTGCGAGAATCCCATGGCTTGGGAGAATGCAATAAATGACCCTGAAAAGATGTTATAATATTGATATAATAGGCCTACAGTATATGAAATACTGATACAAACACGTGCGCGCACACACACAGATAAGTATTTTATATAGGCCTATTATGTCAATATTATAACAATTATATATTATTTCTAATACAGAAAATGTAATATTAGTATTGAGAATACCAGCATTATATAGCCTATATAAAGGGCGGTGTGTACAGTAGGTACTTGTGTTTCAGTATAACAGAATAGTGTACATATTTTTAATGCTCTGAGAAACTGTAAATAATAATGATGTTCAATATTAGTCCAGGAACAACAGATAAATACTTCATCTATGAAATTGACCAAATTATGTTAAATTATGGAGAATTTTTGCACCTCTCAAGCAATGTTTTTTTTTTTTTTTTGCTTTTGTGATTCTAAACAGAATATGTATTTTTTGATATTTCAGATACTAACTAAATCCAGGATGTGACCCCATAGCTTTACAAACTCCCTAGACAAACACCAATATAATAATCAGGACATAAAAACTATACCACCATGCATCCCTCTTCTCGTACCTCTGTGCCCCCACGTTCCCGCAGGTTTGACAACAGGCGCACAGAGGCGAAACCAAGCCAAGGGGCTAAGAGGGAGGACAAAAACATGAACACAGCATCTTCATCCCCTCGGCGTGGCACTCGGGGACCACCTGAGTCTTCCAGGTTAAAAGGCCCTGGTCAAGGTGCACGAGCCCCAGTGGTTCAGTCCAAACTGGTGCGGCCACAAAAGAATGGTGCTCACGCAATTCCAGCAATCTCAAAACCAAAAAGTGGACACACTGTATCAAACCTGGCCCCAGCTGTGGATCCAAACTGCAATGAGCCCAGCCTACCTTGTCTGTGTTGTGATGGCCATTCACCTCAGGATAGCAACAGCCTTTTTAATCACAACCATAACAACAATAACACTGTAAACATCAGGCAACAAATGAAGCTACCACCGCCACCTCCTCAGAAGGAATTGGCTGTTCCAAAACAAGATATCAAAGAAGATGAGTGTGAGCCAGAAGTAAAGCAACCTCATGCCATCCCAGTGAAGGAGACAGAGAAGGAAAATGGCAATGTGGATGAAAAAGAGGGTGGTGACCAAAAAAATGATGACTGCAGTGTAAATGTAAATGGCAACATTGATGTGAATGGCAACGGTAATTGTGATGGTGAAGATGATGAAGATGATGATGAAGATGATGATACTCTTGTCCCTTCATCCTGCAATTGCCCTGAATCCATGCTAGACTTCTCCCTCACATCTTCTACCTCATCTTCTTCCACATCCATTAGCAGCTGCTCAGATCTGGAGTGTGACTGCCCTGATACATTTTCATTGTCATCACAAGACCAAGAGGCCACTGAAAACTGTCCATCTTCTTGTTCCCCGGTCTCCAACTGCCTTACCTTTCAGTCCAGTGTCTTACCATTGGATCTCAACCCTTCTGCAAGATCGCCTTGCTCTTCTGATGAAGGTTATCCCTCGGCCCCTTGCTCTCCTTCCTCTGACTACACAGAGAGCAAGTTATCAGAAGAAGGAAAATGTATTAAAGTGGATCTCCTCCATTTTTTAGATTCCATAGAAGAATTGGGTAAAATGGATCTATTCTACCGCATTGTTAGGCTGGCACATTGGCAACTGGATGGTGAGCTGATTGTCAGAGATAGATTGGATCACCAGCAGAAGCTTCAGAGGGTCAACAAAGAAGTTAAGTTGGCATATCTTGTGAAACTACAGGAGGAAGGGTTAGACTTTGACAGTGAGGATATCACTGGAGTTTTGGATGAAATGGGCAACATTGACATTCCATGGAATTTGTATAAAAGCAACAAATCAAGTGACTCCCAGGAATTTTCAGATGCAGGGGTAGATCTGACAGCTCCTTCTGACCTTGATGAAACCCCTGCCTCTGATTCACTTGCTTCATCGCCATTGGATCCTCCTCCCCGGCCCCCAAAGCCTCCAACAAGGCATGTGAGTGCTCATCCAGAATCACACACTTATGAGAACATCAGTGGACATGCCTTCTCAGTCTCATCCACCAATGACACAACTCTTTTCTCTACAATGGTCCCTGTTCCTACCTTGCCTGCACTGTCATCCTCACCCCCAGCCTTAAAACCTCCTGCCCTTCCTCCTCCCCCATCACAGCCTGTGCCCTACTTCTCCCTAAATACAGACAGACCTACTCTCACCTCCCCTACACCACCCATTCCTCCCCCAAGAAGACGTCATAAAGCCCGTCTAGAGGCTCAAAGGCTTGCTCAGCTTGAAAGAGAAAAGACTCCTCTGTCCCTTCCACCACCAACGTCCAGACCTCCTCCATTGCCACCTCCACCTGCAATGTCCACGCCTCCAGCTATTCCACCTCCACCATCACTCCCACCCCCTCCTTCTTTTCATGCTCTGGATGTGGAAATCAGGAAGTTGCTTGCACTAGCAGGCCTCACCCAAGCTGAATTGCTTAAACTTAGTCCTGAGCTGGGTGTCTGTGTAGATGTTGTCCTGGAGAATGAGCAACCGCCAATGTCTGATGTCTCTCAGATTGGAGAAATCAATGTTAACAGAACACTCAAGGAAGATGGTGTAGATAAGGGGTTGCATTCCATATTGAGAGAAGGAACCAGATTTGGGAAAGACAGGTCTACAGGTGTAAAGGAATTAGATACTCTCAGTGAAAAGGATGTTTCTAAAGACGAACAGAAAGAAGCAAACAGGACAACATCCTTCACAGAAATGGCAAGACGACGTAAGAGAAATGGTGGAAACGGTAATCATAGCTGCAGTTGTGAATCCAATGTTAGCCTATCTCCCAACTCTGGATATTACAGCACTGACCTTAGCAATACAAACATCCCGAATGTTAGCTTTGGGAGTTTTGATTATACTTCTATCATTTCAGACACCCCTCCTCCTCCACCTCCACGACCATTGCCCCCTTGTCCACCAATTGTCTCCAATCCTCCTGAGCTTCCGCCTCTTAAGCCATGCACTCTACCTGCCAATGCATCTCGTCCAGATAGATTTGACTGGCTGATAGCCTTCACCCCAGAAACAGAGTCGGCACCTCTCGAGATGCGAAAATTGTCCAATGATGGCACGTTGAAAAAAGGCTCAACTTCAGGCTTAAAAGTCACAACCTTTAAAGAATTACGCAACAGAAGCAAACAGAGCTCCAATCTAGCCCATATTCAGTCAGAACCAGATCCGACTGTCATCACCCCAGACCCTGATTTCCTGTACAATCTCAAATGGAGAAGAGAGAAGATTGATGGGGATGGCTGGGAATATACTTCCCAAGCACAAGCCTCTTTTCTTCAGCCACCACCCACTCCTGCCTCATTGTCCCTCTTTAGGGAAATGTGCCGCCTGAATATACATGATGATTGCCCAGCAGAACCCAAAGTGTCCCAACAAATTGGCTGTTCTGTAAGCGAAGGCAGCCTTAGGACTATTTGTGATGAAAGAGATAAAGATGTTCACACCAAAAAGATGGAAGACGAAGTGGAAGTTAGGGGAATGGCAGATGGAGCGTGGACTTTGGAATCCAGGACAACAGGTAAAGTTGCATTTCATAAATACATTTGTTTTCTCTCACCTGTTTTGTCTTTGAGAGTTAAAACAGTGCAAATTCAGTGGAATATTAAAGACATTTAAGAACAATTGTCTATTGACATTGAAAGTGGTGAGCCAGGATGAGAGACACAGATGGGTAGATGAATCAGCAGAGCAAGACTGGAGGGAATCTCAGAATGCAGCAAGCTTAAAGCTCTGTTGTTTCTCATGATGTCACAAAGCCTTTTAATTATTCATCCTCTCAGCAGGCTAATTCCCTTTTTCTCTCATCCTCTCTTCCCTTGCCGTGCCACACATACTGTCATACTTTCCTCAGTCAACCTTCCTATTTTTCAGTCATAGTTACTATTTTAGGTGAATTGAAGTCAAATTAGTTGCCATTTCCCTTAAAATGATACGATCACAAATGTTGTCTCAAACAATAATCATGATGCACACCCCAAACCTTTCTGCCTCTGTCCTTAACCCTGCTTTGTCATCTTTCTGACATACCTCGCTTTCTCCTTTTAATAATTTGATACTCCCATGCTTGTTATTCTTGCTTCTCGTTATTTTATATTTGCCATTTCCTTTTGGCTGTGCTCCTTTCTGCACTGTTTATCTGCGCAATGGAAAAGGCAAATTTGCTTGGATCAGGTTACTTCACTTTTGACATCAGATATAAATGGCATCTAAAGTGCCTGTAAATTTAGTAGCAAATACATTTGAAGGGAGCCCTCATTTTTGTTTACAAGGTTATCACATCATACCATGCAATAGCAATATTTGTGCTATTCATCTTTTTCATAGATATTAGCATTTATGAATTTAACACTTTGGTGTTTAGTTCTTCAAGTTGTGTGTCTGTTATAATTTTGTGTTACAAAATTGCTGTTTAGTTCATCATTACACCTTTCATCACTCTTTTTTGACTTTGTAAGTTAGCAAACAAAAAAATGACCTTATGCCTTTAAGTGTATGAAAGGCGTGACTCAGACCTTTACACCAATCACAATACAGCAACAGGGAAACAGGAAATACTGAGTCAAACTGACTTCATTTGAGAGAGAGATATCAGCACAAGTTAAGGTAAAGTAAAATGGTTTTATGTGAGTAAATCATAATACTCTAGAGGTATTGTATGCACTGTATGTTGAAAAATGTATACTTTTTGACTAACCGAGGTTTAAAATGATTCAGTTGGATGGTTCAATTTTACAACACTTAATCACAATAATACATTGAAATTAAACATGCAATCTACTGACAAGAGGCAGAAAGTAATTGTCAATATTGTGAAAGAGCATATCCGGAGAGGCTTAAGTCTTGTAGTGTGCCTTTCAAGTCAAAGTTGCCATTGCAGGTGAAATGTGATCCTAGTGAGATCCTTGATAGAGAGTGCATGCTTTTCTGCACACGGTCGGCTGTTGAGGGATCAGATATAGTGCTGTTAGGCTTTACACACCATATGCCACAGAAAATTGTAGGTTTATAGGATTGTAGGATGTTTTAGTAGTTAAAAAGGCAAAGAAAAGATATAAGGGTGTGGCACTCAGTACTCTGGGCAGTTATAAGAAGGAATTTGTGTTTTAGATACATTTTTATGGATTGAGTACATTTTATTTTTTAAAGTTTTTTTTTGGAAGTTGTTAAGGAACCATTTTCAATTAATGCATATTTTTATCTTGTTTCTTGATTATTTATGCTAAAATAGTTAGTCTTTCTCTTTTTTTCTAAAATCTTTTTTTATGTTCTGTGAAACATTGAGTTGCATTTCATTAAATGTGCTAGCTATCCAAATAAAATGTATTATTATGATCTAAATTTTCTCATCTTTGGACAGTGAATAATATATATACTTCGTGTTGTGCTGTGTTCAAATGTTTTAATGATTATTATAACACAGAACATACTCTCTTGTCTTTAGCATATTGAATGTTTGAAGGAGTTCTCTGTCATGTTTCATCATATTTACATAAGTGCATTCTCTCTTCTTCAAAATGACACTAACATTTTTCCATTCTCTCTTTTTCTTCCTCTTTCTTTACTGTTTGCTGTTTTACCATTCTGCCCATCCTTTAATTTCTGAATCTTCTCCATTGTTATCACAATACTTCACCCCCGTACACATAATGCTCCTGTTAAAGTGTCCTCACCTCCCCTGTCCCAATGCTTGACCTCACCTTATTACCTGCATTCTGCTCCCCTGTCACAAGCCTCCCAATTTTACCACACTGACACTAACATGAATCATGCCATCTCAAACCCGTTGTGCATAAATTCCACTTTTGACTGCAGCAAAAACGACTATATTGACTCCCTGTACTGTGCTGGGCCAGAAAACAATGCGCTTTTGTTCTGTAAACAAGACAATGATCTCAGTGGTAACATGAATTCTCTGTACCACCGCTGTAATCATGCTGACAGCTTTCTAGATTCTTTATACATCTGTGGGCATGATCCTGACTGCACAAACACCAACTTCTGTCTTGAGTATAACAATGAAGTAGATTTAATCAGAAATGATGATTCACTCTACAGTGATGCCAGATACACAAGAAATACCCTGAAGCTGTTCACTGACCCTGAACCACCAACTAACATTAACACACTCACTGAAGGTGACATAACACCATACAAAAACGTTGACATGCAGACTTACATTACTATGCGAAACCTCAAAAATCGGAGCTATGCAAACAAAAGCTGTTATAAAGATGCCGACTCGCTGTTTGATTTGAACTCAGACATCACAGATGACTCGAAAACACCTATCAACCCTTATTATGACAGTAATGAAAACACACTAATGAACAAACAGCAGCTTGTCTCCTTCCCTGCCTACTACCTTTACCACCCCAAAAACTGCCCCTTGCATAAAGGCGCCCCACCACGGCTGTCCCCCGTAGGAGCGATCTCACCTCCCCACAGGTCCGGGCCTCCAGTTCCAGGCACAGATGTCGCTCGTCTTTGCTCACCCCTGTTCCCTCGCAGTCACACCCTTCCAGCCCTTGCTGCACCCCTTTACTACCCTTATCTGTACACTCCCCCTGTTCAAGCCCCTCTGCGGGAGCCATCGGTCCCCATACTTCACTCTCAGAGTCCACCACAGCTCACTTCCAGTAAGAGATCAGTGCATTCTCATTTCTCTCACTTTCCTCCACTTCTTTCCCACTTTCTTTGATTGTACAGCACTATGTCTGTTTGTCTGTGTGTCTTCATATCCTGTGGATATTGTTGCACTGTCAGTGTCTGTGACAGTGTGAGATATGTGGTTGTCTTTTGCATGATGACCTCAGAACCTCTTTCTGAATGTGATAATATATGGCTTATGTCATGTTATTTTTTAATGTTCTGTTAGTGTTCCTTTTTTTTTGTTCACTTGAAATATTGAAGCCTATTATAAATTCTGTAAATTAAAGATACACTATTTGTAACTTTTGACTCTCCAGCGGTTGAATCATACAACAAATTACTTGTGGAGGAACATTGTTTTTGAAATTACGTGAGTTGTACTTCGGCTTTGCTATTTTGCGTTGATGGATTTAATGACTAGAGGCCATCAGACTGAAACAGTGGACACTATTAGAACTCGGCTAGTAGGCTATAAGACAAATAGACCAAAGAAGTAACTGGTTTAGAGATTAAACACTGTTTATGCACCTTCCATTACATATAATAGTAGCCTCTTCTTTATTTATGGATATGACATACACATGCATGGAATTAATTCCGGACATTTGCATTTGCAGTTTATAATATAAATTATTATAAGTCAAGGCAAAAATATAGGTTGGAAGATGGATTTATGATACAAAAAAGTGACATAATACAGTGAGGAAAATAAGTATTTGAACACCCTGCTATTTTGCAAGTTCTCCCACTTGGAAATCATGGAGGGGTCTGAAATTGTCATCGTAGGTGCATGTCCACTGTGAGAGACATAATCAAAAAAAAAAAAAAAAAAATACAGAAATCACAATATATGATTTGTTTACTATTTATTTGTATGATACAGCTGCAAATAAGTATTTGAACACCTGAGAAAATCAATGTTAATATTTGGTACAGTAGCCTTTGTTTGCAATTACAGAGGTCAAACGTTTCCTGTAGTTTTTCACCAGGTTTGCACACACTGCAGGAGGGATTTTGGCCCACTCCTCCACACAGATCTTCTCTAGATCAGTCAGGTTTCTGGCCTGTCGCTGAGAAACACAGAGTTTGAGCTCCAAAGATTCTCTATTGGGTTTAGGTCTGGAGACTGGCTAGGCCACGCCAGAACCTTGATATGCTTCTTACAGAGCCACTCCTTGGTTATCCTGGCTGTGTGCTTCAGGTCATTGTCATGTTGGAAGACCCAGCCTCGACCCATCTTCAATGCTCTAACTGAGGGAAAGAGGTTGTTCCCCAAAATCTTGCAATACATGGCCCCGGTCATCCTCTCCTTAATATAGTGCAGTCGCCCTGTCCCATGTGCAGAAAAATACCCCCAAAGCATGATGCTACCACCCCCATGCTTCACAGTAGGGATGGTGTTCTTGGGATGGTACTCATCATTCTTCTTCCTCCAAACACGTTTAGTGGAATTATGACCAAAAAGTTCTATTTTGGTCTCATCTGACCACATGACTTTCTCCTATGACTCTGGTTCATCCAAATGGTCATTGGCAAACTTAAGACGGGCCTTGACATGTGCTGGTTTAAGCAGGGGAACCTTCTGTGCCATGCATGATTTCAAACCATGACGTCTTAATGTATTACCAACAGTAACCTTGGAAACAGTGGTCCCAGCTCTTTTCAGGTCATTGACCAGCTCCTCCCGTGTAGTTCTGGGCTGATTTCTCACCTTTCTTAGGATCATTGAGACCCCACGAGGTGAGATCTTGCATGGAACCCCAGTCCGAGGGAGATTGACAGTCATGTTTAGCTTCTTCCATTTTCTAATGATTGCTCCAACAGTGGACCTTTTTTCACCAAGCTGCTTGGCAATTTCCCCGTAGCCCTTTCCAGCCTTGTGGAGGTGTACAATTTTGTCTCTAGTGTCTTTGGACAGCTCTTTGGTCTTGGCCATGTTAGTAGTTGGATTCTTACTGATTGTATGGGGTGGACAGGTGTCTTTATGCAGCTAACGACCTCAAGCAGGTGCATCTAATTTAGGATCATAAATGGAGTGGAGGTGGACATTTTAAAGGCAGACTAACAGGTCTTTGAGGGTCTGAATTCTAGCTGATAGACAGGTGTTCAAATACTTATTTGCAGCTGGATCATACAAATAAATAGTTAAAAAATCATATATTGTGATTTCTGGATTTTTTTTTTTTTTTAGATTATGTCTCTCACAGTGGACATGCACCTACGATGACAATTTCAGACCCCTCCATGATTTCCAAGTGGGAGAACTTGCAAAATAGCAGGGTGTTCAAACACTTATTTTCCTCACTGTGTATATATACAGGGAGTGCAGAATTATTAGGCAAGTTGTATTTTTAAGGATTAATTTTACAACATTAATAATTAAACAACAACCATGTTGTCAATGAACACAAAAAACTCATTAATATCAAAGCTGAATATTTTTGGAAGTGGTTTTTAGTTTTAGCTATTTTAGGGGGATATCTGTGTGTGCAGGTGACTATTACTGTGCATAATTATTAGGCAACTTAACAAAAAACAAATTTATACCCATTTCAATTATTTATTTTTACCAGTGAAACCAATATAACATCTCAACATTCACAAATATACATTTCTGACATTCAAAAACCAAACAAAAACAAATCAGTGACCAATATAGCCACCTTTCTTTGCAAGGACACTCAAAAGCCTGCCATCCATGGATTCTGTCAGTGTTTTGATCTGTTCACCATCAACATTGCGTGCAGCAGCAACCACAGCCTCCCAGACACTGTTCAGGGAGGTGTACTGTTTTCCCTCCTTGTAAATCGCACATTTGATGATGGACCACAGGTTCTCAATGGGGTTCAGATCAGGTGAACAAGGAGGCCATATCATTAGATTTTCTTCTTGTATACCCTTTCTTGCCAGCCACGCTGTGGAGTACTTGGACGCGTGTGATGGAGCATTGTCCTGCATGAAAATCATGTTTTTCTTGAAGGATGCAGACTTCTTCCTGTACCACTGCTTGAAGAAGGTGTCTTCCAGAAACTGGCAGTAGGACTGGGAGTTGAGCTTGACTCCATCCTCAACCCGAAAAGGCCCCACAAGCTCATCTTTGATGATACCAGCCCAAACCAGTACTCCACCTCCACCTTGCTGGCGTCTGAGTCGGACTGGAGCTCTCTGCCCTTTACCAATCCAGCCACGGGCCCATCAAGACTCACTCTCATTTCATCAGTCCATAAAACCTTATAAAAATCAGTCTTGAGATATTTCTTGGCCCAGTCTTGACGTTTCAGCTTGTGTGTCTTGTTCAGTGGTGGTCGACTTTCTGCCTTTCTTACCTTGGCCATGTCTCTGAGTATTGCACACCTTGTGCTTTTGGGCACTCCAGTGATGTTGCAGCTCTGAAATATGGCCAAACTGGTGGCAAGTGGCATCTTGGCAGCTGCACGCTTGACTTTTCTCAGTTCACGGGCAGTTATTTTGTGCCTTGGTTTTTCCACACGCTTCTTGCGACCCTGTTGACTATTTTGAATGAAACGCTTGATTGTTCGATGATCACGCTTCAGAAGCTTGGCTATTTTAAGACTGCTGCATCCCTCTGCAATATATCTCACTATTTTTGACTTTTCTGAGCCTGTCAAGTCCTTCATTTGACCCATTTTGCCAAAGGAAAGGAAGTTGCCTAATAATTATGCACACCTGATATAGGGTGTTGATGTCATTAGACCACACCCCTTCTCATTACAGAGATGCACATCACCTAATATGCTTAATTGGTAGTAGGCTTTTTCCAGCCTATACAGCTTGGAGTAAGACAACATGCATAACGAGGATGATGTGGTCAAAATACTCATTTGCCTAATAATTCTGCACTCCCTGTATATATATATATATATATATATATATATATATATATATATATATATATATATATATATATATATATATATATATATATATATATATATTATATTATATTTAACCATTGCTTTTTTTGTGTATGTATGTATGTATATGTTTGTGTGTGTTTTGTTTTTGATAAATGTAATTTTTTTTTTACATTTATATTTTTGTTTATTTTTTTAAGAGATTGGTCTTTCTTTTTTTATGCTGCTCAGCATGTTTTGTTTTCCACTTACCTTATGGTAATGCATGTGACAAACCCAAATATGTCAAATCAGATCCAAATATGTCTCAAATGAATAAATATCTTTCATAATTTATTCATGAATATTTGTTCCTCACAAAATACTTTCATGTTCTGCACTGGATGAATCAGGATCAGCTGTAATACATTGTCTTCTGTTAATCGAGTTTCTAACCCCACCCTGCTGTCTTTCCCTCCTAATAGCTGTTCGCAGCTTCTCATTTGCCGGCTCTGAGCAGAAGAACACGACCTGGATGGGAGATGATGTGAGGACCTCACTGAGTGCTGCAGGACTGTCTTCTGCATGCCTGCAAGAAAAGAAAAGTAATATAGTATAGTATACCTCATGATTAAAAAAAAAGTGCTGGTCCATATTTGTCTTTATTTTACATTAATAATAATAATTTTTTTTTTTTTTTAAAGTAATTTTATGGGGGTTTTTTTTCACACAGCTCTTGTCAATTCAATCAGCGTGGCAGTGGAGGCCATTTTGGCTCAGTTCAGTTCATCCAGGACTGTTGTACAGAAGGTCAGTTTTGTGCTAGCTTTCTTTTTTAAACTTTGCATCATTAACCCCACTTTAGTTTAATATAAACATTCCCAAAAAAAAAAAAAAAAAAAAACATTTTTTGAACTAAAATTAGTCAATCCCTACCTGTTTTTCCCCCCTCTCTCCATGCCACTTCCATGCACTTGGCTTATCTCTTCCTTTTTCTTTCTCCAGTTTTACTCAGTAAATAAGGTACATCAAAGTCCATAAACATGAGATTTGCAAATAACTTATTTGCACACTAACCTCATGCACCTTTTCACCTCTTTCTTCTATTTCTTGATCCCTCTCTCCCCCCTTTTTATTCTTTTTAAATACTTTATATGTATCCTATATCTCTTTTTTCCATTGCTTTGCACATTTTTTTTTTTTTTTTCTCTGTCTGTCTCTCCCTTTCTTTTCTCTCTCTATCCTCCATTGCCCTTTTCTTGACCTATGTTGGCAGACTCTTTCTGGAGACAGCAGTGTAAATCCCTCTCTGGGTCGTCTGGTACTGAATTGCCTTTGCCCAGCCCTGCGCAACCTTCTCTGTGATGGCCTCAAGCCCCACCAGAGTGACCTCATTGCAGGCAGAAGGCCAAATTCACCCTGGGGATTGGTTCAGGCCTCCACCAAACCAGGTATAAGACATCTGGACCTGGATTACAAGACAATTACCTTCATTAAATATCTCATTTTTATATCTACCTCTCTTTCGCTCTCCTTCTCTATCTCTCATCCTCAAACTTGTTTCATTTTCTTCTTTTCTGGCACCGTGAATCCCTGCAGTATTGACTCATGCATCTCTGTCATACTTCCAATCTTTAAATATTCATCGGTTTTCTCCCTCAATGTTTTTTTTTTTGCTGCTCATATTCATTGTCTCATATTTTTGGGTAGCTTTAGCATAATTTAAAATAAATCATACAGCATGGTACACATTCATTCTGTTGCCCTTCCTAGCATATTAAAATAATCAATGATTTGCTTAAAGGTCCCGTTCTTCGTGATCCCACTGTTCAAACTTTAGTTAGTGTGTAATGTTGCTGTTAGAGCATAAATAATACCTGTAAAATTATAAAGCTCAAAGTTCAATGCCAAGCGAGATATTTTATTTAACAGAAGTTCCCTTTCAAAGCCTACAGCGAATGGCTGGCTTGGACTACATCCTGGTACTTCCTTCATAAATGACGTCAGTAGAACAGTAGAACAGACTAACCTCCGCCCACAAGAATACGCGAAAAAAGGGGGTGTGGTCTTGTTGCTGTCCCACGTGGAGAAGAGGATGTGTCGCGTGGAGAAAAGGAAGTGGTGCGTTTGAGTGTGTTTGTCGCCATGTCGTCGAGGCGCTGTTATTTTCATCCCGGAGTCAAATCACCTTTGTTTGGCTTTCCCAGGGACGCTGTAGAGATCATTAAGCGCATATATCTCCCGTTAAGAGGCGTGACCTTTCCACGTGCGCTAAGCTGCTGTCGAATCACAACACAGGAACCGCTGGCACGTTTGCTAAGCTACGGTCAAATCACAACACGGGAACCACTGGCACAATCAGAACTCGTTACGTATTTCTGAAGGAGGGACTTCATAGAATAAAGGAAGTCATCAACCCGTTTTTAGGACAGTGAAAACAGCGGTATACAGATAAGTAAATTGTGTTAAAAATACAGTTTTTTTTTACACGCGAAACATGAACACATGCAGAGGTGGGTAGTAACGAATTACATTTACTTCGTTACATTTACTTGAGTACATTTTTTGGGTAACTTGTACTTTTAGAGTAGATTTAAAGATGGGTACTTTTACTCTTACTCAAGTAAATTTCTTGTGAAAAAACTGTACTTTTACTTAGTTACATTCGGTGGTGTTCCTCCGTTACTGTCAAATGGTAATAATTATATTATATATATTAAAATAAGTTAATATGACTGTCGCAAGTCTCGCGAAACGTTGGAGAGGCTGTTTCGCGAGAGGTTGCTACGCATCACCCGCTTATATTAGCGCGCGTTTAGTCGGAAGATGATGGCCGAAGCAGAGGAAGATGTGTGTGAGCTACGGGAGGCAGATTGCTCGTGGCTTCAAGTTCAGTCTATGTTTTCACTCCAAGATGTCAAAAAGAATAGTTTCATAATGCGATGCATGTTGTGTGCACCCAAACGAACTGACTTCTCTCAACATACAAGAATTCCACCCTGAAAAGAACATGTAGCGGTAAGTGTCACAATGATGCCTATATTTGAACACTATTAACGGTCATTTGGTAACTATGGGAAATGTTCCCTTATTATAATACTATTTCACACACTGTCCGAGTGTTTTCCTCATATGCGCTCTTGTGCAAGCAATGACAAATCGTTTGAATCCTCCAAACAACACACGTCCACGAACAAACGTTCACATCTGCACATTTACATATCCTCTTCTTCACAAAACGAAACAAATTGAATAGCCTAATGTGACGTCTTGCATTTATACACAAATCCGGACAGACACCTGTCTGAAGTGTAGAAAATACATACAAATAAAAACGGTATTGTATTTTACATCATTAATTTACACTGTTTAACCATTAATCACACACACACACACACACACACACACACACACACACACACACACACACACACACACACACACACACACACATAAGGTTCATTAGCTTACATTAGTTAACATGAACTAATAATGAACTGCACTTATAAAGCACTTATTTATCTTTATGTTAATTTAAACATTTACTAATGCATTATTCAAGTATTGTTAACATTAGTCAATGCACTGTGAACTAACATGAATAAACTATGAACAGCTGGATTTTTATGAACTAACGTTGACAAAGATGAACTAATGCTGAACAGAGGTGTTGTTCATGGTTAGTTCATGTTAACTAATACAACCTTCTTGTAAAGTGTTACCGAGGGGTGTGTGAAAGCTCTCCAAGTAGCCAGAAATTCAGGGTTTTAGCTTCTTATCAATCAGATCGAAAGTAACTAGTAACTAACTACTTGAGTAGTTTTCTCATCGAATACTTTTTTACTCTTACTCAAGTAAATATTACGATTGTTACTTTTACTTTTACTTGAGTAAATATTTCCGTAAGTACTTGTACTTTTACTTGAGTACAGATTTTGGCTACTCTACCCACCTCTGAACACATGTTATATTGCACACTGTAAACACAATCAAAACTTCAAAATAACACGAAGAACGGGACCTTTAAATACATCTTAGAGGTGCTGTATGCAATTTTTGACTGTAGTAAAGCATAAAAATACCATAATATGTTTGCAGTCATTTCGGAAACATGCTTAGTTCACATAGTCATTCTTGTTTCTCCGAAAAACATTCTACCGCCAGTTATTCTACTTTTAAATGTGTGTTCCATGTCAGAATGTCTGTTTTTGTTTTGGTCCGTGTGATCCCACCCACTGTGAATTTACCAATTAGTATTTCGACACCCTGGGTTGCCAGTTGGTGGAAAACACAGCATATTGCAGCCATGAAAGCCAGCAAATGAACTGGGTCAGAGAGTGCAGATTCTACCCGAACTAAAACGCCTCAACATCCACCTATAAAGCTCTAAGGCCAGAGGAATTTTAAAAAGCAGATAAATCATCTCAACATTGTCAGGCTTATCACCTTCCATTGTCAATTGCACTCGTTCCGGTTGCGTGTCCTCAATCTGGCAACCCGCAAGGTAGTCTGAGGTGGAGGGGGAAGGACAAACAACTCTCTCCAATATTTTGAATTTGAACTGCAGTACCCATTTCAACCACTAGCTGTCAATATTACATACTGCACATTTAAATGTTTCTTCTCTCTTCATTTATGGTGTTCCTTTCCTTTAGGCCCAAGCACACAGGCTTTGCACAACCTCCAGACTAAAGTAGCGGGGCTTCCCCAGCTTAAGCAGAGCAGACACAGGTTCAACGCCTTCCTGTTTGGCCTTCTCAAGTAAAGCAGCATTTTCCTCAGAACTTTTCTTCTTTTCTAAGATGATTTCATTGACAAATTGACATAAGCCTATGTGTTTCTCTCTCTTCTTGTTTTTCTCCACTCATTTTTTCTCATGCTCTTCTAATCTGTCATGTAGTGTCAAGCTTCTGGATTACTGGCTTTCCCATCTGCAGTCCTGCAGTGGTAAGTATTCATTTTTACTGTTGTTCTCTAGTGGTCCTAGTTTTTGGAACAATAGCAGCTAGTAAACCATCTTGGACAGTGATAGCAATGATGGAAACATTATTATTATTATTTTTTAAATCACTTCACATCGATCAAATATTAACAACAAAATGCAATGGAGCTAAAAACGTCTCTCATAGAATGCTGCAGTGATTACATTTTTTTTAAGCCCAAGCAGGAAGTTCGCACCACCCTGGTACCCTTGACAGAAAGCCAGTAGGATTTTTTTAACTGGCTTTTGGATTACCACAGAAAAGTTTATTTGTTTTGTTCATCAAGATAATCTTCATAAATTAACTTTCGCCAAATGTAAAAAGCTAAAGTTGTGCTATAAACGAACTACACCACAGTCACATGACTTTACCGTCACCACCACATCCAACAAATATTTCAAACTGTCTTTAAAATCTAGAAGTTGGAAAGTTTGAGTTAGAATAGTTTTTAAGAACATGAACATAACATGGCAGCAAAATCAGACTATACAACCTGTCTTTCCCATTTAGCCACAAAAAAAAATCTTAATTTAACCAGTCAATGCAATTTAAATGTTTACTTTTTTTATTTATTTAAATAAATCCTGTAATCATTTTTTAAATAATAATACCTTTTATTAACTTTTTTCAAAATAATAACTGTAATGACTTTTTTACGTCCCGCAGATGTGTTGGAGACATATTATCGCCCCAATTCCTTCATACGTCTGTCACTCACTTCTTGCCAGCCTCTTTTTGAGGAGCTTCTCCTCCTACTGCAGCCTCTCTCTCTTCTGACCTTTAACCTCGACCTGCTGTTTCAGCATCACCACCTTGACCCCTCCTCCCCAACGCTTACCCCAGCCAGTCAAACATCTGAGATATATAGCCCGCCAAATGAAGACTTCAGCTTCCACTTGTCACCCAAGGGGATTTTCCAAGGAAATGGCCATGATCTTGGAAGCTTGTTAAAGCAAGACTGTGGCAGTTTGGGTTTAGACACCAACCCTAATTCAGTTCTCACAAGTCATGTTCTTGATGTGTCAGCCTATCGCAATCCAATTTCACTGTCATCAAGCGTCATCAAGGAGGAAGCCAATCCGCCATTATCATGGTTTAAAGGGAATGAGATCTCCGCACCTTCTAATGCTGGAAGCATTTCCCAGCAGGCAGGCCAGGCTCTTCAGCAAGGCTGGGGGGCAGTAATGCGTTTAGGGGAACGTTTGGGGCAGAACTTTGGTTTGGCCACTAACACGGAGGATGTTACAGGTCCTGACTCACCAGATGAATTCAAGACAGGCTTCTCACTGAATCCAAAAAGTCCAGTTGAAAACAGGCAGCAACCAAGAGAGGATCTTTCTTTGTGGGATAGTGGAACAGCTGTTCCCTGGGGTCTGGGACGACTTTTTGGAGCTTCTAAGAGCCCCAACAACCCACCAAGCAGGTTTGATTAATTTTTTTAAAGTCAGTTAAATTTGTTTCAGATGTGTCAGGTTTATTCATGTGACAAATCGTTGTATTCTCTTCCATGCTGTTACTCTCACATAGGCGTCCATCTCAGTGGCTCTCCCCTGGCGTAACCGTCCTTTCTCGCATAGTGAATCTTGGCCAGGGTTCTCCGCCTGAGAAGAAAGAGCTGCAGAGAAGCAAAGATAAGGAAGAAGATGAAAATGAAAAGATTAATGAAACCAGAGATCAGCCAAAGCCCCTGAGGTAAAGTTTCCATTAGATTATATTCACATTCTTCTTATCAGATTTATACTTATGCGTTTTATGAGAATAAGGTTCAAACCTTTTTAGGTCCTTTTTTTAAAAAGTGTTTTTTGTAGGGTCACTAACTAATCATTTCATTAATTCAGAAATACTTAAAAAAAAAAAAATGTATACACTTAAATAATGATATTTAATTATATTTTCAAAACAACAACATTTTACTAAAACAAAAAAACAAACTTAAGAGGTGTGCACACAAATTCAAGGTGAAAGGAAAATGTGTATTTACTTTACATTTTTAGTCATTAACTTTAATTAATTAATAAAAAAATTTATGACATTTTTAATATAGTTTTTTGTAATTTTTATTATTTTTTTGTCTTTTCAAAATATTCAAAATTCTTTTAATTTATTCTTATTTCAGTTTTAGTTATTTTATTTCAGTTAGTCATTTTAAATGACTAAACTTATTTCACTCATCTAATATCTACATTTATATAGTATTTTAGCTTTAGTTCAAATAACAAACGTGTTTTTAATAGTTTTAATAATAATAGTAATATGTTTAATTTATATAGCACCTTTCTCGAGCTTAAGGGTGTTTCACAACAATAGAACAATAACATGACAATAATACAGCCAATCATATGGACAGTCATATGCACAATGTTGTTTTTTGATTCATCAGGGCGGTCAGAACTCTGTGTGACCACACAGGCACTGGAGCCGAGCTGAGCTTCAGGAAGGGGGAGGAGCTTGTTCTGTTGGGAGGTGTGGACCACGACTGGATTCGATGTCGTCAAGGTCACAAAGAGGGCCTTGTTCCCATTGGTTATGCTTCACTTATCATGTGACTTAACTTTAATTCTGCCTGTATGTTTGTGTGAAAGAATATCAGGGGATAACATACAAGGAAAAAGAGACCATATATAGATGTAGTTATTAGTAGCTGTGTTACATGTTTATCTCTGATCCTCGTTGTCTGGTTTGTGATGTCTGAAATATTTTATGGGATATATAGGAAACAACTCACTATAAATTATTGTATAAATTATCAAAATAAATATATATATATATATATATATATATATATATATATATATATATATATATATAATATAGGTATATAGATTTTACAAAGATAGATAGACGGGTAAACAGGAAATAGAAATGGGTAATGAATAAGTATCAAGTTTAACATAAAATAAAACCATCATATTATATTTATTATTAGGTTTTCTGCCATAACATAATGCATTGCCCACAAGTTTACTTAATTAAAGAGCTCAGTGCAAAGTTATCAAAAAATGCATATTCGTAAAACAGCACTTCATCATCGTTTTAAGTCCAATAAGCAACCAATATGCATATGTGGCTTTTTTCAGGCAAACCACTGTCTTTTCATATCATCAGCCCAGCTATGTTTTATAAAGATACGCACGACTTTATCGCAAAGGCATGAGTTTTGGTTATTTGGGGGCTACATTAGTGCATAAATCAAAAGTTTATGTTAATTATACACTTTAGTTATTGTGTTTATTTTTTTATTATAAAAAAACGCTATTTAATAAGGATTTACTGACTAGTGAGTCTATAAACTAATTGCTTGATAATTAAAAATAATTTATTCCTCAAAAAAGTAATCATTTGTTTTTTGTTTTTTTTACACCAACAATTGATAGTTGTTGCCTGAAGATTCCCTAATATACACCATTTTATTATCGCACCAAAAAAAAAAGGAAAACGCTTTTGTTTTTTTTTGTTTTTTTTGACCAACATTATTATTGTCTTAATGTTATTATTGTAACTCTCAATGGTAACAGTCAAATATATTAGCGTGGTAGTGTGTAGATGATTCTTTTATATTTCTTACAGTGTGATGGCTTATGTGGTAAGAACTATATCACCATGAGCTTGATAGTGACTATGCATACTCTGTACTGTACTGTTTATGAGGCTTGTTGCTGGGGAAACCATATATGATTGATAGCATTAATGATTTACTTTTGAATGGATATTCTGCATCAGTATAATGTGTCGAATCAGGGGTTTACATACTAAACCTGCATGAATGTGTATGAATGTGTGTAGCAAATGTAAGGTAATAATCATCTATAAAACTTATTTGTGAGCACAGACACATTCACTCAAGATAAAAACACTTCATTCTAACGGTATAGGCCAGAGTTTTAGTGGCTGTAGTGGGAAAGGGGATTTAAATTAGAGCTGGCGTATTCTTGTTAATTAAATGGGTCTCTGTGTTTCCACAATTGAATGCTCATGTGTAGTATATAGTTTTATCACACACTGCTTTCAGCCGAGCTGCTAATCAAAAACATATTAGACAAAAGATGCATTTCGTCACAGTACCGTGCCAGTCCGCATGGAACACGGTTTTGTCCATTACACCAAATGATGATAAACCTTCTGGACAATTCCTTCCAATTGCAGAAAAGCAGCCGGGTACAGTAGCAACTGAGCACTGAAAGAACTGAGCATTCACATTACTGTACGAATAATGTATGAAAGCTTACAATTGAAACTTAACGTATGGGATTTATGTATCTATGAGTTTGTTAGGGACAATTGGTACTGTTTTTAGGATATAGTTTAGGAGGTATATTTAAAAAAAACTGAGACAGAACTTAGCTTTGTAATTTGTTTGAACTTGTCTCTTTTTAAATTAAGAAAAATATAATACAAATGTTAAGGTTTGAGAGTTAAGCAAGCAGGGTTTTGGTAGAAATCATATTTAGTGTCAGTCTTACCTCACTGGGCAAACTGCAATGATGCATGACTTAATCTTTTTTTCTTTTAATTATTATTATTATATTATAATTTTTCTTGTCGCTGTTATTTTCATCATAACTGCATTTATAATTGTGACATTTGAATTACATTAGTGTGTTTTGGAGAAAGAAACTGCTATGTTCCATTATAAATATAGTGTACTTATTGTTTGTGGTTAATTATACCAATTGATCTGCTTTTCATCGGTTTCTCTTGTCTATCTCTCTCTATCTATCACTTGTGTGTGTGTGTACTTTTGTGTGGTAATGAGTTGCAAAGCTCTGTGTGGTATTGCCCATCGCTGGTAGCACACTTTAAGCATAATATGTTCTGTACCAACTCTTGAGTTCTGTAATTCCCTGTGAATCAGCTCTATGCATGTTGGTGTTTGTAAATATACCCAATAAAATATGAAAAGAAACTAGTGTGTGGTGCTGAAGAGTATAATGTGATGTGCTGTGGCCACAGATTCACAGTGTTTTGTGTTGTTTATTCACGTCAGATGCAAAACCACAGATCACATGAAGATGTCACCAAATAAACAGAATAAGGCAGAACCTGATTTCACTAAGTGCAATATGTTCTTTGGAACAACATTCCAATCAACCAATCAGATTTGAGGGACAAGCAACAGTTTGAGGCAAGTTTAGGTTTACAACCAGGGTTAGGTGTTTCTACATCAGTGTTATTCACCTATCATTTCCCTCTGATTTTATGGATAATTTACGTGTTAGGATACAATTTTCAGACAGCAATGTTGTTCCAGGATCAAGAAAATATGTTGACCCAGGAAGCGCCTAACTCAGCAAATTCTGATCCCAATTTCTAGAGCGAGTTCCAAACCCAATGTTCGTACTATATTTCACAAACGAAATATTTCTCAAGAACAATTCATATTGCTGCCCTCTTGTGGCACATAAGGAATACTTCTTTTGGCCGTATACACCGATCAAGCATAACATTATTCATGGTGAAGTGAATAACACTGATTATCTCTTCATCAGGGCACCTGTTAGTGGGTGGGATATATTGGGAAGCAAGTGAACATTTTGTCATCAAAGTTGATGTGTTAGAAGCAGGAAAAATGGGCAAGCGTAAGGATTTGAGCGTGTTTGACAAGGGCCAAATTGTAATGGCTCGACGACTGGGTCAGAGCATCTCAAAAACTGCAGCTCTTGAGGGGTGTTGTTCCCGGTCAGCAGTGGTCAGTATCTCCAAGCTACTGTAGCTCAAATTGCTCAAGAAGTGAATGCTGATTGGTTCTGATAGAAAGGTGTCAGAATACACAGTGCATCACAGTTTGTTGCGTATGGAAGTATATCATTACAATATTAGGAAGGTGGTCATAATTTTACGTCTGATCGGTGTATAGGCCTATTTAAAATTGAATATACTGTAAACACACGTGACAAATAACAATAACACATCACGTGATCACTTATCTCATGTAATGTGATTGGTGGAAGACATACCATTTGACTTTCTTATTGCTTATTGCTTGTAAGTTTGAATTTTGTCTTTGTTTAAATGAGTCTTTGTGCACCTGCAATATTTTAGCCATGATGAAGACCTGATGTGTGCCAAAACCCGTTGGTGAAATAAACGATTCTTTTTTCAGCTCCACTTTCAGATTATTTGGACCACTTCACAAGTATTGCTGGTACTGTTCAAAAATACTTGTGCTTTTTGCTTCCATGCACCTTGTTTATTTTGTGAAGTTGCACTAGAATAACCATACAACACTTCTAATATCAAACAAACCAAGTCTATAAACTATAGGCTATATATGAACTGGTATGTTCTGTATAATTCTATAATCTATATTATTTCATTGTAATTGAAGGTGACTTTATAACCCGTAGCTGCATCTAAATTATTTCCTATAGAAGCCCATTTCTGCCACACAAGATGAAAAAGTTACATAAAAAGTCATGATTATGAGATAAAAGGTTGAATTTGACATAAAAATAATTATTTAAAAGATTATGAAACAGTTGAAATTATGAGAGAAAAAGTTATAATTATTACATAAAAAGTATTTTTATCTTATTATCTTTGTTTGTCATTTTGATTTATGTCATAATTATGATTTACCAAAGCATGATTATTTTTTCTTATGTGGTGGAAATGCAAACTGAGCAAGTAAATACAGCAGCCATCACTTTTCTCTCAAGCACTATTTCAATTCTTTTGCTAATTACGGTATTTAAATTAATCTCAATAACCATAAATGGACCTGTCCTTATAACCATCTTAATAAAGTGTCAAATTGTTTCCCAGACCGATCAGTTCCAGGACACTGTCAGTGGATCGGCATTCTTCCCTGCCAGATAAGCTCCAGGAGAGAGGCTGAGCGAGTAAGGGATGGATGAAGGGTATGTGGAGGTGTGCAGTAGAGTCATGTCATCGGCATTATAGAAGCACACCTGACACCTGTCGCAGTCCAGGTACAGCCCTATCCTGCGCGGTTTCACATTCAGATCTATCTCGGTCACTGTCTCATACTCTTTGATGCAGTATCCTTGGTCATGCTTAAGGTGAAGCCCAATGTCCTTGTTCAAGTTGCTTATACATCCACCATCAAAGCCCACGCTCCAGTCTATCTTCGCTCCTACATCCACCTCCCAGTAGTGCTGCCCTGACTGGAAGGTCTTGTGGGTCCTGGCCAGAGGCCTATAGTCTTTGTGGCGCAAAAAAATCCCCTTTTTGGATGTGCGGATGACGCTGCGCCCATCAGAGGAGACCCTCAGGTATGGGTCATGACAGTCATGTATGACATTACGATCAGGGACTAAGAAAGACAAACAAAAGTTTGAAACAAAAATTAAGTAAAATATTATTACAACTTCTTTCATAGAAACTTAAAAAAAGAAAAAAATCATAATTATTCCAAACTTTTGACTGGTAGTGTACAATACTGATAACTGTAAATTTGCTAAATGTTTATTTTCACAATAGATGTTAAAGCTACACTATGTAACTTTTCCGTCCACTAGAGGTCGCCTGTTCAAAACAAAGGCGTAGTTTGATGACGCCACGTTTGAGCGCAGAATCTTGGGACATGTGGTCTTCACCTCACAGCCGGTGGAAAAGAGTCAGAATAGGACTCGGGCAGAAATCATGTTCATAGATGCGATTAATAACATTACTGTAATATGAAGCAGAGCAGGGCCGAGTGTTGTGGAGCTGAGCAAGGCCGCAGGAGCGATTGAAGAGCGGGACTGTTATTATGGCATAGTCGCCGGCGGGACTTTTATTATGACACGTCGCCGGCACCACTTCCTCTTTTCCAGTCATAAGTATGAGGTAACTCAACTCTGTTTATTGTATTAGATATAGCTGAGTGTGTTGAAAAGGAAGTTATGACGTTCGCTCAGCGGCTGCTATGACACTTGTTCACACTGCAGTGAGAGTACAGCGTTTCTGCTAAATGAAACCGGAAACCAAGGGTAACACAGATATGACGCAATCGACAGGCGACTCTCTCAAACGCATAGCTCACACGTCCCGGTTCCTTGGTTAAAATAGCAATTTATCACGATTTACAAATAGTTGGAAACATTTGGGATATTCTAAGTACTCAACTGAACAAAATATATAACACTGGCCTAGTGGTTTTTGGATATTTTACTGCATATTATTTTATATGATAGCATATATGATATTTTACATAGTTCACCATTAAAGGTACTGTACACTATATAACTTATGGTCCTCTAGTGGTTAAAAAACAAAACTGCATGCATTTTGTGGAAAAGAACATTGTTTTGGTTGTGCTTCAGTTCTGCATGACTGTGCTGATGAATATAGTTATCTTACTGCTCATAAAAAATTCACTACTAGGCCTAAAATAAATTAACTGACTTGCTGACTACCTGAAGACATTACTGCAGTTAATAGATGCGGTACTTCCTTGAAAATAAATTCCAGCACAGTGCTATGCTACAACAACCAAAATGAAATGACCATTCACAACAATGCTTTAAAATGAACTCTTTTGGAAAGTATGGCAAATTATCTGTTCAATAAAATACTCACCGGCATCTTTTGCCCACTTTTACATTTAAAATCCCTCAGTTCTCGCCATCTCCGAAAAGCCAAGACGATGTTGATTCTCGTTTTATTACAAGCTCGTGTCATGTTCTTTTTTTGCGGGCGTACTACGGTGGCCCAGTAGTGCACAACACAACAAAATAAATCCCAACACAACGAAATCAAGCCACAACACAACGAAAAAGCCGTAATACAAATAAATAAAGCCACAACACAATGAAAAAGCCGCAATACAAATAAATAAAGCCACAACACAATGAAAAAGCCGCAATACAAATAAATAAAGCCACAACACAACAAAAAAAAGCTACAACACAACGATCAAGCCACAACACAACGAAAAAGCCGTAATACAAATAAATAAAGCCACAACACAAAGAAAAAGCCGCAATACACATAAATAAAGCCACAACACAACAAAATTAAGCCACAACACAATGATCAAGCCACAACACAACGAAAAATCCACAACACAACGATCAAGCCACAACACAACGAAAAATCCACAACACAACGAAATAGCCACAATACAACGGAAATGCTACCGACCACTAAGGGACTCTCGGCGTGCGGTAAAGTTAGTTTTCCTTGCATTGTTCTATAGATTCAAATATTTAAACATTACAATCAGTTTTAAGTGTGCAATTGTATATCGACGTGAAATATCATTTCAAAATCACCTACGTGCATTATAACTGCATATTTATACTCGTTTTGACCCGCAGCCACGGCGCTAAGGGAACGTCTGCCAATTCCACCAAGTTGAAACATATAATTTGTATGAATTAAATTAACTTTTTTTTTTATTTTTTTTTATTCCAATGTTGTGTTGTGCATTACTAAGTCAGTTTTACCATATACAATCAAGTTGTGGAATTTTAACATGTCTGTTTTTTAATATTAAAACGTTTCAACCACTTGGTGGAATTGGCAGATGTTCCCTTAGCGCCGTGGTATCGGGTCAAAGCATTCTCGAGCATAAATATGCAGCTATAATGCATGTAGGTGATTTTGAATTATTTCATGTCGATAAACAATGGTTAGTCTTCATACTGTTAAAACTAATTGTGGTATTGATATCTTTGTAAGATTGCAGATTCTATAGAACAGTGGCAACTTTACAGTGCTCCCAGTGCCCCTGAGTGGTTGGGAGCATTTCCGTTGTGTTGTGGCTTGTTTCCGTTGTGTTGTGGCTTGTTTGCATTGTGTTGTGGCTTTTTCGTTGTGTTGTGGCTTGTTTCTGTTGTGTTGTGGCTTAATTGTTTCTGTTGTGTTGTGGCTTTTTCGTTGTGTTGTGGCTTGTTTCTGTTGTGTTGTGGCTTGTTTCTGTTGTGTTGTGGCTTGTTTCCGTTGTGTTGTGGCTTTTTCGTTGTGTTGTGGCTTGTTTCCGTTGTGTTGTGGCTTGTTTCCGTTGTGTAGTGGCTTGTTTCCATTGTGTTGTGGCTTTTTCGTTGTGTTGTGGCTTTTTCGTTGTGTTGTGGCTTGTTTCCGTTGTGTTGTGCCTTTTTCGTTGTGTTGTGGCTTGATTTATTTTTGTTGTGTTGTGTCTTGTTTTCGTTGTGTTGTGAACTTATGTTTGCTTTTTATATTGCGTTGTGTTGTGGCTTGTTTCCGTTGTGTTGTGGCTTGTTTCCGTTGTGTTGTGGCTTTTTCATTGTGTTGTGGCTTGATTTATTTGTGTTGTGGCATTTTTGTTGTGTTGTGGCTTGTTTTATTTGTGTTGTGGCTTGTTTCCGTTGTGTTGTGGCTTGTTTGCATTGTGTTGTGGCTTTTTCGTTGTGTTGTGGCTTGTTTCTGTTGTGTTGTGGCTTAATTATTTCCGTTGTGTTGTGGCTTTTTCGTTGTGTTGTGGCTTGTTTCTGTTGTGTTGTGGCTTGTTTCCGTTGTGTTGTGGCTTTTTCGTTGTGTTGTGGCTTGTTTCCGTTGTGTAGTGGCTTTTTCGTTGTGTTGTGGCTTTTTCGTTGTGTTGTGGCTTTTTCGTTGTGTTGTGGCTTGTTTCCGTTGTGTTGTGGCTTTTTCGTTGTGTAGTGGCTTGTTTCCATTGTGTTGTGGCTTTTTCGTTGTGTTGTGGCTTTTTCGTTGTGTTGTGGCTTGTTTCCGCTGTGTTGTGGTTTTTTCGTTGTGTTGTGGCTTGTTTCCGTTGTGTTGTGCCTTTTTCGTTGTGTTGTGGCTTGATTTATTTTTGTTGTGCTGTGTCTTGTTTTCGTTGTGTTGTGAACTTATGTTTGCTTTTTATATTGCGTTGTGTTGTGGCTTGTTTCCGTTGTGTTGTGGCTTTTTCATTGTGTTGTGGCTTGATTTATTTGTGTTGTGGCATTTTTGTTGTGTTGTGGCTTGTTTTATTTGTGTTGTGGCTTGTTTCCGTTGTGTTGTGGCTTGATTGCATTGTGTTGTGGCTTTTTCGTTGTGTTGTGGCTTGTTTCTGTTGTGTTGTGGCTTAATTATTTCCGTTGTGTTGTGGCTTTTTCGTTGTGTTGTGGCTTGTTTCTGTTGTGTTGTGGCTTGTTTCCGTTGTGTTGTGGCTTTTTCGTTGTGTTGTGGCTTGTTTCCGTTGTGTTGTGGCTTGTTTCCGTTGTGTTGTGGCTTGTTTCCGTTGTGTTGTTGTTTTTTCGTTGTGTTGTGGCTTGTTTCCGTTGTGTTGTGCCTTTTTCGTTGTGTTGTGGCTTGATTTATTTTTGTTGTGCTGTGTCTTGTTTTCGTTGTGTTGTGAACTTATGTTTGCTTTTTATATTGCGTTGTGTTGTGGCTTGTTTCCGTTGTGTTGTGGCTTGTTTCCGTTGTGTTGTGGCTTGTTTCCGTTGTGTTGTGCCTTTTTCGTTGTGTTGTGGCTTGATTTATTTTTGTTGTGCTGTGTCTTGTTTTCGTTGTGTTGTGAACTTATGTTTGCTTTTTATATTGCGTTGTGTTGTGGCTTGTTTCCGTTGTGTTGTGGCTTGTTTCCGTTGTGTTGTGGCTTTTTCGTTGTGTTGTGGCTTGTTTCCGTTGTGTTGTGGCTTGTTTCCGTTGTGTTGTGGCTTGTTTCCGTTGTGTTGTTGTTTTTTCGTTGTGTTGTGGCTTGTTTCCGTTGTGTTGTGCCTTTTTCGTTGTGTTGTGGCTTGATTTATTTTTGTTGTGCTGTGTCTTGTTTTCGTTGTGTTGTGAACTTATGTTTGCTTTTTATATTGCGTTGTGTTGTGGCTTGTTTCCGTTGTGTTGTGGCTTGTTTCCGTTGTGTTGTGGCTTGTTTCCGTTGTGTTGTGCCTTTTTCGTTGTGTTGTGGCTTGATTTATTTTTGTTGTGCTGTGTCTTGTTTTCGTTGTGTTGTGAACTTATGTTTGCTTTTTATATTGCGTTGTGTTGTGGCTTGTTTCCGTTGTGTTGTGGCTTGTTTCCGTTGTGTTGTGGCTTTTTCATTGTGTTGTGGCTTGATTTATTTGTGTTGTGGCATGTTTTATTTGTGTTGTGGCTTGTTTCCGTTGTGTTGTGGCTTGATTGCATTGTGTTGTGGCTTTTTCGTTGTGTTGTGGCTTGTTTCTGTTGTGTTGTGGCTTAATTATTTCCGTTGTGTTGTGGCTTTTTCGTTGTGTTGTGGCTTGTTTCTGTTGTGTTGTGGCTTGTTTCCGTTGTGTTGTGGCTTTTTCGTTGTGTTGTGGCTTGTTTCCGTTGTGTTGTGGCTTGTTTCCGTTGTGTAGTGGCTTGTTTTCGTTGTGTTGTGGCTTTTTCGTTGTGCTGTGGCTTGTTTCCGTTGTGTTGTGGCTTTTTCGTTGTGCTGTGGCTTGTTTCCGTTGTGTTGTGGCTTTTTCGTTGTGTTGTGGCTTTTTCGTTGTGTTGTGGCTTGTTTCCATTGTGTTGTGGCTTTTTCGTTGTGTTGTGTTTTTTCCGTTGTGTTGTGGCTTGTTTCCGTTGTGTTGTGGTTTTTTCGTTGTGTTGTGGCTTGTTTCCGTTGTGTTGTGCCTTTTTCGTTGTGTTGTGGCTTGATTTATTTTTGTTGTGCTGTGTCTTGTTTTCGTTGTGTTGTGAACTTATGTTTGCTTTTTATATTGCGTTGTGTTGTGGCTTGTTTCCGTTGTGTTGTGGCTTGTTTCCGTTGTGTTGTGGCTTGTTTCCGTTGTGTTGTGGCTTTTTCATTGTGTTGTGGCTTGATTTATTTGTGTTGTGGCATGTTTTCTTTGTGTTGTGGCTTGTTTTCGTTGTGTTGTGAACTTATGTTTGCTTTTTATATTGCGTTGTGTTGTGCACTACCTCTCCTCTGTTCGGGCGTTTTTATAAAACGTGTGATTCCCTAGAGCAGGGATGGGCAACTCCAGTCCTCGAGGGCCACTGTCCTGCAAAGTTTAGCTCCAACCCTGATAAAACTCACCTGCCTGTAGCCTTCTAGTAATCCTGAAGACATTGATTAGCTGGTTCAGGTGTGTTTGATTAGGGTTGGAGCTAAACTCTGCAGGACAGTGGCCCTCGAGGACTGGAGTTGCCCATCCCTGCCCTAGAGGTTCAAGATTTAGTGTGCTCCATTTCAAGCTTCACCGCTTGTTGTAACTACTAACCTATGCCACTCCCACACCATACACGCACGCATACACCATTTTCTCTATTTACGGAAATGACAAGACCCATACGGGTGATATGTAGGCAATTTCTCGTAAAAACCGTCCCGTCAAGTCTAAAATTATAAACATTTATAATAGAACCAGGGTAAGACAAAAGCATGCTTTTGAAGAATTGATTATGTACTGACTCATTACATTGTAATTTTGAACAAAAACGCTGCATAGTGTACAGTACCTTTTAATATTACATGTATGTTACGTCTGCGTATAGATAACTGATGTCCTCACCTGGTTTGATAGAGCCCAGCATCTCCTTCCATACAATAAACTGCAAATGAGTCTCATGAAGGCCGAGGAACAAAGAATTGGGTGTGAAATTTACACTTTTCACTGTTGATTTGAACCTACAATGCAGGAGATGAATGTCACTGATGGGATATACACAGAGTTGGTCATGTTTACCTCAAGCATTACTGTATATTGTCATACTTGGTTGTTTGAGAAGGACTGTCATTGTTTCCACTGCAGCTTTCATTCTCTTTCATCTCTTCAACAAATTCCAGCCCTTTCTCAGTCCACCACTACAGGAGAAGATCCAGACAATATTTATAATGTATAATATGCAATAATTATGTACATAGCTAGTCCTTTCTTACTCCCAAAAATCACATTCTTAAACCTGATTCTTTAAACAAAAAGTGTACAACAGTGTGTCACTGGGACATCTTTATACTTGATTTACACTTAAAATATTCATAGTCGTACCTTAAGGGTAAATATAGCTCTAATTCACTAATATGCACCTTTTAGGGGTACAAATTAAAGTAAAAAGTTGTCCATTTAAGGGTACTGCCCCAGTGACAAGATGTTGTACCCCTAATGGTACAATTTTTGCACAACATCATGCACATTTCTGACAGTGTTGAGGTCATTGCATGCAAAGAGAGATTAAATTATACATCATATCAATATTTAAAATGTTCTATATAGGCTTTATGTTGTGGAACCAAGCTAGTTATTTTAGTGGCATTTTACTTTATTTGAATATCTAAATGTTAGTGAGAAGAAGAAAAATAAAAAACTTTATGATATCAATCTGCTTATGTGATGGACATCGGTTATGCTCATCTTTGCTCGCTTCTTTGAAGGCATCTTGAGTAAAAGAGCTTTTTAACGAAGCAAACAAAGCCTGCAAAAGACCAGAACCGAAAGTGATGCAACCGGTTTTACAGAATACGAAAATTAACCTCCATTATGTTGGTAACTAAATAAATAGAACATTTTGGTTAACATTGTCATGTCTGTTTTAGGTTTTTGATTAGCCTATGTTTATGCTTTCATGTCTTTTATTTTAATATTTGTCATGTTTCCTGGTTCCATGTCATGTGATTCCCTGTTCCCCTCATGTGATTTTAAGCTTGTTCGACTTGAAGCAGTGCTGCACAGACCGAACGGTGTATGACATCAAAGTACCGCTAGAGCAATTCAAAAGCATGCAGAGCCGTCTGCTCTCCAATCGCTCTCGCTGTATTTTGATGTCATTCACCGATCGTCTGTGTAGCGCCGCTTCAAGTCGAACAATGGTTCTTTAGTTCATGTGTCATGTTTTCATTGGTTCGTTAGTTCATGTGTCATGTTTTCATTGGTTTGTCTTTAGCGATGTGACTTTAAACTGTGAATTTTCCCACCAGTTAATCGATTAAAATGCACACGGTCGCTCTGCCATTTATAACGATGCGGAGAAGCTCAAGTGTTTTCCATGAATTCCTATGGAAATTAAGCTTCCATACATTGAGACAGTGCAGCCGTAAATGCATGCGCACTGGACATGGGTTTGTTAAACTCGCCTCCCAGTGGGTACGTTATAGAAAGCTAGACCATACTATGAATGAACCCTCAGCAGTTGCTCTCCTGCGCTTCCATCAATGCAATTGCACCATTGAGGTGGTGTGGTGGATTTCTGTGAACTGTTATGTGGTGATTTGAATGATATGGCACCTAAGGACATTTTTTTAAATTTATTAAATGAGCCAATTTGTTCTTGGATGTCTGAGGGGGAAATTCATTTTTCTATGCCCAAGTATGCTCTGTTGTTGAGTGGCTCTTGGGAATTCCAGACCCTCCACGCCAGAGCCTTGTCACATCATGGCTGCCACAGCAGAGCCTCCCTATTTTTGCAAATTTTAAAATAATGTGTTGGCATCAGGATTTTTTTACAATTTTCCTTTAAGCCTCATTGTAGCCTACTGCAAGCAAGTATGTCTATAGAATGGACATGGCTAACTGGACACATTGTGCTGAATGCAAATGTTTGTTTGAACCTGCAGAAACCCGTCTGGCTGATCAGACTCAAAGACTGAGTGTAGAATCCCTTCCTTCTCTCTTCCATCATTCAGCTTCTCTTCTATTTCTGCTCGGTTTCTTTTCATCTTCTCGATAATTTCCTTCTCTTCTTTCTCCAACATTTTCTTCACTTGCTCCTCCTTTTTCCTCAGAAACTGGTGCATCTCCTCAAATTGTGCAGAGATCTGAGAAGAGAGCTGCCGAGACCTTTCCTGAGAAAAACAAATCACGGATAGTAATGAACCCTGCTGTGGTCCTTTATGGAGTCTTTAGATTGATTGCGGGATCTGTTTCACACTTTTGCGTAAAGTGTTTTTTTTTTTTTTTTACCTCAGTTTTAGAGATCTCATTCGTCTGTTTCTTGATTAGAGCCTGCAGGTCTTCATTCTCCTTTGACAGGAAACTCAGAGGCTCTAACAATAAATTCTACAAAACACAAGATATTTCATATTTCAGGCATTACCTTAAAACAGTGGATCTCAATCTACAGCAACCTTTGGCAGAGGAACAGGATAGAACACTTCTGTCTATTACATAGAACACATCCATCATATAAATATGCTGAATATTAAGCTGTAAAATGTCCTTCATATTACTACAGTGATATTTAACCCGTCTATAATATTGCTGCGGAAAGAATCAAGCTTTTGTGGATATTAATGGTCTGAGTCAAATATGTCTATTGCCTTGCTTTAGTTGGAGATTCTTAGCAAACCTTTTGTCATCATAGTGGTGTCAACATGTATTGTTCCCTAGTGTAAGCATTCAAAGAGTAAATGTTTAGCAGGAGTGAGTTACTTTCAGTTTCCAGTGAAGGATCCAGCACATTGTAGGCAGCAGCTAAAAACTGAAAAGAAACGCAAATACGGAGAGAACACTGCGACAGAAAATCAGAAAAAAATCTGTTTTTAGTCAACATTTCAAACTGGATGACAACGAACACTAGCCTGGTCCTACCAGGCTCTCGTATATTTAATTTGTACAGAGAGTCTGGCCACTCTCCATTGACAAGCGTTAACTTCCTTGAAGGCGGGTACTCTGTTGAAGTTTAAAACTATTGGATCTGCCCAGAGCCACTCTGGATCTACCATAACCAATCGCTAACATTTGGTTGTGACGTATGTCATCTCAAACCATAGACATAATAAATACATAGACACCCTATCGGCCGTTTTAGAACGTTGCTGCAATACATCAACGCGCCCACCATATTGCTGAGGGCAAGACTGCCCTGTGAACAAATACAAGTAAACGGGTGATCTGCGGTTTCTCTGCATAAAAACAAAAATAACGTTTACATTTAATTTTCAGATTTAATGAAACAAATGTTCTTATTGTGAAAAAAGCATTTTCTGTCTTTAACTCAATTTTAGCTTTTCTTGTGCTTAGAATTGACTGCCATTTAGAAAATAACACAAATCAGAAAATACAAATCACACTGGAAGGCTGCTTTCTGTATTTTTATAGCACTAAAATGATACTCCAAATATACAATAACAATGATAACTGATGGATCCTTTATACATTTATGGTACAACTACAGTGCAATGCAAATATAAATATAAGATAAAGTGAGAATAGTAAATAGTTTAGTGTATAACATAAACAAACAGTATACAGCAAATAAAATAGTAATGAATAGTATAATTATATAATATAAAAATACAATATAGTACTATATTGATAATATAATATATTTTGTATAACACTATAATCATAGCAATAGAATATATAATATCAATTACAGAATATAGATGATATTTAAAAAAAGTTAAATAGCGACTAGTGAATAGTACAATAATTTAAGAGCATAACTATAATAGATTGGTAATCGCAAATGGTACAATATAATAATAAAAACATTAATAATAATATCAAATACAATGTAATATCAATTGCAGAATATAGACAATAATAAAACATTGTGAATTAAATAGTGACTAGATAATAAATATATAATCGTATTGGTATTATAATAATAATAATAATAATAATAATAATAATATCAAATACAATGTAATATCAATTGCAGAATATAGACAATAATAATAAAAAATTGTGTACGCATTGCTCTGTAATGCTGACATATGTCAAAAAACTCGAATCCATCCGCGAAAGGCGGATGGATTCTGCAGTCGAGTGCAGTTGCTCTCCACCGACTGCGCTGGGCAAAAGCATGATGGGAAACGACTTGCTGACGACACAGCTATTGGTTTAAACCAGGGGTGTTTGATTTTAAAACTCTGATATCATGTTTTTATGTGTGAATATTCCTAAACTCTCGGACAGTGCGATCTCTCTGTGGGTTATGTGATTGTTGTCATATTTATAAAAAATATAAATAAAAACATGTATGTAATTATTAAAGTAAAATTTATTGATACACACGTCTTTCGAATGGAAATAAATAACAAAAACTTTGGGTGTCTTGTTCATAATATTTATTTTCATATAAAAGTAACAGAACTTAAATTACATCCAGTTTATCAGCAACAAAGCGGATGAGTGTGAATCCCGCGACATCCGCCTTTGATCTCGCAGGTGTCTGATCCACTATGAGAAGAGAGAACTGTCCGTCTTACCTGCACTTTTTTCCAAGGGATTAATCCAGCCCCCGGAAAGCGTACCTTCCATATGGGCAGCCATTGCTAACCAAGCCATCACCTGCTGTTAGCATCCCATTGACTCCCATTCAATTTGGCCTCACTTTGACAGCGAATATCTTTACATCTGAGGCGTTTAAAGACTCCATTCGTCCATTGTTTATTTCTAAACAAACACGACAATGTATAAAAGGCTCCATTACCTTGTATCTTACACTATCGCCCCGTAGAAGCTGTTTTTGTAAAATATAGGCTAACGATTGCGTCATAACCACGCGACTGTGCCACGCTGTTGAGCAAATTACCGTATAGACCCGCGGAGAAGCTTGTAGGCGATCTTTTACTGTCTATGAGGCAATCGGGGGGACGTGGAGGCATAAACGCCGATAGAGATGTTGCAGATCCTGCTTCATTCATAAAAAGTTGCTCCTGCTCACTGTCTCTGCAAGACTGATTCAGATTTCACTTTGCACAACTACTAGAGGACTTGCCACAGTCAGACAGGTTGCTCACGTCACATCTACATCGTCAAGCTCAGTCTGCGGCTGCGCAGTACGCTCAGCCATTAGAAGTGAGTGCTTCTATCTGACTTAAATTATCTTTGTTGAAGTCTATGGGGGTCGCTCTGTCCATTTCTTTTACTGTCTATGCTTTTTTCACTCCTCCCCTCACTGCAGCCACCTAGTTTCGGCTGAATTTCAGGCGAGGCGCATCTCAAACAAGCCTAGTGTATTAGGCCAGACGGAAGGGGAAAATAAACTGCCGTTTTCACAAAAGCCCTAGAGCTGTCAAAATTCGTTTTGCGTTATCTGGTGGACTTTTGCTGAGAAATACATTTGAATTTCTTGGTCCAGAGAAAGAGTAAACATTGTTCGCGGGTTGAAAGTGTAAAACCGTAAATATAACTTCTTACTTTTCTCTTGAATTCTTTAATTTAAAGAGAATATTAGTTTCTTATAATTTCTAGTACTAATAAATAACAAATAATTTATAGTGTTTTAGTTCCTGACAAACTAAAACCCAGTAAAATATTATTGAAGCTTTTATACCTCTTTTTTTTATTTTACTAAATTATGAGTATTATAACAATTTGGTAACATTTATTTATATTAAATCAAAATGAAATGCAATTAAAATAGAAAACAGGCAGGAATGTATCTTATGTGAAAAGCAATTGCATTATTTAATGTTCCATATTTGAAATCTCTGAAACAAGAGTAAAGTGAAATGTCTTAAGTATGTGTGAAGAAAGTTATTTTATTTTTGTTTATTTATTTTTTTTAGTTTTTTATCACCCGTTCTTCTAATTAAGCCTGGAATACAATATGACTGAACAGACTTCTGAACAGGTTTTAGAACACTAGGCAATAGGCATCATACACATGACAACTTTGTAAATGGTTACAGAGAAAAAGTGGGCATCAAATGAGTGAGGATCACACACTTTTAAGTTGTTCCAAACAAAACAAACCTGCGCAGAAAAGTATGCCGTGTTGCTAGGAGACACGTAACAAATAAAAGTTTTCTAAAATTGGCTCAAAATATCTTTAGCCGGTTGGAATCTCAGTCTGAAGCTAAAAAAAATCTTTTTGATGAAATCTGAGATTTGTCACTACCCAACTACCACTTTGATACGTTCATAAAGAGATCATAAAACTAATCCATATGAATTCTGAAGCTCTATATGATGAACAGATTGAATTTAGTGTTTTATTCACATATAAATATTGATCAGCGAACATAAACAGAAGCTCAACCTGCTTAATGTGTGAGGACAAACCTCTTGCAGAAGTTCAAATGTGCTGCGTAACACACGAGAATGAACCTCGTAGGTTCTTCCGTTACTGTAGCCTACAGTCCTACTTATTAGATGGTCACACCTCTTCAGTCAGTATGAGGGATTCGATACATCCAAAATATAAACCAAATCATTTCAGTTTTCTGACTTAGATATGACCTGCAATTTAAGTAGCTTCAAACACAAACTTAATGAACGTATCTACAGTTGATGACTTTTCAGTCCTAACTCACTGACCTTTCTGGGCTCCGCTGCCTCCTCCACAGGTTTGAACTTGTGTCCCTGGTGTTTCTCACCATCCCTACAGATCAGACACACCAGTTTCTGGTCCGTCTCACAGAACAGCCTGAGCCTCTCCTGATGATCTGAACACACCAGCTTCTCCGGTTCTTCGAACACTCTCACTGTGGTTCCACCGTCTGCTCCCGAAGCCCCCACGTCCCTGAGCGCCTGTTGCTCGCTCAAGTGCTCCCTCACAGCATTTACCATATTCCGCAGGACGCGGTTGGACCTGAGGTCCCACATAGTGTAGGGTCGCCTGCATTCCGGACACAGTCTCAATCGGCTGCTTTGGGAATGATTGCTGATACACTGTCGGCAGAACGTGTGGTCGCACAGCAGGCTCACTGGATCCGTAAAGTCCCCCAAACACACGGAGCACTGGATCTGTTTCGACAGCCGAGAATCCATTGCAACTACTTGCTTGAAATGTGCTGGCTGACAAAACACTGATTGTGTCCCCTAAATGTCCCCAACGCTTACTGGCACAGGGGATTTAGATGTGAGGCGTTGTTCCAACAGCTGCAGAGACAAATGACAACACACATGTCCACCACATGTGCCGGGGCAGGAGTGTGTTTGGGAGCTCTTCCTCTGCCCATACTTGACTTGTCCTAGTGTTCTAAATAAAGGGAGCCATTTGACTCCCTGCACAGATGAACTTCCCCTAATAAATCGTGTCACTGCACTCAAACATTTAAATTACTGTCTTGACTGATTCCTACCAATAGCCTACTTGTTCACTTAGAATAAAACAAATGGTTAGCTCATATTACCAAAGTCAAATGTGACCTTCCCTCTCACATGGAGGGAATCAACAGGTGGTTAGATGATCACATGTGCATATAATATAATACTAGAAGGGACGACCATACTCTTGTCATCTCTATAATTAGTGTCTTAACTACTGTAATAGTCAACAGAGTAATACATATGTTTTTAATTTACTGATATGGCTCTCATGGCATGTATATTCTTGTAAATTAACTCAGGGTTTCTGCAGGGTTTAATCAGTCAAATGTAAGACTTTTTAAGACCTTTTTATGACCATTATGATTTAAATTTATGACCTAAACGAATTACAAAAAATAACTTCCCTTCAAAAAAGTTTTTTTTTTCAAATCAAATCAAATCAAATCACTTTATTGTCACTCTACCATATGCACAAGTGCAACAACAGGTGAAATTCTTAGGTGCAGTCCGAGCAACATAGCAGTCATGACATGACATGTACAACATTAAGCAACAACAGATTACACATCTGATGCGCATACAATTACTCACAGCACAGTATACACTACAATAAACAATAAATAATTTACACAATGTGAGTGTAGTTCTCACAGCTTTAACCAATATACACATACTTACAATATACATATACTTTAAACAATATACACTAAACATACACATTACGCTATAATAATTTTTATTGACTTTCTTTAAAAGTAACAAGTTTCATTATTTAAAGGTTCCATTTTCTTAAGAGTAACAAACTGAAGGCTCCCTTTTCCTAAGTATCAATAACAGGAACAACACTAAACAATTATCATAATATATCTGTCAATATCGATAATTATCACGATAAATGTCAAATCTTTATTTCTTTCAAGTTTAAAGGCAGATTTTTGTTCGTAACTGAAAATTGTAGAAACCAGAGCATTAATTGTGGTTTTAAACTACTCTTTATTGTCAGAACATATCAAGCCAAACAGGTGAACATTTCACAAATCTGAGGTAAAACATTCAAACATTTGTCATTTGTCCGTAACAAAATAAATACCTTTATTGGAAAATTAATTTCTTATTTTCTGCATGTGCTAATGGAGGATATTGTTTCAAGTCTTGAAACAGGTTTGTGTTGCCTGACTTTGATGGCACGTATCTTCATGAAATGTATGAAAAACAGTAGTATCCTAAATACATTAAATACTTTAATTATATTCCATTAATCCTTTAATACATTGTCTACATTAATAATAAAATACGATTCAATTCTATATGTATATCCCACATTTCACGGTGGAGTTATTACTAGGCTAACGTTACAGTAAATCCATGGTAAATGATGGGGATTTGTTGATGGAAACGCTTCTAACTGTATTGTTGCGCACAGCGTTTCTCCTGTTTGTCAGCGCTGTTTCATCTGCCTTTAAACTGGTTTAAATCACTGAGACATTTGTGTTCTTCGCTGAATTCAAGCGATTCTCACTGGATCTTGTGACCGAGACCGATCAGAGTAAACGCGCTGCGCTGCCGTTTGGACTTTGAGCCGAGCGGATCAATGGTCCATGTGGCGCACGGTTCAAATGAGTTTTGTTCCGGTATCGTTTAATGCCCAGCCATAATTTCAGTAAAACTAAGCAGTGACTCAACAACATATACAGTAATAAGCTGAGGAGACTCTTGTGAGTTTGCGCGGGTTTCTGTGAAAGTCCATTCCGACAAGTCTGTTTGCTGCACTGCCGCACCTGGAACGCTGTGACACCACCCGGATTCCTCAGACAGAACTACACCAGGCGGAACGAATGAATGCCACCGCCAGCGCATTTTCAGGGGGAAAAGGCGATGGTGGAACCAATGAATGAATGAGCATATCAATTTAAAGCTATGGTCTACGATTTGAAAGATTGTTCATTATTAATAACCTCGTTTAGATGCTGGTTATGGTTCTACAGTACAATCCTAACAATATGAAGAGAAAAAAGAATGAAAAAAATCCATTCACTCTATTGGGTGTACACCCGCAGAGAAATTGACCAATGTAAGCTGTCCGGCCGGACAGCTTACATTGGTTAACTGCTCTCATCCAATCCCTGCTCCACTCGCGTCTCCACCCACCGCACCCCGCCCCGCCCCCTCCTGCGACATGAAATTTCGCGGAAAAGTAGGCAGCATCAACTCAGCAATGGAGAAAAAACAACTAACAGACAGCAGCAAGCGGCCCCTGCTCGCCCCAACAGTCAAGGTTGGAATAAAGAGAAAGTCAATTGAGGAAAGAGCAGACATTAAAAAAAAAAGTGAAGAACGCCGGACTCAAAGCCGAATCAATATAGGGTCCACCATTGCCCGTTGGAGGAAGCTTCAGAGAAACCTTTGGACTTAAAACCGACGCTGACTTTTTGTTGAGACGGTAAACATTTATTTATACTTTTATGGTGTGGTGTATTACATAAATAGCTTTTTATCAGTCTGACAACATGATCATGCTGCCGGTCGGCATTGGAATGTTAGCCGTTTAGCATCGCCTATCACGGGTCAAAGTAATTATATTTCTTGAAGTGCTGGACTATTTCAATAGGCCTAAGGTTAGCGGTTTTCTGTTCGAGCCAATAGAACATTGCATGTGTTGCTAATCTTGCGTGGGCGTGAACTTAAACGTGTGCCTTTGAGCTATCAACATCTCTGATCCGATGTTTACTCCTGCTTGACTGAGTGACGTTGTAGTAATAAAGCACATTTTTGATTCATTTAGTTTTTTTGTCATCCCTGTATCCATTAAGTTAAATTTGAGAGCCAGTGTTTATTATTTTTTTGAGTTTTCATAAAACTAACATAAAACTTTATCAAATAAAAGCAATTTTAATAATGAGCAATTTTAAAAACCCAGAAGCAGAAACGATGTTAACTTTTCCTTTTAATTAGTTTGGCCATTATAATATACAGTAGTAGTTTTATTCACAATCTCTTTCAAATAATAATAATAATACTTAAATAAAAAAATGTATTGTTTGTTATTACATGGCTTGGTTGAATTCGAATGTGGAATGCGCTGCTTAGTATAACAGACCGTTGGCATGAAAAACAGCGCGTTGCTATGGACGCAGGATTCTAACCGCAGAGACGAAACAGACTATTTTCTTTAGCGGAAGCAATACAAATCGTTTTTAAATCAATAAACTCCTTTTTAAATCAATATTTTGTGTCAAATTATTGATTTATTTGGTAGGTTGCCATGTAATAAGCGGGATAATGTATAGCGAGGCGGTTGTTATAGCGAATACAACCCCTTCAGGCTGATTTAAGATCCCTCCGCTTCGGGCTCCTAAACAGCCTGTCGGTGTTGTATTCGCTATAACAACCGCCTCACGGCGACTACGTAATTATAAGCGTCTAGGGATTTGTAGGCTCTTAGTTTTTCGCGCGTGTAAACACTCGGCTTGTCCACCAGATAGCAGTATATCGCGGGCCAGTTAATATCTGGCCACTTGCTAACGTTGTCAACCCATTCTGTTAGGAGCTCGGGATCAGGCAGACAATCGCCATTAGCTAAAACAAGTTTTTCATAGTATTGTTCCCGCCGGTTCTGTGGCGTCAAAGACTGTGCATAGCTTGACACAATATGCCGGTCTATTAGCCCCGTCATTTTTTCTGACCCCATGCTGCGCGCGCATCCAACGATATTTACAAACATTGAAGGGGTCTATACATTATACCTTACCAATCGCAAGACATCTTATAGGGGGGGCACCTGGGGTGGCCAATCGAATATCAGGGGGGGCCGGTGCCGGTACACACTTTTGGAAAAATGTTAATTAGATTAGATTAGATTCAACTTTATTGTCATTACACAAGTACAACAAGGCAACGAAATGCAGTTTAGGTCTAACCAGAAGTGCAATAGCAGCAAGTGCAGGATATATACAGTGGTTGCGTAAGTGCAGGACATGGAAATGTACTGAATATATATAAATATGTATAAATAGAGAGATGGTTATTACTATAAACAGAACTGAATTTACAGGTGAATATGTACAGTGAATAAATATACAGATGGCTATTACTATAAACAGAATTTACAGGTGAATATGTACTATGAATATAATATACAGATGGCTATTAAACAGAATTTTACAGATAGAGGTATAATATGTTAGGCTAATATGAGGAATATAGCAGTGGATTAAGGTAGTGCAATAAATTATGGACAGAGCTATCCGAAAGAAAGTGTAAAAGTGCAGTGGAAAGTGATTGCATATTACAGTTAGAAGTACGGTGCAAAATGCAAATGTAAACATTTAATGTCCTTTTTCAAATGTAAAAATTTAATATAAACATTTAAACAGTTAATGTTGCATGCCCTTTATTTTTCATTTTAAGAGCAGAAATATTTACAATACCTAAACACAATATTGGGTTTGAAAAATAAGAAAGCTACAAAGTGTGTCTCAATCTGTAAACATTTTAACATGTTTATTCAACTTGTAAATTTGTCGCTGTTTATGTATGTATTTTATGTTTGTTTATCTGCTCTATGCGTTTCAGCGCAACTCACTGTTGTTTTAAAAACTTTAAGGTAAGTTTAGTCCGTAAAATTACACAAATAGTACATACAAATGTTTCTGAGACTTTCTTTCATGTCACTCGCTTCCGTTGAATATTTACTTAATAGAAATGGTTTAGTGTCTTCGAAAAAGTCCGTTAGCATCTAACTTTAGCTTTCTAGAGGTAACTTTAGACTTGAGCTGTAAGTTTGGGCTTTTAATCACATCTTATGTGTAGATGAGATATTTTGATAGTTTTGTAAAGGTTTTGCTGACAATTGGTCAATGGATGAATGGAAATAAGCGAATTTATTTAACCTAAAAGTAAGCACTGTATGGTTAATTCATAGTTCTCACGTGACGTCACACCATTACGCCCACCTGGAGGGCAAAATAAGGCTTTCCTCCACTGCCCAGTCATTTTTATCAGGTTTGTAGTTAGTATTAATGTAGTAAAACAGTGTTATTAAAAGATCAAATTAAATATATAGCCTACCGCTTATTCACGATGCATACTTTGTACAGGTAAGCAGATGAACACAGAACAAATTATTTACAACAAAATAATATTGTTTGTCTTCTCCCCTTTACAGTATTGTTTGCCATCTAGTCCTGATCACAGAGTTTAGCTCCAGACCCAATTAAGCAGACCTGAGCAGCTGGTCAAGGATCACCAGAAACTCAGCAGAACTTTGGTCTCAGTGTTCCAGTGTTCAGGTGTCCCAGTGTTGTAAGTTCAGAACATATTGCAGGAGATCTCAACATTGTCTCTCAAGGTCCACTTGCATGCAGAGCTTTACTCCAACCTAGTCCAGCACACCTGAACAAGCTAATCAAGGTGCTAAACTCTGGGTGCATATCACTCAGGTCTCTAGCTCAGTAGTCAGAACTCTAATGTGGCGTTCACACCGGACGCGATTCGCGCGAATAATTCGCGCTGATCGCGCGAAGATGGACGCTTGAACATTTTGAGTTCACTCGCTTCATTCGCGCGTGTAATTCGCGCGAATCGCGCGTGAAAAACGCGTGTGACAACTACACACCAGACGCGAATTCGCGTCATGGGCGGGGCTTCTGCTCTATATGAGCCTATATGAGCTTTTTTGTAAAAAATACTACTATTAATGTGCGACAAAACGTAGTTCAAAGACTTTTTCAGGCGATAATATAGTTGTTTAAAGCTCAAATCTGTGGTTAATTTATAAAAAGAGTGCCTATTTGAGCATTTTATCTGGCGTTTTCGGAGTTGTGAGATCCAAGGCATCGGCGGCGCTCAGCGCTCGTGTACCCGGCGAGACCCGCCTTCCCTCGGCTAGTCCTTCTCACATTTGCCGCTGGCTCTGGCTCTTTTTTTCTGCTCCTGTCTCGTTGTGAAATGGCTCACTTGGCTCACAATAACTCACTTTCTTCCAAGCAAGATCCTTTTTATTCCTTTTATTCCTGTTCCTGTAGTGATAGGATGATGTATTGTACAGCTCCAGGGTCTCCACATACGGCCACCATTATCTTGTCCTCCATTGTTGTTGGGATTTCTGCCTCCGCTTGTAAATGCGTCACTACTAGAGCAAGCTCGTGATTGGTTAACGCGGCGCGAAATATCCGCCAGAGTTCAGATTTTTCAACTTGAGCGATTCGCGCGAATCGCGTGATTCGCGCGAATCGCGCGTTCAAAACGCTCAATTCGCGTCATTCGCGCCGCCTCAATCGCGCGAATCGCGCGAATCTCGCCGCCTCATTCGCGCGAATCGCGCCGCAGAATGCCATTTCGCGTCTCTGCATTGACTTAACATGTAAATCACTCGCGCGAATCGCGCGAATCGCGTCCGGTGTGAACGCAGCTTTACAGGCTACATCCAAGGATGGAAACATATCAGGTTTTAGTGATTAGCACGTTCTTTCAGTGAATTTTTTGGGTGAATGTGGTGAAAACCAATAGGAAAAATAGTACCACATAAGATGTCATATTGACATTTTGAAAATGTTGAACATGACGCATATCGTCGAAGCAACGTTAAAAAAACTTTCATCAATGGTGTGAAAATACGTATTTATAACGTAAAAAAACCCCGACATCTGTCGTATTAAATACGTAGGATAAAAACGTTGTGACAACTTTTTCACGACGTGAAAAAAACGTTTTTGCAACGTTTTTGTGTTTGCTGGGCAGTTTATTATTAAGCATAACAGACCACTCAACCAAACTCAGTCTACATAGGCTATTATAATAAAACAAAACATTATTTCTGAAACAATATAATTCACACAAAAAATCTCCTACAGTTTTTGTTCTTCTTCTTTCTATTTAACTATAAGCAACATATCAGACGAGGGACGTGCTTTCCCAAACATCAGGATTGCTTTTATTCGCTACAATTAAAAAAACAAGACGTTAATATTAAATTACTTTTTGACATTCTGATATTTTGCTCTATATCGCCAACGATCATTTCAAATAAATCGTTGCGTATCTTCAAGCACAGATACGTGTGTGTGTGTGTGTGTGTGTGTGTGTGTGTGTGTGTGTGTGTGTGTGTCCGTTACAGACGCAAAAACATAAAATAAATAAAAAGCTTATTGACAATATACAAATAACTTTTGAATAAATGTCAACTTGAATGATGCGAAAAGAATGCTTCAGACTTATAAGTATAACAAAGATTTTACCAGTGTGTGACATTTCTTTGCTCCATTTGCAGACCAGCTTGGATATACGCCGTGTTGTTGTATGAGACTCATTCGGTCAAAACACAGACCATAATCATAATCAGCCATAATCAGCCATTTTATTGGTTTCTTCAATATCCAGCTACAATCAGTTCATGGGTCTCTATAGGGGAGAGCGGGGCACAAACTAACGTGGGGTCTGTAACACACATGGTTTAAATTTTTCGTATTTACTAGTTGCCATATTAACATAATTTAGAGAGAAAAAAAATTGTGTTAATATGCTAACATTAAAAAATCTTTGAAAGGTCATTTAACATTTATTTAACCATAGCTAAAGTAAATTTCTTAAGTTTATTTTCATCTCTGTTTTTGTGTTTATTTAAAATAAGACAAATCTGATATTATTTTAATCTTATATCTGTTATTTAACAGTTGATATAGTGCTTTAATGCTGATCTAACCAGCAGAAGACACGAGCTGGTTTAAATCCCATTGTGCAGATTGTAACACTGCCTTATTACACTGTGCCCCTATAGAACTATGCTATTATATTCTATAGTTTTATGAATTATTTTGAGAAACCATGAGAAAAAGTCAATGTTCAGAAATGATATATTATTATTATGTTTTTAACTATACAGCTGTACTGTAAAAAAAATCCTAATTTTACAGAAAATAACTCTAAATTGTTTACAGTATTTTCCTGTAATTTTGAATTATGTTTAAAACTATGTAAAATTACAAACAATATCTGTAAATAAACAACTTGACTGTTATTTTAAGGATTATATCATTAATGACAAATTACAGTAATTCTCATTTTTATACAGGAAAATTACTGTATTATTTATACAGTATTTTTCTGTTTTCATAAATTACATACAAATTCATGTAAAATTACAAAAAATATCTGTAAATTAACAACTTGACCATTATTTTATCATTAATGGCAAATCACAGTCATTCTCATTTTTTTATACAGGGAAATTACTATTATTTATACAATATTTTTCTGTTTTCTTAAATTACATACAAATGAATGTAAAATTACAGAACTAATCTGTAATAAAATATTTAGCTCATTATATTAAAGGTTTATGTCCATACTAACAATTTAACATTATTCTTTGTAATTTTAAAGTAAATCTTATTAGTTTCACTGTAAAAATAAAATCGTAAAAAAAATGGTAAATGACTGGCAGCGGCTGCCAAACAAAAAACGTAAAATTAAAGTAACAGATTTTTCCTTATTTAAATGAAGATATTTTACTTTAATTTTATGCTTTTGTTTGTCAGCCGTAGCTGCCAGTCATTTGACTTTTTTAACTATTATTTTTTGTACAGTGTAGGTGTATTTTTACATTCAAACTGTAATTCTGGATACAAATATAACAAACTATATAGCAAACTAAATATCAAACAATAATCTGTTTTTAAAGAGTACAAATCTGCACTGCTCTCCAGGTTTAAACTTTCAAGCCTCTGCCCACACCACAAAACACCACTTGACCAATTAATTAAATATAACAGCAAATACCGTCCATTAATGGCATTACATGGATCATTTTACATCTGTTCAAATCTTATTTTGGACGAATTTTGATTGTGGGATGTCGACTGAGAACGAAAAACATGAATATGAACAGACATTTAAGTGACCAATGGCGGAAACAGACGGCAGAAGGTCAATACATCCCTTTATATTTTACTGTCACATCAATATATAGTGCATTAAAGTTATAATTTCTGCTAATCGCGATTACTTTAAATATTCTGTTTCTGCGTTTTGTTATGTTGTAATACTGTAAGCTAGGGCTGGGCGCTATGACGATGATAGTGAGAGATTTTACAATTATGTTCACTTTTTATATCGCGGAATGTAAATATATCCGCTAGCACTGCACTAACGTTACTTACAGTTATTGACATTTTGATAAAGAAACATGCATGAATGAAGAATAAAGAGTAATGTTAAGCCTCTCAGACAGCATGCAATCCCGAAATCAATTATCCTTTCGGTAAAATGCACACAATTATCTCAAAATCCCTGTCATGTGAGGTATTCACTTGATTTAAACAGTCAGTTTGCGTTATGTTTAGAGTTAAACAGTTCAAGTTAACTTGGGGAATCCCGTGTCATTGTGCATCCGTTCTTAAAGGGGCAGCAGATTAATAAACTGTAGTGATGTGTCGTTCATGAACGATTCGTTCATTTTGAACATTTTGAACATTTTGAACGTTATAATATGACTCGGGACTACCGAGTTGTCTCAGAGAGTGATTCGTTCATTTTGTGTTGACCGCGCATGCGCATTACGCTGAATCTGTACCGGAAAGAACAAAAATGATTAGTTCATCTTTCGAGTCTCGAGTTCGGGTTTGAGTCTTTCGTTCTTCCTGTCAGTCCCATAGAGTCTATGCTGTCAGTAGCGGAAACAGAAAAGATTCGTTCTTTCGAGTTCGGGTTTGAGTCTTTCGTTCTTCCTGTCAGTCCCATAGAGTCTATGCTGTCAGTAGCGGAAACAGAAAAGATTCGTTCTTTCGAGTTCGGGTTTGAGTCTTTCGTTCTTCCTGTCAGTCCCACAGAGTCTATGCTGTCAGTAACGGAAACAGAAAAGATTCGTTCTTTCGAGTCTTTCGGGTTTGACATTTGAGTCGTTCTTTTGACACGTGACTTTGTCACTGTATTGAACACTAGTTCACAACCTTTTTACTAACAAGCACGTAGTTATTTTTTTATTTTATTTTTATTTTTTTATATATAATTCTCAGTTAATATCAGACATATACAAATATGGGAAATATATTGACTATTCAAGTCTAACATCACAAAATCAAGTCAATTAGACTATTACTCGTTTTTAATCAACTGTATTTTATTTTTCTCTATTGAGTTATATTATTTTTTGTCCTTGTGTTATTAATGAATAAAAATCAGTTTAAAAATGTTACCTAAACCTATAGCTTATAGGCCTTATAGCACCTATACAAAAACATATTACACACACACACACACACACACACACACTATATATATATATATATATATAGCATTGTGAGCTGTTCACACTCAGACTGCTCCGCTCTCGGCTGGCCGTGTTCGATGAGGCCGGCCAGCTTTGTGAGCCCCAGGGTTGTGGACCCGCGATCGCTGAGGCGTCTCGGTGTCATGGACCATGGGTTTCACATAAGGACTTGTCAGTGGGATCTGGGACTGCTGCGGCACTTTCCCAATCCTTGTCTGACAGTTCTAAAGATCTTCCTCCCCGTGTGGGGTTTCCCCCGGGGTTGAGGATCTGATGCTTATTCTCTCCGGTTCCGAGGAGCCGGATGAGTGTTGCATCAGGGCAGGTGGAGAAGCAGGAAGTGTTTCATCGCTTCATCCACTCGCCCAAGAGGAGCTAATTGAGGTTTTGACTTGTGTGGTGGCCAAATTGAAACTCAGTTGGCCACAGGAAGTGCCGGAAATTCAGCCACCTAGTAGGCTGGACGACCGGTTTCTTTCTCGCCGGGTCCAAACACCTCGCCGGGGGTTACCTTTTTTTCCCGGACCTACACACCGAGGTTAGGTGTAGGTCGTGGAGGAGACCCTATTCCTCGCGTATTCCTCCAGTATTGGATTATTCCAATATTCTGGGGGCGCGCGAGGCGGGCTATGGGACGATGCCTCGTGTGGAAGAGGCTCTCACGAGTTATCTTTTGCCCGATTCTGCGTTGTCCCTTAAAACCCCGGAGCTGCCCACCAAACCCTGTCGGGACACCTCATCGTTGGTGGGCAAAGCTTTTATGGCGGCTGGGCGGGCTGGTAGTTCCCTGCACACATTATCTGTCTTGCAGGCCTACCAGGCTGACCTCCTAAAAGAGCTCAATGAGGGCGACGGTCCCTCTTCGGAGGATGTGCTGGAACTACAGAGGGCTGCAGATTTGTCTCTCCGCATCACCAGGGAGATGGCCCGTGCTATTGGCCGGGCCATGGCTTCCATGGTGATGGTGGAGAGGCATCTCTGGCTGAATCTGTCGGGATGAGGGAGAAGGATAGGTCCTTCCTCCTAGACTCCCCGATTTCGCCTTCTGGTCTATTTGGTGACGCGGTTGAGACAGTTGTTGCCTGGTACCAGGAGGCGAAGATGCAGTCAGCGGCCTTCCGCCAGTACCTCCCTCGCCACTCAGAGCCTGGGAAGGCGGCCCCTAGGGGGCAGCCTCAGCCGTCTGCCAGCTCCTCGCACCGGCAGGTGCAGAAAGAGAGCGTCGCCTCTAGAGCCCCTCCTCCAGGAGCCTGGCAACAGAGGCGGCGTTCTCACCAACAGTCCCAGCAGCGGTCTTTTGCTCCTGGAGGCGATCTGAGGAACGTACTCCAGGGCGGAAGGCTGCTGGGAAGAAGTCCTAGCTTCGGCTGGACTTCCAAGAGCGGTCCCCCCCACAGAGGAGCAACCGAGGTTGCTTCCTCTGCGGCGCTGCGGGGAAATCGAGGTAATCCCGCAGTCTATGACGCTTCGGGCCCAATCGATTTCCCGCGAACGCATGCTGCTCCAGCCACCTCCGGAGGGACTTGCGGCTGGGCAGCTAACGTGTCCGCACATAGAGAATCGTTCCCAACCACTTCCTGCCGGTCATCCGCTTCAGGGGGTTGGGGAGGAGGCTCGTGTAACACCCGAGGCCAGCCTCGAGAGGCTGGTTCCCTCAGTAGATTATCTCGGCGCATGGAATGCCTTCCGAATATTTCTACATGGGTCCTGCGTACTGTAGAAGAGCAGACATCCTGTCGAGGCAGGGGCTGAGGCCCGGGGAGTGGCGTCTCCATCCAGAGGTGGTGGAAGCCATGTGTGAGAGGTTCGGCCCGGTGGAAGTGGACTTTTTTGCGTCTCGAGAGACGTCCCACTGTCCATTGTGGTGCTCCCTCACGCATCCAGCCCCGCTGGGGTTGGATGCCATGGTTCAGACGTGGCCGAGGCTGTGTCTGTACGCATTCCCACGATTGCTCTGCTCCCGGGAGTTCTGGAGAGGGTCCGCCAACAGGGGGTCAGCCTACTTTTAGTAGCACCCCGTTGGCCGACACGAGTTTGGTTCTCGGATATCATAGCGCTGCTGGCAGGTCCTCCATGGCAGATCCCTCTCATGTCCCAGGCGGGGGGGACGATATTCCTCCCCCGGCCAGAGGTTTGGAACCTTTGGGTCTGGCCCCTGAGGGGGTCAGGTACCTAGAGGCTGGCCTGTCGGCAGAGGTGATAGAGACTTTACTCAGTTCCAGAGCTCGGTCTTCAGGAGGCTGTACAGCCCCAAGTGGTGAGCCACTTGGTGCAGGGAGCGTGAGGTGGACCCAGTTAACTGGCCGATGGCTTCAGTGCTGGAGTTCCTCCAAGAACATCTGTTGTACAGTTCCCCTGTGGGGCTTGGAGGATGCGGCCTGTGGCTCGTCCAAGGGAGACCTTTTGACCTACTCCCGCTTTATACTTCCGGGTACGCCGTCACGATGACGTCATCACGCACGCCAATCAGATTGGTTTAGTTGCTATACGGACTTCAGATTCGCTAGCGCTTAGGGAGTATCCCCAAAGTGTCGTTCCGACGCAGTGCTCGTTCCCTTCTCAGGGAACAAGGGTTACAGACGTAACCCGAGCCGTTTTTTTTGTATTATTTTATAATGTTTCCTGAGGTGTACTTATATTGTTAGTATTGTTAGTCATAATTTAGAAATAAAAGGCATTTTTCTATTCTGATATTAGCCCTCTGGCTTGAATGCTCTGTTTGAAGGGGCGTGTCTTTGAGACTTCAGTGAAAACGCCCACTGTTGTGATTGGCTGACATCTTTGCATTTGAAATGAGTATTAGATTATGTGGAGGAGGGGGCGTGGTTTAGCGAGGTCTGCAAGCGCTGCCAGAGAGAGAGACGGACTGCATGTGGACCAGAGAGAGACAGAGAGCTGGATAAAGATTGCTGAGAAAGTTTTATTGTACTGAATTGTTGAGAGTGCTGTGAGCGCGAGTTTATTTTGTTTGTATCTGAGAGTTCTGTCACTGTCTTCTTCCTTTTTATTCCACGAACTTTGTAACGTGGAACCCTTACGAATACAGGGAGTGCAGAATTATTAGGCAAGTTGTATTTTTGAGGATTAATTTTACAACATTAATAATTAAACAACAACCATGTTGTCAATGAACACAAAAAACTCATTAATATCAAAGCTGAATATTTTTGGAAGTGGTTTTTAGTTTTAGCTATTTTAGGGGGATATCTGTGTGTGCAGGTGACTATTACTGTGCATAATTATTAGGCAACTTAACAAAAAACAAATTTATACCCATTTCAATTATTTATTTTTACCAGTGAAACCAATATAACATCTCAACATTCACAAATATACATTTCTGACATTCAAAAACCAAACAAAAACAAATCAGTGACCAATATAGCCACCTTTCTTTGCAAGGACACTCAAAAGCCTGCCATCCATGGATTCTGTCAGTGTTTTGATCTGTTCACCATCAACATTGCGTGCAGCAGCAACCACAGCCTCCCAGACACTGTTCAGAGAGGTGTACTGTTTTCCCTCCTTGTAAATCGCACATTTGGTGATGGACCACAGGTTCTCAATGGGGTTCAGATCAGGTGAACAAGGAGGCCATATCATTAGATTTTCTTCTTTTATACCCTTTCTTGCCAGCCACGCTGTGGAGTACTTGGACGCGTGTGATGGAGCATTGTCCTGCATGAAAATCATGTTTTTCTTGAAGGATGCAGACTTCTTCCTGTACCACTGCTTGAAGAAGGTGTCTTCCAGAAACTGGCAGTAGGACTGGGAGTTGAGCTTGACTCCATCCTCAACCTGAAAAGGCCCCACAAGCTCATCTTTGATGATACCAGCCCAAACCAGTACTCCACCTCCACCTTGCTGGCGTCTGAGTCGGACTGGAGCTCTCTGCCCTTTACCAATCCAGCCACGGGCCCATCCATCTGGCCCATCAAGACTCACTCTCATTTCATCAGTCCATAAAACCTTAGAAAAATCAGTCTTGAGATATTTCTTGGCCCAGTCTTGACGTTTCAGCTTGTGTGTCTTGTTCCGTGGTGGTCGACTTTCTGCCTTTCTTACCTTGGCCATGTCTCTGAGTATTGCACACCTTGTGCTTTTGGGCACTCCAGTGATGTTGCAGCTCTGAAATATGGCCAAACTGGTGGCAAGTGGCATCTTGGCAGCTGCACGCTTGACTTTTCTCAGTTCACGGGCAGTTATTTTGCGCCTTGGTTTTTCCACACGCTTCTTGCGACCCTGTTGACTATTTTGAATGAAACGCTTGATTGTTCGATGATCACGCTTCAGAAGCTTGGCTATTTTAAGACTGCTGCATCCCTCTGCAATATATCTCACTATTTTTGACTTTTCTGAGCCTGTCAAGTCCTTCTTTTGACCCATTTTGCCAAAGGAAAGGAAGTTGCCTAATAATTATGCACACCTGATATAGGGTGTTGATGTCATTAGACCACACCCCTTCTCATTACAGAGATGCACATCACCTAATATGCTTAATTGGTAGTAGGCTTTCCAGCCTATACAGCTTGGAATAAGGCAACATGCATAACGAGGATGATGTGGTCAAAATACTCATTTGCCTAATAATTCTGCACTCCCTGTACTTTTACTACGAATACTTTTACTAAGTTACGAATATCAAGATGTTGGGTCTGGAAACTCACCATTGACAGGGCTCAATCCGAGGGGCGGGATAAACGGTTGTCTTTCAAATTCCCTCTGCACGCAATTGGATAGCGCCATGAGCACCACAACCAGAGCAAAGAAGAAGGTGAAGCCAAGCTAACGTTAGTTGATAGACTTTCGCCGTATCCGGTAGGCAAAACTTCGAACATATCTTCTTTTCTTTCAGTGCCGTTCTTTGTTCTTTTCTCAAAGAAAAGCTTAACTCCAAGTCTTCCAGAGTTGCGTCCAAAAGAGAGCTGTTCGTCAGCTTCTTTGTTTACGAGTAGCACGCAGAACCTCCGCAACTCTGCCATGACGTGCCGTCATTATGTTAAGCCCGCCCACCGACTCTACACACGCTGTGATTGGCCTGACCAGAGTTTGTTTTTTCCAGCTCTCAGGTCTACCGAGAGTTGCTAGACTACACTCACGGCAAAATAAATGTTCTGCCGCTAGGGTGCGTCTAGATTTCTATGACATTGACATCGACATGAATACAGTAAGAGCTTTACAGCATAACGCCATTCATTATAACGCAGTTTGGGAAAGTGTGCAGATACACTTGCAATCTGTGATTGACAGATCCGAACATTATAAAGAGAGTGTACTTTGATCGCTAATCTAGCGTCTAATCAAAATTGAAATAACAGATTTGTTTCATGTTACTAACAGAAACGATGTGAAGATGATCGTTTTAGTCACTGGCTTGATTCACTGATGCATTACGCTTAGGGCATTAAGACGGCCGGCGGCGGGACTGACAGTATTAAACGATTTTGGAAAGAAAGTCTGCGTGAACTTGAATGATTAGCTACACATCAGAAATCACTGATCACAGATCAGGCTTTAATGAACACTGTTACTCACTGTTTGTGGCGGTGCTGTCGAATCCATATGGTAAAAGTCTGTTTGTAAAGCCAGTGCTGACATAGCGACTGATAAACTGAATCCATTCTCTCCAAATTCTCTAGGCGGACAAAGCAGAGGAAGGGGAGGTAACCATAGAGGTAACCGTTCCCCGTATGACGGCATATAGGGGAGATTCCACATCGGCTCGTTTGAGCTCTCATTTTCTCAAAGGCAGAGCAGGACACCCAGAACTCGGTTTACACCTATCAAAATTTCTAGCCACCTAGGGACCATATACAGGCTAGAGGAACTCATATTAATGTTAAAAAACCTCATAAAAGGAAAATGTCGTGCCATGTGACCTTTAAGTAAACAGCCTGACACTTGGGCTCTAACAGTATATTTAGTTTAACCTCCTGAGGTCATGAATTTTTTTTTTTTAATTGTTGTAAAGACAATTATTAGCTCTATTTTGTAGTTGTTGTTGTTTTTTTTTTTTAAATGAAATTCTGTTTGATGTAAATTCAAATCTGGCTCTACATTCTTCTAAAAAGTAACAAATAGCCACAAAAAAAGGGGTAAATGAACAGACTCAGGTTTTACATAGAATGATTTATTATAAAAGACTGTACAATTAAAGTTCAATTAACATTATAAATACAAATTCTGGGCTGAGACGAGCTTTAGCGCAGATGGAATTCAGTTGGAACAGTTCAAATGTTTCAGTATGACAAAAAAAGTGCCAAAGCATTCGATTTAAACTCCTGAAATGGCTGACAGTGGTCAGATATAGTTTGATGAAATCTCTGTAGTCGCTTCTCAGACATTACGACTCCTAAAACAGCTCAAAGGAGTGACCTGAGTCAAGTGACCAGTTCAGATCTCAAGACTGTGACTTTTCAGTTCATTGCTCAATGCTGCAATATTGCTCTCTGTACTGTACAATACAACACGGCAGTTACTTGTTACAGACCATGGCACAAAAAATGAGTCCAGCATTGTAAGAATTGTGATTTGTACACTGTTAAATAATAGTTGCGCAAACTTAAAATAATAAGAGTTATAAAGGATTAGTTCGCTTCAAAATGAAAATTTCCTGATATTTTACTCACCCCATCTCATCCAAGATGTTCATGTCTTTCTTTCTTCAGTCGAAAAGAAATTACGTTTTTTGAGGAAAACATTCCAGGATTTTTCTCCCCATCATAGACTTCCATGGCAACCAAAATGTTAAAGGTCAAATCAAATCAAATCAAATCACTTTATTTGTCACTCTACCATATGCACAAGTGCAACAGTAGGTGAAATTCTTAGGTGCAGTTCCGAGCAACATAGTAGTCATGACATGACATGTACAACATTTAAAGCAGCATCAGATTACACATCTGATGCGCACACAATTACTCACAGCACAGTAAACTCTACAATAAACAATAATAATTTACACAATGTGAGTGTAGTCCTCACAGCTTTAAACAATATACACATACTTACAATATACATATACTTTAAACAATATACACTAACAGGGCCGGATTGGGACTCATTTTCAGCCCTGGAGTTTCATGCCTTAGACCGGCCCACTTTAGTTCACGACTGACTATATTAAAATAATGTAATTAAAACCTCAGAATATAAGTCTGCAATAGGCGCATGTTCTCTACAGCCTTGTAATTCTTTGTATTTTTGAAAATTATTTAGCAAAAACAGTAGCCTAAGTTTTGCTTCACAGTGAAGATTTATTAGAACTGTAAATAACAGGACAGTATCAGAATATATTTTCTTTAAGAATTAGTATTCATAAATATCCAAACATTGAAATGAAGAAAAAAAAATCTAACAAAAATAAATATATAAAAAAATAAAGATTAAAATAAAATGTATTGCACTTTCTAATGACAGTAGCATCTTTTTCAAAGAAACAGCTGCTTTACAACTTCAAATATTTTTCACAAATATGAGAACATTAGTTAAAGAATTAAACAAGTATTGCACTGTTATCTGACTTTTTGCACCTGTATTTAATCACAATAAAAGCATATTGTAATCTTTAACATCTCTGACTTTCCATGTCAATCTTTGACATGGAAAGCACGTTCAAATGAAATTGAATTCAATCAAAAAAAAAAAAAAGGACAAATATGCAGGCTTAATTCATATTACTTTTATCATATTCCCTTTCACTTGGGCATAGAAAGTTGTTATATTGTAACTAATGTGATCACTGCAACAACAAAAAAAATGCTTCTCTTACTTATTTTTGTCTCGTTTCCAGTCCAAATATCTATATTAAAAAAATCTTACAACAAGATGCATATATTAAACAAGTATGAAAAACACCTCAAAATTAAGTGATTTTTGCTTAAAACAATCTATATTATCTGCCAATCAAGGTAAGAAAAAATAATAGTTTTAGATTTAGCTTGTTTTAGCAACAACAACAACAAAAAAATCACTTGTTTTTAGGGTGTTTTTTCCCCCCGAAAACAAGACAATTTCTTATGCCATTTCACTTGTCTAGTAAATGTATCTTGAATTAAGAATATTTAGATATTTGAACTGGAAACAAGTAAGATACTAAGTAACATAAGCATTTTTTTCAGTGATAATGTTTGCTTATTCACACACAATGGTACAATAGCAGCTTACCTGTGTCTTTCACAGTGAGAGCATTAGTCTCTTCACAACTGGGCCCTGGCTCTCTTTCTGACACTAAATTAAATTGGCTACATTTATTTCTCACCACAAATATCCCCTTTTTACAAAGCTTTCAAATCAAGTCAGGTCAGTTGCATTAATGTATTGTTGAATTGTTGAATCATTAATTATCTCAGGGCATTTTTCATTGAGCAGGGCTCGTCAATACTATTAGTTCTTATGAATGACAATCCTACCTGCCCATTCTGGTGTGTTGGGCTCTTGATTGGAGCTTGGTAACGTTACTGGGCTTTGCTCTTCACTGTTAGCAGCAAATCGGACTAGAGGCGGCTGCTGCTTAAGAGCTACAAGAACAAGTTTGATACATGAACGTGGTTTGCAGACAACGTTGTTCCCCTTCGAGGGAACTCGCACTGCGTCGTCGAGTGACAACACTCTGGGAACGCCCACAGCGTTACGCATCTGAAGCATGAATGAAATCAAGCCAATCTGATTGGTGTCGCGTCGTGACGTAGTAGATGACGGCATACCCGGAAGATACAAAAAGGAAGCTGATGCAAACACACACTAGCTTTTTTGCTCTTCAGCGAAGCGCTCTGTTTTGTCAGTCTTATTTGATGTTGTTTGTCTACCAACGTTGTTCACAAGCAGGGCTCGCGAACCCCGTGGCTGGTCCCGTGTCTGTCGGAAAAAAAAAAAAAAAAAGACAGCACGGTTGATCAATCATGGGACTCGCAGATGGGCTGTCAGGGGAACTTGAGAGGGTGTTGAGGCATCTTCTCCTTCCCTGTTTGACAGTTCCATTGTTCTCCTTCCCCGTGTGGAAGCCCGCGCTGCGGCTTCTTCCCCCGGGGTGGAGGACCCGATGCGTGAGCTGTCTGATTCTGAGGAATTAGACGTGCTCCGTATCGAGGCTCGCCATTTCCTATGCTAGATTCAATCTCGCGTTGCCAAAAAAAAAAAAAAGGCAGTGCGTAGGTTCGAGTCTGCTAGTGAAGTGATACAACGTGATACGGTGAAATGTGATACTGTTGGGTGCGAGGCATGCGGTCAGCACCTGAGGGTGCTGGCTGTTTTCATTGAGAAATATCTCGACGCGTACTGCCGTGCGCTTTTCGGGTGTTTCAGCCTCGCGCCTGTTTGGCTTTTTTTCCCGAGGGATGAAAGCCAATTGTATTATAAGGGCTCGAGCCACGTTGCTGAGGCAACATGTGGTTTACGAGTCCGTATAAATACAATAAAGCAGTATCGTCTGGTGTTATTTCCGACCATGTTTCACTGTATTGTGGATACTGTTGGGTGCGAGGCATGCGGTCAGCGCCTGAGGGTGCTGGCTGTTTTCATTGAGAAATATCTCGACGCGTACTACCGTGCGCTTTTCGGGTGTTTCAGCCTCGCGCCTGTTTGACTTTTTTTCCGAGGAATGAAAGCCAATTGTATTATAACGGCTCGAGCCACGTTGCTGAGGCAACGTATGGTTACGAGCCATATAAATACAATAAAACAGTATCGTCTGATGATTTGGGCTGTATTTAATTCTGAGGAATTAAATAATATAGGATCTGACTTTGAGGAGTTAGATATTCAGCCTATCATTCAGACCATATTATGGCTGCATTTAATTAATATTATCTAACGTGAGGAGTTAGATGTATTTTTTATTCAGCCTGTTATTCAGACTAGGTTGCACGGGTTGGGTGATTATGATGACATTTAATTCTGAGGAATTGAGTGTATGTTATCTGACTTTGATAAGTTAGATACTTTAATCGGTCTGTCACCCAAGCGTGTTTGACTTGTCTGGATATTCATCTAAGAGGGAGCCCTCCTGAAGTTGATGTCGTTCTCGCCGCCTGGTGGCCTGCGGGACACATCAGTTTCAGGCGGTTGCTAGGCGCAGTGTCCGCCCTAGTATTGCGGCCCTGTCGAGCTGCTCCCTTAGATGAGGCCCCTGCTGGCCAGCCCCCTCTCCCGGGTAGGAGCGACCGAGGTCGTTTTCCCCCAGGAGCTCTCGGGAAATCAGTGCTGTGTTCCCGCCGTCAAAGACGCTTCGGGCCTCACTGATTTCCCGCGCACACACGCTGCCTTCGTCGCCTCCAAAGGGACTTGCGACTGGGCAGCGAACGTGTGCGCCCACCGAAAATCGTTCTCGACCGCTCCCTGCCGGTTAGCCGCTTCAGGGGGGTCGGGAACGAGTTTCGGTTGACACCCGAGGCCAGCCTCGAGAGGCTGGTTCCCTTAGTAGATTATCTTGGCGCATGGTAATGCCTTCCGAGTGTATCTACATGGGTCCTGCAGACTGTAGAGCTGGGTTACAGGCTGCAGTTCGGTTCTCCTCCCCCGAGTTTCAACGGGGTGGTCCGGACTGTGGTCGGCCCAGAGCAGGTTCGGGTTATGGAACAAGAAGTACAAGCCCTGTTAGCCAAGGAAGCCATAGAGCGGGTTCCTTTGGCGGACAGGGACTCCGGGTTCTACAGCCGGTACTTCATAGTTCTAAAGAAGGATGGTGGGTTGCGTCCGATTATAGATCTCAGGCTCTTGAATCGGTCTCTGAGGAGATTCAGGTTCAAGATGCTCATAATTCCAGCCATCGTGAGTCAGATCCAGTCCGAGGACTGGTTCGTCACGATAGATCTAAAGGACGCATACTTCCATATTTCCATCCTTCCATGTCACAGGAAGTTCCTGAGGTTCGCTTTCGGGGGCGAAGCGTACCAATATCGGGTTCTTCCCTTCGGCCTGGCACTCTCCCCTCGCGGTGGCGGTTCGGCATCGAGATGTCGTTCTGGCCCACATCAGATGCTTGGGACTGAGACTCAACACGAAGAAGAGAGTGTTGACGCCCTCCCAGCGGACTACGTTCCTGGGGGTTGTATGGGACTCCACGTCGATGCGGGCACAAATGTCCCCCGCACGCGTGGAGTCCATACTGGCGATGGTCTCCTGAGTGAAGCCGGGCCGCAGCCTCACTGTGAAGCAGTTTCAGAGACTGCTAGGGCTCAGGGCAGCAGAGTCCAAGGTGATACCTTTTGACCTGCTGCACATGAGACCCCTACAGTGGTGGCTTAGGGCCAGGGGGTTTTCCCCGAGGGGAAATCCGTTTCATATGATCAGGGTAACGCGCAAATGCCTTCGTTCCCTCGTCATATGGCAGAAACCTTGGTTCCTGTCCCAAGGACCAGTGCTGGGAGCATCATGTTGCCGGAGAGCCGCTTCAACAGATGCTTCCCTCACTGGTTGGGGCGCGGTCATGGAAGGCCGTTTTGCGAGAGGTCTGTGGGAGACCCGGCATTTCTTCAGGGCACATCAACTGCCTGGAGATGCTGGCGGTCTACAAAGCTCTGAGGAGCTTTTACCCAGACCTCCGCGGCCACCATGTCCTGATACGCTCAGACAACACTTCGGTTGTCGCGTATCTCAATCACCAGGGGGGTTTGAGGTCGCGCCCTCTATGCAGACTGGCGCATCAAATCCTCCTGTGGTCCCAGGGGAAGTTATCGTCCCTCAGGGCGATGTACATTCCCGGAGACCAAAATCAGGGAGCAGACATCCTGTCGAGGCAGGGGCTGAGGCCCGGGGAGAGGCGACTCCACCCAGAGGTGGTGGAGGCCAGGTGCGAGAGATTTGGCCCAGTGGAAGTGGACCTGTTCGCGTCTCGAGAGACGTCCCACTGTCCACTGTGGTTCTCTCTCAAGCATCCAGCTCCGTTAGGGCTGGACGCCATGATGCAGACGTGGCCGAGGCTGCGTCTGTACGCATTCCCCCGATCGCTCTGCTCCCGAGAGTTCTGGAGCGGGTCCGCCGGGAGGGCATCAGCCTGCTCTTAGTAGCACCCCGGTGGCCCACTCGAGTATGGTTCTCGGACATCATAGCTCTGCTAGACGACTCTCCGTGGCAGGTTCCTCTGAGGAGGGATCTGCTCTCTCAGGCAGGGGGCACAATATTTCACCCCCGGCCAGAGTTTTGGAGCCTCTGGGCCTGGCCCCTGAGGGGGCTCGGTACCTAGAGGCGGGCCTGTCAGCAGAAGTGGTCGAGAACTTACTCAGCTCCAGGGCTCCTTTTACCAGGAGACTGTACAGCCTCAAGTGGAATGTATTTTCCACTTGATGTAGAGAGCGTGAGGTGGATCCAGTTAACTGCCCAGTGGCTTCAGTGCTGGAGTTCCTCCAAGATCGCTTCTCCGCTGGTCTTACCCCGTCCACCCTGAAGGTGTACGTGGCTGCCCTTGGGGCTTTCCACGCACCTCTAGGTGATGGACCCTTGGGGAAGCACCACCTGGTTGTACAGTTCCTCCGTGGGGCTCGGAGGGTGAGGCCTGCGGCTCGCTCCAGAGTCCCAACCTGGGACCTGGCGGTGGTTCTGGAAGGGCTGGCTGAGGCCCCCTTCGAGCCACTGGAGCTGGCTGAGCCTGAGAACCTGACCCTGAAGGTGGCCTTTCTACTCGCCATTACCTCTCTGAGGAGAGTGGGAGATCTCCAGGCCTTGGCGGTCACGCCAACTTGCCTGGAGTTTGCCCCCGGCTGAGTAAGGGCCATCCTTCACCCTAGACCGGGTTACATTCCCAAGGTTCCATCTCAGGGAGCCCGGTCTCTGGTTCTTCAGGCTTTCCATCCCCCTCCCCACCTGACGGCGGAAGAGGGGAGACTTCATCTGCTCTGCCCGGTCAGAGCCCTGAGTATTTATCTAGAGAAGTCTTCCCATTGGAGAAGGTCAGACCAGTTGTTGGTGTGCTTTGGCTCACCCAAGAAGGGGCTGCCTGCGTCAACTCAGACGATCAGTAACTGGATCGTCCAGGCTATAGCCACGGCTTATAGGGTGCTCAATTTGCCTTCACCCATGGCCGTGAGGGCCCATTCCACCAGGAGCTTGGCTTCCTCAGTGGCCCTCCTTTCTGCGTCTCGCTTCAAGAGGTATGCGAGGCGGCCGGGTGGGCCACCCCGCACACCTTCATAAGATTCTACAGTCTGCACCTCCCGGTGACGCCTGGTGCTCGAGTTCTTGCGTCCTAAGTGTGCCTGGGTACCCAGCTTCACACTGGGACGTGGGGTGATTTGGTGTGGCTTAGTGGGTATTAACGTTCCCAGAGTGTTGTCACTCGACGACGCAGTGCGAGTTCCCTCGAAGGGGAACGTCTCGGGTTATGACTATAACCCTTGTTCCCCGAGAAGGGAACGAGACACTGCGTCTCGTCGCCACACCTATCACGGCTAGAGCGCTTGCTTCATCGCAAAAGAGCTAGTGTGTGTTTGCATCAGCTTCCTTTTTGTATCTTCCGGGTATGCCGTCATCTACTACGTCACGACGCGACACCAATCAGATTGGCTTGATTTCATTCATGCTTCAGATGCGTAACGCTGTGGGCGTTCCCAGAGTGTTGTCACTCGACGACGCAGTGTCTCGTTCCCTTCTCGGGGAACAAGGGTTATAGTCATAACCCGAGACGTTTTGCACTGTCGCTAGCAAATTGCACTGCTCCTAACTACCTTAACGTTAGCTTACTTACCGGCCTCGTCGTCTTCATTTGTTTGTTTTTTTTTAGGAAAAATGTGCTCAGCTTAGAACATTTGGCCGCGTCAGTTTCCAAAGCTTTCTTCTTTTTTAATTCTGGCCTTTTCAGCGTCGCGTTTGCTCTTCATTATCCAGTTTTATCTGACTTTTTCTTATTTTGAGCAACTTACAAGGTGCTGTGTCGGGGCGGGGCCAGGGAGTCAAAATATAATCACGTCATCATTAACCTGCGGGCTGCACTCTGCGGTAAAATAATAAATAAAAAAGTGGGGCTGCTGTGAGTGCAGGCAGCCTAGGGACAGCATCCATATTTCAACCCAGTGCCATGACAACAACGGCCCTCGCGGCTAAAAAAACTGACCAGCCCACCGGGAATTTTCCAGGTGCTCCCGATTAGCCAATCCGGGCCTGTACACTAAACATACGCTAAACAATATACATTACGCTATAATAGTAATAATAATATACAATGTATAGTATAAAATATTATTCACAGATTGAAAAATTGAAATCCAAAGTGCAATAGATGCTGTATGATAAATAATGTGTATATAATGTGTGTGTATCTACAGTGGGTTGTGCTGAGTGATATTCTGTCCAGAGTGTGTTATGATCCTGATGGATCAAGAGTTAAGTAGTCTGATTGCTTGTGGGAAGAAGCTGTTCTGGAGTCGGCTGGTGCGTGTTCTGATGCTGCGGTACCGTCTGCCTGATGGCAGCAGTGAGAGCAGCCCATGGTTCGGGTGGCTAGAGTCTCTGATGATCCTCTGAGCTCTCTTCACACACCGCCTGGCATAAATGTCCTGGAGGGAGGGAAGCTCACCTCCGATGATGCAGCTGGCCGTGCGCACTACCCTTTGCAGGGCCTTGCGGCTGCGGGCGGTACTGTTGCCGTACCAGGTGGTGATGCAGCCAGTCAGCAGGCTCTCTATAGTGCAGGTGTAGAAGCGTGTGAGGATGTGGCGGTTCATTCCAAACCTCCTCAGCCGTCGCAGGAAGAAAAGGCGCTGATGAGCCTTCTTCACAACGGCCTCAGAGTGGACGGACCATGAGAGTTCCTCTGTGATGTGGACACCGAGGAACTTGAAGCTGCTGACTCTCTCCACCGGTGCTCCATCGATGGTGATGGGGCGGTATTCTCTCTCATTCCTCCTGAAGTCGACCACCAGCTCCTTGGTCTTGCTGACGTTGAGGGAGAGGTTGTGCTCCTGACACCACCGTGTCAGAGTGTGCACCTCCTCTCTGTAGGCCGTTTCATCATTGTCGGTGATAAGACCTACCACCGTCGTATAGTCAGCAAACTTGATGATGGTGTTGGAGCTGTGGGTTGCCACACAGTCATGTGTGTACAAAGAGTACAGGAGTGGGCTGAGAACGCAGCCCTGAGGGGCTCCAGTGTTGAGAGTCAGTGATGAGGAGATGTTACTGCCCATTCTGACCACCTGGCGTCTGTTTGACAGGAAGTCCAGGATCCAGCTGCCAAACAGACGCCAGGTGGTCAGAATGGGCAGTAACATCTCCTCATCACTGACTCTCAACACTGGAGCCCCTCAGGGCTGCGTTCGAAAAAAAGGTTCAAATCAATGCAACTTTAAAGGGCTTCAGAGGCTCTGCGCAATCCCAGAAGAGGAATAGGGTCTTATCTAGCGAAACGATCATGCGAGGACTAATACAAACGCCCTTTACCAAATAACACTTAAAAAAAAGTCTACTTTACATGTTCACATGTTGTACTGACTGTTGAAGATAATGTGATTGACATTCACTACGGCGACCCCACAGGCTAACTTTAATTTTATGTACACTTCCTCTAAATAGTTGGTCCATCCCGTTTGCCCACATCCACCCATCACCACAAAGTAAAGTTCATAGATTTTCATGATTGGCCATTTGTCAGGAACAAACATATATGGACAGCTAAGGGAGGGCAATATTATATCATTATATCAAAAAGCAAGATGGCGGCGGGTGTGCCGGGGATAGCTGTGGCACTCCTTGTTTATGTGCTGATTTTAAGTAATTTCAGCTCCATTTTTACTGGACAAAGTTTTAATAATAGTTTTCTTCCTTATGAGGATTTAAAATTATCCTGTGCAACTCATTTGATGGCGGGCCGTGTAAATAATCACTTTGGTTTTGGGAGACATGCTTTAGCTATCACCTTTATTCATCCACATCTCTTCAGTAAAACAAGAGGACGAATGTACAAAACTGTACTACATCAACAACAAAGCCTCGCTTTCATTATCTCAATTTGTCTATTATTATCTGGTGACATTCATCAATGCCCTGGTCCAGTCAGCACACCAACGCGGACGGGGCCACATGTATCATCCATCTATAGTAGGAGCAACTTTGGAAACCTACAGGTATGTTCATCATCACATTGCTATGCTTTGGAGCAACCGACTGACATACCGGCTTCTGTTTCTTCGGCGGACGCTGTGGATCTGCCGGTGGTTGGCGTTATGGCGGCGGTTGGTGCGTCTGCGTTGGATGGGGAGTGTGGTTTGTTCCGGAGGAGTGGCATGTTCTGCGGTGGTTCGCGGAGTGTGCTGGAGGGGAGCCAGGGAGATGTTGTTTGCCCTGCTGGCGTCTCTGCTGTTCAACGGAGATCGCCGTGTGGATGTGATGATGCAGGCGGTGACTTGGCAATTCGAAAATTGTTACAGTCACATTCTCATTTTACTGAAGGTAATGTTGATATGGGTAGCTTAGCTACGATCGGAAGTTCTACAAATCAAATCAGGAAGTTGACGACAAACCGAGCAGTAGTGAAAAATAGAAAATGGAACGTCTTCAGAACTGTGAACAATTCTAAAATATTATGGGACCCCAGCATAAAACCAAGGGGTTTATTTGGTGGTCATCTGAATGTACGTAGTCTCATGTCTAAAAATGAACAAATACGACATTTGTTAATGGACTCTAATTTGGATTTCTTATGTCTGTCCGAAACTTGGCTTCATGAGAATTCACCTTACGCAGCCATCACCATACCAGGCTATCAAATTTATAGAAATGATAGAGTGAGATCTAAAGGTGGTGGTGTTTTAGTGTATATAAAAAATAGCATTCAATGTGAGGAAATTAACTTGTCAAATAGTGACTTGGAATGTATTGGTTTGAAAATTATAGTATCGCCACAAATGTTTTTTAGTTTGATTGTAATTTATCGCCCACCTTCTGCCAAGGTAGATTTTTATGAAAATTTTCGTAGTATGCTTCTTAGATGCAACTTTGAAAAAGAGGTATTAATAATGGGCGATTTTAATGTTAATTGGGAAGACAGAGTAGCCAGGAAAAATCTTAAACAAATATGTGATAATTTTGATTTAACAAAGGTAGTCAAGGGTCCAACAAGAAAAACTCATAATACTGAAACGCAGATTGATTTAATCTTTTGCAATAAACCAGAAAGAATTACAAAATCCTTTAATATGATCACTGGACTATCGGACCATAATTTAGTTCTGGTGACAAGAAAATTAACTAGCAGAAGGTTTTGTGTCTCAACTGTTAAGGAGAAAGAAGTATCTAGAATACCCAACAAAGTACGGGATCAGTTCATAGATACAATAAACAGGTTTAACTGGAGTGATTTGCTAGCTGGGAAAGATGTACATGATGGAAGTACAGTGCTTACAAGTAGACTACAGTATTTTATTAAGGAGTTTACCCAAAAATTTAGAAACAGAAATTATAAGAATAGTCTCCCATGGATTAATGCTGACATTCTTAATATGATGAAAGAACGTGATCTTGCAAAAAAAAAGGCTAACAATTCAAAATTAAGTACTGATAAACACCGTTTTGCAATGTTGAGGAATAAAGTCACATCTCAGTTAAGAAAGTCAAGGGCTGACTTTTTTCTAACCATTATAAACAATGCAGGGGGCAATTCAAAATTGATTTGGGATCAATTAAACAAATTGATGGGGCAGGAACATAAAGACAGAAAACCTGTTGATCTCATCTTGGATGGGAAAAGTATTTCTGATCCAACTGTGGTTGCTACAGCTTTTAACAACTATTTTGTAGACTCGGTTGCATCTATTGCACAGGGTTTCTCACACATAGATATTAGTAAGTGCCCTATCTTGTCGTCAGAGAACAGCCGTGTGTTTGCTAGCGCTTCTGAAAGAAACATAGAATCCTTAATCAGTTCGCTTAATACTTCTAAAGCGAAAGATGTCTTTGGTATGGACAATACAATGTTGAAAGAATTAGGTTCGTCCTTGCTTATCCCCATCACAAAAATTATTAATCAATCGATTTCTCTGGGGGAATTCCCAAATGCTTGGAAATTATCTATTGTTTCCCCTTTATTTAAATCAGGAGACAGACAAATTATTTCCAATTATAGACCTATTAGCATTTTGCCAGTAATATCCAAGGTTTTAGAAAAATGGGTGTCTCAACAAATTAGGAATCACTTGAATAACTCAGGCTGCGTCCGAAATCGCGTACTAAGTGAGTATGTACTACATTTGAATTAGAACGTACTTCACGACCGTTAAAAAAGTACGTTCTATATAGTATGAATACGGGTAGTATGAATGGAGTCCGGACGTACTACATGCGCCATGATGGAATTGTGACGTATCATAACAGCGCATGTCACGCGAAAATTTAAAGAGCCCGTTCCACCGACTGCACCAACTTCGAGCGATGTTTTTAGTTCTGCTTTCCGCTTTCATCTGCGTTTTTACGTCGTTCGAGCTCACAATCCAGAGGAGGCGTCGGTCAGCTACTCGCAGATCACGCCTACGTCGAGAGCTTTTGAGGAATTTCTCGAATAACGTAAGTATTATAATTTATTTAGCTATAAAATTTTACCTCAGAAAAAAAAAAACACAAACATGTGAACAATGACAGATGTTTATTTTTGGCAAGGAAAACGTACTTTATTTGCTAATGATATTATCATAGATGAATAAACATGAATTAATCATGTTTAGATAAATAAACATTGCATGTGCATGTCTCTATTGATTCATTCACCTTGTCAGATACAATACACATGTATTCATGTGTACATATGAAGACTTCAGATGTAAAAGCCTCTAAATGCCGTCTGAAATTTTCTTCTAAAATGAAAATTATCAAGCACGTATGTTTAGGTTCAGTAATTTAATTTTAATGGCAATAGGTCCTTTTCATTGTCATTACATGATATGGACATGATATCTTCAGATAAAGTGAGTCCTCATAACTCTTTTATTATATAACTTTTTTATTATTATTTAGAGGATGAAGTTAGAAATATATATTTGTCATTACAGTGCAATAACTGAATGGAAATATACAAGCTCGATAAAAATTATAGTTCTAGAAGAAAATTTCAGATGGCACTTCAGAAGTCATCTAAAGTCTTCATTTTTTATATACATATATATACACACACACACAATATATATATATATATATATATATATATATATATATATATATATATATATATATATATAAAAATAAAAAAACACAAAATGTATAAATACACATATATACATACGAAATTATCATATACATATAAATTATATTTATAAATAAGTCAACACAGGAAACAAGAATACTTGAAGACAAAGTGTATTAAAACTGTATTCTAAAATAAAACTATATATACGTTTACAGATTGTGAGCCCTACAACCTCCTGCCACCTGAATGCTGCTGTGCCAATTCTTCGGCTGTATTTTGAAGATGGAGCTGACCTCCGCCCCAACCTCCGACTTTCACGGCAGTCCATCCAGTCCCTGATTGATGCGGTGAAACCTGACTGCTGAAGTTCATTTTCTTTCCTCATGATGACACTATAATAAAAAGTTAATACTTTTTCTTTTGACGTGTTGTAAGCTCTATTATACTACTTTATGCCAAAGTTATGTGGTTGTGTTTTAAGCTTTGTATCCTGTATCCATTTGAAAATACACAAAAATAAAAGCAAATAGATTTGAATGGTGTCTGTATTTTTCTCTACAGTGCAGCTCTCATATTCAGAGTCAGACAGCATATTTCAGATATACCTGCAGTTTGCTGGTTTCAAAAACTATCTGGAATCTGCTACAAAATAAGGACATACACAAAACACTTTAAAAATATTAATTACTCAATGCCACATATTAAGCACTTTACAACTGACAATCTAGATACTGTAAATCCCTAGGAATTAAGTGTTTTGTAATATAACTTGCTAAAACAGCATGACAGTGAATTTACAAACAAATAAATGAAAAGAGTGTGTATCATTTGATTTCTTTATTAACATTATTTTTTAGCAATTATTTCTAGTAGCTGAAGGAATCTTTCCTCTCTCTTTTGTCTCCCTTTCTCTCTCTCACTTCTCGGTCTCTTCTTTCATCTCTTTCTCTGGCCTCCTGTTCTAGTCTCTTCTCATGCTCTCGTCGCTCTCCTTCCTCCTTCTCCTCCATCTCTATCCATCGCCTCTCCTCCCTTTCAATGGCATCTCTTTCTCTGTCAGCTTCCCTCTCCTCCATCTCTCGGATCAGCTCCTCAAAATCTTCTCTTTTCCTCCCTACTCTTTCACGCTCTGACCTCACTGAGGATGGAGAGGTAACAGCAGCATCCGGGCCAGATGAGGCAATAAGGATGGGTGGTGTGATGGAGGGTCTGCCCCCTATTGCCTCATCCATGGCAGAATACCATCTCCAGGATGCTGCTGTAACATCCCCATCCTCAGTGCTCACCCCAGTCTGTGGACACTTCAGATCCTACAAATATTTGAAAACAGAATATCAAGACAGTCAAGTATATTGTAAAACATATGATTTATTAAATGCATTACATTACAGGGCCAAACATAGGCATGATTAAATCATGACAGAATTCTCATTTTGGGGTGAACTACAATAATTAAAAGACATTCTGCCCTCTAGCCTCTGCTCTGTGATAAAAACTCTGCAATAAATGCACAGAAATCAAGCATAAAATGAATGCAATAAGAGCTAGAGTAGAAATGATCACATCTAACGTTACCTAATGTTATCTAACTTACCATTGAATCTACAGAACTTGAATAAAATTACATTTGTCTTGTATACTAAATTAAATCAGGGGTGTGTTCATCACCCCCTGCAAAATCAACACAGATTTTAACATGTGATGAACCACGGTCAATCTATTAATGTTACATGGACAAGCTGCCTGAGGTACACTTGTTAACAGTAGCTTGCTATGTAGCCAACAAATATTTGATAATATCAACACTGGTAAAGGAGAAATAAAATCGTTTTAATTTACTGAAGTTGTGTAACTATCTTATTAAACTGCTAAACAACAAACGTCGTTGTTTAATGAAAACAGTGTTAGCTAGCTGATGTACAATAGCTCGGTCTAATATTGATAAAACTATAATTTTTCTATAAATTGGCTGGAAAAGGACACCCTCAATTTACATTATTTAAACTTTCAATCAATCGTTTACTTATATGATGTTAAACAAATACAATTTAACCACAAATAAACAAAAAAATGTTTCTAAAGTACTTACACATGAAAACAGCCGCATCTCCGTTCTCCGCCATTTTCAAATATAACGACAACTCCTCTCTCCCGTGGCATCATGGGATAGTAAAGTGTCCATCGTATGCGCACTTCAGAATCTCGCCGGAAGTAGTAGGCCATCCGGGTACTTTTCGCATACTGTTTTTCGAATTCTATGAATTCGGACATACTACTCTGCTCGCGTACTGTTTTTCGCATACTATATAGTATGGAAGTACGCGATTTCGGACGCAGCCTCAGTCTTTTCCCTTCATCCATTACAATTTGGATTTAGGACAAATCACTCCACCGAGACAGCAAACTGTTTTTTTATCGAAAATATTAAATCATTGCTTGATCGGAACAAGGTTGTTGGAGCTATTTTTTTAGATCTTAGGAAAGCCTTTGACACTGTAAATCACAATATTTTACTGTCTAAACTATCTCATTTTAATTTTTCAGATAATGCTCTAAAGTGGGTAGCATCGTATCTTTTTCAACGTGCACAAACTGTACGTATTGGCAGCTATCTTTCTGAACCTCTTCAGTTGTCCACTGGAGTGCCTCAAGGGTCTATATTGGGCCCCCTTTTGTTTTGCATGTATATTAATGACTTGCCAAGTGCGTGCCCAGAAGTGAGAGTTCAAATGTATGCAGATGACACTGTTTTATATATACATGGAACATCAAAAGCAGCAGTGGCTGCCAAACTTACGAAGGCTATGGTTAAAATTAGTGAATGGTTAAATCACTGTAGCCTGCAGTTAAATCTTTCTAAAACAGTTGGTATGTTTTTTAGTAAAACCACCAACTCTGCAGTTGATCCGGATATTTTTATTAACGGTGAAAAAATTAAAATTGTCTCAGAATTTAAATACCTTGGTATTATTATTGACTCTAAACTTAAGTTTAATTCTCAGATTTCAAATACTGTTAAGAAAATAAAATTTAATTTATCTAATTTTCGATATATCAGGAATTCAATGTCTACCCAAGCTGCCAAAATGTTTATGCACTCTATGATATTTTCGCATATGAATTATTGTTTAACTACTTGGTCTCAGGCCAACCACTCCGCCTTGCTCCCAATACAGACTTTATATAAACAAACGTTAAAAATTTTTGATAAGAAATCACGTCACTTTCATCATTGTAAGATTTTATCAAAATATAATCTGTTGAGTTGGGAAAACTTGGTTAAGTTTTCAAATGGCTGTTTAGCTTATAAAATTCTCAATGGCCTGGCCCCACCACCTCTTAGTGAGTTTCTGAGTTTAAGATCGGAAAACAGTCGTCTCACTAGAGGAACCTTTAGAAGGGACTGTGTTATTAATTTCAGAAAAACTGCTTTTAGTCAGTCAGCCTTCTCGAACAAAGCTGCGAAAGAATGGAATGACATCCCAACGTCAGTTAGAGAATTAAATAGTTATAATGAATTTCGTTCTTCTTTTAAAACTTGGCTTTTTAGCATGCAAATTTGTCAACATTAAAAAAATATATTTTTTATTTAATTTTGTATTTTATTTTTATTTATTTAATTTTTTTTCCTGTTGTTTTTGGAAATTATAGGTTTTGTTGTATTATGTTATATTTTGTTATGTTTTGATTAAATTGTTGTATTTGCATTGTATTTTTAGGTTGCCTGTTGTACATCTGGCCTAGGACTGCAGATGAAAACTAGCCTTTTGGCTAACTCTGGCATATTTTGACTTGTCATGTTAATATGCATTGTCCTTGTAATAATAAACTACAACTACATATCCTTGTACACTGAGTTCATGATTTCATCGTTTGGGTGTATGATTTTTATCTACGGTCACTTTAGTCGGCATAGGGCATGATCAACTCCACATAGTTTCTGGAAAGCAGACCAGTGACGCCATTGCAATCTCCCTCGAAGCAGCCATCATCATTCTTCTCAATGATGTAGATGATGGCTCCTTCCATAAACGTCAGCACAACGTCCTTATCCTTGGTGTAGTCATATATGGCAACCACTGTAACATGACCGTTTTTAGTTATTAAAACAGTAAGCCACATCAGTGCCACATCAAGGTTGTTTTAGACAAACAACAATAATATGATAAAAGACACCAGTGTAATAAAATAGCTGTTGGGCATCGCCGCACACGTTTGTTCGGTTTTACCGACTTGATGATACTGCTACGTCAGTTGAATTGCAATGTTGGAGGGATTTAGTACGTATGTTTTTTATAGTTAAATTTTCTTATTCAACATTTCAAAACTTGGACACAGTACCACATGATATTTTCAGATAACAGTGATAATAACCTATAAAAACACTAACTACAAATTAATACCAAAATAATAATAATAATAAACGTGTATCATAGTTAGTTTATTAAATAAAAGGTATAATTTATAGAAATAAATATTTATGAATAGATATTTAGAGATTTCAATTTTCTGTACATTGTACTTTAATACACAGCAAATCCAGTGAAACATGCATCAAATAAATGCAGCAAAGAAGCTGCCTAAAAGTAGCCTAGATAGTTGTTTTATTTTATTTATACAAAATATCCACTAATAAGAGTAAAGAATAGAAAAAGTATTGTCTTTAAATTTGTCAATTGGAAAAAAAATTAAAACAAACCAAAATCTGATTGTTTGCAAGGAAAAGTTACTGAAATAGTGAATCAGTTGTATTATATACCCATTGTCTTCAGCCATAAATTGTGGAAAATATGAATTATATATGTTGTTACAATGCTATTGGCTTAGTGTGTGAATTTAATCAGTGCAGTGACAGATGAAAATGATCTGTTTATATGACACCAGTGCTAATTAATGTGTGTTGTCATTGACAAATAAATAAATATACAGTTTATATATATAAAATGAAATGTAACAAAATTGTGTGAATATGTCACATAAATAATCAATTTGGTCTATGCCGCCTGGACCCGACTGCTTGTCCTTGACCTCGATTGCCATTCGCTGCTTTTTTGTGGGGGGTGACTGGTCCACACCTGCATTGTCCTGTTGAAGAAACAGACATAATCCAGATTTAATGAGTGATTCTTAATCTAAAGACCACTTGCTTCTACCATTTCAATATGAGGGGTCTGTTTTTAAAAAAAGGATTAAAGCGTTTAATTTCTAAACCTAAGTAAAACTGAGAGATAGGAGAGACTAACCAAAGCTCTTTTCCGGGTCAGTCCTGGGCTGAAGGCTGCTCAGAGTCTTCTGGTTAAGTTTTGAAGTGTTTATCTGTGGAGATTGATAGTTGTCAACTTCTACACATAATTTTTGTTGAGGTGCCCGTTGAGGGAACAGATATAATCATGCAATACTGGACAGGTTTGTGCTTCTTAGACTAAATCTAAAGCTGTATCTTTTCATCGTTTTGAAATATAAAAGGATTTTAAATAGAGGACCTAATAAACATAGTAGCATAGTTGAAGGCAGTGTTTACTTTTTAAAATAAATCTTAAAATAAGTAAATACAAGAGATAGAAGGGACTTACAGGAGCTTCTGTGCTCCAACTGGGCATGGGCGCTCCCTGGAGAGACCCGGGTGGTTGCTGTGGGGAACATGATGAACCAAGTGTTAACTGTGGGGTCTTGGCAGGAACAGACACTTCCTTTGGGATGTTCTGCTCCTGCTCCCACTTTTCCCTCTGCTGCCTAGGGATTCTGAGGCTTGAGGCAGGCACAAGTTTTGGGGCGTTTTTTAAACGTTGCCTTAGCAGCTCTTTGCTCTGCAGATCAGGGTCTGGAACATCTCTCCACTCGGTGCTCGTGTCAATAACTACTCAATCCTCAGGGAAGGGGCTAGAGGCTTCTGTTGCAGCAGCTCCTGCCTCGGTGGCTCAGGGATCTTACATTTTGGACTTGGCATGGGAGCCAAAGGTACCCTTAGAGGCTTGTTGGATCTAAATGGCATGGGTGCTCCCTGTGTGGATCTGGCTGGCACGGGAGTTTCTAAAGAGGCCTCTCTCAGATGTTTAATCAGGTACTCAGGGATCCTGAGTTTCCCTCTTTGTTGGGACCTGATGGGCACATGTGGCTCCTGGCGGGACCCAGCAGGCACAGGTGCTCCCTGTGGCTTTTATTGAGTCCACTTTTCACTTTCTCCCTGTGTGGACCTGGTGGGCACAGGTTCTCCCTGTGTGGTCCTGGTGGGCACAGGTGCTCCCTGTGTGGTCCTGGCGGGCACAGGTGTTCCCCAACACTGGCCAGAGATGAGGTTCCCATACTCCTCAGGCTCCTCAGGAATGGGATCTGAAACCTCCATGATTGCCCACCACCGTCCTGCAGCAAGGGATCTTTGGAGAAAGATGAACTAGATGTGAACAATACTCTATAACTGTAAAACACTATGAAAGAAAGAGAAAAGGAAGCGATTACTTGAGTAAACACACCGTATACATACAGATCTGCTACCGGTTTGTCAATGAAATATAAATTATCAACATTTACAGAAAACTGGTTCGATCATTATTGGTTTACATATCAGCCTCCCATTTTCACACAAACTGCCCTAGTGTAGCATTTATTTATCTAAATGTACAGTACATCGAGACAATAACATCCCAGTTTAAGCAGATTCTTCTCAGAGTTATTAAAAAATTAAAATTCAGATCACCAAACCCTGACTAAAAAGCACAGCATACTCACACACTCGACGACTCGCTACAAAAAGCAGAAGCCGTTGCGCTCAACAGTAACTCACGAATGTTCTAAAGGAGTCTGTGACGTTACAATCGAACGCGATAGTTTGTGAGTGAGGCTGTTGGATTAAAACTGAACATGCAAAACAAATACAAAGAGTTACTAAGCATTTTTAAATTCATGATTGTTCATACTAAAACTAGTGCTGTTTATTATTATTTTTAGCATTTGCAGCTGGTGAATAAATGGGAGAACGTGAAGCCACGGATGGGTATACAGTTTATTCCCAGCCAACATTGCCACGTGGGTTTTTGATGGGCTGTCACTTGGGCCCTACATGGGCAACCCAAGTGGGGCCCATAGAATTTTGTCCATCGGCTCGACATGGGCCCCATGTGTGTTAGCCCATAGGGGCACATGATGGGTCCATAATGGGCTCTAAGTGGGGCCCATTTGTGTATTCATTATAGGGGCCAACATGGATCCCATATGGGTTCTAATAAATGGGGCCAAAGTGGGCCACATACAGAACCCTTATGGGGCCCAAATGGGTGATACCACTGGGCCCACAAATGGCCCCTCTATGGGTTTTTTTGTGGGACCCCAGTGGGTGAGAACTAGGCCCCATTTATATTTCTTTTTATTCCTGTAAGTGAAATTAATGTGCTGATTTGCAAAGTAAACTATCAAACCCTGCCAACTTTAAGTTAATCTATGTTTTACTAAACCTGTACCTGACCTTAATAATTTAAATGACATGAAAAAATATTTCTACTGTGAAAAAACTCAAAATTTGCAAATTACCTTTTTATTGATCACCGAATATTCTTCAGTCCGTCACTCCTGGGATTGGGCAGACCCATCAGCTTCATATCTAAAGAACAGTAATGAAAGAAAAGACAGAAAAGGCAATTAGTTTAAAATACTATCAAAACATTAACAAGAATACTCTCTTAAAAAGCATACATGATTATGATAAAGCCATGCCAGTACTTAATATTACTGTCCAAATGACTAAACTGACACTTAAAGGGTTTATGTGGTGAATCATATTTATATCGTTGCTACAGGAAAATAATTTTCCAACATATATACATTGAGTCAAATTTTGTACTGCAGACATCGATGTCAGCTTTTAAATTATCCATGCTGGCATGTAATCATGGAACCAGTACCGCCCAATGTGTATTATATAAATATTTTAATAGCACAGCCATTTAAAATCTGAGGGTCAACCATGATAAAAGTAAAGCGATTACCAGCAGACAATTTTGGGGCATTAATGTAAACACAAATATTTGATACAAGTTTTGTTCATAGGAAAATCAATTAAACTAGCTAAAAAAAACTGAACTAAACAAACATAAAATACTCACTTGTTTGTAAGGAATGGTGAATTAACCATAAACTCATTTCCGTAACACGGCTGTCACGTCACGTGACAAAAGAACGAGACTCGAGAGATGAGCTGTTTCTGCATTCAGCCTATGGGGACTTGAACGAACGACTCGAGAGATTAACTAATCTTTTCTGTTTCCAGTGACTGCATAACCTTGGTTATGGGCTGGGACTTGATGACTCGAGACTGGTGAACTAATCATTTCTGTTTCCTGTACAGAGCATATGGGATGTTGCGCATGCACAGTCAACACAAAATGAACGAATCGCTCTCTGAGACAACCCGTTGTTCTCGAGTCATATTAAAGATTTGTTCATATGGGATGTTGCGCATGCACAGTCAACACAAAATGAACGAATCGCTCTCTGAGACAACCCGTTGTTCTCGAGTCATATTAAAGATTTGTTCATATGGGATGTTGCGCATGCACAGTCAACACAAAATGAACGAACCGCTCTCTGAGACAACCCGTTGTTCTCGAGTCATATTAAAGATTTGTTCAAAATGAACGAATCGCTCTCTGAGACAACCCGTTGTTCAATGTTGAAAGAAACAGTAGCCTACAACTTACCTAAATGTATATTCCTCATACAAAATATCGACCAATCAATCTAACAAAGGGGTCAATAAAACAACTGGAGAACAATTATGTCACATAACATTTTCCTCAGGAAAGCCATTTAATGACCATAATAGACTATAGCACATTAGTTGGCTAGAAAAAAAGAGCTATAGAGAGTATTTTGCTAAATATGTGTAATGTACCATATTACATATTTATTATATTTTTATTTATATCATTAAATAAAGTTGTTAATATAATAAAAAAACGCATTGTATGTAATTCGAGTTATTTTTAACCTTAAATAACACTGCCAGCTGATAGGGCTCTCTCTATGTTTACAGCATTAGGTGAGTTGTTTTTTCTTGAGATTAGGTACATCTTGTGTGCCTAATATTTATCCAAATGAGTCAATATTAAATCAAATCACGATAATTTAATTTAATTGAAATAACAAAAAAACGTAGCTTACCAGAAATTGTACCATGTAAACACTGTAACATGTTGTCACTAAACCTAATATAATTCAGTTGTTACTAAAAATGTTAGTGACAATCACAATACACTTATTGTGATGCAATTATTATTATTTTTTTACATTTGATTTAGCTAAGCAGTCCTATTAAATCCAATTCCTCTCAGATATCACAGCAATGAAACCAACTGGGGAAATAACAAATACAATAGGATTAATTAGTCTAAACATAACTGGTGTGTGCATGTGATTAAATCTTTCTGATTTTATATTTGTTATATAGGCTACTTATTAGCTACATGGCCCTACAGTGTAATGTAATACAAGGATAACCAGAGGTTTTCACATATTGATTTCCATGTACCGTCTACCCCTGCCACCCTGCCAAGACCTCTTGCCACCCCTTTGCCCCCCCATGTAAAATTTTCTAGATCCGCCACTGAACAGAGGTCCATTTTATGCAAAGCACAGGCCCCACTATATCACATGGTTGTCTCATAATAATATACAGTATGATGGAAATGGCTGATTTTTCTCGTACCACCACGACCAAGGTGAATAAGTCCACTAGATGGCGCTATTATGTGTAATTCGTCTGATCTCCACTCCGATGGTAATGTAAACTTGTGGTCAATAATTGTATCACTTAAAACTCATCTTTTGATCACCAAAATTACGTATATAAAAAAATGTGTCTTAATGTCTTAAAATAGTCTGAATGTAACTACAACCTTGCTTTATTTAGTATCTGCGGATCCAGGGGCGTACATTTCATCTAAAAGTTGGGGGGGACAATAAACATGAAATTTCTCAAGAGCAATTTTTGAAGGGGACACAAATAATACAGCCAAAATCGTACTTGTAAGGATATGTGTACCACAAAAAAAAAAAAAAAAAAAAAACTTTTCGTACTTATTTGGCATTTTGGTGCACTGAAAAATTATCTAATGTCCGTTTTTCTTTTCTCTGTCATTTTATCTGACCAACAACACAAAGCGATAGTATTTTAAATACGATTAAGGTTCACCACGCAGTCATATTATAATTATTAAATTATCTTGCGTCCTCCACATAGTATTTTATACTATGATATTCAGATATTTAGATATTCAACTGCAGAAGCCTCTGATCTGCCACTTATTATCATATTGAGCAAAACCCTACACAGATCTGACTGAACTTTCGGTTTAGAATTAGCCAATTTTTGGAATTTGGGGGCGGGTTGCTTGAATTTTGGGTTCATTAGCCTATTATTCGTAATGAAAAACACAACAACAAAACAGTCCAATGACACACTGCCTTAAATAGGCGCTTTTACGCTTTGAAACCAAATCTTCGATAATCTTGTCTGTCAGCTGTTTGCTCGTTCGGCTGGTGCTGTATTGAGCAGACACGTTCAGTTTTTAATTGTTTTGTCAGTTCTCTAACTGAACTAAATGATTTTATTACTATACAGCGAAGCGGGGCGGCGGTGGGCAAGTGATGTTAACAGTGTTTTGCCTAATCTGTATTAAAGAGAAAAGAATCACTTCATCTGACGTTTAAAGTGAATAAAATAGCCTTGACAGCTGCTTACTGGTGTTTCACAACTGCTGTCTGAAGAGCCTTGTTCTCTCCCCAAACTTGTGTGGTAGTTTTTCTACGTTCTATGGGTAACGTTAGTTGAGGTGCACAGTGGATCAAACCACTGTGAGGCAAGGGGGGAGGGGGGACTCAAAATGTTTCTAAACTTAAAACGCATTTTTTGTCCTGTTTGCGTTTGTATTGTTTTACTACTTACACATTTATTTTAAGTATATATTGTTATATTATTTACAATACTCAGCATGGTTTTTAGGGGGGGACAGCCCTCAGATTGGGGGGGGGGGGGTCCTGTCCCCCCTGTGATTTACGCCCCTGTGCGGACCCATGAATATGCAAACTAGCCCTGCCTCCACTCACTCACATCAGCTCAAAGATCTAAGTTGCCTGAAAACTGGAAAATGCTTCGGAGAACACATTTCAAGGTAGAAAGGCATCAAGGCATTCCCAAATTCCAATGTAAGCTTCACTTCCTGCCTCCTGAGAGACCGTCATCTGATTGATTTTTGAAAGCACCATATAGATGTACCCTTCACTGCCTTTGATATCCCACAATCCTATGCATTCCATTCAATGACAGTTGAGCTGGAAAAAGAAAGATGACGTCTGAAAGTTGCGGTTGCTGGTCACTTTGTGTGTAAATGTACTTTTTTGACCATTTTCCACTTCTGATGTCATTTCTAGCAAGAAATTCCTACTGTAGTAGGCCTAATTAAATATTTGTTTAGTTATCACCAAAGGTCGTTTTATTTTGCTGCCTTCGGAACAGTTTCGTGAACTACCTTCAGAAAGCTTCCGAGAGCTCAGCTGTCAACCGCCCACACCCCTGTTTTATTAAAAACTAAACTTATTTAAAGCACAAACACTTGAACTAACATTAGTGTGATAAAAACGTCCTAAAATGACAGAAACCATCTTTGGAAAAAATGTAGGCCTATTTGAAGTGTTGTTTGATTATTTAGATTTGTTGAATAAAGTCGTTATTTTTGTTTGTTCTTTGCGCACAAAACGTATTCTCGTTGCTTCATAACATTAAAGATAAACATAAATACCATTCTCATCTCCGTGCATGCCATAACGCCATCTGACGCAACCACCGTTTGTCAGGGTTCTGTCACTTCGGTCTAGTTTACTCTTGGTTTGTGACAGAGCCCTGACACTCCTGTATTGTGTGTCTTGTGTGAGTTTGTCTTGTGTGAGCATGCTCGAGCTGCGTGCTCTTCTGTCTTTGTGTTTGTGTGCGGGGAGTGGTGTTCGGATCCCAGCACTTCGGTCTAGTTTGGGTTTCAGTTTTGTGTTGGGATTCGGACATTCATGGTCCGCGTGTTTGTTTTGTCACGAGCGCACGGAATGAGCATTCGCTCGTTCTCGTGCGCTCTGTCTTGTTGTGTGAGCATGCGCTCTTCTGTCCGTGTGTGTTTTGTGTAGCACGTGACTAGTGTTTTTCACTGGCTGCGTGCTTTCATGTTGTCATGTTTTGTGTGAACATGCAGCTGATGAGTTCTCATTAGCTGCATGTTCATATCATGTTTGGTGTGAGCACATCTTGTCTAGTGTTTGTCTATTGTCTATTAGACAATGTCTATTGTCTAACCCCGCCCACCTTGTTTCCTGATTATTGGTTCATTTGCCCCACCTGTCCTCCCTCGTTACCCTCTTTTGTTTGTTCCCTATTTAATCTCCTTGTGTTTTCAGTCCAGTGCGGAATCGTCGTCTTATCAACCTCATGTTTCCCTGCTCCAAGTCAAGTCATTTCTGTTTTTCCCCCTTGGGGTAGTTTGTTTTTGTCTTGTTTTATTTTATTATCTACATTAAACAGCCCTTTTTTCTGCATCCTTGAGTCCTCGCTTTATCCCTTCCACAAACCCTGACACCGTTAGCCTAGCTTAGCACAAAGACTGGAGGTAAATGGCTCCAGCTAGCCTACTGCTCATTAAGTGACAAAATAACACCAACATTTTCCTATTTACATGTTGTGATGTGTATAGTTACATTGTGTAGGCCTACTAAGCCCTACGGAAAATGAAAAGTTGTTAATTTCATTTGTAATATGCTGTGTAATATCATTGCGCCACTGCACCCATGGTATGGCAGCAAAGTTCCTTGATTATTACGCAGGAATGAGAGTATAGTTCCTAGCCATATCGGTCTAGAAAATCACAACTTTTCAGTTTCCGTCGGTCTTAGTACACAATGTAACTATACACATCACAACATGTAAATAGGAAAATGTTGGCGTTATTTTGTCACTTATTGAGCAGTAGGCTAGCTGGAGCCATTTACCTCCAGTCTTTGTGCTAAGCTAGGCTAGCGGTGCGTGTGTCAGACAGAGTTATGGCACGCATGGAGATGAGAATGGTATGTATGGACTTATCTAACCCTGGGGGATACGGTGAATAAGCTAAAGTCCAAAAGAGTTGGCGTTTTAACATTGTCTTTATAGGCCTACTACCTTTCTGGGTCTTGAACAAGCGTGCCACTTGAGTCTTGAAAAGTGATGCCATAGTGTTTTGATTGCCCCCAGGTGGCTGGATGCAGTATAGGTCATAAACCCCGCCCTCTCCATGTAATGTAATGAGACAAAGTCGTTTCTTTTTTGCACACAAAAAGTATTCTCTGACAGTTTCTCAAGGGGCAAATTTGGCCAGGATGCCGGGGGTTAAACCCATACTCTTTTTTCGAAGGACATCCTGGGATTTTGTAATGACCACAGAGAGCCAGGACCTCGATTTAATGTCTCACCCAAGGAATGGTGCTTTTTGACAGTACAGTGTCCCCTTCACTATACTGGGGCATTAGGAGCCACACAGACCACAAGGAGAGCATCCCCTGCTGGCCTCAGTAACACCACTTCAGTTCCAGCAGCAACCTAGTTTTCACAGGAGGTCTCCCATCCAGGTAATAACCAGGCTAAAACCTGCTTAGCTTCGGTGGGCAACCAGTCTTATTGGGCTACAGGGTGATATGGCTGCACACAAACTCTTCATCAAAATGTCACTAGACTACCGTTTCAAATCTGCATCTACTAATTAGTATCTGTGTTCATATAAAATGAAATGGCCAATAAAGCTACTATAGGCAGGTGCATAATCTATAAATGTAATAATTCCAGGACTCGACACAATGAGTCATTATACGCTTCTCTTGTAATCTCGTTTGTGATGACCCTTTGCACATTCCTCGGCAGAAATGGATGTATATGAAAATCAGTCACACCAGAATCTATTCTTATCCCGTTATATAACTATAGGGTTGAAATCAAGTCCACTATGTAAGAGACCTGGAAAGAAGCTTCATATACAATTTTCCATCTACTCAGTGACCTGCTTTTGCCTTGAAACCTGATTGAGTATAATGTGTTAATGCCATCAAGAAACAATATTTAAAGAATCATATGATAAAATTAGCTGATGTAGGTCCACTGACACAAAGCTAAAGTGATAAAAGAAAATTTGCCTTATGAAGCACTAATACGTTTATGGACAAATTAAAAGATAAAAATAGATCTGCAGCTCTGCCTGTGGGTTTATTAGTCTCTTTGTCTTACCACGACTCACAAGTAATTACTTACAACTTTCTTCAAGCACTGTTTTATCTATAAACAATAAAACCTATTAAATCTGAAAGCACAATGGTCCAAATATTGACTCGCTTTTATTAGTTAACTAATGTAGTTGGTTTAATTCATTTGTTCTGCTTTAAGCTGCTTAATGAGCTTCTAACAACTAATTCCTTACTTCAGCATAACCATATACTTTGTTGCATAAACAGCTATTATACATTAAGCAATATATAGTATTCCATGCATAAAGAAGGCTATGGAAATCTGCTTTTACAGGCATCGAATGTCCTGTTCCAAATTACACATGCCTCGAGACACCATCGAAAAACTATATCTATAAAAATATTATTAAAGAATCAATGGAAAACAGAGATTATTTGCCCACAACAATTTAAGACTGTAAATAGTTTCTTGAACCATACTAAAACATAATTTTGCTAAATATACATTATTTACAATATACAAAGATATAAAACGTTTCTGAGTCTCAAAGCTATAAAGATTACTGCTTCAAATCAATATATTACAAAACGCCACTAGCACAAGATAGCTCTGCACAAAGTGGTAGTAAATCCCTTTTCAAATAAAAAAAGTTCTAAAATGACTATAAACATACACATTTGCTTACATTAAGGCTGTGTTATTGAACCTTTCATGCATTATTGCTTACTTTACAGTTATAACCATCAACATAAAACACTAAAAAGGCTGTAGACCACAATTTCGCATTTAAGAGTAGTGAAGTCCTTTTTCATGTAGGTATGCCGATGTAGTGTGTCGTCGAATGATTTAAAACAGTCTGTGTGTGTTCATTCCTTCGACCCAAAATGGCAGCACGTTTCCTGCATCCCATTCCACATGTTTATGTTCAGTCTACTGTATAATATCTGAAAATAAAAGAATTGCATGTTGTTCAGGTATATGAAAGGATCTGGGGTCTCAGATGTTGATTTGTTTTATTATGTCTCCTGTTCCTTTTCCCTGAGAGAAAGAAAGGCTGGGGTGCTTTCAACTAATCATGTTGTCAAGCATCAGCCATGTCCATGCTCACAAATGGCATTTCCAGGAGTGCTGTCTTAACCTGCAGAGGACAAGGAATGGGAGAAATAGTAAGAGCGAGAGCACCTTACAAGAAAATATAAATCAAGTGAAATGGGAATTATTAAAGGACCCTTGAAGTGGAGAGAAATAATAGGCTTTGATCCATGCGGTGACCTTAAAGCTGTTATAGTTTGTGCTTCACCTCTAGATCCGACTGTCCACATCAACACTTGGAAACTATTGGCTTGTGTAACTGTACATTTCCAACAGCAAATGGTTTGGTTAGCCTTGAATAAATGAGCTATGAAAATGAGTGAAATTTATGATTAAAACAAGAAACAAAAAAATTGCCATTAGGGCAAGAAAAATGAACTTTCTTTGAAAACAAGCCTGCATTTCTTTTATCAGTTTTTCTTCTCAAGTAAACACATCTCGTTTTAATTGCTATGCTTTAATATTTACATATTTTTACTGGAATATAAGACAAAAAAATACGGATAGAAAATCATTTATTACAGAATGTACTGATATTAAAACTGATGATAAGCCAATACGTATTTCCATGTTATGTCCAATAACTGAAAAAACATTCAAATGTATAATTTAAAATTTAAATAAAATAAAAAAAAGTTTTAATTTGTAAATTAAAAATAAAATATTAAGAACTAATAAATGGCTAATGATTAATAACTGATAAAACAGCTAACATACAATTCGAGACTATTTAAATCAAATACATTTTTTTTTTTTATAATTATTAATGAATAAAAAAATAAAATATTAAAAACCAGTAAATGGCTAATAAATAAATCAATAGCTAACATTCCAATTGTGTACTATTTAAAGCTAAATACATACAAAGAAATTATGTTTTTATTACTATAAATTAATTAAAAATAAAACATTGAAAAATAATAAATGGCTGAAAAGCTAAACTCTATACTATTTCAATCTGATGATTAAAAATAAAAATCAGTTGTTCTAAATTGTATTAAAAGCTACAGGTGAATCCACATTACAATGTTCAGTATGAAAATCAATACTTATTTCGAGATTGACTAAAAATTACATTTAATAGTGTTATTAAATTATTTGTGTTTTTAAAGATTAAGTTGAATTGGCTGATAAATTACAAAAAAGGCAATCTAACGGTAAAAATATGGGATATGAGCATACACAATTAAATATTGTCCAATATTCTGTATATCTAACTTTGATTGTTAACTTAAAAAAGAACAAACTCAAATATCGGACGATTACCAATATATTGTGCATCTCCAGTAGTGATGTTTATAACTAAATTGATTTCTCTAAATAATATATAAATTTTTTTCTTCTCATAACACAGCTGAATTGGGACTTGTGTGGATTTTAGTACAGTATGTGTGTGTATGTGTATAAATGGCAAACCTTTTACCTGTGCAGTGCATCTGTGAGTGCAATATACAGCAGGTCTTTGGTATCGGAGAGCATTATCTGCCTTCTGGAAGGCCCATCATGCCTCTGGGTTTGGTCACAGCAACGCCCTGAGAGAGGCTGCTGATGTGTTTTTTTGTCACTCACAGGAAACTGCTGATCTGAGTTAAGGCCACCTGATGAGCACTATGGTACACTTCCCTCAGCTGCCTCACGTTACGGCCCACTGAGGATTCGCAACCGTAGTATTTCTGATAGGATTCAAAACATAAGAGAATGAGATATTAACAGTGCATTTCTGAACATTATTCTGAGGCAGATATTAGGCTCCAATCTGCATGTGCTTGCCAAACCATCAGTGTTTTTTGGGGGGGAGGATGATGAGATGTAGTGACTCAGGGCTTGTAACCGAAAGATTTGATCTCCTCAAGAAGTGAGGCATAAGACACTGAACCTCAGGATGCTTCAGACGGACTGTCATTAGCTATGTTTCCTTTTATGCACATTTTGAAGTGAATCGCATCATAAAAAAAAGAGAAATGAAAAAAATTACGCTGAGGCGAAAAACAGTTAATGCGAATAATGGGAGATGGAAACGCATTTCCCGAATAAATTCTGCTGTAGCGAACATTAAACCCATGTGACTAATCGTATGTTTCCCCTGATGGGGACATTCTAAAACGCTTAATGTACTAAGAACGTGATATTAAAAGACCAGCCCAGAATATGATGAAAGAACGCAAATTTGTGTTCAAGGTGAGAGAGCTTATTAGAATAGCTCCCTTTGTGTCAATTTAAGTGTGAGTACAGATTTAGTTTTTGCAAATCACTAAACCTGCCTGTGTTTTATTAATAATGTATAACGTATTTTGTCTTTTTGATAACCGTTGGTCCACTAAGCCTCGTTTTCTTTGTTTTCTATGGGAAGAAAACACTTAACGTGTAACTAAATGCTTTGCATTCATATTCAGGACTCATCTGCTTTTCTGTACATAGTATGCTTTATTAGTTTGGTGTTTACCGAGTTTGGTCTTTTAATACCATTTTCTTAACCCACATTAAGCGTTTTTCACGTTAAGTTTAAGCTGAGGGAGTTTTATTTACTGTTGGTTAGGTTACCAATACCACCGTCATCCACTCAAACAACTTGATGGAAACACGCCTAATTCGCAATTGTTTGTTTGCAAACTTTGAAAAGATTTGCTTCACGTTTGGATGGAAAACCAGCTAGTGTAATAATTTAATTGTGCAGTTTTGTGGTAACATTGCAGGGAAATACTCTGGATGTGTGGCAATAAAAAATCTATTCTATTCTGAATTTTGTTTGATGGTCAGTATGAGGTATGACCTAGGCAGCTAAGAAGTCAAACCCATGACAGGTGCAGAACAACATCAAACAGTGTGAGTCCATCAATACTGTGTGAAACTGACCTCAGCGCAGTGGAACACCTTCAGCATGTCTGAATGAAAGGTGTTCAAACTCTCATAGTGGCCTGAGAGGAGCTGCCTCTGCAACATACTAAGATCAACAGGAGCCGAGCCTGATCTGGAAGAGAAAACACACAAATTAAAATGTTTTTCCCCCCTCAACAAATATAAAAAACCCATGAAATCAGTTCGAGTTGTATGATTTAAGCCATGTATATCGTAGTGTACTGGCTAAAATGTTGACTTATCTTGTACTATACAAATTGTTGTCCAATAAAATGCTCTGTAGAGTGAGTACATCCCCTACCTCCAAATTACTCTACCATTCAAGTTTTGAGTCTTTAAGATTTTTGAAAGAAATCTTTTCATTCAGCAAGGAAGCTTTAAATCAAAAGTGACAGTACAGACATTTACAATGTTACAAAATATTTCTATAAAAAAAAAAAAAGCTTTTCTTTTGAACTTTCTATCATCAAAGAATCCTGAAAAAATGTATAATGGTATCCACAAAAATAATTAGCAGCACAACTGAATGTAGATAATAATAATAAGAAGAAATGTTTCTTGAGTACCAAAACATCATATTGGAAAAAGCTGATTTTAAAGTGATATGTCACAATATTACTGTTTTTACTGTATTTTTGGTCAAATAAATGCAGCTTTGGTGATCATCCGACTAGCAATACCAAGAAGCAAATCATAGTTCATTGGTGTGTGTTTGGTGGCACTGACTAATAAATTACTGAATTTTCAGTTTTGGGTAAACTATTATTTTAAGATGGAGGCATGTCAAGATGAACAGCCTCTAAAAATCTAATTGGCCACACCAGGTGCCACATCATGATTAACCATTCCCCAATCAGAGGCAGCCATTTAATAAAACATCCTTTATGTTATATTTTGACTTCAAAGTTCAAAATCAAAAGTGCTGTCCGAAAAATGTTATGATCCACTGAATAAAGTATATCTGTATTTTCTATTTACATAAAATTGAATGGCAATAAATAGTCGATTGAAACATTAAAGGGTTAGTTCACCCAAAAATGAAAATTTACTCACCCTCAAGTCATCCTAGGTGCATATGACATTCTTCTTTCAGACGAATAAATTATATTGCTCTGTTTTTGAATTCCATAAAAAATTGCACCTGTCCATCGAATAACGTGCTCCACGTGGCTCCGGGGTGTTAATAAAGGCCTTCTGAAGCAAACCGATGCGTTTGTGTAAGAAAAATATCCATATTTAAAGCTTTATAAAGTAAAGTTTCAGCCGGCTGCCTTCCGTGTTCAATTTATGGAAAAAGCGTTGAAAGGTCCTCTGCCGATCGAAAGACTAACGCGACCAGGTACGCTCGTCATGACTTCACGTATGCATCTTGAGTTTCACTTTCAACTTTCAACACTTCTCCACGGAAGGCGATCGGCTGGAACTTTACTTGATAAAGTTTTAAATATGGATATTTTTCTTACACAAACGCATCGATTCGCTTCAGAAGGCCTTTATTAACACCCCGGAGCCGCGTGGAGCATGTTATTCGATGGACAGGTGCATTTTTTATGGACTTCAAAAACAGAGCAACTATTACTGCAATTATAATGCTTGGATTAGCCTGGACTTTTTTTAATATAACTCAGATTTTATTTGTCTGAAAGAAGAATGTCATATACACCTAGGATGACTTGAGGGTGAGTTAGTCATGGGCTAATTTTCATTTTTGGGTGAACTATCCCTTTAAAGTGTCCTTATGACATTAATAGACCTCCAATTAACCACCTATTATGGAGGTCTCCTACAATCGGCTTACATGCATCCAAGATAAAAAAAATAATAAAAAAACAAATTTTCTCATAACATATAGCATCACTTCTTTTGTCACTGTTTAGCACAGTTCGATAAAGTATTCGGCCTCTCTAAGCCCCTCCTTTCTGAGAGCCTACTTTGCCTGGATCGGTCAGATGGCCCAATTTTTGTGCTTGGTCTACCCGCTTACAACGCGTGTCGGATATTTTAGCTCCAGGGGCTTCCTCATTAACTGTATGCACTGTGATAAGAACAGTAACTGTGTCGCTTTTACCATATCGGATTTGCTTTTGCAAATCGAACCAAACTCTTCCAGGCCTCTAGCCTGGCGTTGTCATACTCAGATTTTAATCAGAATACTTCCCGACCTCAAATGTGGGCAAGGCTAAGTTCAGCTGGCATCCAAGCTACCAGGCCTCAGCTACAACTACAGTGTTTGAGGGCGGGTCAAAGTAGATGTTTGCAGCCAATAAAGACCACATGCAGACATTATGCAAATTTGTTACAAAACTATATTGGTTCGAGCAGAAAATAAGACTGGAATTACTAACAATTCATTTCAGACCATTCAGAATTGAAGTAGCGCTGCACAGACCGATCGGTGTAGAAGGATAATATCAGAAAAAGCATGGGACACTTTCACTTGCTAAACATAAATACACCGGAGTGCAAATGTATTAATCAAGAAAAATATTTGCATTCTATAAATATATGAATTAATTTTTTGCAGCATTATAGTAATTACTGGCAATTGACATCCTTAATATCACACCACCACTTTAAGAGCATTCTGTAATCTACTGTAGCTGTCAGTGGGAAGAGGTTTCAACTCCCAGGTTCCCTGAATCCCTAATCATCTGGAGACTGTGAAGAGAACAGCAGGAGAGTCTCTGAGCAAACATCACTGGCGAGTGGAAAAGCACACGCACAAACCTCTTTCTGGAGCACAGGTTCAGCAGAGGAGCGGCGAGGGTTTGTCCAGATGACCCTAAAAAACACAAATGACAGAAAGAATGATCAGCTGTGCTAATCTTCACACGAGCCTCTGTTTAAGCCTTTTGAAACACGTCTCTATTAATAAAATCAGCAGACGTACCCTTGTGACTGACAATGACGTCATAGATCCCCTGGAGTGTTTGCATGAGGTTTCTGCTCAGTACGCTTCTCCCATCCTCGTCTCCCTCGCCGCTCAGTCTGTTTTCAGACTGTGTGCTCAAGTGAGTCAGGCGCTGGTCTGTAATGTGCAGAAGACACATCCTCTTACACATACAGAATATAGTCTTATTATTACACGTACATGATACACGGCACACTTGAAAACCATGCAACCATAAACACACAGACGATTCAATGCACATTCAGTAATGGACTGCAATCTGAAGTCTCATTGTCTGTCATTATTATTTTAAGTGCAATAATCGGAATGCACTTAAATACACTTTTTCCATGAACTCAACAGGACACAGTGGCCTGTACGTGCCAGCTGCACTAGCCGTTAACCACATGTCCTCTTCTGCCCTTTTGACTAATGCTGAGTGGAAATAGAATTGAGGTGGTTTTGGGAGCTGGTCCAGAGCTACGGCCCGCTGAGCATGAAGGAGGGAGAGGAATAGCTGATGCCATGTTCTTCATCAAGAAACTGCCTCATGTCAAAAAAAAAAAGTGCTAGAAACAAGAGTGTCCCACTTAATGTGAGTGTGTTTTGTAGCACCAGTACAAACGCTTAGGTTAAGGTGAGGTTTGCTGGCAAACCAATTCACTTCAGCTACACACTTAGAACATATAATATTAGAGTCATACCATGAGGGATCAATTTACGACATTCAGAACATAAAATGTCACTGAAAATTACACTGAAAAGGCTTTTGAACCTCCACAACTCAAATACATTTGAAAACTCAAATACAGGGAGAACCCTGGATGAAAGTTTTATCTAAATGGTATTCGGAAACTTGGCCCATATTAAGGAAAAATCGTCTCGGTTACGTTTGTAACCCTCGTTCCCTGAAGGAGGGAACGGAGACGCCACGTCGGAGTACCAACGAATAGGAATCTCGCTCGCGAGAGCCAATCTACTTCGAGTGTAACTAAACAAGCCAATGCACATTGGCATGCAATGATTGCACCAGGTGCTCATGCCACGCCATGCAGGTATAAATGAGACCCAGGTGATTGCATCAAATCAGCCTTTTGCTGATGAGCCGAGTTGGTAGACAGGCACCCCAGCAGGGTACAGAGGACATGGTGACGGGACGTGGCGTCTCCGTTCCCTCCTTCAGGGAACGAGGGTTACATACGTAACCGAGACGTTCCCATTCAGTCGGTCACTCTTGACACCACGTCGGAGTACCGACAAATACGAATCCTACCAAAGCGCCATGGCCTCTGCCCCCATCCAGTGCCCTGTCTGAGCTCTCTTACCTGATGAGACGGGGCTCACACCGGGAAGTCCATCACTGCTGTTCCGCATGACCCGCTCAGTGATTATTGGATAACACTGGGAAAGCGTGCCCTAGAGAAGGGAACACTGCGGAGCCCACATTGTACATCGAAGGAGTTATGTGGAGTACAATGCTGAGCCATAGCCCGCAACGGAGGAGGGCTCAGTCCTACTGATGGGAAGGCTCTCCCAAGGGAAAGACACGGGCTTCCCGTAGGAGCGACTGTGGAAAGATATATGGGATCCCCGCAGGGTCACTCATATAACCAGTGCCCAATACCGGTTCTCAAGGATTCAGCGGCAAGGGGCCTAATGCCAGATGTTCCGCCACGTCCGGCACCGAGGGTTCTGGAGAATAAGAGCGCCGGAGCGCAGCAAGCCGACAAGAGCCGGGGCCTCTCAGTGCTTCTACCCGTTTGAGGTGAGAACACAGGAGGAGACCGGCTCTACACGTAGGCTATAGAATCTAGCGAATGTGTTGGGTGTCGCCCAGCCCGCAGCTCTACAGATGTCTGACAGCGAGGCGCCACGTGCCAGCGCCCAGGAGGATGCAACACTTTTAGTAGAGTGTGCTCGCACCCTGAGCAGACAGGACACACCTTGTTCTTGGTAAGCCAAGGTGATGGCATCCACTATCCAGTGGGCCATCCTCTGCTTGGAGACAGCCTTTCCCTTCGGCTGGCCTCCGTGACAGACAAAGAGCTGATCTGAGGTTCTGAAGCTTTGAGTTCTATCCACGTTATTCCGCAGAGCGCGGATGGGACAGAGCAAAGCTAGGGCTGGGTCTGCCTCCTCCGGGGGCAGCGCTTGCAGGTCCCTGAAGGGAGTGGTAGGAACTTTGGGCACATAGCCATGCCGGGGTCTCAGTACCACGTGGGTACCACCCGGCCCGAACTCTAGGCATGATTCGTCGACCGAAAATGCCTGCAGGTCCCCTACCCTCTTGACGGAGGCCAATGCAGCCAACAGCAAAGTCTTCACAGACAGAATCTTTAGCTCTGCTGACTGCAAAGGCTCAAATGGGGCATTCTGAAGTGCTCGGAGCACCAGAGAAAGATCCCAAGAGGGTATGGAGGGGGGGGCGAGGAGGATTTAACCGTCTCGCCCCCCTAAGGAACCTGACGACCAGGTCGTGCTTCCCAACCGTCTTACCTTCTACATGGTCGTGATAGGCGGATATTGCAGCAACAAAAAACTTTAGGGTGGAGGGCGACAGCCTACGCTCCAACCCCTGTTGCAGGAAGGAAAGCACAGACGCGATCGAACATCTTCGGGGGTCTTCTCGGCGAGAAGAACATCACTCGACGAACAGGTTCCACTTCAAGGCGTAAGCCTGTCTTGTAGACGGTGTTCGTGCCGAAGTGATGGTGTTAACTACCTCTTGGGGTAAGTCACCTAGAACCTCCGCGTCCCGTCCAGGGGCCAAGTTCTGGGAACCAGGTCCGGTTGGGTCAGTACGGTGCCACCAGAAGGACCTGTTCCTCATCCTCCCTGACCTTGCACAGTAGGCTTACTGGGGGAAATGCATATTTGCGCAGCCCCTGGGGCCAGCTGTGTGCAAGGGCATCCGTGCCGAGTGTACCCTCGGTCAGCGAATAGAACCACTGGCAGTGGGACGTTTCTGGGGAGGTAAACAGGTGCCACCTGTGCCACCCTGAACTGTCTCCAAATCAGCTGAACCACCTGGGGGTGGAGTCGCCACTCGCCTGGGAGTGCAGCTTGTGAAAGCTCGTCGGCCACACGGTTGTGCACACCAGGGACATGAATGGCCCGAAGCGACCTCAGACACTTCTGACTCCAGAGGAGGAGATGGCAGGCGAGTTGCGACATGAGCACAGACCACCTTGTCGGTTGATATACGCAACAGTCGCAGTGTTGTCCGTGCGGAGCAGTACATCTTTGCCCCGTAACTGCGCTTTGAGGTGGCTCAGAGCAAGATGCACTGCTAGCAACTTGAGGCAATTGATATGCAAATGCAGGTGCGGACCTGTCCAGACCCCTGACACTGCATGCCCGTTGTACGTGGCTCCACAGCCCATGGCAGAGGCATCCGTGAAAACCACAGCGTGCCTGGACACCTGTTCCAGGGGCACTCCGGCCCGAAGGAACGAGGGGTCTGACCATGGACTGAAGGACTGTCGGCAGGCCGGTGTGATGCTCACCCGGTGAGTGCCGCGTTGCCACACCCATCTCGGGACTCGGCCGTGTAGCCAATGCTGAAGCGGTCTCATATGAATCGGGCACAGATCAGGCACAGCGAATCTTCCCAAAGGAGTCCCCTGCGCCGACACGTCATCTCCCGAAATATCTGACCCTCCCTCCGATGCAGCAATGGACATCTGGTCCTCGAGAGGAGCCCCGAAATATACGGATGGTGCACACCTCGTGGATGGCCCACCGCGTTCCAACGGCAGCTCTACTGGCAGCGGAGTGCGAGAGGGATGAGGGTTCCCCGGGGGTTGGTTCCCTGGGGGAGGCGCGCTCACCGTAACCCTAAGATCACCCATGCTACTGCCTGAAGTAATTGTCTGTGTAGGGTTAGATCGAGGCAGAGGCACGGGGACTCCACCCCTTGCGAGATGGAGTCTAGACCGCAACTCCGAGATGGTCATGTTCCCGCAATGAGAACATGAGTCATCCACCAGCGCTGCCTCAGCGTGCTCAACGCCCAAACACGAGATACAGCTGGTGACCATCCCTCGGTGACAGGTAACCACCGCATCCAGAAACACACAGATAGAATGTCATCTTGAAAAAGACGCAAGCTCTATCTGTGTTTGCTCTTTCAGAAGGACGCTCTCCTTGGTGCTGAAGCACGCAGGGGGCGGGGTCGCGGCGACACAGTCAGGGGGTGGGTGCAGCCTGACGTGCCCGCTCTCTCACACGAAGGCGCTCTCTTACCAGCCATAAGAACGGCTTTTCAGCGCTCTCCACCTAGCGCACCGAACCAGCTGTGAGAACAGCCTTTGTGATTGCTCTAACAAACAACACGGAGAGATGATTAGAAAAACCACACGACCCACTGCTGTGCTGTCACACCAACACCGACTGAAGAGATCGCTTCCGAAAGGCGGCTTCCGTCTTTAGTCAGGACTGCGAAGTAGTGAGTGATATCTGGCGTTACCATCTACCACTCGGCTCCGAAGCAAAAGGTTGATTTGATGCAATCACTTGGGTCTCATTTATACCTGCATGGCGTGGCATGAGCACCTGGTGCAATCATTGCATGCCAATGTGCATTGGCTTGTTTAGTTACACTCGAAGTAGATTGGCTCTCGCGAGCGAGATTCCTATTCGTCGGTACTCTGACGTGGCGTCGAGAGTGACCGACTGAATGGGAACTGAATAGATACTTTTCTAAGAAAGTCTCTGATACCTGATAACAGTTTTAATGCTGACACTTTTTTATTTCTTTGCCTTTTATTTTTTTGATATTATATTATCTGCAAATACAGTTTTTGAAACATATACTTTTAAGATATGAAGTACACTACAAGTGCACATTCAATACAGTTAAGCACACTTTTTATTCACAAGAGGGAACTATGATGGACTTGACAGCAAACCTGCAGCTTGTGAGCAAAAGCACATCAAAGCACGGCATGTCATTTTACATGCAAAGAGAACATAGTCTTAAAGGAACAGCAGCCTGCTTAATTACGATAAGAATCAAAGTGGATGGAAAATGATCATAAAATGTAAATAAATGATGACAGAATTTTTATTTTAGGTAATATATCTCTTTAAGAGCACACAGACACACATGCGCACAAACATTTTACGGCTATACACACACTGCTGGACCTGACTTAGTGCTGGAGTCTTCCAGATCCCCTTTCTGACTCTGGCTGCTCCCTCCATCTTCTTTGTTTTCTTTCTCTTGCTCTGTCACCTCCTCCCTCAGGAGCAATGCCTGCCTGTCTCTCATTTTTTCATAGTTTCTCACCAGAAAAATGCCATGTTCCAAGACGAAACTCCTATCAAGGGAATAAGAGCAATCACAGATGTATGAGCAAACATAAAAAGTACAAGACAATGAGAAATGAGAGTGAGTGAGCGTGCAAGTAAGAGGACAGCATAAAACGATCCATAAAACATAAAGAAGGAATGTGAGCAATGGGTAGAAATCTTGTTATTTGTTATCACTGTGTGTTCTTGCCTCTCCTCATAAGACAAGGGCATCATCAGGAGAGGGGAGGGGACATTTTCAGCATCATTGCCTTTCTCCTGCAAATAAAGTCATTCGCAATGTGACCCAACTGACCATGCGCTTTAAACTAATTCACAATGATGAAGTCACATTCAGGCATGTTGTAATGGAACAGGAGTAATAGAGGAAAGAAGCTGTATCTGAATATACCTGCTGTTCGAAAGGGTCAGATTGATCGGGAAGCTTATTATCAGTGTCTGTGTCACTGACTTCTTCTGCAACCTCCTCTGTAGTTGGTCCGCAGCTGACATTTCTATGAGAAAGAAAAAACGTTTAGACAAACAATTAAACCAAATGTAAAAAACAGCCTAAAAGAAATCCACTAAATTCAACAATGGATGTTTTGCCTGTGAATGTGCTTGTGTATATGTGTGTGTATATTTACCCATTAATGCTGTCAGAAATGCAGTCACGAGTCACACTGTGCTTATGAGGTTTACAGAAACTGTCTTCGGTCTGAGTGTGAGACATTACATCAACAGACCCATCTCAAAGAGACGAAGAAGAAAATGTTTACACAATATTCACTAATTCACAGAACATAGCCATTTTAAATATAATATTACACAGTAGTCAGTGCCAATCTTCAAATTTGATTGGCCAAGTGGCGGTTGTTTGTTTTTGCAGTGTTTTAGAACTATGGAAGCCCATTTCCATCACATAAGAAAAAAAATAATAATTTTGTAAATCATAATGACATAAAAAGTAGAAATTACTAAGATACTAAGTCATAATTATAAAAATAAAAGGCCCAATTATGAGATACTGAGTCATAAATATGACAAAAATTTTTGAAATATAATAAAAAGTCAAAATTGACAAACAATTTTTGTCATAATTTGACAAAAAGTTGACATTATGACATGAAAATATATAAATTAGATAAAAAGATTTTGAATTACGACAAGTGAAAATTCTGACATAAAATGCTAAAATTATGACAAAAAGCTGGAAAATTATGAGATAAAAAGTCATAATTATGGGATAAAAACATCATAATTTTGGTTTTCAGAATTTTGTCTTTTTATGCCATAATTTCATTAATGTAAACTTTGACGTCATAACTTCTTGGCTCATCATTTTGAATTTTGATGTCATAATTTCGAGACATTGGGCCCTATCTTGCACCCAGCGCAATTGACTTTGTACACCGACGCATGTGTCATTCCTATTTTCCACCCGCGCAAAGCGCGCTTTTCCCTCCACAGAAGCACGTCGCTAAACTAGTGAATGAACTTGCGCTCCCTGGGCGGTTCAGCGCAAAAAAGGAGGCGTGTTCCGGCGCAAACAATCCCTGGTGCTATTTTGCTGTTCCATTAAACAATTGCGCCACTGACCAGAAAAAACCTAGTCTAAAGTCAGTGGCGCGTTGTTCATTATGCTATTTTAAGGGCGCATGCTTGGCCATAATGTATAGCGTGCACAACGCGCATACACTTTGCTCATGTAATCTACACAGATGCAACAGTTATTTTTGCAAATCATAAATTGTTACACAAAAAAAATATTAACACATGAGATGACGGAAATCATTGTGGTGTGCCACGAAGATGTGAAAAAATAGGCATAAATCTAGCTTACAAATTATTCAGGCTAATTATTTATTTAACCGACGCTATTTTGGGTGGGTTTCTCCCATCCCCTTACAACACAACTTCTCTGTCTTTCACTGCTCTTACAAGAACATCAGTCTCCTCGGCTGTGAACCGCTCCTGGCGTGCGCCTGGTAAATACGCCATAATAATAGCAATCCATAATGGAACTTGCGCACCTGCTTTTAAAGGGAATGTTGGATGACGCTCTGATTGGTTTATTCACGTTACGCCCAAACCACACCTATGAATAATGAAGCTACTTCAGACCAACCCATTTTAGATTTGCGCCGGGCGCGAGAGCCATTTATCCCGCCGGGAAAATAGCAACAGCGCCGAGACCCGCCCACAAAGTTACTTGCGCTTTGCGCTTTGACACTTGCGTTTCAGATCGTTAAAATAGGGCCCATTGTCTTTTTATCTCACAATTATGATACATTTGACTTTTTACTTTGTATGTTATCATTTTGACCATGTCATAATTATGATTTACCACTGCATGATATTTTTTTCTTGTGTGGGCTTCCATGCATATCAGAGCATGTGAGAGGAAACTGAAATTGTTTAGTTTTTCCGTTAATTTAGGAAAAACTAACTTAGGCCTCCTTACACCTACACAAACAACAACACATGCAAAAACACACCAACATGCTTACACAAATTAGCAGGTAAGCCTACTCACTGTACGGGGCTGTCTTTCGTGGAGTCTTTGACTTTTTAGGACGCTGTATTGGAACAGAGATTTCATCACAATTATAGTATGAAAGTGATAAAAAGGCAATATTTAAAAGGATAGTTGACTCGAAAATTTTAATTTTCATCCTTTACTCATCCTCATGTCATTTGAAACCCTTAAGAACCAATGATCCATGACACCATTGGTTCTCATATGTCTTGTTACCAATTGTGATGCACCATTTTTAATGTGCACAAGCATGAATAAGATTTGAGACCTACAGTGAAGGATTTTCAGCAAATAATGACTTGAGGTTCCTCAAACAAAGCTACTGAATGACTTGCAATGTAGCGCACAAATCACATGGGGCTTTTGACGATTTAGTCTAATTATGAGAAAGAGAAGTTCGACAAAATTCCCTCCTTTTCTGTTCCAGAATAAAGACATACAGGTTTACAATGACATAAGGGCCAACAAAGGATGACAGGCCATTCATGTTTTGTTTTTTAAACTAATAAAAAAAATACCTTTTTGTGTGCACAGTGTTGATATATGTCATAGGGCAACTGAAAGTCAATCCGTTTCAACCTCAGATACTTTCCTGTTACACGCACACGCACACACACACACACACACACACACACACACACACACACACACACACACACACACACACACACACACACACACACACACACACACACACACACACACACACACACACACACACACACACACACACACACACACACACACACACACACACACACACACACACACACACGTTAGGAATGTACCATTGAGATTCAGTCACCACAGTAATGTCTTTCTCTGTCTTTATCTCTCTCTCATCTTAAACTATTCTGACAGGTGTAAGAATGAAGTTCACAATAACTTATTACATAAATATTTGAGTGAAAAGAATGATTGAAAATCACTGAGAAGACAATTTTTGAAAATCACTGAGAAGGCAAAGAAGTCTCTTATGTTCATAAAGACTGTAAAAATTGAAATATTGTGAAATATTAATAGAACGTAATAAGTGATTTATATATTATATTTGAAAATGTAATTTATTCTGTGATGGCTAAACTGAATTTCTAGCAATTATTACTTCAGGGTGTTCAGTGTCACATGATCCTTTAGATATTATTCTAATATGCTGATTTGGGGCTCAAAAAACGTTTCCTATTATTATCAATGTTAAAAAAAGTTGTGATGAAAAATACGGTTGTGAAAACAATTATATATTTTTTAGGAAAAAATATGTTTGTAATTTTAATAATAATTTGTTTTTAAAGTTTTTACATTACACAAAACTTTCAACTCAAGAGTACATGCATGGGCCCCTAATTTATGAATCCTATTAATGCAAAGGCTTGGCCCATTAATAATAATAATTAGGTAGGAAGGTTGTCTCATATTAATGAAGGTACACAATGTAACTTTTTTTGTTCAAAATGAACAACATTTAAATGAGTCAATACATAATCAACACTTCTTCCAAAACATGTTTTTGTCTTACCCTGATTCAGTAAGCCTATTATACGTGTTTATAATTTAGACCTAGCGGGATGGTTTTCACAGGAAATTGTGTACAAAATACACACATCACTCACCCGTGCGTGTCTCCTCATATCCATAGTAGTTACAACAAGTGAGAAAGGTTGACATGGAGCACACTAAATCTCTAACCTCTGGGGAATCACCCATTTAAAAAAAAAAAAAAAAAACAGCCAAACAGAGGAGAATCTGCTGTCAAGAAGAGAATGCGACAGAGCTCGTAATAAAACAAGAATCAACATTGGCTTGGCTTTTCAGAGATGTTGAGAACTGAGGGACTTGAAAAGTTGTAAAGGCAATGCGGAGATGGCTTTTTTTTTATTACTCAACAGGCGAGTAAGGTGTTTTATTGAACAGATAAATTGCCATATGTAGTTCATCGTAAAGCATTATCTAATGTGTAATCTAATATTCCATTATGGTTGTTGTAGCACTGCGCTGGAATTTATTTTCAAGGAAGTACCATGTCTATTAACGGGTATAGCTACAGTAACATCTTCAGCTTGAGATCCTTTCCTAAACACAGGTGCCATAAACCATATTCATCCGCAAAGGCATGCAGAGCCAAAGCACAACCAAAACAATGGTCTTCTGCAAAATGCATTTAGTTTTGTTTTTTAACCGCTAGACGGCCAAAAGTTACATAGTGTACCTTTGATTATTATTCATGAGAAAATCATTGCCATACCATAAAATCATAACCAGCCTGCCAGTTGCATTTCAGTGGCAACCAAGAGCTCTAGATTCTTTCATTTAATACCAGCTCATTATGGACTGATTATGAGATCATTTCTTACTTTCAGTTCAACTTTCATAGTGACCTCCAAATGACCCCATTAAACTCACACACATACACAAACTTACCTACGTGTATAGGTGCAGGAAGCAGGCCGTGCTCATGTTCTTCGGGATCATACTCAAGGCAGTCCGTGTGTACTGGAGAGGACAGACTCATGGGGCTGGGCAAAGTAAACAGACAGACAGACGATTTGTCAAGCTCTTTGTAGAGAGCTCTGTAAATAAATATTCTTAAGACTTGTATATAAATACATGAGAGCTCACTCACTTCTCGTTTTTATAGACATTCGAGTAAAGCCCTGCCCACTCGTATTTCTTTTCAGGTGGCACAGCAGACCTCTTCTCTGATTGGCTTTGTACTGACACCGATGGGTTCTGGGAAGATGAGGATGTGTCAGCGTGTGAATATGAGGGCTCCTGGCTCAGAGCTACATCTTTTCCTTCATCTACCTGCCCTTCATTGCTTCTAGCTTCATCTCTTTTTTCCCTTCTTCTCCTTTTTTCATGTTGAGCCATGGCATCAATTGCATTGAGCACTGTGTAATCATCTCTTTCACCTTTCTTCCGTTTTGCAGGACACTCTGTCACTTTGTGATGTAAAGGTAGAGGTGGGAAAAAACACGGTGCAGGGTTTTTCCTTGGGCGACCTGGTCCCTTCCTCTTCACCTCACTTCCTGTGACCTCTTGACCTTTGGGATTCTTTTTCCTGAGAGGCGTTTTGGCATGTTTCAATGTACCCTTGTTCTGCATTGTGTTTTTAGAATTATTTAAATGAGAAAGGCTGTTTTTGGGAGCAGAACAAGAGGAAAAAAGCCTGATATCATTGGTCTGAAAGTGTGTTTTGCTGATCTTGGCTCTTTTCTCTCTTCCTCCTCCCTCTTGTCCTTCATTAAGCGATGGACTAGCATGCGGATAGTGCTCACGGAAGAGTGAACCACCAGGATGGAAGCTCTCTGAAAGAGAAGAGTAAAGATGTGTGCAATCATATAAGAGAAATGTACTAATTAATTGCAACCACCGATGTCATCTTAAAATTGTACACGCTGTCTGCGTTATTTTAGAACCAGTTTCACCAAAGTAATTATGCAAATCAGGTAATACCCAAATGGCCAAAAAAGCTATGCTGAGCTTAACTTCCATGATGCAATGCCCTATGATTGCAGGCCCCATTTGATTCTGGTACTTGAATTGACTCTTTAAAGCTGGCAGGATTTCGAGAATAAAGCAAAATCGTTAGAATCATTTAAATTGAAAACATTTAATAAAATAAACGCAATAAGAGTCTGGTCAAACTGAATTGTGGGTGGCAAGTGAATAAAGGCCTGTTCACACTATGAAGAAAGATAACTATAAAGATAAAGTTTATTATAAGCATGTACTGCAGTAATGTCGCCTGCTGCCTTAAGTGCTCAAATTCTTTAAAGTTGAGTGGATTCTGATAGACTATCAATATTTTTTTAGTTCATCTGACTGCTAGAAAAAATCGTTATGAAATTGATTCCAACTATATTGTTTCTCTGTCATTGTTATAGCTGTAGTTTGGACTCCGAAAATTTGAAAAGCATATATGGCACAATTTGAGAGACAATAATTAGGGCATTCGACCCCCAGTGTTCAATTAAATTCAGATTTTATTAGTTCTGCCCACATCCCCACAGCAAAATTATATTTCCATTGCAATGCCAAGCAAGAAAGTTTGAACAACCTTGCACATTGTCTTAGCACAGCCTACACAGGAACTGTAATTACAATTATGCCACAATGATTACAATTACTGTTGGTACAAATTACAATTACATTGAACGAATGATGAACGAATTGTATTTCCTGTTACTGAAGATGAGCAATTCATCATCATGAATTATCATTCTATTTAAACCAATACTGAAACATTGAGAACCTGTGAGACAGCATGTTGATGTTTTTCAGAACTACTGTAATCCTGACTGTGGGAATTATACTGCCAGTATTTACTCCTTTATGGCAAATTCCTCTACTCTCCTCTACCAGTACAGCTAGTTTAGATATAACACTAAATCAATTTCACAGAGCTCCTATGGAGTGCATTCCACAGCGAGCAATACACTGGGTCCCCAGCACAGCGATTGTGAGATGAAGACAGGGTGTGTACTTGAACAGACTTTACTAGAGTGATAAAATAACACATTTGACAGCATATAAAGACAGGCAGTGAGGATAAAGGCTGCATAACATCACATTCCTGTTATCTCTCTAAAACCTCTCTGAGAGATGGAAAGGAAGGAAGAAAGTGAGTGAGAGAGAGAGTAAGAAAGAAAGAAAGAGAAAAGAAAGAAAATGGCCTATGTACTTGTTTTCTCAACCATCTACAAAGGAGCTATTTCTAGTCTCTGGATGACAGCCAAACTAAAATAACAGCCAAAAATAAAATACAAAAAAATATCTCCACCTCTGAATGAAAGTGCGAGGACACATTAACGTCTGATATATCAGATATACTTAGTATTAATAAATTTTTTTGGCAGAGTAAATACACAAGAGTGGCATTTTTAGGGCACATCTGGCTCTGATTACAAAACGTGTTATTGCCGTATATTCGTTTGCGCTTACAAAAACATTCCTTCCTTTCCCCTATTATTTCTGTCAATCATTTTTCATATTTCACTTGTAGATTTCCATGCTCAGATTTCATCCTTTCCACTAGCATCGCCACATTTCCTTACCGCTGCTGAATGCCTGCTCTTTCTCATTCACCCTTTCCAAATCAAACAGACTGTTTTGGCCACAGGCTGACAGAAGGTCTATGCCAGAGTCTTAAATGGAAATTCTTTGGCAGGAACATGACAGAATAAGCATATAATTCATAATGGTTAAATGTATATCAGAAATCTGGGTGGATCCCTTTTACAGAAATACTCAATTGCCATTAAGATTAAAGCGTGTGTTTACATATAAATAAGCACTTTCATACTTCACTGAAATGTAAAAGCAATTTTGACACCCTATTTGAATCCATGTCCACAGCAAGTCCAGTGCTGCTTAGACAAAAAAAAAAAATCCCTGTAGTACCTTAGTTTAAGCATTTATATCCACAAAATGACTGTTTTGACTTTGTGTGCTGGTGAAAGAAATTAAAACAACAACAGCAAAGCGGTTCTAATGAGGGATTTCATTACAGAGAACCCTAAAGCTAAGATTATGTTTGATTATGTTAACAGTACACTATTCTTTTACTTCCTTGCAAGAGATGGTATTTCATTAAGGAAATCAGGAAAAAAAATTCATTTGTTTAGAAACGGTATCATGATTTGCTATTAGTCTTTTTTACATTAATACGCAGGAGTGGCATGGGGTGGACTTCTGAAATCAGAAGGAAAATCCCCTTCTCTGGTTTTGGGTTTTCCAGATTCCAGATTCATCAGACAAACAGAGACGGAGTCGATGGAGGTGGGGAGCCAAGCAAAGTCGATGAGACCTGGGGAAACCGATGGATCAGGACACCAAGGGTGGAGCTGCAGCGACGAGTGTCCGAGATGGAGCCAGGGTGCCAGAGTACTGAAGCAGAGCCAGTGGGATTGAGGACCAAGGAGGAGCCAGACGGAGCCGAAAGGTTGAGGGACGAAGTGCAGCTGAAGGCCCGGAAGTCCATGGTGCAGGCAGGGTGAGGTCTGATCAAGGCAGAGCTGGAGGGATGAGGGAGCCTTGTGAAGCCATAAGGATGATGGTCACAGGTGGAACCGAAGGAGGGAGGAGCCAAGGTGGATAGGGCTCAGGCTCCAGGGCGATGATTGGCTCAGTCTTTGTTCCATCTGGCGCTAACATCATGGCAGGCTCTGACATACGCTCCATGCAGGGTGTGGAAGGCGGCTAGCTGGGCTCTGGAGTGGGGCTGGTGATGTCCTCAGCGGGGCAGATGGTGAAAGCCAATGCATTGTTCTCCAGCACCCACTCCACAAACGTGGCGTAATCACCCGAGGACCGGGCAGGCGTGCCTTGAATCGCTCACTGAGGCTGGTATAATAAAACACACAAAGCAAGCAATCAGGATAGTGTGGGAGGCACGCCAGATCTAAAAAGTCCTTGGTGTGGTCCTCAAATTTTCGCTCCTACTGCTCCAAGAGGTAGAGCAGTTAGACGGCCGGCAAGTCCATAACAAAAAGGGAGAAAAAAAAGCAAACAAAAATGCTATCTGGGTCCGGTATTCTGTCACACATCTGTCACACATGTGTCACACAGGAGATTCAGAGAAATAAACAATTAATAAATAATTAATAATAATAATAATATTTTTTTTACGAGGCATGTTTATAAAATCTACTTAAATGTCCTAATTGAATCTAAGCCCTGTCTGTGAAACCAGGCCTAAGGTCTTAAATACACAGGGAGAGTTAATTAACCAGAACAGAAACAGGTGGCACTTGACACTTTACACTTCACATATTATACACTAAGTGCAAATAATGATAGATATTATTTACGCTAAGTGAAAATAGTTACACTAATAATTTCTATGTAAAGATAGCAATATTTTCTTTGCAATAAGTGTAAATAGTAGTTAGATGATATTTATACTAGTGACAAATACTATTTGCACCTCAGTGTTGAGGTTCATTAACGATATGCAATAATAACATAGAGAGTAAATTATTATATTTGTTAAAAATTTTAAACAATGCCACCTTATTAGGACAATAAAGCCCTCCCTAAACCTACCCCTAACCCTAACCGATAACACTTTATTATTAAACACACTTTAGACACTTTATTTCCACTTTTTAAATATTTTGTTAATTTTTATTGAAAATAAATGCCTTTTCAATCTGATATGTGATGGAAAAAGGGATTAGGTTGATTTGCGTCTGAACTTTCTGCCACGCAATTTACCCCTACACTATTGCTGCTGTACACAGTCGGGTGTCTTCTGTAATTTTGTCTTACCCAACCAGATATCAGTGGGCGGAGTTAGTATAAATAGCATATGCCAACAAGGGAGGCTATTTTCACTTAGTGTAAATAGACACTCCGCAATCAGAAACTAATGACCAAGGAACACAGGCAAAACGGAAGTGAAACACAATGAAACTAAACAGACATAGACATAACCCTGACACTGAAGGAAGTTCAGTGGAAATTGTTGTTTTAGAAAGATTATTAGAAATAAAGATTGCTGTCTGATCTCATGTTATGTAATATATTTTTATTTTTGTACCTGCAATTATTTTCTCATTCAACTTATTTATTTATTTATTTTTGCGGCAATGGCAGCCTCCTCCTCTGAGAAAGTTCCCCTGATGGGCAGGTATTCTTAATAAACAGTAAAAGCTGCATGCACAAAGACAAGCAGACATCACACACTATGCAACACCAAATGTCCCTGTCTTCCTGCTGTGAGAAGTTCTTTGCATGCTGGCATTTATTTCTTACCATATGTTTTTCAGCAATGCTAATAAGCCAAATATGCTTTGCTTTTGTCCCTAAAGGTATGTACTAGAAGATAAAAAGACTCACAGATTCACAGGTTTGAGAGCCAAAATACAAATATCCATGGTATGAACAAAAATACAATTCTATTCAACCTGGCAATGAATCACGTTTTCAACTGGTGCTACCACACCACAGTTAGCCACAGTCACATTAAAGTATGAGATTCATAAAGGCATTCAAAACCTATTCAGATTTTGCGGTTCCAATCTCTTCATCTAAAACTATCCAAGAGAACATAACAAAACAACTAAATAATGATAGCAACATCAATGCCAGAATACCACATAATGTGTAGAGCTAATACGTAACAATATTTACACACGACACAAGAGAGACCATATACCTCTCAGTGGACTAATAAACAGATTCTCTGCCAAGGAAAGTCTTGTGTAGCCAATTACACGCAGAGCAAAATCGAGCTCCATTTTGGTACCTAACCAGTAAAACGGTGGGAGATAAATAAGACCATAGACTTTTAAACCTATAATAAATTAGTCTTATTTCACTGTTCAAAAACTGTATTTATTTCTACAAGCATTCCCAAGCATCTCATTTAGTTAATAGGAACAAAAGGATACTAAATAGAACTTTTCAAAGTCAAAAAACGCTAGATTGTACCCTTAAATAAATAATGTCTTCCATAATATGTCGCCCAAGCAGTGACATTTGTTTGTTACATGAAAACAAACAAATAAAATAATCGGATGCCATCTTACCTGACGTTCGTTTGCCTCCAGCTGAGCAAGACTCCATCATTGAGCTTCCAGGTCTCATTGCGTTTCTTGAAGCACGCTGCGCTCCATCAGTACTCCTTTGGCTTGTCATTCGACTGTACCCACTACTAGCAAGGTTGGGGTTCCTCAGGAAAGCGTGATGGTGGATTGTTCTGTCTACTAGGGGAGGTGATGGTAGGTCTTCATCACCTTCATCATCATCCTCCTGGTACCCTGACCCAGCTTCTTGGTTTAAGCCCCTGTTCCTCTGCTCTACATGAAAGCGCTCTCTCCACCTCCATGGCTGCTGATGCTCTGCCCACCTAACTTTTGATATCGGTCTCAGGTGTGCAGGTCCTATATATGAAAGTGGTGAAGTTTTGTGTTTGTCTGTTTGTTTTAAGGGTGTTGAGGAGGAGCTGGGGGAATTTGAGGACAGACCTCTTCTGAAATGGTCTTTTCTGAGCTTACTTTGTCCTAGTAAACCCTCTGTTCCTTCTCTTTCTCTTAGCCTATCATCCACAAATCTTGTATCTCTACCTTGCTCTCCGTTGTCTTTTCTTTGCCAGCTATTTCTACCGAACCAGTCACTAGAGGAATGAGATGTGACATTAGCGTACGTCGCCTGTGGCTTCCCGCTACAAAATACAGAGTCACGTTTCAGAAACTTGTGCTTCCTTTTATGGAACTTTGATGGGCTTAAAATTGGATTTTTTGAGTAGGGGTGCACATAAGAGGGTAAAAAAGGTGACGAAGGGTATATAGTTGCAGATGGAGGGTATCCACTATAAAGTCCAAAACCAAATGAAGTGGTAGAAAGTGGCATTTTGTAGGGCGAGTGGTAACATCCACCTCCTGACAGTGGAAATCCAAGTTTGTGCACTACCGGACAATGTGTAACAATATGTTCACCTGGTTGTGAGGGGCATCTGTTGTTCCTTTTAAAATCTGCCATTCCAACATAATGTAGAGAGTCGCGGGAAAAGTCTGACTGAGGTGAGTAGTAACCACTGAAATTGATTTGAAACATAGTCGGATGGTGAAGGTTTTGCGGCAGGCACTGAAGAACGTGAGCTTTACCTTTCCCACTCTTCCTTCCAGACTTTGCTTCATCCCCACACCCTCGTGATGATATATGATGCACAATATGAATCTCACTAAGTCTGACCACTAACTCCTCAACCTCTGCCAGAAAGGCTGGGTCTTGTCTTTTTGCCCTGACTTGAAGATACTTTTTCTTACATTTGTGTTTATGTCTCCTAGTCTTATCATGGCTAAAGCAATTATGACCTTTTCTATGACACTTATGCTCCATTAATACTGATCGTGCAAGGTGTGTTGTTCTGTGGTCTTGAATCCTTACAGAGCCTAACTGGGATTTGGCCGAAGGGTGTGGTGCTGACTGTGAAGAGGAGGGAGGTTTAGATTTTTCTTCAGGCACTGCTTTAACCTTTTGGGAACTGGTTACCTTTGGAGCAGAATGTTGATTAAATTCATGGTTGCCAGGATGAAGCTTTCTCCGGAAAGAACTAATAGTGGGTGAAGGGGACTCGAGATGTTTAAATGAATAGGGGAAGCTGTGCGAAGCAGATTGGCCATTAAATGAATGGCTATGTTCACCAGAGGTGGACAAAGAGTTCAACTGATTTGAAGATTCTGTCAAGACTTGCTGAGACTTTTGACTCAAAACATGGCCAGTGTCTTGGCCAGAAGTTTCCCTTTGAGTTTTAGGTTTACGACCTCTCCTTTTTCCTATGTAGATAGTCCCACGTTTGCTGACATTAATTTGTGGACCAAGTTTTGCCCCAAAAGATGTAAGAAGTGAGGATAAAGAGTGTGTACCATCTGAAACTGAACAATCAGCATCATCTTCATTCTTCTTCTGAGCAAAATCAGTTGAGTAACTTTGACTTTGGCCTGAAAGAAACTCTGTGAGTACTTTATCCTTCTTCTTCACTCTCATCTTATTGATATTTTTGATAATTGTCTTCATTATTAACCTATTTCGTTTGCGGCGGATTTGAGCATCTCTAGCTTTGGACAAGGAGGATTTGAGTTTTCCTTCAGCACCCTTCTTCCCAGATGATGTGTTCTGTGATTTATATTTCTTTGTCTGAACAGAGGATGGACATTTGAGATGAACTTGTGTTTTGGGTGTTGGCTTCAGAAGTTTCAGTCCATCCTCTGGATCAGGGACATTTGAGTGTTCAAATATCGGGAGCTTAGTAGAAGACTTCTGAGACTTACTTCCCTGAGGAGACTCATCCAACCTGATGATTTTTGGACGACCCCTTTTCTTAGGAGGGGGCTCAAGGGAGGAGGTTTCTGATTTGGGGGATGGATGCTGCAGTTGTTTAGATTTAGGAGGTCGTCCAACTGGTCTTGGTTTACCCTGCTGTGATGACAATGCCTTTGAGGACTTCATGGAAGGACCTTTTATAGGTTTTGATTTTTGAGGTATCATTTTAGTGGCAGTGGAACTAACATTAGCAGTTTTCACAAAATCCATCTTCTCTCCTTTATTTGCCACCTTTGTCATCTGAACAGCTTTTTGATTTTTCTGTGAGATGGTGTTTTGTTTGGGATGTAAAGGTGACTCATCGCTTAGAACAGAACTGTTAAACTGAGAATCTGCACAGCTGGAAGTTTGAGAGGAACACTGCACATCTTCTTCCTGGTTTGAACCATGCCTATCTCTTTTCTTATTCTTATCAATGATATGCCCTATCCTGCTGCCATCATTTGGCTGGACAGCAACAGTTTGGGCAGGTTCCATGGTCATTTTTCTGGTGTCATCTATGATTTCACTTTCATTATACTTCTTGTTTCTTTCTCTGCTCTCCAGTAATTCTTTTGTACAAGTGCTGTTCTCAGGAGTTGATGATTCAGCAGATTTATCTGAAGCAGGAAGGAGCAGAGGTGTCTTGATAGAGGGACTTGCTTGATGCATTAAACCATTTTCCTTACTCCGATTGTTAGTTATGTTCTTGGAACATGAAGAATCACCATTCTTTTTCTCATTTGCATTCAAAACCTTCTCAAAATTACTTTCCCTGATTCTAGAAGTCTTTTTTGGAGGACAGGGAGTTTGCTTTAGTGAATTCTCACTACATGATATTGGAAACGATGTGACATTTTCAAGACTGGAAGAAGACTGCTGAGATGTCTGAGCATTCAGAGTCGTAACCTTTGAACCTTCTGACCTGAGGGTGGAGGTCATTACGTCTCCAGTTGGGAGATCTTTGCCCTTTTCTTTTTGAGCATTTGAAATTTGTGTTCTGTCTTGTGGACTGGAGTTCTGTTGTAATGAGGAAGGTGGAGAAGGTGCAGCTGGAGGTGAATACGTCTGCTTCAGCAAGGTAGAGGAGGTTGTTCTATCTGAAAGTGATACTTTGCTATCTGTCTGTGGTTGAACTGCATAAGAAGGCCCATCTGATGGGCATAATGATTTTGAGTCAGTCTTCCTCATGTTTTTTGATGAAGTCTGTTGAAAGAAAGGACACATGCTGACCAAAATTCATTAGGAAATATTTGAAGATATTCAGTAATTCAGGTCTCTCTACGATATCCATTAAAATTAAATCAAAGGCAGCCTGGACAGGCAGACATGCTTCTGACAGGCTTCAATACATGATGACTTTGACAGGCTTTGACTCAATTTCACAGGCATTTCATAAAAGCACATGACTAATGGAATTGTTTTTTAAATTATTTTTATGTATTACTATTTTGGTGTAACTATTCCATGGTACTATGACCAGGATTTGTTAGAAAGATCTTAGTGAATGAGACAGAAGGACATGGCACATATTACTTGAGCAAAAATAAAACAAATGGGAGGAATGTATTTAGCTGTAGGCTTTCCAGTTACTGTGTCCTGGTCATAAGAACCAACAAAAATTAATAACAGAGCAAAGATGGAAGACTTACAACTGCATATTTGTCAGTATGTGGGAGAAGGGGACAAAAAAAGGAGCGAGAACGAACGAGAAAATAAGATCTGAGTGAGCAACAACAACAACAAAAAAACATTTATGTTATAAATGAGGGGATGTAAAAATAGATAAAAAGTGTCAAAACTGCTGGTGGCTGAAAATGGCTAGATGCAGACAGAAACAGTAACAAGCATTTGTCACTATATTTTTTAAAGAACTTTAGTAAGAAATAAAGCATGAAAGAAAGACTTACCTTTTTAGAGGCCGTAATGTCTGGTGTAGAATCACCTTTTTTGGATGAAGTGGGAAGTGGGGGACTCAACCTTGTGGAACCTTTTGGAGAAGTGGAATTGTTGCTATCTTTTTTCCGAAAAGGCTGCTTGCCCACTCTGATCTCAGAACTGGAGACTTCACCTCCACATGAACTATGACCATCTCCATGTGCAAGCCTCTGAGAGATCCTAATTGTGGGCCTGCATATGAAGTTCTCGAGGCTCTTTGGGGGCTTCTTCGTCCGTTTTGCTCCAACCCCTATTTTCATTCTTACATTTACATCTGACTGGTCAGACTTTGTATGTGTTAACTCCCCCGGCCTAGTCTGCTGCTGGTGCTCAAGTTCGCTGTTAGTACTCTTTGAGGAAGCTTCTGGTTCAGCCCCTTTGGTTTTTCTCATCCTCTTCCTGTCTTCTGTCCTCTCTTCTTTCTCCAGTCTTTGTGCAGGTGTTGTCTTTTGCTTTTTCTTATCCATTCGAACTTTCAGAGCAGTGGACTTTTATGGGAGAAGCACTTTGACTAATATCAAAGTTTTGTCAATAATTAATGTTCAGCTTAATGTTAGTTTTTTCAGTCTTATTTAATTCTCTTCTATCATCTCACTTGACTTGAGAGAGTAATAATGTACTGGTACCATGGAAGGGGCTATAAAGTAAAAACAAGAAAGAGACAGACATTAGTCACAGTTTACTCAGTTTCATATAATATGACACAGCATTCAAAATGTTTCATCAGAAAACCTCAGCACAAAGTGAGAAGATCATGCAGGCGATACAACAGATCTAGACCTAGATCAAAACACATATCCAGCTCAAAAAGACTGCAAATTTAGACTCAACCGTTGAGCAAGTGCTGTGACTGACTAGTTCAAATACTTAGTGCTCAATTTAGAGACATGGATTATTAAAGCATGTGCAGCTGGCTCTGAACATGCCGATTCAGATGCTAATGGATAGTAGCTGACATGAAGTACTTTTAGAAGTAGACGTCCCGCAGTGTGACATACTATACTGTATCTCTAGAACACAACAATTTTCCTGACAAACAAGAGCAACAACAAAAAATCTTACATATAGATACATTTATTTAGAATTGTTAAATGTATTCAGCTATGTGTGGTTGCAACATTCTGCTTTTTGTTGTAAAATATTTATAATAAATATTTGCCAATTTAGCGTTCAACTATTATTTAGTACAAAAACTCAGACTAAAGGACAATTCATCTATTGCACTTTCATCCCTGCCAGACAGAAAATCTTACAACGTTGACAGATTTATGGTTTATTATGGTGGGGTCTGGGCACACTAGTGGGCCTCAGCAAACTTTCAAGGGGGCCTCAAGATGGCTTAAAAGTATTTGAAATAAGACAAAACATTAAAATCATCTAAACCAAATTAATAAAATATTATTTTTGATGAATATACATTTTTGTAGTTATGCCAAGCTCTAAAATATTAAATTGTGAGTAAAAAACATATTTGTGAAAAAAATAAAGCATTATCCTTAATCTTTATGTCATGTAAATTCATTGGTTGGAAAGAGTGGAAACGCTGAAGAAAATTCAGCTCCTAAACCTTTTTGAATCCTGCAATTTAACTTTCAATATTGTTGTGGACAATGGGGCCTTGGAGTCAAAAGGTTCAGAACCACTGGTGTATGGTGAATCAACAGACTGCAAAAAGGTGATTAAAATTGTAACAATCTTAAAGGAAATGGTTGACCATTTTCATTGTTAAAAATATCTTGCAGTTCAAAAAATTACCCATTGCTACAACTTCGACCGTTACTTTTTGTTACTTTTTTTTGTGTGCATTTATATAGATAAATGTATAGATGGAGAGAGGACAGAAATGAAGTGGGAAAGAGAGGGGGTTGGATTGGGAAAGGACCATGAGCTGGGACTCAAACAAAAAAATCTCGCTACATTTCAGAGCTCTGCCCATGAGGCTATTGGCTCCGACTAACAGTACTTTTCAACTGTAACCTGAAGATCAAACCAATTATTTTTTATTGAAGATGGGAGGAATGTCTTGTTACTACTTTCAATAGAGTTTGTTGATTTAGAAATGTAATGATTTATCTGCTCCCATAAGACATATTTTCAGCTTTATTATTTGTTGCCCTGTCAGAGCAGTTCAGAATACTTCCAAATTTGGTGTAATAGAAGAGCAGCTCAGTGAGTATTATGACGCATGAGATGAAGAATTCATCTTTAAAAAATCCAGATAGCTTCATCTAACACAATTTAGTTCTTTAATATAAAGAATTAATGTGTCAGATGAACAACTCTAAAGGAAGCTTTTACACAAAAAGAACAAAATATAACATTGAATTAAACCACACTTTTGAAGTGTATGCTTTACTTAGAAATATCTAAGTAAATAACACAATAGGTATTGTGTAGATACCATAACTACATAATAGATGTAACGCGGCACCTGAACACAGAGACCTCAATACTTGGTACACAATACACAGTGAAGGAAACATTTAATGGGTCGATTTTTTAGTTTGAATGAACTCCAAATGTCACAAAATGGCAAGTTACTAAACCTAACAACCAAAGCAATAATTAAAACAGTGTAAATACAGCTGGAAAACAGCAAAAAATCAAACTCCTTAATTATTCAAACCCCAGTGCATGATGGGAACACCAGTATCAGAAAAGTTGAGTTGATATTTACGCTTTAATTTCGACACGCTTGAATTGAGTCCTAAAATAGAATTTGCTTACTTTCATAAATTCTTGTCTGAACTCATTTTTTCATGTAGAAATTATATTTGTTTTTCTGTAGTTATTATTTCACCCTTAAAAGTTAGCCAGGTAGTCTACTTTCAGACTAACTCTTAATCTACAATACAAACTAATTAACATCTCAGTATTCTATATACGACTTCCTTTGGGATATACCCACATAAAAATCCCCAGCAATTGTGAAAAGCTGGCTGAAACTCAGTTTTGAGTTGTCTGAAAGGCAGGTGCTTTCCCACACAGAGTGAGCTCATTCTATGGAAGATTCCACATGATGACCTCAGTGCGTTAACTTGCACAGGGGACCCATAAAATCCAGCGGCTGACCTCCAGGCTCCAGGGAGGAACACACTAATAAAGCCCAGGATCAGTAGTCTGAGACATCTGTGGGTTGTTGACTGTACTCTGTCAAAGCATCACCAATATCAAAATGTCTATCCACTCATACAATCTTGTCTAACTGAAAGAAAGTGTCCCACCCTGATCTCTCAATCTCTGTCTTGAATCATCTTGTGAAGTGCTTTAGCGACCGTTTCTAGCTAGTAAAAGGAACACCCTTTCTTATCTCATTCTTATTAAGAATACAAAATCCAACAGCATTTCACATCCTGAGTGCAATCTTCTTAGCTCCTCCTTTAGGATTTGGTGCTAAGAAAACAATCCCAATGGAACGCTTGAAAAGAAAAATGGCCCGAGGAGAGGAGAGAGAGAGAGCAAAGTACAATGATGTGTGTGTTAGAGAGCAGAAGAGGGAGCTCTGTGGCTATTAGTAGCACAGTTCAGAAGCAAAGTAAGAAGGACGTTTGAGGGTCTTTCTCTCCCTGGGACATAAGCCTACTTTTCAACATTTACCATAATTATTCATTTTCTTGTACTGCCTCAGCATTCTGTCTATCCACAGGTTTCCTTCCCCTTCTATTCTCTTGTCGCTTGATTTGTTCATAACACGTTTCTTTCAATATATAATTTGCTCTCTCTTTTACACTCCATCTTTAAGGCATTTTTATAAAGCAGACCACACTGTGCAGTTAAATAAGTCACTGTATCTCTGTAAATCAAAAACATATGCTCTTGCTTAAAACTCTATGCTGGTACAAATCTTTGCAAACAAGTGAAAATCTCCTAGAAAATAATCTCTCTTAAATGAGCATTTTTCCTTTCGTTTTACTCCTCTCATTTCCAAACATTTTCAATAGTGTCCCTTTTATTCATTTTTACCTGATGTAGCTTATCCAACCCTTCAGTGTCAAGTGCAATGGGGAAGTTATTAGGTTTCACTATGTTTCAGTTTGTGTATGTTATCTCGTTACAAACGGATATCTTATACCGTTTAACACATTGGGGTCGTCTGTCCTCTTATGTAGGCTACTTTAAGGCGACAATACGCAGGTTAACACCAGCCTATGTCAGTCAAGCAGACCTGTTAAGCTCTTCCTCTGTTTCGCTTGTTAATCAGATTCAGTCAAATATTGTTAATCGGTGCAATGTGAAAGTAGCACAGTGGAGTGCATTAGAGTTGCAAACAAGATGACATCACTGAGCACTGCCCTTCATTCGGCAAAGCTTTTCTCCCTGACAAGAATCCCTGGGCAAACTCAGAGAGCTGACCGTGATTTGCCCGCAAATCCATCTGCCAAATTTGAAAATACAAAGGTATAACGTTAAAGCTTTTTCGATTCTACAGGCTCCTCTGTGACCTAGATATCGCCCGGTGATCCAAAAATAGCATAGAACTAGAGCATTAAATGAAAAAACAACAGAGATATGGACACTTTATTAGGTGTCTATATATGTTTTAGTTGGTTCGCCGCTTGAGCAGACGAGCACAGCATGTCAATGCAGTGTGAAGACGACTTGATTGATGGGACATAAAAAGTAGTCGGTAGAATAGGTTACTGCTCCTCTCGCTGTAGATATAATGTAAAGATACAGGTTTTCCAGTGAAAAGAAAACAGAGTAATGTCAATACGATCGACAGCGCGAGGACAGAATCGATATAAAGTTCTCGGGAAAGTAGAAATATGGGACAGGAAGACCGCGACTTATCTTTCTAATCTATTAGCAGCTATTTCTATCTGTTTACCGTTATTACAGCTATTATTTGAATGCCTGAAATTGTATAAGCGATACTGCACGCGCGTATGTTTACGATAAAAAGTGTCTGCGTAACGTACTCATGCGCGAGGGCCTCAGATGATGGTCCCGTTTCAAATTACATTTTTATTAAGCAACGGGAGTAGTACACTCCGAAAATGTTCTCTAAAACTAGTCGGAGGGTTAAGAAAACAAATAACAACCATTTCCACATTGCTTCACGAAATGAAAAACGACTTACCAGAGCTGCAGAGAGGACGTATCTCAAGAAAAGGAGCAGCTAATTTACAAGTGTGCGCAACGAGCTGAAACGATAAATGGAGGGATGTTGCGTGTCCATTGCGCGAAGCGAAGGACCCATGAAGATGAACATTGTGCAACACCACACGATACTCACGTCCCCCCTTCTTCTTCTTTTAGCCCCCCTGTTTCTATCCGTCTCTTGCGCAGTTGTTTTACATCAAAAGCATGGTCGTACATTGTGTACCCAAATAGCCACAACCCAAGTTCACCGATGAGGGGAGACGGAGGAGAGGAATGACCATGCTGTACATGTTCGGTTACTGAGCTGATGCCTGCAACTTGAGCTAAATTTACCCACCAATAACACGAGAAAAGAGAAATGTAAACAGACACGCACATTTATCACCCTAGCGGATGCTGTTTTATCGACACTATCAAAGAGCGGATCAAAGCAACGACAATAATTAAATCTAACGTGTGTGCGTTAGAATATGATATTGAATAATCTAACCCGAGATGGCCGACTTTGAAATGATGAGCAATGATGTAATTGAATTGTGGGCCAGCCTGCGTCGTTCATTTGAAGGATAATATAATTACTGAGGTGTTAATATTTTTGGATATTTGATATTTTATTTAATATAATAGGCTACATTACACACAAGTAACCACCATCTGAAAACTTCGTGCCCACACATCTGGCTCTTAAAATACCGATGAGGTCTATTGCTAACACATGTTTTGTATCTTGCCTTTGTATTACAACATAATATTAATCTGTAGTAACTGCGCACTTACTGCGAGTGACCGATAGGTGGTGCAAACATAATACAGTAGCTATATAGGCTACTTAAAGGGTTAGTTCACCCAAAAATGAAAATTCTGTCATTAATTACTCACCCTCATGTCGTTCGACACCCGTAAGACATTCGTTCATCTTCGGAACACAAATGAAGATATTTTTGTTGAAAGCTGATGCTGAGAAAGGTTTCAGACAGGCCTCCATAGGGATTCAGTTCATTTGCACTCACAAGACCCATAAAAGGCACTAAAAACGTCGTTACAAAGTCCATCTCACTACAGTGACTCTACAATAATGGTATGAAGCGACGATACTAGTTTTTGAGCGAAAAAAAAAATCAAAATAACGACTTTATTCCACAAGTTCTGTCTTCCTCTGCCGTGAACTCACGAAGCACCACGACGCATGCGCGAGAATATGACGCAAACCGGCGTTCGGACACGTGACCCAGAAGCGAGGAGGAGATTTGTTTACAACGAGCAGAGGAAGACGCGCCGTATCTGAGCTGTTGAATTCTACATTGATCGTGCTTTAGGTCTCGGCGTAGAGCTCAAAATGGGACTAAAGTGTGTATTTCATGGATTCCCGAACGCCAGCCCTACGTCATATTCTCGCGCATGCGTCGTGGTGCTTCGTGAGTTCACGACAGAGGAAGACAGAACTTGTGGAATAAAGTCGTTATTTTGATTTTTTTTATTAGCTCAAAAACTATTGTCGTCGCTTCATAACATTATTGTAGAGTCACTGTAGTGAGATGGACTTTGTAACGACATTTTTAGTGCCTTTTATGGGTCTTGTGAGTGCAAATGCACTGAATCCCTATGGAGGCCTGTCTGAAGCCTTTCTCAGCATCAGCTTTCAACAAAAATATCTTCATTTGTGTTCCGAAGATGAACGAATGTCTTACGGGTGTCGAACGACATGAGGGTGAGTAATTAATGACATAATTTTCATTTTTGGGTGAACTAACCCTTTAAGGGAATTAGTTCACCCAAAAATGAAAATTCTGACTTGCATCACTTCATAAAATGAAGGTTAAACCAGGGCCGTAGCCACCATAGACATTGACAAACCCCCCCCCACCCCAGTTGGATTTCTACCGAAATTCTTGCACTGCTCTGCTGCACTCCATTTCGCAGCGCTCTCTATGTTAGGATGACAAAAAGGTTTAAAAGTTACATTTTTAGTCTGGTCTGCCTCAGGTCTAACGGCGCTCATCAATGTCCAAATGATTGAGAGTGCCAATCAAATCAAAGTTTACATTCACTTTTGGCTCGTTCACAGTCTTCACACAGACAAGCGTGTCCATCTATCGCTTAATACCATTGCGGGGACTCTATTCTTTCCGGTGAAATCACAAAACAAAATTTACACAAACATGTCCATGCTCTTAATATACAATCATTGAACATTTTTGATTTTAATAAAGAAAAAAACTATATGAGGGCAGATTAGAACCAGTAACCTTCGACACGGTTTACAAAAACGCTACCACCAGAGCACAAAGGAATTCAAATGTTATCAGCTGATTTATGTATTTATTCACTAACGGGAAGAATCTCGAGACTAATGATATATTTGACGCAAATTAATGCAAATATTATTTGCAAATAGTCCCAAAATGAATTAGACCTAGATTTTCGTTCACTGTTCTGTTTCTTTATGCTTTATAAAAATAAAAATATTGGTCCCCCCCCAAAGTTCAAGACATGGTTACGGCCTTGGGTTAAACCACTTGGGTCACATCTTTACTACCTGAAAGTGGGAGTTGCATAGGCTGTCATTGGAGGCAGAAATCTCTCAGATTTCATTAAAAAAAAAATCTTTATTTGTGTTTCGAAGATGAACAAAAGTCTTATGGGTTTGGAACAACATGAGTATAATAGTAAGTAAATAAAGAAAGTAAAGTAAATAAAGAAAGCATTTTCATTTTTGGGTGAACTAACCCTTTAATAATTCTATTCCAGTTTCTTAATGGAGTCTCCAATACTTGGATAATGCCATCTGTTAAAGGGATAGTAAAATAGATAAAAATGAAAATTCTGTCATTAATTACTCACTTGTTCCAAACCCGTAAGACGTTCATCTTCAGAGCACAAATGAAGATCTTTATGATGAAATCTTGACAGATTGAATTTAGGCTTTTATTCGCATTGATCAGCGATCATAAACAGAAGCTCAACCCGAACCTGCTTGATGCGTGAGAACAAACCTCACTGGTTCTTGCGGAAGCCCAAATGTGCTGCATAAAAGATGAGAATGAACCTCAATGGTACTTGCATGTCTGTCAAGCATGCTTGAGCTTCTGTTTACCACAACTGATGTGTGAGTTGATGAATGTTATGTGAATAAAAGCCTAAATTCAATCTGTTCATCAAATAAGCAATTGTGTCTTATCAGAACATTTTGGACTAATCCACTCAATATGGATTAGTCAAATTGTCAGTTGCATAACTGTCTATGGAGGGACAGAAATCTCTCAGATTTGATCAAAAAGATTCATTAGTGTTCCGAAGATGAGCGAAAGTCTCACGGGTTTGGAACGACATGAGGGTGAGTAATTCATTAATCTCAGTGGAAGTCTTTCTTTCTTTCTTTTATTGAATTCCAACAATTAAGTAGCCTAGGTTCTTAATACATTTAACAAACAATTTAAATAAAGGGCCTTTTTAGTTTTTAGGGCTAATTTTCATTAATATTTATCATAATAACAAAAACAGAGTAACAATTTTCTGTTTGAAATGTTGAGTGAAGTAAAACTTTTGATAGATTTAAAACTCAGAAATTGTGACATTTCAAGCCAAAAGAGAGAAGCACAGAGACATTCAAAAAATACATGTAGCCTATACAATGGTTTCACTTTCAGAATTACAAAAACAGCAATTATTCTATATTTAAATGAAAGCAAGTAGTTTTTCTTTAACCTATTTAGTTAGCCATTTTAAACACATATTTAAGTTTAATTTGTACAGACAGTCAAGAACTCCACAAACATATTTTTTAAAAAATCAATGGAGTAGAAATAGCAATAATGAGACTTGATCACTGCACGTCAGAAAACTATTGTTTTGATAACGTAGGCCTACTACTTACGATATTGCCAAGTGCATTTCTGAAAATGAACTGAACTCATGATGGTACAATTCCAATGGAAGTTGTTTACCTGTTGCCATATTTGCTAAGAAATGCAATAAAAACGAAGACACGTTGCTGGTCTCCGGGGAAAACACATTGGTGGTTTGTTCCTGAACGAATTAGTGTTTAGAACGAATCAATCGAATTAATGGTGAACAATTCAAAATGACTCGTTCATAATGAACAAAAAGACAGTCAATTGTCGCCACCTACTGGCGTAACAATATATAAAGTCTCACTAAACTTCCCCACTAAAGCACAAATATATATATTGGAATATGTTTATATGCTATATGCTATGCTATATTGGAAATGACTCACAATAAAGGCAAACGTAAAACAGTGAAACATATTACTTTAAATCAACCCATTGTACATAAATTATGCAAAAAGATTTATTTCGTCAGAATGGCCGTCAGTAAAGAAAAATTAAGCATAATGGTTAAAGCATAAAGAGGCTAGCGGGTCATGCTAATCGTATTGCGTATGACTTTAATTCACATAATTCATTTCTGACGCTTACCACCAGCCAAACCTTGACCTCTTGGTCATACGTCTCGTCATTTGCGTAATGACGTAATTTCCGACGTCTGTTGAAACAATAATGGCGACCTCCATCGCCCGTGGCCCGTGACAGTACGACCGTTCGCAGCAATCAGCAATACGTGGTTATCGCTTTATATGTAACCCTTACGTGACAATTTGTTTTCTAAGCATCTGACGACTTTTTTCTAGGGGTAAGTTATTGTCTTATTCCGTTTTTTGTGCATGGTGTAGCCGCATCACACCTCATGCATGCACTTTCATGCTTTCAGCCAGCATATCTCCCGCAAGGTGAAAGACGTGAAGATCCACGAGACTCTCTGAGAATAACATTATAGGAATTGATTAAATTTATTTTCGACAAATATATAATGACCATAAGTAGACGCTTGCATAAGTCATCAGCTTAACAGTTTTAATGTGAGCATAGTTTGACAACCTGATTACATTAAGAGAACATCTCTGGTTAAATGTACACATTGTTTTGCTTTTGTTTTAGAATATGAATCTGCACAAACTGTCCTCGCGATTGCGTCCTACAGTAAGTGACATTAACATTTCATATACTGTTTTATATTTATCTATAAAATATTTTTAAGTTAAGAACATTTGACAGGACAGATCACTCATAAAACATTATTATCCTATTATCAGGTCACACAGAAATTAAGACATCTCCACATCCAAGGAAGTGGCCAGCAGCTGGAGGCGGTTGTCGTAGAAACATCATCAGAGGAGCCAAATCCACTGTCAGTCTTCAGAACTTCAGAGCAGGATCCAGTAAGTCCTAAAAACTTACTTATGTTGATATTAATCAAAACATAGACCATAAAGGGGTCATTACATGGATTTTTTATTTTAATGTTCCTTGTAGTTCACTTCACTTATAATAGTTTTACGTTTTTTACACACACACACATATACATACAGAAAAAGGGCACAAAGCATTATGAAATCCTTTTCTTCTGGTTTGCGATGCAGCTTCGGTCAGATCCAACACTTCCTGTTGTCGATAGACTTGTGTGCATGGAGTACGTCAGAAACTGAACGTGCATCGATATACTGTATCCAGTGTAGTGATTATAATGGGTTCTATATTTTCTAAATATTTTTTTTGTTAAAAAATTATCAAATTAAAACATTATCACACATTTTTCATCAATGTTTTTTTAAACAGTAAACCTCTGCTGCACTTTGTTTGCCAAAAAAGGAAGAAAAGAAATCATTAAAATGTACTTTGATTACATTTTAAAAGATTAATTAAATTGTTAATGCTTCATGCATTAATTTCTTTACCACTTTTTTGGATAATATATGTGTATTAAATCACAAAACATAATCCAGAAAAATTTACACAGAATCTATGAAAAAAAAAAAAAACATTTAATTATTATTGTTACATATCATTACTAACACAGAATTTGGGACAAAATGAATTTCTTAAATGTTCTGAGCATCTTATCATGTTGCTTTGCTTTGAGATTGACCTATTATTCAATACTTTCATAGTGAACTGCTCCTATATACAGCATGGAAAATCTGTTATGGATAGCTCAAAGCTCTTTATGTGGTAACTTTACAATAAGGTTCATTAGTTAACATTAGTTAACTACATTAGTTAACTACATTAGTTAACATGAGCTAATAATGAACTGCACTTATAAAGCATTTATTAATATTTGTTAATGTTAATTTCAATATTTACTAATGCATCATTAAAATCTTGTTAATATTAGTTAGTGCACTGTGAACTAACGTGAATAAACCATGAACAGCTGGATTTTTATGAACTAACGTTAACAAAGATGAACAAATACAGCAACAAATGTATTGCTCATGGTTAGTTCATGTTAGTTAATACATTAACTTATGTTAACTAATGAAACCTTATTGTAAAGTTTTACCCCTTATGTTGTAACAATCCATCCTCCTCATCAACCCTCTTTTTTTTCTTTCTCAGGCATGCCATTTGGACAGACATACTGGGCAGTACTACACAATCCCCCCAGCTCACATCCAAAAACTCTTCCCCCATGGACTGCCTCCACGTTTCCAGTTGCAGGTTTGAGAACAGTACTATGTGTGTGCGGAGCACTTTAGTACAGATTTATAGATTCTATCTAGACCTACTCTAGATAGAAATGGCATAATTTTTGTGGATGATGTTGCCTGGAGGACTAATGCATGTTTGTACTCCTGTTTCAGGTTAAGACGTTTAATGAAGGCTGCGTGATGGTGAGGCCGCCGGCGCTGGAGCTTATCTCATATCTTAAAAGAGCTGAATACAGCAAGCCCCCTCTGCGTCATATACTCTGTATCCTCAAACAGAAAACTTCCAGTGAGCTGTTTTACTTTGTGCATATTCCTCTTCCACACTTAATATTTCACACATTCCTTGACAATGTGCTTTAGATGGAGATACTGGCTCTGGAAAGACCCTGTCTTTATGTCACGCCCTGCATTACTGCTACACCCAGGGCTGGCTGATCCTGCACATACCTGATGGTGAGCTGCACTGACCCACATGCAAACCAAATGCAAGATGAGATGAAGTTTGATGATGTTATGATGTTCTTTCTCTAGCTCATCTGTGGGTCAAGAACTGTAAAGAGCTGCTACCTTCTTCTTCCCGCCCCTCACGCTTTGACCAGCCGATCCAGGCTTCCCAATGGCTGAAGAACTTCAAAATCACCAATGAACGCTTTTTATCCAAGGTACTCAATGTGTTTATTAGGGTTTACGGGTAGTGAGTTTATGGGTATGAAAAATATTAAATTGAAAGATTCTATGTAATTGGTGTTATTATTACTGTTGTTGTTATTGGTATATATGCCTGATTTTGTATAGTGATTGTTTTTAAGACAAAATTGTTAAATTATTGTAAACAATGTTTTGAAGTGATACTGCTGATTGCCATGAATATAGCCATTGTTGCCGATATGGCATTAAATCATAAATAAATAAATACATTTATGGGTATGAGAGTAGGTGAGTAGATCACCACTACTCACCTCCTGTCTGGCCCATGGAAACAAATTATATTTATTGCTAACGTAAAAAATGTGATAAAAGTAGAAATTGTAGTAAATTTGGTAACATTTAAGGTGACATGGTTACACATTGCTACATGTACTTACTGTAGTAATAGGGCTGCATGATTAATCGCAATTAACCCAAAATCACAAGTAAACCTATTTGGCTTAGTGCGATTATGAAATTGCTAATGCTGCCATCATTTTGTATGCACAGCTTGTCAGTGATCAGAGTCGGCTTTGTGATCAGTAGTAAATGCTGCTCCAACTGAAAGCACTGTGAGTTTTAGTCGCTTATAACTCAAACTCATTTGAAAAAGCAACATGAGTTACACATCTTTCCAAACATGAGAAGATTTATTAAGGATGCACCGAATCCGAAACTGAATACCGAATCCTACTGCCATCCTCAGTCCATTATCACAATAAACACATTAATGAAGTAAACAACGTCCACAGCAGTGTAGGGGTGCTATTGACCATACAACCGTAAACCGAAAGTAAGAACTTTGACCGATTAATACTATCAGTTAAACAGTTGAAATGTTTTTAACGCTTTTTTGTTTGGTTTTTTTAATGCATGGTTTTAGAAATATGCTGTATAGCGTCGACATGTGCAACCACAAACCAGATATATCTCGCAAAATGAAGCAATGGAAAAGCTTACTGTGTGGGACCATTTCGACAGAAAAATACAGCAATGTAGTACAAGCTCTTGACTGGTGGAAAGCAAATGAAAGGCGCTTCCCGAGCCTAGCCTCTCTAGCGAGGCATTATCTCCGTATTCCCGGGACATCAGTGCCATCTCTGAAGCCTTGTTTAAGGCTTTTAATAGTGTGGTTTTGGTCAAGTTTACTAAAGTAAACATTGCAGCGTATGTTCTTCTCACCGCTGTTTCCTGATGGTTTATAGAAAAATTACCCAGAGTCGTCCTTTCAAAGAACAGCACAATGAAGAGCGCAGGAGGCGTGCGCGCTGTCAGCCGAGGTTCGCGCGCTGCGGAGACAGAAGGATTGAGGAATGGTCAACAGGCTGCGCTCCAGACTAACCCACATCACTTAGACATGTTACTTAAAAAAATAAATAAAAAAAAAACCTTTCCAAGTTGTGGATTGAGGTAGCCTAGACCTGCTATTTTGACAAAAAAACAACAACAAAAAAACATTCCGGTTCTTCAAAGCTTCAAACGGATTCAGTGTACTTTCGTTTTGTCATCTTAATTTGGTAATTATTTAAGTGAAAAATATTTAGTGTAGGCCTATTTACTTTATTCTTTTTATTTATATTTTATCTGATCTGTATGTGGCTGTTTGCACGGTAAAATAAAATACATTTTGGCTGCTGTCTATAGATTCCTTCATGCACAACTCGTATTTTTTCGGATGTTTCATACGCAAATGTTTTATCAGTGGCTATTGTTTGTTGTTGCCACCACGAGACAAATCGGCATTGCAAATAGAACATATAGCTCGACTTGAATCGCATTCTTTTGACTTAAAGTACTGCCATGTTTTCTGTTCATGAGTTTCATTTTCACTTTCAACGGTGGCATCATTACGTTCGACCAGCTGAGCACGCATAGTTCAAGCCCAGGGTTCAGTTCGGTGGAAAAAAATTCTGAGGTTCGGCAGAAACCGAACCCCGTCAAAAAGCCCAATATTCGTCCGAACCCGAATCCTGGATTCGGTGCATCCCTAAGTTTTATGAATCTCTTTTCCAACAAAAGACAACATTTTAATAACATGTTTTTACTCAAAACTCACTTCATAAAGACAGTTGAGCATGATGTGGCTTCTTACACTGAATAAGTCACACAACACATTATTTCATACTAGGGATGTTAACCGATGACCGTTTGACCGATGGTTGACCGTATCAACGTTAACCGATCTCGGTTGTCGGTTAAAAAAAAAAAAAGTGATCTCTATATTAGGCTATTTATAGAGAATGGGAACGTGACGTCACCAACGCAATGCATTCGCGGACTTTAGGACACAGACACTACATTAGAGAATGAGTAATAGTGGAGGTAGACTTTAAAACTTGTATTATACAGTTAAAAACACATTAGAATGGTGAACGCTTGCAGTGTTATGAACTGTCATAGCCTCTCTTACAACCTGCGTGGAAAACATATCTCAAATCATGCGCAATATTTCAGTTTACCAGCTTGGAAATAACAAAAGTAAGTGAAAGTAATGCTGCCTTCACGTGCTATCGGAAATTTGACAATTCCCACTTCTAAAGTCGTGATTATGAAGTATGAACTCATCTCGTTCATATTTCGAGCGGTGGAGCGCGTTCACGTGCAATTTTTACCTAGGAAACTCCTATTTACAATAATTCAGAGAGCACGTGAAGGCAGCATAACACTCGGAAATAAACAACTTCGCCAAAATGTGTCTTTATAATTTGTATTTATTATTTATAACCGATATTACAGATGAATATTTTCTGAACCGCTTGAATGTGCTCACACCATAAATAATGCATGAAACGCGTCAGCAAATGCTTCATTGTTCAGCTTCAGATGTAAGTTGCAACTTGTGTGATACAGTGCTTAAATACAGTACTTAGCACATCATCTAAATATATTACATCTACATTTCAGTGGTAACACATAAGGTGTTGGTCATCATCTTTCTTTATTATTGTTAGCACTACCTCGAACTAAAGCGGCGTCTCTTCGGAGCTGTCATTATCTTAAATGAGTCGCGGCAATGTTTCAAATGAGCTTCTAACGCTAGACAATAGCCTTTATTTTCAACGCGATCACCTTGTGCCCAAACCATTTCGAAACTAAGGAGCCATTTGCCCTCCGATTACAAACAAGCTCCTCAGCGCCGCGTTTGCGGGACTCATGTTTCGCGCTGTAGGGGATTTTAAAAAATTGACGTGAGTGGAAGGCAGGCGGCGGCGCCTGGACAGTGTGTGTGTGCGTGTGTGTGTGTGTGTGAGAGAGCGGGCGGCAGAGAGATGCGACAGAGTTGCGAAATTGTAGGCGCGGCTCGCGAGTTGCGGCTGTTATTTCAAATAGCGCAGCATATTTTTTTTTAAACTAATCGGTTAACCGGTTTCAACCGGCTAATGAGGCTCGGTGGTCGGTCAAGAAAATGTTTAGTTTTCGCCATCCCTATTTCATACTAGTATTCAATACAGTGATAAAGGCTATGTCAGTTAACATTTAAGTATAAATATACGTTATTATCAGAAGGCTTGAAGAAACTTGAAGTAGTCGTGTGTTAATTAGTCATGTTTAATCAAAGTGTTTCGATCTTCTGTTTATTCAGCTACAGTGATAGTATGATGCCCATAGGGATTTCCTGGAACAACATGCATTATCGTACTTCTGCGGGGCATATTTGAAGTTTCTGCATGAGAGCGCCCTACTACTGATCGCAGAGCCATGCTTCACTGACAAACTGCACATTAAAAAAAAAAATCGCAGCCTTTGCCAAATACTGTGCGGTTCAACTTCGATTAAGCGTGCAGCCCTATATAGTAATAACAGTAAATTATGCATAATTACAAGTAACTAAGCCTAAATGTAACCCTATAGTATGTACATGTAGTTAATTAATATTACTTAGTACTTATTTGAGTAAGTACAATGTATCTATGTTACCTTAAAAAAAAGTGTAACGGAAAATGTCATAATATATACTCTACTATCTCCCTCCTTGTGTTTGTGGGGTGATGTTATTTATCACTTATTTATTATTTAGGTTAAATATTTGTATCTTTTACTGAGCTGCTCTGATGTCAATCTGATCAATTGACAGATAAAGACGACACGGCGATATGTGTGGACAAAGAGAGAAAGTACTGAGGAGGGGCACCCGTTAGGGGAGCTTGTTGATCAGGTGAGTTTTCTTCATCATCATCATCATCATCAAAAATTCCCCATTACTACCTTAAATTGACGGTATCATAAACTCTTTTTTTTGTAGTTTTGTCACCATCTATTATTTTAATCTTATATTTAATCTTAATTATTTCATGTTCATTACTTTATTTATAATTTGATTTGAATTTGAACAGGGTGTGAATCGCATGAAGAGCAGCAGTGATGTGGTGGGTGCAGTAATGCGAGAGCTGAGGCTGCAAGCAGGGGGCGCCACAGATGGCAAGGGGGCCTTTAAACTGGCTGTGGCTGTGGATGGAGTAAATGCTCTGTGGGGAAAAACATCTCTAAAAAAGGAAGACAAGACTATGGTACGTTGGCATAAATCAGCCAGAATAAAAGATTCATTCATAAATGTTTAAATAACATTATTACATAATTATTTTAATGTTATTAACTAATTAGTATCATTCATTTCATGCAGTGTGAGCCAGAGGAACTGACTCTGATTCATAATCTGAGGAAGATGATGAAAAACGATTGGGTATAAAAAACCTCTCACTTAATATTATAATACAGCTTGAACTCGCAGTTAGTTGTTTACTCTCAAGTTAAGGCCTGTTCACACCAAGAACCATAACTATATTAACGTCCACACCAGCGCACAATATCGTTCTGCTTATTCCTAAGTAAGTTTGCTGCTTTAAATGCTTGAGCTCTTAAAGCAGAATGGATTCTGTTTGGCTGTCAATGTTTTTATTGTTCATCAGCTGTAAAAAAAAAAAAAAAAAAAAAAAAAAGATATTTAATTAGAACGATTATTAGAACTATATTTGTATCTTTTTAGTTGTGAACGGGCCTTTACTCTCACTTTATATATTGCTCTCTGTTTTAGAGTGGAGGTGCCATTTTGACAGCAATGTCTCAGACCGGGTCCCTGTTCAAGCCACGGTCTGCTTACCTTCCCAATGAGTTGCTAGGAGAGGTCAGCATCTCTCACACACAAAAGAACCACATTATGCCCTTTTCATTAGACTGCAGAGTAAATGCCCTAAGTTAACAGAGCTTTGTTTTTGCTTTGTACTTCAACAATAGACTTTGAAACATTTGCAAAACTTTAGGGGCCCCTGACATGGTCCGTTGCATGTATTGTCTAGATTTATTAAAAGGGCTTATGTATTTCTCTCTTTCTTTCTCTCGATTTCCCTCATTATATACATGCCTCTATTTCTGTCTTTCAGGAGGGGTTTGATAATATGGAACCTTTTGTACCAATTTCTGTGCCCAACTACAATGAGAAGGAGTTTGAGAGCTGTTATCTGTACTATTTAGACCGTAACTGGCTGCAGCATCCACACAGTAAGTTTGTGTTATGTGTGTGTCTTAAAGGGATAGTTCACCCAAAAAAGAAAATTCTGTTATCATTTACTCACCCTCAAGTTGTTCCAAACCTGTATGAGTTTCTTTGTTGTGCTGAACACAAAATAATATATTTTGAAGAATGTTTGTAACCAAGCAGAGAGAGCAACCATTGACTACCATAGTATTTTTTTCCCTACTATGGTAGTCAATAGTTGCTCTATCTGCTTGGTTACAAACATTCTTCAAAATATCTTATTTTGTGTTCACCAGAACAAAGAAACTCACACAGGTTTGGAACAACTTGAGGGTGAGTAAATGATGACAGAATTTTCATTTTTGGGTGAACTATCCCTTTAAGTGCGAGCAGTGGCAACTGGCAGCACTGTGTAAAGAGAATAATGTGGTCATATAAAATAAAAGTTCCTATTTACCAGTTTTCAAGTCATGATTATGATTTAATGTGCATTCAAGTGATTTTTGGACTGAATACAATTAAAGCAATAGGCAATGTCCCTTTTAATGCTCTCTTTTTCACTTTCTGACAAAGTAGGATGCTTGTTTAGTATTAATGCTACATAGTGAACAACAAACAATGTACATTTGGTGTGTAATTGGTTTTATTTATGCATTATTTATGCATCTGTTGTCTAAATCGTGAGTTAGTTTTGGGGAAGTGCTAGGGGTCCATGGAAATGTTTAGAGAAAAACACAAACCAAAAACAATAGATTAACGAAAAGTAGATTTCAAATTCATTAATAAATAAAAATGAGCGATTAAATTAAAAACAGTACTTTAACAGTACAGTAGCTACTGTGAGTAGAAAAAACGTTATATAACTTAATGGAAACTAACATTTTCCAAATATTTTAGACATATAATTTTTCACATGTATATAGCTTTTCAAATCTTAGCATGAGGGATGATCATATTTGAGGGTCCATGGCATCTAAAATATTGAAAACCTCTGCGCTAAATGAGTTGTATTTTCTGACAAGCTCTATAGCTATTTTATATTCACAGTACAAAAAAGTCATGTTTATTTCTGTTACGCTAGTAAATTAGGATCATTCTGACATGAAGTCAGAATAGCCTATTTATGTATGTCACAAGATACCCATTTTCAGTATCTCTTATCTTTTACCAACAGGTCTATCTGAAGAAGGAAAGAAAGAGCTCATCTTTCTCAGCAACAAAAATCCATCCATCCTGGAACGATTGTGTGCCTTCTTGTAATGCACATTTGTGTTTTTCTTGCATCTGTAAATCATGTGAATTCAATAAACTTAAGCATGTAGAATTTTTCTTAATAAAAACCTTGAAAAACATTTACAGCCTTTTTTTCTATAGATAGATAGATATATAATATAAAATGTTGGGAGTCACGTGAGAATTTTTTTTAATAAAAACCTTGAAAAACATTTACAGCCTTTTTTTCTATAGATAGATAGATATAATATAAAATGTTGGAAGTCACGTGATGAATGAGGCGGTCATGTGGCTGCAGCCTCACCCGGAACTCTGTCGAATGCTGCGTGATTGACTGTTACAGCTCAGAAACAGTACGAGAAAGTGTTCCTTTAAACAAACTTTAAGGACCGTAATATTAAAGTTTCCATTTTTAGGCTTCGGACAAACTAAATACAGAGAGGGGTCTGCTAAAAGGAATAAGTCGTGAGAGCACGTTTAAATACTTGAATAAGCGTTGTTGTTTACATGTAAAGTTAACGAGTCTCCGCAGCATCTCATCGACAGAATGAGAGAAACAGCTCTTTTCATTCTGCTTACTGGAGTAATAATAGCAAGAGGTGTGTTTATTATCTAAATATAAACTGATATATGAAATGTGTTAAACTACTGTTGTTTTCATTTTATGTGTCTTGTGTCACTCTGTCCAGCTGACAGTAAGGACTGTCAAGCACTGAATTTCGGTCATGGTTCGGTTGTGTGTGTGTGCAATGCGACATTCTGCGACTCGGTGGGCCGGATTGGGTTGCCAGATCCCGGTCAGTTCTTGTCATATGTCAGCAGTAAAACTGGCAGCAGACTCGTGAGGAGTCAAGGACAGTTCCAGAAAAACAGCACAGGTGCAGGTGAGTGCTCTAAAAGTAGCCATGGAATCAAAATGGATGATTCTAAGTATTGCAGCACTTTTCACGATTTCTTCTTTGCCATATTTTTATTCACATGCCCTTATAATCATTAATCAAAATAACTTAAATATACCCCTTTTCTATGATATCCATTTTCTGATGACTGGTGTGAGGGTGGGATAACCTGTCACTCCTATGAGTTCACAGCAATGGCAAACCACAACCATCCAATCTATTCCCCATGGACAAAAACATTTTTTTCTTATTCGGATATACATCACAATAGTGAAAGGGTTAATTCACCCAAAAATGAAAATTCTGTCATTAATTAGGCCTACTCACCCTCATGTCATTCCAAACCATTAAAGGAACACTCCACTTTTTTTGAAAATAGGCTCATTTTCCAACTCCCCTAACGACATGAGGGTGAGTAATTAATGACAGAATTTTCATTTTTGAGTGAAATAACCCTTTAAGAAACGACCATCGTAGCTTTCGTTTCATGCCAACTTGAGTGTTAAACTAAGATTTCTATATGTGTTAGGTCTTCAAATTATTTTACCCCCAAATTTTAATTTTGTCATCATTTAGTACATTCATGTCATTCCAAACACGTCTTCCGTTCATCTTCGTGACACAAATGAAGATTTATTTTTTCACGCGTATTTGCATTCATTTTTTATATGTGAATGAAAATTTTGGTTGCTTGGACTTTCGGTGGATGGACATAAAAGATGAGAATTTTGTGTCTTGAAGATGAACATAAGTCTTATGGGTTTGGAATGACATGAGATTATATGATAACAGTATTTTCATTTTTGGGTGAAAATAAATACATTAAAGGTGCACTGATTGAAGATTACAAGGGCACATAAAATAAAAATGAATGATGTGCACGGATGAATCATTTATAATAAATACTGCAATATTCCATAAAAATAAGAAATGTCCATTTTGATTTCATAGTGACTTTAAGGAATAAGGCAAAAGTCAGATAGAGAAAGAAGTTTTAAATTAAAAATGAAATATATTTAATATCAGGTCAAATGCTGAATCCCTCTCTTACTTCTCTTCTGAATCTCAGCTCTCAGAATCACTTTGGATCCCAGTCAGAAGTACCAGCTCATTAAAGGATTTGGGGGAGCCATGACAGATGCGGCAGCCATGAATATTCTGTCTTTGTCCTCTGGAGCTCAGGACCAGCTGCTCAGACAGTACTTCTCCCCAGATGGTGAGAGTGACAGAGACTGAGAGGGACAGAGGATGAAAATGGATTCGGCATTCTCAGTTCTGAATGGTGCACATCCCTGTCTGTCACAGGTATAGAGTACCGTTTCGTGAGAGTGCCAGTGGCCAGTTGTGATTTTTCAACTCGCCTCTATACGTATGCTGACACTCCAGGGGACTACGATCTCCAGAACTTCACCCTGGCCGAAGAGGATATTCACATGAAGGTATCATACACAAACAGAAACACACCATCACAAATTCGGGTTGTGCGATTTTGACAAAAAGTTACAACTCGACATTTGTGGAGTGTTTTTTGTTTTGTGCTGGCCTGTTACCATGGCTGGTTAAAGCCTGTCGTGGACAGCGGACTCACAAAACTTTTCATATTCTTAATATTTTATGTTGTGGTTAGTTCACATCATTTTCTAGGGCATTTTTACCTATATAAGAGCAATTGATTTCTAAAATTGGCAGTGGCTAAGTGCAAATAGTGATAGATGATATTTACACTGTGTAAAAAGCAACTAGATTCTATTTACACTATATAGAAATAGCAGTATTTTATTTGCAATAAGTGTAAATAGGAGTTAGATGCTATTTATACAAAAAAATAGAGGTAGATACTATTTGCACTTCAGTGTTGTACATTAAACAGTATTCAAAAATAACAGTATAAATTATTATATTTATTAAAATTATTGTTGAGACAATAATGCCCTCCCTACTCCTACCCCTAACCTAACCCTAATTGATAGACACTTTATTTCCACTTTTCAAATATTTTCTTAACTTTTATTAATAAATAAATGATTTTCGATCTGATATGTGAAGGGGAAAGGGAGAGTTCAGCAAAAGTCGATTTGCGTCAAAACTTTCTCCCACGCGCCTTGCCCCTACACTATTGCTACTGTTAACAATCCAGCGTCTTCCGTATTTTATCTAGACCAACCAGACGTCAGTGGGTGGAGTTAGTGGAAATAGCCTCTGCCAATAAGGCATTTGTGTTTGAATATTGATATATTAAATGATAAAAACATTTATTGATATTTTAATATGAAACTATAACCGCCAGTAGATGGCAGCAAGTCCTTTATTTCTAAAATTATTTAATGTATGTCAGCTTTTGTTAAATTCTTACATTTTAAAATAATTTTAATCAGAATAAGATCTTGAAAGATGTTTAAAAAATAATACTGAAATAAGAAATTATTGATATTTTAAAATATGAAACTAAAGTAATGTTTACATGACAATGGTGTACTAAAAACGTTTTTTCCTTTATGTTTATTTGCATACAGTCGTCAAAGTTGTGAAAATGATCCCCATTCACGCGGATCCCAAAAAACGAAAAACTCTGTATTCTGCCAGGCCAGTAGATGGCGATATCACTTTGTAAAGAAACACTACGCGCCTATAGACTGTCACCATTTTCACAAAATTTGCATTTTTGTAGTTTACTATGACTACATTTTTTTTTTTTTTTTTTTACTTTCCCTTTGAAAGTTTTTAAAAGTTTCTATTTTCAGGCCCCCAAAACATTGTTGTTGTATTCATTACATACATTGTTGTTATTATGACCTCTAACCTGTTATTATGACCTCTGACCTGTAAAGCAGCCAGAATAATAATAATAATAATACGCTGTTTGTTAATTGGCACCCCGACTGAGCCTGGTTTCTCCCAAGGTTTATTTTTCTCCATTAGGTCACCTAATGGGGTTTTGGTTTCCTTGCCACTGTTGCCTCTGGCTTGGCGTGCTCAGTTGGGGACACTATATTTTTCAACTAAACATCGAAATAAATCTAATTAATAAACTAATTTAACCATATAAACTAAATTACTGATCTAATTATTGATCTAAAGCCCACACTGTCACCGTATGGAAATCGAAATGAACTGATGACATCAAATGGCTATACAGCTGAATAAAATTAGGCTGCATTATTTTGCTGTTTAACACTGTAAAGCTGCTTTGAAACAATCTACATTTTTAAAAGCGCTATATAAATAAAGTTGACTTGACTTGACTTGACTTAAATGAATGTCCAAAACGCATAAGAGTTGAACAGGAAGAACCATGTGAACAGGGAGTGTTTTGACAACATTGCTGTCTGTATGCAAAAAACACCAAGGAAAAACGTTTCTATTTATAGTACATCGTTGTTGTGTAGAAGTACCCTAAACCAGTAGTCCCGGTCTTAATGAGTGAGTCATTAAATAATTTGAAGCAAGTGCTTTATGAGTGATTATTGAATCATTCACTCATGCAAATTCATTCAAAAACGCAGATTCATTCAGCAATGTACACCACTGTTTGTTGCTTGGAGATGTGTAGCAGTTCTTTTTATTGAACTCTTCTTGTTGCCATTATAAATGCATTCTAATAGGCTATATCATGTAGTAAATGCATGGATTCTCAATGTGCGATTTTGCAAAGTGAGTGACTGGCTCAATAATGTCTGCCTGCATATTGTTACTGTATACGATACATATGCACACCTGGAATCACAACACCACAGTCATCTTTCCTCCCCAGATTCCCCTGCTGCAGCGTGCACAGGCTCTCTCTGCTCAGCCTCTCAATCTGTTTGGCAGTGCCTGGAGCGCCCCCGCCTGGCTGAAGACCAATGGTGCACTGATTGGGAAGGGCTCACTCAAAGGCAAGCCAGGAGGCAAAGAGCATAAGACCTGGGCTCAGTACTACATTAGGTGCATGAAGAAACCTAATACTGCATTTAAATACAAATATCTTTACAATATCTTTTTTTTCATAATAGTAATTTTCATCCTTTTAATGATGGCTTTTATGTATCCTGTTCAGATTTCTAGAGGAGTATGGGAAATATAATCTTTCATTCTGGGGGTTGACATCAGGGAACGAGCCCACTGCAGGCCAAATTACAAATTACAGTTTTCAGGCTTTGGGTTTTACTCCGGAGACACAGCGTGACTGGATTGCCCTGGATTTGGGTCCAGCACTCCATTCCTCATCCTTTCCCAAGACCCGCCTGATGATCCTCGATGACAACCGAGTTCTGCTTCCACACTGGGCCAAAGTGGTAAGTGAGGATGGGTGGACAAAAAGAGGGAGGGGAAGAGGTTCATTAAGAGTCCATCTCTCTTTCCCTGTTGTAGGTTCTGAGTGACGTACAATCAGCACGTTATGTCCACGGCATTGGTGTTCACTGGTACCTGGACAGTCTTGCACCACCTGACATCACCCTGTCAACCACACACCACCTCTACCCAGAGTACTTCCTGTTTGCAACTGAGGCGTGTTCTGGGTGGAAACCGGGGGATCATGGTGTGCGTCTGGGCAGCTGGGACAGAGCAGAGGACTATGCACATGACATCATACAGGTACTTCGAAAAATCAATGTAGATAAAAATTATTATATACTATATCATAACCTTGGTTGACCTGGTTACATATTAAATACAGTCAAACCAAAAATTATTCAGACACCAGATATAATTTATCACTAGTGGGTGCAGGACACTATAGTTCATTCATTTAAGTGAGGATAGCCAAATTAAGTAAGCTGTGACATACCTAAAAATTCTTCCTACAGTGGACTACCAGTAAAATTGATACAAAATTGGGACCAAAATTATTCAGACACTTTGACCTGACCATGTTTTGCTTAAGTGTTTTTTCTTGAATTGCTAATGCAACCTTTTACACCACAGACTGAACAGAATAAAGCATTTCTTGGTCATTGGTTGACCTAAATTGGTATTATCTAATCGTGTACTTAAATTTACCAGCTGATTGGTCGATTGTAATTCATTACATACCTTTCTATCAAAGTTATCTGACATTATCAACATGAAATTGTTCAGTTAAACTCTGAGTTCTTGTCATATTTTATTACCATTTTCTAAACTATAGCAAATAAACTGTGATAATGTGAGTAAATGTTGAAGGTGTCTGAAAAATGTTGGTTTGACTGTATATATTATTTGTATTATTATTTAGTAAAGGCTTTCCTGTAGACAGAGATGGGCAGTATTTCAGATACATGTATTTGAAATACAAAATACTATTTTGTATTTTAAAGCCTTTGGTAAAAAATCAAATGTAATTTGTATTTAAATACATTTAAGATGAGTATTTTTCAAAATACTTTGAGCCAGTCAACCTCTTTATAAGGGTGCTGTTTTCATGCATCAACTAGTGCAGACCAAACATGCCCCTCCCCCCAACCCCAACATTCATGCACATCTTTTCTGCCAATGGTTGAAGGATATAAGGATGTCATGGTCAATTCTACTTGTTGATTAAAGTAGCTTGTCAGATTCAGATGTGTTTGAAGCATTAAAGTAACTGCATGCTAGGGATGGGTGATGTGATATATGACTAAACATATTGTAGATTCGTAGCGATGATATAAATTGTGAATCGATGGAACTTTTTCTAAATCGTTTACATAGATAGGCCTATCGGGGTAAGCACATATATCTGTGTAGCTTTTAGTGGGCAGGAATAATTGGAATGTTGGAGTGGAAAAAGAAGAAAGGGCGAATTAGTTATTGGGTGTGATGTGATTTGTGTTATTATAACTGCCGCGAAAGGAAATTCAAATTCACACTTGCACGTTGGCAGGCAGTTTTTTTTGCACGTGCGCTCCGAGACGGAGTGGAACGCTGACAAATAGGCCAACACTTTTGACTTAAAGGCCTTTTTAACGTGGCAAGCGGTGGAATCAGCACACAGTTGCCACTTTCTCTTTAGCTTTGTGCGGTTGAAGCCACTGTTGCCAACAAATTTTCAGGGGAAGTTGCTAAAGGCAGATCGTTGCCAAATAAATAAAAAATTTTTGCTAAATTTGTTGCTAGGTGCTTTTAGAAAAAAAGTTGCTAAAGTAGTCTGAAAAGTTGTTAAATCTAGCGACAAAATTACTAAATTGGCAACACTGATTGAAGCCTTGTTTATTCTTTCGCAATTTCTACGCCGCGAACCTGCTCACTGCGCGCACTCCTCAGTAAAGTAATGCTTGATGTGCTCTCCGTTGTATAATTCTGTGAAACGACAGAGGGCGACTCTGAGTAATTGTTCTCCAAACCATAAAAAAGCAGCAATGAGAGGAAGTAGTTTGCCGATTTATTTGTCAAACGCTCGTCTCGTGAGAAGTTTGTGAATAAATGGATTTCTTCACATATAAACTGATTAGGTTATGGGTAATTTTGAGGACACGTGAAAAAGTTTTTTAGTAGCCTACACTTCTTAAACCCTAGCCAAATAATCAAGTTAAACCCAGTAAACTTGAAATTGTGACTTGTTGTGACATTAGAACAAAACATATTAATAAATAGGCCCAGATAGATTTCAGCCTAATAGAGATACATACACTGAATCACCAATTTCATATGTATTTTCAAAATACAAAATACTGCATTTGTATTTAAATAAATTTTTCCACACAGTATTTTGTATTTGTATTTAAAATACATGTCCATGTATTTATGCCCATCTCTGAGTATATTTAATGTTATTATTTAATAGTATATTTAAAGGATGTTCACTTCAAAATGAAAATTTCCTGATAATTTACTCACCCCTATCTCATCCAAGATGTTCATGCCTTTCTTCAGTTGAAAATAAATTATGTTTTTGAGGAAAACATTCCAGGATTTTTCTTCATATAATGGATTTCAATGGCAACCAACGGTTGAAGGTCCAAATCAATGCAGCTTCAAAGGGTTTCGAAGGGCTCCGCAAGATCCCAGCTGAGGAATAGGGTCTTATCTAGCAAAATCATCGGTCAGTTCCTAAAAAAAAGTAAAAATGTATATACTCATATGTATATACTCATATGCGTGACTTCTATGTTGTGATTCTTCACGACGCATGACATCATCATGTCGGAAAGGTCACGGCCGTGACGTGGGTGGAAGTACCGACCCTGTGTTAAAACGAATGTGCAAAGACTAAATCAAACAGCCTTTACAAAAATAAAGGTAAAGCAACGATGTTGGACAATTTTAAAGTTGGAGGAGAACATGAGATGGAGTTTTTCGGCACTTGGTCGGAACGTCATGCGTTGTGAAGAATCACAACTCCAAAGACGCGCATTTGAAGTAAAAAAATATATTACAATTTCTTTGGGGTAAATGACTGATCGTTTCGCTAGATAAGACCCTATTCCTCGGCTGGAATAGCGCAGAGCCCTTTGAAACTGCATTGATTTGGGCCTTCAACCATTGGCTGCCATTGTTTTCCTCAAAAAACTTAATTTCTTTTCGATTGAAGAAAGACATGAACATCTTGGATGAGATGGAGCAAGTACATTTTTGAAGTGAACTAATCCTTTAAACTTTTTCTCGCCCCATCTATTCTTCCAAAAAGGATTATAAAAATATTTTAAAATATTTTGCACTGCCACTTACATACAAAGTGGCTACAATATAATATATAGACATTTTTTAAAATGTAATTATGTAACTTTCTCTTTATTTAGGACATGAATAACTATGTGGCAGGCTGGACAGACTGGAACTTGGCCCTCAATCAGGATGGAGGACCAAATTGGGTTAAGAACTTTGTGGACAGCCCCATTATCGTGGACCCAAGAAAAGATATCTTCTACAAGCAGCCCACCTTCTACAGCATGGCCCACTTCAGGTTAGACTCATTTAAGGCACCGTTAACTTTAGAACTTTTGCACAAAAATGCCATCTAAAGGTGATGATACACGGGGCAACTTTTTGAGCAGTATTGCCGTTAACGGTATCCAGAAAAAAAAGCTGCCCTGTGTATCATCACCTTAAAGTTTAAATTTCGCTATTAAATGTAGCCAATGCTGTAATTTAATGGCAAACAATTTTGTATCATACGTGGGTTGTGTAAAACTACACAATATTTTATAAATCTGAATAATATAATCCAAATATTCCAGCATTTATTTGCTGAACTGGGTCTCAACTTCTAATTTTGTTTTTGTGCTTTTAAAACTGACAGCAAGTTCTTGTGGGAGGGGTCACAGAGAGTGGGCATGTCCTTCAGTCAACACACCAGCCTGGAAATATCTGCCTATATCAGACCTGATAACTCAGTAGTGTTCATCATTCTCAACAGGTAAAAGACTGGGATGTTATAATTTACACTCATCTGGTGTTGTTGCGGAGCAGTCATTATTACATGAATTCAGTTTGATATGAAATGTTTCTGAAACTGCAGGTCTGAAGAGGAGGTGCGGTTTGAAGTTTGGGATCAAACGCTGGGTTTTTTGCCTGGTACGGCTTCACCTCACTCCATCCTCACACTACTGTGGAGCAGAAGCTGACCAACTGTACTAAACACTGGGTCAATAACCCACATATGCACCTTATTGATTAACTCAAATCATTTGAGTCATGCCTTAAGACCTGTAACATTTCAAATGACTGCAGCAACCACGATTACAAAGAAATCATTTCAATAAAGTCAATAGTGATTTATAAGTTTTAGAGGCAATAAAAAACATGATGTGACTGGGTCATGTTTTAAAACAATACGTTAACATCCCTGGAAAAAAACTTGATGTATAAAATGTCTTGCACTGAAGATATGAATAAAAAAAACTCAAAGCCATTTCTTCTGAGAATACACATGTAAGTAAATCAATATGAATATGATGATGATTTTGTTGTTAGCCTGTGTCATAGCAACATCAACATGTTTCCTGGTTTTTATTCCGTTTTTTTATTAATACATCATGGTCATACACATCATATAATATATATTTATATACTTTAATATTTAGCGATTCATTGTCATTTTCATCATCAATGTTTTTTGTCTTCCTTAAATGAGTTTTCCAACTAAAATTATTTACATTAGAAAAAACTGTAATAGAAATGAGAGTGAAAAGAACTAAATTAAACTGAATGACATCGATGGGTTTGTGATATATACACACCAGAGATGGAGGGGAGAGACAAAACTTCATGATCCCCTGGACAAGTGGAGGAAGAAAAAAAGAAAAAAAAAAAAAGAATGCAAGAACAACAAAAGGCCTGGGGACGTAAAGCGACATTTATAAACCGCAAAGACACGCCACCCCATCCCAACGAGAATTCACATTGAACGGTAAGAGGCGCTATCTGGGGAGTACAGCTCGTCTCTGGGAAACCAAACACTGTACGATCTAAATGTGGGTTGGGAGTTGTGCTGCTAAAGCAACAATATGTGCCCGACCCTACCCTCATCCTACACTGTTTGTTTGTTCACCCGGGGTAGGAATAAGAATGGATAAACTAGAGGAGGTGCTGTGCAGAAAACTGGAAGGAATCAAAAGATGTCTAAAAATGTGGGAAAGATGTAGATACATTTGGATAGACACAAATAAAGACTGTTAGAGAAAAGAAGTAAACAAACCATAGTAAAAATATACCAGCATGATGGGATGAACACGAAGTATAGACAAAAAAAAGGAAAGAGACAAACAAGCTTGGGTTAAGACAGAGAGCTCGGGTGAGACGGGCGGACGTGTGTGTGTGTGTTTCAGAAGGACCATCTCTCCGGTGTGCGAGGATCAGTGTTTAGGGAGGAAGGCTCTGATGAGGACTGAGTGCCGCTTTCATCCCCATTCAGGCTCTTCCTGCACACAGGACACGTGTCGTGCTTCAGGGAGGAAGAAAAGAGAAGGGTATGTCAGTGACTATTTGTGATACTGAAAATACAGTTTGAACCTCACAAGTGACTGAAAACTATTCCAACAGAGTGAAGTTAGATTGGATCTAAAAAGCACAACAACAACAAAAAATACACTTTCCAGTCCTGAAATTACTTTTAACCCACAATACTGTCCACTATCTTGGTATCCATGAATTCATAACAATGCATTATGGGATTGTATTATCCACAAAGGATACATGCAATGACTTACATTTTGGCTACAGCAACTTAACATTAGCATAATTTTCAGTCTACCTCTTCGAACAACATTTGCATCAGAAACACACTTACACCACCAGTCAACTTAATACAAAAGAAAATATTTTCCAGATAATAGTTACTTAAAGGGATAGTTCAGCCAAACATGAAAATTACGCCATCATTTACTCACCCTAGTCCTCCACCCAAGTCATCCCAGGTGTATATGACATTCTTCTTTCAGACGAATGGCTGTTTCTGTTTTGAAGTCCATAAAAGTGCATCTAACCATCATAAAAGATATCCACACGGCTCCAGGGGGTTAGTAAAGGCCTTCTGAAGCGATGCGTTTGTGTGAGAAAAATATCTTACATTAATTTAAAACTATATATTTAAAACTTTACAAACTGTAATCTCTAACTTCCGCTAACTGTCGCATGCGCGTTCACGAGAGACTGGCGTTCCAGCGCATGACATAGAACTCTCCGGTGAAAATATGCTAGTTCTCATGAGAACCAAGTTGTTTTGCTCTTCCTCGTTCGTCACCGGAACTTACGCTACGCCTGCGTCCTACATCATACACTGGAACGCACGTACGACAGTTAGCGGAAGTTAGAGATTACAGTTTGTAAAGTTTTAAATATGGATATTTTTCTTACACAAATGCATTGCTTCAGAAGGCCTTTATTAACCCCCCTGGAGCCGTGTGGATATCTTTTATGACGGATAGATGCACTTTTATGGACTTCAAAACAGAAACAGCCATTCGCTGCCATTATAAAGCTTGGAAGAGTCAGGACATTTTTTAATATAACTCCGATTGTATTCGTCTGAAAGAAGAATGTCATACACCATGGCTTGAGGATGAGTAAATCATGAGGTAAATTTTAATTTTTGGGTGAACTATCCCTTTTATTTGCATTGGCTTTAGAACAATGACAACATTTAACCAATTATTTAACTACCATTCAAAAATTTGAGTTAAATGCCTTTTTAAAAAAATAAATAAATAGAATACTTTCACTTCACAAGGACACATTAAATAAATGTCTTTACGTACTTTGCATTATAAATCAGCTCTGCAAACTCCTCAGAGTAAAAAAGGTGACAGTGTCACAGGTTTTTTGTTGTTGTTGTGATTTTAATATGCAAATGACACATTTCTGAGCGTGACAAAGAGAATGACACATTTAACTTTTTAAAAATGATTTTATTTACAACACGGAAACGCCTGGAACTCAAGGAAGTGTTGTGATGCATGACTCAAAAAAATAAAAGACTGACAGTAGGGGTGTAACGGTACACAAAACTGACGTTTCGGTATGTACCTCGGTTTTGAAATCACGGTTTGGTACGAGTTCGGTACAGCAGTTTTACAAAATTGCTTTTTGTTTATTTTTTTATATTTAACTGTGGTTTACTGAAGAAGAAAAAAAAGTGTCTGTCCTTGAATGAATTAAATTATATCTAAAAGTTTATTGAAGATCTTATAGGGAGCCCTTACTTGCACATTAATATTAAAGGTTAACAACAGAGCCCAAACTATTAGCCTAAATTCAGTTGCTATTTATTTTTAGGTATAATAATCAATACTCAAATAACACATTGTGTGCAAATATGTAAACTTCACATAAGGCAGTTTTTGCATTAACTTCTAAAAAATAGTCAATAATAAAATAGTAATAAAATATAAAAGTTTTTTTCTCCAATTCGTTTTTGAAATATAATAATTTATACAGTGTCTGTCCTTTTCATGACAGGTTTATTTAACATGCATGACATCATCAAGACATCACTAACAGGTTAAGTAGAATATAATGAATATATAGGCTAATATAGTGCATATATTTAGTGAAAGAGTTGATTTCTCTAGTGAATATAATTCTGTGGACACTGAACGACTGCCTGAGGTAAATGTGATGCTAACGTTACATGACATTGTTTAGTTTACAAGCAGATATATATGCGTCTTTCCGCCATTGAAACACTGATTGAGCGATTACACCACATATACACATGACAGTAAATTGTAATGTATCCTCAGCATACCTTCAGATGGTCATTCATGTTTATTCTTTAGGAAGAGATGATCGATCGCCTTCACAGATGATCGCGTTCACGCCGTGCGCGCCGCGTGACCACTTGAACTGCACGTGATCGGTGACCAGTCACGCCACATTAAACAGTCAAAACGGCATTTATCGTTTGAATTTCGTCATAAAATGGACTGAATACTTAATATGTTCGTGTGGGAACTTGGATTGAAGTGTTCCGCGCTTAAAACAAGCCGACTGTGAACTGTTAAAGATTGCACTCCGAAACCTTTCGGTAACGTTACACGCGTGCACAAATTATTTCGCAATATTAGGGATGAAACGATTACCGGTTTCACGATAAACCACGATAAAATTTAGTGACGGTTAGTAATATCGTATAAAATTTTATTATCATTAAAACCGCGTGTGATTATCACGGTTGTGAAAACTCGCGGTAAATCTTGTCCAGTCAGCGTCAGTCTGGCGCACCGCTGTTTTCTGAATGAGGAGAAATGGCAGAAAGCAGTGACAGCACTCGGGGGATTGTTCTGCCTTCTAAAAGGACCAAATCTGAGGCGTGGTCATATTTTGGCTTTTACAAAAGTCCTGAGGGAAACTTAATCTAAGATGGTCAGGTCACCCTGTCTGCAAACATGCCAGAAGAAAGTCGCTGTAATAGGGAAAACACTTCAAAACTACGAACGCAAGGCAAGTGGACTTTGACCTCAATACCAAACCTACGTCTGGGAAATAATAACGTGAAGCGAACGAACAAATTCAGACAAGACTAGGGTGACATTTAAGGGATAATAATCAGGGTTTGACATTAACAACCGCCGTTTGCGGGTGTAACGTTATTTCGGCTGCACACTAGCCACTCTGGCTGTTGAACTTATAATAGTCTTCTCAAAAGCCATCTGTTATAATCGCGTTGCGCATTATAAGCACTTACACGTGCTTCTATTGAGTTTATGAATGCAATATCTCATAATCAGAGGCGTTCAGATTAGCGGAGTTTTGTTCAGAGCGCGCGCCGCTCTCACTGAAATCTGCACTCGAAGCAGAGATAAATGTGCGACGCACGCAGGAGATTCACTCATCATACAGTGGTTGACTGTTTTTGTTCTATTTCAGCAGCGAAAATGGTTTTAAAAAACACAGTAGAACCACAGCTCATCTGATATGACTGGCATAACGCAGGCGAATTTAGGGACCGTCTGTAAAGTTACATACAACATTGGTAACGTTATACACGTTTCAAACTTCAATAGCATTTGAAGAGAATGACAGTCATAAAAAGACTGTAAAGTGTTCATCTAGGTGTCAGGTATGATGCGCACATTTTGATATTTAATAAAATAAACTGTCAAATCATATGGAAATATGGATATGCATTATTTCACTAGGATACTGTTTGGGCTCTAACACAAAATATGCTAGATTTAAATGTGTCTGATAGAACACTGATGAGAATATTGCTTGGGAATATATTTACAGTGATAATATTAGAGATTATATTTACGAGAAATTATTATTATTTATGCGTTGCTATTGATGACGGCCATTATAAGGAAGGAAATCCCACAGAATCTAGCTTAAAAAAGTGCTTAGAGCTGCTTTAGTTATTTGTTGTTTGTTGAATTTCAAATATAAAACTTGTTGAAATGTTTTAAGTGTGTGCATCTGTTCTTTTTGAACACTTTCATTTCGTTTGAACAAAACCGTGATAATATTGATAACCGTGATAATTTGGGTCACTATAATCGTGATGTTAAATTTCCATACCGTTTCATCCCTACGCAATATTACTGTATTTTTGATCAAATAAATTCAACCTTTCAAAAAAAATATAAAAGTCTTACTGACCCCCAAAGTTGTGAACATTGTATAAATAAATTTGGAAAATATATAGCTGGCTTTATGGAAGAGGATCATCCTATTTTTGGGGAACATGGCATTAAAACCCCCAGCCTGGTCTAGCCAAACAATCAGCACAAAACTTTTTCTTGGTCACCACATTGTTACTTCCATTTGTGGTTTTTCATAATTTTGATGACTTTAGTTCCCTGAAATGTACATAGATATATTGCAGAGATATCAATAAAATGTGTTTGAAAAAAGACTTTGCTCATCTGCACTAAAATGTAGTGTCGTGGTCAAGACCACCTAAACCGAGACCAAGACTAGGGTGTGTTGAAACCAAGACAAGATCAAGACCAGACCAGCACTCCTTAAAATCCATCTAAAAGATCCACATGAACTGCCAGATAAATGTCTTCTATTTAATCAATTAACATAATTAGAATAATAATACACTATATAAAGCTGTTACCAATTCTATCAATACCAATATTGAATGTTTGTATAAAATAAATATCTCGTTTACAATCGTGCTAATTTTTGTGAAAACAGCTAAAAAAAATAATTAGGCCTGTGTTATAATATATATCTTGAATTTTGTGGGTATTTGTATTAATTTTGGTGACATTGTTGACAATTCTCCATTAATTCTGATTATATATTATATATATATTATATATATAATTCTTGACATAAAATCTGATTGGCACTTCATTAACAAAAGAAACCAAATTAGATTGAAGTTATTAACATCATTAAAAGCAGTAAGTTTTACATCCAATCACATTAGTGATGTTAAGAAATGAATCAGCAATTTAGATATATTTAGCAATTTAGCAATATCCCTGCAGTTGTGGTCTTGAAATAAAACCCGAGTCCTCTTAGACTGAGACAAGAATGAGTACAAATACATTCGAGACCGTAGAAAAGGCCGATACCTTCAAACAATGGTCTTGAGACTAGTCTCTTAAAGGGATAGGTCACTCCAAAAAATATTTTTTTTACTCATCCTCATGTTGAACACAAAATAAGATATTTGAAAGAATGTTGGTAACCAGACAGTTGACGGCAACCATTGACTTCCAAAGTAAGGGAAAAATAAATATGGAAGTCAATGGCTACCGTCAACTGTCTGGATACCAACACTTAAAAAATCTTCTTTTGTGTTCAGCAGAAGAAAGAATCTCCTACTGGTTTGGAACAATAACAGAATTTTCATTTTTGGGTGAGCTGTCCCTTTAATACAACACTACTAAAATGTTCCAGATGTTTTTACATTTATAATTTTGAAGTGACACCTCTTTTCATTCTATTTATCAGATTCTTGTACACAAATACAATGCTTTCCAGAAATCTCTGTGCTTACTAGGTATCTAGGAATTTTTCCATCACTGCATCATTTTCTTTCCTACGTCAAAAGATTGTCATATCTAAATGTTTTCCTGAACTTCTTCCTATGCATTTTCCTCATTCTCTCCCCTTTGTCCCACTCCTTCCTCTCTATTGTTTCTCTCACCAGTTCAAGCCAGGGCACAATGCAGTCACTATGGAAGATGTGGTTACAGGGCAGCTGCCGGACCGGCTCACCGATCGTATAGTCTTCCTTACATACAGGGCACTCCATATTGCAGTCTAGAAGAGACAATGAGAAGGAGAGAAAGAGAGAGAGACCACATGCAGGGGGTGAGAATAATGAGATTTTGGTAGACGAGTGTTGCCTTAAATAGGAATTATAATTCATCACCACACAAGACCCATACTGGTAGGTCAATGACCCCTACTGAGTCTGTGAGCTTTAAATCATAACTAAAACAACACAGTGTTCCTCACAGACCAGAAGAGAAAAACGACTTTCAAAGAAAAGGGAAGAGAGAAGAGAGACTAACCAGTGTGTTCCTGAGTGATGATAACAGTGGGGAGGGAGGAAATTTTCTCTTTCTCAGCAGGAGGAGGACCAGTGTTCTCAAACTGACCCAGTAACTGAGTGAGAGAAACACAGAAATGATCAGCTTGTTTGCACAGAGTAACAGTAGGATCAGGTAACGTGCAACTAGACTAATCAACTATGACTCTGCCATGCCGCTTTAAGCTTGACGTTGACTAGTCGTTGGCTTATAGAGGGCGCAACAGGATAAACCACTGTTTTTCTATGTAAACATGCATAGCTCAACGCAATAGCTGCGCACGCTCGTCATTCTTTAGCTCCGCCCGAACGGTACGCCCCCAGCTGCTCAACTTTTTTCGGAAAGACTCGGTACAGCGTATCTTTCTTTTATATATATATATATAATAAAACTAAAGACTTTTCAGAGATATAAAAGATGCAATACTACTCTATAGGTACTCAAGATTGACTGAAAATGAGTGGGAGCTCTTGGGTTGAATTCGTTCCAATCCTTAACGGAGAACTTGTTTGTATATGCATTCACCTTTACCATTTCTCTCAAAAATGATGATCGTGTTGGTAAGAACTCAGTGTATCCTTAAATTATTAAATTATTATTTTTTACAACACCGGCAAAGATCGTTTATACTCATCTTCTTCTTCTACTTCTTCCAGCGTGCGTGCAGTTGAGTTCTGTTGACAACTATGCGTCGCTCAACACGTCACTTACTCCGTTGCTCTGATTGGTTGTAGGTCTATCCAATTGAGTGCATTTTCTTTCCTGGTTCGGTTGAAACACGCCTCATAATCACAGCCCAATGGAGCAGTATCAGACTCATATTCTGACTAGAATTGAGTATGACGACGTCAGGCTAAGCCGGAAATGTTTCTGTGATTCCTCAATAAAATAGCTTAGAAACTGCAAAGTTCTAGCATATATTTCTTGATAACTAAAACTCACAGCTTCACTATTAGTAGAGGGACGCTGGCAGGTAGAATTAATTCACACGCAATCGCTCTCTCTCACTAATGCATTCATACAGATGCAATCTTTATTGTGCTACTTAATAAGTATCTGATTCAGAACAAGCAGAACATAACGACCCAAAGACAAAAGAACTGATAGAAAAGCTGCTATGTAGGAGCAATAAACTTGTGGGCAGCGCTGTGTCATATGCCATAGCGGTGCACAAGAAACCCATGTTCGTTAATTAATTAAGTCATCAGCGACTAGTCAACGTCAACTCTCATCACGCAAATGTTGACTTTAAAAAAAATCTGAAGTTGTTCAACCCCTAGCACACACATCATCCTGCTCAACTACCTGTGTGATGACTGCATCCAGACCCCCCTGTCCCCAGGCGTAGTCCCCGGGGTTTGAGTGCAGCATGCCCGTCCTAACACACACACACACACACACACACACACACACACAAAACATTGTAATAACAAAAAATTACACACTTCCACTTAAAAGCTCATTTACTTTATTTATAATATAAATAAATAAATAAATAAATAATTTATACACACACACACACCAAGATGCATTTAAGCATATTTAATACTGACAGTAAATCACAGTTACATTAATATTGAATGAAAATGTTTTCTTTACCATGTCAGCGGAGGAGAGCCTGGTACTCCTGAATTGGCAAAAAGGCCTGCGAGAAACTGCTGTACTATTCTAGAAGGAGAGTGGAGACAACAGTGAGGAACTGATATTGGTACCGGGGAATTCAGCCAACTTCCTTCTTTTTTTTATTGACATTTCACGTTTTAATCAGTAAACTGACTCATACAGTACATGTAAATATTGGCAGTAACTAATTTAAAAATAGCACTACATGTAGAGTCACTACATATTTTATGGAACAAAGTTTTATACATTGTCCTTGAGAAGAAGAGTCTCACTCAGATTTCTAAGATGGGACATAAACCATTCAAAACAAGCTTTCAAACGACCATTTGTAATATTATGGTATACATCATGATATTAGTCTATTATCTTTTTTTTTGGGCTAATCATCATGCCTATATCCAGTTTGTCAGGTTAAATTAATTTGTTATTGAAGAAATCTAAATATTCTGTCATTTAGAAATAACTATCAAATGGCCTATTCACACCAACTATCAATATTAAAAGATATCAACAAATGTTTATACATTATTATATGCAATTTATTTAGTTTTAACTAGCGTTTTTTCTTCATGTTGCTGATTAGTTTGTGTTATTATCATAGCATTAAATATATTCTCACTATCATGGCACTATAAAATGCAGCTGCGTGTGTGTGTGTGTGTGTGTGTGTGTGTGTGTGTGTGTGTGTGTGTGTGTGTACGTGCATGTAGATAGGAGAAAACATTGTAATACAAGTGTGTATATTTTAGATCGATAAACTCAATCAGGCATAACATTATGACCTATTATTGTGTTGGTCCCCCTTTTGCTGCCAAAACAGCCCTGACCCGTCTAGGCATGGACTCCACTAGAGGTGTGCTGTATCTGGCACCAAGATGTCAGCAGCAGATCCTTTAAGTCCTGTAGGTTTCGAGGTAGGGCCTCCATGGATAGGACTGGTTTGTTCAGCACTTCCCACAGATGCTTGATTGGATTGAGATCTGGGGAATTTGGAGGCCAAGTCAACACCTCAAACTCGTGCTCCTCAAACCATTCCTGAACCATTTTTGCTTTGTGGCAGGGCACATTATCCTGCTGAAAGAGGCCATAGCCACCAGGGAATACCGTTTCCACGAAAGGGTGTACATGGTCTACATGTCAACAATGACACGTACCACCTACCTAAACAAATTAACATCCATATGAATGGCAGGACCCAAGGTTTAACAGCAGAACATTGCCTAAAGCATCACACTGCCTGCCTTCTTCCCATAGTGCATCCTGGAGCATGTGTTCCCCAGGTAAGCGACGCACATGCACCTGGCCATCCACGTGATTGTAAAAGAAAATGTGATTCATCAGACCAGGCCACAGTCTTCCATTGCTCTGTGGTCCAGTTCTGATGCTCACGTGCCCACCGCTTTTGGTGGTGGACAGGGGCTCGCTGACTGGTCTGCGGCTATGCAGCCCCATACACAACAAATACACCACAAACTGCGATGCACTGTGTATTCTGACACCTTCTAACAGAACCAGCATTCATTTCTTGAGCAATTTGAGCTACAGTTGCTCATCTGTTTGATTGGACCACACGGGCCAGCCTTCGCTCCCCATGTGCATCAGTGAGCCTTGGCAACCACTGTTCCTTTCTTGGACCACTTTTGATGGATACTGACCACTGCAGACCAGGAACACCCCACAAGAGCTGCAGTTTTGGAGATGCTCTGACCCAGTCGTCTAGCCATTACAATTTGGCCCTTGTCAAACTCGCTCAAATCCTTACGCTTGCCCATTTTCCCTGCTTCTAACACATCAACTTTGATAATAAAATGTTCACTTTCTGCCTAATATACCCCACCCACTAACAGGTGCCGTGATGAAGAGATAATCAGTGTTATTCACTTCACCTGTCATAATGTTATGCCTGATCGGTGTGTGTGTGTGTGCGCGCATGCATGCATGTATGTATGTATGTATGTATGTATGTGTGTGTGTGTATATATATATATATATATATATATATATATATATATATGCATGCATGCATACATACATACATACATACACACACACACACACACACTCACCTAAAGGATTATTAGGAACACCTGTTCAATTTCTCATGAATGCAATTATCTAATCAACCAATCACATGGCAGTTGCTTCAATGCATTTAGGGGTGTGGTCCTGGTCAAGACAATCTCCTGAACTCCAAACTGAATGTCAGAATGGGAAAGAAAGGCGATTTAAGCAATTTTGAGCGTGGCATGGTTGTTGGTGCCAGACGGGCCGGTCTGAGTATTTCACAATCTGCTCAGTTACTGGGATTTTCACGCACAACCATTTCTAGGATTTACAAAGAATGGTGTGAAAAGGGAAAAACATCCAGTATGTGGCAGTCCTGTGGGCGAAAATGCCTTGTTGATGCTAGAGGTCAGAGGAGAATGGGCCGACTGATTCAAGCTGATAGAAGAGCAACTTTGACTAAAATAACCACTCGTTACAACCGAGGTACACCGCAAAGCATTTGTGAAGACACAACACGCACAACCTTGAGGCGGATGGGCTACAACAGCAGAAGACCCCACCAGGTACCACTCATCTCCACTACAAATAGGAAAAAGAGGCTACAATTTGCACAAGCTCACCAAAATTGGACAGTTGAAGACTGGAAAAATGTTGCCTGGTCTGATGAGTCTCGATTTCTGTCTCGAGTCAGAATTTGGCGTAAACAGAATGAGAACATGGATCCATCATGCCTTGTTACCACTGTGCAGGCTGGTGGTGGTGGTGTAATGGTGTGGGGGATGTTTTCTTGGCACACTTTAGGCCCCTTAGTGCCAATTGGGCATCGTTTAAATGCCATGGCCTACCTGAGCATTGTTTCTGACCATGTCCATCCCTTTATGACCACCATGTACCCATCCTCTGATGGCTACTTCCAGCAGGATAATGCAACATGTCACAAAGCTTGAATCATTTCAAATTGGTTTCTTGAACATGACAATGAGTTCACTGTACTAAAATGGTCCCCACAGTCACCAGATCTCAACCCAATAGAGCATCTTTGGGATGTTGTGGAACGGGAGCTTCGTGCCCTGGATGTGCATCCCACAAATCTCCATCAACTGCCAGATGCTATCCTATCAATATGGGCCAACATTTCTTGTTGAATCAATGCCACGTAGAATTAAGGCAGTTCTGAAGGCGAAAGGGGGTCAAACACAGTATTAGTATGGTGTTCCTAATAATCCTTTAGGTGAATGTGAATATATATATATGCCTACTAGTGTTGTCAAAAATATCCATATTTCGCTATGTATAGATACTGAAATATCGGAAACTATACAATACTCATTTTCTACAGTATCGATATCAGCTACACTCTCTCCGACCGACAGTGAGTTGACACGCACCCGCCTCCTCTCATTCAGTCCGTTTAATCCTCTGAACATTGCGAACGGGTGTCCTGCTGGACTTTTGTTATTATTGGTGTGACCGGTCTGAATTTCCCGCGGGTTGCACATAACGTTAATTCTACTAATTCCCGCAGATTTTGCTCTCGCATCTGAAGCGCGCACACACACATACCGTAATAAAGCCGCCTCTGACATACAAGTGCAAAAATTAGCTCCCTTTTCCAGCTTATTAATGGTCAAATACACTCAAAAATGTCTCAATGCCCATCTTGGTGAGTTTTAACGTAAACACAGTCGTAACCAGCTCACAGGAACAATGTTTGGATATGTGTGCGTCAGGTCTTAAACGGACAGAAGTTATTTATTATTCAAACTACAAAAAGACAAACGATCACACATATTCTGAATGCCTTCGGCAGAATTCAAATGAGCCGTTTTAATCTAGATTAATTTTGGAATTAATCTAGATTTAAAAAAATAATCTATGCCCACCACTTATATATATATATATATATATATATATATATATATATATATATATATATATATATATATATATATATATATATATGGTGTGAATAGGTCTTCAACGCAGAGTTTAGTTAAAATGCAAATGAGAATCTATGATAGATGAAAATGCAACCTCAAGAAAAATAAAAGAGAATGAAAACAAATCCACAGACTTGGGATACAGAACACGATCAAGTGAAAAACTGAAATATTTGAATTTACCCCTCGACGGCGGGAGAGCGATCCGGTCGACTGCTTCCTCTGGATCGATACCTCCTCTGAGTGTGCAGGCGTGGAGGACGACCAGGACCCCAGTGCTCTGCTCCACTTAGAGGGCCACCCAGGGGCCCGCTTAGCCCACTAAGTCCACCTGGCACAGAACCGCCGAATGGTCCGGCTCCGAGACTTCCAGATCCACTGCCCCCTCCCGGGACCCGCTCAGAGTCAGGACTTTCTAGATCCATACTGAACGGCCTCTCCACGAACAACAGCTGCCATAGCTACAGAAAAAGGGGGGGGGGGTGAAAGAGATAGTTCTGAATGAGCAGTACAATGTACCTCGTAACATAAACTCCTTATCAATAGCTACACAATCTGTATCTCAGAAAGGGAAGATGTTGTGGAAAGAAGGGGTCCACATACCTCAGCAAACTGTGAAGCTGTGTCATCAAGGCTATTTGAACTACTGTCCAGAAGACTGAGGAGTAAACAAGCACATTCATGTCAGTCCTGGCTACTGGGATAGCCAGGGACCATATTGCTGTTTCATGGAACTTGGCAACATAAACTGCAGTACAGCTGACTGTCACAGTGAGGGTGTCATCGATCTAAACCAGTGCTTCTCAATCCCGAAATGCACATTTTGGATGTCTCACCCACTTGAGGGCTGCATCAGAAAGCTAAGACAACTGCCTTGCTATTCCACAATTCCCAGACAGCCAAAGACAGAAGCATTTTAGTATGAAGGCACCTCCTAAGGAAACATCTGTTTTCATGTGCGCTTTAGTTATAACTAACTAATAACCAAGCAAATATTAAATAATGTTTATTGTGTGCCAAAATGGAGACGAGATCTTAAAAACACTTAATTCATTTTTTTTTATATTGCTGCATCAGATACCATTTATATTCAACAGCTGAACTACACAAACAGGACTGTGGAATATAACAGGCATCTATGCTGCCTTCAAAAGCTCACCAGCACATCCCTACTATATACTATACAAAAAGCAGTATATCAAATGTGAAACATGAACAACACCCAAATGACCTTCTGCATCATCTGACTGTGTTCAACCAATGCCACAGGGAGCCATCAGATTTGAAAAATAATAAATTGAAGAGAGAGCTGTGAGTTGAGTGACTCTTTTCAAGTGAAAATAGGTCAATGGCAAATAAGAGTGTTCAAAATAAAGACATAAAAATAAATAATCTATATATAAATTAATTAAAATTAAAATAAATACATTTTATAAATCATGTTCCAAGGTCTTGAAGAGAAATAATGTATTGTATTCATGATGGTTTCAAAAAAACTTTTACAATTTACCGTTAAAAGTAAAAACAAAATGTCTTTACATCTTGAACACATGTAACTGCACACACCTTTTTTTTTTTTTTATAAAGATAATAGCACCATTAATTATTAAATCAGAAATATTATTACTTATACCATGGTCTGTCTGAATACTTGATTCTGATTGGCTGGAAGGTGTGCATCAAAACCATTTAATGCGCAGGTAGTTTCACTCATTTTAATCACTGTTCTATATTAACGTGCAGTTTTCATTGAAGCACACACACACCGCACACAGAGATCGGAGATCGCGCTACGCACACATAGAAACATTCAGGAGCACAGATACTACACAGATACCCCACAGATTTTATGTAATGTGGCCACGACGCAAATCATTTCTTATGCATCTCATCCCAAGCTTCCGTTGCTAATTCAAATACGTTAATTTAGAGCTAGTAACGGAGGCTTCAGCCACTGATAGCAGACTAATGTAGTTATTAATGCAGTGTGTGAGAGAGAAAGAGATTAAGCGTGTGTATTACCAGTGTTCGGCAGCAGCGTCTCTACTGTCAGTTTATCTACTCAAGAACAGTGCCGTTATTACCTCGCTAGTGAGAAATATCATGTAGCTTTTAAGTTGTTAAACTATTTTACTGATAAAATCGTCAGAGCAGTGCTGACAACTGTATGTGTGTGCGTTTGAGTAGGAGACAGAGCGGGAGAAACCGTACAAAGTAGGGATGGGCAACAGTGATCGAGTACTCGAGTACTTGAATGTGACAGCGACGATCGATCATGAACACGATGATCACCCTGACTTTAAAAAATATATTTGTCTATTTTTCTGATTGGTTATTGTGGCATTTTTGGCGGTAACTGAGGTTTGATTGGTTAGCGTTAGACAGCACATCTTCCAGACCGGCGAAATAAAGTGAAACTGAAGCACGCAGTGCAGTGATGCCTGAAATCACTGTGATCATGAAATACAGTTAAGTGCAAGATGTACAGCGCTAATCTGTCATATACATCGCATTATAATGAAAACAAGATTGTAATAGAATGTTGTAAATTATCTGTGCTTTAGTTCCCCGTGTATCAGCTGTTAAAGGAAATCCACAAGCGCGGTGAAGTTCATGTGCGCATCCATGTCCTTTTCTGCAGATGCAAGTAGTAAGATTACTTATATGTCATCTATATCTGATTAATCTCATGGACACGTTTGGTTGAGTTTAGTAACCAGCTAGTAAAGCGTTGCCGTTACCAACTGGTGTTCATTCTTTTCAGTTTCAGCTCACATGCAATGCCCGACATTATCGACTTATTTCGTTCTCATATTTTTTTAACAGTAGACCCATGTTTTATTTAAAGTTGTTTCTCATTATGCCTTCAAAAACGCAGTGATGTCTGTCACTTTGATCAGGAAAAATAAAATTAAGTGCAAGATGTGCAGAGCCAATCTGTCATGTACATAACATCATGAGAACACAATTGTAATAGTTTTGTAAATTATCTGTGCTTTAGTTCCCGTGTATCGGCGTTGTTGTTAAGGGAAGAGCGCATTCAAAATGTGTAAAAACTAGCACGGCCAAGTTCACGTGAGCATTCGCGTCCTTTTGTGCTGATGCAAGGTACGCTGATTAATCTAAAATAGGATGCGTTTGGTTGAGTTTATTAACCTGCTAGCAAAGCTATGTAGGGTGCTGTTTATTTACAGTTTCAGTTCAATTACAATGATATGATTGATTGGGTTATTTGAGACGGGTTTTTTTGTTTGTTTTTTAAACATCTAAAAACAACATAACCATTTGCATCATAAATCTAGCAGTTATTTTTTCTATTCACGTGTTCATGTTTTCATAGACATGTGATGTTTGTATTTGTCAACATTAATTTGTTACACTCTTAAAATAGTTTAATATCTCCATGACGGAGCCGCCCCGCCCCCCACACAAGCCCCGTCCCCAATTACTTGAGTACTCGTTTTTGAGACCTATTGATGATCGAAATGAGAAATTGACAAAAATTCCCATCCCTAGTACAAAGCATAATAAAACATGGAGATAATTTGTTGTTTTTATCCTATTGTCTACTATATTTATTTGCTTGGTGAGTGTCATTGTGGGTTTTGGTTCTTTTGCTGTTGTCGGCTGTAAGGACCTGTTAAATAACTGAAATAATTTAGCAAAGTAATATGGAACTGTAATGCGGTCAAGACCTGCCTGGAACTACTTTAGCCGTGCGTTTCCCTGAACGTTCATCAACCAATCAGATTCAGCCCCGTAGTATAATAATAATTAAAACTGAATCACTATTACATTTCTCAGCGACGAGGGGGTAAACACAGCTGTTTTTGAAGTAATTAAACTCACAGCTTCATTGTTAGTAGAGAGAGACGCTGCACTGATCCAGGTAATTCACAAATCTCTCTCGATAATTCAAATAAATGGTATAATTAATTAATTCAAATAAATGTAATCTTACCGCACTACCATAGCTAGATCTAACGAGCCGTAACTGATGAAAATAACTGTCATTTTACCTTTCCAGTCAAATATTGCAGTGTAAACATCAATAACAGCTTTAAGTTGTCAATGCTGTCAAACGACCATGGTATAAACTGGATAATCCAACGGCTAGCTGTGGATTATCCCTTACTTATTACATACATAAAATGATCAAATTATCTGATATTTTAAGAGATTTTTTGACCTTGACACACAGTCATGAGGGTCTATGATATTATTTCCTGTTTTATGATTTTTCCCTGCACATCAGTTGCACCACATGACTTAAAAAAAATAATTAAAAAAGTATATTTATAATTTCAACAAAACTTATTCATTGCTTATGTTTCTAGGAAATAAAAGATTACGCCAAACTAATTCATGTTTATTCAAATTATCATATGTATAAATTGCATTTTTAATGTATTTTCAAATAAATTAACAGATCGGCTCAGTGTTGTACGTACCAAGTACGTTATTGGAAATTACTTGTATAGCACTCAAGCAAATTATTTTCATGGTTGCTGTAAGTACATCATAAGCAAAAGAACAGAGTCAATGCACAATTGCAACATGAGATATGTGATATATCAGCAATGTCTTAAGTCTATTCCAAAGAATTTCAATCAATGTCAGAGAAGTCCTGATATTTAGTGCATTCCATTCTGTAAAAAGTACATAACTTCAGACACAGCACAGGCCTACTAAAGACCTAATCATACAAATAAAGTGTGTTAAAAAGGAGATCCTCTCTGTGCAGTGCTGCAGTAATCTAAGACCAGGATTGAGAACCACTGATTAAAACCCTTTCCCCAATAAATTCCAATTGAGCTGGAATTAAATGCAATTTACTCATATCATTGATGTTCCTCTGGCAGAATAGTGACACAAACTATGAATGAAAATAACATCATTTTGACAGCCCATTTGGTGGTGCTATGAATGAGATGATACAAATCTACTCATTTACATACACCATAAGGCACTGAAAGAGCCGCCGTGGTAATCTAGAAGTGCAGGAGTTACAACATGCCATAGGAGACAACGAATGAGGAAGTGCAGCCATTGAGCTTACCTGGAATCTTCTGTAACCTCCTCGATGAAGCCGGAGTCACATCTGGGACAGATATACTCCTAAACGCAAGCAAAACCACCACAATCAGAATACAGACAAATCAAAGTGTTGACCTCAACACTGTAAACAAACAAACAGATAGATGTGGTTTTGTGAAGAGACACACATTTGCATATAACTACAACACACATTCATTTGAATTTTAAAGCAAATAGCCCTATATGAGGAGAGACACTCCCTTAAATGTGTGTCACAACAATTGCTGGCTGGTTCAAGAGCCTGCTTCCCTATTTTTTTATCTGATTTGAACAGGTCATCCTGTGGGTCTCCAACAAAAGAATGACAATGGCTGCTTATCATTGACATGTAGTACAACTCTTATCAGCCTCATTCGCACTATATACATCAAGCATGAACCAGTAACCAGTTATGATTCATCTTCTGAGTACAGTAAGACGTTTACTAAGTGAAATAGGGAGTAAACAAGGGATTACACACAACTCATCCTCATCGGGACAGCTCAAGATGGATTGACTTACTGACACACTGACCAACAAGTGCTGAAATTAGACGGTCATTGACAGATCTGTGATCTGCCACATTACAAACAAGTAAAACAGAAACAGAAACATTTAATAATCCGGTTTCGCTTTTTATAAGAGTTCAGTGTGTTCAGCACATTTAAAAAGCATTTTGTAAACATTTCTAAACAGTAACAGCATGAACGGAACACTTAGTAAAGTCTAATATGTCTTAAAGAGTCACTATTTAAACGAAAGCTATAACAAAAAGACAAGCCATGGGTGTAGCATTTGTGCTAAAGACAAAACACGTTAGTTTTCTCATTTAGTACGTTCACGAGCAACAGTCTTACGTTTAGTAATACTGGTCATCGATAAATAGATTTATTTTTAGTGTTTATATACAAACAACAAGCCATGGCAGGCCCTTCGCCTACATCAGGTTGATACACTGCTAACATGCTAACTTTAGCACAACAGCGAAACCTACGAGACCGACAACGGAACTACAGAAACCGGCTACGATGAACCGACTGTGCGTTACAGACGACGCGGACTCACCGGCAGTTTGGGGCTCACTTCACCTTTACAACAGTGACAGAAGAAGCGATGCGGAGGGACCGCCGCAGCCTCCGCCATGTTTTCCGTGAGACTGTCTGTGTCCCAAACAGCAGCAGCAGCAGCGCTGGCCATCGGTCCGCCCACTGCAGAGGGAGGCGCTCTGACATGAGCATTCGGAAGTCTGATTCATTTACCGAGTCGATTCACTCGCGCGGTTCGTTTAGATGAACTATTAAACAGAGGCAGTGAAACGTGCCCCAGGCAGGGCTTTATTTCAGAAACCATGTAAACTTAAGTAAACGTAAAATAAACAGAGTGATTAATGTTCAGTAATTAATATCGCAAATTAAATTCAACAATTCATAATATACTTGATGATATATCACTAGGATTGGCTCTCAAAAGTGTACCGTTTCCTACACAGCAGTTTCTCAATATTTATCCTTTTCTAGCGAAATAAATATTTTTTAAACACTGCTGTATTGTGTTAACGTTTCCAATATATCATTCATCAAACCGTTTTACTTTCAAAATACACTTTTACAGTCGAGTGATTCACATTCGGTTCTTCTGAATCATTAAAAAGAATTGGTTCATAGCAACGATTTGTTCACTAATCACTTGGGCAGAGCAGCACCACATGATCATACCACGGAAATTCGTCAGTGCTGATCATTATACACCGCCTGAACAACACATGTGAGAATAAACTCATCTCAACTTTAAAAACGTCCAGCTACATACTTTTTAGAGGTAGGTTCGTTTTTGTGTATGTGCATGATTGTGTCTTTTCGTGCAATATTAGGCTACGAGATTTTTTTTTAATGAATTGTACAAAGGCCATACAGCAACTAACGCTGCGTTCTTGTCTTAGTTTGTGCAACGCGTTTCACTCAATATAAATATGATTATTCCTCTATGTTGTTAATTGGATGCTCTTTTATTGCTTTCAGTAACTTATGTCGCTTTTAGCTACAGCATGCATACAACATGTCAAGTCATGGACTTCATGTCTACTACATTAATGTCCACTTATGGTCAGACTACTGTACCTGACTAAATGTTAATGTGTTTGTGGTATATATGTACATACCTGTAAAAATGTTAAAAAATAATTTATATGTCGCAAGAATATATCATGTTTATCTTTTAGGATTATATAGTAGTAATAGCTGTAGTATAGTATTGTGGTTTAAACCAAGGTGTTCACGTGTTATTATTCAGTCACTGAGTGACTGATTTGAAGTTAGTTATAAAATGAACCACAAAGTAACACATTGTTAACATATAATAAAAAGTGGCAGGTCTATCATTTTGCATTTACGCTTCAAGACTTAATGTACAGATCATTTGACATACTGAATCAGTTTGATTTGTTCCGTCCATTCCAGTATCATTGTCAGTTAGGCAATCAATCACGCATTTAACCTAAATATGGTTGTCAATCCAGAAACGTACAATGTGTAGTTATAAGAATTAAAAATATATATTACATACAAAAAGCCAGCAAAAGCTGTGAAAACTTCCGTTATATCAATGAAGCTGTCTATGTTGCTGTGCAATGAATCCCTTATTGAAATGAAAGGATTTGCGATTATGCACAACTCATGCTGAACAAAACCACCTGTGTTTTGAGTGAATTCTAATTTAAATGCATCTGATTGGCCATTGCGTTCACATGATCAACAGATATGTCTGGTATTGGCTATAAAGCTCAACGTTGCAAAAACAGGTAAATAGAAACCTTTGACACGCTTCACAGAGCGTTTACACAAACACTTACAGGAACGTTTTAAAGCAACCGACATGGGTATTGGATTTAGCGGGTACCGGCACTGCAGAACGTTGCATTAAATGATCTGATCAAATATATTTTTGGCAGGATTTAATGCTGTAAAATATAAAACTTGAACTTACAGTCTGATTATATTTATAAAAAACATAATTTTTTTAATTTATAGTAAAATATTCTGCTGTTTTGGCCAAGGTTTCTGCCCAACTGCGATGATATGCTACCACTAAAAATACAGTTCTACATTATTGTCAAGTACAGCAAAATTCAGGTTCAAATGTTTATAAAGCCATACATCATACAGTACACACATTAGCCCCTTTCACACAGCAATACCGGTAAATTATCCGTAAAATTACCTGAATGACTTTACCGGTAAATACACAATTATGCTGTTCACACAAGCAACGGCATTCTGGAGAGGCGGTATTAACATTAAGTGACATGACATCGGACGCACAGAAGCCAATGGTACATGTCACTATGCGTATTGGCACATCTGGTCTTCATTGGCATGTGCCACTGACATTATCGCGACACACTGACATGACACTTGACTGACACAGAGTCGCGGAACATGTCGCTGTGTGTCGTGACACCTCCAGTAGGGACTGACAGATTAATCGAGCACCTACCGACGTAATTGTGACACAAAATCCTAAATAAATAGCATAATTTTGTGATATTTTAAATATCAATTAAACGCATTAAAGTCAGTAATATTTTTTCAAACTTGTTTGTGTCACGTCTGTATTTGATTGGCATGTGCCACTGAATGTATAGTAATAATACGTCACAAACTACCCATTCTAAGAAAGACATTAAATAAATCTATCATGGCATGGGTCACTATGAATAATTTATTAACAGTCGCGTCCGTTACTGTAAAGCTTTATTTTTGTGTAATGCTGCACGGACACACGCCAGTAGATTCTCATCGTGGCTTTAATATTTCAAGACAAGTCCATCCAAAAAAGTATATATATATATATATATATATATATATATATATATATATATTAAAATTCATTTGCTATGTATCTGAAAAGGATATAGGCCTACATATCGAGCTACTAGCAATATTCTTTATTTATACAAGCACAAAAAAAGTGCTCAGTGCATTTTAAAATGAAACGTTTCGGTCACGCAGGACCTTCCTCAGTAGCTTTAGTAAAGTATATTATATATTATAATATTTATATAATAAATGTTTTACCAATAAATAACATCACATTTTTGTACAAATTAAATGTGTGCGTATGATACACATACATTATACTCAGGCAGACAGCTGCAGATGTCACTACTGGAGGTGCCACAACATAAAGAGATGTCAGTTTTAGTGACACAGGCCAACTGGCATGTGCCAGTGTATAGTGGCATGTGTCACTAAAACGTGTGATGTGCCAATGGATTGCGTTATGTGCCACTTGCATAACAATTTGCTTTATGCTGTCAAACATATGATTTATTACAGCACTGAGTTAATGTGTAGCCTACAACATTATTATACATCATTTTTTTATTTTATTTATTAAATGAAATATTAAAGCGTGTGTCCGTGCAGCATTAAGCAAAAATAAAGGTTTACAGTAACAGACGCGACTGTTAATGAGTTATTCGTAGTGACCCATGCCATGATAGATTTATTTCATGTCTTTCTTAGAATGGGCAGTTTGTGACGTATTATTACAATACATTCAGTGGAACATGCCAATCAAATACAGACGTGACACAAACAAGTTTGAAAAAATATTACTGCCTTTAATGCGTTTAATTGATATTTAAAATATCACAAAATTATGCTATTTATTTAGGATTTTGTGTCACAATTACGTCAGTAGGTGCTCGATTAATCTGTCAGTCACTACTGGAGGTGTCAAGACACACGGCGACATGTACCGCGACTCTGTGTCAGTCAAGTGTCATGCCAGTGTCAGTGTGTCGCGAAAATGTCAGTGGCACATGCCACTATCCACTGGCACATGCCAATGAAGACCGGATGTGCTACCGGATGTGCCAATACGCATAGTGACGTGCCATTGGCTTCTGTGCGTCCGATGTCATGTCACTTAATGTTAATACTGCTACTGGCATTCTGGCTTTTTACCAGTAAGAGACCATTCACACATTAGCAGTAAAATACCGGTAAATTCTGTGATGTCAGTCATCGGAAATTATTTTTAAGCGTTGCGCCATTGTCCTCATCCGCCCGCATGAGGAGAAGTGCTTTAGTTTCACTATCTGTTCAACTTGACAAAATTTTTTTGACGTCTGAGTGACAGACATTGGCCAGAGGGGAACTGGCACCCCGACTGAGCCTGGTTTCTCCCAAGGTAAATTTTTCTCCATTAGGTCACCTGATGGGGTTTTGGTTTCCTTGCCACTGTTGCCTCTGGTTTGGCTTGCTCAGTTGGGGACACTACATTTTTCAACTACTTAATTAATCTAATCTACTTTCCAAATTAATCTAATTATTAAACTAAATTAACCATATAAACTAAATTACTGATCTAATTACTGATCTAAAACCCACATTGTCACTGTATGATAATTGAAATGAACTGATGACATCACCGTTTTCTCCAGAACGGCTATACGGCTGAATAAAATTCTGTTGCATTATTTTCCTGTTTAACACCGTGAAGCTGATTTGAAACAATCTTCATTGTTAAAAGCGCTATATAAATAAAGTTGACTTGACATAACAGATGATCAAACAGAACGCGTGTTTGCTCTTAAAAACATGAGGCGCGCATAATATTATACAACTGCAGAGCCACAATGCTGATGAATGGCCTTTTTTGAAAACACATGATCTGTTACCGGTAATTTACCAGTAAAGACTGTGTGTGTGAAAGGGGCTATTATTTCATCAGCTGTGTTTAGTGATTTGGCTGTTTCTCTCTTTCCTGAAGATGACAACAGAAGAGGTGCGTTTGTGTGGGCTGCTACTGCAGGAGCACTTTGGAGATGTGGTGGAGAAAGTGGGCACTCATCTCATCCGCAGTGGTGTTCTGAACTTGCGAGCTCTTGCCCACGAGACCAAACTTGCTCTTGACCTGGTAATGTCTTCTACTTAGGTGTCTCTGTTATCACATACCATTCTTCACTATCTTGTTCGCATTCTCTCTGTCTTGCTCTGTTCTCTTTAACACACACTCCTCCTGCTAGGTCAAGAAATCTCTGTGTGTACTGGTGCAGCATGGGATGTGTACATTTGGTGCTGGGCGTCGTGGTCCAGCGGGACCTGTGGAATATCGCATCAGCTGTGAGCGCATCATACACATGCTTCGTTATCCACGCTACATCTACACTGCCAAGAGTCTTTATGGGGACACAGGCGAGCTCATTGTTGAGGAGATACTGCAGAGAGGCCAGATGACTATGAGCAGCACAGTCAAGACTGTAGCAGACAGGCTGACTCACAATATGCCAGGTAAGAACACAAGCAGACTGAAGGGCTAATTCATAGATGTAAACAAAACAGGATTTGTAAATGTTTTGGCTTACAGTATATGTGAATGCTCCAAACAAGGCCATCTTGTTTGCTTTAAAGTCCATGGTACGGTATGCTTATAAAATGCAATAATCACTTAACATTTGCATAATGCAGTCTCAAAAGCTCGGTTTGAAATCGCAGGTGTTTTTTACATCACAAACAACCTTATTGTAACCTATCACGTCAACGTGTGGGCGGGATTAAGCATATCATTACTATGCTCTGTGAGGCAGGGGAATCTCAAGAGAAGCCAGGTTAACACTGGTATATTTTTCTGCTGTTATGAAAAATCGGGTACATCTAGCAGTTTAGCGGTTGGATTATGTTTATGTTGTATATTATGATGTTATGATGAACTACTATATGCCTTTCCCCACTGACATTCTAAGTTGTTCAAAGCGTTTCTAAGTATGCTGATTTTTAGACTGGGACTGAGATGGTGAATGGGAACATAGTTTGTGTAACATTAGCAGCACATTATTAGCTGTTTGATAATGTAGTCAGGCAAAAGGCTAATCATATCAATTACCACTATGTGTCCGACAGTGTAAAGAGCGATACCATTGCATTGTGCAGCATTTACTACAGTAAAGTTGACCGAGTAGATTTTTGAGATTTTTTTCATTTGCATATTCATGGTTCCACTTACACTAAATGAAGCAAGGGTGTAGAGTTACATTCTAGCTATTTTAAGGCATGAAGTGGAAAAAAACAGGGAAAAAACGTTTAAATATGTAATTTTGGTGATCAAAGATGAGATCTAAAGCAGCACTAGGTAACTTTTCAACCTTCATAATATATTTTCAAGACTCTTGTGATGATACATCGACTTACAATAGGTTGAATGACACGTCTGCCATAGCCTGACGGGGTCTGTATCGTTTTTAATCGTACTTTTAAACTTCGGGTTTCGGGTAGTAACCCGAGAAAAAAAAGAACTACAAAATTCGACTGCTTTACGGCATATACGTCACTTCCTTAAATTCGGACGTGCGAGGGTTAGGGTTAGCCTATGTAAGCCTATGTCTAAACGGCGTGTACAAGTTTGGTAGGGGCTACATTCTCGCAAGTAAATACATAAGACGTACAAAATCATATTTTAGGATACTGTAACGCGTGTGTCCGGGTGAAAAATACGGATAGCTCACTCAACGCAACTGGAGTCGATGCAAACACGGAGGCGATTGACATCAAACAGCCCGCACTTTATTCCCCGCCGAACCCCCACAAGAGTCCGGCACAAACTCCACTTCCGTCCACAGCATTACCCACCAAAACAAAAATAAATGAATGTTTGCAACAGAAGACAGAAAATAATCCGCACACATGGGAGCTCGAGGCGCAGTGTTCACACACACACACACACACACACAGAACGCAGGCGCTCCAACCGGGGGCGAACGCTCTTAAAGGGGCCACACTATTTTCCTACTCGTTTCAATACCTAACATGTCTGTGATATTTGTTTATTTGTCTTGCCTCAAGCTATAATACAAATCGACTTTTCAAATTTGAAGATTCATCTATGGTAGCTTGATATTATATTGACGATATATGGTTATTACTTACCACTCAAACATTGAATTGAAGTATCATATAGATTCTGTAAAACGGTAACCAATAGACCAGACTACTATAATGACGCTGGCTTGTAAACGTGAGCATCGCGATCATTTGGCGTTTGAAAAAAAAAAATGAAACCCATGAAATTATATTCATAAAACATGCTGAAACATATGCCACTGTACCTGGGATGAAGACATTTCACACGCGACGCAAGCAGAACACCTGCATGTGAACTCCTCCTGCAGTGTTCAGGGCTATCATAGTTGTCATGTCAACAAATGCACGTGCTATGCATCCCCTGATGCAGGATGACAGAGTAGTAGAGGACAATACTGTTTCCCAACTGTAGGGGGAGCCCGAGAGCAAAAACTACCTAGTGCTGCTTTAAGGGACAACATTATTGACTACAGGGGGACTTTAATAATCATGATCATTAATACTATATCATAATTATATTTAAGTTGGCTGGGTTTCATGAAAATTACACTTAAAAGTAGATAAAGACCAAAAATTAATTCAAAACGTGTGAACGGTTTTGGCCACTTCAAAGGGTCTGAGTTTGGATCTTGTTGAATGGACCAGACGAATAGTAAAAGGGTTAATTAAAATTGCATCTGAAATATGTTTCATGCTCAGCCCACCTTCTTGTGTCTTGGTTTCCATTTGAAACTTACCTATTTAAACTTTTTTTTTTTTGTACCAGAGGGTCAAAGTATGGACTACAGTGAGGTTGTCTCTGCATTTTCCCAGTTGGTGGAGACTCATTTTCTTCAGCGCTGTCCTCCCATGGCCTCAGCTGGATCATCAAACTCAGAAGCGGTTGACAATCCTCCTCCAGCTGTAGCACAGCCCTCAGAACCAGAGAGCCACCCAGATTGCTACAGAGTACCCTATATCAATCTGACTGGTCAGTTACTTCTGTCAAAACACTAATCACATACTTTTTAGTGGTCAACCCGGTGTATACTAGGGATGCCACAATTAAATCAAATACACACATAAACACAGTCGGTTATGTCTAAAGTGAAAGTAAAATCGGCGTCTGTCTGTATATTAGATGCATGCAGGTCTTAAATTGTCCTTAAAGGGACAGTTCACCTCTAAAATTGTCATTTTTTACTCACTCTAATATAGTTCCAACCCTGTATTAATTTCTCGATGACAGATTTTCATTTGTGAAAATCCCTTATATGTTAATTTATCCCTTTAATGTTAATACATCAACAAAAGACAAAGAGAAAATCACTCACTGTTCTTGACTGAAAAACTAATACAGTAGCTTTAATAAGAATCAATGTTTATTTTATAGTGAAGTCTATGTATTGTTTTATTTTTACATTTAGTCATTCAATTTCATACTTAAATGCTGCTGTACAGCTCTGAGCTGCCAGTGTAAATCTTTATATATATTTATTTTATATTATACAATACACTAGGAATGTGTACAAGGTTTTTTTTTTAAGTAAAGTTCTAAGTTTAAGTAAGGTTTTTCAATTCTTTTAAGTAAAATAAAGAAAGAGTATTGCAATAAAGAAATAGTCTTTTTTCTCCTTAAGCTCTTGCTGTTCCTGTCGCTTAAGAATAGAATAGCAAAAAACTGATGTGACAAGCCATCAGAACCGAACCGAACCGAACCGAACCGAAAACCGTGGTTAAAAACCGAGTTATGTATTGAACCGTGGACTAAATGTATTGTTGCATCCCTAGTGTATACAATACCAGTCAAAGTTTAGCTAATCCATATATGTTTAAAATTATGTTGGTATACTGATTATGTTGTGGGCTGAGGGATGGTAATAATAAGGAATATTTATGTGTTTTACATGATTTTATATATACCAATAAGGCATAACATTATGACCAGTCAGGGTGCCCATGCTGACCCCTGTCCATCGCCGAAAGTGCCAAGAGTGGGCACGTGAGCATCAGAACTGGACCACGGAGCAATGGAAGAAGGTGGCCAGGTCTGATGAATCACGTTTTTTTTTTACATCACGTGGATGGCCGGGTGTGTTGCTTACCTGGGGAACACATGGCACCAGGATGCACTATGGGAAGAAGGCAAGTCGGCGGAGGCATTGTGATGCTTTGGGCAATGTTCTGCTGGGAAACCTTGGGTCCTACCATCCATGTGGATGTTATTTTGACACGTACCACCTACCTGGTGGCTGTGGCCTCTTTCAGCAGGATAATGCGCCCTGCCACAAAGCAAAAATGGTTCAGGAATGGTTTGAGGAGCACAACAGCAAGTTTGAGGTGTTGACTTTGCCTCCAAATTCCCCAGATTTCAATCCAATTGAGCATCTGTGGGATGTGCTGAACAAACAAGTCCGATCCATGAAGGCCCCACCTCGCAACTTACAGGATTTAAAGGATCTGCTGCTAACATCTTGGTGCCAGATACCACAGCACGCCCTCAGGGGTCTAGTGGAGTCCATGCCTCGACGGGTCAGGGCTGTTTTGGCAGCAAAAGGGGGACCAACACAATATTGTCATAATGTTATGCCTGATCGGTGTATGTGTGTGTATATGTATATATATATATATAATATATATATATATATATATACATACATACATACATACATACATACATACATACATACATACACACACACACACACAAAATTCTCACAAAAATATTTTCTGCAAGCTTTTCTGTGTCTTTCTAAATAAGGACACTTGGAGACTCCAAAAAGACACCAAATAACCAAATTATATAAGGAGTCCAATTCAAATTCATGCACACCAAACCACCCATGACAAAAAAACATAATAGAAAAAACTTTTCAGAATTCACAATGTATAGTATGCACAGTGCAACAGCAAAGAGATTGTTTACATTTTGGACAAGTCAAGTTGCAATACTATACAGGACCACATGGAGATGCCTTAAAAAAAGACTAAACCAACCACCTTGACCGGACTGCACCTACTACAGTACACGGATCCATTCAGAATGACTAAACATAGCAACATGCATATGACAAATCAAAACATAATCTTTCAATTAGTGTGGAAATATTAATTTGACATACATTTGCTTACTGGATCATTGGACTGAAAACTTGCCTGAGGTAAATGTAATTCTACGTGACATTGTATACAAGCTGTTTTATTTACGTCTTTCCGGCGTTGAAACACTGATTGAGCGATTACACAATATATGATACGTTTCAGTAAGTTGTAATGTATCCTTCAACATACCTTCAGTTGATTCATGGTTAATCTTTGACTGAGATTATTGCGTTCACTTGCGCGCCGCGCTGCCGCTTATTGGAAAATACAATGAGCAAATGTTTTTGTTATTTAATGTTATTTTCTCAGCTAGAAATATTCAAACACATTGAGACTTATGCGGCTGAATTGTGTTCATCCAGGTCAAGGAAAACGCAGACGCTCAAGTGAGGATGGTGAAGCTGACCAGCGTGCAGCAAAGAAAGCCAAAACAGACAACAATGAGGTATTACGATCGAGATGATGACGACATCACACATTTTCTTTAGTTGGGTTTTTCATGTCTTGTACATCTGTTTCAATCTCTCTCTCTCTAGAGTGGTGATGAAGGGATCTTATGGCAGGTGAATTTTGAACGCTTTCACTTGCACTTCAGGGATCAGGCCATCATTAATGCTGTTTCCTGTAAACTTGATCAGGTGACTATAAACATCACCTCATCTAAGATGTGCTGTGAGATATAATTAGGCTGTGGACTGAATATTCTTTCACTGGTGAATCTGAAACAGAATGTTCTGGATTCTCACATTTAGACTTTCTCCTCAAGGGAAATAATAAGTTGGTAGAATGTAGGTCTTTATTGACTAACTAAATTTCTCTCTCTCTCTCTCTCTCTCTCTCTCTCTCTCTCTCTCTCTCTCTCTCTCTCTCTCTCTCCCTGTAGACTAGCAGTGAGATAGTTCGAACCATGTTACGGATGAGTGAAGTTACAACGCCAGCTAAAGCTGCTTTCACACAAGCTCTTTCCGCAAACGAGGTAATGGATAAACATGCACGTTTTTGTTTTGTGCGGCCCTTACTGAGAAAACCAAATGAGATAAGTGCTCAGGTGTGATCAAAGCCTTATTGTTTTCCATCAGATTTTCCGAGCTCTTCCATCCAATTACAACATTGCCAGGCCAATATTAGACCAATACCTCACTCTCCTGGTTGACGATCCGGTAAAGCAATGCATACACAAATACACACTACTTTATATTTGCTATTTATCCAAGGATTAAATGACTTAATTATCTTTGCTTTACCTCCTAGATGGAATTTGTGGGGAAGACAGGTGACAGCGGAGGAGGAATGTATGTCGTCAGTATCCCTTTAAAACACCACCCGAAAGACGAAAGGAAACTTTCCATGTCTAACTGCAAATAATTCTATTATAATTTATTTCTTTATTATTTACACTACCATTTAAAAGTTTGGGGTCAGTAAGAAATTCATATTTTTATTCACCAAGGACACTCAGCCAAATTCAGCCATCATAGGAATAAATTAAATTTGAAAAAGATATTAAAATAAAGATACGTTATCCTAAATTGTAATAATATTTAAAAAATATTACTGTTTTACTGTATTTTGATCAAATAAAGGCAGCTTTGGTGAGCATCGGAGACATAAAAAAAAAAAAAAAAATCTTACAAACCCTAAACTTTTGAATGGTATATTTCTAATAATCTCATAACAAAATAGTAGAAAACTTGCAATGGATTGGTTGACCCTTAATCCTGGTCAGATCTACACCGTGCACTGGCTAACCTGGCCAGAGCAACCCTGGAGTCTGTGGTCCAAGAGAGGTTAGTTGAGTCATAGTGTTTTAGCTTGCTGAAAACGTCTTTTGGTTTTGTTCTTAGATTCTTTGCTTTACATCAGGTTTGGTTCCCGTTCAGCTCGCATCTTTCGTCTGTTACTGCGGAAACGGCACCTGGAACAGAAGCAGGTGGAGGATTTTGCCATGATTCCAGCCAAAGAGGCCAAAGACATGCTGTACACACTCCTATCTGAGAACCTGGTCCAGCTCCAGGTAACACAGTCATATGTATTGTTTTTATTTATATATACTGTATATATATAATATACATAGGTGTCGATTTCGGGGCGGGGGGACGCGTACCCACCAGATTTCGTCATGAGTCGTTTTGTACCCACCACTTTTTTCAAGTTCAATTTTACGGTGATGCATTGCTGCCACATACATATTATTTTTTTCCACTCAATTATGTCGTAATAACGAGATTGTATGTTGTTAAAACAACATATTTAACAATATTTTCTCCTAATAAGGGCATGTGTTGTATCCACATTAGAGAATTAATTTAGCCCATTCCTTTGTCACACTCAGTGTTGGGGAAAGTTACTTTGAAAAGTAATGCATTACAATATTGCGTTACTCCCTTAAAAAGTAACTAATTGAGTTACTTAGAGACTTTTTAAGAAAAGTAATGCGTTACGTTACTTTTGCGTTACTTTTTCTCACCTGGGCTGGGCTTGTTTTTTTGTTTTGTTTTTTAATAGCAAAAAAAAGTTTTATTTTTGTGCAAATTTAAAGACCTCTTCATACCAAAATTGAAATAATAAGCCTCAGGCTGAGGTAAAGATGTGCTGCCATTCTGGATAATGGAAGAGTAGAACGCAGGTGCAAAAAAGTTTACCAATAAAAACAAAAAATCTAGTAATATTTGCTCATGGTTTAACTGAATCATCGAAGGTAAGTAGCAAGACATTGGTCAATAAAGGTAGATTAAATGCATAAAAATTTGAGGTTTGCATAATATTCTGATTTTGCATTTGACTGATTTTATTCATTTTGAGTAGTACTGAATCTTTATTGTGCAATTGAGATGAATAAATGCTCACATTTAGTCTAGAACTACAATAACACATTTACACACAACTGCACTTACTCTCAATTTTTCTCAACATGGGGGCAGGAGAGCTGTCAGTCAAATAAATGTGAAAATGTAACTTGAGTTACTTTTTTCAAAAAGAACTCAGAAATTTTGTTGTAAATTTGAAAAGTAATGAGTTACTTTACTAGTTACTTGAAAAAGTAATATTATTACGTAACTCAAGTTACTTGTAATGCGTTACCCCCAACACTGGTCACACTTGTTTGAAAAGCAGAAGCAAGCTCCGTAAAATAGGCTCTTCCGCTGCCTGTATCAGTGGCAGTGCCCACAGCACGAAAGTATTGTAATGTATTGATGTAGCCTGCAGTTCTTAACAGCCATGGGTAGCAGGTGCCATGGACCGCTCATGATTAGCGTAATGACGGACCCCGGTGCAGCCACAAATATCATAACTATCTATAAGGCCTACTGTAATTAAGACATTCAAGAAATGTATTAAAAAGAAAGACGCTTCCAGCCTTACTCAAAGGCTGTAGAAACAGGCCAGTGGGTTCGTTATGCACGTCAATCCATTCCCAGCGTTCCTATTTTGCTTCTTATGTATTAAATATACAGGCAATTTGTTTATGAAACCTTGATCAAAATTAAAATACAATTTATAGAAAACGAAATTCACTTTACAGAAATGATTTCTGTAAAACAACTAGGGCTGTAATCAACCAAAGAAAATCTTGGTCGACTGAAGTCCTGAAATTTTTGACTAAAAATGACGTTAGGAAAAAAAACGTTAAATTAATTAGCAGTACTTGGTAGCCTTGTTGTCTGCTTAAATGAATTATAAATAAACATAAAAAACTAGTAGGTTATTTGCAGTATATTAAATCGTTTTTGACCTGATTATTTTGCACTGAAATGAGTCTGACACACGAGTCTTTCGGCTCTGACAGCATTGCATCACGTGCACCATCATAGTACTATATTTTCGGAAATCATAGGCTATGTTGTCAACTAGTGATATCATCACAAGAACTTTTGAGGAATATGCAACATAATTTAGACAATTGTTTTTGTCATATGTATTATACTGACAGACACTATCATTTCAGCCGCTCTGTGCAGGCTGCAGCTCGAACATAGGATCAGCTCAGCTTCGCGGCTAAGACACGAAGTTAAGAAGTTACTCTTAAACACAAAAGGCACGTCCACTTTAATAAAAAAAGGAATATTTATTTAACAAGCCAGATCAAGAGCAGAAAAAAATGCTCTCACAATTAAATAAATAATATACAGCAAACTAGCCTTCTTCAATCTGTCTCTCTTCTCCAGCGGGTTGGGCTGGACAGGGGTGCTCTGAAAACACCCCCATTAGCAATTAGTGCTCTCCACCTGATGAAATGAACGCGGCGCGGCAAAACTGATTAAACGAATGCGGCAAAAAATCGACCAATCAGATTTTTGGTCGAGCCAGAACGTATCGACTAATAATCGACTAATCGACTGGGAGATTACAGCCCTAAAAACAACACTCAATAAAAAGCATGTCTGGACACGTGTCCAGACATATTGCGCATCTTATAGCCTATATTACTCATGCTGCTCACTTTTCATCATCAACATATGAAATTAAAACAATAATATAATAGGCTAATATTTAAATATATAGCCTAACTATGAATCTAAATAGGCTACGTTTTGCATGTATATAGCCTACTCCACTCCAAACACTTAAAAAATGCTTTACAATGCTAAAAAAGTTGTGACTGCTGATGTGTATATTTAATGCTATATGCTAGTTATCGTTTAGGCTGAAGTTCTGGTATGGACGTAATGATTTTGCAGGTTCCTAATTAAAATAAAGACTTAACTTACCATTCAGAAGCGTTCATTTCCAATCTCAAAACATGTTGTTGTTCCTCAAAATCTGCATCTTCATCAGAAACAGGCTCAAACATATACGGTTGAATGCCTAATCGCTCCATCATCAAGACGGTCAGTAAAGTTGTGCCTGCTATCATTGAGCCGCAGTGAAACAGCCAATCAGAGCAGAACTCCGCATTAATATTCATGACCCTTCCAAATAAGGCAAAAACAGACCATTTCGTCCTGGGGAAGATTTCTAGAGTTGTAAATGGACCTGTACAACCGTATCTGGACAATTATTGACCTTAAATAAGCCATATACCCTCTATGTAGATACCAGAGAACAATTTAAAATGTTGTTTCAAATCATTCTAGGGCACCTTTAAAGAATTCGCGGACGCTTTCGTCAGCATGAGTAGGCCTATAGGCTATAAGACGCGCAATATGTCTGGAGACACGGAGTGGGGTCAGACATGATTTTTATTGAGTGTTGTTTTGCAGAAATAATTTCTTTAAAGTGAATTTCGTTTTCTATAAATTGTATTTTAATTTTGATCATGGTTTCATAAACAAATTGCCTGTATATTTAATACATATGAAGCAAAATAAGAACGCCGGGAATGGATTGAACCCACTGGCCTGTTTCCGCAGCCTTTGAGTAGCCTAAGGCTGAAAGCGTTTTCTTTTTAATACATTTCTAGAATATATATATTACAGTATAACATACAATATATTACAGTAGGCCTATTATAGAGTTATGATATTTGTGCACCGGGGTCCGTCATTTCAAGGTTAAAGTTATGTCACTGATGCGAACATGAGCGGTCCATGGCACCTGTTACCCGTGGCTGTTATGAACTGGGCTAAATCAATAAATTACAATACTTTCGTGCTATGGGCACTGCCACCGGAAGAGCCTATTTTACGCTGAGCTTGCTTCTGCTTTTCAGACATGGAAGTGTGACAAAGGCATGGGCTATATGAATTCTCTAATGTGGATACAGGCATATTTTGTACACACCACTGTACAGCACATGTCCTTATTCGGTGAAAATATATGTCGTTTTATCAAGAAAAATATGTCGTTTTAATTAAGATCTCGTTATTACGAGAAAAGATGTCGTTATTACGACATAATTGAGTGGAAAAAATATGTATGTGGCAATGCCTCACCGTAAATCTAGCCGTTCTGCTGCTTTAGCTAGTTACGGTTTGCGTTGACAGAACGTTGCTATGGACGCGGCAGGATTCTAACCGTAGAGACGGAACTGACTATTTTCTTTAGCGGAAGCAATACAATCGTGTGTAAATCAATAAACTCCTTTTTAAATCAATATTTTGTGTCAAATTATTGATTTATTTGGTGGGTAGCCTTGTAATAAGCGGGATAATGTAGAGCAAGGCCCGATTTAGGGTTTTTCTTTTCAGTTTTCAGTGGTTATGAGGAGCAACATGAGAGAGAAATTTGGTAATCATTGTTTAGGTACATTAAAACTCGTCATGGCCATGTCATATTGTCAACATGGTACTTATGAAGCAGATTAGTGGGTCATATCATATGAATGCTTTTTGAAAACTTACGGCTTTCTTCTTCATAAAACGAGTCGGACATCATCACGTGATTTTTGTATACATTTTTATTTATTTACATTAGTAAGCTATGGAAATCGTCTTTCAAAACATGACCTGCGCGAAAGAGAGAAAAAAAACGAATGCATCATTGTACCCAGCACTTCTGAAAATGCACTTCTGAATGCGTCTCTGTCCCCAGCACATTTCAAATCAAACTGACGCCCATTATAATATAAGTCACTCAATAATTCACTTTCGTTGTTCTTATTCAATGTCAGCTTGTCCTTCTGTCCCAGTTTCCACCTTGCATTAAATGGGAGTTGCGATAGTATTTTCTTCCCTATTGTGATCGGATCAAAAGTAGATGAGGTAGACACATACTCGTTTACACCTAGTCTCTTTTGTCCACTTTCAACCACTTCTGTCCGGATTTCTTCTTCGAGTCTATGGACAGGTAAATGTATGGACTTTTTCAGATCTTTTGATCTAATGGACTAAATAAGCTCGCGCAATTTACATATGAAGTTTAAAATGTTTACATAAGGAGTAGGGCTGCACAATATATCGAAATTTCGCAAATGTAGGCTACATAACGCAATATCGCAATGGCATTCAATATCTGAATGATTTTAATAGGCTTCTTCAACATTGTGAAAAGTGTACGTTTTAGGTCAATGCATATAGCAAATAGACTGGGCACACAACTGTTACTTATGTGACTTGCTTGACGTTAAAAAGAGTTATTAAATGCAATAACTTGCAAAAAAAGAACTCCTCGCAGTAGAGGTCTTCACGGAGCCCCCGGGACCCGTACGGGTTCGGGTCTATTTTAATGGTCAGCCGGGTCCGGGTCGGGTCCCAATCTATAACTACGGGTCCCGGGTCTGTTTAACATTGTGTGTAATACCCGAGTCGATCCGGACTCGGAGAACACCTGGCCGTTATCAGAATCAGTCAGCACTGCTTGTGTGTTTTTTGTAACTTGCAATTTGTAAAATTAGGATACGAAAAGTGTGAGCCGGGAAATAAGGTTTAAAAAAAGCTCTCTCTCAGCCATTGCAAGCGCACGGTAATAATGGATACCTTCTTGAGTTATGTGCTAAAAAAGCTATTAAAAAAACAACAAATATAAAGAAGTTAAACCCACAGGCACCTCTTCTGTCGGGGCATCCTTTATGCATATTGTGGACAAACATGAGAAAAAAGTAATTGCTGTCAAGTGTATTACGTGTGATGTACTGTTGAAGTTTGATTTGAACTTATATTTTAATAATTTATTTCAAATCAGCAACAAAATCTCAGGTGAACTGTCACATAAATGTTTTATATGACGCTCAAATTGCGTAAAAAAGCTCTATTTCAGGTTGCTCCAGCTAACGCGCATGTGCAGTCTCAAGCGCGTGTCATGTTTCTATGGCAACCCGAGCTTCCACAGTGACTGACTTTAAAGGTCCCGTTCTTCGTGTTTTTTTGAAGCTTTGATTGTGTTTACAGTGTGCAATATAACATGTGTTCATGTTTCGTGTGTAAAAAAAAAACAGTATTTTTAACACAATTTACTTATCTGTATACCGCTGTTTTCACTGTCCTAAAAACGGCTGATGACTTCCTTTATTCTATGAAGTCCCTCCTTCAGAAATACGTAACGAGTTCTGATTGTGCCAGCAGGTCCCGTGTTGTGATTTGACCGCACCTTAGCGAACGTGTCACGGTTCCTGTGTTGTGATTCGACAGCAGCTTAGCACACGTGGAAAGGTCACGCCTCTTAACAGGAGATATATGCGCTTAATGACCTCTACAGCGTCCCTGGGAAAGCCAAAGAAAGGTGATTTGACTCCGGGATGAAAATAACAGCATCTTGACGACATGGCGACAAACACACTCAAACGCAACACTTCCTTTTCTCCACGCGACACGTCCTCTTCTCCACGTGGGACAGCAACAAGACCACGCCCCCTTTTTGCGCGTATTCTTGTGGGCGGAGGTTAGTCTGTTCTACTGACGTCATTTATGAAGGAAGTACCAGGATGTAGTCCAAGCCGGCCGTTCGCTGTAGGCTTTGAAAGGGAACTTCTGTTAAATAAAATATCTCGCTTGGCATTGAACTTTGAGCTTTATAATTTTACAGGTATTATTTATGCTCTAACAGCAACATTACACACTAACTAAAGTTTGAACAGTGGGATCACGAAGAACGGGACCTTTAATAATAATATGAATGAACCGTCTTGTTTAATCTTAAAGTTTTGGTGAACAGACTCGGTTCACAGAGATGATAGCAAATAAATAATGCTGACGTCAGCAGCCACCGAACGAGCAATCGTTATTATAGTTCAAAAAGGCAAACAGTCAAAGTTATTATGCGAGTCAACTTGAGTCGAAATGCAAATCTGCAAAGACGCATTTGTCATCCGTCACCGTGACATAAAGTGGACTTTTCTTTCAAAGCTGAAATGATGAGTGAATTAAGCATGCTTGGAATAACAAGAGAGGAATAACATGGATTTAACTTTTTGGCAAGGATGTAATGCATCAAGTCAATCAAGTAACGTTACAAGGAAGGGAGACGACGGATATAGGTAAGACAAAAAGTTATATTTTTCGCAACTTGTTTATTGACTTGTTAATGTCAGTTTATTGTGGAATATGTGACAATAGGGTCCCGTCGGGTCTGTGTCTTCCCACCGGGTTCGGTTCCAGCTTTTAAATAATAGACGGGTCCAGGTCGGTTCAGTTACTACATTTTTGGCATTACTCGGATTTGCACGGGTCCGGGTCCAGTTTTTGAAATAATAGACGGGTCCGGGTCTGTTCCGTTTAGCACATTACGGGTCTCTTCGGGTTCGGACCCGTGAAGACCTCTAACGTTACCTCACAGTCTCGTGCTGTTTGCTGCACACACACCGAAACGTGCGCACAAAGGTTGATATAACTATATATTACCAAGTCAAAGAGATTTTGGTCTTTAAATATTGGCATTACATGTTTTGTTTGTTTACATTTATGTAAAAATTATATTGGCAGATTTGTGACATAAACTTTTGCTAAAACACTGCTGGTCACTTTCAGAAGTTGTAGCGATGCTTTCCTTTCCCAGAAAGAATATGAAACACATAAATGGTATCATTCTCAGTTTTTAAATATTTTTTTTTAAATATAATTTATGTAGATTTTACACACTTCAAGCAATATCGTATCGCATATCGATAATCGCATTATTTAAGGTATTGCATATCGCATTTTTCTTCAATATCGCACAGCCCTAATAGTGAGAGTATCAATTTCGTTTCCTTAAAATCTTTAACACTGCGAAAGCAATCCAGTTGAATGCGTTTTCGACTACCTCTGGAATTGGTCGAAAGTGGACAAGCTTGTGATCTGATCGACCAAAACGCATCTTAATATCAGGTGTAAACAGGGCCCAAGTGAAGTGGCTTCTTGAACATAAAGAAATATAGGACAGGACTTGATTTTGTCCATTGGGAATCTTATCTCACTGAAATCTTGACGGATTTACAAATGGTTTGGTTTCTTACAAATGTTATTAACGCGGCTATAATTATGGATACTTGAACAAATTATGAATAATTTTTCATAAGTATGCAGTGTCATAACTACATCTCTGACGTTTATAACAAACCAAACAGTTTGAAAACTGGTAGAAAATTGAGCAAGTTATGGTTATTTAAAAATTGCAAGCACCCATGAAAACAATGTTACGAGTGAGCGAGCTGCCTGTGACAAGATGGCCGCCAGGTGCAGACGTCGACCTAAATTGGCCAGCAGCGCGGACGAGACATCTAGCCTTTATTATGGATATCTATGTATTTTAACGACCAACAGAACAGCAGATGCACCTTCAATGCGCAAGGCTTCCAGTATCAGCTGCTTCCAGTTACTTTAGTTGTACAAAAACAGTCCGTTAAAGGGTTAGTTCACCCAAAAATTTTAATTAGCCAATGATTTACTCACCCTTAAGTCATCCTAGGTGCATATGACATTCTTCTTTCAGACGAATACAATCAGAGTTAAATAAAAAAAAATGTCTCTTTCAAGCTTTAAAATGGCAGTGAATGGCTGATTTGTTTTGAAGTCCATAAAAGTGCATCTATCCATCATAAAAGATATCCACACGGCTCTGGGGGGTTAATAAAGGCCTGAAGCGAAGCGGTGCGTTTGTGTGAGAAAAAATTGACGTATTGATGAACGCAGAAGCACAGAGGATAGAGTAAAACAAAACACCGGTCATGAAGTCTAAAACGAGAATGTTTAAAGAGAAATGCAGAGCTCCTTTTAAAGAGGAGCTTGAGTTTGTTGCCCAGCCCTACTTGTTTGAACCGCAAGAGGCGTCAATCCTTGCGATACTCCTACATCCTGCGTCAGGGGTTATTCTTTTGACACAAGTCGACTTGCGTAGGCCATCTGCCGGAAGCTAGTTATTTTAGTTTTTAAAGTTTTAAATACGGATATTTTTCTTACACAACAAACTCATCGCTTCGCTTCAGAAGGCCTTTATTAACCCCCCGGAGCCATGTGGAGCACTTTTATGATGGATAGATGCACGTTTATGGACCATTTTTTTAATGGGTGAACTAACTATCCCTTTAAGCTACTTGTTGCAAACTGGTATTATTTTAATTTATTTTAATTTATTTATTTATTTCACACACACTTCATCATTTTAAAGACAAAATTAATAATTAACGATAGTTTCAGAAAGGTTATTGTGTGTAAAAAAGGGAAACCCCAAAGAAGCTACTGAAAGCTTTTAGGAGGGGGCCCAATAACACCATACAACATTTAACATACAATAAAGCTCAATCCATAAACATACATAAATATAAATACAACAAGACAAACACTATAACAAACAGACGATCCCAGCACAAATGTAACACTTTCAAAGTGATCAAAAAGTATATGTTAAAATCAGTTTATCCTTAAGGTTTTCTTGAATACGGAGACAGAATGCAACAATTTAAGGTTTTCCTCAAGCTCGTTCCAAATCTGTGGACCTCTACAGACAACGCTCAGGCTCGTACATTTCAATCGTCGTATTTTACCAGTAATTAAATGTTTTTCCCTTGTGTGATATGTATGCTGGGGTTGGCTGATTGGGACAAGTTCACACAACCTGTAATTTAACTTATGAACAACCTGAAATATCATACAGGCATTTTGAAAAGTATTATATTCAGTAAGTCTTAATAGACCAAGGCGATGAAACAAGGGACGCGAAGGGGTATTTTGCTCAGACCACGTTATTACCCGTATCATTTTTTTCTGTAAAGACTGTATTTTATTCAAGTAACTAGTAAAAGTGTTACACCATATGACATTGCAATAGTTTATATGGGACTCAAACAAGGTTTTATATAAGATGACAAGTGCTGACTGTGGGAGAAAATTTCTTATTTTGAAAAATAAGCCAACGTATTTTGATAATTTTTTTATTAGCTGATCAATATGACATTAAAATTGTAGACATTCATCAATAAAGATTCCAAGAAATTTAGTGGTATTTACTCTTTCAATAATTTGATCATTTATTTTAAGACAAAAATGCTTATTTGCCAATTTATTTTGTTTGGAATGAAATACGATGTAGTGTGTCTTGTTTATGTTAAGAGATAATTTACTGCACCGAAACCAGATATCCACATTTCTTAGCTCTCTATTTATTATTTCTTCCATTTCGTCTGGACTCTTATTTGACATAAATACATTTGTGTCATCAGCAAATAAAACCTTGTGTAAAGCCATTGTGGAATTTTCAAAATCATTTGTATAAATTAAAAAAAGTAGAGGGCCCAAAATGGATCCCTGAGGGACTCCACATTTAATGGGTTTCCTTACTGAAATTTGTTCATTGATACTTACATACTGTTGTCTACCAAACAAATAACTTCTGAACCAGCTAAGGGCTAATCCTCTAACTCCATAATGCTGTAATTTATTCAATAGGATGTCAAAATCAATAGCATCAAATGCCTTAGATAAGTCTAAAAAAATACCAATACCGCTATCACCTTTATCAATGGCATCATTGATCTTTTCAATCAGATCGAGTACCGCCATGCACGTGGTTCTTTTTCTTCTAAAACCATATTGAGAAGAAGCAATTATATTTAATTTATCCAGGTAGCCATATAGCCTATTGTACACTACTCTCTCTAAAACCTTAGAAATTGTGGGCAAGATTGATATTGGACGATAATTGCACATATCATTTTCATCCCCAGATTTGAACACTGGTATCATCCTGGCAATTTTTGTCCTTTCTGGTACAATTCCAACTAACAGAGAGAGATTAATACAATAAGTCAATGGCTCCCTGATATTAAATGCTATGGCTTTCAGAATTTTACTACAAATTCCATCCTCACCAGCAGTGTATGAACTTCGTAAATTCAAATTCAAATGATCGTAATCATAAACAGACTTGTTTGTAACATACTATAGTTTTACCTTTTACTGCTTTTTTTTGTATGCTTGTAGTTTACCTATAAGCTATAGCGGATTTGGAAGTCTCGCAAGTTCACTGGAAATAGCTTACTTCCATGTTGTAGGCAGTATATGAAAACAATCTGTTGGCTTTGTCATGTGACACTCTTTGTCAGGTGCGTCGCTTACCTGCTATTCACAACTTCTCCTGTGGCCTCATCATGGGATAGTAAAGTCTCTATTAAATCTCGGTGGAAGTGGTAGGTCCTCTGGGTACCGTTTCTGGAATGCTATGTACTCTTTTGGCATACTTTTGTTTACATAGTATGTAGTAGGAAAATTGACATATTTGAACGCAGCGACTGTATTGCTCACAAATATACTTTTAATAAAAAAAATGTTTTAGCTCAGTGGATGATTGACAGGTGAGTAGGCGGTGCTTCACTGCTGTCTGGCAGTTGCTTTTAGTCACGATTTAGTCATGTTTTTCTGACTACCCCGAAAGTATTTTTAGTGATAACAAAACATTTTGGAAACTCTATTGAGCACTGTCCACTTGTGATTGGACCATCTGAGATGAATGTTAGTACCAAGTGTAAACGGGTGTCACAAATCACTCTTTGTGTATTGTATGTGAAGGAAATTCCAAAAACACCAGACCACGCTCCTTCTCGCACCTTCTACCTGTACACCGTTACTCAGCTGCCCACCGCCAGACTGCTGCTGCAACACTGCTACAAGGTACAGAACTCATATGAGCATCCTTTTTTAATGCTTTTCATAATGTTTTGATATATATTTGTGTGTGGACACCATACAGACAGTTGGAAACCTGATCGAGAGGCGGCTCTATGAGACCAAAGAGAACAAGCAAGTCCCTCCTTTTTTGACAATACAAAACATTTCATCTAAGTAGTAGTCTTTGATCATGCCATTAATCTGTTCACTGTTTTTGACAGGCGACTTTTAGAAAAGTCTCAGCGAATTGAGGCCATCCTGGCATCCTTGCAGGCAACAGGGGCGGAGACAGAGCAGCTGACGGAGGTGGAGGAGATGATCACAGCCCCTGAAAGACAGCAGCTCGAGTCCCTGCGACACCACATTAACAAGTACTACACAAACCAATTACTCTCTGTACATGGATCAGAGTCATGTGATTCACGTTCAGCCAATCATTAATCTCATTTCTTCTCTCTGTGCTCATGGCGGCAGGTTGGATTCCAGTGAAAACCAGGTGGATGAGACCATATTTCTTCTGGAATCCTACATTAACTCTACACAGGCCTCTCGCTGACAGTTATTATACCACTGTAGGCTAGTTCAAGAAGACATACATGTCTATGTTTGTGTGAAATAAAGAAGGATAGGATAAAGAAGAGTAGATGGAGCTATTTTGAGATGCTATTTTCAAACAGATGTTTCATTTGCAACGAGGACTGATTTGTATTTAACAGTATGAGTGTTTTGCGGAGATGTGAATGCTATTTTATTTGTTTTCAAGGGGAAAAAATAAAGATGGAATTCTTTTTATAATGGTTTACAATTTATAATTTTTATTTAATAATTTTCAAACCTGTGCATTCACCATGGCGACTGAAACATTGTGATTTCTGTTTAGGAAACAAATTCAATAAACTGATTGCTTTAAATTGTGGTGAACGTGATTTCACCAAGTACATGTTCCTGGATCAATATCTTTGTTGATCCGGGAACAACATTCCAATCAACCAGTAAGATTTGAAGGACAAGTTTACAGTTTATGTCAAGTTTAGCCTTAAAACCAGAGTTAGGTGCTTCTGCATCAGTGTTATTCACTGCATATCATTCAATACATCATTTTCCTCTGATTTTCGGGATAACTTATGTAGGATTAGGACACAATTTTCATACAGAAATTTAGTTCCAGGATCAACAAAATATGTTGAGCCAGGAATATGTCTGTCTTGGCAAAATCACAGTGACCTTGGTATTATAACATATGTTTTCAACTTAAATACACATTTCATTATTTTTTACAAATAGTGCATTTGCTTGTTTTCCGGTTCATCAATGCAGTGCTGTGAAGCCAGAGAATCTCCCAGATAACCTTTTTTTCCCCCTCTTTTACGATATGCTGGGATTCATGCGTTTAATTGCCTCAACAGAATCCAAATAAAATGTTAGGTGTGAGACCCTATGACCCGGCAGAGCATGAAAGTGAATAATAGACTCGACTGAACCGCAAGAACTGATACACCCGTCGTTCTCCAAGTTTTATGCATCCTGCGCCCCTTTGCGTGTTTATATATTATCTTGGCACGTTTGTTTAGTGCTCTCAGCTCCGTCTATAATATTTTATCAGGTTTAAATCCATTCTGCAAATTTCCTCCCAAAATCAGCACACAAAAACAAGTCTGTAGATTCCACCTGGACCTGATAATGGATCGTTTGTGGTCCTGGAGCAGAAGTGTCATGTCTCAAAGGGGAAGTAATGGCATATTTCCTTGTTGTAAAGGAAACTCTGTTCAATCTGTGCTGTAGTGTCAGTTGTCATCGCTCTCATCCTCGTCCTTCCTCTGTTTTCTTGTAAAAAAACCCAACTGTGAAGAAACATTCAACACATTGGTTAAGACTGCCGAGTGCTAGTATTTAATATATATATATATAGTGTTTTTTCAGTGGTTTGAGTACTAATTCATTTCAGATGTAATCACTCTGCTGTGCGCCTGCTTTATTTAAAGTTGTTGTGTTCCGTACCTTCCAAAGAACGAATACTAAGAGTGCAAGAAGCAGCAGTCCTCCAATGATGCTGCCAATCAGAATCCAGAGAGAAATTGGGATCGAACGCCCCTTCAGCACTTCCAAAACTGTCTATATACACACACGGGGGGGGGGGGGGATAAAACGGAAACATTTAACGAGTGGTCTCACACTTTTGGACCTCTTTACGTAACTGCAAAAACAGGAAAACATGTATTGTCCAATTTACTCAATCATATGACTTGTGATCAATGCAACAACATTGTTTCTCTTCTAAACTTGATTTCTATGCTTTTGATTAATGTAATTCTCTAAAATGTGCAATCTACTAGTTTAACTTAACCTGGGGCGAATATGAATCAGTCAAGTACTCAAAACTTGTGCAGATTTTTCTGAAACTGGTTCCCCGCATGCTTTGCTTGGGACTTAATGGGGAGTGTAAAATGTTGAAACAAAGTGTTATTTTATGTGTTTTTGAGCAAGATAAGTGTTTTATGTTCAATTGTGTTTGGGGTGTGTACCATTGCGGAGATGAGTGGAGCATTTGCTTAGGCTGTGGACAACAAATGCCAGTTCTGCTTTGCTCAAGTAATGATTATTACTTAAGACTTAGTGTGCTAATTTGTGCTATTGCTAGCCAATAGTTTGTAAGCTAAGTAGTACAATCATATGGCTGCATTCGTGAACTTAAGAAGCTGAATTTGAAGGCAACGTTTGTGTGCAAAAGTATCTCACATGACAGACTTCTGAGGCAGTGTAACGGTTTAAGGATCTACAGCAAAAAAAAATAGCAAGCTTTGTGGAGAACTAGGCAAGTAGTACAGTAGTATTTTCTTGCACGGAATGACCAGTAGTGAAAAACGTACATTTACACACAAACTGACCACCAACCGCAACTTTCAGACGCCATCTTTATTTTTTAGCTCAACTGTCACAGAATGGAACGCATAGGATTGTGGGATATCAAAGGCAGCGAAGGATACATCTATAAAGGTCTCTCAGGAGACGAGAACAGGAAGTGAAGCTAACATTGGATCCGGACGTGCATTGATTGCCTTCCTACCTCTGTATCCTCCGAAGACAGCATTTTTAAGCTTTCGGACGCAGCCTTAAAATTCAGTCATAGCATAGGACATAAATATATATGATATTGATTGACTTCATAGGGGCAGTCGTGGCCTAATGGTTAGAGAGTCGGACAGGTTCGAGTCTCAGGTCCGGCAGGAATTGTCGGTGGGGGGAGTGAATAACCAGCACTCTCCTCCACCCTCAATACTACGACTGAGGTGAGACCCTTGAGCAAGGCACCGAACCCCCAACTGCTCCCCGGGCTCCACAGCAATATGGCTGCCCACTGCTCCGGGTGTGTGTTCACGGTGTGTGCACTACTGTGTGTGTGCACTTGTATGGGTTAAATGCAGAACACAAATTCCAAGTATGGGTCGCCATACTTGGCCACACGTCACTTCACTTCACTTAATCCTGTCAGGGAGCCATTTAAAATCACTTTGGTACGTTATTGGGTCACTTAATAATGACTTATTCTGTAATATTAATTATTTTTGTTTAACTTAATTGATTCATGCGGGACAGATGTACTTGATTAAATCATGTAAATCCAGCACTTTTTTTTCAATGAATGGCTAGAGTTTATGTCCCGTCAGTTCTCTCACCTCCCTCAAGAGGGCAGCATTTCCCATTGTAATCAGATTGGACTCGCGAGCAGACAGCTGGTAAGAGCCCACAATCATCACTGCTTTAAACTTGGCCTGCCAGGAGCACACAGGGGTTAGAGGTTAGAGACTGAAACACAAACAGATCCTAGTGCATATTTTGTGTGTTTTGTCTTTCTATTGACCTCTGCAACCATCTGCCAGCACGTACTAAAGAGTGTTTGTGTGTGATTGTGAATACCGTAAGTGTGAGAGATGTCACCTGTCTGAAGAAGTTGTCGTGTATTCTCCTGGTGATGCGGATAAAGGCTGTCTCTCCCTTCAGTAGCTGCTGGACGTGACACACCACCTCCACACACCACGAGGAAGTGCAATTCTAAAAATGTAAACAAAATTATTTTCTGGAAACATTTCATGCATGTTTTTATTTTCTTTCTCCTCCACCTATACTCTTAAAGTTTTCCCAAGTTCACCCAAAAATTGTAATTCTGTCATCATTTACTCACCCTCATGTTGTTCCAAACGCGCAAGACTTTCTTCCATCTTCAGAACACAAATGAAAATCTTTTGGATTAAATCTGAGAGCTTTCTGTCTCTACATTTAGTTCATAAAGAGATTGTGAAACGAATCCATATGAACTGAGCGGTTTAGTCCAAATTTTCTGAAGAGACACGATCGCTTTATATGATGAACAGATTTAATTTGGGCTTTTATTCACATATAAACATTGATCAGCGAACATAAACAGAAGCTCAACCGAACCTGGTTCATGCGCGAGAACAAACCTAACACATGAGTAACACATTAAAATAAATGTTGGTGTCTTACGGGTTTGGAACGACATCAGTGTGAGTAAATGATGACAGAATTTTCATTCTTGGGTGAACTAACTCTTTAACAGGAGTTGTGTCTCTTTCCGACCAGACAAAAAGAGGTTGACTATGGAATAATGAAGTCCCGCTTCCCACTTAGCAAGAAATCAAGACTTAGACTTTGGTGGTCCAGTTAACAAAGTCAAGATGCCAGCTGATCATCTCATTACAAATACTCATACAGTTTCTTACATCTGTTTACAACCCATTACCTAATAAGTGTATTTTTGCACAAATCAACTGAACTCGCTCGCAAAATTCGGTTGTAAGCCCTAAAAACTTAATGGAGTTAACTTCCCTTATTCGGTTTTCAATCTCTTTCATAACCATACTGTGTGTGAACATAGTGTCTGTATTCTCACCAATAGTTCAGTTTTCTTCATGTCTTCCGGATGAAGTGGACGTACATCTCTCTGACTGGACTTCAGCTTTGAAAGATCACTGACTATACTGCAGTTCACACCCGAAGCCTACAAGTAAATGCCGACAAAAACATCAACTTTACAAGAACACAGAGGTGCGTAAGAATTACAGAAAGCCTTGCAGTGAGATACTAACATTATGAGAGAATGCATCAACCACAGTCGCGAAAACTCTGTCTCCTGAAGCCATGGAGGGCAAATTGACGGTCAGCTCCAGATTACTGACGGCGTAACAGCCCAGATTCTGCACCTGATAACAAAAAACATACTCCCATGTAGTCATGAGCTGTAGAACAGAGACTGATTAGCCTATCAGGTTTAATTCCACCCACCTTGAATTGTGTGAAGAACTCAGGTCCTGTCCCCTCTGACACTGTCCTGGTCGGATGGACCTCATAGCGGTTCAGGTTCGAGTCACTGTAGTGAATTGAACCAAAATAAGACCACCACATATGGATATTGTACCCCTGGACATGCATACAGTTTTGAGGTTGTAATTAGGTGAAAAAGGTGATGTTGGGAAACATACAAAGGAAATAACATAATAATAATAATAATAATAAATATTATCATATTATTATTAGTAGTAGTTGTAGTGGTGTTTTCATTTTTTATTCTAAAAATAATAACAAAAAAAACAATACTTTGTTATAATAATTATAATTTAACAAAAATAATAATTAAGATAATACTAATACCAACAATACTTTTTGTTATAATAACAATAGCATTCAATATTATTTTATATAATTTACTAGTAGTTGTTGTTATGTAGTAGTAGTATTTTCATTATTATTTTTGTTTTAGCATTATAATATTAATAATAAATAAAAATAAATTAATGCTAATACTAACTTTTTGTTCGAATTATATAATAGTAATTATAGTAATAAATATAGTAATATTTAAAAAATAATCAATATAATACATTATTATTATTAGTAGTAATAGTTTTTGTAGTAGTAGTAGTAGTATTATATTTTAATTAAAAAAGTATTATTATTATTATTATATTAATGAAAATAACGATGATCATAATAATACAAACATTCATGTTATTCAAATTATGTATAATATTTAAATTTATATTAAATTAAATTATTCATGACTGTATTTTCATAATAATAAAAATAATAATCATCATTATTATCTCTGACAGCTTTTCTTGTCACTATTATTATTATTATTATTATTATTATTATTATGCGATTAAGAAAGGCAGGCATTCAGAGATGTGTACTGGATCAGTACAGTAAGTAACTAACCTTATGATGAAGAGATCAGGCTCATACTGTACAATACTCTGTAACTGAACACTGTTGTCCGACAATGTGCCTTCATTCTCCACACTGTCACTGTCGTAACACACAGATACACATTCAGTATACATTTTAACATCAACAGATCCCTTTATTTACATCTTTGAATGTGTATTTTCAAATGTTACAGATATTGGTGCACTGTGCGCAGAATGGCACAGAAGTGTCATGCCTTTTTTTGTGCCAAAAATGTCAGATAATTAAGTTGCACACTTGTTCTAGGTAAAATGCATGGTGATTACTGACTGTCCTTGAATTGTAAACGTAACTTGTACATATGTCAGAGTGCTGCCCACAGGGTTATTTCTCCGATCAACATGTTTTGTTTTTATTTGGTATTTTTTCTAGGGCACCAAGTGAGCTACGACCACCCTGGTGACCCCTTAAAAATACATGTGCAGGACATTCCGTTTGCTAATGGTTTAAAGTTGCGTGTCTACCTGGAAGCAACAAGCCTCATCTGGACCTTACTGATGAGAGACGTACAACTGAACTCAAAATCCAACATGAAGTTCACCTGAGAAAAACGAGTCATTTGGGAGAATCACTGGTCAATGAACCAAAATGGCTTTTAATGAATCATGGCGACAAACTTTTCTTTTTCCAGAGCCTTACCTTCGAGTGAGAGCGGAACACTGGGTAACTGACATTACAGGAATGACTGTTTGAGCTTAGAGCCGTGCATTCAATCTTAAACTGGGCGCCTTCCTACAGAGAGACAATAAGACAAACATGAAGCAGAAAGAGATGAAGAGGCCAGACAAAATGCAGTTTATGAGACAGTGGAATATACAGTACTTTTGTATAAATACTATTTTGTTTAAATAACTACCATTCAAAAGTTTGGGCTAGTTATTTTTAAATGTTTTTTTTTTTTTATAATTGTCTTATGCGCACCAAGGCTGCAACTATTTAATCAGAAATACAGTAAAAACAATAATATTGCACATTATATTTTACAATTTGAAATGTCTGTTTTCCATTTGAATACATTTTTAAATGTAATTTATTCCTGTGATGCAAAGCTGCATTTTCAGCATTATTAATCCAGTCTTCAGTGTCACATGATCCTTCAGAAATCATTCTAATGTACTGATTTTCTGCTCAAGAAACATTTATTATCAGTGCCGAAAACAGTTGTGCTGCTTAATATTTTTGTAGAAACCGTGATCCATTTTTTTTTCAAGATTCTTAAATAAAATTATACTGTAAATGTCTTTATTGTCACTTTTGATCAATTTAATGCATCCTTGCTGAATAAAAGTATTAATTTCTTTAAAAAACGAATTTCTGATTCTAAACTATTGCATGTTAATGTATATTTTGTATACACAATTATGATCTTTATTAGTAAATGATAAATAATTGTCCTAATATGCTTTTATGTTTTAATAGGGAGAGATTGTGTTGGTACCAGTATAGTCAGGCTGCTGAAATGCAGGTTTCTGGAGTAATGAAGAGTGAGACTAGTGTTATAAGCATTTTCCAGTCGATTTTGTAGCTGCACTTCTACTCCAAGCCGACGCCGAGGACTGCGTAAAACATACGGTTGTTGCCTACAGGAACAGATAAGAGCAACATTGAAGTTATATGCACAGCCCATGCTATTTCAATCACCGGTTCAGGCTTAGTAGTCAGTTCCTCTAAACTTTTTATTATAAATATTACTATTGCATACAATGGATTGAACTAAGTAGTTCTGACAGTATGTTCAAATGTATAGTCAGTCACAGTAGTTGTGAATCCAATGACTTTAGTTGTGCTTATTCACCTTGTTCCGGAAATGTCCATACGGGCCTGTAAAACCAGATCAGTTACACATACATCATCCTCCCCGCAGTCTTTGAAAAATGGAATCTAAAGGCAAAAAAAAGAGAGAGATCAAAAAATTCTGCTAAAAAAAACAGCTGTATGATGGGAAAAACCTTCATCCACCCTGTACATGCAACATTCCTTTATATTCCCGTTTTCAATAGTGCTATTGAATAGCACTCACAGACTTCTTGAATGTTGTTGGCCAGCCTTCATCCAGTACCGGGCCGCTGTCTGTGTCATTGATTTTGAAGCGCAAAGTGAAGCTGATTGGTCGGATGTAATCAGCTGTATCCTAGATGTACAAAGTAAGTGTGAAAGAGAGCGAAGAACAATTTTCCTTGTAAACAATCAGTAAATAGTCATGTAATGAGAAGGATAATGCAGCCATTAGGGCAAAACAACACCCTTTTTACGATATCGACCAGCTAATTGTACATTATCCTTTGCTTCATTGATTTTTGAAAGACATTTGGACTTACAAAGACATGAAATGGTAGCGTGTAGCACATGGTCTGCCCCACACGTGCACCGACGCCCATAAGTGTCTGCCGCTGGGAGTTATAGTCGAATAGAGCACGAGCCGAGATCTTTCTGTCATCCAACACGGCCCCCATCTGCATATCTATACAAATAAGCAGATGTGGTACTTTAGGAAGCATATCAGAGTTGCTATTACAGTTTTTCTCCATTGGTTTGGCTCATTTCTTGAAACAGAAATTACATTCTCAAAACAACATGGACAAATCTCCAAACCACTTGGCAATTGTTCACAACAGAATAGCATTTCTCATTCATTTCATCAAATTGCAAATGTCTAAGTACATGTCTCAATGTCTCAGTACATCTTTACAAATGATTAAGTACAGGTAGCCTACATTTAGCACAATTTCCAAGTGAATAGATCTTGTTGATCTAAACTGATTGTTTGATTCTCAGTCTAATGGTCGTTCGCTCCAAAACGTATCAGCGTCATTTCATTGTATAAGTCATCACATGCACAATAGTCTGTTCAATTGTCAAAATTAGTCAAGAACATAATACCATGAATACCATATATGAATCCCTTGGAACATTTGATACATTTATTACAGCAATTGACAGTCAGGTGAAACTAGAACTTGACTAATGAAGGAGGACTTTCACATATCTTAGATGACCAATCAAACAGTATGTTTAGTTACCTGACAGGTGCTGTCCATGACTGGAATGCTGCCAAACATATATGTAAAGAGCTTGACCATGCAGGACCAGTACAATTTCTGAACATGGAGGCACCTGGCCAAGTAAATGAACAAGGGCAACAGCCTGCTTGAGGAAGAGGAAGAGTGAGGATGAGAGGGGGAGCCCGTGGAGGAAGAGGAATAGAGAGGGGAAGGGGGATGAGAGGGGTAGAGAGGGGAAGGGGGATGAGAGGGGTAGAGAGGGGAAGGGGGATGAGAGGGGTAGAGCAGGGAAGGGGGTAGAGAGGGGAAGGGGGATGAGAGGGGATGAGAGGGGTAGAGAGGGGAAGAGAGGAGAAGAGAGGGGAAGGGAGTAGAGAGGGGAAGGGGGATGAGAGGGGTAGAGAGGGGAAGGGGGTAGAGAGGGGTAGAGAGGGGAAGAGAGGGGATGAGAGGGGTAGAGAGGGGAAGGGGGTAGAGAGTGGAAGGGGGATGAGAGGGGCAGAGAGGGGCAGAGAGGGGAAGGGGGTAGAGAGGGGAAGAGAGGGGAAGGGGGTAGAGAGGGGAAGGGGGATGAGAGGGGTAGAGAAGGGAAGAGTGGGGAAGGGGGTAGAGAGGGGAAGGGAGTAGAGAGGGGAAGGGGGATGAGAGGGGAAGAGAGGGGAAGGGGGTAGAGAGGGGAAGAGAGGGGAAGGGGGTAGAGAGGGGAAGAGAGGGGAAGGGGGTAGAGAGGGGAAGGGGGATGAGAGGGGTAGAGAGGGGAAGAGAGGGGAAGGGAGTAGAGAGGGGAAGAGAGGAGAAGGGGGTAGAGAGGGGAAGAGAGGGGAAGGGAGTAGAGAGGGGAAGGGGGATGAGAGGGGTAGAGAGGGGAAGAGTGGGGAAGGGGGGATGAGAGGGGAAGAGGGGGATAGGAAGAGGTAGACCTAGAGTAGGATGTGGCCAAAGAAGACGGGGACCAAATTTATCAGATGCGATTCTACTGAGTACCCATCGGTTGACATTGAGAGAGGCTGGACAGAGACTTCAGCCCAACCTCAGCAGATATAAAAAAACAAACCTTTGAAAATGCCTTCAATATATTCATATACTTTACTCTAACAATATCTCTGAAAAAAATAAAACCCAGATAATGTCATTAGAAAAGTAGAAATTTTACAAGTGTTTACAGTAAGATTGAGAACAGTAGCGTGTGGATGGCCAGGAGGGTGAGGACAGTAATTTTCATTGTTTTTTTGTTTGTGTGTTTATATTACAGTATATTATGCTGTATACATTTTCTTTTTGCTCTGATGTATGGAAGTTATGCGTGTGAATTATAATGGTACATAAGCAGAATTTAGTACAGCAATGAAGAAGTAAAATGTAAAAAGAGTGTTTCTGGTTACATGACACTTTACCAAAATATGTGCCATAAGAGCCAGGAGAGCGAGACAGGGCCAGGAAGCAAACCGTGGCGTTAAGGCATGCGGAGTCTCGGCCAGCCCTGTGGCAGTTCTTCTGGATCACATTTATGGAGTGTGGCTGGAAGGACATGCTGACGTTGATCTGTACTATACTGCGTGACCTGTAGAGTACAGACAGAGGTCAGGAGGCAAGCAAGTTGTCACGATTCATATTCAGACCTGACTTTACTACTGTTTGACACACAATTTAATGTGACGAATTGTTGACTTGTTTGATGGCAGCATTTAGATGATGCATAAAAACACAAGATTGTAATGAGGCATAGAATACTTCAGCAGGACGGCAGTGCCCTGTGCTCCCACAGCAAGATCCAGTAACTCATCCCCATCCAAATCCAGCAGAGCACTCAAGCTACGGCCAAAATACTGCAGCCCTGCAGAGAGAGAGGAGCCTGCTATACGCTACAGAGAGAAAGAACGAGTTATTAGTGTGTGAAGTAAAAATTAAAGGTAATAAAGGGGTCTAAAAGTCTAAGACCACTAATGAAAGTGGTCACTAGTTTTACACTACCATTCAAAAAAATTGGTCAGTAAGATTTTTTTTCCGGCAAGGATGCATTAAATTGATCAGAAGTGACAGTAAAGACATTTATAACGCTAAAAGAAGATATATATTTCAAGTAAATGCTGCTCTTTTGAACTTTATATTCATCAAAGAACCATAACCCCCCCCCCATAAAACGTATTACAGTTTCCACAAAAGTCAAGCAGCACATTTGTTTTCATCATTGATAATAGTAAAGTAACACTTTAGAATAAGGTTTCACTTGTTAATATTAGTTTATGTATTAACTAATATGAACTATTTTGTTAATCTTTGTTAGCGTTAGTTAACAAAAATACAGCTGGTCATTGTTTGTTCATGTTAGTTCCAAGCGGCAACCTCCCGCAGTTTCTCTTGAAGCTAATACGGAAATGACATAAACTGCAATTCATCGACTGGCCGCTAGGGACAGGCTCCAGAAGGGAGCAAAATCTCATTGAGCCCCATGTTAAAATGCCCAACTTAACAGCAGATTAAAACATGTTTACAGCCTGGTACAAATTGTGGTTTTGATTTATACAGCTAATTTTGCCCTTCATGACAACTGTGAGGGGAGTGAATTTTCGTTTCATTCGTTTACATTATATAAAGCATTAAAGTTCTGCATAATTAAGGGCGCCTCTTTGCCCATTTTCTATTATCCGGGAGTGACGCGCGATGACGCGATCTCGTCCATACTTTGCACTTCAAAACTGCTCATCAGAATCCTATGGGTGACGTCACGGACACTACATCGATATTTTTTTACAGTCTATGGTTAGTTCACAGTGCATTAACTAATGTTAACAAATACAACTTTTGATTTTAATAAATAATAGATTAGTAAATGTTGAAATTAACATTAACAAAGATTAATAAATGCTGTAGAAGTGCAGTTCATTATTAGTTCATGTTATCTAATATAATGAAACCTTATTGTAAAGTGTGACCAGTAAGAAATGTCTTCTGAACAGCAAATCAGCATTTTAGAATGATTTCTAAAAAAGAAAGAACCATGTGACACTGTAGACTGGAGTAATGACTGCTGAAAATTCAACTGAAAACAGTAATAATAATATTTCTTATAATCTAATATAAATCTTTACAAATAAATCACAAATAAATCTTACAACCCCAAACTTTTGAATGGTGGTGTACATTCTCACAATTTAAATAATGAAATGCTTATCAGAACAATTTCAGTGCAGAGTTCAATTGAAAAATCAAGTCTAATATTTTTTTTAATAGAATATAAAAAAAAAAACCTTTTACATCTTAAAACGTTGTTTATTTAGGTAAATAAATAATTATTCCAGATTGCCTTATTTGGCTGTACACATGAAATAGCGGTATATTTACTTGTTTGTACTGTGGTATGATGTAGTATTCGTCACCGTGGTAAATATAAAGAGCTCCCTGGTGGTCATCCTCTAGCGGAGCTCCCACCAGCAGGTCAGCGTATCCATCATGGTTTAAATCAGTGGCTACAGCCATAGCATAACCAAAGCGTGCATCCTGTGCCTTCTTCTGAGAATGCAGCGTACCGTTTGGTGCAAAACCATCCTGGTAGAGAGAGGCAGAGTGAGAGATAGTGGGGAGCAGGATTTATTTACAATATTTATACATTTATAACTGAAATGGCATAAGTTTAACACTAAAAAGAGGAAAAAATTGTTTAGCATCAAAGGGGATTTGCCCTGGTGAATATCTGTCATGATCCCGGCCTGTGTTCCCCTGGTCTTGTGTGGACTACAAAACATGGCGCAGAACAGGAAATAACATAAGTCCACACAAGACCAGGAACCACAGGCTGGGATCATGCCAATACCCTTGATTCTGACTCTGTATGTCTCTCACATTCACATTTACACAAACAGCACTGCCACTGTGGTTCTCACCCCATCCAGACAGTAGATATAGACTTTGCCTGTTTCTTTGTTTCCTGCTCCCAGGAACATAGGAGCAGCTATGAGAAGGATATCTGTTATTCCGTCCTGATCCACATCCACCACGCACACCTCACTGCCAAAATATGAGCCAATCTGGACAGCAAGAGAAAAGATGTTAGGCTATCTGAAGATTCCCACACTTCTTGAATGTATTTTCATTAGGGATGCACTGATATTAAAATTCTGGTGGATATGATAAAACAATCATTATTCTGATGTTTTGGCCGATAACTGATAAATGACATATTGAAATATATACACTGTTCAAAAGTTTGGGGTGAGTGCAATTTTTTAAAGTAATTAATAATTTTATTCAGCAAGGATGCATTCATTGAAATATTTAATTATCCGACTTATACGTAAAGACTTTATAATGTTAGAAAATATTTATATTTCAAATGTTGTTCTTTTGAACTTTCTATTCTATATATATATATATATATATATATATAAAAAATGTATATATATATATATATATATATATATATATATATATATATATATATATATATATATATATATACATTTTTTTTAATAATATTTCAGCCCAAGTGAGCACAAGAGACTTAAAAATGATTTAGAAAAACTAAACCAAAATATCTTTTGAATGGTAGTGTATGTCTGATAAAGATGAAATTTTAAAAGGTAATCTAAATGTAAAAATAGAGGAAATGAGCGGGAAGAGTAGCCAAAATCTGTACTCTGTAAGTAAAAGTACAAGTACTTACGGAAATATTTACTCAAGTAAAAGTAAAAGTAACAATCGTAATATTTACTTGAGTAAGAGTAAAAAAGTATTCGATGAGAAAACTACTCAAGTAGTTAGTTACTAGTTACTTTCGATCTGATTGATAAGAAGCGAAAACCCTGAATTTCAGACTACTTGGAGAGCTTTCACACACCTCTCGGTAATACTTTACAATAAGGTTGTATTAGTTAACATTAGTTAATGTATTAGTTAACATGAACTAACCATGAACAACACCTCTGTTCAGCATTAGTTAATCTTTGTTAATGTTAGTTCATAAAAATACAGCAGTTCATGATTTATTCATGTTAGTTCACAGTGCATTAACTAATGTTAACAATATTTGAATAATGCATTAGTAAATGTTGAAATTAACATTAACAAAGATAAATAAATGCTTTATAAGAGCAGTTCATTATTAGTTCATGTTAACTAATGCAAGCTAATGAACCTTATTGTTTTATGTGTGTGTGTGTTAACAGTGTAAATTAATGGTGTGCTGGAATTCTTGTATGCTGAGATGTCAGTTCGTTTTGGTGCACACAGCATACATCGCATTATGAAACTATTATTTTTGACATCTTGGAGTGAAAACATAGACTGAACTTGAGGCCACGGGTTATCTAGCTCACACACATCTTCCTCTGCTTCGGCCATGCGTATAGCCACCTCTCGCGAAGCAGCCTCTCCAACGTTTCGCGAGACTTGTGAAAGTCATATTAACTTATTTTAAAATATATCATATAATTATTACCATCTGACAGTAGCAGAGGAATGCCACCAAATGTAACTAAGTAAAAGTACAGTTTTTTCACAAGAAATTTACTTGAGTAAGAGTAAAAGTACCCATCTTTAAATATACTTTAAAAGTACAAGTTACCCCAAATATTTACTCAAGTAAATGTAACAAAGTAAATGTAATTCGTTACTACCCACCTCTGTAAATATCCAACATTGCCAGGTAGATATTCACATAAATCGAAAATGATAAATGTGAATATTATGCACAATATCCATAATTTTTAATTGACCTTCCTACTCATTTGACTACTAAGAATTTTTTTAAATCCTCTTGATTTAGTCTGATTCACTAATTAATTATTTAGACTAATATGTGAACCCATTTGAATGATTCAGCAAAAAGAACCGACAACAACAACAACACATCTTTCACAAATCAAAGTTTGCAAGCATGTTTTACTTTACAAACGCTCTAAACAAAAGCAATATCTAGCTGATGAAATATTTTAAACAAATGTACATTTATTATAGAAATGTGTAAGATTTTTCCAGGCCTAAAAACCCCAATTTATAGAAATCCCCTGATTTATCCAGGTTTCCCATGACTGTGGGAACCCTGACTCTGGATTTTGTTCTGAGAATCACCTTTAGGAGTGCCCTGAGAAAATGAAACCCGTTTGCTTTTGTTTAATATAAAAATAAACTCATTAATTGTGAGAGAGCAGGAATGTGTAAAAGAAGAAGGACAGAGAGAGGAAAAGCAATAAAAGATCAACTAAGAAAAGAAGGATATTGCAAAACTCAAAGAAATGGAATTCATGCAAGGGTTTTAATGGAGATCTCATCTGTGCTGTACCAGAGACCGTGTGTGTGTGTGTGTGTGTGAAGGGTGTCAGTGTAAATAAATATTGCGATGAAGGAGAGATTTCCACCTGTTCTCCATTTAAGGCCTGTGTGATTATGACATCGCCTTCAGGGGTGAGGTCAAACAAGATGACCTTTCCTTTGTGGTTGAATCTGGGCGCACCAGCAACATACAACCTCCTCCAGTCACCTACGACCACTGATGACACTGTGTAACCTGCATCAGATTTACACACAGAGAATCTGACCATCACTAAATATGAATAAATAGCTGTATATGTTATGTTAAGGGGGAAAAAAAACTTGGACGGATTGTTATTTGGTGGTTGGTTTTATGAATTGAAACTTTACCAAGGTAGGCTGCATGGTTCTTCAGCTCCAGTGGGAACTCTTTCTCGAAGGCCTCTCGTGAAGGCATAATCTGCCCATCTTTGCTCACCTTCAGGACGCCTCCCTCCCAGTCATATGCTCCCACCGTTCCAAACAAGATGCCATCCTACAGTCCAAAATAATATAGCACATTATAGCATGATTAAATGTTCTATACTCAGTTTGTAATTTCAAATAGGCAAATGATTGAAAAGTTCATTGAGACTCACATCCAAAATGTGCGTCGAAAAACCAATCTGAGACATTTCCATGAAAAAGGCACTTTCATTGTATCCCAGGGTCCCTGTAACAGCACAACACATTATCATTGAATTACACACTGTAAATTAATAGGAAGGATTCAATTGATCAAAAGTGATAGTAAAGACATTTATCATTTTACAAAAGATTTCTTTCAAATAAATGCTGCTCTTTTGAACTTTCAATTCATCAAAGAATCATGAAATTTCGTTATCAATTTCCACAAAAATATTAAGCAGCAAAACTGTTCAACATTGATAATAATAAGAAATGTTTTTTGAGCAACAAATCAGGATATTAGAATGATTTCTAAAGGATCACGTGACACTGAAATCTGGCAGGCTTTTTTATCACAATAATAAATGACATTTGAAATTATAGTAAAACAGAAATCAATTATTTTAAATGTCACACTATTACTGTTTTTACTGTATTTTTCATTAAATAAATGCAGTTTGGTAAGTATAAGAGACTTTGGTAACACTTTATTTCTGGGTTCAATTCTTACTATTAACTAGTTGCTTATTAGCATGCATATTACTAGGATATTAGCTGTTTATTAGTACTTATAAAGCACATGTCAATGCCTTATTCTGCATGACCTTATCCTACATCCCTTAGTCCTACTCAATACCTAGACTTAAATGCAACAAAAACTACCTTACTATTAATAAGCAATAAAGTAGGAGTTTATTGAGGCAAAAGTCATAGTTAATAGTGAATACGTGTTCCCCATACTAAAGTGTTACCGAGACATTTTTTAAATACATTACAAAAAAAACATAATTGGTGCAGAAATCTGCTGAACTGGAACATACTGAAATATGGAAAAATGTCTAAAGCATAGCTAAAGGTTACCAAGTTAAACATGATCAATACAAGATGGCACTGGCTATAATATAGGACACATGCAATGTGAATTCCAGTTAGTGCACAGCCTTGGCTTATTATATTTCTTCCTGTTCATCTAACCTATGAGTCCTGTGTATACAGCTGTGACAACTTTAAGGTCATTTATCTCCTCCCTTCCATCCTTCCTGCCTGGCATTTCTCAGAATCAAGGTGGCACAAGCGTCACACTGTTCTTAAAGCTACACTGTGTAACTTTTTTAGTTTATTCTTAGCTAAAAACACTTAGTTATTTCAAAAATATATGTGCTCATTAATGTATATTTACTTTTTTCAAGTAATAAAGTATTCTCGTAAGTTTATAATATGCCATTGAAAATACATACGGGTAAGGGGTTCTAATGGGGGTCGCCATGTTGCCCCTCCATCTTGAAAGTACATTAGCCAAAGAGGGACATACCCGTAAATTCAAGCTTCGCCTTTCGCGTTTTAACACTCGATGTGAAGAGGGGGATTGAACTGGAAGCCATGTTAATTTTGGACTAAATCGGCCACCGTAGGAGTTAAAACGAAATCGGAATTGGAAGGAACAGAAACTAATATTTACTGGATGGTCATATACCTTTTCACCGCTAGATGGGGGAAAATATCACACAGTGTAGCTTTAAGGGAATTATTTTTATGAAAAGACATCTTGTCCTGTATTTTCCCTATTTTTCATGATGTCAAGTGTGATTAACGTGTCCAAATATGTTGAAAAAACAACAACATCAACATCCTCAATGAAAAGGAAATATGATTTTTCTGTATTTTGTTAGGTCAAAGAACCACTATTGCTCTTCAAGGGAAGGAAATCAGTTTTTTTCTATGGTCATTGAGAATGAATGTCCTTCTTACCCTCTAGACTAAAAATCCGATCTCCCAAAGCATCTACAATGTCATTTAGAGCAGCTTCATCCGTCACATTGAAGAAGTATTTCTCATCTGGGTCACTGGCAATGTCTTTTATCTCATTGATAAAGGTCTCTGGATCCTGCTGTCTGCGGATGTAGTGACCTAATACCTGTGGAAGAGAGAGAGTTACTTGTTTATTGAAAATTAATCGGAAATGTTCATTCCCCAGGCTTTTGTCCATGAGTCATGTTTGAGAAAAGTCACACAGCAGAGGGAGAGGAATAACAACAGAGATTTTCTCATCCGGAGAGCCAACACCTCCTCCACACCATTGGGGCGAAAGCAGATGATCTGATAGATCAATTAATGGAGGGATACAGGACTCAGAGGAGACTCATCCTAGAAACAAAACACCTACGCAGTGGAAACAGAGAGAATATCACTCACACCCACTGGCAGCACACCACTAATGACCATTGGTGCCAGATCATGACTTCACTCTCCATTGACATGTACTATATATCTTTCCCAAAAAGACAATTGGTTGTATATGCTGACTTGATAAACTCAAACTAATCAATATGAGAAATTAGATTTTTTTTTTGTCCAGTCATGTATTGGTCATCATCTTTCAAATTTATGAACGGTCTGGAACTACAGGGATAAAAAAAGATCATTTCACAATATGATTTTTTCTCACAGTGTGAGTTTATATCTCAGAGTGTGACTTTATGGCCACATTTACTTTACATGGTTCAAGTGACTCAATTCCAGTTTTTTCCTCCCATGTGGCACAGATCGGATATAACCCACAAACGTCTGCCATGTCAGAGGACAGATCGGATTTTCCCCTGTCAATGCGAGACAGTGGCGAATGACGTCAACTCAGGTGGACATGAACGGTGATCACATGACTCTTTTCAATGCCGCAATGGAGGACGAAGGCTCAACCCAATGTTTTGCTGACCTTTAAAGATGGTGTGGAAAGTAAAAGCTTGTGTTATTTGTGTTATATACGTTTTACTTCCTTTTAGGCCTAAGCTTTTCAAGGTCAGTTCGTCTATCTTGGGTTGTTTCGGCAATTGTAAATGCAGCTATTGGATATGGGTCACTTGTAAAAAAAAAAAATAAGCTAGACGTCATATAATCAACAAATCGGAATTGGGCATCAAGACCTACAGTGTAAATGTAGCCTATATCTCAGAGTGTGACTTTTTACTTCACAATTAGTGTGACTTTAAATCTCACAGAGTAACTATATCTCAGTGTGATTTTATATCTCACAACTAGTGACTTATATTATATTATTATATTATATTATTTGACTTTATCTCTCACAGTGTACAGTTTTAAGAGCCCTCACAATAATCTGCCACATTTACTACATTATTGATTGGAGTCCTGACTTGTGGTCTATGCTTCCTGTCAATTCTCTATACTGTCCCATCTCGATAAAGGCAAACAGCCAGGGGCGATTCTAGGATTTTCATTTTAGGGGGGCTCAGCCCTCAGTGAGGGTATGAAAAAAAAAAATAGTAACACTTTAGTTTAAGGTCCAATTCTCACTATTAACTAGTAGCTTATTAGTATGCATATTAGGATATTGGCTGTTTATTAGTAATTATACTTATAAAGCAAATATGAATGCCTTATTCTGCATGACCATATTGTACATCCCTTAATTATACCCAGGAATGTTAGCAGGTTAATAATCACTGAGATCCCAAATGTGAGGTTAGGGGGGTTTGGGGAGCATGGGCCCTCGAGAAATTTTTGATTTCCATTATCTACATATGTGCATTTTAAGATGTTCTGAATACCAAACAATTAGATAACAACAGCTTGAAAACAATTTCACTGTGCAGATATGACTGAAGAAAGTAAACATATGTTTAACTGAAGACATGTTAATTTACTGAAGGCTAACAGGAAAGCTAGGTAACTAAATGTATTAAATTAATTCACAATATGCACACATACTAATCTTATGCCCAATACAGGCTAACAAAAAGTTGAGCTACACGTGGCATTATTAATTTACAATATCCTCACATTCATTACTAATATTACTTTGTTAATATTTCTTGTTTGTTAAGTATATTATAAATTTTATTAAAGTTTATTAATTTACCTGAATATTTTTGTCCGTTGTTTAACATTTCTGACTTAAAGAAGCAGCTGTCAAATATTAAATGTTTAGTTTAGCTATATCTCTCATTTGACATCGAGTCCTGCTGCTAAAATTCGTGCTTAGCCTCATCAGCTTCTGTGTGAACATAAAGCCCGCCTACTCTGATTTGATTGGTTTTCTCAAATATTTTGACACTGACGAGCGGTGACAGACCAATGAGGCTCAGATCAACGCACACACCTCTGCTTCTGATGTGCGCTCTGCTCGACGCCGCTGCGGATTGAAGAACACGCTGATTAATGCTGATTAAAAGACAGGACGAAGCTGAAGCCTCCCGCCAGTTTCATATGTTTGAAAGGTTAATCACACATTTTTTAGGGGGGCTGGACAGAAGTTTAGGGGGGGTTGAAGCCCCCCTAAAAAGGGCCTAGTGACGCCCATGCAGAAAGCTCAAAAATAAATCTTATAAAAATTCCAAGCATCTTCCCAATCCCAACTAGTAATTAGTTAACAATATTTGAATTAATAAGCAATCATTCAGCAATCAAACCTATTTATCTGCTTTTTTTGCAGTGGTAATTGTTGCAAATTCCTAGTATCTTGTTCTGAACTTCCACCCACCATGCTCACATTCCCAGCATCTCTATCCTGTAATGTCTAAAACATATCCTGGCTGCGCCACACGACCAATACAGTGAGGTTGTTTCTCTACTCTCCCACGAGTGCTTTACTTTTTCATCCGTTCCTTAGTTCTGTGCAAGGGGAAGAGAACGAGAAAGGGGAAAGGGAGAACATAAAACACATCAAAACATGAAAGCTATGCTTTGGCTGGCGATGTATTAAAACCAGCTGTCATAATTTATTCCACAGTTCCCTTGAGGAGATGCGGAGAGGCATATTACTCAGATGACTCTGCAAATCCAGACACCATTCTGGCACTGTTTGTGTAAGAGAGGAAAACATGGGCTCATTCAGGAGCAGGTTTACATGCTCCCTCCGTTCCAATGAGTGAGAGTACAGTAGAAATGTCAAATCAAAGTCCAAGGGTATTTGAAATTGAAAAGTAAATGACTTTGAGACAGTCTGACATTCATTTTGTTTTTGAATCTTTCAAGTGGTTAAGTTGCACTGTATATCCAATGGGTTTATATAAAATTTTGTTAGAGATTGTACTGTGGAAACGTCAAAATTGCACCATTCTTTTCGATTATGTGCTGTCAATGTCTGTGGCTTATGGGGAAGACAAAAAGCAAAACAGCACTACTCAACTATCTGCACTGTCAAATGGACAATGTTACAAGGCTTACTAAATATTATTATATTATAATAGAATTGGGGGTTTTTTTGTAAATTAATATGAGCGGAGAAAATGGGGGAATATGAGCGAATAAGAATTCATTAATCAGTGTTGTTAACTAAAACTATTAAAAATGTATTTATAAAATAAATTAAATACTAAAAGAATGAAATTTGGCAACTAACTGAAATAAAAAAAATAGCTAAATAGAAATAATTAATAAAAAAACTAATAAAAATGACAAAAGCACATAAAATGACTCAAATTTAAACTAAAATGAAAACTGAAAAATTATAAATATAAAAGCGAATTCAAAATATTAATAGAGGCGTACTATGATAGTATATGCAATAAATAATAAAATAACACTGAACAACGTATTTATTGGCACATGTATTTATACATTCTCAATGTCTAGACTACTCTTTTTTTTATAACAAATGTCATTGTTTTATAGAAACTATAGCCACATCTAGTCATGGTAATGAGGAGCCACAGATGGTTTTACATGTGGTTACCATGGTCTTATTAAAAATTTCACAATTAAAATATGCAAGAGCTCTCCATGAATCCTCTGTGAGTTAGACCAAACTATCAGCTTTCCTCCTGTGAAAAATCTGTTCTGTTGGACTAACCTCTGATTGTAGCAACAAAAAGAACTTTGGCAGACATTACAAGACATGACTGCAACCATGAACAGCCTGATGAAAGGAAACCAATATCTGTTAAGGAGTTCAAACACAGTTCCACTGTCAGACTATTTTAAAGCGTGTAATTTCTGCACCACTAGTGGCACCAAACAGGAATGGTAAAATAAAGACTGCTTTCAAGTTTGAAAGTTTAAAATAACCCATCCTCTATTGGTTAGACAGGCAGTTAGCCCTACACCAAATGTGAATGTGAATATGTCCACCCCAGTACTAGCCCTTAGCTCTATATAAAATAGGTGTTGTAGATGTTATTAGTGGTGTTTGCGAAGCAAAGCATCACTATTGCTATCTCACATGCTTATCACTCACATCAGAATGTTGTAGAGTGTTGAGGGTAGGCTCATTTGACTCAGCTTAGCAAGCAGCCAATAAATAGTGACATTTAAACTTTGTAGCTATGCCTTAGCAATCACTTACAGCACCCTATTACACACCCTAGCAACCATACAGCAGCATAAATAAATCTTGCCAGACTAAAAATCTACCCATAACCACTTTGTAATATGGCTAATTTCTTGCATGATTCCATATCCTCTTTAAACCGATAGTTCAACTTTGCTATCTGCCTGTATGTAATATGTAGCATCTGACAAATTGTTTACAAGCTGTTTTGTTGACATCTTTCCGCAACTGACTGGGCGATTACATGATACATTTCAGTAAGTTGTACTGTATCTTTCAACATACCTTCTGATTTTCATTCATGTTTATTTGGTGCGGTAACTAGTAGTAAAGAGGAAGAGATGATCGGTTCACATGCAATTTGAACTGAGACGCTACAGCGATCTGTCACGACACACTAAAAAAGCGCAAAAAACACATTTATTGTTTGTATTTCATAATGAAATTGACATCATTTGAAAGTTGAGACTTTGTTTCATATCAAAAGTGGCCTGCTTTTTCTTGTACGGAAGCCCTGAACCGCAAAGTAAAAAAAAAAAAAAAAGTAAAAAAAAGGTGATAAAAAGGTTTATTTAATTATATTCACAATCACGGCAGTTTTGGCCTAAACCAATCATTCTTCTTGAGCAGGCGCTTGCAGTTTGAAAACTCCTGTAGGCCTATCTGTTTCATGAACGTTAAAGGGTTAGTTCACCCAAAAATGAAAATTCTGTCAGTAATTACTCACCCTCATGTTGTTCCAACCATGTAAGACCTTCGTTCATCTTCGGAACATAATTTAGTATATTTTTGATGAAATCTGAGAGCTGTCTCACTCCTTCATAGGCTTTCAGAGGGACTGAAACTTGATGGCCCAGAATAGTAAGTAAAAACGTCATTTAAGGAGTCCAAATGACTACAGTGGCTCTGTATTAAGTCTATCATGCGACGAAAATACTTTTTGAGCGGAAAAACAACAAAAATAACGACTTTATCACTATTATTGTTGTTCAATTTGAGTCTCTGACGAGAGTTCGCGGGAGTGCCACGACGCATGTGCGAGAACTGAAATTAACCCTACTCCGAAAGAGTGAGCAGCCAGTCAAGTAGTAGTAGAAGAAGAATCTAAGTTCTTGCGCATGCGTTGTGGCACTCAAATTGAACAACAATAATAGTGTGATAAAGTCGTTATTTTTGTTGTTTTTCCGCTCAAAAAGTATTTTCGTCGCATGATAGACTTAATACAGAGCCACTGTAGTCATTTGGACTCCTTAAATGACGTTTTTACTTACTATTCTGGGCCATCAAGTTTCAGTCCCTCTGAAAGCCTATGGAGGAGTGAGACAGCTCTCAGATTTCATCAAAAATATACTAAATTATGTTCCGAAGATGAACGAAGGTCTTACATGGTTGGAACAACATGAGGGTGAGTAATTACTGACAGAATTTTCATTTTTGGGTGAACTAACCCTTTAAGATCACCTGAACACTACGTTTTATATTTCAATTTATCTTTTGTTTAGTGATATTTAGTCTACCTGATAGATGATGAAAGTTTTCAGCCCCCTGTTCAAATACATAGCGGCTGCAGCGCTGTAGTGTGTGTATTACATCAATGAGTTTGTAATTTTGACTTTAATCTTAAAATATTTTGACTTTAATCTCTAAATATTTTGACTTTAATCTCTAAATATTTCGACTTTAATCTCTAAATATTTCGACTTTATTCTTGTAATATTTCGACTTTATTCTTGTAATATTTCGACTTTAATCTCTAAATATTTCGACTTTAATCTCTAAATATTTAGACTTTATTCTTGTAATATTTCGACTTTAATCTCTAAATATTTCGACTTTAATCTCTAAATATTTCGACTTTAATCTCTAAATATTTCGACTTTAATCTCTAAATATTTAGACTTTATTCTTGTAATATTTCGACTTTAATCTCTAAATATTTCGACTTTAATCTCTAAATATTTAGACTTTATTCTTGTAATATTTCGACTTTAATCTCTAAATATTTCGACTTTAATCTCTAAATATTTAGACTTTATTCTTGTAATATTTCGACTTTAATCTCAAAATATTTCGACTTTAATCTCAAAATATTTCGACTTTATTCTCGAATTCTAGATATTTTTTTTTTTTGCGGTTCAGGGCTTCCGTAGTCTTGTCTGCTGTCACTGCATGAAAAAAAAATTTAGAGCGTGAGTCACGTTGAATGTGTGAGAGTTGGTAGCCCTAAGTAATATTAGGATAGAGTTCTAATACATGACAAAGCAAAATCACATTTAAAATAATTATTAAAGAATCGTTAAACATTAAGAAAATTATATTATTAAAAAATGATGTATTTCCATGGATCTGACAGGGTGGGCAAGCTGTAAATCTGGGTGGGCCTAGGCCCACTGATCAGAACATTGACAGAGTTGGGAGCTAGCTTTCTAACAATCCCCCAAAAGACCCTAACAACCTAGTGCTGAGTTTTGCCACGGCAAGCACCACTCATATTTTCTTCAGAAAATGTACATGACTAGTTTTTATTATATCAGCTTTTGGCTTCTTTACGGTCAAATGTGCATTATAATAAAACAAATATACCGTATTGTTCCAAATATAAGAAAAAACGGGTTTATCTCATATTCAGGGTCTATACTTTACAACACCCGCAACAATAGGTGGCGCCAAATACACGTAAAACGAGTGTGCCAAGAAATACGATTTGTCAGAGTGTAATGTTAAAAGATTGCGAGAGCAAAAATACTTTTGCATCTTAAAAACGCAAACAGTCAAAGAAAAGCTTACCGTCTACGAGCCGTGTGATATTTGCGTGCCTCGCAAACTTCCAATGTACGTGATATTAAAATGTCAAATGGTACCAAGATTTCAAAACTACAATACGATTTCACTTCTACAAATGTTGGTAGGCTACATGGTTTTCACTATAAGATGGATAGCCTAATTGTTATTTAATTCAGATGGGCTACAGGTTATTCTTAAGGGATGCCAAAAAGTGTTTTATTTTTTATTTTTATGTGATTGTTGGTACATTTGACCAGTATTTACCATACTTTCAATATAAAAAGTAAAATATGAAAAATAAAAAGCATTTTCGGACACACCCTCCTCCTCATGCTAGTATGTATTTGTGTTTTTTAATATACAGGTCTACTAAATGGAGGAAGCTATTTTGGCTACACTGACACCCCAGGCTCTGGTGGAGGCAGCTTCACTTTGTCTTTTTCTTGTGCTGTTGTGGTTAGGGAGGCAGTAAAGGAGTGCACCGCCCACTGACCCACCCAGAGGGGCATGGTGTCAGTGTAGAGAGGTTTTTAGGGTGTGGTTCATTCCTCTGATGGTGAGGAACCCCGCTTAAGTCTATTTTTGAGTAGTAATAATGTGGTTATGATTGTATAAAGAATGAGGGAAGACAGCTTTATCATCCAAGCACAGACAGAGAGTGAGAGAACCGGGTGGAGCTGAGCAGAGACACTGAAAATAGAGTAGTGCCAATTATGGTCAGTTTAAGTGGAGATCTGAAATTCAGGCATACACTCTGCAGCTCGCTGTTTTTTTAGGAGGGGTTGTAGGTTTTTCCAGTCTACATCAGGGGTCAGGATTAATTATGGTATGAATGTGTATTTGTACTCACAGCGATGGCATATCTGGTGATGTTACGCTTCTCACATTCCATCAGGACCTCAGGAAGGTCTTCCTCATCGTGCGACTCTCCATCTGTCACGACTATCATCACTTTAGTGGCCCCTTCCCTTGCACCTCTGTCTGGACTGAAGGCCTCCGTGCTAGACGTGAGTGAGGACGAGAGAACAGTTCAACACAATCATTTGAGTCAGTAAAGTGGTTTTAGAAAAAACTTTCAGCAATGATCAAAAGTAACAGTAAAGAAATTTTATGAAATGTTATTAAAAATATATATTTCAAATGAACGCTTTCTTTACTTTTCTACTTTTCAAAAAAAATCAGTTTCCATAAAAAAATAAGGCAGCACAACTTATCACCAATAATAATAAGAAATGTTAATTGAGCAGCAAATCAGCATATTAGAATGATTTCTGTTTTTACTGCATGTTTTATTTAATAAAGTTAGAGTTATGTACAGTACAGTGGCCCAAAAGTGAATAGTTTCTTTGCTCTATATTTAAGTAAAATAAAAGCCATATGGTTTAATATTTTGTTATATAACAAAATGTTACACACATTTTATGTGCGGCTTCCAAATACTTTTTGGGACCCATGTATAATACTTGCCAATTAAAGACGTATACCTGAAAATGGTCCATATTTCTTATTAAGATTCACACAAACACAAACTAACAGGCAGCCGATACATGCAGCAGGTTTCTGTGCTGCTTGTGGGAGGGTGACCTGCATTTTTCAAGATGTAAGTTCCGTGGTATAACCAGCTTTAGTCAACTTAGTGATTTTCAGGCGTTCGTCCAGACTCTAGCTAAATATAACTATGTGGCTACCCGCAAGAGTGCAGAGTTTAAAAACAACCAGCAGCCTTCCACCTAATTACATCCAGTGGAGGAGAGGAGAGGAGAGGAGAGGAGAGGAGAGGAGAGGAGAGGAGAGGAGAGGAGAGGAGAGGAGAGGAGAGGAGAGGAGAGGAGAGGAGAGGAGAGGAGAGGAGAGGAGAGGAGAGGAGAGGAGAGATGTAATAAAGAAGGAAACAATAGTGAAAACAAAATGGCTCTCTGATTTTCCACAAAAAGATACAAAAGGAGAACTGACAAAAGAGCAAGGGGCTGTTTTGATGTGGTATGTGAAAAATAGAGGGCAGGTTTTAATGGTGGAGAAAAATGTTTGTTTTGTGAAGATATTTATACAAGATGTGATGAGGGACAGACATCTTGAAAGAAGTCTTGATAATAAGAAAAAATTGTTACACAGATGTTTCAGACTGGGATTTTATAGATTTAGAAAGAAAGCAAGCAAGAAAATGAGTGCGCTTAATTGAATCAGATTTGAATCAGATCAAATCATATTAATCAAATAAAAGATTTAAGTGTATTTACAGAGAGTACACTTTCATGACTATTTTTCTTAACACGCTTATGTACTTTAAAATAAAACTTTTAATTACAAAGTACATTTTAAATCATTATGCTTCAATAATACTTTGTTCAATATGGTAGTGCACTTCTGCCTTCACTCTGCATGCACATGAACTTTAATGACATCTCATTCTTAATCCGTAGGGTTTAATATGGAGCTACCATCAATACCTTTGCAGCTATAACAGCTTCAACTCTTCTGGGAAGGCTTTCCACAAGTTTTGGGAGTGTGTTTATGGGAATTTTTGACCATTCTTCTAGAAGCGTCAGGCACTGATGTTGGACAAGGCCTGGCTCACAGTCGCCGCTCTAATTCATCCCAAAGACTGTGTAGGCAAGTCAAGTTCCTCCACACCAAACTGGCACATCAATGTCTTTATGGACCTTGCTTTGTGCACTGGTGAGCAGTCATTTTGGAACAGGAAGGGGCCATCCCCAATTTGTTCCCAAGTTGGGAGCATGAAATTGTCCAAAATGTCTTGGTATGCTGAAGCATTAAGAGTTCCTTTCACTGGAACTAAGGGGCCAAGCCCAACCCCTGAAAAACAATCCCCCTCCACCAAACTTTACACTTGGCACAATGCAGTCAGGCAAGTTCTCCTGGCAAACGCCAAACCCAGACTCGTCTATCGGATTGCCAGACAGAGAAGCGTGATTCGTCACTCCGGAGAACACGTCTCCACTGCTTTATAGTACTGTGGCGTCATGCTTTACACTACTGCATCCGAAGCTTTGCATTGCACTTGGTGATATAAGGCTTGGATGCAGCTGCTCGGCCATGGAAACCCATTCCATGAAGCATGCGCTGACCCTGCGCTGTTATTCGTGGCTGAGTTGCTGTTGTTCCCAATTGCTTCCACTGTTAAAATACCACTATCAGTTGACCGTGGGTTACTGTGGAAGTTTCACGAATGGACTTATTGCACAGATGGCAACCTAGCAGTACCACGCTTGAATTCACTGAGCTCCTGAGAGTGACCCATTCTTTCACAAATGTTTGTAGAATCGTCTGCATGCCTAGGTGCTTGATTTTATACACCTGGGGCCATGGAAGTGATTGGAACACCTGAATTCAATGATTTGGAAGGGTGTCCCAATACATTAGGCAATATAGTGTATTTTGCCGTTTCAACTAACATAGCAAAACAAGTACTTGATTATTTTAAATTTAGTGTAATTAAAGTTAATATATTTTATATGTACTAAATTGCAAATTCATCATTACAAAATATATTTAAATACATGATGTACAAGTTTCAATAAATTACATTAAAGTAGATTTTATCAGAAATATTTGTCAGTACATTCAATTGTCAGTACACTTTAACAATAATTCAAAGTCAATAATTATGAAATTACATATAAGATGTGCTTAAGTAGGTTAAAATACAACTAATTGCATTTATTTCAAATTTAAACTGTAATACATTTTATTTAATTGTAAATAACATGCAATTAAGTGTCTGAAAAAAATTACATACAGTATAACATAGTTCACATAAATAGTAAGAGTAATATACTCATTTTAAAAGTATGCCAAATTGTATTTCTTATTCAAGAAAGAAAGAAAAAAGAAAGCTAGAAAGAAAGCAAGAAAGAAAGAAAAAAGAAAGAAAGAAAGAAAGAAAGAAAGAAAGAAAGAAAGAAAGAAAGAAAGCAAGAAAGAAAGAAAGAGAAAAAGTTGCAGGGAAAGTGATTTGAGCAAATAAGTCTGTTAATTGCCAGGGCTGGTGTTATTTAAAGGCTGTTGTGCTTTTATTGAGTGCTACATCTGGACTTATGTGGTTTTTAACTCACACTCTCTTTCATTTTACACTGCGTCCCAATTTGCATACTATCTGTACTAAATAGTATTCGAAAAAAGAATTAGTATGTCCCAAATCGTAGTATGTTGAAAAGAGTATTCCAAAGATTCCCGGATGGTCTACTATTTCCGGTCATAATATGAAGTGCAGATCGATGCGCACTCTAACGGCTGATATTGCCCACAACCCATTGCGAGATGGACGAGGATTCGATTAGAACTACAAATGCGGATAAAAAGTGTTAAAAAACTACAAACATAACGGTTACGCGAGTCTGACGGTTTAGTAGAGAGGATCAGTATTTAACATGACGAAAAAATATTTATTCAATGTTAGCCACATTATATTTCACCTGCAGCAGCATTGTGAACTTTTGTAATGATACGTTTGGCCATTAAAACTTTGCAAACACATTAGAGGAGTCTCTGCATTAAAGACCCACGAATGGCAGATCAACGTGCTACTACATTTCTCTCGATAATTATATTGAATGCGGAGGATTTGAACTGTGACGATGATTGACAGGGCAGTTTAAACTGTGACGGGACGCACGTAACTAAGCAACAGAGTCCGTAAAAGATGTGGATAGAAGGCCTATGTCCCAAAGCTTGCATACTCTTCTGCTACACACTCAAAAGTATGTACTTTTTCTTCACAAAAAGAGTACATACTTTTAGGCAAAGTATAAGTAGGCGAATTGAGACGCAGCAGCTGTGTTTGAATTAATTACTATATTTGAATTCTCTCACGTTTGTGTCTGTGTGTGTGAATGTATGAACATGGTCATGTGTGTTTGAACAGCTGCACGGGCGAAGGCAAAGCTAAGTCTACTGGATGGTGACCACACCTGCGGCTCTGCTGAGCCAGCTCTCTCCTCTCTCTGCATCAGCAAACCTGAATGTTATGACAACCTTCCTCACCTCACCCAACTACTGCTATCAACTACCATGAGAGAGTGTGTCTGTCTAATGTGTGCCTTCTGGAGAATGGAAAGTCTTAAATGAGTATTTAATTGTGTAGAAACAAAAACACACCCCGCAAACACATGAACACACCCTCACACAGTAAGAGAGATGAAGGACCTGCTATAAATGAAAAAGGTCCATGAAACCTTTCAACTTCTGTGGAGAAGACAAAATGAAGGATTGTGTTTAGTACTGACAGAGATTTTTGTTTTCGATTCACTAAAAAGAACCATCTAATAAGAGTGATTCATTCGGGAATCACACTGGTCGCGCTGTTTGTTGTCGATTCACTAAAAAGAGCCATCTAATAAGAGTGATTCATTCAGGAATCACATAGGTCGTGCTGTTTGTTGTCGATTCACTAAAAATAGTAATCTAATAAGAGTGATTTATTAGGGAATCACACTGGTCACGCTGTTTGTTTTCGATTCACTAAAAAGAGCCATCTAATAAGAGTGATTCATTGTTTTCGATTCACTAAAAAGAACGGCCATCACTATGCTTCACGCTGTAGATTTAGTACTGGTGTTGCATTTGTCTCCTCTAAAAGCAATTATGTTTTCCATGATTTGGTTTTATTAAAATGCGACCCATTGCCAATAACTTGACTTTAATTAGACTAGATTGTTCAAATCTAATTTTTCAGACTGTAGAGTTTCTCTCCAGCAGTCACTGAAAATTTAAGACGTTTTTTTTGTGAGCTTTTGCTTTTGTGGTCAGCAAGTGCCAGCTATGGTTAGTGTACTGTGTGGTTATATACATGTGTGCTGGAAGGATTTGGCATTGGGATGCCAATAAAGAAGAATGACAGAAGCAGAAATTACTGGAATGGAAGAAGTGTGAATGGCACAAAGAGAATGAATATGACCCTCTTTAAACAACTCTTTGCTCACGTATGCAAGTCTCTAGGGAAAGAATGGAATTACAGTTTTGAGGAGGCACCTTCAAAAGCATAAACATAAAAACAAAGGCACTATTGACCAGACAGACTCAACTATGCTACACACTTTACATTATCTCTGGATGTGGTGGGGATCAGGGAAAGGGCAGAATGTACATAAGGCGATACCTTTCAAAAAGGAGTGAGAGGGGGCTGTGCTACATTTGTTTTGAATGAACAGTGAGTCGCCATACCAGGCCATTTGGATGGCGTGCGCAGTGCGGGTCTCTCGTCCCTCCTGACGACTGATGTTCTTGGCGGCTTCAACCACATCCTGTGTTGTCTGATAGTCCCTGAGAGACCACTCGTGTACTGAGATCTCCCCATACTGCAGGACACCAACCTACACACCATAGTCACAAACAATAAAGTTTAAGTTGATATGTGTCATTTCTGATGTTCAAGGCTCACTGAAGTACCTTGAAATGCACAGCATTATTCAATGTGTTGACGTTTCCACTGAAAAAGGAAGACATGGCGGGACATATCGAACAGCTTTTTTTTCCGTTTAAATCACAGCTCAGCCAGAGCCATTGAGCTTGATAAAGCCGCATCGCATCCTTTTAGATAGTTTTTTTTCACTTCATTCACCCCAATGGAAGAATATTTACATAGAACCTAAATGGTACATATTAGAACATTTTAAAAGGTACCATCCCAGTGACAGCTTTTGTACAGAGTGTATATATGATATCGGTGTATATATACACCGATCGATCAGGCATAACGTTATGACCACCTTTCAAATATTGTGTTGGTCCCCCTTTTGCTGCCAAACATTGAGGAATACACTAGACCCCTGAAGGTGTGCTGTGGTATCTGGCACCAAGATGTTAGCAGCAGATCCTTTAAGTCCAAGTAAGTATCAAGGTGTGGCATCCATGGATCAGGCTTGTTTGTTTGTTCAGCACATCCCATAGATGCTCGATTGGATTGAGATGCCAAGTCAACACCTCAAACTCGTATGACCATTCCTGAACCATTTGTGTTTTGTGGCAGGCCGCATTATCCTGCTGAAAGAGGCCACAGCCACCAGGGTAGACCGTTTCCATGAAAGGAAACATTGCCCAAAGCATCATACTGCCTCCATTGGCTTACCTTCTTCCCATAGTGTATCCTGGTGCCATGTGTTCCTTAGGTACATGCAACAAACTGCGATGAACTGTATATTCTGACACCTATCTATCCAAACCAGCATTAACTTTTTGAGCACTTTGAGCACAGTAGCTCGTCTGTTTGATCGGACCACACGGGCCAGCTTTCACTACCCATGTGAATCAAAGAGCCTTGGCCGCCCATGACCCTGTTGCCAGTTAACCACTGGTCCTTCCTTGGACCACTTTTGATGTATACTGACCACTGCAGACCGGGAACACCCCACAAGAGCTGCAGTTTTGGAGATGCCCTAACCCAGTCGTCTAGCCCAGGGGTCCTCCAGAAGGTTCTAAGGGGTCCCCAGAAAATTTCAAAGTATAAAAAGACAAAGCAAAAATGGATAAAGTCTACCGAATATTCTAACGGTTTCATTTCTAAATGTTTCTCTCCTTTCTTGCCATATACATTCCAGAATTGTATGTTTGCTTTTTGTATCTTTCTCACTATAGTCCCCTTTATCTCGCTCACTGGGGTTGTAAAGCAGTTCCCTTTCAGTTGGTCACGTTCGACGTACGTCGGACGTCACCGACGAATTGGGATCACTTCAGAGAGCCCCTATCAGCTTCGAGATATGGAGAACAGGCCAATGGCCAGATTTGGGCTCCGAGATTTGAGATTTGGGCTCCGCCCCGCGCTGCGGGTATAAAGCGGAAGCGAGAGCCGCACACAGTTGTCATTCACTTCGGAGCCGAACTGGCATTTATACGAAGAGCAAGACACGCAATTCATTCAAGAATTCGTTTTCAGCAGAGAGAGGAGGACGTAAGGACGCTCGTGTTGGCGAGACGGCACGTGAATCAGCGAGACCGCGTGCTCACCGCTGCATGCAGCAAAAACTGCTGTTCTCACAGCACCAAATTTCAGTGTTGGTTCGGTGAGGGCGTTCCTAAACAGTGCGGTGAGGGCGTTCCAACCCTCAGCTCTTCGTCTGTTACGGAGGACAGCAGAAGGGAAAGGCTGTCTCCAAGCAGAGGATGGCCCACTGGATAGTGGATGCCATCGTCTTGGCGTATGGAACACAAGACCTGCCCTGCCCGTTCAGGTTAAGAGCCCACTCCACTAGGGGTGTTGCTTCTTCCTGGGCGTTGGCTCGTGGCGCCTCGCTGACGGATATTTGTAGGGCTGGGCGACACCTAACACGTTCGCTAGATTTTATAGCCTCCGTGTAGAGCCGGTATCTTCCTGTGTGCTCACTTCTCATAGTCAGTAACCCTGAAGTGCCCGTTCTAGTGCCGGCTTGCTGCGCCACTCCCTTCCCTGTGGAACGGATATGTGCTCTTATTGCTTCAGTCGAGTTCCCCAGATCGGCGAACCCTGTTGAGTCCTCCGCAACCCGCGGCAGTCGGACGTGTCTTTCCCTTGGCAGAGTTCCTCTGCCGTCTCAGTGCGGTGTTGTCCCCCGCCGACATTGGCCGGGGCCACCCCTGGGACTCCCGTATGTTGTACTGCCCAAGGCCAGTCCATACGTGTATTCTCCACATGTTAACTCCCTCCGGGCATGATGTGGCTTCCGCAGCGGCCCTTCCGGGCACGCTTTCCCAGCGTTATCCAATGAGTCTGCTGAGTGGGTCTTGCGGAACAGCAGTGTGACTCTCCCTGCATGAGTTTTCCCGCCCGGAACAGACGGGGTCTGTGGGGCTCTTCGCTGGTGCTGGAAGTGGTAGTAAATGTGGCATTTTCCAAAGGGATTCCAAATCGGCGGTGACGTCCGATGTACGTCGAACGTGACCGACTGAAAGGGAACATCTCGTTACGTATGGTAACCCTCGTTCCCTGAACGGAGACGTACGTCCCGTCACCACAGTTACTGTACCATCACTGCATGGCCGAGTCACTAGTTTGGCTCCTCAGTGAAAATCAACTGTGTGCGGCTCTCGCTTCCGCTTTATACCCACAGCGCGGGGCGGAGCGCGAGATGCAAATTCAGGGAACGAGGGTTAGCATACGTAACCGAGACATTTTCTTAACACAGTACGTACGCTGCTTACATATATTTATTGTGAAAGTTGCTTATACAAATAATTTTTAATTGAAAATATTATTCTTCGGTGTTATACATCCAACATTAATAGCCAATTTAAGTTGGGAAACAATATGTTGTATTTATAATGTCACACTTACTATTTATCTAACAGTTTAAATGTTTTTTCGTACATAAAAATAGATGGATTTAGAAGGAAGAATAGAAGGAAGGGGGTCCCTCATAAAGGTTCATCATATTTAGGGGTCCTTGGCATCATAAAGTTTGAAAACCCCTGGTCTAGCCATCACTATTTGGCCCTTGTCAAACTTGCTCAAATCCTTACGGTTGCCCATTTTTCCTGCTTCTAACACAACTTTGAGTTCACTTGCTGCCTAATATATCCCACCACAAACAGGTGTTGTGATGAAGAGATAAGAAGAGATAAAGTGTTATTCACTTCACCTGTCATAATGTTATGCCTGATCGGTGTAAATGCCTTAATGTTTTAGGAAGAGGGTCCCTTATAAAAGATCATCATGTTTGCGCTCCCTGCCATTAAAAGTAAAAAAAAAAAAAGAAAGCTAGCAGATGTTTGAGGTCATTTGCTGTAAGTAACACAGCAGCAGTCATTTGTGCAGATTGGATAACTCTAGTCTACAATGAGATGTAGATGAGATTGGCATCTCCACTATGCACTCCACCCCACCAACATGAAGGCCCAAATCTGCCGGAGCAAGATATGCGCCACAAACCAGAGGAATTTCCTTTTACCTCGTATTGCCCTCCTTAAATATCTCACATAAAGAAAAATGCAGGCTAAGAACATAGATACACTGATTCATCTATCCATCTCTCTCTTAATCCATCCACCCATCCATCTATTCATGCCAGTTCATCTTCTCTTTATTACGTTCTGGTTTCACACAGCCTCTAGTATACATTCATACATTTCTAACTCTGTCCCTTCTGTCTTTTTTCTCTAGAAACCACAACTTCTGTCTATTCACATTAACATTGTCATCTATTTTCCCCAGTTTCTGTTTGGGCTCAGTTCTCTCTGCAGGCTGACTTGCGGTTCTGTTACTCACAGTTGCTTATATACCGTCTCAAAGCATCAAAACTAGATCTGTGTTAGCTGCTGATGACAGGATTTAAGGTTAAAAGTCAGTTCTACACATCAGTTCAAAACCTCAGCCAGGTCTCTGTTACCTAAATGCACATCGTTTTGAAGTAGAGGTTTTGGTCACTCAGTTTGCTATGCTTATGCATATGTTCTGACCAATGAACTTCCATGATTTTTCCATTAGTTTTCCAGACCAGATTTTTCAATTTGTAATAACTGTGTTATTTTAATTACAGATATTTATTCACATAAGATTTTACTAATTGTCAAATATTTTCCATGCCTGGAAAACACACATTTGATATTCGCCGATGTTTCCATGGGAGACATTCTTTTGGCTACATATTCTTGAAAGTATTAAAAATAAACAAAATTGATTGCTGAATATGTTAAACTGTCACACTAAGTTATTACTCAATCAAAACTGATGTTAACTCAAGCTCAGATCTTCTTCCGAACTAATGGCAAAACAAGTGATGATTAAATCAAAAAGAGGAAACATTATTTAGAGGCATAAAAACAGTAAAATCTGGAAAGAACATTTTTATCACAAAAAAAAAATCCTTAAAACCCACACATTAAAATACTAAATAAACAGGAACTCCATAATTAGTTGGTAACACTTTATTTTGAGGCGATGTAGTTACACGTTACATGTACTTGCTATATAATAACAGTAAATTATGCATCATTACAAGTAACTAACCCTAAACCAAACCCTAACACTAAATGTAACTCTATAATAAGTACATGTAGCTAATTAGTATTACTCAGTACACCGTAAAAAAAAAAATCAGGTCTCCAATTTAACATTTTCAAGTGACCGATCACATCTAAATTTTTCAGTTGGCCAAATTGAATTTCTGTGAATTGATGCAAATTTAATTCACAGAAATTCAATTTGGCCAACTAAAAAAATTTGATGTGATCGGTCACTTGAAATTTTTAAATTGGAGACCTAATTTTTTTTTTACAGTGTACTTATTTGAGGAAGTAAAATGTAACTATGTCACCTTAAAATAAAGTGTAACCACTTTGTTAAAAAAACATACCTGCATTTGCTCAGGGCTTATGTGGAACTTGCTGAGAATGTTGCTAAGGAAGTTCTGCACCTCAGACCAGGGGTAGATACTATTAGAACCATCTAAAACAATCACTATGTCCATGTAAGTGGTGCATCCTGTGAAAATACACACACACATAAGAAGTTCAGTTAAATACTGGTTGTTTCATAAAATTGTACAGGTCAGATGGACAGAGGATGTTTATCTCACTCTGGGCAGTGGGTGCAATGATGTCCTTGGGCTCCATGTTGTTGGTGACAGACGCACAGATTCCTGTGCTGAACAGAGATGTACCACATTCCTGGGACCACAGTGGAGCGCAGGCCTAAAGATGATACAGAAAACGTCTCTTTGAACAAGTCATCCAGCATCTGTAGTACCACCTTTATCTGAAATTTAAACACTCTGGTTACACTGCAGATATATTAAGAGCAATAGCTCACAGAACATGTGCACAAATGAGGGATTTTGTTAGTATTGCACGTTAAATTCTTTGTGTAAATGTTAAGTCTGGTATTTGTGCCTTTTCTGACAAATTTCCTCTGTTTTAATGGAGGGAAGCGCTGTGTGCTGGTCAGACCAATAAAATCTACAGAAGTGAAGTGAACCAGGGAAAGTAAGAGAGAAACAGAAGGAAAGACAGAAGCAAAGAAGAAGGGACAGCCTTGAAGAGCATAAGAGACTTCTATCAAAAACATTTAAACCCCAAACTTTTGAACGGTAGTATCAATGAGATCTCAGAACTTTTTCTCAAATGAATCTCCAAAAACTCATTATCGGAGATTAAAAACAATACAAACAATTTTCACACATTATTATTATTATTATACATAATAATAATTAGGTTTATCAGGTTTATCTGAGTCTGAATTATTTGTTCTTCTCTTCTCTGGAGAAACATCTGAAAAGCAGAAGACTTAAGCAAAAGTCTGCATTTGCTCTTTAATTAATTTCACTGCTGCCTAGGAAAAAAAGATTTAAAAAAGATCTGATTTGTAAATATTCTTTCCTTTGGGAAATAATCACTAAATTGGGTTAGACGGAGAGAAAGAATAAGACTTAGAAAAGAGGGAACAATATGAACAGTGAATTGTTGATAAACGTGGGTTATTGTCATAAATGCTTTAACAGAGTTGGCGGCTGCGCCAGCAATGAAGCAATTTAAACGTACTTGGTGGGAATTGAGGGGAGAAGGGCAAAAAAACACATAAAAATAGTACATCTTCAAAGCGTACCATTTATGTGCCTGAAAAACCATTGTGAGGATTGGCGGGGGAAAGAATTGAGAGAACGAAAACATACCAATAGTTGAACGAGGGAGAATGAGACAAAAGAAAGACGTGTTTGGAAGAAGTGGTTAAGGGGGGTAAAAGTTATGCGATTCCCCGCACGGTTATAATGAAGGCCTGTAACAGAGGGATGGGAGGATGGAGAAAGGGAAAGGAAAAAGGACAGAATGAGTGTGAGAGACAGAACTGAAGTGGCAATGAGGGTGAGAGGTGCTATGGCTTTTCCACGGCCTGTCATTACAAAGGGTTTGAGTCACATTCTTATCCGGTTATAGCACTGACCAAAGGAACAAACACAGACTCACAAATCCTCAAACAGGTACATTCAAATAGATGCTTTGGTTAGTGATATCTGAATGTGCAATGTGGGGCTCATTACAGTGAGTGTTTTTAGTTTTAGTTGGCATACACCATGGTGAACTATGTGTGACTCCATCCCAAAGACTGTGCTCACTTGCTCTCCGTTTAACCCTCTGTCACACAAACACATACACAAAACATATTTTTGTTTGAACACACATACCCCTGACTTCCCCTGCCAAAACATTTGCTCGTTCTCATAAAAAGTCTGACTACTGGCGAAAGCCACCCAGCAATTCCACCAAAGCCACAGCGGAGCGGCTCCAGAACTGGACTGATCTGGTTCACTGCGTTCTGCTCAACACAAAAAGACTTGTGTATGTGCAAGAGAGAGCGTGTGTGCGGGTAAAAGAATTTTAGAGGCTGAAACCATGAATATATTAAAAAGAAGACTAGCTGTTCTGATCGGGTTTTAGGTCAGGTGAGGTTTTAGCTTGTTTTTCTCTATCTATCTATCTATCTATCTATCTATCTATCTATCTATCTATCTATCTATCTATCTATCTATCTATCTATCTATCTATCTATCTATCTATCTATCCATCTTAGCGCCGTGTAAAGAACCATCTGTGTCTCTACTGTGGTCTTGATGGACATCTTAGAGCCGAATGCCCGACCCGACCTCCACAAACACAGTCACGTAGGGTGAGTTTACTAGTTTCCACTATTCAAGTCAAGTCAACTTTATTTATATAGCGCTTTTAACAATGCAGATTGTTTCAAAGCAGCTTTACAGTGTTAAACAGCAAAATAATGCATCAGAATTGTATTCAGCTGTATAGCCATTCCGGAGAAAACGGTGATGTCATCAGTTCATTTCAATTATCATACAGTGACAGTGTGGGCTTTAGATCAGTAATTCGATCAGTAATTTAGTTTATATGGTTAATTTGGTTTAATAATTAGATTTATTTGGATGTTTAGTTGAAAAAATTAAGAAAAAGTTAGTGGCCCCAACTGAGCAAGCCAAGCCAGAGGCAACAGTGGCAAGGAAACCAAAACCCCATCAGGTGACCTAATGGAGAAAAATAAACCTTGGGAGAAACCAGGCTCAGTCGGGGTGCCAGATCTACTCTGGCCAATTAACAAACAACGTATGATTATTATTCTGCCAACTTTTCAATTTCAGGGGGAGGCTAATTGACACGGTCTCTGCAGACACTTCAGGGTCATGCATTGGTCATGTCTGGACGCAGGTCCACCATCTGATCTGGATACGACCTGGATCCAGCTGACTGCAGTAAACCTCGGGATAAAACAGAGAGACTATCATTAGCGTAGATGCCATTCTTCTGATGATGTCATGAGTACATCAGGTATTATGGGAAGTGTTCCCGGTTCCGGCTGACTTAGTAAATGCCGCCTAACAATCATTTAATTGAAAAAGTGTTTTATGTGTATGCCATAGTAAAGAGATGTGTTTTTAGTCTAGATTTAAACTGACAGAGTGTGTCTGCTTCTCGTACAATGTTAGGAAGACTGTTCCAGAGTTTAGGTGCTAAATAGGAAAAGATTCGACCGGCTGCAGTTGATTTGGATATTCTCGGTATTATCAACTGGCCAGAATTTTGAGACCGCAGTAGACGTGATGGAGTATAATGTTTTAAGAGCTCGCTCAAGTACTGGGGAGCTAAACCATTTAGTACTTTGTAAGTAATAAGCAAGATTTTAAAATGTATGCGATGTTTAATAGGTAGCCAGTGCAGTGTTGACAGAACTAGGCTAATATGGTCATACTTCCTGGTTCTAGTAAGAACTCGAGCTGCTGCATTTTGGACCAGCTGGAGTTTGTTTATTAAGCGAGCAGGGCAACCACCCAGTAGAGCATTACAATAATCTAGCCTTGAGGTCATGAACGCATTAACTAACTGTTCAGCATTTTGCACCGAGAGCATGTGCTGTAATTTAGATATATTTTTAAGATGGTAGAATGCAATTTTACAGATGCTAGAAACGTGGCTTTCAAACGAAAGATTGGTATCAAAGAGCACACCCAGGTTCCTCACTGACGACGAGGACTTGATAGATCAGCCATCAAGAGTTAGATAGTATTCTAGGTGAAATGAGTTGTAGGAAATTACTGGTCATCCAATGTTTTATATCAACTATGCATTCCATTAATCTTGTGAATTGGTAAGTTTCCTCAGGGCGTGAAGAAATATAGAGCTGAGTATAGTCAACATAACAATGAAAACTAACGCCATGCTTCCTAATGATATCTCCCAGTGGTAGCATGTACAGGGTGAAGAGCAACGGTCCTAGCACTGAGCCCTGCGGTACTCCATACTGAACTTGTGATCGGTGTGACATCTCTTCATTTACTGCTACAAACTGATAAACGTCACATAGGTATGATTTAAACCATGACAAAGCAATTCCACTAATGCCTACATAACTTTTGAGTCTATTCAAAAGAATGTTGTGGTCGATAGTATCGAATGCAGCACTAAGATTGAGTAACACTAATAGAGAGATACAGCCAAGATCGGATGAGTAAATCATTTGTAACTCTGATGAGAGCAGTCTCAGTACTATGATATGTTCTAAATCCTGACTGGAAATCCTCACAGATACCATTTCTTTCTAAAAAGGAACATAATTGTGAAGACACTGCCTTTTCAAGTATTTTTGACAGAAAGGGTTTGAGATGGGCCTATAATTGACTAATTCTGTAGGATCAAGTTGCGTTTTTTAAATAAGTGGTTTAATAATAGCCAACTTAAACGTTTTCGGTACATATCCTAATGACAAAGATGAATTAATGATATTAAGAAGAGGATCTATGACCTCTGGTAGCATCTCTTTTAATAGCCTAGTCGGTACAGGGTCAAGCATACATGTTGTTGATTTTGATGATTTAACGAGTTTTGCCAATTCTTCTTCTCCTATAGCAGTGAATGAGTGTAATTTTTCCTCAGTGACACTCCAATGCTCTGTCTGATGTGATACTGTAGTAGACGGCTACATGGTTAAAATGTTCTTCCTAATATTATCAATCTTACATGTAAAGAAGTTCATAAATACCCCTTTTCCACCAAGGCAGTGCTAGAGCTAGATCGGAGCCAGAGCTAGTCCCAGTTCATAGTTGGTTCAACTGAGGAGCCTGCTAAGAACCGTTTGCTTTTCCACAGGCTAGAGCCACAACAGAGCCAGGTCTTATGTCACTGTATACGTCTCATCTTTCTCAACAACGTTAGCGGGAAACACACACACAACCAGGCTTGTTCGAGATGCATCGGCGCTGCGCAGACCGATCCACGTATAATATTTAAAAAAACGCATGAGTGAATCAAAAGCATAAGGAGTCGTGTGCTCTCGCTGGACTCATTATCATATGGCGATCGGTCTCTGCACAGCACCGTTGCGAACAAGCCTTCCATCAACAATGCAAACGTTGCTTTACTATTGATTCACATGGCTTTACGATCCTACATCGGCATTAAAACACAACGAAAACACAGCGAATCCAACGCATTCGTGCAGTTCGCCGTAATTTGTATAGACGGAGATTACAAATGAGCAGCAGCTGTTAGCTTCATTAGCTGCTATTTCAACAATGGCGGATCTCAAGTCTGTGTTCGTCTTGTTGACCCCGCCCCCAGTGCCTGACGTAATCGGTTCTTACTTCTAGCCCTGTTCTAGCCCAGCAATGTTTTGGTGCTACTTAAGAACCACTTTTCCTGGCTCGGAGCTGGGGCTTTGGGTGTGGAAACACAAAGAACCGATTTGAAACTAGACTCTGGCTCCGATCTAGCTCTAGCACTGCTTTGGTAGAAAAGGGGTACAAGTCATTACTGCTGTGCTGTTTACAAACATCAGAAGTTGAAGCTTTATTTGTGGTTAATTTAGCTACTGTATCAAATAAATACCTAGTGTTGTTTTTGTTTTCTTCCAAGAGAGTCGAGAAATAAGCAGATCTAGCAGTTTTTACGGCCTTTCTGTATGCGATCATGCACTCTTTCCACAAATTACGAAAGACCTCTAGTTTTGTTTTCTTCCAGCTGCGCTCCATTTTTCTGACTGCTGTTTTAAGGGCCCGAGTGTGCTCGTTGTACCATGGCGTTGGACTATTTTCTTTAATCTTCTTTAAGCGCAGGGGAGCAACTGTGTCTAAAGTACTGGAAAAGAGAGAGTCAATAGTTTCTGTTGCAACATCGAGTTCTTCTAAGCTATCTGGGATGCTGAGGAGATGATACTGATGAGGAAGATTATTTAAAAAGCAATCTTTAGTGGCGGCAGTTATTGTCCTGCCATTTTTTTAAGCGAGGGGCGGCTTTGCAACCTTAGCTAAATTAAGTATACATGATCAGTGTTGGGAGTAACGGAGTTTAAGTATAACGGCGTTACTAACAGCGTTAATTTTTCAGTAACGGAGTAATCTAATTAATTACTTTTCCCAATGTTGCAACGCCGTTAGCGTTACTGAGAAAAAAAATGCGGCGTTACTATAATTGAGCTCACTGAAGCGGTTTTCATCCGAACAGGCTCTCTGTCAGTCGGACCTGCAACGAGCGTGTGTGTGTGTGTGTGTGTGTGTGTGTGTGCGCGCGTGGTACACATAACTGATGATGATTGGTGGGTGGGAGACAAGGTTGAGGTTGATAGGTTGAGTCCACACACACACACACACACACACACCTATGACGCACAGTCGCACACGCATATGCACAGTCAGCGATGGCAAGTCCAACGACTTCAAAGGTAGCTTTCGCAAACTGGAAGTATAAGCGCTACTCTTCCCTCGTTAAGGTGAAAGGTAAGAATGTTTATGTGACGTGCAACTTATGCCCAGGAAGAAAGAGTCTCTCCACGTCGGTGGCCAGTAATTCTAATCTAATGAAGCCTCACATCATCACAGCCACAAAATGAGCGGCTAAAAACCCAGGCGATAACGTGAGCTCCACTACCAAAGGAGTAGTAAAGTACTGATAATATTTACACTATAGTAGGTCTACTGATAATATTTACAATATATTGAATTTGATAGGTGTCTCTCACATTGTCCCACAGCAACATTACAATAGTGTACATTAATGTACAATGTTTAGTGTCTAATTCATTCATTTAACATATTTAAATTGGGGGCATCCAAGTTATTTGACATATTTGAACTTTTGACAAAAAAAAAGTAACGCAGTAATTACTTTCCCTGGTAATTAGTTACTTTTATAATGATGTAACTCAGTTACTAACTCAGTTACTATTTGTAAGAAGTAACTAGTAACTATAACTAATTACTTTTTTAAAGTAACGTGCCCAACACTGTACATGATACTAGGTAATGATTTGAGATGTCATCGCTCTGCTGCAGAATTTCAACGGTATCAACATTTATTCCATGTGACAATATTAGGTCTAACGTATGATTGCCTAACTCCAATAGAGGAGTGAGTAACTCCAATGATGCCGGGGGCGCCAGATCCAGTATTTGGTCGATTGGGAGGGGTACGGCTGGAGGAGAGGTCCTGGGTCAACTCAGAGGACATTCTTGTTTTGCCACGGCGACATTTCTGAGCATTTAGCATTTATATTTATTGATCTGCCTGTGTTTTTGACCCTGCCTTGTTCTACCGATTCTGATTCTGTTCTGCCTGCCCTTTGATCTGTGATTGCCTGGACTCTGTACATTTGACTGTTTGCTGCCTGTCCCGACCTTTGCCTGTTATGACCAAGTTTCCTGCACTGCCTCTGATACTGCTGTTCGCTCTGGTTAACCAATCTACGCCTGTTTTCACTGTGAGTTTGATTGATCTTAATAAACTGCAAATGGATCCCAATCCACCTGAGTCTGTGTTACAGCAAATCAGGACCATAAGACTATCCATAAGACTTGTCTGCTATATTTCAATTTTTTTAAGGGCATATGATAGCTTTATAAGAGAAATTGATAAAATATTTCATTGTTATTCATTGGAAGTCTTGACCTCCAACTTCTCCCAAGCACATTGATGGGAGAAGAGTGTCCAGTTTGTGAATGAATCATTGTTTTGAGCTGGATCTTTTTCAATGAAAGTTGAATGATACGTTTACAAATTGATGTGATTCTCCTGTTCAACCCACTTAAACAATGATCCAACTGCAGCAGTTAAAGGGATAGTTCACCAAAAAAGAAAAAAATGTCACTAACACTATGTAATTCTAAACTTATATGAATTTTGTTCAACTTTGAAAAGCAAAATTGTAAATATTTTAATGAAATTTCTGTCCCTCCACTGAAAGTCCATTCACAACAAAACTTTCATGCATCAAAAAGTACAAAAAGAAACATTGTAAAACTAAAGTAATCCATATGAATCAAGTAATTTAAAGGTGGGGTAAGTGCTTTCTGGTAAAAGATGTTGATTTCAAATCACCAAAACAAACACGCCCCTATTTTGATTCAGACACACTTTGGGAGCCGACGCTTGAAACAGACAGTGGAGAAGGTTTAGACGCCCCAGGCTTAAACGGCGTGGAAATGAATGGGTAATTATCATAGCTGAAGTGAACGACACAATGGCAAATGGACAAGCAAGCAAACATGACACATGAGCATATTCAAGCAAAAGCCAGCATATATTAGTTCTGTGAAACAAAACAAAATCAGTGTTACTCGCCTATCGAGAAGAAATAAAGCAACCTCGGCCTTCGCTCCTTGAGTTCTCTCCAGCGCTGGAAAGCTGATCCGATATTTACACGGGTCCTAATTCTTGCCTGATTGTAAGCCTTCTTTTATTCCTCAGACATCTTCCACATTTGTTTTTTATCTGCCATCTCTCTCTTTCTGTCGTCACTCGGCTTATGTCCGTCCTGTGTAGTGTCTTTTGAATAATAACGTGCAATGAGCGCTCCCTTCTCCTCGTCATTAGTAGACACGCCCCTTACTGCTGATTGGCTATAAGTTTGTTTTGGTACTTGGCCCGAGACACTTTTCTAAAGCAGTTTTGAAATACAACTTACCCCACCTTTAATCAAATTAAATCTGTTCATCATATAAATCACATGTCTCCAGAAGATTTGGATTAAACCCCTCAATTCATATGGATTACTTGTAAAATGTCTTTTTTTGCACTTTTTGTTTTAAGTTTTGGTCACATGGACTTTCAATGGATGGATGAAAAAATTATTAAAAATTATTAAAAATATCTTAATTTGTGCCTTCCGAAAGATGAACGGAAGTGTTATGGGTTTGGAATGACATGAGTGAGTAAATGATGACAGAGTTTTCATTTTTGGGTGAACTATCCCTTTAACAAATAATAGAGGGGAAGATTATCAGTGAATATTGACATAAATTTCTCACAAAAAACTTTAATCCTGGCTTCAGAAGACATGTATTATAGCACACAAGTTGTATGGACGCTTTTATAATACTTTTATCGCGCTATGTTTTTTTGAAGATTAAAAGCTCCAGCCCCAATTCTTTGTAAATGCATGGAACTCTGCAACTGAATACATTTAGCTAAATTTCTAATTCACACCACAGAAAAAAAGAAAGTCATATGGTTTGGAATGAAATGAGGGTGAGTAAATTATGACAGAATTAAAATTTTTGGGTGAATTGTCTCTTTAAGAAAACCCATAAATAGACAAAACTGACTATATAATGTGTCATTTAATAGTGGCCACTGTTTTGCAGGTGGTCACATGCACAGATATGGTGGTCATAGCAGATGGTGGTGGCTGAGTGAGACAGAGAAGGGGATTTTAGAACCACTCATTCTACACAACCATACCACAAATATGCACACACTCATGCCTACTCACATATATATAAAAAACATAAACATGTCTGAATAATCCAAATGTGGCTGTGATGACAGTGCTCAGACATGAGATGTTTTTGTACTTTAAATAACGTCTACAGAGTTTCAAATATAATCTCACCAGGAAGCCATCTGAAGCAGCAGGGGTCAGCGTCATCCCCAAATGAGAGTTTTTAAGATTTCGAGACATGTTCTGAAATGCATTTTCACCTATACACAAAATAACACAAAAACATGTTGTAAACTAGTACTCAACGCACAACACTGCTATTGAAGTAAATTCTGATAGCCAGAGAGTTAAACCAATACCTAGGTTAACTTTTGAGCAATTGGAATTTATCTCATCTCCCACAATGCACTTGTAAATATCTCCCTTCCTGTTATTTTGTGGTCCATCCCATGGAGCACCAACCAGAATTCTGTTCATAAAACAATGAGTCAATCAGAATACAATGTCAAAATAACCATTACAAAGGAGACCTTAAAAGAGCAGCAGAACATTATGCATGTATACGCTTGTTTTGTTATAGTTTGTGATCGCCTGATGGTATTAATATAATGGAACCTAGTACTTTAACATCAAGAACCTCTAAATGTGAGTTAAAAACTAAAAAAATGCAGAAAAGTACTCACGATTTTTCACCATTGTCCTCGTGCTGTAGCACAGAGAAGCCGAACAGAGCATCTTCAGGCCCACTGAAGATCCGTGGCCTCTTCACATCAATATTAAAACACTCACACAGCCCTAAAAAAGAGAGCAAGATTGAGTCTTACTAGTAGAATATATAGTATAGTAGGCTATATAGTAGTAAATATTATAGTCATCTTCCCTCCTAAAAGATTATGCATTAGATAAATAGATGGACTACATAGTAAAAATTATACATACAGTAGTAAATATAAGATAACCAAAACACTATGTATACACAGGAAAACAAGAGGCTAACAAGGCACAGGTGAGAGTAATCAACCACTATGACAAGGGCAACTATGGAAACAAGGGAAAACAGAAACTAAATACAGGAAAGAAACACCAGAAACAATGGGAACAGAAAATACACTACAAACACTGTTGTTTTCTTTTAGGATTCTTTGATGAATAGAAAGTTAAGAGGAACAGCATTTATTTGAAATAAAAATCTATAAGAAATAATTACAAAAAAGTGTATTCAAGTGTGCTATTAGTATTCTTCTTTTAAAATAAGAAAGTATACCTTCAGTCTAACTTTTATGTACTCAGAAATATACTTAAAATTACACATAAGTATACCTGACTTTTACTGACAGAAATGTATACTTGGCCTATACTTGTACATTTACATTTACATTTATGCATTTAGCAGACGCTTTTATCCAAAGCGACTTACAACTTGGGGGAACATGAAGCAATAGGTCATGAAGAGTCGAGAAGCGCAATAAGAGCCTGAAATCCTGAGACTGTGGATTTTGTGGATTTGTACTCTTTTGATCCAGTTATACTTAAAAAAAATAGCTGCAAGCAGCCATTATCGGGGCCATGCGCAAAGAAGAAGACAAGACATGCCAAAATGGCTGGCAATGTCAGATCAACTGCAGCAATGAGCAATTAAAGACCTATTAAGGTGATTTTAGGCAAAATAGCTGTAAAATGATAAATACAGTCAATAATAATGATTTAATGATTTATCACTTTCAACCAATAGGTGGCACAGTTATGAAATCGATGTGGTGTGGTCAGAATAAGGGAACAATGGCACATGCAAAGATTGGTGTCAATATATCAAAGCAGGGTGTCAATATAGTGTCAATATGTCATTGCAGAGATATAGCCTCAAGAGGCCTTTTCATTATAAGTATGGACCACATGGCGGTGCTGTTTTGAAACCTTTTAAGTAGATTAAATGCATGGTGCTGATGGCACATACCAAGTTTCGTAATGATACACCAATTCATTTGTAAAGCATAGCATTTTATATCATAAAACTGCATTGTAAATAATGGGAATTTCATGTTTTGTTCTATTATAGCGCCATCAAGTGGCACAATCCTACCATTTTTTTTATATGTCCTCGGAGTGCGCCCATACATATTTGTGTCAATTTTGGTGAAAATATCTCATTTCATTTTGGAGTTATAGACATTTATATGAAAAAACACATGAAAATTGACTGACACCTGACTTTGATTGGATTTTACACCCCCTTACTATCAATATTTTGACATTTGGGCATTAACATATAGTTATCAACCTATGTTTTCGAACCTCTGACGCTGGTTTCGTCTCGATCGGACTAGCGGTTTCGAAGATATCAGCTAATGTTTTTAAAGCACTTAATTACAACACTGCACAAACCATATGCCAAAACCTAGCAAGTCTGGTATTGTTGGACTCGGCGAGGATTCAGGAGACAAAAAAAGTTACTCCCATGAAAATAAGTCAAGCTCACCCAAAGTTATAAGCATTTGAAGAAAAATTTTATCCACTAGGTGGCGCTGTTTCAAAACTTCTTGGGCTCATTCAGGGCATACCACTTTTATGATTTTTAGACAAACGGTCCAGAAGTTATAAGCAAAAATAGCCATTTTTTTGTATCTCCGGACCAGTAGGTGGCGCTGCGCCGAAACGCTGCATGTTGCCTCAAGTCATGCTTGTGATGACATGTACCACCGTTGGTTTGAATACAATAAAGCGTTGCAGAGATATTGCCTTAAGTGTGTTTTCGCAAACGCTACGTAAAATTTGCTTGTGTGTTTATTGAAAACGATTTGACGAATCAACTTGAATTCCATGTTTTTTTTGTCAGCATGGTCTGAAGATGATCTGGTTCAATTTTCGTGCAAATCGGATGAACCATCTAGGACGAGTTTGCAAAAGTAGGTTTTTCAGAAAATTTTCATGACGGAAAATGATGTCATAGGGTGCAATCGAATCGGCTTGAGCCAAGGAATCAGAGGAATTTTGTTTCTAGCCCTTATGGTTCAAAAGTTATTAGCATAAACATGAGTGCAACTTTGGACAGGTGATGGCGCTAGAGGGATTGAGTTAGAGACTCCAAATTTGCTATGTTGACACTTCTGACTGTCCTCTATGAGTGTGCCAAATTTCATAACTTTCCCGCAAACGGTTCTATGGGCTGCCATAGACTCAAGAGCGGAAGAAGAAGAAAGTGCTTGGCCCCTAATTAAGTATTCTAAGTATACTTGTCTTGTAGTTCTCTTTACTCTTTTGATTGAGTAGCCTATTAAATACATAGTTTTACATAGATCTTACTATCTTATAAACTTACACAGTTTGAAAATATTGATTTATAAAGAAAACAGATATGTTTCTAATTCTATTTGTGAATGTGAATTTTTGTGTATTCCACTGGTAGTGTAGCCTAGAAATCTAGACACACCCTAGTGGCAGCATGCAGCATCTCATGTTCTTAACGAGAACCATTCTGTGATTTTGTGTGCAGTTATTCAGATAATTGTGGATATTTTTTTGCACAACTGTTAAAAAACTATTTTATTTGATGGAACATAAAACTTGAAGAATAATATTATTTGGTATTATTATTTATATTGTTAAAAATATTTTAGGTTTTGTTATGTAACTTAATAAAAGTTTGATTATTCTATTGGTTCGTGATTTTTTCATTTCAGATCCATTAAATTCAAGCAATTTATATATATATATATAAATATATATATATATATATATATATATATATATATATATATATATATATATATATATATATATATTAGGGCCGGGACTCGATTAAAAAAATTAATCAAATTAATTAGAGGCTTTGTAATTAATTAATCGAAATTAATCGCATATAAATATTTGACCTGAGAACAGTGAGAAGTCATTTTTTTCACATGGATTTTTAGTATACCATTGAATAATGACTGAATACATAAGCTTAATCAACAAAATATTGTTTATTTATTTCAGTCCAGCAGACCAGAGACTTAGTTACCCTGGTCTTGAAACCAGTCATCTGGTGGAGTGTGGGTTGGGTGTGGGTCCTTTTAACTTTACTCGGAGTCGGACTAACGTCCACGCTAACTCCTATGTGTTTTGCGTTGAGGTGATATTTGAGGCTCGATGTGCTGCGGTGATACGCAAATTCCTTGTTGCATAGCTTGCACACAACCATGCTCTTGTCGACGCTTCCATCCTTTCGTTTTTTAAAACAAATTTTCCCATCCACGGGGCCAAGCAAAGCGGTCTCGTCAGCTTCTTCGTTCATGTTCACTGTGGTTTGTTGTTGTCAGAAGTCAAGAACGCTAGTTGGTGCTCCAGTATAATCGGTCCGTCGAAACTCATTCATTGAAAAACGTTCCGCGGTTCAAAAATAAGTGTTACATTTTTTTTTTTTTTGCGTAATTAATCTTAATTAACGCGTTAAAGTCCCGTAATTAATTAATCTTAATTAACGCGTTAAAGTCCCGGCCCTAATATATATATCTATATATATATATATATATATATATATATATATATATATATATATATATATATATATATATATATATATATATATATATATATATATATATATTAGGGCTGTCAAAAGATTAATCACGATTAATCACATCCAAAATAAAAGTTTGTGTTTACATATATGTGTGTGAACTGTGTATAATTATTATTTATATATAAAAACACACACAAGCATGTATATATTTAAGAAAAAATTATTATATTTATATATAAAATATTATATTTATATATAATATAAATTATATAAATGTATACAGTATATACATGCAAATATTTCTTAAATATATACATGAATATTTATATAAACATAATAATTATACAGAGTACACATAAATATATTATGTAAACACAAACTTTTATTTTGGATGTGATTAATCGTGATTAATCTTTTGACAGCCCTAATATATATATATATATATATATATATATATATATATATATATATATATATATATATATATATATATATATATATATATATATATATATATATATATATATATATACAGTGAGGAAAATAAGTATTTGAACACCCTGCTATTTTGTTCTCCCACTTAGAAATCATGGAGGGGATCTGAAATTGTCATCGTAGGTGCATGTCCACTGTGAGAGACATAATTTAAAAAAAAATCCAGAAATCACAATATATGATTTTTATACTCCCACTCCATGATTTCCAAGTGGGAGAACTTGCAAAATAGCAGGGTGTTCAAATACTTATTTTCCTCACTGTATATAATATTGCTATACGTTTTTAAAATGTCATTTTCGGCTTCAAGTTTCGGTTTTCGGCCAAGTGCATCCTAAATTTTCGGTTTTGGCCCAGAATTTTAATTTCCGTGCATCACTAGTACAGTATATTGTAAATTGTAAGGGTTTAAACTTTAGACTGCTTTGTGAAGTTCTTTCACTTCCTTTTTTCAAATTTCTACACACAAATCTTAAATAAATTAAAAAATGATCTATGCTGAGGCCAAAATGCAAAGTTGATAAATATATGTATAAATAAAGCTCAAGAAAGATTAATATTGGCATCTCAAGTGACCAAGATGCTGGAGAGTAAGAGCATTAAAGAACAGCTATAGTTGATGAATGAACTGGATGGATGGAGAGACAGACAGGAAAAGGCCAAAGAAAAAGAGAGAAGGGAAAAGAGGGAAGGGCGTCGGTTGCAATAACTACTGAACATAGTGGTTCCCTGTTATGACATACAGACCTGGCTTTTATATGACTGAGAGAGAGAGGGAGGCTGAAGGGAAAGTTCACCGGTGGATTTGTAACTCAAGGCAAATGTAATTCAAAACAACCCGATTGACCAAAACAGATGTGTGAAACAAAGATTACCAGTCAATCACACTCCGAGCATAATACCAAAAGTAAAACCTATCTGAGCGGACTTTTCTGTTTTGTGTGATACGGTTTTGACCCACACGTACACTGAGGTCTCATTCACTATGTGTGAAGTTGTGCTTGTGGATTTCTTAGGATTGTTTACCCAAAAAGCGAGGGGGAGGCTTTCAGAAAGGGGGCAGGCAGAGAACCAAACCCCACAGACCTCAAATAGGGTGCCTGAATTTCTCTCTTTCAGTCTCTCATCCTCTCTCTCTTTCCAGTGGAACAAGAACATGGAGGGGGATCTATATGGATCAAAGAAGAAATGGGACACGCTCTGTAATTCATTCTTTTTTTTCTGCCCAAATGTTCACAAAACTTAACCTTAAGCTTGCCTTCCCACAATTCTCTTGTGCTCCTATTTCTCCTTATCCCTGTTTTGCACTTTTTCCGCTGTTGTAGTTATGCTCACTAGTCAATATTCTTTTTCTTTTCTTTAATTTCTTTTCAGATTCTTTTCATTGGGGTATTGGGGAGCCCCAGAATTGCCAGCAAACCTTCAAAGAGGCCACAGATTTATGCAACATACTGAATCAGAATCTTGGATTTCTGCAATCACAAAATGCTTGTATAAACACTCCCATCTTTTGTTAATAAAAATAATAAAGTCTCAGTTATTACTGTAAAGCCATTCCCTGATGGAGGGAACGAGATGTTGTGTTGTGTGATGACTGACACTACGTTGTCAAACTTAGGAGCCCCAATCACCTCTGATACCTTTAGACTAATGAGAATCGGCAAGTGGAATTTGCATGTGCCACTCCCCTGGACATACGGGTATAAAAGGAGGTGGCGTGTATCCACTTATTTAAGTTTGTGCTGAGGAGCCAAAACAGTGTCCTGGCCGTTTCAGGGGGCAGTTCAGCGTTGTAGCAGGAGGACTGGGAACGGAGGATACAATAGTAACTGAGATGTTCCCTCTCTGTCAGCCACTTTGACATGGTCGAAGTGACTTATCACTTGGTCCCTAAAAGGGGTAGTGGGAACTTTAGGCATGTAGCCCAGCCGGGATCTCAGGATCACCTGAGAGAATGCCGGACTGAAATCAAAGCATGTTTCGCTGACAGAGAAATCCTGCAGTGCCCCAACCATACTTGATGGAGGTGAGCGAGGTCAGGAGGGCTGTCTTCAAAGAGACTCAAAATGAGCTCTCTGTAAGTCCAGCAAGACTACAGAGAGGTCCCAATAGGGGATAAGGCGTGGCCTAGGATAATTTAACCTCCTGGCACCTCTGAGGATCCTGATGATCAGGTCATGCTTCCGTAAAGACTTACCATCCACTTCATTGCTTCATTGCGATTTGCCGTGGCAGCCACATACCCCTTCAAATTGGAGGGGGACAGCAGTCCCGCCAATCTCTCTTGCAGGAAGGAAAGCACCAAACCGACTTCACATCTCTGTGGTTCTTCCCCTTGGGAAGAACACCAGTTCCTGAACAGATGTCACTTCAAAGCATACAACTGCCTCATAGTGGGGGCTTTGGCTAGAGTGATATCACCATTGGTGATAGGCCACTAAAGTTGTGGAGGTTCCAGAGGTCTGGGTGCGGGTGCCAAATTGTGCCCCGTCACTAAGAAAGGAGGTCCTCTCTCAGGGGAATTCATCAGGGAGGGGCTGTTGCAAGAGACATGAGCTCTGATAAACCAAGTCCAGGTGGGCCAGTATGGCACAAACAACAATACCTGTTCTCTGTCCTCCCTGACTTTGCACAACGTCTGTGCAATCAGGCTCACTGGGGGAAACACATACTTGCAAAGACCCTGGGGCCATCTGTGTGCCAACGCATCCATGTGGAGGGAGGCCTCGGTCAGGGAATACCACAGAGGGCTATGGGAGGAATCCTGGGAAGCAAATAGGTGTTCCTGCGTTTCACTGAACCAACTACAAATCAGCTGGACTGCCTAAGGGTGGAGTCTTTACTCCCCCTGAAACGTAACTCTTTGCAAGAGCATGTCCTGCACGATTGAGTTCAACTGGGATGAGAGTGGCCCGCAGTGACTTCAGTCATGGCTGACTCTAGAGGAGGAGATTTGTGATGCGTTGTGAGTGTAAATTTCCTTGGAACAACGGTCGAAACCTCAGCAGGACCAGCAATATTGCTAGCAAATCCAGGCAGTTGATGTGCCACTGTAGTCGAGGTCCTATCCAGGAGCCCAATGCTGTTTGCCCATTGCACACGGCACCCCGGCCAGTCTGTTGTGACAATAACACACCTGGACACTTGTTCTAGGGAATCCCCTGCCCATAGAAATGCAAGTTTCCAAGAGCTGGATAAGCGGCAGGCTGTAGGCTCGGTCTGTGGCAGAGCAGGTGGGGCAGCTGCAGGCGGACACTCTTTGCGAGGTGTGGGGCCTCAGCGTCCTGCAGAGGAATTGTGCAAAGCAAGATGTGTTTAATGGCTTTCGTCTGCTTCTTCACTGCTGAGAACTGCTAGGCAAAGTCCTGGATCGAAGTGTCCCCGAAGAGGCCACCCTGCGAAATGGGGGCATCAAGAAAGCAATCGTACCCTCGTGCAGATCCTTAACTGCCTTGGCCTGATTGACCTGCAGGATGGCCATGGCATGCAAGGTAGAAGCAGCCTGTCCAGCGGCACTGTAAGCCTTCACCATCAGAGATTAAGTAAATTTATTGGATTCCGACAGGTGGCGGCGTTTTGCGGGCATAAATGCACCGCAATCACATGCTCCACCTGAGGAAACTTCATCAGCTCTTCATGCACTTTTGGGAAGAAAGGCACTGGGACCAGGCGCGACTATATGTCACGCTCCATGTTTAGATACTAATCATCCAACTGCGAACACAGAGTTACCGCACCCGAAGGTGGGAGTTCAGCTGAGTCCTCAGCATCGGAAGGCATCAGCCTACCTCGCGATGCTGAAATTAATAATTAATCCTCACCTGGAGCCCTGAATGAGAAATACGGTGCACTATGTGACGCAACGTCAAACTCATCTGGGAACTCCACCGAGCACAACATGCAAGATGAGGAATAGGTGCTCCATGGGGATTTATCCAGCAGAAATGCTCCCATTGTTGCCCTCAGATCGCCCTAGCTGCCGCAGCATTGTGCATTGAAGACAGAGTGGGACAAGGGGCAGCTGAGGTGACTCCTTTTACTAGAAAAGACAGTCACAACCACAACATTGCCATGGTCATGTTCTCACAGTGAGGACATGAAACATCCATGAACGCTGTCTCATCATAGGTGTGACCCAAACACGTGAGACAGAGATCATGGCTGTCCGAGGACAAGAGATAACAACTGCACTCAGAAACACGCAGATGGAAATACATCTTTAAAAAGACGCTCTCCGCCAGTGTTTTGCTCTTTTAGAGGAAAGCTTGCTCTTTTAGATCGCTAAAACACCCAGGGGAAGCGCTCTCTGCACTTATCTGTGCGAGGCATGGAGAAAGACTGCTGAACTGTGCTGAATTTGTCAATCGAAGTGAATGGAATGAGCTTGTGACACTTTGCTCTGAAGAACAAATCTGAATGAGTGGATGCACATCACCCCCCTTTAGCCAAGTGAAGTTATTAAACGTAATTTCGTGAGGAGTACGCCCATCTAATCTTCCAATTAATACCAAGGTATAAGACCAGCAGCTTACCTCTTCCCATTTTTAGTTCCTGCAGCATCCCTCCTCCTCCCCTGCTCCTCCTTTTGTACAATTTTGCCTGTTATGGGGGGGCAATCGGAGCTCGGGTAGAATATCCTCTCCGAGCCCCTCTATAGCAGACAGCTCGCCAAATCTGTTTACCACTTTCACTAAGATTATATGGGCACACAAACTCATGAATTCTCTTTGGCCTTTTCTCAAAAAGAGATGATTGGGGCTTCCAAGTATGACCCCTAGTGTGAGTCATCAACACCACGTCGAAGTGACAGATAGGAAACAAGCAGAGGTAGCAGCAGAAATAGCAGAGTAAATATCTTAGAATACTGGGTCTTAAAATATTGTGTTGGACAGTGGGCAGCCTTCAAGTCAAAAAGGTTGAGAACCACTGTGTTAGTTGAACATGTCCACAGTTAATGTGATGAACTACACCTGTGGTTTACTCTGCAGGACACTTGTGTGAACTTGAGGTGAACTGACGTAGCATCAGATAGCATAAGCATCAGATCCAATGATATTCAGACATGTTTACGTGCGACTTATGCCTAGTTCAGACTGCACGATTTTCAAACTTGTCGGATCACTGTTCTTTTCACACTGCGTGACTATCTGGGCCAGCATTCAGTCACTGCTGTGTTCACACTGCACGATGGATCGGCTACAGGCGGTTTCACACTGCATGACTGTACAAGAGGAAGAATCGGCGACAGCTCTGTCCCGTCGGCGAATTACGTTTCACAACAAAACACACACGAGAAGTGGGAAGGGAACAACACAAGATCACGCGTTCGTCAGACTGGAGTTCTCGCTTCTCGCGCGAGACTGGAATTGTTATTAAAAATATAGACTGCAGTGCAGAAACTTGCGGTCCAAATTGTCTGTGCGCTGATTAGCAGCAAAAGGGAGAAAAAGAAAAAAGATTATGGTGGAGGAAATGGTTGGGGAGACACAAGGAGCAAGGATTGTGTTCTGCAAAGAGAGTTGGAGGTCCATAAATAGTTTTGCAGTGTGCTACTGCTACTGTCAAGCAAATGTTTGTGCTTTGTTTCTGTTTGATATAATTGTAAATATATATATTAAAATACTGATATTCTGGTCTATAACTCCTCCCGAACCTCCCGATGCCCTGTATCTTGCTCTCTCATTGGCTGTAGGTCATCGCCAATGTATTTTTCAGTCAGAACACATTTCACACAGCAGGAGTTTGAATCGCCGACAGGTCCAGATATTTAACATGCCAAATATCTTGCGGGCGTTGGCGACTCATCGGCGAATCTCTCTGATCGCATCTTTGATCATTCACACTGCGTGATTGTCACTCACGTGCACGAGCACCGATTTAGCTATGATTTTGGGCATTTGTCTGCGATTTCACAAAACCTGTCGGCGAGTCAAAATCGGGGCTAAAATCGGGCAGTCTGAACTAGGCATTAAGTGTCCAAAAGTGACTTTTGGGGGTCATTTATCTCTTCCAAACTATCTTCATACAAAACCACCCTGCAAATACCCTCCACCCTCTTCTCATTCACACTTATTTTGCTCTCACTCTTTAATGTTTGTTTCTGTGTATAAAAGTATCTTTGTATCTTTGGTCCTCTGTCTCAGCTCTGTGGGTTTTCTTGGTCCATGCCTCCAGGGCCCTGTCATGACAACTGTAAACATTTATGTAGCTTGGTGGTGAATAGTCTGGAAAAGCAGCCTATATTCTCTCACTCCTTACACACAAAAATAGGCATTCTCACCCACCACTGTCACATTGAATGGGTCTTATTAGAAATGCAAATGTACAGTTCAGCCATGCCAGTATGAGTAATATGTGAACACATATGGGACACATTACTGAAAGAGAACATGCTACTAAGAAACCCACTGAAATGGGAAACAATTTTATCCATGTTAATTTAAACGGTGAAGTGGTGCAGTTTAGTTATTCCTACTCTCTTTTCTCTCTTCTCTCTCGTTTCAGTCCTCACATCCTCACTTTATACACTGCTTTTTCATACTTCTTTCCAAACAGAAAAAAACATTTCAGTGGATATCTTGTCTACTGTTTTCTGCCTTATGTTGTCCGTATTTTTCATGTAATGTCTCAATCAACTCTCCAAAAGAGGGTATGTGTGTGTGTGAGAGAGTGAGAAATGCAGGGAGAAATGGAGGGGGTAAAATGGGGGTGGAATTCCCAGAGTCCACACCTGTGTTCTCTATCTAAAGCACAGAAGAACATAGCTAAACACAAGAGCATCACTGAGCATCTGCAGAATCCATCAGCAGCAGCCACAGCAGCATATATGCACAAAAACAGGCACCAACACCTACAGTATGCAGTCTAGGTAACAACATGTTTATAAACATGTCATGCACACAATACGGCTAGTGGTAGCATTACATTTAACTACAGACTGGAAATACTTCAACTGCATCTGTTGTGGTCCATAAAGCACCAGTTGTAGCATTTACAGTAATTTGTCCAGATATGTGACCTAATTGTGCCATGATAAGTAGGCTACTTTATCTAAAATCTTAGTTTCTTTCAGTGAATTTAAACAAAAGTCTACCTCATAACCTCCATAGTTTGATCTTTTGATGTCTTGATAAAACCGGTTAATAGAGCATATGAATCTATAATGCAAGCAATTCCAGTAAAAATACAAGGAAAGTGACGTTGTTGTGATTTGATAAAGCATGTTCACGCTTTACACATCACAATAATTACTCTATATAACATTAATCTGTGGTAGAACATTTGTTTTAGTAAGACTTAAGCTGAACAAATAAATAATGTCTTTGGAGTCACAGTCAACAGCTTGGGTTACAAGATAAGTCCTGTCTTCTAAGTGCAGGGATCTAACACATGGCAGCTTCAAATGCTTTAACTAAAAGCATTATTTACTGGTTTTAAATTATTTAATAAATGATTTACATGAACATCACGTGACTGAGAGTACACAGAGTATACAGCATGCAAATAAACACGTGCCCAGACTGGTTAAACTCACCTTTGAGAAGAACGGTGATCTTAAACAATAGCAGGTACTTGTGGATCTCCATTTGCCAGTTATGTGATTCGGTCTCTTTTTCTCCTTTCTTCAATTTGGAATGGTCAGCAGTGATTGTAAATACAGCGCGCGCACGTAAGCAGCGCGTGTTCTCTCAGGTGGAGATGTGCTTCCTCTCCAGTGGCATAACTCACGCGCTCATAGTGCAGTACTGTAGCACACGCGCCGCTCTCTTTCCCTGCGCATGAAAGACATTACTGTAGCATTCTGGCCTTGTCGCAACTTTTTACTCTCTTTGGCTCAAATATGTTGTTTGACAATTTCGCTCATAAGTTTCTAATAATTATAAATGATAAATAAATAGCAAACATCGGGGACCTAAAATATAAAATTCACTAATTTACTCCCCTATATATGTGACATATGTCATTCCAAAACCGATTTTTTTTCTTTCGTGAAACACAAATGTAGATAACAGGCAGAATGTTAGGAACTGACACTGTCAGTTTACTTTGTTATATATAAATAAAGAGATTGGTGACTGTGATCTCCTTTTGTGTCCCACTTAAGAAAATAAGACGTTTGGAACAACTTGGGTAAGTCATGACAGGCTTTTCATTTCTGGGTAAAGACGACGTTTAATGGTAATAACAACTTTATAAACGAACATATTAAAAACTTAGGTTAACTTACCGTCTTGTTCCCCACATAAACAACGAGTATTCAAAATCCAGGTTTGCGCGGCTCCAACACCTGCTGACGTTAAATAAGCGCGCGCTTGAGTTAAGTCCAGCTCTGGCAAACGAGCGGTTCCCAAAATAAATACATTCACAAAAACAACTGACAAAAATATTATATCCAGGGATTTTCTCACAATGTTGTTAGAGAATCCTTTATCCTTTACATATGAAATATGGAAATTATCATAAACATTATTTTCCTGAGGTGAAATGTATTTTTTGCCTTCGTAGCTGCTTTCCCTCGACTGTGTATCCAAAATATAGCCTACTAGAAAAATGAAAGAGCTCCTTGATTCTGCAGCAAGACCTAGTCTCCCTCAGTCAACTGGACCCTTTTTTTGAGCCTGGCCCACAAATCCTCTCTCTCTCTCTCTCTCTCTCTCTCTCTCTCTCTCTCTCTCTCTCTCTCTCTCTCTCTCTCTCTCTCTCTCTCTCTCTCACACACACACACACACACACACACACACTTTGTAACTTTATTTTACTCACCGTACGTGAAGCTGATGCGGTTTTGTTGGAAAGATTTGAGGGAAAATAAAATAGTATTACAGTTTCCAACCGGAGTGAATCGAATAACAAATATATTATGGATTTGCCAACTTCATGTATATTCTGGTTAAGATAACAGAGACCAATTAGTTTGCATTAAACCTATGCTTTTATGACAGAATCGTGTTGTCATATATTTTCTAATTCAATGCGTCAATACGCATTAAAAGAGCAGCAGAAGCATGAAAAACAGACTGACCCTTCTATTTAAAAAAGCAAGATTTGGTTGATTTTTTTCTTTCGCCACAGTCATGCCACAGATATTATCAACTCTGTTATGTTAAGACTTTGTCAAAACATTGTAGTGCCTTGGGTCATGTCTGGGTTCACCACAACCCAGAAAACTAATTTAGCTTTGCCTGAGTATAGGAGATATGATGGAAAACACAACAACTGTATCTTATTTCTGTTTTCCTATTAGGGTTATTAACTTATTTGCCTGTTCGCTCCTCTCCATCACCAAATTTCCACCGCACTATTTTACCACATTTAAACATGTTTACAATTTCATTTTATATCTCCTAAATATGCACAATATTTGCAAAATGTTTTGCATATCTAGACAAAACTAAAGCTTAATTGAAAAAGAATGCACAGCAAAATCTGAAATTCTTGAAAACTTGTTTTTTCTTTGTTTTCTTCACACTTCGTGTGTCATATTTCGACTTTAGGCTATTCACTGACAACCTTGTCTGCTTGGTAAACAGAAATACTTTAGGTGTTCAACAATTTGTACGTTTATTTCATGCCAAAAATGGTAAATAACATTATTATTTGCTTTTTTTTTTGCCAGTTACCTTTTGGCCTTAAAGGGATAGTTCACCCATAAATGTAAACGACACCATAATTTACTCATCCTCAGGCCATCCTGTGTATATGACATTCTTCTATCAGACGAATACAATCGGAGTTATGTTAAAAATGTCCTGGCTAATCCAAGCTTTATAATGGCAGCCCAAAATTTGATACACCTAGGTTAGCTTGAGACAATCATGGGGTAAATTTCATTTTTGGGTGATCAATCCCTTTAAGGCCTATGAAGAGAATTCCAGTCATGCACCTGCCATATTCATCCAGCAGATGGCGAAAGAGTAACACATTTGAAACCATTTGGTTTCTTCTAACATTTTCAGCAAGAATCCTCAAGATGGTGCTATTTCGCTACTAGTAGAGTCCACAGGCGATAATTTACTACAGTCTTTTTTGATTATCAACGTTGTTGTTTGTCGACTTTTTGCATGGAGCGTTACCAAGTGTGTTAAGTTTCACATCAAATCTAAATATTTGTAACCGCAGATAATTGTGTAATTCACCTGTGGGGGTGTGATAAACTGTCACGTTAAAAAATGACACAGGTTACAGTTATGTGGGAGTTACATTTTCCCCTGTTATTATCCTCTCACTCACATACACACACACACACACACACACACACACAGAGAGAGAGAGAGAGAGAGAGAGAGAGAGAGAGAGAGAGAGAGAGAGAGAGAGAGAGAGAGAGAGAGAGAGAGAGAGAGAGAGAGAGAGAGAGAGAGAGAGAGAGAGAGAGAGAGAGAGAGAGAGAGAGAGAGAGAGAGAGAGAGAGAGAGAGAGAGAGGCGTTCATGCAAACAGCTTGTGATTAATGTGAAATTCCTATATTTGAGGGGGAAAGATAAGCTAACTGCATTAAAAGTTCATATTTGTGATACTGTCACATTTTGGGGAAAGGAATCTGGTCTTAAAACAAAAGTGATGTCACCGCACCACCATGGACACAAATACCCACAAACACTAGTCATGTACATGCAAAAGCTACAATTCAAATCAAATTTTATTAACTGGACTAGCAGGATTTTCCTTCTGACTCACACTTATGTAATAAAAAAACTAAACAGGGTGTTTCACATCATCTCCAAGTACACACTCTTACCATTAATGAGGGAGCATTGAGGCCAAAACATACTCTAACAAAGGAACATATTTTGACCGTTTCTTGTCTTCTGCCTCAGTTCTCAGTCTGAACTAATCAAAACTCAGCAGTCACCTGACCCAACCAGATGCCTGCTGTTACTAGCAATGTGGCTTCCCACAGATATGGTACAATACAGCATTGCATGAAACCTGGGACTCCATTCAGTACAGTATGTGAGTGATGATGGATGGGTGTGCATGTGAGGAAAAAAGATATAGAAAAAAGCCATGTTCAAGCATCAGCAGAATACAGTTGTCAATCCTATATTTCTGTGCTTAATACAATTAAAGTCACCACGAAATCAAAATGGACAATTTATATTTCTTTAATGTAATATTGCAGTATTTATTATGACCTATCAGTGCACATTATTTTTCATTTAATTCATGTGCCCTCATAATCTTTATTCAAAATACTCTTCTTTGATGATGTGTTTTTCGGTGTGAGGGTGGGACAACCTGTCAATTACATGAGATCACAGCAAAAGGAAACTTCAACGATCCAATGATCCAATCAATTACCACCCGACATTTTTTTTCTTGTTTGAGAAGCCGTTTCACTTGGAACATGTACGGAAGAAAATGCTACTGCAACTTAAGTTTCATGCCGACTTTAAGTTCACGTACAGTTTGAATTTGTAGGACTCGCAACCATATTTACGGCGAACCCCTGCTGTTTGAACACAACCTTAATTGACAACTAGTTTTGTGTGTGTTGTGTGTTTTCAAGTGTGGTTTCACTAACATACAAACACATTTCAGTGTTGTTCATGTCAGTATTTGTAGTTTACGCATGACTCAAATGGTATAGAGTACAACAGTTGGATTCCAGGAGGTAAAAACTCCATTCCTTTTCCCCATAAGGATTATTGATTTTGAATGATAACTTACAAACCTTTAAAGACAGACCTACTGTGAGTTACGGGGTTGTTAATCCATGGTATTTGCTTCTGCTGAAGCCGTCAGCCTGAATTATTAACAGTTTAACAGTGGAATTCCTGGTGAAAACTACATTACCCATGACGCTGTACAGAAAAATACACCAATCACAGAGTCGAAAGAAGCAACACACTCCAAAATAGCTCTTTAGTCCCGCCCACTCTCATGAAGCACTGCGAATCAATCTCACCACGCTCTCAAAATACTGAAATGTTTGTATATTTATGCATATTTTGCAATAAACTTAAAATATTGTGTTTTATTCATATTCAACATATTCATACGATTATGCTGTTTGCAATGCTTCATGGGATTGTAGTTCTACACAGTCTTGTACTTTGTCTTTTTGTCTGAAGTTGGTAGTGTTGTGATTCACCTAGTAGCTAATTGGCTTGGCTTATAACTCTTTAATGAAGACTATTTTAAAATCCCTTTGGGAAAAATGTATGGGAAAAAAATACTTACGGAACCAGCGCTGCTGAAAAACAGGACGGGCACTGTTGCACTCTATAAACGCCATTGTCTGTTAAGAGTGGTGCAGGTATGTGGTTGTCTGGCTATCCAGACCAAGCTCAATTTAAGATTGAACATTGGTCTGGGGAGTCTGCTATGTATTTTCTACTGCACAAGAGGCGATAAATGAGCATAAATTAAATGACTCTGTATGCAATTGGATATATAGTCCTTCAACCAATCAGACCACAAGAGGCGTGATCAACGGGCAACGACGACCCATCGCTTCTCTAAGCCAGTCTGTGATTGGTTCCCGCAAAAGTGTAACAGAAGCAGTAGAAATGAATGTACAGGTTTCCAGACTGAGTCGCAGGGCAAAATCAAATCGCCGACAGATCAGGCTGGGTTTACCCAGTCTAGGTATGTGGTGCACTTTGTAGGCCAACCGGCAGTTAGCATCACACAGGTTCCCTTTACAAAAACCCAATACTATTTTTCCATAGGCTTTTGGATTATCGCAAAAAACAAGCTCTGCGATCAATAAAAGTTTATGACACACAGTTTGTCCATCAAGATAATTTTCACAGACGAACACAACTTTTATGAATTTTGAAGCTTAAATGAAGTTGCCAGAAGTAAAAAGATAAAGGTAGTCTATAAACGGACTACTCCACCGTCGCTCAACTTCAACATCACCACCACTATGCTTCTGACAACTCTTTCAGTTTTTATCTAAAAACATTTTCCTTGACCATTTGAGTTAGAATAGTTTATAAGAGCACGATTATAAGCATAACAAGGCTGTAAAAGCAGACTGAGCTTACCTGCCACTTGTTAGCAACTGCCTTTTTCAAGACAAGCTTCAAAAAATCACGAGTGGGGCAATACTGATGTATTTTGTCGTAGAGTATAAAGCGTGAAAGTGTCTTAGGCTTGTGTTCACCACAGACCTTATTTCAGCCATTTAACCAAAAGCCTATTCAAAAAACCCATTGACCTTGGGATGAAGGAACCGAAAGTGCTAAAACTCGTTTCCAAAGTGTAGAGTAGTAGTTTGTGAATCATGTCGTGTTTCCAGTGCGAGAACACAACTTTTTTCTTTAAATTCAAAACTGGTGTCAATCAAATGCTGAGTGTGTGAACGTAGCCGTAACGAATGTCACCTTATTATTGCCTGCACTCTCCCCCTTTATGCGTCATGTAATGATATCTTACCCTATAAAAACCACAGTGAGTCACTGGGGTCAATGCTGTGATGGTAATGTCTGCCGATGTCATCTACCCTTTCGGGCATCTGTAATTTTCCTTATACGTTATTATCACTGCAAATACTTTTCGGAGTATGCTCTCTTTAAATTCTGTTGCAAAAGGGACACTTTGTCAAAATTGACACACGTCCCCAATATCTTTATATCCATACGAGCCAGAGGCCTAAAGAAATATTTTGGGTTCAATACAATTTAAGCAGTCGACAGCATTTGCAGCATAATGTTGATTATATGAAAAGTAATTTTGACTTATCTATGGGTTTCTTTAAAAAGCAATATAAAAATGGTTATAAGTGAGACACTTGCAATGGAAGTGAATAGGGATATATATATCTATCATTTAAAACATTCGCAAAACCTAACCTTTCATTGAAGTAAAAGAATTGGAAGTGGGGGGTAAATCACATTATAAAATAAATGCTTTTCTCCAAAACACATCGGCCATAATTATTGGCACCCATTTATTAAATAGTTTTTGCAACCTCCTTTTCCCAAGATAACAGCTCTGAGTCTTGTTCTATAATGCCTGATGAGTTTGGAGAACACCTGACAAGAGATCAGAGACTCTTCCGCCGTATAGAATCTCTCCAGATCCTTCAGATTCCCAGATCCATGTTGGTGCTTCTTCTCTTCAGTTCACCCCACTCATTTTCTATAGGGTTCAGGTCAGGGGACTGGGACGACTATGGCAGAAGCTTCATTTTGTGTTCAGTGACACATTTGTGTGTTGATTTTGATGTTTGTTTTGGATTCAACCACGGCTCATTATAAGATTTCTAGCAAAGGTCGTCAGGTTTAGATTTTTTATCTGTTGGTATTGCTAGAATCCATGAAACCATGTATCTGAACAAGATGTCCAGGACCTCCAGCAAAAACACAGGCCCACAACATTAAAGATCCAGCTGTATTTTTAACCGTGGGTACTTTTACCCCTCTGGTGTGTTTGCTGCTAAAAAGCTGTTTTTATAGTTTCATCTGACCACAGAACCAGGTCCTGTTTTAATGTCCAGTCGTGTCTGACAACTGAAAATTCAGAAATTTGTTTTAGGATGATCGAGGAGGATTTTTCTTGAATCTCTCCCAAACAACATGTGGTGATGAAGGGGTTGTTTGATTTTTTTTTTTAGGCTTTCTGGCCCCAAGACTCTAATCTCTGCAATTCTCCATTTGTGATCCTTGGAAAATCTTTGGCCACTGAAACTCTCCTCCTCACCATGCGTTAGGACAATATAGACACACGTCCTATTCTAGGCAGATTCATAACCTCTTTAGTTGATTGGAACTTCTTAATTATTGTCCTGATGGTGGAAATGGGGATTTTCAATGCTTTAGCTATTTTCTTACAGTCACTTTCTATTTTGTGAAGCTCAACAATCCTCTTTTTTACTCATTCTGATGGATGATTAAGGGAATTTGGCCTTTGTGTTTCCTTATATTTATACTCCCATGAAACAAGACGTCATAGCTTGACAATTTCATGTTCCTAGTTACCCTGGTGTGCTAAAAAATGTAAATACTAATGGGAATATACTTCAGAGATATTTCACTCATAAACAATTCTAGGGGTGCCAATAATTGTGGCCAACGTGTTTTGGAGAAAAAACATTTATTTCGTAATGTGTGTTTCACTTTCAATTCTTTTACTTCAATGAAAGGTTAGGTTTTTTAATAGGCAGCGGCTATTTGCACTGTGTGAATAGACACTCCGTTTTTAATATCCTATATTAGGATTTAAAAGCAGAAATGTGAAGCTTCAACATCAACATTATGCCAGAAAGGCTGTCGATTGAACTAAACTTCAACCCAGAATATTCCTTTTAACTGACAGTTGACCTATAAGCCTGTCCATGAGATGTGACTGTTTCCGTGTGATTCTGCCTTCCACACCTCAGTGCGGGACTCACTCTTTCCGCACGTCTGGAATCTTGGAATCTTCACCGCCAGCTCACTTTGAGTCAGCACCACTGTGAGAAATGTTTTAGACTGTTTGTCTTTTCCTGCTGGAAGCAAATCCCCAAGCGTAGTTGTGTATGAATTGCCTCTTTGGTAGTGTGCACGCAAATGCGTAGAGTGATGGGTGTGAAAAACATATTTGTCGATCCTAACCCTGGTTACTTTTGTGTGTGTGTGTGTGTGTGTGTGTGTGTGTGTGTGTGTGTGTGTGTGTGTCTGCCCTCAAGGTTCATGGATCAGGGCCAGCTGCATGTGATCCACCAATCAGATGTAAGGTGACAATAGTTGGTTTGACCCATAATGCTTTGCATTATGCCCACAGGGTCTTTTGGAGTGTGTTGTCTGTGGGCTGTTTCTCACTGTTAACTGTTTAACACACACACGCTTGTACATGTCATACTTGGAAAACTCTGTGCCCACACAGTTTCTGCACACACACCCTCCGCTTCAGTTTCCCTCTCTGTTGCCACTCAATGTCCTTGACAAATTGTTTTTGCCAGCATACATCCATACACACACACACAGTCATAAATCTTTCACAATGTCCTGTGCAGTCTTTGCTGTAGGGCACAACATATTATCAACTCTCTGTCCATATTATTTACATGCATAAATCTGATCCAAATCACACAGTGCTGTCAGATTTAACATGGATCTGATATATCTGTTATCTTTCAACAACTGAGATTAAGATCTGACACTGTATGACAGCCAGTTCATAGATTGAGTATCACAAGCCCACATCCCATGGTTTGTCTATGCCACACACACATTTTTGTCTTCACATTCTTCCATTAAAATGGCATGAGAGATTAGTTTAAAAGAGTTGTTATTAACAACATCGCTGTTGCTTGTGGGATTTTTTAATGAAAATATACATAGGCTTAATACTATTTGAGTTTGGAATCAGTAAGTAAATCAATACATTGATTGAAGTGACAGTAAAGACTTTATTTCAAATAGCTACTGTTCTTTTTATATTTATATTTAAATATCAACCCTGATAATAACAAGATTATTAGAATGTTTCTTGAACACCAGATCTACATATAAGAATGATTTACGAATGATCATGTGAGACTCTAGAGTCAAGACTGAACTAATGGCTAATCAGAATTTAGCTTAGGGAAGTATTCAAAATATTTCAATATTTTGAATACTTTTGAATATATCAAAATATTCCAAATATTTCTAAAAAACGTTATATTTGGAAAAATTGTTCAGTGTGGTGGAAATGACTTAAAATTATATAAATCATCACACACACACACACACACACACACAAAATATTTTTGACATTTAACTTTTTATTTTTATTTTATAGCTTTTCATATGGTGCGTCTCATTCGGCTCCTTAGCTACCTAGTTGTGAATCAAGTATGTTGTGTACACTAATTCAGGCACCAATAAGGACAGTAAGAACGCTGGCTCACTACGCACTGATGGTGACATGACAACGTCCTCATTGTACCACGTCACTATCACCTATGCTCAGTGTTGGGGGTAACGCATTAACTAGCAAGTAACTTGAGTTACGTAATCAGATTACTTTTTCAAGTAAGTAACGCATTACTTTTAAAATTTACAACAAAATATCTGAGTTACTTTTTCACATTTATTTGAGTGACAGCTCTCCTGTACCCCTGTTGAGAAAAATCGAGAGTAAGTGCAAAGGTGTTGTGTGCAATCATTTTATTGTCGTTCCAGACTAAATGTGAGCATTTATTCATCTCACTTGCACAATATTCAATACTCCTCAAAATGAATAAAATCAGTCAAATGCAAAATCAGAATACTATGCAAACCTCCAATAATTAAATATTAAATAAAAAAAATATTTTATGCATTTAATCTACCTTTATTGACCAATGTCTTGCTGCTAACCTTCGATGATCCAGTTAAACCAAAAGCAAAAATGACTTTAGATTTGTAGTTTTTATTGGTGAAGTAAGTGTTAAACTTTTTTCTCCTGCGTCCTATTTTCCCAGTATCCAGAACGGCAGCAGCTGAAAGGTTTGTTTGAGCCTAGCCCTTAACTGTACATCCGTGAATTTGCATTTTTACATCAGCCTGAGGCTTATTATTTCAATTTTGGTGAGAGGCACACAAAAGAGGCCACAGAAATAATTTCATACAAAAGATTTGCACAAAAATTGAACTTTTATTTCTTCTTTTTTTTCTTTATCGCTTGAATTATTTATTTATTTATTTATTTGTTATTGTGACATGAAACATTTTTTTATGATAGATGATGACATACATGAATAAACATTCAAAATAAATAAAATTGAACTTTTTCATTATAAAAAACAAAACACAAAAAATAAGCCCAGCCCAGGGGAGAAAAGTAACGCAAAAGTAACGAAATGCATAATTTTTCTTAAAAAGTAACTAAGTAACTCAATTAGTTACTTTTTAAAGGAGTAATGCAGTATTGTAATGCATTACTTTTCAAAGTAACTTTCCCCAACACTGTCGATGCTCCCTGGTTTTAGTGGTGCATTGTGGGACTTTTTAAGGAGCTAACGTTTCAGTGCACTGGAAGAATTTTGCGTTTGAAACAACAGTGCCCTGACTACTGGACTAGAGGTTACTGCTGTGTTTCAGATTGTACTTGCAAAATATGAAAATTGTGAAATGTCTCGAGAACTTGCTGAATGTTGTAATTTTGAAAGTAAAAAAAAGAGAGATGCACCCAGAGTCTAGAATTGGAAGTCTGCTCTTGGATGTCTTTGAAATTAGTCCCTTCACTACTGAGTTATGCTGGATGTCATTTTCATGTTTGTAATTGCAACAGTGACTTTGTGCTCAAGTGTGCGTGTGTGTGTATGTTTGCTTATCAAATTGCCTGCCAGCCAAAGTCAGAGCAAACAGAATAGATGTTGGGAAGAGATTGTCATTCCAGATTTACCTGCCCTGCGCATAGCTGGGCAAAATCAGCATATGTGTGTGTGTGTGTGTGTGTGTGTGTGTGTGTGTGTGTGTGTGTGTGTGTGTGTGTGTGTGTGTGTGTGTGTGTGTGTGTGTGTGTGTGTGTGTGTGTGTGTGTGTGTGTGTGTGTGTGTGTGTGTGTGTGTGTGTGTGTGTGTGTGTGTGTGTGTGTGTGTGTGTGTGTGTGTGTGTGTGTGTATTTATGAGTTGTTAGACTATCCACTTGTTTTTCTTTGAAGTTAATGACCAAATATGCGAGTGTTTCTGGCACATTAGGGCCCATTGTGGGCACTCGCATGTGTGAGTGTGTGAGTGTGTGTATGTGTGCGGTTTTATGGTCTGTGCTCACAGTGGCCAAAGTGTTTGATGGCACATGTGAAGGTTCTAAAGAATGTGCATGTTTGGTTTCATATATGTGCAAATGTGCGGGTGGTTTTTGAGAGGAGAGAGACAGCTGCCTTTTACTGCCCCAGGGGGTAATAAAGGAGGAAGGAGAGCCAGTTATTTGGGGTCTTTTATAGGGGCAGGAGGTAGAGAGGGGTTGGTTTTATTGGGGTCACACAGTAACCAAGTACAGCTGCAGGCATCACCCCTAAACCTCTCCACATTCCACCATCACCTCCATTCCTACCTTTGTTTTTCTTTGTAAGTGTGAATACACTTGATTATGTGTATTAATCTCTATTTTTCTGTTCTTAACTGTCCTAGATGGGTTTTCTGTGTATTATAGATATATGTACAGTATATATGGGTGTATGTTGGTACTCATTTAATGATTTGGCCCTGAGTTTCCATTTCCTTCTTAAGATCCTGCTCCTTGTTAAGCACATCTGCCGTTAATCATCTTCACCTTGTAATCCGACTGGCATTTCCTGCTCAGAATGGCTTCTTTGCCTGGATCTATTTTATTTTACAGATTTATCCCATTGGCTAATTTAGTGTCCAATAAATTACCCTCGGTTGACTCATCCGTATGCTTTTGACATGGCAATGGAAATGTTAATGTTTTGAGTGGAAGATCAGGTTACTGGGGACATTTCTTTGATCTTTTGTGGGTGTTTTCCATCCATTTTTACATTACAATACATTTACATTCCATTCATTTGAACAGTGATTAGTGAATTAAAAGTGTAGGGTCTTGCAAAACGGAGAGCTGAAAGACAGGAACCAGAGGCACAGAGTGATAGTGATGAGAAAGAAACACTGAGATGGAAAAATCATGGAGAGACGGAGGGGTGGAGAGGGACAGACAAGTTATTCTAGTTACAGCCAGCTGGCATAAATACTAAAATAAGATGTGAACCCACTAGTATGTCTGAGTGAGAAAAGAGAGCGAGAAAGAGCGTGGGTTTGTTATTAAGGTCAAGGCGATTTCTTTTATTTCTTCTTATTTTGAAATTTTAAAAAAACTGACATTCATTGCATTGACATCATGGAACCACCAGCTTCTGGGTGGATAAATGCTACTGAATGACAGAAAAACACATACTCTTGGCAGTAACCTTTATTGTCCATGCATAGAAATAAGTAAAGATTGCTGAAATTGTTTATAATTGTATATAATTGTATATAATTGTTTATATTGTTATATATGTAAAACATAATAAAAAGAGAGTTTGGATGAAACTTCAGATTCAGGTTTTATTAAAATATATACAAAAATTAAAAGAGAAAGAGAAGGCTGGGATTGGAGATTCAGGGGTTTCTAATCACAATTGACCCTTTGCTTAGCTCCGGCCCACTTTAGAACTGTTGCGAATTCAGACAAGATTTACAGAACGTCACATAGGAATGAATTGGAGATTTCCATGAACGGCAAAAATGTGCTCGTAAAAAGTTAAAATATTGAGGGGATATTGTCCTTGCATGGGCTGGAATGAATTGAAGTTGAAAAGCATTTAATCAGCCATTTTTCTTTAATCAAATTGATAAATTATGCTGTAATGTTTGAACTTTGGCAACAGCAATTCAGAATGAAGGCAAACACTTCTCCCAATGAATTGAATTAAACCGTAAAAATGAATTTAAAAGCTATCCAAATACACATATTCTCAATAGAGTTAAATGTGCAGGGTGTAGTATTTATGATGATCTATTGACAGAAATGCAATATAATATACGTAATTATGTTTTCAGTGATGTATAAAGACCTTACATAATGAACCGTTACGTTTTTATTACCTTAGAATGAGCCGTTTCTATCTACATACACTGCGGGTCCCCTAACAGTGAAGTCACCATTTTGTTTCTACAGTAACCCTAAATGGACAAACTTCTCTACAGAGCGCTAGTCACTCTCTGCTGTCTCAGATGACATCTTTGTCCTGTGATGGCCACCGTAGCTTCTCTATGTGCTTCGAAAGGGAGTAGTGAGTGGTGGGCGGTTGCATTTCGCAACCTCACCACTAGATGCCACTAAAATTTACACAGTGCACCTTTAAAGGGATAGTTCACCCAAAAATGAAAATTAGCCCATAATTTACTCACCCTCAAGTCATCCTAGGTGTATATGACATTCTTCTTTCAGACAAATAAAATCGGAGTTATATTACAAAAGTCCAGGCTAATCCAAGCATTAGAATTGGATTAAAAGTTGCTCTGTTTTTGAAGTCCATAAAAAGTGCACCTGTCCATCGAATAACATGCTCCACGTGGCTCTGGGGTGTTAATAAAGGCCTTCTGAAGCGAATCGACGCGTTTGTGTAAGAAAAATTTCCATATTTAAAACTTTATCAAGTAAACTTTCAGCCGACTGTCTTCCGTGGAAAAGTGTAGAATGTTGAAAGTGAAACTCAAGATGCGTACGTCACGTCATGACGAGCCTACCTGGTCGCGTTAGTCTTTCGATCGGCAGGGGAACTTTCAACAATTTTTCCATATATTGAACAGGGAAGGCGGTCGGCCGAAAGTTTACTTTATAAAGTTTTCACGAGTTCACACTTACATATAATTTATGGAGAGTAGTTTAAATGCGTATTTGGCGTGCTGTCCGGGGGGAGGGCTTCGAGTTCGGAATTTGGCCCGAACCCAAAGTACCCCCCCCCCTGAACGTGCTCCTCCCGAACTTTGTTTATAAAACATCATTTAAATATGGATATTTTTCTTACATAAACGCATCGATTTGCTTCAGAAGGCCTTTATTAACACCCAGAGCCGCGTGGAGCATGTTATTCGATGGACAGGTGCACTTTTTATGGACTTCAAAAACAGAGCAACTATTAATCCAATCCTAATGCTTGGATTAGCCTGGATTTATGTAATATAACTCCGATTTTATTCGTCTGAAAGAAGAATGTTATATACACGTAGGATGATTTGAGGTTGAGTAAATTATGGGCTAATTTTCATTTTTGGGTGAACTATCCCTTTTAGGCCCGTTCCCACCAAGAACGATAACTATAAAGATAACTATTAGCGTCCACACGTGTGCATGTCTGTCTCTTTAAATGCTTGAGCTCATTACAGCAGGATGGATTCTGATTGGCTATCAATGTTTTTACCAGCTGGATAAAATTGTTGTGAAAGTGGAACGATATCGTTTATCTGTGCCGTTATCCTTATAACTCTGTGTGGTGTGAACTCTGCTATTCTTTAATATTGAGAACGATTTTTAGAACTATTTCTTTATAGTTATCATCCTTGGTGTGAACTGGCCTTTAGAGAGCAAAAGCCTGTCTGATAAAATGGAGGACTGCAACAGTTGCTTAGGTAAGATTGGTCAGTAACATTTTAAGACTGAGCTTAGCAAAGGGTCAACTGAGAAAATAAAACAAACTGATAGACTAAACTACATGTTCCGAAGGCATATTGTACACTGACGTATTCTTAAGGTGCGGTTACATTCACAAAATTTTGCAGGGAAAAAAGTCCATTGTCTATTGTCATTAGTGTAGCGACTTTCACACCTTTCTGTTGGTTAAGGCTGTGAAAGTTCTGCGATCTACGATAAATGTGACTGCACCTTTTCTGAGATGTTTACAGTGGTGATAACGGACTGTCTTACCAAAGGCTGATTTCCAAGCTTTAGATTTCTAGGTCTTCATCAATGTGGAGACCAACCCTCAAAAGTGCTTTTGAGCCCAAATGATGTATTTGTTAAAATGACCAATCAGGGCCCAGTTAAAACAAATCTTTGCTTGGATTTCTGGAACCTCACATGAATAAATTGCATGGCTCTGTAATGCATTATTCAAATACACTGTCAACAAAAAAAGCATGAAAGAAGAGATGAGGGAGAAAGGAAATGGATGATATAAAATCACAGTCAATGTGGTTAACGAGGAAAGAGAGTGATCTAGATGGATCTTCTTCCTTTTTCCTCATACTTTCACTCTCTGATATAAACTCTTGTGCACACCACATCGTCTGCGGTCATGGTCTGCAAAAAAAGCAGGAAAAAGTGATATGAAAAAAAAAAATATGATCAAAGACAAATGTTTATGTAAGACTCATGAGGATAACAGGAATGAATCTTACCAGAATCAGTTCGCCGTCATTGGTTATCTCCCTGGTCCATGAGGTTTTTGGACCCTCGCCCTTCTGCAAAGTCTGTTCACAGCTAATCTTGCTGTCTGTTTCCCAGCGAGGAAAGCTCTGAGAGAAACAGAGACAGACAAATATGTAAAGGCAGAGTCTTTTCTTTGGTCTGTTTTACTGTGTGACTGTAAAAGAGAGACAGAAAGAGTGAGATCAGTGCCCATGAGAATGTGAGTTCCAGAGATGGAGGCTGCAGGAAAGGGTGTGTATCCAGTTTGATAGCTCCTCTGAGATGGAGGGTGTGATTGAGTCCACATCACATTACAAACACTGACATTTCATAGGTTCGTGCTCTTTTGAATGTTTTGGAAAAGAAAAATTGACAAATGTAGGATGGCGTTTGAAGTGTTTTTATATGGGTGTGTATCTACCGTGCAGGGACGTCCATCCACAGTGGCCTCATTAAACTCCTGTCCAACTGTGAAGGTGACATGGGTGGTCCTCACAGAGGTGGAGGTCTTGATTGATAGTGTCTCTCCATCCTGCGTAATCTCCACGGATGGTTTTGACGCTGCTGCGACCGCAATCTTACGCAGCATCACGTTCACACCTGACCAAACACACATGCACATCAGGACAGCCTCTCGAAGAACAGTGAGTACTCTGGCGACCATGCAAGTTATGGGAAATTCTTCATTTATAGAGTTTTTTAGAGTGAGGTTTATTACTGTAAGACTGGCTGTGCTCCACACATCTGCGCTCTCTGCCGACAATGTCTGATGACATCACCTGATATAATCCCGCTTAGTGGGAAAGCAATTTGACAAGCTGAAGCGCACAAAAAAAATGACATAAAAAGCATGGTGATTGTCTTTCAATGATATTGGCACACGCTAGAGATTGCCAGATATTCTGTAATCACAGCAAATATAATAAATATTTCAATGTTACATTAATATACCAAATTAATTAGTCACCAATATCCAGAACCGATTACTGTTTTTGACAGAAATAACGCAATGTCAGCCTACAATCACAAGAACATAACATTTATAATAATAATATGTATACTATTTATTTACTAATAATACCGGTATTATTATTAATAATATTTTCATTATAAGTAAATATTCACAGTTGTTATTATTATTATTATTATTATTTTTGTCTTGTTTTTCCTGCATATTTATCACTTGAGAATGCGTTTGATTGATAAATAATCATGCCAAGAATATAATGAATTATGCAAAAATGGATTTTGTTGGGTTCTATTCTTTAAATACCTACCAAAATGGTGACATTTATTGTTACGCCCAATATTAAAGGAATAGTTCACCCAAAAATTTTAATTCTGTCATCATTTACTCACCCTCAAGTTGTTCCAAACCTGTATGAATGTCTTTCTTCTGCTGAACACACACACACACACACACAAAGATATTTTGAAGAATGCCGGTAACCAAACAGTTGATAGGCCCCATTGATTTCTTTCCATACTATGGAAGTCAATGGGGCCCATCAACTATTTGGTTACCCATATTCTTCAAAATATCGTTTTGTGTGTGTGTGTGTTCATACAGGTTTGGAACAACTTGAGGGTGAGTAAATGATGATAGAATTTTAATTTTTGGGTGAACTATCCCTTTAAAAAAAACTATAACTAAGAGAAAACAAAGTAGATTCTGTACATTCAACAGAGTATAATTAATTTGCTTATTCCTCCAGTATCAGATTATTAGTTTAAAACAAAACAAAAAACAATTGTTTGTTAAGTTTTGTTTGAGAATGTTCACTCTGTTTGAACCAGCCTTTACAGACAAAGCCTTTACAGTTTTAAATACTGCATTTCAAATGGAGTCTTGCCGTGTGTGTGTGTGTGTGTGTGTGTGTGTGTGTGTGTGTGTGTGTGTGTGTGTGTGTGTGTGTGTGTGTGTGTGTGTGTGTGTGTGTGTGTGTGTGTGTGTGTGTGTGTGTGTGTGTGTGTGTGTGTTCATGTTTTTCTATCCCGGGTGGGGACTTCATCCTGAATGCACACTGACTCATGGGTACTCGGTTCACCGTGGAGAAACAAGCTTATGAATCATACAGAATTAGTCTTTTTGAAAATGTAAAAATGCAGAAAGTTTTGTGTGATGGGTAGGTTTAGTGTAAGAGGATAGAATATACAGAATATACAGTATAAAAACCATTACGTCTATGGAGAGTCCCCACAAAGATAGTGAATGAAACGTGTGTGTGTGTGTGTGTGTGTGTGTAGGTGGGTGAACGCATTGACAGGGGGAAGTTATTCAACCAGCCACAGGGGATGCTGTAATCTATTAAACCTTCCTGACAGGAAATGGATAGAGCGCAGTGTGGAAGTAGGTAAGGGCAGAGGCAACAATGAAAAAAAAACATGGCACAGTTGAGGGAGGGCAAGATTACTGACAAGAGAAGAAAAAGGAGCAAGAACGACAACAGAGACATAGAAATGGGTATTCAAGTGTGGAAAAAGACAGCTAGATATAAAGAGGCCAGTCTCTGTGTACGTGTGTGTGTGCGCGCCTCTGTGCATCGAGTAGAATTTCACACTACTCACCTCACACACATTCCCACCTGTCACCAAGGGTAAATATATACACATGAAGGCAGACAAGAGGGAGGCCAAAATTCAGACACACATTCAGGCAGAGACGCGGAGACAAATAGTCAATTACCCCAATGACTTTTAGCATAATCCATTTGCACACACACACACATATACACATACAATTTGTGTGATAAACACAAGAAAACATAATCTAAACCTGAGTAGACTGACTCCTGTCAGATCAAGCCCTGTTTCAAACCCCAGAACTAACCAAGAAAATACGAGTCAGACGGTCAGGGTCAGTGTCATAGGTTAAAGGTCAAAGGAAGCATTTCAGAATAGAAGGATGGAGATGAGGACAGGAGATGTGGACGACAGGGCGTGGCGACAGGTCGGGCCCAGCTGTGCACAGGAATATTTGTGTGGTGAAGAGGATTTTAGTGCGTGTGAATTTAAGCGTTATATGAATGTGCATGTGTGTCTGTGAAAAACATTAAAACAAGTCGCGAAGTTCATTCTTCAATCAACCCATCTGTCAATCATGCACATTCCTCACATATAGCCACGCCCCTTCGTTTTTACAATTACATTTGTCCTCAGAAGTTCGTGTGGCTGCAGATCTCATCTCCTGCAGTTCGGGGTATTCTAATACATCATGTTCCCATGTCAGAAACAGCGGGACTCCCTCTCTATTGTGCTCCTTCTCCGCCCTCTTTAACTTGTCTGCTTAATTTCATCATTCTTTTGAATGGTGAAATGAAGGACCCACTCTCCCTTCTCAGGGAATCTGCTTCTTTTCTTCGACACAGACTGTTGAAGAGGGGAGTTTGGGTGGCAGCAGTGCCCTCATTAAATCAGACGTCAGTCAAATTTTGGGAACCCACAGACAAACTTGCATTTTGGATTGAGGTAAGTATTTAAACAAGAATTTTTTTATTTGGTCAAGAAATAGAACAAATTAAGTGAATCGACTTTCCAACACACACACAAACGCAAACATTGAGAGCGCGAGGCACACAAACAAACTGCACACTTGCCTCAGTCAGGACAGTAGGATAATATTGCGCAAGAAAATGAAGCGAAATAAGTTCAGCCCTGCCAAATCTAAGTGCCAATAGCTTTTAACCTGACTAGTTTTATTAAAACTAGTAAGATACACCTGTGTCTAATAATATTTGTTTCTAATAAATACGTATTCAATTTGGAATTATAGCAGCCTATAATTGAAAGTAGCCTAATACGTAATAAATAAGTAGCTACTATTAACATAAAACAGATAGTGGGTAGTTATATGGATAAATATTAAAACGGTTTGCATTCACAGACAAGAGGGGTAGCGAATGTATTGGTCTTTAGCGCAATCCATGCACGCGCGTCAACTTTGCGCACTCTCTCTCTCTCTCTGCGCGCGCCGGCATCGTGATAGACACTTACCCAGTGCTTTGAGAAGCTCCTCGAAGTTCTCGGAGCTTTTCATTTTCCAGGTACCAGCAAAATCAGGGATTTTGCGATCCATCGTGCGTCCTGTCAAGCCTTAGAGTGTATCCCACAATTATTCTCTCTGGTGTGTTGCTAATGCTGAGTGACAGTCCTTGATCTTGACACCCTCTAAAAGTACCTGCAACTTTGATTAGTGTTCCCACTGATAAAGTTAGAATGTTTTTTCTCCTTCCTCTACCCTTCTGTTGCTCTCTCTATCTTCCGCTGTTGACAAGAGAAACTGAAGATGTCAACCGGTGCCTTTTTCTACCCGTCTAAGACTTTCATTCAGTTCTTCCAAGCGTTATAGCTTGTGGTAAATAGGTTGAATCTAAAATTCGGGCCAGTTATCATGCTTAATCTGTGAGCGCACACACACCCCTTTTTTGAGAAACCCCACCCACTCTTTGCCCTGTCAAATCAAGGCGCCAATGATACTTCGAGATGATCTTGTCCCGCCCACAGCACGCCCCGCTTAAAACATGTGCGCGGTTGAAAATGCCCATTAGAGCTCATTTTTGTATTTATTTGTGTGCAGTGTTCCTGAAACATTTCAAGAAATACAACTTTATTTCTTATTGTACATTGAAAATGATTGCTATAACTTTCTTTTTAGTCCTATATTCACAATCTTACCAAAGCATAGGGGTCGAGATGCCATGATCATCGAGTCGTGCGAGGGACCCCCATCCTAAGATTGAAAGGGCATCTATATAAATGTATACTGTGAAAAATATATATTAGGTCTTATTATTTAGTTTATATTAAGTTAATTTCCCCTATAGCATCATATAGCTACTGTTTATTAATAATTTATTAATTTTACTTAGCCTATTTATTTTCTCCTTTTTATATATTTTTTTGTAAATGTAACTTTGCTACCAGTTGTTATCTAACGTTTTTAAACATTTTATTTATTATTATTGATAAATGGAAATTATTGGAAAATGGAATATGATTTATTTACTTTTTTAGAGATTTTTTTTCTTCTAAACATTTCCAAATGACCGCCTACACTCTAAAAAAAGGTTCTATATGGCACCAAAAATGGTTCTTGGCTCGTAATCATAGGGGAACCTTTTTAAGTGCTATATAGCACCAATTTTGGTGCTTCAGTGGTTCTTCAGTGGTTCTTCAGAGGTTCTTCAGAGGTTCTTCACCGGTTCTTTGACTAAGGAGCTATATAGCACCGCTACCATATACAGAACATGCTTAGATATGGTGCTATATAGCACAAAAAATGGTTCCCCTATGATTACGACAAAGAACCATTTTTGGTGCCACATAGAACCTTTTTTTTTTTAGAGTGCACTCTATAAAACTCCTACAATGGGCAAATACACAAACGTAATGAATAAAATAGGCTAAATAAATTGGGAATTTTACAAATTATATAGACTGCAAAATAAAATAAAAAATCTAATATAAAAACTAGTGTAATTTGGGACCATTTGACGTAGGCTAATAGACAATTATTGGTGGTGGTGTTACCCCCTCCCTCCTCTTTCTCAAGTATGTTTTACGTTCAAGCCTATAAAAATCTTTATAAAAAATAAAAACAATGGCAGGAAAAATAAAAATATGATAATAGGCTAATAGAATGCTATAGGCATAGAATAGAATAGATATTCAACAAGACATAGGCCTACTGAACTAGGATGTAGGTTATTGCACATCTCTCTCTCTCTCTCTCTCTCTCTCTCTCTCTCTCTCTCTCTCTCTCTCTCTCTCTCTCTCTCTCTGTAGCAGACAAATTGTGTACAAGTAGGACACACAATTTACAAATGTGAATATACGAGCATAACACATTCAGGACTATTTGTCAGACTGATTGTTAAAACAGAGCTCTGTCAAGTTCAGTCCCTTCCCGCGTTTATCTAAATCAACGCACACTCAAAGCTCCTGTAACTGGATCTGCCTCCGCTGCGGTTACCGTCTTCCCCGTTTGGGGCTGAGGCACGAGGGTCTTCTGAGGGAGGTGGAAATTCCAGAGATGTTGACGGGAGCAAGAGAACGCGAGTGAAGAGAATGACGAAGGCACAAAAGGTGACCTGGCAGAGGCCAGGAGGTTGAAGCAGTGTCCCCGAGGGTCTTTAGTTTCCCCCTCACCCCTGCTGTTGAAGCGGAAGAAAAGAGCTGAGCATATGGGGGGGTAGGGGCTTGGTAAAAGGTGGAGAGGCGAGGTTTGGGTCTCTAATGAAGACGTGCGCCATGGAGACTGGATGATGAATGTGAGTTGTACAAAGAAGCCGTTAACCATTTACTTTTGATGGATGGTCTTCCGAGCCATAGCGAACTGCAGATTTTAATGCGCGGGTTACCCGGGTGACAGCATGGACCGCTCGCGCTGCGCAGTTACTCCAGTGTTGCCATGTCCTCTTATTATAATCGAGTTTGAGGTTGTTGTTTTTTGTTTGTTAAAAAAATGGGCAACCATTGCCTTATTTACACAATACAGTAAAGATTTGGGAGATTGCTGATGTTTGACAATAAAGTATGACCACTAACAGCAGCTTCCCAATATCCCCAAGATATATTCAAGCCACACTATTCACCTTATTTTTCCATAGACAGTAAAATAAATGGACAGAGTGACCTCATAGACTTGGAGAAAACTGAAGTCAGATAGAAGCACTCACTTCCTGATGGCTGAGCGGACTGCCCAGCCGCAGACTGAGCTTGTGACGTGAGCAACCTGTCTGACAGTTCTAAGACTTCAAGTAGTTGTGCAAAGTGAAATCTGAATCAATCTTGCAGAGACAGAGAGGGTGAGCAGGAGCAACTTTTGATGAATGAAGCAGGATCTGCAACATCTCTATCGGCGTTTATGCCACCACGTCCCCCCGATTGCCTCATAGACAGTAAAAGATTGCCTACGAGCTTCTCCGCGGGTCTATACGGTAATTTGCTCAACAACACGACACAGTCGCGTGGTTATGATGCAATCGTTAGCCTATATTTTACAAAAACAGCTTCTACGGGGCGATAGTGTAAGATACAAGGTAATGGAGCCTTTTATACATTGTCGTGTTTGTTTAGAAATAAACAATGGACGAATGGAGTCTTTAAACGCCTCAGATGTAAAGATATTCGCTGTCAAAGTGAGGCCAAATTGAATGGGAGTCAATGGGATGCTAACAGCAGGTGATGTGATGGCTTGGTTAGCAATGGCTGCCCCTATGGAAGGTACGCTTTCCGGGGGCTGGATTACCCCCTTGTATTTTTCAGGTAAGCGTAGGCCTGGCCATTTTTTATTTTAATGTATCTGGCTTCCGGTGTCAAACAACCATAGACTGTAAAAAAATATGGACGTAGTGTCTGTGACGTCACCCATAAGATTCTGAAGAGCAGTTTTGAAGCGTAAAGTAGGGACTAGCGTCACTCCCGTATAACTGATAATGGGCAAAGAGGCGGGACGTGGGTAGAGCTGAGGTGACGCGATGACTAACATACAGCAGATAAATGGCTATCCACCTGCTCAAAGTGGCCACACCCTTAATTATTTAGAACTTTAAGGCTTTATATAATGTAAATGAATGAGTTATAAAAAAAAATCACCCCCTCACAGTTGTCATGAAGGTCAAAATTATCCATATAGACCAAAATGACAATTTGTACCAGGCTGTAAACATGTTTTTTTCTTCTGTAAAGTTGGGCATTTTAACATGGAGAGCCAGTCCCTAGTGGCCAGTCGATGAATTGCAGTTTAAGTCACTTCTGTATTGGCTTCTAGAGAAACTGCGGGAGGTTGCCGCTTGCATACAACAGCTGGCTATGCTGCTTGATATCGCAACAGTAGCCTATTTCTTACCATATTATTGTAATGTCCTGTCTTAATTATAAACACACTGGTTTGTAGCGCAAGCAGTTAAGTTTACTGCACTTTTAGGCTATTCTTCTCCTTATTTCCCTATAGTGGGTAATAAATCAGAAGTCTCGCACATTCACAGAAAACTCCTTCCATGTTGGAAAATAAGGTGGATATGCAACACCATTATCAGTCACCACGTATAGAATTAATAGGCTAATACATTAATTATTTAATGTAAATAAATATGTAAGAGGTATTTTTGTTAAAGGAATTTATTGAAAAATATTTTTAGGCTTTTAACTAATTTATCACAATTTAGCCTTCCCTTGCCGACTATATTTTATGCTTTTTTATTTTTTTTTATTTTGAGTTTTCTATTTTGACATTTTAAACAGACCAAAAACGCTTGTTTTTCTTGCGATATCTGGCAACACAGAATCACTCAATCGCACACTTCAAAATACTTTCTTACTCACAGCCCCCCACACACTCAAGTTTTACGATTATTAGTTTTAAACATCCCACACAACGTTGTTTCTTATTGTAGGACTTCCTTCACCCGTTTTCAGAGAGGATTGTAGCCCTGGGGTCGCGGTCGCTCGCTGAATGTGTACAAAGCGCGACTCTTGTATTACAAGCACTTGACAGAGATAGCACGAGGCGATGCGTCACACATCACACACCTTGCCGATTGTGTTCACACAATAGCTTCATGTCCACACATGTTCCTCTTCGTACAACAACAGCAGACGATAGCAATTACACTCTCATATCAATGGAGCTATTTGTCTTCTTATCGCCGTTCTAATCTCCCCTTTACGGCATCCTCTGCTGTCTCTGCTTGTTAGCTGCAGGCCTGTAAGGTAGAAAGAAGAGTTACCAACGGCATATAAATATACATACCCCCGTCAAGACACTTAGTGGGTTAGTGCCCACCATCAAGAACATGTTCAAAGATAAAAGCATTCTTGCAGGAAACACACATTTGACCTAAGGACAAACTGGTGGTTGAAACAGGTGAAATGGGAAATTAGCAAAGCATTTCGATTGTTGTTTCCTGGTAAACATTTACAATATCTTGCCTGTCCTGGGTGGCCCTTGACACCGAACACCCTTTCGCTCCTCTTTTCTATTCTCATCCCCCCTTTCCCCCCTCTTCGCCTTACCCGTTTTCATTCCCACCCACTTATCTTTTGTTCTTTTGTGCTTAGGTCATTTTTTATGACTTTGTTCGTGCCTGGTGAAAAGAGGAAAGAATATGTGAGAGAAAGAGATCAAAGCCCAAAGGGGAATGACAAAGATGGAGAAAGGGATGAGAGACAAAGAAGACAGGGAGAGAGAGAGAGTTGAAGGGAATAAGGAGAGGTGCTTAGCAATGAGGGCAGAAATATTTCTGTGCACTTTGAAAGAGGAATTAGGGTTTCATTTTACATTTCTCTCACTTTCCCTCCCTCTCTTCCTCTCTCTCTTTCTGCTTTTCACTCGTCTTGCCAAGAGCTCAGCAGGGTAAGTGATACTCCACTCCGGGGACTCACATAACCCCAAACACATGCCACCAGCACATTGGCTTACACGCTTACACCTGGAACAACACACACAATTGCACCTTATCTCATCCATGACGCCAAACTCGTACATTAGTTTCATTATGAAAGGTATCAAACAGACACAATGATTTTTATACAAAGGTGTTCTCGAAACCCCAACTTGCCCCAAAACCTCACCCCATCCGGTCAACATTATTTGTTTGAAAGCCAAACAGCCTTTCAAGAAGACCACTTCAAAAGTTGATTTTAGACTTGTTTCACTGTTTGTGAGAACATTTGACTCTCACAAGTGTAGCCAAATCTACACACACACACACACACACACTGCCTGGCAAATAGGTCAGTGACGTGACATATGTTTTTGTCCTATTCATTTATTCAAAAATACATATTCACATTACCTGAAAACACCATTTTTGTATTAAATTAAATTTTCACATTTTTGGAGGGGGCGAAATATATATATATGTGTGTGTGTGTGTGTGTGTGTGTGTGTGTGTGTGTGTGTGTGTGTGTGTGTGTGTGTGTGTGTGTGTGTGTGTGTGTGTGTGTGTGTGTGTGTGTGTGTGTGTGTGTGTGTGTGTGTAATGAGCCTTGGCCACCCATGACCCTGTCGCCGGTTCACCACTGTTCCTTCCTTGGACCACTTTTGATGGATACTGACCACTGCAGACCGGGAACACCCCACAAGAGTGCAGTTTTTGAGATGCTCTGATCCAGTCGCCTCACAATTTGGCCCTTGTCAAACTCGCTCAAATCCTTACACATGTCCATTTTTCCTGCTTCTAACACATCAACTTTGAGGACAAAATGTTCACTTGCTGCCTAATATATCCCACCCACTAACAGGTGCTGTGATGAAGAGAAAATCAGTGTCATTCACTTCACCTGTCAGTGGTCATAATGTTATTTGCAACCAAAATTATTATTTAATGAATAATTCATTATATCTTGAAAAATAGATTTTAAAACATTGTTTTAATCTTTTCTTTCTTTATGGTGGGGCATGCACTTATATGTCATCAACATCATTAAAATGGGAATTTCCTCTTTCCATCTTGCAAACACTCACACATGCATCTGATGAAGGGTTGATTTATAGTGTGGATGAAGCTAAATTAAATTTGTGTGAAGAAGTAAATGTAGATCATGCCTGACTATTTACTTTGACTCATAACCTCTTACAGTATATCTATTAATACCAACTGAAATTTAACATGAACCACATGATTTTTTTAAATCAAGCTGTTTCTTTTTCATTCTCTTTCTATATACATCATGTTCCTCCCTTTTTTTCTTCTCCATGTGTTGTTCATTCTCTCTCAGTCCACCTTTTGCTCATTATCAAACTGTTCCACTTTTCATCTCCCCTTTTTCTCCTCCTTTATTCTCCCTCTCTTACACACACGCACACGCACACACACATCTCTAATCATTAGTCTCTATCCACGTGTACAGTCAAATCAGTCTCGGACTGGTGAGGCAATAGCCAAACATTAATCTACCCGTATTGGCTGGCTTCTTATCTCGAAAATCACTTCCTACTGTCTTCGGTTCTCCATCCTGTTTCCATCTGAATAATACTCTCAGCTCAAACACACACACATTGTTTGTCTTGTAAATGTTGTTCACCTTCTTGGCACAACCACACTTCTGGCAAACCACAGCCACTCCAGCACTAAACTTGACCCGACCTTTGACTTGGTGTCCTATGACACCAATTACCATCAGGCTGTTTCTTCCCCTTGTTCTGAAAGGGGGCATTTCAGAATACAACATACCAGAGTGAATGTTCTCCAGTTTTGTTTGTTGAATGTGATCCAAAATGCTGCATAAATGAACTCTTTTACCTCAACAAACCTCAGTCATCTGAGGCTGCGGTAAGTGTGTGCGTTAAAACTGGCACTTGAAATGAAAAGGCCCGTTCCTTACCCACCAGGCATCCATGTTAGCCGCTTTCTGTGCCAAAGCATTTGTTTCTTGTTTATTTTTCCCTGTTGGTTTTAGTCTGGAGGTTGAAAGTCAACTCGAAAGGCCATTTTCATATTAGAACAATGCAGAAAGAACAAACAGGGATGTTCAATAACCTACAGTTTTTGTATAGGGTAAAGAGTCCTTGGACTAAGGATCGACATTTTTGGTCACTAACGCCAATAAAACAGGCAGTTGACCTAAGTTCATTCAAGAAAGAAGAACCGAGTGTAGCTGAGGTAACAGTTAAATTGAATTATAATGCACGGTAGATCTCTTCCTCTCCTTCTGTCTCTCTAAGTGGGGGATTTTTGAGACTGATATTTTGTTAAGAGTCCTCGTGCCTTGATTTGGATCCAAAACGCCAATATAAATGAACTCTTCCACCCACATCTTTCAGTAGCTTTCAGTCATCTAAAGCCTGAGTATGTAAAGGTTCATCAGTACGGTTGATGAACAAGACTTATGAGTCAAGTCTTTTAATGAATCTTTTCTGTTAAAGTCTGACAATACCTTACAGGCCATGGCTACTAAATCAACACTGAATCATGCTCACTTATTGAACTGCAAGTTCCAAGTCAATTCATCATTGCTCTTACATGCTGTGCAACCAACTCTTTATCAGTGTACCCAGTTATGTGTTTGTTACTTTTATAGCTCACCATAAGCCGTATAGTAATAGGGAGGCATTAAAAAGTAATAAGTAGCATATGACAATAAAATGATAACTATAATTATAGAAAAAGACATGGGAAGAAAAACAAGAGGCTTTTCCCAGCCTCTCACCTTAGTTTATGTACAAACCTCTTATTTTCCTGCTTTTTTCTTTTTTGGCTATAAAAGTTCAATTTAAGTGCAAGCCCGGTTTCCAACACTCCACCCTTTTCTACCCTATACCGCCACCCCTCAGCCTTTCACTCGTCACTAATTCTTTCAGTTCATTCTTTCCTCCTTTCTCCTCAAAACCAATTGTTACATTTGCTGGCTCTGCCTGGTGTGTGCATGTATTGATTTGCCTAATGCCATAATTGTGTCATGACCTATTGACTGAAGTTAGTGCCAGCTTGCCAGAGCTTAAGGCTTGATTGATGGTTTTTCAGTGGAGTCTCAAAGGGAATAAACAGGGAGTTCTCTTGAAGATTTGGTGTGTGTTTAGGATATAATGCATCATCAAAAGTTTCTCAGCATATAAAATGTACAGCAACATTGCATCTTGAGTCTCAATGATTCTTATATACAGTACATGTTTTGAAATGAATTATTCAAAACCGTGTAGAACCATAACACATTTAGTTAAGACATTTAGTGTGCCTATGAGAAGAGTACCCATATGGAAATGGGATAAAAGAAAGAAATGAATAGGGCGTAGAGAGTCAATGGGAGAAAGAAAAAGGGTGGAATGCTTGTAAAGAAAGACCAGATTCCTGTACCACAAAACAATAACTGCACACGGAGAGCCCAGAGAAGTGATTTAATGTGTGGAGAGGTGAAGAAGAGGTTAAAGGTGCTGTAATTTCCCCCTGATTTCCCAGAAAAAAGTGTGACTCTGCGGTGGTATAAAAACATTGCTCTGTTTGTTTAAGCATCCCAACCGGCCTAACTGAAGGAGGTCTATAGCTGGTGGCTCCTCAGCTCCTGTTGATTATGAGATAGCAAAATTTCCACACAATCATGTCAGGTTGAACATTTGAGAATCTTAGCTGCGCACCCATTCGTCTGGGTATTGTTTGCTTGTTTCATAAATACTGCTCATTTGGATGTCATACTCATATGATGCAGCTTTTTGCATGCTATAATAGGGAAATATGCATGTTTTTAATGCAAGGAGTCATTTTTACAATTATGTTTGTGGTAGAGGCACAGAAATCACACATGATAACATGACAAAAATATACAAGTAAGGAAAACGAGAGTAAAAATTCATACTTAGCCTAGATATAAGTCTCGCCCTGTTGCCATCAGTCGAGAAGTCTTCTTAATAATGACCTTGAAAGGAAATTTTATTGAGGGGAAAAAAGCAGCGAATGCCAGTATGAATGGGGAATAATTGAGCAATAGTGTCATCTAGTGGATAGGGTGAGGTAACAAAATCCGTCTTTACAGCCATAGCCTACTACTTTACAGAGGGAGTTTGCAGATCAGTACTTTCACAACTTTGCTTAGTTCAATTCACCTGCCATATAGCTACTAGCTTGCAAAAATATCCTACTCAAGTTGGCTAGGCTCAACCTGCTCTGAAAATATAAAGAGGCGATGATGATCAATGTCAGAATTACAGTGTTACATTTTGTTTCCATAAGCAGGTGAAACAGAAAAAGGAACTTCAAATGTCAAGTAGGCCTAGACATTTTTGTGCTAATTTATGACCCCAACCAAGTTACAATTACATAAGGTAAAAATGTGTTACAGTAGCCTACTCCTCCATCTCCTCACATTGGCTTGATATCAAAGATTCATGACCCAATTATACTGTCTAACATTCCCCGATACCACAATATATCACTTCTGCATTTTTCTACTTTTCTGCATTTTTTGTCTCAGTTATGGTTTCTGTTCAACCTTAACTTCCTATCCAAAAAAAAACCCATCTGTTTCACAAAAACCTTAAAAGACAGAAATTATGTCATCGACAACGCAGGCCAAAAACAGAAAGATTGCATTTCGTTTTTTTTAGAAAAGCATTTTTATTCGTGGATAAAATATGGTAATAGCTCGCTACAGATTCCTCAGGTAAACTCACATCCCCGTGGTAGCTAGCAAGTCCTTTTGTCAGCTTGGCAGTAGCTACAAAATTCTTGTTCAACGTATTAGTCTATTGTGTATGATTTCTGTCGTAAAACAAAAGAACGTCTCTTAAAATCTAAAATCACAATTTTAAAAACACACAGCCTACAAATGAATTCCTGATGGAACCATCTCTACATATACCACACCATATAGGCCTATGTACAATTTTTGTGAATGAAAAGAGTTTTTTTTTTTTTTTTTTTTTTACCTGAGAGCCGACCTTTCAGCTGCATGGCCAAACATTAAAAAAGAAGAATGGCATCAACCATGTGCGCCAATTATTAAGCAGTTCAGTCGTTTGAGGTAACAGCTTTCAATTGCAGTCTGCAATTGAATAAGAAGATAAAGACTGCAGTCTTTATATCGACTGCAGTCAATTGCAGTCGATATAAAGGCTACTTCTTTTATTATGTATGCACAATTAGCCTATAACTGTTGTTTTAAACCTTTTGTGTTGGGTTATAAGAAATTAGCAAACAAATACAAACACAACAAAAATGCATGCCTTTAGAGGTCTTTAACATACAAGTAGCATTAAAAACATACTTTTTGAGTCTTACGCAATGTAAACCATTACTACCAAAGTAAACAGAAAAGAAAGTGCGTTTATCACGGTAGTTTTAGTCCCCGAGCTCCCCTTAGCCCCGCAGTCCAGCTGGTTATTGCTTGGCGCTGTGTTTTCTGGGTTTCCCTCAAAATGGACCGGCTGACAGGCATCTCCTATCTCTTCACAAGCGAGGATGATGTGTTTGGTTTCATTGCGCATGTTTCTGATCCCGCACGTGCCATCAGTGGTATCGATCCTCACCGTTACGAAGGAGAATTTCTCTTTACTGATACACAGGTTACCGGACTTGGTCTTGCCCCCAGCTTTAGTACACACATTTTCCACCCGCTGTTTCTCGCTGGCACGGAAAAACGACTGCGTCGGTCTGCCGCACGTTTGAATTTTCCTCAGGAAAGTTTCCCATGCGTTTTGGTCCCACGTTTTTGGCACTCCATCAGGAATATGGCGCTTGAGGAAAACATTATGAGCGTTGTTGTACTTCGCGGGCATACAAGGCTTAGAGTTTGTATCCACTGAGTGACTTTGAGGCATAACAAATACCAAAAGTACCAAAAAGGGAATCATTTTGAAGACCTAAAAAGAGGGGGAGAAAGCAGACAGGCTACTATTACGCTTCGCAGCCACAGTTCCTAATGCTCAAATTCACCCCCCTACCCATGTCGTCTAAAATAGCATGCGATATAAACAGCTCTGCTGGCGACTGTGGCACGCGAGTGGCATTCTCTCCCTACAAAGCAAACTGGGCAGAATACATTTGATGATTAGGCTAGGCCTAACGTTACTTACCGAAATGTTGTAGACCTGTTGGTGACTACGGTAGCGAAGCCCTCTGGTCTCTTTTTGCTTCCTCCTTTAGCTAAAACGAAGCAGTTTTTTTATCTGGTGTGTATTTCTCTCTTTGAGTTTCATTCTCCAAGTGTATGACCAAAATCCTGAATGTTGTTATGACACGTCAACCAGCTCCCTCAGTTTTGATTGTGAGCCATAGGATGACTCATGGTCTTTCCCCCCGGCAGATTATAGGCTAACTATAGTTTAGCTACTCAATTACATGCATTTTTATATTAATGCATAAATAAAACATTGACTATTATTTGATCAAAATGGACAAAATAGCCTATGTTTTTTAAAGTTAATTTAAATTCATAACCCAAATTCATAATGACTTAAACTCACATTTAAATGACTCTAAATTAGTATTTTCTTTGTCTTTGTGAAATCTATAGTCTATCTAAAAGAAATCCTAAATCATCGTGGACGAGCAGAGTAAGATCACTCCTATTCAATAAAGGAGGCTGCAGTTTCAGGACCGCATTTCTAGGAAACTTATTTTTTGTATTAGCAGTTTACACTATTTTATAGCACTTACTATTCAATTCGGTATCTATTTTATTATTTTTAATGAATGATTCAGTTGTTTAATTGTATAAATTTAATTGTTATAGCCTTAAAGGCACAATATGTAAGATTTTTGGATTAAAATATCCATAAACCACTAGAACAGTGTTATATATTTTGTTAACTTGTGTACTTACATTATCCCAAATGTTTCCAAGAATGTTTAAATCCAGAGAAATAAGCAATTTTATGGACCGTGTCTGTGCGTCACCCATCAATGACATCATACACTGTAAAATCCAACAGTTGTTCTTACTAAGACTTTTTAGTAAACTTTACTTAATGTCCAATAATTTGTTGAATTTACTTAAACACGTTAACACACACACACGCACGCACGCACACGCGCGCGCACACACGCGCACAGGAATTAATTATATATAACATAACCATATTTCATGTCAAATAATCTTTTAACAAAGCCTCAACTGCCATGAGACGAATTGTGTCTGCATTAGTAGATCAAAAGTATTCACTAGTTATGCTGTTTTAAAGATTTTGCAGGCTGCACTTTAATTCAGTCTGGTCTTTCTTTTTTTTTAAACACTTATGGCATAAACTTTTAATTGGTTGATATGATCCCTCTGCATTTTTGACAATATCTTGCTATTGACCATGCTTGAGTCACACACAGACTTCAACATTCAGCATGCAAAACACAAAAATGACAAGTTTTTATTTTTATTTTTTATTATTAATAAGGGTATTTTTTATTATTAATAAGACTACAATTTTATTATACTGACAGAAGACAAGTGGTAAAATAAAGCCAAAAATAAAAATATAAATGTTCATGCCGCAATGCACTCTGGGAGTACACTTCCTCAGATCACAGATAGATTTAAGTTGACAAAACTTAAATGGTTTAAGTAAGAACAATTTGATGCAATTAAGTTATGCTTACTTAATTGAATTAAAGTTTGCACAATGGAATTAAGTAAACTGAACAAATTTGTTTCATTACCCTTGATTTTATTTTGTGGAAACCATGGAAACACCAAATACGCTAATAATACATTATGTGTTTTATTAGAGAGATGAGCAACTGTTTGGATACATTCATCAACAGAAAACAAATTGTTATAGCTCAACGCAGTTAGTCATATTGTTAAAGTGCAGGAAGACTATATTTTCTGTATCTTGCGCTTCATGTCTGACACTTAACAAAGCGCAGTAAACAGTATAACAATTGCTCTGCAGACTTTGATTGTCAGAATACCTTCAAGTTTAAAATGGTCACGCCTGCATGCTCTTATGTTCAAAATAAGCTGGAAAGATAATACAAATTATTCATTTCTGTGGGTCTATTCTTTGCATCTGTTTGTTTGAAATTTGAATCAAGTCTCCTCTGTTGGAGTAAAATTGGCTAGTGGTGCTGTCACAAAAAAATAAAAAACTAGGGTCCTAGAAATGCGGAATATGGTATTGGCCTACCGGATGTCTTGAGAAATCTGTTCTAAACAAAACAAAGCAAAACTCATCAACAATTTCGTCAACTGACAGAAAAAGAATATTGTACCTAGTTCTTTAGATCAGAGTTACATTACAGCCAGGAGAACACTTCCTCCTCATAAATAGACCTGAGCTTCAGTTTACTGCAGTCTGGTTTGTTATTATTTGGTTTTTCCTTTTCTGTATTTGCCTGAAAATGATCAGGGAGACATTTGTTTTTAAATTTATCACAGGCAAGAATAACATGCTGTTTCTGACGTTTGACACTTTTGACTATTTTATTCTTACTGTCAATTTTAACAGTGATGAAGGAAAAAGGCTTCTTGCTGATGCAGCAGTTGTCCTTATACATCTTTCCTCCTGTTGAACACACAGCAATGACACTATTTTTTTCACCGAAGGGAAAGAATGACTGAATCGGCCTGTCCCAGGTGCCGGTTTTGTTAATGAACATCTTCCAGTTCTCTTTTTTCAGATCGGTTGGTGTGTCATTGCGTACGTGCCTGTTCAGAAAAGTGTTGTAACCATTCTTTTTTCCCGCTTTGGTGCAGGGCTGAGATGGGTACAGCACGTCCAGCTCACTCAGACAGGTGTGGAGTACGAGATTCACGATGATCACGAATGACAGCATTTTTAGAATCTAAGAATGTTTGTATAAAATCAAAAATGTGAAAAAAAGTTATATATGATATGTATAAGAAATTATAAGAAATTACAGATGGACTAAACTAACTTTGATCATTTAACAGTAACACATTCTCTTATACATACATACATATCTATTCAATGCATAGTTAGGAACAGTACATTACCATATTGTGAGAAGTGTATAGCCACACCAGGCGCAGTCAGATCTTTGCTGATTCACTTTTGTTCCCTTATGGTCTTGTATGAGACATGGTTCGCTGGTAATGAAGTCAACAGGATGTGGCACACCGCCTATTTTGTCTTTCATTAACTCTTTCCGTTGAATTCAATCGATATATTGTGCTTTTATTTAATTGTGTATATAACTGTAAATCAATAGCAGCTAATACGGTGCAACATTATACGATAGGCCAAAGTACACACAACTTGCATCTGTATGAAGTGATACAAGATTGTTTCACACACAAAAGGTCAGTTAAATCATCAGCGATCAGCCTGTTGCTATATGCATTGAATGTTCAGGTTTCACTTCGATATTTTGACAGTCGTGAAATTTGAGTGTACTGCGTTCATTCCAATATGTATGGGAAGATGTAAAGTAACACTGATATGGATTTGGTTGAGGGTAAGTTGCATGAAATTTACTGTTATTACTATGGTAAGTACATGTAACATATGTAACAAGGACATTACAGTGTCCTTGTTACATTTTTACATGTACTTACCATAGTAATAACAGTAAATGATGCATAATTACATGCAACTAACCCTCGACCAGTGTTGGGCACGTTACTTTAAAAAAGTAATTAGTTATAGTTAGTTACTTCTTACAAATAGTAACTGAGTTACATCATTATAAAAGTAACTAATTACCAGGGAAACCTGTTACTTTCAAATATGTCAAATAACTTGGATGCCCCCAATATTAAATATGTTAAATGAATGAATTGGACGCTAAATAGAATAAATTATTATTATAAAACATTGTGCATTAATGTACACTATTGTAATATTGCTGTGGGACAATGTGAGAGACACCTATCAAATTCAATATATTATTGTAAATATTATCAGTAGGCCTACTTTAGTGTAAATATTGTGTAAATATTATCAGTACTATACTACTCCTCTGGTAGTGGAGCTCACGTTATCGCCTGGGTTTTTAGCCACTAATGTTGTGGCTGTGATGATGCGAGGCTTCATTAGATTAGAATTACTGGCTACAGACGTGGAGAGACTCTTTCTTCCTGGGCATAAGTTGCACATTACATAAACATTCTTACCTTTCACCTCAACGAAGGAAAAGTAGCGCTTATACTTCCAGTTTGGGAAAGCTACCTTTGAAGTCGTTGGACTTGCCATCGCTGACTGTGCATATGCGTGTGCGTCATAGGTGTGTGTGTGTGTGTGAACTCAATCTATCAATCTCAACCTTGTCTCCCACCCACCAATCATCATCAGTTATGTGTACCACCCAACCCACCCCCCAACACGCATGGCTGGCGCGCGCGCGCACACACAAGTTGCAGGTCCGACTGACAGAGAGCCTGCTCGGATGAAAACCGCTTCAGTGAGCTCAATTATAGTAACGCCGTGTTTTTTTTCTCAGTAACTCTAACGGCGTTGTAACGGAAGAAACAGTTATTCATTTGATTACTCGTTACTGAAAAAAAATAATTCCGTTAGTAACACCGTTTATCTATAACGCCGTTATTCCCAACACTGCCCTCGACCCAGGGGCGTAGTTTATGGGGGGGCAGTAGATCAAATGAAAAATATGTAGAATTTGTTTATTTTGTAACAATAATTTTGTTCCTAATCAAATATGAGTTTGTCATAAATCAGACAAAATTGAGACTGAGAATGAGGTATGAGAATATTGTGTAATAGCCAAGTACACACCACATATATTTAGCTAGCTAATCCATTGCACTGTATTTAGCTATAACTATCAGTATAACAAGTTACCAAAGCAGCCGTCTGTTTTGCTAGTTAATTTTTCAATGCTGTCTGTAATAATCAATGATTTACAGTTGTTCAAGAGCCGATGTGTTTCCCTTTAAAAAAAATTAAATGCATTAAGGTGGAATGTAAAAATCTTAAAATAAATGTCTAAATGTTGTCTCTTTCATATATGTTGAATTTGTAATCTAAAGCATGTAGGCATAGATAGATAGATAGATAGATAGATAGATAGATAGATAGATAGATAGATAGATATAGATAGATATAGATAGATATAGATAGATAGATAGATAGATAGATAGATAGATAGATAGATAGATAGATAGATAGATAGATAGATAGATAGATAGATAGATAGATAGGTAGAAATAAATTGTCCAATAACAATACACATAAAAAAAAATTAAAAACAGGTTCAACCCCCCCCCCCCCCCCCAATGTTAAAACCAAATCTACGCCCTTGCCTCGACCAAACCCTAATCCTACCACAACTCTAAAGTAGTTACTTTATATTACTAAGTACTTAAATATATAATTACACTGTAACAATGTCACCTTAAAATAAAGTGTAACCAAAGTGTTACTCACACTGATTATATATATTTGTGAGTATTTTTGTCTATTCAAATGCTGTCAGATCTTTATCTCCTTCGCTGATTCACTTTCTGTGTGTGGTTATGTAGTTAGATGATTAAATGAGGTCATCAGGAAGTGGGCAATTATTTTTCATGTGTAAAGCATATTGTCTTTCTTTACACTCTTTCATTTCATTTGAGATCTAATCTTGATATTCATATTTGAAACATAAATCTGTGTTTGTGAAGATTTATACACATTAAAATCAATTGAAATGATCAATGAGGTTATGCTACTTTATTTATACAGTAGGCCTATAGCGCTTCATACAAAACAGATTGTTTTAAAGCAACTTCAGAGTACAGGACAATAACAATCAATGTGTCAGGGCTCTGTGACTCCAGTTGGTTTAATTCATAGTTTGGTGACAAAACCTTGTGTGAACATGCAGCTTCGGGTTGCGCTCTCCCTCATCTGCTTTGCATTGTGTGTGCGGAGCTTGGTGTCCGGATTGGTGTTATACTACTAAAGGCCTGAAATACTCAGCCACAGCAAAGTTATTTTTAGTTGTTCGTTTAGGAGTAAAAAGAAGTTTGAAATATGTGACCAGCGGTATACTGTGAGCGAACATCCTGAAGCCGCCCACACTGCTGAGAGTGGCATTTAGATGAATATATACATATGTGCTGCGCGATTTCCATTCAAAAACAAAATAAACGCAACAAAAATGATAGCGGTGAAAGAACAACAGGTAAGAAAGCATATGATCATAGCGATGTGGGTATGCTTGTACCAGCTTTGCAATTCGTCAGTCCACATCACGTTTATTTATATAGCACTTTGTGCAATAGATTATTAAAAAACCAAGCAGCTTTACAGTATTACACATGAAAAAAGGGGATGCATCTCTTAAAATTAGAATTACAACTTTTTTACAATTTCTACTATAAAGCGTCTCTCCAGTGTATCCATGTTTTTAAATGCAGACATCTGACTTTGACGGACTGAACAGAAGAAATTAACTGGAGAAGATTTCCACGTCAAAGAAGGTGGGGACCAGAAAACCAGCATCCCATGTTGGGGGCCAGCAACCAGCATCACATGTTGAGGACCAGCAACCAGCATCACATGTTGGGGACCAGAAAACCAGCAACCAGCATCCCATGTTGGGGACCAGAAAATCAGCAACCAGTATCATATGTTGGGAAACAGCAACCAGCATCACATGTTGGGGACCAGAAAATCAGCAACCAGTATCACATGTTGGGGACCAGCAACCAGCATCACATGTTGGAGACCAGAAAACCGGCAACCAGCAGCCCATGTTGGGGACCAGAAAACCAGCAACCAGTATCCCATGTTGGGGACCAGAAAACCAGCAACCAGTATCCCATGTTGGGAACTAGCAAAACAGCAACCAGCATCACATGTTGGGGACCAGAAAACCAGCATCCCATGTTGGGAACCAGCAAAACAGCAACCAGCATCCCATGTTGGGAAACAGCAACCAGTATCACATGTTGGGAACCAGCAAAACAGCAACCAGCATCCCATGTAGGGGACCAGAAAACCAGCAACCAGCATCCCATGTTGGGAACCAGCAAAACAGCAACCAGCATCCCATGTTGGGGACTAGAAAACCAGCAACCAGCATCCCATGTTGGGAACCAGCAAAACAGCCACCAGCATCACATGTTGGGGACCAGCAAAACAGCAACCAGCATCCCATGTTGGGGACCAGAAAACCAGCAACCAGCATCCCATGTTGGGAACCAGCAAACAGCAACCAGCATCCCATGTTGGGAACTAGCAAAACAGCAACCAGCATCACATGTTGGGGACCAGAAAACCAGCAACCAGCATCCCATGTTGGGAACCGGCAAAACAGCAACCAGTATCACATGTTGGGGACCAGAAAACCAGCACCCAGCATCCCATGCTGGGAACCAGCAAAGAGCAACCAGTATCACATGTTGGAGACCAGAAAACCGGCAACCAGCATACCATGTTGGGGACCAGAAAACCAGCAACCAGCATCCCATGTTGGGACCAGAAAACCAGCAACCAGCATCCCATGTTGGGACCAGAAAACCAGCAACCAGCATACCATGCTGGGAACCAGCAAAGAGCAACCAGTATCACATGTTGGAGACCAGAAAACCGGCAACCAGCAGCCCATGTTGGGGACCAGAATACCAGCAACCAGCATCCCATGTTGGGGACCAGAAAACCAGCAACCAGCATCCCATGTTGGGAACTAGCAAAACGTCTCAGGTTACAAATGTAACCATTGTTCCCTGAGAACAGGGAACGAGACACTGCGTCAGCTTTTGCTTACGCTACGGGGAACGCCTCCAGCGTGACTGGTGCCTGAAATCACAATCAAATCACGTCAATCCTATTGACCGACGACAGCCTATGATGTCATCAAGGTGCGACCAGGAAGTATATAAGGGAGCCTTGCCAACATGACAGTATCTAATCGTCTGAAGGGACTGTTTTCGGCAGGCAGGCCCTGCGGCATGGCAAAGCGACGCAGTGTCTCGTTCCCTGTTCTCAGGGAACAATGGTTACATTTGTAACCTGAGACGTTCCCTTTCGAAAGGGAACTCGCACTGCGTCAGCTTTTGCTTACGCTACGGGGAACGATATACCCACTACGCCATGCCGACGGGAGTGCATGCCCATAGGCAGTGACAACTGTCAAGACAAGCAAATTCTACTGAAATGCCTGAACCACTCCCCTTCTGGTCACATTAGGCTGTCAGTGACAGCGCTCCCTACGGTCATAGCCCAAGCTATCGCCCAAGAAGGAACCCTCACACACATGAGGTCCTTCCCAGGCCCTGCTCGAAGGCCTGGAACCACCCATTCGACTTAGAAGGGGTCCCTTTAAGGGAACGTGGCAAAGGGAACCCGAGGGAACCCATGCCAGTCACTATTCGGGAGGTTCTCACCGAATGCCACCAGGGAGACCTGACCAGGTGACCCAGTCTGCTATGGGACACGTAATACGGTCAACCCTGTCTGTACAGTACAGAGCCTCTGGTACTCGCCTCCGAAGAGACATCCCGCTAGGGTGCTGCAAGAAAGGCAGTGTCACCGACTAGCCGGACCTCAGAGACGGGATATCCCGGAGAGCAGCGCTCAGCGAAGTGCTTTCAAACCCTTGCTAGCGAGGGGAGTCAAGCCGCTCGATCCTCGGATCTACCAAGCACTTACTTTAAAACGTGCTTAGGAGGCCAAAGGCCTTACAGGCTGAACGTATCGGGGGGGCCCCTCGGGACCTACCACCAATGGATCAGCGCCAGGCGGCCGTAAGCTCATAGCAGACCCTCGCTTGAGAGGAGCCCATAAGCCTGCCCGGAAGGTAACCATGCCGTAGGCCAACTATGAATGTCCCGTCCTGTCGGGACCGCATAGCCGCAGTGACACCTCGTCATGCTAGGGTAAGAACACCGCCTTCAGGTCTTGCAAACGGCCAGAGACCGGCGCCTGATAGCGGGTGGCCACTAGCTGTCAGCGTAAAGCCAGTTGTGTGTTCCCGCCTGGGGAACTCGTCCCCCAGGGAGGCCGAGAGGGGCCTCCACCTGGTAACCTGTATAGACCGCTTACGCATCCAATAGCAGCGCTCGCCCTCAGGAAGGCCATACAGGCCTGCAACCTGACCGCAGTCGTGCTAACCCTCGAGGTAGCTGGGAAGACCAGGGACTCGCTTCATCAGGGAGGCCACGTGGGCCTACCAACTGCAAAGACATCGGGCACTCACAGCCTAGCTGAACGTGCTACTCGTAGCACTTCATGCTCACCACAGCGGCTGGGGACCGGGAGCTCGCTTTCAGGGAGGTACCATGCCTCCATCTGACAGCAGAACGTGCCGCTCACGGCACCTTACACTCACCACAGCGGCCGGGGAGCCGGCCTCTGCTCAGTGACTGGACCCCTCCAGAAAACCACGAGACCAGAGCGTGCCCTTAGAGGAGGCCACGTGGGCCTACTACTCCAAAGCGAATCCCCTCAGGGAAGCCCGTGCAGCTTTGCCTGATAGCAGCCCATGCTACGCTCCGTTACCGAAACTGGGGACCAGGGAACGATTCCAGGGAGGCGCAATGCCTCCACCTAGTAGCAGAACATGCCGTCCGTAGCGCTTCGCTACCCGTGCACCCGCTTTCTCAGCGCCTGCGGATCGGGAGCTCACTTCCAGGGAGGCAATCATGCCTCCAACTGAAAACAGAACGTGCTACTCATAGCATTGCGCGCTCATTGCTACAGCGACTGGGAACCGGGAGCTCGCCCTCAGGGAGGCGACCGTGCCTACCAACTGAAAGCAGAACGTGCTACTCGTAGCACTTCACGCTCATTACCACAGCGACCGGGAACCGTGAGCTCGTCGTCAGGGAGGCCATCCGTGCCTACCACCTGATAGCAGAAGGTGCTACTCATAGCACTTCATGCTCACCGCCACAGTGGCTGGGCACCGGGAGTTGCCTCCAGGGAGGTCACTCAGGGAGGCCGGATGAGGCCTACTACCTACTAGCACTCGTGCTAGTCATCCAGTGACTGGGACCCAGGAACTCCATCCGCAGAGGAGGTTGAGTGAGCCTGCTTTCCCCACAGCAGGCCCATAGGGAGGCCCGGTAGGGCCTACCACCTATTTAGCAGCTCGTACCAGCCGTCGAGGGACTTAATGCCTATGGCGCCCCCTCGGGAGAGACCAGGCAGCGCCTGCTGACCACAGCAGGCTCTCAGGGAGGCCGAACAGGGCCTAGCTCCTGAGCGAAGGTAACTCAGACCGGGAGCCTACCCCTCAGGGAGGCCTGGCAGGACCTACCCCCCCCCCCGAATAGGGGGTCTGCAGATTCCAAGGATCCTGCCGAGACTTTAAGAAGGCTGGCTGCTGCTACCTGGGCTGACGGCAGCTGTCTGCTGCTGACGAAGGCCTGGAAATCCAGTTAACACCTGGGGACTCATCCCCAGGGCCAAATGACGGGTCACTGCTGACGTCGACACCAGTGGAGAAAGCCTCCACGGTGTCGGGACTTTCCTGCAAGGAGGCCGATAGCGCCTACTACCTGTCCTGAAGTCCTACTGCCCAGACCGTCCAAGCTGGCCACTCAAAGCCAGCTGGCTCCTATGCCCGCACCCGGGGCTGGCTCCATCCCAGAGGCAGCTAGGGACAACCTGCTCCGCCGTGTCCTAGGGCCCCCAGGACGGCGCAGTCTCTTGGGCAGTGCCTACAAACATGGACCTAATCACATTGCCAACAGCAGTGTACTCAGCAGAAGTGCTCAAACAAAGACCCTCTAAAGCGAGGGGAGTACAACTTACGTCACCTGCATCGGGGCGGCTGTCTTACTTCCCATGCAGCGGCCAACCATACGTGCGAGGGCGTCAGCCATTGGCAATGCTCGGGCCTCGGGGGAGCATCCAACCGGAACCGCATAAGCAGAGGTTACCCGATGTTCCGCTCGACCCGGGCCCTAAAAGGAGGTGAAGCAGAGACATAAAGCAAGGGAAAAATATCACAGAAATGTGAAATCCACCGGCCGTCCATCCTCCAGGAAGAGGCCGGGGGCCGCCAGCAGATGGCGGCCACCAAGCTCCGAAAGGCGGAAACAGCGGATAAAGTCTAATCGCCACTGGCGAAAAGACGCTTAGTTCCACCCCACGACCACTGGCGAAGTCGCTGTCTCCTGCACCACCTCGTCTGCATTACTTGTGACCCCAGAACGCAGAAAAGGGGGCGGGCCTTGGCCGGACGACTCTGAAACAGAGGAGGCTGAAACAAGGATACATAAACAACGCCATGTTCTTATATAAAAAGACAGGCCAGGGGCGAACAACTTCATTAAAAGGGAACGCCCCCATCCTTGACAAAGCCTAGGCCAAGTGGTGCGACATAAGTCCGCACTAGATCTACTCAGGGCCCGGGAAAGAAATATTATCACCTCTAATATACACAATGAGGCCCCAAAAACCCTTTTCCCAAAGCCCCGCAGAGCTGGGCGCAGATCTCACTACAGCTCGTGCGTTAGTGCATACCCGGTCTTCAGCTACTTCCCACTTTTACGCTAGGAAAAACACAGCTCGCCTCTTACACTACAAGCCCTCGGGCAAGAGCGCGATTCAGTTACCCACATAGTGGGGAAAAACATAGCACGGAGAGGCAGCAGACTCTACTAGCAGAAAGTGAGGTATTCACACACAATCACATAATTGTTGCAAAGAAGATCGTTCTTAGCTTACTCACGGGGAGCTGCAGGCCCTGCGAAGATCCAGCGGCGATCCAAATTTCCCCAGAAAACCTCTCAGGTGAGCGAAGGTATAGGAGTTCTGAAAAACATAGTTTTGAAAACGTTTCACCCTCAGAGAGGGGGACTCACCAATCGCTCCCAGCGGTGCTTCCAGCCAGCCATAAGGCTAGTATCCGCCCGCCATCCTGAGGGGGGCGCTTTCACCAAACAAACCAGGCGAGCCGGCAGAATCTTACATTTTCTGCTCACCATAGGCCACCGGCCTGATGTAAAAGCGCCTGGGGGAAAAACCAGAGGAAGGGAAAAAAGGCAGTGTTGATCTCCGCGCTCCTCGGGGGGTGGAGTCTGCTGCCTGCACTGGTTCCGGTACCAGCCCCGGCTTCCTTCCTCTTCCTGTCGCGGGTGTCCCGCCTCCCCTGCGCCCCAGTCCTCCGCGGCGGGGCGCTCGAGAGGCGACGCTGGCTCGCTATTCCTGTCTCCAGCCCTCAGACTGGGACGGGCCGGGGACACCCGACTGCCTGGGCGCGGTCCCGGACCTCAGCGGAATGCATCCTGAATGCCGCCGAGCGCGCCTTCGCCTCTCCGAAGTTTCCCACCACCGCCTCTACGGAGGTGCCGAAAAGTTCAGATGGCGAAACCGGGGCATCAGGGAGAAAGGATTTTTTCCTTCTCCCCGATGTCCAAACGGTTTAACCACAGATGTCTCTCCGTGGCCACCCTCGCCGCCATCGGCGCTATCTGTACGGTGGCCCGGAGAGCGAAAACCGCGGTCCGGCGCGACTCGACTACCGCCTCAGGGGGTCCCTCCCCCCTGATCGAGGTCCCTCAGCAGGTCCGCCTGATAAGCCTGCAACACAGCTGTGGTGTGCAAAGCCGCTGCAGCGCGACCCACTGACATGTACGCCCTGCCATTCAGGCGTTTAGACCGGCAGGGTGGGAGCCACAGTGTCGCCGGCCGCCCAGAGGCGAGATAAACATAACCTCTCGTCCACGGGTGGCATCGACACATACCCAGCCAGGCAGTCCCTCGACATCAGCGATGTCGAGAGATGAGGGGCTGAGTATGGTTTCTTCCATCCCCTCGAGATCTGCTGATGGAGATCTGGAAGGAATGGAAGACTCCCAGGAGTTGGGGGGTCATGGGCGGAGAGAAACCGATCGTCCGAACTGTTTAGACGCTCAGCCTTTCTCCTCACGCGCCGCAAAGGCAGCTGCAGTCTACCCGCAGCGCGTTCCATGACCGCCAGCAACTCCCGTACATGGGACAGGATGGTAAGAAAAGCTTCAGCATTTTTAACTGACTCACCCATCCTCTGCTCGAGTGGAAGAGCAGCAGACGAGGAGGAGGAACATAAATCCAGCTCCTTCCTCCGAGGTCAGCCTCTCGCGATCTGGATCGTCCTCAAGAACCATAACTGTCTCCAAGCGACGAGCCAGATCCATCTGGGAAGCGCTTTTGGTATTTAGACGCCGCTCAGCCTCAGCTCGAGCGTGGCCATTCCCAGATGCTGAAACCTCTCCCCTCGAGAAGAGGTCCCACCGAGAGCGGAGCGTTCCCAGAGGACAACGCTCACAAATACTTTCACAAGAGGTTCGCAAACCTCTCATGCATGCTCTTCTCCCAGACAGTAAACGCAAAGTGTGTGTGTATCCAAAGCGCAAGATACACATTCAAAACACACCTGCAGAAGTGGCGTTCTCAGCACACTTCATTGTTATCCTTCTTGTGGACGTTTCACGTGAAGACAGGCAAAACAGTCCCTGAAGACGAAAAGATACTGTCATGTTGGCAAGGCTCCCTTATATACTTCCTGGTCGCACCTTGATGACATCATAGGCTGTCGTCGGTCAATAGGATTGACGTGATTTGATTGTGATTTCAGGCACCAGTCACGCTGGAGGCGTTCCCCGTAGCGTAAGCAAAAGCTGACGCAGTGCGAGTTCCCTTTCGAAAGGGAACAGCAACCAGCATCCCATGTTGGGGACCAGAAAACCAGCATCCCATGTTGGGAACCAGCAAAACAGCAACCAGCATCCCATGTTGGGGACCAGAAAACCAGCATCCCATGTTGGGGACCAGAAAACCAGCAGCCCATGTTGGGAAACAGCAAAACAGCAACCAGTATCACATGTTGGGAACCAGCAAAACAGCAACCAGCATCCCATGTTGGGGACCAGAAAACCAGCATCCCATGTTGGGAACCAGCAAAACAACAACCAGCATCCCATGTTGGGAAACAGCAAAACAGCAACCAGTATCACATGTTGGGAACCAGCAAAACAGCAACCAGCATCCCATGTTGGGGACCAGAAAACCAGCAACCAGCATCCCATGTTGGGAACCAGCAAAACAGCAACCAGCATCCCATGTTGGGGACTAGAAAACCAGCAACCAGCATCCCATGTTGGGAACCAGCAAAACAGCCACCAGCATCACATGTTGGGGACCAGCAAAACAGCAACCAGCATCCCATGTTGGGGACCAGAAAACCAGCAACCAGCATCCCATGTTGGGAACCAGCAAACAGCAACCAGCATCCCATGTTGGGAACCAGAAAACCAGCAACCAGCATCACATGTTGGGGACCAGAAAACCAGCAACCAGCATCCCATGTTGGGAACCTGCAAACAGCAACCAGCATCCCATGTTGGGAACTAGAAAAACAGCAACCAGCATCACATGTTGGGGACCAGAAAACCGGCCACCGCTATGATGCGGTTGGAAATCTCAGGCTAAATCTTCCCTTGAACCCCTTTTTTTAGACGAATCCAACAAACCTGTGACACGGTTTTGGTTCCAGAAACACCTCAAATCCGTTCTCCAACTATCAGGGGTCCCAGCAAATAACTTTTCAAGCCACTCCTTCCGTATTGGGGCAGCAACCTCAGCAGCTCAAAAAGGCCTCTCCCAACAGCAGATCCAAGCTCTCGGGAGATGGTCATCCGACGCCTTCCAAAGCTATATCAGGACCAATCGGTTCCACATCAAAATAGCCCACCAAACCCTTATTGACTAGTACACACTGAGAATCTCCTGACCAAACACTCATATTTTGTTTTGTTGCTGTTCTCTCTCTTTTGTGTTCTCAGGATCCAGTAAGAAATGGAAAGTTTCCATGGACGCAGTACAGTGGGAAGTTCCCTATAGCTTGAAAGAGTGGAACGTTTCCACGTCGTACGAAAGAGTGGAAGTTCCACACAGTACGAAAGAATGGAAAGTTTCCCAGCAGTATGAAAGAGTGGAAAGTTTCCACGCAGTATGAAAGAGTGGAAGTTCCACGCAGTATGAAAGAGTGGAAAGTTTCCACGCAGTATGAAAGAGTGGAAAGTTTCCACGCAGTATGAAAGAGTGGAAAGTTTCCACGCAGTATGAAAGAGTGGAAAGTTTCCACGCAGTATGAAAGAGTGGAAAGTTTCCGCGCAGTATGAAAGAGTGTAAAGTTTCCACGCAGTATGAAAGAGTGTAAAGTTTCCACGCAGTATGAAAGAGTGTAAAGTTTCCACGCAGTATGAAAGAGTGTAAAGTTTCCACGCAGTATGAAAGAGTGGAAGTTCCACGCAGTATGAAAGAGTGGAAGTTCCACGCAGTATGAAAGAGTGGAAAGTTTCCACGCAGTATGAAAGAGTGTAAAGTTTCCACGCAGTATGAAAGAGTGGAAAGTTTCCACGCAGTATGAAAGAGTGTAAAGTTTCCACGCAGTATGAAAGAGTGGAAAGTTTCCACGCAGTATGAAAGAGTGTAAAGTTTCCACGCAGTATGAAAGAGTGTAAAGTTTCCACGCAGTATGAAAGAGTGGAAGTTCCACGCAGTATGAAAGAGTGTAAAGTTTCCGCGCAGTATGAAAGAGTGTAAAGTTTCCACGCAGTATGAAAGAGTGTAAAGTTTCCACGCAGTATGAAAGAGCGGAAGTTCCATGCAGTATGAAAGAGTGGAAGTTCCACGCAGTATGAAAGAGTGGAAAGTTTCCACGCAGTATGAAAGAGTGGAAAGTTTCCACGCAGTATGAAAGAGTGGAAAGTTTCCACGCAGTATGAAAGAGTGGAAAGTTTCCACGCAGTATGAAAGAGTGGAAAGTTTCCACGCAGTATGAAAGAGTGGAAAGTTTCCACGCAGTATGAAAGAGTGGAAAGTTTCCGCGCAGTATGAAAGAGTGGAAAGTTTCCACGCAGTATGAAAGAGTGGAAAGTTTCCACGCAGTATGAAAGAGTGGAAAGTTTCCGCGCAGTATGAAAGAGTGGAAAGTTTCCGCGCAGTATGAAAGAGTGGAAAGTTTCCGCGCAGTATGAAAGAGTGTAAAGTTTCCACGCAGTATGAAAGAGTGTAAAGTTTCCACGCAGTATGAAAGAGTGTAAAGTTTCCACGCAGTATGAAAGAGTGGAAAGTTTCCACGCAGTATGAAAGAGTGGAAGTTCCACGCAGTATGAAAGAGTGGAAAGTTTCCACGCAGTACGAAAGAGTGGAAGTTCCACGCAGTATGAAAGAGTGGAAAGTTTCCACGCAGTATGAAAGAGTGGAAAGTTTCCACGCAGTATGAAAGAGTGGAAAGTTTCCACGCAGTATGAAAGAGTGGAAGTTCCACGCAGTATGAAAGAGTGGAAAGTTTCCACGCAGTACGAAAGAGTGGAAGTTCCACGCAGTATGAAAGAGTGGAAAGTTTCCACGCAGTACGAAAGAGTGGAAGTTCCACGCAGTATGAAAGAGTGGAAGTTCCACGCAGTACGAAAGAGTGGAAGTTCCACGCAGTACGAAAGAGTGGAAAGTTTCCACGCAGTACGAAAGAGTGGAAGTTCCACGCAGTATGAAAGAGTGGAAAGTTTCCACGCAGTATAAAAGAGTGGAAGTTCCACGCAGTATGAAAGAGTGGAAAGTTTCCACGCAGTATGAAAGAGTGGAAGTTCCACGCAGTATGAAAGAGTGGAAAGTTTCCACGCAGTATGAAAGAGTGGAAAGTTTCCACGCAGTATGAAAGAGTGGAAAGTTTCCACGCAGTATGAAAGAGTGGAAGTTCCACGCAGTATGAAAGAGTGGAAGTTCCACGCAGTATGAAAGAGTGGAAAGTTTCCACGCAGTACGAAAGAGTGGAAGTTCCACGCAGTATGAAAGAGTGGAAAGTTTCCACGCAGTATGAAAGAGTGGAAGTTCCACGCAGTATGAAAGAGTGGAAAGTTTCCACGCAGTACGAAAGAGTGGAAGTTCCACGCAGTATGAAAGAGTGGAAAGTTTCCACGCAGTACGAAAGAGTGGAAGTTCCACGCAGTATGAAAGAGTGGAAAGTTTCCACGCAGTACGAAAGAGTGGAAGTTCCACGCAGTATGAAAGAGTGGAAAGTTTCCACGCAGTACGAAAGAGTGGAAGTTCCACGCAGTATGAAAGAGTGGAAGTTCCACGCAGTACGAAAGAGTGGAAGTTCCACGCAGTACGAAAGAGTGGAAAGTTTCCACGCAGTACGAAAGAGTGGAAGTTCCACGCAGTATGAAAGAGTGGAAAGTTTCCACGCAGTATGAAAGAGTGGAAGTTCCACGCAGTATGAAAGAGTGGAAAGTTTCCACGCAGTATGAAAGAGTGGAAGTTCCACGCAGTATGAAAGAGTGGAAGTTCCACGCAGTATGAAAGAGTGGAAGTTCCATGCAGTATGAAAGAGTGGAAAGTTTCCACGCAGTATGAAAGAGTGGAAAGTTTCCACGCAGTATGAAAGAGTGGAAGTTCCACGCAGTACGAAAGAGTGGAAGTTCCACGCAGTACGAAAGAGTGGAAAGTTTCCACGCAGTACGAAAGAGTGGAAAGTTTCCACGCAGCAAGGAAATGTTTAATGTTTTAATATTGTTGTCTCTCCCATGTTTCTCTTTTTACATTGTTTCTCTTGCAGGCAATCCCCCGGCATGATGTGCCGCAACCGCCCTCAAGGGCCTACCGGTCAAGCAATCAAAGGGGGGTACTTTGGGTTCGGGCCAAAATTCCGAGCTCTAAGCCCTTCCCCTGGACAGCACGCCAAATACGCATTTAAACTACTCTCCATAAATTATATGCAAGTGTGAACTCGTGAAATGATTTCATAATGCAATCTTATCCGGTTATACCATACCTGTGCTCAGTTTAAACAAAGGCAGAACAACATGATTGTTTGCTTTGCAGCCCCTTTAAATAAAGTTTAAATAAAGACCAAGCATTCGATCAACGTCAGAGCGGCAGCGTGTCCACAAATCTTTCTACAGCGTCTTTTAAAAGGCGGTGAGAGTGAAGTTTGACGCTCTCGCCGGCGGCAGTGTGAACGCACAGTAATGCTGCGTTCCAGGCAGATTTTTGAGCCCGTAAGTCACGACCAAACCACGACTCACGACTTTGTAGCGTTCCAGGCAAAGTCACGCCAAACTGCCTGAGCTCAAGGAATCATGTGGTAGCTAGATGTAAACAAAGCATGGCGGACCGTATGAGGCTTATGCTAAATTTACAATCATTTATATAGCCAAAGGTGCTTACTTGCTTATTTGAGGGAAACGGAGGGGAAAAAACGGCGCATGCGGCAAGAGAAGCTATTATACCTTTTATCTAACGTTAATTGTATATTTGTTTCATAAACACCGTATCCGTACGGGACTGTCATTGTTGTTTCGTGAGCTATGTGACGTCAGATCTCGTAACTGGGAGTACATCGATCTAGTACGAGTTCACGGGTGGGAAGTCATAGGTTTGACTGCCGTTCCAGTGCACTTTCACGGGTAAAAGGTTGAAAAAACACGGGTTACGGGTTGCCTGGAACGCGGCATTAGTTTCGCATTTAGTCGTGATTCGGACGTAATTGCCGCGCTCCTCACCTTTTATACTGCCAGGTTACCCCTACAGTATTAGCATGTGATTTGCATATCATTAGGCAGTTGGCCAGTTTTTCTAACTGGCGTAAGCCTATAAGATTTCATGAAATTATGAGAAAAGAGATTTCCCGCAGCGTTTTCAACGCAGTGTCTCATCCCCCCCCCCCCCCCCCCCCCCAGGGAACCGAAGTTACAATAGTAACCGGAGACATTTTATGCTCTCTGTTGTATTGTATACAAATGTTCCAGGTGTATTGCTGGACTGATCTCACTGCATCTTCTTGTAAGTTATAAATTGTATAACTCGTAAACCAGAAGGTGACCTACATAGCTGTCCTAACACTTTGGTCTGTCTTGGCTGATGTGAGTCATAGTGTAAAAGTTCACCTTTCCTTGCTAAGTGTAGAAGTGGTTTCAAGACGTTTTACACACTCTCAACTAAAACCAGCAAATTCAGTTTAGCAGGTAAGTGTGAGATTAAAAGAAGAAAAACACAAGACAGACAATATCACATTGGTATGCGAATTAAATAAAAACAAATGTAAACTATACCATTACCACAGTTGGACATTGTTTATCTTACTGGTATCTTACCGGGTTGACCATCACATCAGCTGGTATTATAATGCATAATGACCAAACACTTATTCCACTCTCCTTGCACTTGCACTGCTTGCAGCTTTAAAGAAAAAGAAAAAATAACACCAAACAAACTGTTTCTTTACCAGAGATCTCTGTGGAGAGAAGCAGACCACTGGAGCCCTCCATGCTTGATCATCGGTGCAAAGGTCTGGAATTCAAATAGACCTTAAGATTCCAATAAAAAGTCATTGTAAAACCACTGATGTTTCAAAACAAAAAACCAGCAACAAGTACCCCATTTTAGGAACCAGCAACCAGCATCCCATGTTGGGGACCAGAAAACCAGCAACCAGTATCCCATGCTGGGAACCAGCATTCAAAACATATCTTATGCTGGTGAGCAGCAATGCTGGGTTTTTCAGCAGGGTAGTAGGACATGATACTAATAGTGTTTACTGTAGGTTTGTAAAAGTAGTAGTTGTATGATCTCTGTTGTATTGTATACAGATGTTCCATGTGTATTGATGGACTGATCTCACTGCATCTTCTTGTAAGTTAGAAGTGGTCATATGTGTCGTAAACCAGAAGGTGACCTACATAGCTGTCCTAACACTTTGGTCTGTCTGGCGGATGTGAGTAATAGTGTAAAAGTTCACCTTTCCTTGCTCAGTGTGGAAGTGGTTTAAAGACAATGTTTTACACACTCTAAACTAAAACCAACAATTAAATAAAAAAAAACTGTAAACTAAACCATTACCACAGTTGGACATACTGATACTGGTCTTACTGATATCTTACTGGGTTGACCATCACATCAGCTGGTATTATAATGCAAAATGACCAAACACTTATTCCAATCTCCTTGCACTTGCACTGCTTGCAGCTTTAAAGAAAAAAATAACACCAAACAAACTGTTTCTTTACCAGAGATCTCTGTGGAGAGAAGCAGACCACTGGAGCCCTCCATGCTTGATCATCTGTGCAAAGGTCTGGAATTCAAATAGACCTTAAGATTACAATAAAAAGTCATTGTAAAACCACTGATGTTTCAAAATAATAAACACCTTAAACAGAGAATTTCTTGTGTATCTTAAATCTGTACTGCTTTGTTTAAAACATATTTTGAACTAAATTAACTGTGGTATCAACTGAACAAAATGAGGCGTACTATAGTCACACAGCTCCAAAGAAGACGGACCACAGTGTCTCACCATTCAACCTGTGGCTGGAAGCTTGCAGTACACACGCACATGAGGTTTTGCTATTTTTTACCTACAAAATTATAATATTATTCCATCTATATTTCATATTTACATCAAATTACATCAAAAATGTCAGTGATAGTCATGATTTTCTATGCTATTCTAGCCGAGAATTCAGTCACACTTTGCTCTTAAAGGGATAGTTCACCCAAAAATGAAAATTTTGTCATCATTTACTCACCCTCAAGTTGTTTCAAACCTGTACACTCAAAAAAAAAAAAAGGTTCTATATAGCACCAAAAAAGGTTCTTGGCTCGTAATCATAGGGGAACCTTTTTTAGTGCTATATAGCACCAATTTTGGTGCTTCAGCGGTTCTTCAGAGGTTCTTCACCGGTTCTTTGACTAAGGTGCTGTATAGCACCTCTGAAGAACCTCTGAAGAACCACTGAAGCACCAAAATTGGTGCTATATAGCACTAAAAAAGGTTCCCCTATGATTACGAGCCAAGAACCTTTTTTTTTTAGAGTGTATGAGTTTCTTTGTTCTGTCGAACACAAAAGAAGATATTTTGAAGAATGTCTGTAACCAAGCAGATCCAAGCAACCATTGACATACAGACATTCTTCACTCTATCTTCTTTTGTATTCGGCAGAACAAAGAAACTCATACAGGTTTGAAACAACTTGAGGGTGAGTAAATGATGACAGAATTGTCCTTTTTGGGTGAACTATCCCTTTAATGCATTATGTCATATTTCTTTATTTTCTTGTTATTAGGAATGTGACATTGTAATTAGTCTTTATGTTTCAAATGTATGTTAAACATGTTTTAACGTGATCATACTTCTTTCACAAATGAAAGACACAAGGTCCTTTTATGTGATAACTAAAGTGTGAAAGGAGCTTGAACATGGTTAGCCACTTCCTTCTGGGCTTCCATCATTATTTTTCTACAGCACACTTACCTATATAATCCTGCACTGAATCAAAGCGCTGACAAACATCTGACTGGACACAATATGGTGATGTGTTGTTTTTTTTTTTTTTTTTTTTGGTGAAGTGTAAATATTTTATGAACGAGACTCTTTTCACTGTTTTTAATTGCCATAATTTACCAAATTTCATTTGATTGCATTGCATTTGAAATACATATAGTTTAACTTTTTAATGCTGACAATATTGGTATCAACCAGAATTATGAAATTACATTTTTGCACTTGCACAATATCCTCAGATTCTAAAAATGCTGTCATTCATGGTCATCTTGACTGTAGCGCTCCACTTCTGTCTGAGTGAGCTGGACTTGCCCTGCACTGAAGAAGCGAACCCGAAGGCGTATGATACTTTCCTTCATCGACACATACGCAAAGACACCCCAAAAGATCCACGCAAACTAAGAGAATGGCAGAGGTTCATCAACAAAATCAAAACCTGGAACAGGAAGATTCAGTCATTCTTTCCCTTCAGTGAAGCAAGGATGGTGATGGCTGTGTGTTCATCAGGAGGAAAGATTCATGAGGGGAACCTCTGCATCAGTAAGAAGCCTTTAAAGTTCTTCACTGTTGAGGTCAACGATAGGAAGCAGGTCAAGAAAGTCAAAGTTCAGAAACAACATGCTATTCTTGGCTGTGATAAAATTAAAAAGAAATGTCGACCTGTTCATTTTGAGGCAAACAAAAATGATGTTATACCAGATAATAACCAACCAGACTGCAGTAAAGCAATGACAAACACAAGCTTTATTCCTTTTGAGGAGCTGTTTCAAATCTAGACACATGACCTGCAGTAAATATGTCTGGATGTTGCTTCGTAGCTTTGCTGCTTTAATTTTGATCATGCTAATAACTGCAGTAATGCGAGGATGTCTGCTCTCCATAAAGAATGAATGTTGTGTATACATACAAACACTTATATGCTTTTGCCTCGTTAATGAAATCATGTATTACTAAATAAAGATTGCAATTAAAAAAAATATATCTCTCACATAATATAACTTTGGTAAATTATATTTTACGTGATTTAAATTGTCGCAATTTGTCTACTTTCAAAACGTCACCACATGAATACAAATGAACTTTGTTTGCATTTCTGACCTGTATCTCTTGTATGTGTTTTAAAGTTTTTATTAGAGAATGGTAATCTTCTTCATCAACATAATTTATTCATTTATTAACAAAATTGACAGTTTGCTATGCTAGCCCTTTATGGTACAGAGTTGCCATATGGCAACAATTAATTTCTAGGCTACTCATTTAACCCTCTGGGGTACTTCATTTATGGGTTACACTCAGGACCTTCGGGTCAAAAATGACCCGGAGGGCGGGATTAAGATAAAAAAGATTTGAGTAAAATCAATGAAATATTTATGTTCAATAATATTTTTTCTTTTGTTTTTTGAGATAATTTTATGATTTATAATTAATATTTATGCAATAATTATGACCCATTTTTTCCCATTGAATATAATAAATAAAGAAATAATAATAATAATATATATATATATATATATATATCATTTTTTTATTAAAGCTGTATCTCATTTTAGAGTCAAGCCTAGGCCTCATGAAAGCATTTTTTAAATGAGATGGGTGCCATCTGGTGGACACATTGAGCATTTTTACCACTATAGTGGATCTTGGTTTTTTTTTTTTTAAATGTTAAAAAACATAGATTCATAGATTAGAATGGTCCGAAACTTGGTGACTTTATTGGTACTTGGTATATGAACACCCCCAAAAATTGGGGACAGGATTTGAAAAGTCTAAGTGGTCATAAAAAAAAAGTCACACTTGGGACCTCCGGGTCAAAAATGACCCCCATCGGAAATTAATTGCAGCAGAAATTGGCAAAATTAGGAAAATACAGTTTTTCTGTGCATACAATCGACAAATCAGCCAGGATTTAGAAAAAAAGGACTCAACAGTGAAAAAAACCTGAACACACACAAATCATTTTTTGACTCGATTCTACAATGTTAAGTGCTTGGAAAAAAAAGAGTCCTTAATCCCGCCTTCGTGGACAAAAATGGGCACCCATAGGAATGAATGGGAAAAAAAACTACTTTTTTTGGTCACATAAAAATCAATAAATCCAACACAATGCAGATCACACATACACACAAATGAAGGAGTGAGCCTATACAACATTCTCAATGTGGCAAACACTCAGATTCACACATGCACACACACACATCCACAAAAGCATTGCATTGAAAGCCATTGAATGAGCCTATAACAGCGTGTTTTTTTTTTTTTTTTTGTCTAATAAAAATAACAGTCACTCACACATATACAAACAAAGGAATTAAATGAGCCATAAGTTAAAGAAATATTAAATTTAACATACATACAAATAAGCATATTTTACATAAAAAATTGTACTTTTAGAGGTAAATAAATTAATGAATCCACCCCATTTAAAATGTTAAAATAATATAACTTTTTGGAATGACACTTGTGACCACACTTGTGGGAAGGGATTAAGGGCTGTTATGAGAGAGTGGCTTGAGGGTTAATTGTTATTCAGAAAATAAATACAATAAATTGCACCATGGGAATTAAAAGGGCAGGCCTTAATAGGATAGTTCACCCAAAATTGACAATTCTGTCATCATTTACTCAGGCTCAAGTTGTTCCAAACTTGTATGAATTACTTTCTTCTGCTGAACACAAAGGCAGATATTTGGAAGAATGTTTGTAACCAAGCAGTTTGCAACTCGGCAGCCTTTGACTACCATAGCATTTCCCCCAATACGGTATGCCGAGATCTGCTTGGTTACAAACATTCTTCCAAATATCTTCCTTTGTGTTCAGCAGAAGAAATAAAATAGCTCTTCCATGTGATGAGAGTGAGGATGAGTTAGCCAAATGATAGGAAACGATAAGGATTAAATTATATCTACTTTTTTTGGTTTCCATGAGTCCCAAGCAGGCCTATAAAAATCTATCAATTAAAAAAAAAAAAAAGTAAATTTTTCTCTTTTTTTTTTAATAAATAGAAAAGAAAACTACTTTTTATGCTTTCTAAATGCAAAGTCCACCAGGTGGCGCCAAAAGATTCCCCTATAACTCGTATAGGCCTATCATTCCTCGTTTTCATTGAAGGGAAGGAAAAACTGTATCATCCTGTTCCAGGGGTCCGTTCTTCGTACCTCGCTTAATACATCTGAGATGATTTGACAGATCCCAGATCTGTTAATCGTGATAACTGATGTCTGGCTAATTTGGTTCTTCAAACGAATGTGCGGATTGGATTTAAATATCTGGATTAAATGATCTGAGATCACTGCGCGTTCTTGTGTTCCCTGAAGAGGGCAGATGCATCGATACTCGAAACCATGATCAGCAATGCAGCGATTGGCTGGCGTCAAGGCAGCAACGTAATGACATCATATAATTAAAAAAGCCACCTGGCAAAAAACTTGACAAATTACACAAAAAACCCCACGAATATCTGGACCTTTATAAGGAAACAGCTAAACGACCAAACCAACATAAAAGTTATAATAGATCAATGATAAATGTTTTTTTTTTTTTTTTTTACATGATTACCAATTATTTATATTCACGATTTTATAGAGAATGGGAACGTGACGTCACCAACGCAATGCATTCGCGGACTTTAGGACACAGACACTACATTAGAGAATGAGTAATAGTGGAGGTAGACTTTAAAACTTGTATTATACAGTTAAAAACACATTAGAATGGTGAACGCTTGCTGTGTTATGAACTGTCATAGCCTCTCTTACAACCTGCGTGGAAAACATATCTCAAATCATGCGCAATATTTCAGTTTGCCAGCTTGGAAATAACAAAAGTAAGTGAAAGTAATGCTGCCTTCACGTAATAAGTATATTACGTGAAGTATATTCCCTTCACCTAATAAGTATATTTATTATTTTATATATCAGATACAGACTTTTTAGTTAGGCTATTAAAAAATAAACTGCAAAAGACAAACCAATGTGTGGTGCGATAGAAGGCGGCCATCTGATTTCTGATTGCATGAAACGTGATGAATATGTGCAATGTCCTGGCCGCACGACTGAGCGCTCATGTACGTAAGAGATTCAAATATTAGTCAATTTATTATAAGTGAGTGCAAGCAAGAGTTCTTAAAAAGTATTAAAGTAAATACAGTCGTTTTTTCCTCAGGTGATTCACCTTTGTTATCATTGTACGCTCCTGAGCGTGTCCTAAAACATGGCGGCGACTACCCATAATGCAATGCGCAATGACGTAGTTTCCCAGACTCTATACAGTATTTGTACACCCTTTACATTTTTATTTCAATGTTGTAATTACATTTTTAATTCAATTTGAAGCAGATTTGTAACGTGACAGTATTAAAGTTTCTTAAGGGTCAAGATCAAATTCTCTGCATCTCCTGCGCTGCATCAAGCCATCCCATAATATCCGTCATCACTTAAATTAATGCACGGCTCAGATTAACTGTACAACATGTGTGCAAACCTCCAATAAAATTATAAAGTAATTATTCCATCACAAATAAATCGCTCAATCAAGTGGCTGTGTCTATAGTATTATACACAACATTATAATATTATATACATTCTCATATACATATACAATTTAAAATTTGTATATTATTATTATTTAAAATGATTATTATTGCCCCTGGTTCAGTAATGAACTCTTGTAATAAAGTAGCAGTGGCTGGGGCAGATTTTAAGTATCACCTCAAGATGCAATCTAATCCTGTTTACATGAAATAAGCCGCTCGCGAGCAGGTTTAAGCTTACGGACCTGTTGCTATGACAGCAAGTCCAGGATGAGCGTCGAAGAACCAAACAATCCAAGATCATGCCAAATCGTCAACAATCAAATCCAGCTAACTGAGTTAGCGAGGTACGAAGAACGGGCCCCAGGTCTTGATTTTGTCTCAAGTTATTATTTTCCGATCAGTTCGGGTGTTATGATGTAGGGGGCAGTAAAGAAAAATGTCATAAGCTTTCTTGCTGTCCACAGATTTCAGGGATCATTCATATTCAGAGGAAGTAAAGCACTCAGACACAGTTATTACTAACTTAGGGAGTCTGATGTACATAACAAATATGGCATCTGAACTATGAGACTTCACTATTTTTGAGCCCATATGCCAGAACATGAAACTGTGCTTCTAACCACAGGTTGAGAGCTGAAGTTTCAACCACACAACTTTGTGATGTCATGGAACTATGGTTTCAGTGAGAGGGAGAAAAAAAAAAAAAAAGAATTGTTGAACGGTGCAGGTAACAACAGAACTAGCATATTCTAGTAGGGCAGTTTTATGGCGGGCCCTGTTGACTGCTGCAACAATGGATAAATGTTTGCTACATTTCAATTGAACCTTGGTGGTGTTACACCCGGCTCAACATAAAAGGGAGACGACACAGCGGAACGTTTCCAAACAAATAATTTATTAAACAAAAATAACATAATAAAAAGTTAATATCAGTAAGACAATCAGTATGAGGTGCGCGTGAATGGATGCTACACATAAAGCAATGACTATGAATGACAACAAAAAGGATAAGAGCGCATGGCAAACTGCTCCCGAATGAGTGCGGAGCAGCCGCCCCGACAGCCTCTTGCTCCATTAAAACAGATCCTGTGACGAGCAACAGGTGCACTCAATTCCCAACCAGACCTGCAACGACAAGAGAAAACCAAAACACCAACCAACACAACTTAACCCTAACAGTGGACTAGACTTAAGCTTGGTACATACAAAATTGGTGGACATTTTTTTGTTTTCTCGAGGTGGCAAGAACAAGAACAAAGTTCATTATAGCCAGGGCGTTCCATACTTCACGAGAAAAGCAAGTGGCCCCGCCCACTGCAGTACATGTTTACATTTCTGACCAATCACACAATAGTTCTCGGACACCCACAATACCTTTTTTCTCTGTTCTTGCGGAGTATGTAGTGGCCTTTACTGTTCACACTGTTAGGTGGTACCACACTTGAATTCACTGAGCTCCTGAGAGCGACCCATTCTTTCACAAATGTTTGTAGAAGCGTCTGCACGCCTAGGTGCTTGATTTTATACACCTGGGGCCATGGAAGTGATTGGAACATCTGAATTCAATGATTTGGAGGGGTGTCCCAATTCTTTTGGCAATATAGTGTATTGTATAGTGACTTATGCTTTTTTTTGATGTATACAAGGCAGTACAAATTCAACACCAGAAATAATAAAATAAAAAAACCCATTAACATTAAACAAACTGTAAAAATACAGTAATATTAAGGCTTATTGTGTCAGTAGTGTACAAATAACAAGCCACTCTAAGATACCCAGTATAACAATATTTAATGTGTTTATTATTTTTGACAACAACATAAAAGGCAACAATCAGTGGCTTTACAGTGAATTATTTGGTTTTTAAGTTGCTACAGGTCTTCTAGAATTGTAGACCTTAATACCATTTTGCAGAGATGAACGGGCATGTTTGGTCAGCAGGGCTCCAGTGGTCTGCTTCTCTCCACAGAGATCTCTGTTGAAGAAACAACAATTAGTTGGGGGTTGTGTCTGTAAATATTCTGGTCTTTTGAAAACTGTTGCAGTAGGGCAGTTTAATAGTTGCAATTTTTAAGAAATTATGCCATATGCATCATACACTAGTAATTATTTTGATTAATACTGCTTTGTATTGTTTGGAAATAAATTTCATGCCTTTCATGCTCAAAAAATATAAATTTTTCACATATTTTACATTGCTGCAGCACCTCTCTGCATATTTTCGCTATGAAGCACCTCCTTGTGATAAGAGTAAGTACCTTCAAGTGTATTTCAGAAATGTCACGCACCTTACCATAACCACGAGTTTTAACACTAATGCTACTAATGAAACTCAACCAGGCCTCACCCCTTTATTTTGCGTATGCCATTGGCAGGAATTATTTAAATGAGGGATATTGTGACATGTTCGTTCCTAGAAGAAAACGAATCGCGGTGTTTCAGGGAGTTCAAAAAACAGTGCTTAATGATATTGAGAGAGTAACTCCCTTTGGAGTAGTGTTGTCACGATACTGGAATTTCTAACTTCGATACGATACCTAAAAAAGTATCGATATTCGATACCATTTTCGATACCACAGGGAAAAACGCTGCCTATACTGTCAAATAGATATTTTTAATATCATTTCTTTTTTTGTCCGTCTATTGAAAGTCTAGGCAATTAAACATTTCTTCTGAAGAAACACTTTATATGATTAAGCTTTTTCTCATATATGAATGTTGATCAATTACCATTGTCTCACAAATATTTTCTAACTAATTATGTTGCAATAGCTTACATACAGCACAGGGAAGTTTGATTTCAAATTTAATTTAAAAGACGAGTAAACAATAATAAAATAAGAACAAATAAACAAATTACAAACAATAGCACAAATAAATACAATAAAGATACAAATGAAATAGACTGCTTTATTTTTTCAGGTAGGTCTAACAGTATTCAAGTAAAAAACTGAATATAAAAAAAAACAAAGTAATCAAATTTAAAATAACATTGGATAATCTTCATTGTAAAAAATTAAATACAGATTAATTCATTAAAAGCTACACAAGTTAATCAGTCAAGAGCAGTAAGTGATCGTTTGTCTTTTTGTAGTTTGAATAATAAATAACTGCTGTCCCTTTAAGACCCGACGCACGCATGGATCCCAAACACTGTTCCTGTTACACTGTGTACGGTTACGACTGTGTTTACGTTAATACTCACCACGATGGGCATTGAGACATTTTTTGAGTGTATTTGACCATTAATAAGCTGGAAAAATTAGCTCATTTTTGCACTTGTATGTGTGTGTGCGCTTCAAATGCCAGCGCGAAATCTGCGGGAATTAGTACAATTAACGTGCAATCCCACACAAAATTCAGACCGGTCACACCAATACTAACACACTGTCAAGAAGAAAAATCCAGCAGAACACGCGTTCGCTGTGTTCAGAGGGTTAACCAAACTCAATGAGAGGAGGCGGGTGCGTGTCACCTCGCGGTCGGTCTGAGAGGAGAGGAGAGCGCAGATGATATCGATACTGTAGAAAATGAGTATCGTATTGTTTCAAATATTTCAGTATACATTTTTTTGACAACACTTCTTTGGAGCGACTTTGTGCTTTGTAACAGTTTCAGAGTCTGCAAACAGCAACATTACACTCTAGGCATTTGCCGGTTACCGGTTTCAAGGTATACCGCGGTTTGAAAACGTCACGGTTTCAAAACCACAAACATTTTCTGTGATTCCGTTCCTGCGGTATGAGCTGTTTTTTTAATGTCTCGTCAAAGACAGGAATCCCTCATTTGACTTTGGTAACGCAATGTGCACCAACCATCCGTAAAGAGTGTCGTTTATAAATCTGCTGTCAAAGAGAAACGTGTTCCTGGATCTCCCTATGGTTTTCCGCCTCAATAAAAGCTCAATGAGGGGCACTTCAGCGCTGGGAAGATTAATGTGTATTTACTGTCATTTATGTAGTAGAAATGTGAATTTTTTTAATTTGGTGCCTTCTAGAAAAGACAGAAAATGTATTTTTGTCTCATGTGGTTGAAAGACAACAACTCCCAGAATGCACTTGCTTCGCTGCCCTATGAGGCCACTCCCTACACCGCCCCCAGCGTCATTTTGATCTTCATAATAATACAATAATTTCGTTCAGTTAGAGAATAAACACTACAATTAAAAACTGAATGTGTCTTTTCAATGAGGTGTGAGTGAGCCGAACGAAAGTCACAGGACAAACGCAGCTGCAGGAGTTCGATTTCATTCATCTCGAGAGTAAGAGCTGAGGTAAGCGCTGCTGTTATTCTCAGCGCGTGTCCAGTCTGGCGCGTTTTCTGATCGCATATGGAAGCTAAACTTTCATTGGAATTCACTGAAGAGTTGAAACACTCACTTTGCTCTGCATCGCTCCGGTTATGAATGCCCGAGCCGAGCGCATTTACATTCTGTGCTTGAGATCTCTCCCCTGTGGGCAGGTTGAAAACATGCGGAACAGCTCTCTCTACAGGCTGTAGTTTTTAGGCTCTGGCCTAAAAACTACAGCAATAAAAAATCTTTTCCAGAAATAAAATGCATAATTCTCTCATCTCAGGGGGATATGAGGGGGGACGTACCATAATTCAAATATACTACGGGGTTTCTACCAGTGTTAATTTCGTTGACGAATAAATTTGTCATAATTTTTGTCAACAACCTTTTTTCACTGACGAAAATGAGACGATAACTAAATAAAAACTAGTGTTGGATGACAAAAACTATAACGAAAATCAACTGTCATTATCTTCAACAAATAAAAACGAGAGGAGAATGTTAGGGAGGGTCGATTAGGGAAGAGATCCAGTCAGAAGTCAGAACTGATGTCCTGTGTAACAGATGCGCACATTTGATATGAACTGATCTAACCGCTGGAAAACACGGCTCACTCATCCCCAATCCAGCGCTCCAGAGCGGCTCACAATCAATCAATAACACACATTTATGCCAGGCAATTGTTTATGAACTAATGCTGATGAATAATGACAATGTTTACTTTACGATGTTTATATGCATATTTTATCCCCTCATCTGAACTTGAATGAGCTCCTTCAACTGCAATAGTAAGGCGAGATTTCAAAATAAGAGTCCCGGTGTATTTCCAGCTGGTTTATAATTAAAAGTCGCACATTATATATTCGTTTTTGCTTACACAATAAACTGTATTTAATTTCATTGCCATTTAATTCAGAAGGAAAGACCAGTATTTGACACATATTAAATAAAGTATCAGGGTTATAATAGTTAACTAAAACCATTAAAAAAAAATCTTCGTTACTTGAAATTAAATAAATGTTAACTGAAATTTAAAAAAAACTTATTTGATGCTTTAGCTTAACATGATATACTAACTAAAACAGAAATACAAAGTTATAAAAACTATATAGATGTTTTTAAAAACAAACAAACAAAGTGAATTGAGCTCACTTTCGTGTATTTTTAATGTCAAAACCAAAATGATGTCAATGTCAGTTCAAGTGACAGTCGGTTATGTAATACTTAAATGCTTAATGTATTACAATTTAACTAAACTCATTAGACTTTAGGAGACTAAATCTACTGTAGATTTAGTTGACTAAAACTAAAAACAATTCAGGTGACTAAAATATGACTAAAATGAAATGGCATTTTAGGCAAAAGACTACGACTAAAACTAAATCAAAATATGCTGTCAAAATTAACACTGGTTTCTACTGATACAAAGCTAAATGCTAAATCACTGAACACTGAAATAACCCTTTAAGTGAATGCAACTTTTTTTTTTTTTTTACAGAAAAAAATTCAATTATTTATGTTCTAATTATTGTTGAGCTGCAGGTTTAAGCTCCCTTAAATGACTGCATTTGTTTTATTTTATATCATATTAAATTTAATTAAGTAGTAAATTATTTATTTTATTTTATTATTTAACCTGACATACATGTTTACTACTATGTTGCTTAAAAATAAATATATTTTGTTCAAAAAATACATTTTAACACAGACATTTTAAAAGAACACATTTACTTGATTAACACAATAACGTGATATTTTTTTGCTTAAGGTTATCATAACGTCAAAATCTCATACCGGCCCATGCCTACTACACACTAAAGAAAGTGTTAGCAAAGAAAATGAAAGAAAATGTTCTTTTACAACAAAATGTAAAAAAGCATAATAGGTCCTCTTTAAAACAGTTCAAATGTCAAAATACGCACTGTATGTAGGGTTCAATGTCATCTTGTGTCCATTTTTCTCTCAGGCTGAAGAGGCTGTTGAATCGCTCCAGTGTGTCCTCAGGCAAATCTTCTATCCGTAGCAGTGATATGGTCTCTGGTTTAGAGCGTCGATCTAATAGAGCTAAACCCTGAATGATAAAAAAAAACACACGGAAATACTGTATATATACACATATCTCTAACACAAACTGTACAGTAAGTCTAAAATAAATACTTCTAGTTAAATCCTTGTTGAGAAATACTTCAAGTTCTCAGTGGTGCATGTTACTGATGTCAGACAATGTTTGTGTAAGTGTGCTCAAAGTCCTCACCCGAAGCTGATCCAGTCTAGTGCTCATTCCTTCAGGAACGCTCTGCTGCCAAACTTCCTGGAACTCGGACAGGTTGAACTTCACGGCATTTTGCAGGAGCAGCTGAGCTGTGGCCCGACATACTTTGTCCTCATTCAGTGCGTACATCACCTGGCCATCTAATAGAAATTAAAAAGAGAAGGGGTCCCTTTTCTTTCATTATTAAAAGCATAATTTACAGAGTAATAAAAAATACTGACCTTCACTTGTGTAGCATCTTCCATAACAGTTGAGACAGTGTTCTATCATGGCTCTGTTCACAAAACAAAAACATTGAAAAAGATCTACTATTTTCTTCTAGTCGCAATTTTTTCTAATCGTTCATCTTCACTCACTTTGGCTCAAGGGATCCCAGCTCTTCCAGACAGACACTGAGAGAAACTTTGTTGAAAGACCAAGACTCTGAGTCCACCAGCTGAGTCACATGACCCAGGAGCTTCATCTCATAATCAAAATCCAGGATCCTCCAAAATCCTATAAAACACAGGTCTGAGTTTATCGGTTCACTTCACCTAAAGCCACAATGCTGCATATATATTGCACATGCTACGGAAAAACAATCAGTCTGTGCGGTGAATAAAATATGTATTTGAACACCCTTTTATTTTGCAAGTTCTCCCACTTAGAAATCATGGAGGGGTCTGAAATTGTCATCGTAGGTGCATGTCCACTGTGAGACATAATCTAAAAAAAAAATCCAGAAATCACAATGTATGATTTTTTAACAATTTATTTGTATGATATAGTATTTGAGTACAGAATTTCAAATATATAAGTATTTGAACACCTGAGAAAATCAATGTTAATATTTGGTACAGTAGCCTTTGTTTGCAATTACAGAGGTCAAACGTTTCCTGTAGTTTTTCACCAGGTTTGCACACACTGCAGGCGGGATTTTGGCCCACTCCTCCACACAGATCTTCTCTAGATCAGTCAGGTTTCTGCCCTGTCGCTGAGAAACACGGAGTTTGAGCTTCCTCCAAAGATTCTCTATTGGGTTTGGGTCTGGAGACTGGCTAGGCCACACCAGAACCATGATATGCTTCTTACAGAGCGAGCCGCTCCTTGGTTATCCTGGCTGTGTGCTTCGGCTCATTGATATGTTGGAAGACACAGCCTCGACCCATCTTCAATGCTCTAACTGAGGGAAGGAGATTGTTCCCCAAAATCTCGCAATACATGGCCCCGGTCATCCTCTCCTTAAAACAGTGCAGTCACCCTGTCCCATGTGCAGAAAAACACCCCCAAAGCATGATGCTACCACCCCCATGCTTCACAGGGATGGTGTTCTTGGGATGGTACTCATCATTCTTCTTCCTCCAAACACATTTAGTGGAATTATGACCAAAAAGTTATATTTTGGTCTCATCTGACCACATGAATTTCTCCCATGACTCCTCTGGATCATCCAAATGGTCATTGGCAAACTTAAGACGGGCCTTGACATGTGCTGGTTTAAGCAGGGGAACCTTCCGTGCCACGCATGATTTCAAACCATGACGTCTTAGTGTATTACCAACAGTAACCTTGGAAACGGTGGTCCCAGCTCTTTTCAGGTCATTGACCAGCTCCTCCCGTGTAGTTCTGGGCTGATTTCTCACCTTTCTTAGAATCATTGAGACCCCACGAGGTGAGATCTTGCATGGAGCCCCAGTCCGAGGGAGATTGACAGTCATGTTTAGCTTCTTCCATTTTCTAATGATTGATCAAACAGTGGACCTTTTTTCACCAAGCTGCTTGGGAATTTCCCCGTAGCCCTTTCCAGCCTTGTGGAGGTGTGCAATTTTGTCTCTAGTGTCTTTGGACAGCTCTTTGGTCTTGGCCATGTTAGTAGTTGGGATTCTTACTGATTGTATGGGGTGTGTCTTTATGCAGCTAATGACCTCAAACAGGTGCATCTAATTTAGGATAATAAATGGAGTGGAGGTGGACATTTTAAAGGCAGACTAACAGGTCTTTGAGGGTCAGAATTCTAGCTGATAGACAGGTGTTAAAATACTTATTTGCAGCTGTATCATACAAATAAATAGTTAAAAAATCATATATTGTGATTTCTGGATTTTTTTTTTAGATTATGTCTCTCACAGTGGACATGCACCTACGATGACAATTTCAGACCCCTCCATGATTTCCAAGTGGGAGAACTTGCAAAATAGCAGGGTGTTCAAATACTTATTTTCCTCACTGTAAAAGGCTATTCTATACAGTGATAAAGGCTGTCAATTAGCATTGCATTATAAATATACTTTATTCTTATGAAAATAATGAATGTCTATAAAAACACAGATAAACCATATGTAGTTTTAATGGTATACTACAGAAATTAGGTATTTTGACCATTTCATTCAAATTGAATAAATGTATCTGAATGGTACAGCTATTTATTTTTTAAAGCTGTTGTCCGTAACTTTTTTTGTGTTCAAGATTTACAAAAATTATATAATTAGAATGTACAACATTAATCCATTTTCCAAACAATCTTTTTGTCTTACCCTGAATCATTATGGTACACTTATAATAAGTGTTTATATTAGGACTATTTCAGACCGGACTGGTAGGAACCGCTGTGGATGAGCACAGTCCCTGAGTGACTCGCCACAGACATTAACAGAGAGAAGTAGCTCTGGCTGCGATGTTCTTCCACAAGACGCATGCAGTTCTGTTTATTAACCGCTAGAGTGCAAAACGTTACGGACTGCAGCTTTAATTATATACTTTTTTAACCCTCTGGTGCTCTTCGTTTAGGCATTGGTTGTCTTCCCGGTCATAAGTGACCGGACACCTAAAGATTAAACTTCCTCCACCCCAGTAAAACCAATGCTTTCTTCAATAACACTTTTTCTTTTTAATTTTGTATTTTGAGATGATTTGAAGGTATTTTTTTATATTTATATTTAATATTTATATAATTATGGTCCATTTTTGCCATTGAAAATTATACTTTTTTTTGTTGTAATTTTTTTATTATTATTGCAGTATTTCAGGTTAAAATAGAGACTAGGCCTTCAAAATAATTTTTGTTGAAGGCAGATTAGCGCCCTCTTTTGGAATTATTTAAGAAATCACGCAACCATGGGTGTAATCACTAGAGGTTTCTATGGGGAATTCCCTAGTCCTGTTTTGAACACGTTTAATGTTTTTTTTTTTTTTTATGGATTCGAATATATATATTTAAAAAATCTCAAAGAATATTTATTATAAAGTTTTAGATATTTTTTTTTTGTTCGAAATATAGATTTTTTTCTGTGAATTTGTGTTTTTGCAGATTTCCCATTCATTTCCTATGGTGTCATTTTTGACCGAAGAGCACAAGTGGGAGTATTTTTTTTACGACCAATTTGCATGCGTGAATCATGCCCTCAATTTTTTTTTGTGTTTACATACCTCAATCATTAGAAAATGGGAAATGGAAGAAGCTAAACATGACTGTCAATCTCCCTCGGACTGGGGCTCCATGCAAGATCTCACCTCGTGGGGTCTCAATGATCCTAAGAAAGGTGAGAAATCAGCCCAGAACTACACGGGAGGAGCTGGTCAATGACCTGAAAAGAGCTGGGACCACCGTTTCCAAGGTTACTGTTGGTAATACACTAAGACAATTTGCATGCTCGAATCATGCCCTCAATGTTTTTGTGTGTTTACATACCTAATGTTAGCTACCTTTTTCATAGGTGTGTGTGTGTCTGTGTGAGTGGATGTGTCAATATCACACTCTTGATGTTTTAGAGTGTCACCCCTTTACTGCTGTGTGTTTTTTTCAGCATTGTGGCCGATTTGTAGATTGTACACACAAATATTCAGTGAATTTTTGCCGATTTCCCATTAATTTCCTATGGTCGTCAATGAACGCTACTTTTTTTTTACGACCAATTAGCACGCTCGAATCATGACTTCAATTTTTTTGTGTGTTTACATACCCAATGCTAGAAAAGTCACCAAGTTTCATATCATTCTAATGAAGCTGTGATTTTTAACATTTCAAAACAGAAAATTTTCTGGTCAGAAATTACTGAAGAGCACCAGAGGGTTAAAAGGAAGGTTATGAAGGTTATCTTCATTATTAATAAGCAAGAATGATAAATTAAATTTTTAAATAACTGTACAAATTATAATTATTATTATTAATAATAATACCAGCAATAATATGCTGTACTTAAGGTCTTGTCTAAGTATTCCGATCCAAATGCATTTTTAAGAGAGAAAGACAACTTTTGATCTGACCAAAAACTCACCGTCAATTTCACAAGCATGAACTTTTTGAAGATGTGCCTCAATTTCTTCTCTACTTGCTTGGATTCTCTCAAGAAGGTCTTCCATAGTGTACTAAAGGATGAAATAAATGCAAAATGTTTGATGTTATTTTTGGGCAGAATGAATGATAGCAATTCTACAATATTTTTAAAAGTACACGCACTGTTAATGGATTAGTAATTCATCCAAACAAACAGTCTCATAAATAGTCTTAAAAACACTAGCAGTCAAAGAAAAGCTTACCATCTAAGAGCAGCGTGACTGTCATGTTCGCGTGCCCCGCTGACAGGACCAAACTTCCCCTGTACTTGATTTTAAAATGCAAGACGGCACCCATATTTTTTTTTGCAGTATTTACATGGATTGTAACTCGTGTTGAGAGATTGCTCAAAACTGCTCATTGCGTCCAACGCCTGTGTACGCGTACGAGACAAAAGACTTATAATTTGCAAGGCTGTTCGTTCGACTGTGCGCATACGATCGCGTACGTGTAAAAAAAACACACGATACTTTCGGCTTAAGATTTCACTTCTATTGTTAATAAAATTTTGGTAGGCTACATAGTTTTCATGGATAGCCTAATTGTTATATAATTCAGATGGGCTACAGCTTATTTTTATGGTATGCCAAAAAGTGTTTATTTTTAATTGTGATCGTTGGTACATTTTACTAGTATTTACCATACTTTCAATACAGAAATTGAAATATGACATGCAATATGAAAATAATTTTTTAAATAAAAGCATTTTCTTTATTAAATAAAATATTTGGTCTTCAAAAAGCTTTTTTCTAAAAGGTATTCGGATATTCAGAACAATACGGTAATTATAAAACATGCTGGTGCCATAGTTCATTATACTTATTTTACAGAATTAAGTTTATATTGTGGATTAAATAAATTAAATGTTACTCAGAGACTGGCATGTTTGGCTTGACAAAAATGTAAATATTCAGCTGTCGCAAAATCATTGCCTTTTGAAAATCACGTTGTTTTTTTTACCAGGAAAATAGTGGTTGTGATGCAAAAAGTTATTTGTATTGTCTCTTATAACAAACATCTTTCATTTTAATCCATGAAAATGTACATCCTGTTGTAAATAATAGTAAAAAAAAATTATATATATTGGGAGTACAGGCTAATAACTCTGACTCCTGGTGTACCTTCTCTCCCGGCGCCTCCTCCTGCATGCCCACTTCTGGACCATCATATGGATTCTCCATGAGAAGTTTCTTCAGTTTCTTCAACCTTGGTCTCTGCCTTCTCAACTCCCAATAACTATTTGAAAAACCCCAAATCTGGAATACGACAAAATATCTGTCAATGCACACAAAACGCTTTCCATAACCACTTACCATAAAGAATAAAATCACATTTTTAGAAACAACTCCAGTGACCTGTAAATGCATGAGTTGAGGAGATGCTGAGCTGTCCGGCAGCTGATCTGGTGTTTTACATCCTGGGACAAACAACAGCAGATTTGACGTGTCCGCAATTTTCAAGTCATACGTCTTGTCTTCACTGCACAGAACTGCATGCTCGTCTTTATCACCTCTGATTATAAGACTGATGAGAAACATAAACAGACATCAGACGAGGCTTAAGCTAGTCCTAGACTAAAATGCATGTTTGAGCTGTTTTAACTGATAGCAACTTTCTAATCTTAAAATATGTCTGCGCCATTGTTTTGACTCAAGAAGCACACCGGTTATGTTTTTTTCTAATTGAACTAAGGCCTAATCCTGGCTTAGTCTAAGCCCTGTTTGTGAAACCGGGCCCAGGTGAACTACACCAACCCTTGTGAAAAAGAAGTGTGCTTAGTTGTAGTACATGTGCATTTATAGTGGATATTAATGAAATAAAAGGAAACTTAAGTGTACTTACAGCAATGACACTACATTGCCATGACTGTTTTTAATACACATAAGTACACTTTAAAAAATTTTTTAAATGTCCTTTAAAGTAATGACAATCTTTTGTCATGTTTTAAAGGGGTGGTAAACCACGATTTCACTTTTCTAACTTTAGCTAGTGTGTAATGTTGCTGTTTGAGCATAAACAACATCTTCAAAGTTACAACGTTCAAAGTTTAAAGCAAAGGGAGATATTTGTTTTTAAAGAAATCGATTTCTAAGGACTACAGCAAACGGCCGGTAGGGACTACTACACATTCACCCAGGGTTTGCTGACATCACCAGGCCCAATATTTACATAAACCCCTCCTCCGAGAATATGAAATAAGGGGGGGCGAGGACATTTTGTATCGCTGCGGGGAAGCGTTGTTGTGGTTAGTAGGCTGGAGTGCTGTTGACAATGCTGACGAAACGCTGTTATTTTCATCTGGAGTGCAGGTCCACTTTCTTCAGCCTTCCTAGGGACGGGGCAGCGTTGCAGTGCGTTTAACATACAACGTCATATTCATGTGTGTAAGAGACATGAGGGGAACACGATCGCATTTGCATCGGATATATGCTGCCCATCATAAATCAAAGCACGAGACAGACAGGGGTCGGAGGAGAAGATCGGAAAATGTGACATAATGGACAACATTCATCTGTATTTGCAATACATGAGCCTTCAGCTGCATGAGTTAAGCTGCACGAGACAGGCGGGCACGCGCGGCTACCGCGGCACATCTCGCGGAGGAAAGCTTCCACAATCTTCGCGAGTACGGGCTACAACCTGTAAGTGTGATTTATTTTTCGTCGATGTGTTTTCCTGTAATAGTTTGTGTTGTTAATTGTAGCCTACGTTGTAGCAAGGAAGTAAACATGACAGCGCTGTTTGGCTCTGCAAACCAGTTTGTTAAATGCTCATTCATACTTAACATTATCCGACAAACACGTAACGTTACAAACTGTTTAAAATCTCAACAGCGAACTTGGCATTAGTGTAAATGATTCTTTGATTAGAGCTTTTATGTATTGTTTATCTACAGGCATGCTAAACATGGTTCTGTGTTTGATTTGGCTACTATCAATGTTTAGTGTCCGTTCTTGCGACAGATATTTGGCTATAATCGTTCTAAAAATACAAAAGTAACAGTGCCATTCAGTAGCGATCACTATAGATCTGCAGTCTTTACTCTTGAGGACTGAACAGGTTCTGCTCGATCATCTTCACTAAAATTGTCTGGGTCTGATTCGGGCTCTTGGTATGGTTTTATTGACGCTAGCGTACAGAAAGCCTGAGGCTACCTGTAGAGGTAAGGGGCGTGACGCTTTCGAGAAACGTGCACTAGGCGGTTAGCGAATCACAACACACTGGGCCAGCTAACCAATCAGAGCCCATTGCGTATTTTTGAGGGACTGGCTTCACAGAATCCGGAAACCATCAGACCGTTTTTACAAGGAGGGACAGAGCAGTGTAGAATAAAGGTAAAATATATGAAAAATACTGCATTTTTTTTTAAAAACGAAGCATGAACACATGTTACAGTGCACCCCACAAACACAATCAAGCCTTCGAAAGAGTGTGCTTTACCACCCCTTTAAAGAAGTACACATTTTGATTTGTTGACACACTTGATTATAATTATCACTGTAGTGTGATATTTGATGTTACATTTAAAGTGATTTTTTTGAATGTACTAAATTGCAACTTAATCATTACAAATGTGTAATTACAACTATTTTATATACATGACATATAAATTTAAATAGAAATGACATTAAAGCATATTTTGGTTTCAAAATTCTTGTCAATACATTCGACAGCACAGTTTAACCGTATTCAAAGACAATGTAATGTTATGTATTTATGAAATTACAAATAAAGATATACTTATATAACACTTTAAGGTTCAACTAATTGCATTTAATATAAATGTATCATACATTTAATTTAATTGTAAATAACATGCAATCAGTTGGCACTTATGCAAACTCTTTTAAAGTACATTACTTCCGTAATAAGTACTAAGTATGCCCAAGTATACTTCTTTGTAGGCTATATGTTTGTAATGTAGTAGCTATGCAATACTAGTCCGTGTTTTTAAAAAACAATTTAAACAATGGATTTCTGTCTAAAATAATACTGAGATTTTAAGTCGATCTTAAAAGGACGCATTACTCACCTCTTGCCACCTTCGATGTGTTTGCAAAGTGTATCGTCCAGCTCCATGAGACAGTAATCGCCCGACGACACATTATCTCCGAAAGAGAGGCAGTAAGTGACGGGTTTCAGGTCTTCTTCTTTTACTTTAGCTATTTGTAGCGTGGCTTGAACCTCTTCTAATGTCCTCATGTTGCAGAATTGTTTTATGCAGCTCGACTGAACACAACATAAACACTTGTGCTCATGTGCTGTTGTCAGCGCTCAACTTTCCCGCAATATTTAGACCGGAAGATAAGGTTGATTGACAGTAAAACGAGCCAATGAACGTTTTCAGGCGGGCGCGTAATAGTGCGTAAACGTCACTGGTCCATTAGATGGCGCTACACAACCTGATTTCATCCTCCTGGGACCCAAGAATAGACTTTTGTCCACTGTAGTGGACATTATATTTTAGTGAATTTCTCTGACATCATACATGTCACATGTCACAGTCTGGATGTCCTGTAAAGAGCACATCCGGGGCTTTGCAGGGATACCAAATGTTTGGAGGTTTCACCAGGACAACAACTTCTTCTTGGTCTTTAAAAACGGCTGACATTAATGTTTAGCACTCTTATGTAAATATGATCATATTTTTTAATTAAAATTTAAATCTGATTAATTTTCAAATTGTTTGTATAAATCAGCATCTCAGGAAAATGTTATGGGGTTTCTAATCAAAATATGACATTCTGTTACAAAACAGGGCATTGAGTTCATAAATGTCCACTATAGTGGACACCAGGATTTAAATCATGTTTATCAGGCATTTTGGAGACATAACAAGTGAATAGGGAAATAAATTACATATCAATATTCCTATGAAATATTAGATATTATTATGAAAATGTTGCCAATTTTTCCTCCCATTATTACACTTCTTTTTTCATTACATGTTGCACCACGAACACATTAATATGCAAATTAGATGCAGTGAATAGATACATTGTATTGAATGGGAAAATCCAAGTATTGTCATTTTACCCACATATTTCATAAAGTAAAATGGTATATGAATGCATTTCATTATATCTTTCATAACATAGTTCAGAATCATCTTTAAATAAAGTTTGTTTAAAAAAAACCCCGAAACCTAAAAATTGATTGGTGAATTAAAAATAAATCCCATTGTTTTTGCCTATACATGCAATTTCATGTCATTTAATTTTTTTAACAACTAAGTCCTGCTGTCAACTACAGAGTACATATCATAACATATGAATAAAATATCATTTTTCAAAAAAAAAAAAAAAATTCCCATTTGTTTCTTATGGTCTAAACAATGTAATGACATAAAAAAAATACTAAATTCAAAAAACTTTTTTTTTCTGGGTCTCAGGAGGATATGTCTGTCATGTGAAGCATTCCTGTTGTATGCTGGATTTAGTGATTTGAATAATTTGTTTCAATAAAATAAAAATAAAAACCTTTCATTGACCGGCTCTGTGTTCCTTTATATTGTTATTGTTTTGATGCTCACAAAAATGTGAACTGCAATTGAACGCTATGGATTCTCAGTGTTCAATCCTCAAAGACACCTTTTCTGTTTTCTTCACACATTTTATGTGTCCCATATTTCATTTATCTTCAATCTTCATTGACATTTGGTAAACACTAACTTTAGAAAAAAAGAAGAAAAAAAAGTTTGTTGTGGTGGACATGAAACTGTCTGACTGAATTGTAATTTTTGACAAACAAACAAATAAATAAGGATATAAATAATTTCACACAATAAATAGGCTATTACACTCTTTTAATATTTTTAAACATGTAATAATAATAATAATAATAATAATATATATATATAATTACTTATATAATTATAATATTATTACATATAAAAAATGTGAGATATATATATATATATATAACTCTCTCTCTCTCTCTCTCTATATATATATATATATATATATATATATATATATATATATATATATATAACAAAATATTATATTGTTATTGTTATATATATAAATATATAACATTATAAGAATAAATATAATTTATATTTTATTTGTTTTACATTTTTATAATTTATTTTACTTTTCCTTGTTAATTTTATTGGTAACGCTTTACAAAAAGGTTTCATTAGTTAACATTAGTTAAAATTAATAATGAACAATACTTCTACAGCATTTATTAATCTTAGTTAAGGTTCATTTTAACATTTACAAATATTATTAAAATCAAATGTTATATTTGTTAATATCAGTTAATGCACTGTGAACTAACATGATGGACAGCTGGATTTGTATTAACTAACATTAACAAAGATTTAAAAAAAATAACAAATGTATTGTTCATTGTTAGTTCTTAGGCTAATGTTAAAAAAATACAATTTTATTTCATATGCATGTTGTGATTCTTTTATTAATATTTTAAATCACTTTTATGCAAAGCACTCTGATTTACAGTTGTATAAAAATAAAGGATGAAGCCATGGCAAAAAAAAAAATATTTAAAGTATTTAAAGTGAGTATTTGAGAGCAAAGTGATGGGCCCCAGGCTCCGCCCCTCGTGGTGACTCCCCCTATGAGTAGGTCAAGTTGACTCGCCCTGCAACATGGACAGTAACGTGCTTTCACTGGAGAATAGTAAACAATCCACATTGGAATGAAGGAAATTAATTAGTCTGTCTTCAGAAAGAATCTGCTGTTTGACGCTTCGGTGTGATTCACTGCAAGCTTTGCGGTTCATGCATGTAAACGCATGTAACGTACTGATGGCACTTGATGGCACACAAAAGACAAGTTATTTCGAGTCGGTTTAAGCTGTGATCAACTCAACAGCGATGCTCTTGTAGCGACATCGCTGGTACTCCTCTGCAAACATCACCTCGGATCTGTTTGACGTCTCTGCATCGGAATTAATAAGGTAAACAAATGGTTTTCCTTATCGCGCGTTTGTTTTGACGTTCTTGCATTATCTGATTTAAATCTTTCGGATGCCATTTAACATGCCGCTGTGTTGTTTTCGCTCATTTCATTCAGGCCAGTTAGTCTACCCCAAATATCAAAGCTGTCATAACAATCATCAAGCCTCTCCCAAATTAATGTAGGCTAAAATAATCTGCTATATGAGAGGCGTGTTCAGGACGCCCAATACAAATTCAAGCACACTGTGCATGTCAATTCGTTTCACAAACAGCGTTTTTTTTCTCATCCAAACGTTGATTTGTCACATTCACGAGTATGATTTCATATTCAGCGCGGCTGTCAGAGATGGACGGCATTGGGAACAGCACGCAGAAGAAGGCAGCCGAGCTGGAGCGCATGGCCGAAGTCCTCGTTACAGGAGAACAGTTACGGTAGGTGTGGCTTGACACCACAATACACGCGACGCATCTATGGCTGCGTACGAATTCGCATACTCTCTTGAGTAGGTACTTAATTTGAATTAATAATTAGTTTACGACGTATACATAGTATGGATGTATGTGTATGTGTTGTTGTATGAATGTAATCTGGACATATGTGGTGCGTTCAAGGCATGGCAAAAAGATCGTATTTACGAACTTACTAAATAGGCCTTAGTGGAAGCTCGGGATTTTCTTTAAGCGGAATACTGTAATGTTTATAGGCATTTAGCAGCAGTGACATTGTCAGGCTTATGTACAACAAAATAAGCTAATTCTCTGCACAAAATAGCATATAACAATATAATATGTACCGATAACTTACAGTAGCTTTATAAATTATTAAAAAAAACATTCCTAATGCACATTCATTGTTCTTCATTTTCTAGAAGTAGAGTTTAAAAACCTTATGTAGTTCATTAATTAATGGCTCCTTTCCACCAAGCGGTTCGGTATGGTAAGCAATTTTTGCAGTTTTCATTGTCAGAAGTTGTGAATGGTGCCCTAATTCCGAACCATAGTGTAGTGATGATCCTCGAGGAGTCGACTCCAAAAGAGTCGATTCTTCGACTCTGAATAGCCCCAGAGTCGGGGTCGACTCCAGCAACAGGAATCGACTCTCGGTGTCGACTCTGTTGCTGTGTCCGAAATCGCTCACTTGTTTACTGATATAAAGTGCATGGCAGTTGAGTGCACTATAAGCAAGGAGTGAATGTAATAAAGCGAGGAATTCAGACACTGGTGTAGGCTAATTAACCACGTCAGAGAGCTGTCGCAGAAACTGTCACACACGCATTTATATGTAATAGAAAACAGTCACAGTGACTTTAGTTTGTAATTATACATAGGCTTCCTCCATGCTAGCTTTAGTTTAATTGATGGTAGCCTATATTATGCATTAAATGTATAGATTTGGTTTTCTGCTGCCAGGCCAGTAGTTGGCGATATCACTTTGTAAATAATAGGGTTGTGAACCTACACTAGTCTCACAGTTCAGTTCGATTACGATTATCATGCCATCGATTCGGTTCAATTCGGTATCACGATGCATTGACGATGCACTGCATCCTCATTTATACAATTTTGTCAGTCAGTTATATGAACTGAACCTTTAATTTTACCTGCTCTAAGAAAACACACTTCTTGAATGTATCAAACAAAACTCAAGTCTGAGCACCGAAGACAAATACATAAAATACTAAAAAGCCACATCAGGAGGTGGTCTGGGCCGCATTACAGTCAAAACTAAAGACTAGATGCACCTGGTTGTTGAAACCACATATGAAAATGTTACTCCTCGCAACAATGCTAAAAAAATGTTTTATGTGTGAGCGTTTCATGGGCTATATGACATGTTATAGTCCAATATGATGGCGCTACTGAAGCACGCATCGCAGCAGACGAGCAGCTGCGTATTTCTTCATCAAGCTAACACACACACTACCGAAAATAAAGTCGCAGGTGCTCAACATACAATCATATTCATTTAAAGTAAAGAAACTAAGTGATCTTACCAGTGCTGTTGCCGCGCTCGCTCCTATTGTGGTCTTTGATTATGAAATTAGCTGATGATCAATAAAATGCAGCTCCATTAAATCTGCATATAGTGCGGGAATTGTAGATCGGATTTATATCCGGTTTCAGGAAACAGTCATCAGTAGCGAGTTGATTTCTTCAACGCTGCATTGTACTATGGTAGTTAAGCAGTGAGTTACGTCGTTGTACGGGAAACGCACCCCTGGATGGATGGATGGATGGATGGTTGGATGGATGGGCAGTACTTTTACTATACATTTTTCTTAATACGTCCAGAGAAATAAGACCACTACACACACACACACTTGTGCATCTATCTTTATGAGGACATTCATTGACATAAAGCTCCTTACCCTAACATTATCCATCACAAGTGCCTGGCCCAAACCCTTACCCTAACATTATCCATCACAAGTGCCTGGCCCAAACCCTTACCCTAAACCTACCCTTAACCTAATTATAACTTTGACCCCAAAACCCAGTCTTGACCCTCAAACAGGCCTAAATGGGTCTCAGAAAGTGAGTGCTGGCCAAAACGTCCTCACTTTACTTTCATTGTCCTCGCTCCACTGGTCTAAAACTCAAACCGGTCTTCACAAAGAAAGTTGTACACTCTAAAAAAAAAGGTTCTATATGGCACAAAAAATGGTTCTTGGCTCGTAATCATAGGGGAACCTTTTTAAGTGCTATATAGCACCAATTTTGGTTCTTCAGTGGTTCTTCAGCGGTTCTTCAGAGGTTCTTCACCGGTTCTTTGACTAAGGTGCTATATAGCACCGCTAACTAAGGAGCTATATAGCACTGCTACCATATACAGAACATGTTAAGATATGGTGCTATATAGCACCAAGAGTGGTTCCTCTATGATTACGACGAAGAACCATTATTGGTGCCATATAGAACCTTTATTTTTTTTTGAGTGTACTAGTGTACACACACACACACTTTTATTTTTTTCTTCAGGTTATGCATCAACCAACTCTTCAGAGTGTGAAGTTTTCAAGAAGTAGGAGTGTCCACCCTTTTATCACTGTCATCAGGGAGAGCCTGATCTATCAGTTGGAACTAGTTTTGTGACACACACATATTAATAAAAATCTATTTGTTTGCAGTCGATCACGGCCTTACTGAGTTTTAGCAACGTTTTTGTAATGTGACTGATTGGAAGACACAGCTATGAGCTCACAGCTTCTAGTCTCTGTCCTTTCCCTGACAACTGCTTTGTCCGCAGTGAACTGTGATAGTGAATGGAGTAGAAAGGTGTTTAGTCAATACATCTGATTAATGATTGCTGAATCGCAGTACAGGACACCTTCGTTTTTCCAGTGTTACACTATCTAAAAACGTATTATTTACACACTCCGCTGTTTTATTGAGTTCTGTACATGATGTCACATTCAACGTCCTGAATGTGTGTTGGTTTCAGGTGCATATAATAATAATAATAATGTTATTGAATCTCTAACAGACTCCCTGGAGGTAAAGACATCATTTGGTGGGTTAGAGAAAGATTTTATTTCCCAGTTGTGTGGGAATATCAGTACCACAGAACTGCTCCTGTTATTGTAGGTCACGGTGAACCTGTTTTATCTGCCCATTGCTGGTATCACGTCCATTTTGCTATGTACAGCTGACTCAGTTTTGTATAATCAGTAATCAGGCAGTGACAGCAGGCCCACATTTTACCCTGTCCCAGCTCAGGTGTACCTGACTCAGGTATCAGGTCATTAGGTTAGCTCGAAGTTTGCTGTCGGTAGTCAGAACAGAGTTTAGTCAAAGTCCTTCTAAGGCAAGTCATTTCACTCAGCGGCCATCTTTAAAGCGCCTCTCGGGCGGCTATTTGAGTCATGCAAGTACAGATGTTCACCAAGCTTCTGATTAAATTTCATATTTGAAATAAACAATGAAATCAGACAAAAAAAATGTCATAAGTTCTGATTCATTAACTTGGCAATTGGCTCTTTTATTTAGAAGGCGGGACTTATTCTGTCATATTGAGCATTGCACTTTCTCCCATTCATTGTAACAGACTTTATGCGTCAGAGAAACAAGCACACGGCCATCTTTAGAATTTTGTCTTGTTGAACTTCAGTTTTTGCGGTAGCTTTGTATATTTCTATGGCATCGCTGTCAAAGAGTAATTCACTGGTGGATTTACTTATTGTAGAATTAATGAACATAACATAACTCAAGCATTGTAATGTTCACAAATTCATAAATTCATAAATCTGTAAGAATCAGCAAGGGGTTCCAAAAAAGATGGAAGTGTTTACTTAATATCGATAGACAAAATAATAGGAGTTTTTTTAATTACATTTTTAGACATATAATAAAAATATTAGATCAAATAGTGGCTAAAGCCAATTATTGTAGAGTTAACATTGTCCAATAGCGGATATAGTTTCTCACTCTCACACATCAATATAGTTTTATTATTATAGGGTTTTCATTTAGTTTTTATTTTATTCATCTTAGTTTTCATTATTTTCATTTCATCTGTTGCTTTAGTTTAGTTTTCAAGTTTCTGTCAATGTAGTTTTTAAGTAATTTAGAGCTACCAAATTAATAATATAATTTCATTTAAGATAAATGTAATGGTGTCATTTTAAATATGTTTAACAGCTTTAAATTCATCAGCATAATCTAGTGTTGCTGCTATAGTGGTTTTCTCATGTTTATGCAGATTAGGTGTAAGAATTTCAAGTTTTATATTACATCATGTGTCAAAAACTAAAAATAATTTGTGACCATTTGTATTTTATTTTAATAGCATTGGTGTCATAAAAATGTATTTTTAGTTTAGATTCCATTTTTTCAAGTCATGCTAAGTAATCGGCTTATATTTCAGTTTTAGTTTTATTTTCCTTAATGATAACAGCACTGCATCTAAAAAATAAGAACTGGATGTGTAATATGAAATGATCTATAAAAAAAATGAAATGAACACTTGCCATTGGAAAACACTAGTCGTAGCTGACATTTCACTCAGGCTATTATGGTAATGTTCTATCACATGTCTCACATTGCTCTGTTGTTCGGTGTCAGAAAGTGCCAAAGTGCACTTTAATAGTATGACCTACTGGCTGCACGCTGCTTTAGTCATGTGAGTCTTTGTTACAGGGTGTTTAGTTACTTGTCAACCCCATGCCGTTGTGTCAACTGCTGTATGAGTGCTTGTTGCTGATAATATATAATTCAGAATATGTAGCTATCAGTGTTAGAACAAGATATGATGGAAACTTCCACTGGCACTTATTGAGAGCATAAACTTTGCCAGCACACTTTTTATGGGTTACTGTAGTTTATTCTTTTGGTTGTAAGCAAACTAAAATATGTGTTCCAGCAGCTCTTAAAAACATAGTTGACCTACAAACGAAAATTCTGTTATTATTTACAGACCTTTATGTCATTCCAAATTTGTATGAGAGAGAGAGAGAGAGAGAGAGAACAACTGCACATTTTCAGAATATCCTCTTGTGTGCCCAGATGTCATAAATTCTATAATCTAACACTAAGTGAAAGGTGCAATAAAGCTATTGCATAAGATCAAATTATGTAATAATAATGAATACAATTAGACAATTCAAATTTAGTCATGATAATAACTGTTCACAAGCCACATGTGGGTACTTGAATTTCACTGTGAAACTCTCATAGGTTAGTCTAATTACATTACACATTTAAGTTTAGGTGAACTGGAATATGAATTTTAATGTTAAAATCTGCTCTATAGAACTTTTGTACTTTTTAAGACAAATCAGGAAGTTATTTTAGGCTGAACCTTCATGGACTGACCCAGGAAAAGTATAGCTGTGTAAATGTAGGTATTGAGGTCAGTTTTAAAAAGTGTGTCGTGATGCTACTGGTTTTTATGTTGCAGGTTATTTAATGCTGGTTGCTGGATGGAGAATTCACACCGAATTCTGGTCTGATTTATTTCTTGTTTTCCAGGCTACGACTCCACGAGAGTAAGGTGATCAAAGACAGAAGGCATCATCTCCGCACCTACCCGAACTGCTTTGTAGCTAAGGAGATTCTTGATTGGCTAATTGAGCACAAAGAAGCATCTGACAGGGATACTGCCATCACGATCATGCAGAAACTTCTTGATCAGAGCATCATTCACCATGGTGGGTTTGTCCAACACAGACTTGAATTCCTATATTTGTATTCCACAATATTAATGGGAACATTAACCCAAAATCGAACGTTCTGTCATTAATAATTACTAGGACTGGCAGGGTACAACTATCTCCCGATTTGATTCTACGATATGTATTGCAAATTTTGTTTTGCTTTTTTACCTCTAGACCATAGGGAAAAGTTGAATGATACACTTATACATGATGGTGCAGGTTGTATATCCATAGATGTCTCTCCGTCCGCCATTTTTCACTTTCTCGTGTTCTCTATTAAGAGATAAGACATTATGTGATACTCACGATACAACATATATCGCCCTCTCAGGGCTCAATGCTAAAGATTTTTCGGTAACGCTTCACATTAAGGTTCCCTTTGTAAAGGGTTCATAAAGGTGTTTTTAAATTACTAATAACTCATTTACAAATGCATTATAAATCGTTGATAAGCAGTTATACTGTGAACCTTAGTGTAAACATGTGAACCATTTATTAGTGAGTTACAAACATTAATAACCTGTGAAAGTGACCCTTAATGTAAAGTGAACACATGTGAATCATGTAACTCATTAATAAATGGTTCACATGCTTTCACTTTACATTAAGGTTCACTTTCACAGGTTATTAATGTTTGTAACTCATTAATAAATGGTTGAGTTAAACAAGTGTTTATTAAGCATTTATAACATGTGAGTTAAAAATGGCTCACTATTTGGCAGGTATTGCGTTAAAGTCATCCTTTTGAGTCATGCATTTATAACTGCTTATCAACAATTTATAATGCATTTGTAAATGAGTTTAGTCGTTTAAAAACAACTTTATGAACCCTTTACGAAGGGAACCTTAATGTAAAGTGTTACCGATTGTTATTTTTTTTTTTTTTGTGGGCCACCACAAAAAAGCAATAGCACAAATACAATAGAAACAAACATACAAATAAATTAAACACTGTTTTGTATGTTTTTAAAGTAAATTTAACAGTAATTTTTAGGTAGAGAAAATGAATAATCAAATGTAAAATAGCACTGCATAGTCTTCACTGTATAAATTTAAATATAGATTAATCCTTATTAAAGTTACAAAAGAGCAGTGAGGGTTTTTTTTTCTTTGTCCTTTGTTGTTTAATTGACATTAAAACAAAGACAGCAGCAGGTTTATTAGGCAGCTGTCACTTTTTTTTAACATACACATTTTTAAACGTCACATTTTTTTAAACGTAATTATTGTGAATATGTCCGTTCAAGCGTAATAAGACGTGAAAGAGAGCTCAATTCAGCATTCGCACACTGTCTGAGAATCAGCTTTTTAGGCACGTGCTTCGGATGTGTGGGCACGTGAAACTTTCTTACACTGTTGAATTGAGTTCTCTTTCGCATCTTCTTGTGCTTTGAAAATTAAATTGGCAATACTTAAAAACAGATGCAAATGATACACTTTTGTGTGCAAATGATAAACTTTCGTGATGCAGAACTGGCCTGAACGTGTCTTTATTGTCAAGCTATGCCCTCTGCTGAAATAAAAGAGGTAACTTTCCTCCACCTTGTCTATAAGCAAGGGCTAAAATAAAGCAATTTAAAATGAATTAATATCGATTCAGGAATTTAAAAAAAAGATTTTAAAATTGTAAAAAAACGTGATAGTTAGGTAAATCTGCCCCCCCTCCTGGCTAATATTTTAATAAAAGTAAATGGGGACTGGGGCCATCAAGCTCAAAAAAAAGAAAAGCTCCATCATAAAAGTGGTCCATAAGAATTGTGCGCTAAATTCTACGTGTTCTGAAGCAATTTTCTTCACATCAAATGCTGTTTTTTTTATCCTTTTGACTTAGTACATTTTTGAAGGTCAATGAATAACAGGTTAAATTTCAGTCGTTCTCATCATAACGTCATATGGAACACTTTTGTTATACTTTTAGGATGTTTTTGTCATTTTGGACCTTGACAGGCCCAGTCCCCATTCACTTCCATTGTATGGAAAAGATCGGCCAAGATATTCAGAACTTCACCTTTTTTACATGGAAGGGAAAACCAACCTCATACAGGTTTGAAACAACATGAGGTTGAATAAATAATGACAGAATTGATCCCTTCAATATTTGATGTGCAAACATACAACAAAACATGATCTCAACAGTTACAATCTCAAGAAAAAAAGTGATCTTTAGACCATGACTTGTGCTTTTAGCAGTGTCTTTGTTAATTTGTTAACTTTTCAGCTGCACTTAACTTACAACAAACCTGTTTTGAATTTGTTTGTCCTCACAGTTTGTGACGAACACAAGGAGTTCAAAGATATGAAGCTGTTCTACCGTTTCAGGAAGGATGACGGAACCTTTCCACTGGACAGTCAAGCCAAAGTTTTTATGAGAGGCCAACGGATATATGAGAAGTAAGCGCTTTCATACATCGTTACAATTCTGAGAGGTTATTGAATTATTAATCGTTTACTATTTGATTTGATGTCTACTTGTTAAACATTATCATGTTTTTACTCTCCTTCTTATCCATTATATCCAGAGGTTGTTAAAGACCTAGCAAGGTAGTGTCCTCTCTACTGAGTTGTACCACTAAAACAGGACTTGAATGTGTTGTTTTTCATGTGTGACACAAGTCTGTACATATTGATTTTGAACATATGGTGCCCGTCCGGTAAATCAACAGTGTCCATAGAAACACAGATTTCAAGCAGATCAAGCATGCTGTGTTCCTGCCGGATACGTTTACAAGGAGCTGCTCAACCTGCAAGTTGTTGCTTGTTAATGTAGCTTGGAACAAAACCACACTATCTATACAATTGCTATAAAGACAGAGAAACACTTTCTTTAGGTTTCTTTAGGTTTACCTTTAGTGGATTTTTAGTTGATTTAATATTAATTTTAATTATTAGTTTTGTTCTTGCCCCGAACTTGTCTTGTCTAAGCATGTTGTGTACTGCTATGCACTGTTCTGCATGACTCAACAATTAAACAGTTAAATCTTTTAATTATAATAATTTAGAAAGTAGCAAATAGACATGTTGTAAGAGAAATACAGGTAAGTAATGTAGTATTTTCAGAAGTAATAAGAAACATATTCAGGGCCAGATTTAATAACCCTCTTTTGGCTACTGTCAGAATTTACTAAAGACCCACAGTAAAAAATTAGCGCGTGAGCACAGTTATTTTTGCGGCTGACCTTATTGCATATGCATTTGCAGGAGTTTCCCTTTCAGATGCAAAATTTATGGGAGGAGAGTTTTTAAATGAATCATACAAGGTGATTTACTAAGGTTTTGCCAAAAAAGCATGTCTTAAATCAGACGTTTATTTGCGCTGTTCTTGGTAGATTATGTTGGTCATTATGAAAATGATCCGGCTGTGTCTGTGTTCAATTTGCATGTCGTCAATAGATCATGCGCTGAAATTTCCACTCCCATCTCGCTTTTTTGGAATTGTGCTCTCACACTAATTTGCTCTATTTATTAAATCTGGCCCTTAAAGTCAAGTGGTACTCACTGTAGAGTCAAATAACATTCAGCTCCTCCTCTTTGGAGCTCCAATAGAGACAGAGCGTATTTAGGCCACGCGTCGCTCTGTCTCTATGGGGTGGAGGGTTAGGGTGTGGTTGGATATTCTAGCTCCATCCATTAGACAAAAATTACATTCGCCCCTCCTCTCTGGAGTTCTAGTGGGGAGGAGCTACATGTTCGCTCCACCCATTTGCTCTGCAGTGAGCAGCCTCTCCACCCACGGTCAAAAGACACATTTTAATTTGATTATAATTTACATTGCAGCATCACCTCTTTTCTTACAGTGTCTGAAACGGTCCAATAAAGGATTTCATCTCTCAAAACCCTTCGTTTCCCAGAGTATACTCTGCTTTGATTGGTCAGATGGCCCAGTCTATTGTGATTGGTCTATATAGGAAACGCCTCTTCCTCAGCACTTGATACACAGTTAAATGAACAGTAACAATGGCATCCGTTTTGTTCCGTGTCAATTTGAGCCTGATCCTTTGGAAGTGCATGCAAAGTGGATTTGCTTTCGCAGTGCCGAAAACAGTGTCTTCTCAACATGTCATCAACTCGAACCAAACTCTTCCAGGCCTCAGCTACAACTACAGTATTTGAGGGAGAGTCAAAGTAGATATTGTTCGTGGGCAGCCAATGAAGACCATAGGCTGGCATTATGCAAATTTGTTACAAACCTACGTAGGTTTGAGCAGGAAGTATGGCTGGAATTACTGACGACTGTTGGGGACCTCAGTCCTTTATTCTGGTTATGCGTTGTCATAGACTGACTGGATTGTGAATTGTTGTTACCTTTGCCCTGTAAAATAACTTCTGTTGAAGCTCTATTAAAAGTCTTTTTGGTAGCATTTAGTGAAATATTCTCTGTTGGCCTAGAGTGAAATGTCCGAAGCAAGGTTAATCTGAGCCAAGAATGCTTAACCCATTTTTCAATAGCAGCTTGTGTTTGCTCTGTGATTATGACCAGGATGAGGCCGACGTAGCAACATGCTGTGTTGTATCGGAGACGTTTGTCTGCGAGCCGTTCCCTGCTCTTGCATAACAGGAAGATGCAGTCCAGCGGGAGACATCTGTCACACAAACCACCTTTTTTGTGCTTTTATATAATCACCATGCACACATTTGTGCTTGTGGTCAGTATTTGCAGACTTTGCTTTTAGGGAAGCTTGTTTGGTTTGCTTCCCATTATCGCTGAAGAGCTCACTCTGCTGATGGTGCATAAATATAAAATGTTTTTGAGAGTAAATGGTACTCTGTCTGACTATGGTTCAAGAACTACATAAGAAAATGGCCAGGAATGTTTTGTTATCTGTCTCTAAGCAACCGTGATTAGCCTTTGTCAACTACCTTGGTATTTTTTATGCCTTCCTGGTGTTGTGGAAATAAATTTTAAAAAAAGGCCAGTGTTCTCGGTATATACTGTGGGCTTGGGTTACTAACACCAAATGTAAAAAGAGGAGTGAGGCCCCTTAAATAGCTTCAAGAACTTCCTGCTTCAGTGTTTATTCAGATTGTTCCCTTTTGTCCTAATGGAGGTCTTTGAGATGTCGAAAACATCTATTAGCATCTGGTTCCCTTTACTCACAGACGTCCACATAGAATTCAACTACTGTAAAATGCATGCCGAAAAAACAAAGAATGAATAATGCCTGTACTTAAAGGTCCCGTTCTTTGTGTTTTTTTGAAGCTTTGATTGTGTTTACAGTGTGCAATATAACATGTGTTCATGTTTCGCATGTAAAAAAAAAACAGTATTTTTAACACAATTTACTTATCTGTATACCGCTGTTGACTTCCTTTATTCTATGAAGTCCCTCCTTCAGAAATACGTAACGAGTTCTGATTGTGCCAGCGGTTCCCTTGTTGTGATTTGACCGCATCGTAGCGAACGTGGCACGGTTCCTGTGTTGTGATTCGACAGCAGCTTAGCGCACGTGGAAAGGTCACGCCTCTTAACGGGAGATATATGCGCTTAATGATCTCTACAGCGTCCCTGGGAAAGCCAAACAAAGGTGATTTGACTCCGGGATGAAAATAACAGCGTCTCGACGACATGGCGACAAACACACTCAAACGCACCACTTCCTTTTCTCCACGCGACACGTCCTCTTCTCCACGTGGGACAGCAACAAGACCACGCCCCTTTTTTCACGTATTCTTGTGGGCGGAGGTTAGTCTGTTCTACTGTTCTACTGACGTCATTTATGAAGGAAGTACCAGGATGTAGTCCAAGCCAACCGTTCGCGGCTTTGAAAGGGAACTTCTGTTACATAAAATATCTCGCTTGGCATTGAACTTTGAGCTTTATAATTTTACAGGTATTATTTATGCTCTAACAGCAACATTACACACTAACTAAAGTTTGAACAATGGGATCACGAAGAACCTTTAATGTTTTTTTTATTTTTTTAGAAGAAAAATTAATAATGCTCTAAGGAACTCTTGAAAATCACATCCAGTGTTAAAATATAAGGATTTTTTCCCACTTCCCCTGGTAACATTTTAAATGGCCTTACCCACCAAATTTTTTGTACATGTTATCTTTTAGAAACTTACTTAGATTCATTATGATGGGTCGATGGGCTGTTTTGGCAGCCCCATACGCAACAAACTGCGATGCACTGTGTATTCTGACACATTTCTATCAGAACCAGCATTAACTTCTTGAGCAATTTGAGCTACAGTAGCTTGTCTATTTGATCGAACCACACGGGCCAGCCTTTGCTCCCCACGTGCCTCAATGTGCCCATGACCCAGTTCACCACTGTTGCTTCATTGGACCACTTTTGATAAATAAGAGATAATCAGTGTTATTCACTTCACCTGGCATGTTATGCCTGATTGGTGTATATATAATATAACATTATTTATATGTAATATATAATTAATAAATTCATATTGTAATACATTGATAACGTCTGTGTCACATGATCCATCAGAAATTATTCTTGAGTAATTTATGACAGAATCTTAATTTTTGGGTGAACTAACTCTTTAATAGCAATTTTTAAAAAAAGGCATGTATTTGAAATAGAAATCTTTGTAACATATATATAAAAGTCATTATTTTCACTTTAGATCGATTTAACACATTCCTGCTGAATAAAAGTAATAATTTTTGTTTAAAGAAAAAAGTATTTAAAAAATAAAATAAATCTCGCTGACCTCAAACTTTTGAACGGTAGTGCACAAAAGTGTCAGCAGAATTCAACAGAATTTGCAAAACAACAACATTATCTCGCCTAATGGGGCAAATGACAGTTCCATCAGCTGGTCCAGAACTCTCTCACACTGGGACCATCAGGCCACCCTTATTTTTGAGCTCTTGCATTGTTTTTCATGACTTGACAATACTGAAGCACTTAGCAATATTTAGACCGAGAAACATAACATCTGTCTCAAACATACTATGCAATGAGATCTGTGGTTTTAACAGGGTTCCTACAGGGTTTGGAAAAGTATGGAATTTGATTTGAGCAATTTCCAGGTCTGGAAAAGTATGGAAAAATAAATCAGAGTATTGAAAAATATTTATTTTTCCAGACTATTGTCCCTATTTAGTTTTCTAAATATAAAATTAAGAATTTCTAAATGTATATAATAAATATATAATATATACAATCATTTTTTTTTCATGGCGTTTGGATCAGTCTACCAGCGCTGCCGATCGTTTTTACACTTGATCTTCTGGAGTTTAGGTCTGCAGTGATTGGTTGTTACGTTGTTAGGCGGCAGTTGCCATCACAGCACCTGGAACGTCGTGCTTGATTTTTACATTTGGGTGTGGACTTCACGGCAAACAAAATGGGAAAATGCAAGTTTTCCGAGGGCTGGCTTGCCAATCCTAAATATAAAGCCTGGTTAGCCAAAGATTTAAAATTTACAAAGAAAGCTATTTGCAAACTTTAAGTCAAATCATTTGACTTCTCCAACATGGGAGAGGCGGCAATTGTAAAAGCCATATGCTAGGCCAAAATAGTAGTGGGAAGTTCGAATCATTTTACTGACTCGGATCTTTGAATCTCATTCAGCAAAATTAACAAATCTTTTTTTTTTCAAGTCATGACGTCAACGTCGCGGCCGCGCTCGTGCTCACAGGCGCATGTAGACGGATCGGCTCAAAATCAGAGACACGCGAGACTCATGCAGAAAATCGGCCAATTCCGATCCCAATCTCTAATTTAAATGTACAAAATTACAAATATGAATAACATTGCACTAATTTAGAGCTTTGAACTTGACTGGGTTTGGTGTTAAATTGACTTGTACAAGCAACAGTAGCTACAAATTTCAAATTTACAAATTTAACATGATAGCCTACATAGAGGTTTTGACTCCGAGTGTAACATACTTGTCGGCACCAATAGCATTGTGGGTAAGTGCGTCGCCATGTAGTGCTGTTGTGCTTCGGGAGACCTGAGTTTGAGTCCTGCCTCATGGACCTTTCCCAATCCCGCCCCCCTCTCTCTCCCACCTTACTTCCTGTCTAGCTACTTTCCTATCCTAATAAAAGGCAAAAACGCCAATACTAAATCTTTAGAATGTAACATACTTGTTAGCAGTTGACTTTTAAAACAATTTATCAGAACAAGTTAAATATGGTCGGAAAAATCTGTAGGGAAGTCTGGAAAAGTATGGAATTTTTAAATGAAAATTGTGTAGGAACCCTGTTTTAATGCTAGCGGAGCATTCAGAATATGGTTAAAATGGTAAAAAAAGAAGGTCACATCTTTTCTTGCCAAAGTCAGTCATTGTTATATGATTGCTCAACTGCACACAGTTTGAAATCACTGTTTGCCTTGAAAGGCACAAGATGAACTGTATGTACATGGCAAACATCTAATACGCAGGCTCATATTGCTGCCGCAGCATGTGACTGATAGGGAGTCATTTGTGCCCTTGTTTGGCCTATGTGGATGTTTGCTCAAGCTGTTTCAGCTGCATTTTCTTGACGATTTTAACCTCACTGCCCTGCATTTGTAATATCTTCTCTGCATATGCTTTCATCATAAATGATCAGTTCTGAAATGGTCCTGACATGGTGGGATAGGCAGTGAAAGTGTTTTTTTCTTCAGTTGTTTCTTTGAAATTCACATTTTACTCTAAATACTTGTATCTCTCAAGGCAATCTTTATTTAGCTATAGTTGTGTGATGACAGCTAAACATCTAGCTTTTGTGGCGCACATGAAATCGTTTGATTTTGACCCGTCAGGACCTGCCTTTTAAATGGCAGAGAATGTTGCATTTCTTGAAAGTTCTGTTGCTCCTCTTTTGTCGACATAGGTATTTAGCTGCACTGATGAACTTTGACCTTATTTTGATGAAAATCGCTTCTCAGATCATGCTGTTTTGCGGTGAATGTTCTTATAATTATATACATAATGAGTTTGACATTTTGACATGTTAAAAAGTACACTCTACGTCTTGCTCTGCAGGTTGATGAACCCTGAAAACAACCTGCAGCAAACGCGTGAAGAGGAGGATGTGACGTATGAACGGACACTGGTGGCCTCAGAGTTTATAGACTGGCTCCTGCAGGAAGGTGAAATGCCCACCAGGGATGAAGCCGAACGGTTGGGACGCAGACTGCTGGAGCATGGCATCATTCAGCATGGTGAGCACATGGACGAAATATATGTACAATATACACCGATCAGGCACAACATTATGACAGGTGAAGTGAATAACACTGATGATCTCTACATCATGGCACCTGTTAGTGGGTGGGGTATATTAGGCAGCAAGTGAACAAAGTTGATGTGCACGTGAGCATCATAACCGGACCACAAAGCAATGGAAGAAGGTGGCCTGGTCTAATGAATCACGTTTTCTTTTACATCACGTGGATGGCCTCCTGCATGTACGTCGCTTACCTGGGGTACGTCGCTCTGTGAGTGAGTGTGTGAGAGTATGTTTGAAGAAATGTGAATGTTTTATACTTGCATGTATGTGTTTTATAATGTATTTAGAAAAGCCCACCCAGGTACAGGAGTTGAAAATTAGCATTAGCTATAAACTCTATATGCTGCGCACCAGTTGCAGTAATTGTACTGTAACTACAGGGAGTGCAGAATTATTAGGCAAATGAGTATTTTGACCACATCATCCTCGTTATGCATGTTGTCTTACTCCAAGCTGTATAGGCTGGAAAGCCTACTACCAATTAAGCATATTAGGTGATGTGCATCTCTGTAATGAGAAGGGGTGTGGTCTAATGACATCAACACCCTATATCAGGTGTGCATAATTATTAGGCAACTTCCTTTCCTTTGGCAAAATGGGTCAAAAGAAGGACTTGACAGGCTCAGAAAAGTCAAAAATAGTGAGATATATTGCAGAGGGATGCAGCAGTCTTAAAATAGCCAAGCTTCTGAAGCGTGATCATCGAACAATCAAGCGTTTCATTCAAAATAGTCAACAGGGTCGCAAGAAGCGTGTGGAAAAACCAAGGCGCAAAATAACTGCCCGTGAACTGAGAAAAGTCAAGCGTACAGCTGCCAAGATGCCACTTGCCACCAGTTTGGCCATATTTCAGAGCTGCAACATCACTGGAGTGCCCAAAAGCACAAGGTGTGCAATACTCAGAGACATGGCCAAGGTAAGAAAGGCAGAAAGTCGACCACCACTGAACAAGACACAAGCTGAAACGTCAAGACTGGGCCAAGAAATATCTCAAGACTGATTTTTCTAAGGTTTTATGGACTGATGAAATGAGAGTGAGTCTTGATGGGCCAGATGGATGGGCCCGTGGCTGGATTGGTAAAGGGCAGAGAGCTCCAGTCCGACTCAGACGCCAGCAAGGTGGAGGTGGAGTACTGGTTTGGGCTGGTATCATCAAAGATGAGCTTGTGGGGCCTTTTCGGGTTGAGGATGGAGTCAAGCTCAACTCCCAGTCCTACTGCCAGTTTCTGGAAGACACCTTCTTCAAGCAGTGGTACAGGAAGAAGTCTGGTCTGCATCCTTCAAGAAAAACATGATTTTCATGCAGGACAATGCTCCATCACACGCGTCCAAGTACTCCACAGCGTGGCTGGCAAGAAAGGGTATAAAAGAAGAAAATCTAATGATATGGCCTCCTTGTTCACCTGATCTGAACCCCATTGAGAACCTGTGGTCCATCATCAAATGTGCGATTTACAAGGAGGGAAAACAGTACACCTCTCTGAACAGTGTCTGGGAGGCTGTGGTTGCTGCTGCACGCAATGTTGATGGTGAACAGATCAAAACACTGACAGAATCCATGGATGGCAGGCTTTTGAGTGTCCTTGCAAAGAAAGGTGGCTATATTGGTCACTGATTTGTTTTTGTTTGGTTTTTGAATGTCAGAAATGTATATTTGTGAATGTTGAGATGTTATATTGGTTTCACTGGTAAAAATAAATAATTGAAATGGGTATAAATTTGTTGTTTGTTAAGTTGCCTAATAATTATGCACAGTAATAGTCACCTGCACACACAGATATCCCCCTAAAATAGCTAAAACTAAAAACTACTTCCAAAAATATTCAGCTTTGATATTAATTAGTTTTTTGTGTTCATTGACAACATGGTTGTTGTTTAATTATTAATGTTGTAAAATGAATCCTCAAAAATACAACTTGCCTAATAATTCTGCACTCCCTGTATGTTTGACTGCATTGTCCCTGTTAAATAAATAAAAAATACATTTAAGACCATATTTATCTAATTTAAGACTGTGCTTGCTAGGATACTTGACAAAGCGGACATTTTGGCATACATTTGTGTGTCAAGCAAGCAAGAGAACACCGGCCGTGCGCAGTCTCAGACTATTAGAAGTGTCATTCTGTGCGCATAAGTCCTGTGTGTCACACAGAGAGGTATGGTGTATACACAGTATATGACACACACTTCCCAAGATTACACAGTCCTGTATTTCATTCTGTACATCATAACAGAATCAGTGTGTTTATATTACATTAGTGTGTCTATATTACATGAAGCAAAAATCACACCACAACTGAACAAAGGTTTGTGCCCTGACTTGAATTTAGCTGACACATTTGGATACAGTCAACATAGCAACACACATAAGCAGATCCTATGAGGGCATCTCTGTTTTAAACCAACATATCAGTGAAAAACTGGAGGTAAATTCATTTTTTGCCTATGGTGGTAGGGGTGAAGATGAAAGGAGGGGGAAAAAAGCAGGCTTTCAGCCTTTCTGCTATTTTGCCACCTCTTAACCTTCAGCTGTCAACAGAGAGGCCCCCTGAAGTTGCAGAACTGCAGTTTTGAGCTTGATTATGAATTGCACTGCACTGTGTTGAGAAGCGTGTGTAAATCTGTCTGTTGCCAGTGTGTTTCACGGCCAGCCAAAGTTGCACGGCACAGTTGTATGACGAATAATCATGAAAAAGGACGATCATGATGCACACACAAGCATATGAACTCATTCCCCTTGTCAGGGTGGAGACGGCAGTGTTCTCTAGAACCAGAAAGCATGTTCTCTGCTTTTGCCTGTGGGTTGACTGCATGTGCTCGGCAGTCGGTTCAGTGTGTGGGACTTTTGTTTAGAAGGTCTCAAAAACACTGTGAGCAGAGAGTTCAGAGAGCTGAGTGTGACAACACTATATAATCATATTTTCATCTGATTTTATTGCAGAGTTATGAGTTGTGTCCATGAAACAATCGTAATTGGATATAATTTCTACTGAAAAAAACAATGTTTTTACACATTTCATCAGTGTTATTGCAGTTCTTATAAATGTGGCGTCTTTATTTACATCTTGTCACTTCATGCATCTTTAATGATCAGATAGCTATCCGATTTGTTAAAAAGGTTTCATTTACACTTGGCCACACAAATGTGTCTCCACAAAACAAAAATAAATTTGATCTTCAATTTCCATGCTATATTGGGACCCACGAATAGACTTTTGTCCACTGTAGTGGACATTATATTTTAGTGAATTTCTCTAACATCATACATGTCACAGTCTGGATGTCCTGTAAAGAGTACGTTTGGGGCTTTGCAGAGATACCCCAAATGTTTGGAGGTTTCACCAGGACTACAACTTCTTCTGCCCTCTTATGGAAATATGATGATAGTAATTATAATTTAAATCAGATTAATTTTCAAATTGTTTGTTATAAATCAACATTTCAGGAAAATGTTAAGGAGTTTCTAATCAAAATATGACTTTCTGTTACAAAACATTGTGCATTGAGTTCATAAATGACCACTGTAGTGGACGCCTGGACTTAAATTATGTTTATCAGGCATTTTAGAGACATAACAAGTGAATAGGGAAAGAAATTACATATCGATATTCCTATGAAATATTAGATATTATTATGAAAATGATGCCAATTATTACTCCCATTATTACACTTCTTTTTTTCATTACATGTTGCACCACGAACACATTAATATGCAAATTAGATGCAGTGAATAGATACAATGTACTGAATGGAAAAATCCAAGTACGGCCATTTTACCCACATATTTCATAAAGTAAAATGGTATATCAGTGCATTTCGTTATATCTATAGTTCAGAATCATCTTGAAACAAAGTTTGTTTAAAAACAATCCTGAAACTTAAAAATTGATTGGTGAATTAAAAATAAATCCCATTGTTTTTGCCTATACATGCAATTTCATGTCATTTTATTTTTTAAATAACTCAGTCCTGGGGCCCGTTCTTCGTACCTCGCTAACTCAGTTAGCCGGATTTGATTGTTGACGATTTGGCATGATCTTGGATTGTTTGGTTCTTCGACGCTCATCCTGGACTTGCTGTCATAGCAACAGGTCCGTTAGCTTAAACCTGCTCGCGAGCGGCTTATTTCATGTAAACAGGATTAGATTGCATCTTGAGGTGATACTTAAAATCTGTCCCAGCCACTGCTACTTTATTACAAGAGTTCATTACTGAACCAGGGGTAATAATAATCATTTTAAATAATAATAATATACAAATTTTAAATTGTATATGTATATGAGAATGTATATAATATTATAATGTTGTGTATAATACCATAGACACAGCCACTTGATTGAGCGATTTATTTGTGATGGAATAATTACTTTATAATTTTATTGTAGGTTTGCACACATGTTGTACAGTTAATCTGAGCCGTGCATTAATTTAAGTGATGACGGATATTATGGGATGCTTGATGCAGCGCAGGAGATGCAGAGAATTTGATCTTGACCCTTAAGAAACTTTAATAGTCACGTTACAAATCTGCTTCAAATTGAATTAAAAATTGAATTACAACATTGAAATAAAAATGTAAAGGGTGTACAAATACTGTATAAAATCGTGAATATAAATAATTGGTAATCATGTAAAAAAAACATTTATCATTGATCTATTATAACTTTTATGTTGGTTTGGTCGTTTGGCTGTTTCCTTATAAAGGTCCAGATATTCGTGTGTTTTTTTGTGTGTGTAATTTGCCAAGTTTTTTGCCAGGTGGCTTTTTTAATTATATGATGTCATTACGTTGCTCTCTTGACGTCAGCCAATCGCTGCATTGCTGATCATGGTTTCGAGTATCGATGCATCTGCCCTCTTCAGGGAACACAAGAACGCGCAGTGATCTCAGATCATTTAATCCAGATATTTAAATCCAATCCACAAATTCGTTGGAAGAACCAAATTAGCCAGACATCAGTTATCACGATTAACAGATCTGGGATCTGTCAAATCATCTCAGATGTATTAAGCGAGGTACGAAGAACGGGCCCCTGGTGTCAACTACAGAGGACATATCATAACATATGAATAAAATAAAAAAAATTTTAAATGTTTTTTTTTTTTCCATTTGTTTCTTATGGTCTAAACAATGTAATGATATGAAAAAATACTAAATTCAAAAAAATTGTTTATGGGTCCCAGGAGGATATGCAAATTCAATTGAGTTTTACGTCCACGAAAGCAACAGATCTAAGCTGTGTTTTTATTTGTTATCAGCTAATTTCAAGATCAAATACCACATATGAACTGCTTCAGCACCGTTAACTCGCTACTTTTAATGAAGATTGAGTCTTGAGTCTCAGGATGCGATGTCAAACTTTCAGTTTCATTTGCAGCAGTTTGCACATCGGCTTGCTGGAGAGATATACGGTGACTCATCTGCGGTGAGCCACATCTGTGGCGAATAACTGTTGCAGTATTGCTGTGGTATCTGGCTATCGGGAGCTGGTATAACATGCTCTGAAACCTTTGTTTTTACCGTTTTGGAAGGAGTCAAATTTACATATGTGGCTTCAACAACCAGATGCATTTACACTTGTCAAGTTTGGTCTGGAATACGTCTCAAACCACCTCCTGATCAATTTCAGATGAACCCACTCCTAAATGTCACTTAAAAATAGCAAAAAACGGTTCTCTTTAAAGGTGTTGAGAAGAACACACAATAAGATGCCTTTAAGACTACGTTCACACTGTCAGAACAAATCCAATTAATTGTGTATTCAATTTAAATTTTGATCTAAATGATTACCGCACCTGTTCAGATCTGATTTGTGTGTTCTGCTGTGTTTTCCGGAAAATCTGTGTTGGTTTCTATGGCAATGACATTGTTTTTATAGCTCTACGAGGGGTTTGCAGTGTTGTCCTATAATATTTCAATGTGTAGCTGCGGCGCTAGAAATGTAGGAGGTTGGCATGCGTGGTTTTATTCCATGCTGTTGTCTCCGCCGTTCTCAAAATTCAAAGTGGTGTGTGATGGACCAGGCCGATTTGCGGTGACTGGAGGACTTTTGTGGTATCACCTTATCACTGGACCGCGAATATGTGTGGTGAAATCACACATCGACAACAACACAACATAACAAAACCTTGTTCCTGCAACAACACCTGCCATTTATACGTTTTATGTGGCGTGAGAAGTGACATCGTCGTTTGAAACTGTCGTTTGAAACTGTCGTCTGATTTCATGTTTAATAATTTAGCGTGTGATTATTATTACATTTTCTGTCGTTGCACATTTAGCACACTTGCTAAATAAGATCAAATGCCAATCGGATATGCAAAGAATCTTTTTAAATTAAACTAGAATTAGAATTTATCTTGGTTAAAAGGATAGGACTAATATATATCAAAAAAGTGCATTGTGCGTATTTAGCAAAATACCCCCCTCCCCCATATTTTTAACTACTTACATTTTTTTTTTTAATTAAACACTACATTTGTAGCATTTAACATACATAAAAAAAAATGCTTTGAGATATGAGAGCCCTTTATGGACTATCAATATTATCAAGATACTCTTTGAACTTTCATAATAATACAGTTTATCTCACTTTGCCCATAGACTGGATGCCACCCTGACCACGTACATATATATTTCTGTCATGACAAATCTCAGAGTATTTGGCATGGTAATGGATATGACAGTGTTGATATGTTTGGTCTTTGCGGAATAGATTTGCTATGCTGCTGCTGTTATTGCTGTTATTGTTGTTGCTGCTAGAGATTGCAATTTTCTTGGCTGATTTTTTTTGTAAGTGTGACCTACCAAAAACAATTTTTGCTGATTCTGATTTTGTTTCTAATAACTACAGTATATTTGTCAGCATATATAAAGAAAACTCTACTTTTCTTCAATGCAAAACTAAACAGATTGCAAACAACAACACAAATAAATGCAATAGTATAAAGAGAGATAAATGGCTTTTAAGTTTTTCAGGTGGGTCTGACAGTAGGTTAGTATTCAGGGAAGAAATACTACAGAAATTAAAGTAATCAAGTGTAAAATAACACTGGATAGTCTTCATTGTAAGAATTAAATACAGATTAATGCTTAAAATTACAAACGTTATTCAGGCGAGAGCAGAGAGGGATTTTCTTTGTCTTTTATTCTTTAACATGAGAGACCGCAGCAGTAATATTAGACTGCTGTCACTTTAAGAGCTTATACATGGACCCAATACTGTTACACTACATGCATTTTCTCTCAATTATTTACGTGTTCAACTAAATACTTGCCAAGACAGGCATTTTGACAATATTGTGTGTATTTGACCGTTTAAGCACAGTAAGCCACTCCTTTTGGTACTTGCAACTCACAAGTACTGTTTGAGAGGCAGCTTTATGTGCACACCACTTATATAGATCACTGGTGCAAAGGTTTTTGGTGAGGGCGTACATTTTTAAAAAAAATGATGCACAATGCAAGCACTATTTAACTGGAGCGCATGAGATGAGTGAGTGAGAGGAGGCGGGTGTGTGTCACTTTGCCGTCGGAGAAAAGAGAGCGAGAATGCACTGACATTGACTCTGCCGCTGGCAACAAAATGGCACCAGTCCGGGTCAAGCATGCGAAAAGTCCTTTGATTCTAGTCCATGGTCTATCAGTGCATCTCTAATTGCTGCTGTTTTACTGCTGCTGCTGTTGGTTATTGCTGCTGCTGTTGCTACTGCAGAGCAAGTCTGACGCCAGCTTCACACCGCACGCGCAAGAGCAGTGCGTATGGAGAGCGGGAGCCGCGCGCGCCCGTTGTGCATTCACACTGGCAGCGTTTGTCTCGCACAGCTGAACCGCGGCTTGTTTATTGCAAATACAGACGAATATTGTCCATTATGTCACATTTTCTGGTGTTCTCCTCTGACCCCTGTCTGTTTCGTGCTTTGATTTATGATGGGCAGCATATATCTGCTGCAAATGTGACCGTGTTCTAGTGATGTGTCGTTCATGAACGATTCGTTAATTTTGAACAAATATTTAATATGACTCGAGAACAACGAGTTGTCTCAGAGAGCGATTCGTTCATTTTGTGTTGACTGCGCATGCACAATCTCCCATATGTTATGTACAGGAAACAGAAATTATTAGTTCATCTCTCGAGTCTCGGTTTGAGTCATTCGTTCATGAAGTCACAGCCCCATTAGGCAAGGCTATGCAGTCACCGGAAACAGAAAAGATGATTTCATCTCTCGAGTCTTCTCGTTCAAATCGTTCGTTCAAGTCCCCATAGGCTGAATGCAGAAACGGCTCATTTCGAGTCTCGTTCTTTTGTCACGTGACGTGACAGCCGTGTTGTATACAGAAATTAGTTAATTCACAACCTTCCTTACAAACAAGTGCATAGTTTTTTTGTTTGTTTATTTCAGTTTTAGCTAGTATAATTTATTTTCCTATGAAGCCTGGACACATTTTGGTTGTTCAGAACGGATAGGCATAACAAATGTTTATTGCACATATCTTCTGATGATTTTATGATAATAAATATATTACAACATGCAGTTAATAATACGACTGTAATGTAAATGTTGCGAGACACTGAACCGGGAAGCGGTCACGTGAAAAAAGAACGAACGACTTGAACGAGAAGACTCGAGAGATGAACTAATCTTTTCTGTTTCTGCATTCAGCCTATGGGGACTTGAACGAACAACTCGGAACGAGAAGACTCGAGAGATGAACTAATCTTTTCTGTTTCCGGATGCATGTATTAATTTACATATGAGGCTGTCACGGTGACAAAAGAAAGAACGATTTGCATCGGGAGGTGAGGTGAACGAACAGACTGCATACATAGACTGAAGCAAGCTATAGCAATAAATTAATCATTTCTTTCTGTTTGGCCATGGCTGCATTAGCTTATAGTTTATTTTTTATTCCAAAAGTAATAAATGTGTTGAAAAATGTAACCTGTAACATTTTAATTAGATTCTGCTGAAATTAGTGAAATGACTTGAAAAAAGATTTGTTCATTTTGCTGAACGAGATTCAAAGATCCGAGTCAGTAAAATGGTTCGAACTTCCCACTACTACCGTGTTCCCCTCTGTCTCATACACACATGCATATTAACATGTTGTATATAAGTAATTCACATGATAAATGTAACATTAAAGTTAAGATATGCTTCTAGTTTTAATCATTTAAACAGGCCTTTGAAGTTTGGGCAAAAACTTCTGGCAGTGTTGTGTTTTCGTGTATTTTATTACATTTTTTCACAGCGCTGGATGTCATATGGTGATTGTGAAACACGGGACACTTCACTACATGATTTCATGGTGAAATGTGTTATTTTCCATGTTAATCAGGTCAGTTTTGATCAAGAACAATCCACTGTGGCTTTAATTTAGCGTGAGCAGCGCGGCAAAATAGACTCGCCGCCGAAACGTTCGCGGCACTGCTGCTTCTGCTCTGCTCCTGCTACGCGCTGCCGCACCGCCTCGGCGTGCGGTGTGAATGCTCTAATCTGTTAACATGGGCGCCGAAAAAAATATGCGCTGTTAACGCATGCAGTGTGAAACCGGCCTGAGACTTGCTACTGTCAGTACATACACAACATGTGAGCAAGTAAGACATGCTGCTGCTGCACAATATAGTGTACATGAATTATCTGTAGCAGATCTATTCTGGTGGAGCGGAGAAAGGTGGAGGGTTAGTATTTGAAAGTTGATCAGTGAGCTCATGGGCTACTCACATACATTTTTCTGTTGTTTAGGATAATATACCACTGCTTGTTTGCTCACAAAATTCTAAATTAATAATGAATAAAACAATAAGGTCCACTTTACATGTCGGTTACATGGTCCCTTCTTGTCTTATTAGGTATTTCATGGCCAGAATAAACAGCAAAATGGACCAGGCATTTTTGCGGAAAGGCAAAAGACTTGCACAGCGAAACCAGCCGTGAAGTGATAGTCAGACAATGAGCGAGTGTTTAGCCTGTTTAGCTCAGCTCTCTCCCACACACATCTGCATTCCTCTGAAGCACAAAATATATGCATCCACTATGCTTCACTGTCCATACTATATACAGTGAGGAAAATAAGAATTGAACACCTACTATTTTGCAAGTTCTCCCACTTGGAAATCATGGAGGGGTCTGAAATTGTCATCGTAGGTGCATGTCCACTGTGAGAGACAGAAATCACAATATATAATTTTTTTACTATTTATTTGTATGATACAGCTGCAAATAAGTATTTGAACACCTGTCTATCAGCTAGAATTCTGACCCTCAAAGACCTGTTAGTCTGCCTTTAAAATGTTCGCCTCCACTCCATTTCTGATCCTAAATTAGATGCACCTGTTTGAGGTCGTTAGCTGCATAAAGACACCTGTCCACCCCATACAATCAGTAAGAATCCAACTACTAACATGGCCAAGACCAAAGAGCTGTCCAAAGACACTAGAGACAAAATTGTACACCTCCACAAGGCTGGAAAGGGCTACGGGGAAATTCCCAAGCAGCTTGGTGAAAAAAGGTCCACTGTTGGAGCAATCATTAGAAAATGGAAGAAGCTAAACATGACTGTCAATTTCCCTTGGACTGGGGCTCCATGCAAGATCTCACCTTGTGGGGTCTCAACGATCCTAAGAAAGGTGAGAAATCAGCCCAGAACTACACGGGAGGAGCTGGTCAATGACCTTAAAAGAGCTGGGACCACCGTTTCCAAGGTTACTGTTGTTAATACACTAAGACGTCTTGGTTTGAAATCATGCATGGCACGGAAGGTTCCCCTGCTTAAACCAGCACATGTCAAGGCCCGTCTTAAGTTTGCCAATGACCATTTGGATGACCCAGAGGAGTCATGGGAGAAATTCATGTGGTCAGATGAGACCAAAATAGAACTTTTTGGTCATAATTCCACTAAACGTGTTTGGAGGAAGAAGAATGATGAGTACCATCCCAAGAACACCAACCCTACTGTGAAGCATGGGGGTGGTAGCATCATGCTTTGGGGGTGTTTTTCTGCACATGGGACAGGGCGACTGCACTGTATTAAGGAGAGGATGACCGGCGCCATGTATTGCGAGATTTTGGGGAACAACCTCCTTCCCTCAGTTAGAGCATTGAAGATGGGTCGAGGCTGGGTCTTTCAACATGACAATGACCTGAAGCACACAGCCAGGATAACCAAGGAGTGGCTCTGTAAGAAGCATATCAAGGTTCTGGCGTGGCCTAGCCAGTCTCCAGACCTAAACCCAATAGAGAATCTTTGGAGGGAGCTCAAACTCCGTGTTTCTCAGCGACAGGCCAGAAACCTGACTGATCTAGAGAAGATCTGTGTGGAGGAGTGGGCCAAAATCCCTCCTGCAGTGTGTGCAAACCTGGTGAAAAACTACAGGAAACGTTTGACCTCTGTAATTGCAAACAAAGGCTACTGTACCAAATATTAACATTGATTTTCTCAGGTGTTCAAATACTTATTTGCAGCTGTATCATACAAATAAATAGTTTAAAAAATCATATATTGTGATTTCTGGAATTTTTTTTATTTTTAGATTATGTCTCTCACAGTGGACATGCACCTACGATGACAATTTCAGACCCCTCCATGATTTCTAAGGGGGAGAACTTGCAAAATAGAAGGGTGTTAAAATACTTATTTTCCTCACAGTATAGCCGCGTTTCCACCGAAATTACCCGGAACAATTTGTACCAGGAACTTTTTTCCCAGGAACTTTTTCTCCCCCAGACCTGCTACTGTCTGCGTTTCCACCGCGGTCTAAAGTACCGGGAAGATTAGGCAAATTAGGTAATGTAGGACTGCGCGCGGCGCGACTGCTCCTTCCAGTCAGCGACGGACAGTAATAATTTTTGCGCGATACATGTCTGCAACAATAACAAGTGGAGGAGATGAGATGCAAGCAGCGCTGCTTTTGCTGGTTATGTATCAGTTTACTAAAGAGGTCATTAACAAAACGGCGGAAAAGAGACGAGCACTGATACTAAAGCGTATTCGTAAAGCTATATTTAAAATATGACAAAGTATGTTATCATCAGCTATTACGGACATTGACCGTGAGATGGCTGAGACGAACGCGCGCCATCGGAAATAAAATGCTGCGTGAGCTCAACCAATCAGCATGTTCAGCACCCAAGTCCAACCCCCGAAAGTTCGGGAACTTTTCAAAAGTACCACCTCGCAAGCAGGGCCGTTTGGAGGGGGAAATATTTACCCGGAACTTCATTTAGACCCTGGTTCCTGCGGTCGAAACACACCGAGTTCCCCCCCAAAGTTCCTGGTTCCGGGGTAAAGTTCCTGCGGTGGAAACGCGGCTTAAGTTTGATTTTGCTCGTTTCCCGTTTTCAAGAAAGACTATTTTATTATATGTTGATAGCAAAGGAAATGTGCACACTAGGCACATTATTCGTATTGGTGGAAGGAGCAATTTTTCCCGTCGTATGTCTTCAAAATATTGCTGAAACTGAAGTAACGGTCCTATGATTAGAGACATGGCAGAATAATAACACAGTAGAGCACTGAACATGGTAATAAAAATGGAAAGTTAATGCTGTCATGTGAAACTAAATACTGTTTTTGAAACATGACTCATGGGATGTTATGCAAGAAGGGAGTTTAGGATTGCTCTGTGACTCCTACATAGAATTATGGGATGGAATTTTAAGATGGGATGTGCTCCTCTTACACAAACACACTCACTCACTCACTAGACTTGGTTAAACGGGTTCTCCTGCTTCTAGCAAACGAAAAAAATAAGAAGGGACTTCAGCTGTTTTCAGCTGTTTTGCCACCTCTGTTCTTCTCTTGGTAAAATAAACCAAAATTGATTTAAATGAATAAATAAAACATAAATATAATTTCTATTTTACATTTAATACATTAATAAAACAAAAGCCTCGAAGATATAATAAGGATTTTGGGCTGAGTTTTGTATTCTCAGTCTTTCACTTCTAGATTTTAGACCAATGTGGCTTGACAGTTCACGTCTTCAATTCCAATAAACTGACATATGACCTCCTTTCTCTATGTGTTTCTCTTTCTTTCCCCTAGTTTCTAACAAGCACCATTTTGTGGATGGCGGACTGCTTTACCAATTCAGAATGAATTTCCGCCGGCGGCGACGACTGATGGAGCTTTTGAACGATCGCTGCCGCAGCATACCGGAGAACCATGACAGCCCTTTCTGTCTGCGCAAACAGGGCTCTGAGGGGGGAAACACCAGCTTCCTTTCAGGTTAGTACACGATCATAAAGGAAATTCACAGAATGCATGCACACTTGTGTTCATTACACCCAGTAGTTTATGATATTGATTTTCAGGTTTAGTGGACACTACAGTGATCATTTGCAGTGGCAGGTAGATAATGAACTTTTGGATGTGGTCTCATGCATTTTAATTTTCTGTTGATGCAGTGCATGTGTAGTTAATGAAGTTAGGACAACAAAAATCAATGTCAGTGTTGTAGTAAGGAAGTTGCTGAAATGGCAAACCCTTGTTTTGAAAGAGTGCGTCATCTTTGCTTTGAATTTGAAGTGTCATATCTGTGTACAAACAAAATAAAATCTGTGTACAAACATCTAATCAGCTAAAAGGATATTAATTGTTGTTACTTTATTACAATTATAATCATATTCAATAATATTCAAAAATGTTATACATTTTTAATAATCAGAATTATAACATGATCTGCAAGTAAAATAAATAAGCAAATCATTTACAGTGAATTACAAAAAATCCAGGGCTTGATATTAACTTTTTTGCTCACCAGCCACAAGTGGTTAGTGGTTTGCTACACAGAAAAACGGTGCCAAAACTGTACCTTTAGGGATACAACCTTAAAAGGTCATATTTGTACCTTTTTTTATACCACAAAAAGGTTCATCATCGTACCTTTGTACTCTAGGGTAAAAAAGGTACAAAGATGTCCTTTTAAGGGTACTGCCCCAGTGACAAGCTGTTGTACCCCTCTGTGTGCATATAGATATTTTTAATATTATCTCATCATTTGGCCGCAGGTATATTAGGGACTGCTGTCACTTTAAGACTTGACGCACGGATCCATTATACTGTTATGCATGCGTTTTTCCTCAACTCTGTTTATATTCACTTAAAACATAACTGACTTGTGTTCCCTTTCAGTCGGTCACGTTCGACGTACGTCGGACGTACCGACGAATTGGGATCACTTCAGGGAGCCCCTATCAGCTTCGAGATATAGAGAACAGGCCAATGGGACATTGGCATGCGAGATTTGCATCTCGCGCTCCGCCCCGCACCGCGGGTATAAACAGGAAGCGAGAGCGAATGCACGCTGTCATTCACTTCGGAGCCAAGACTGCTTTTCTAAAAGAGAGCCTATCTACAGAGAGAGATACTCCAGAGAACGAGAAGGACGCTCTGTGTTGGCGAAAAGGCACAATCAGCGCGTGCTCACCGCTGCATCAGCATAACAAACTGCTGTTCTCACAACAACTGTCGGTTTGGTGAGGGCGTTTGTCTCAGTGAGTGCAGACACAGGACTGCACTTACCTCCTGTGTGCTGCCGCGGTCTTCCCCTGGGTGCTTCAGCACTGTTGAAAGAGCGTTTCCTCATAAAAGAGCAACACGGGTGTGACACTGCGTCTTTTTCAAGACGTCATTCCACTCGTGCATTTCTGGATGCGGTTGTTTCCTGTCCTGACGGCCACGATCCCTCTTGCATAAACATGTTGAGACTGTGTTCGTGGGTGATCCGTGTTCTCTCAGGAGAACGGGATCACGTCGACGCGCTGGTCATCTCACCTTCCGCGTGAGGGTTTGAGTGTTCAGCGCGCCGTGTGCCGTCTAGCTGCCGGGTGACAGCGCGGGCTGCCACGGCAACTCAGCGCGTCACTTGGCGCCTCCGATGTGCGGTCGAGACTATGATACCTCTTACAGATGGGATTGCTGGTCCTTAAAAGGGGACCTAGCATTTAATTTGGGGCTCTAGCAGAGGACAGATGTCAATCGCTGCATCGGAGAGAGGGTTGTTATGTGTTGAAAATAAAGATGATGCTGAGATTCCCACCGTAATAGTGGGCGCTCGTGCTGAATCAGATTCATACTTGACAGCCATGCTTTCCCGGGTGGCTGAGGCATAGTGCAACGCGTAAATCGCCTTGCCTGCCCCTTGCCTTTTCTTGGATGTGCATTGGAAGGCTTTGGCATTGTGGAACTATTGGTGCCAAAATATGGAACATCAATAGGGCCATAATCTGTATAAAGTTTTCCTCTCTCTCACTACCCTCATCGGTGGTGTAGCAGTGCCACTGGCAGGCCACCTCCGCCCTGCTTAGTGCACAAGGGTAGTTCTGAGCTGAGGTTGAGCTGCGCACAGCGCTGGCCCTTGGCTAGACGATGTCCACCCTGGTCCAGAAACACCATTGACCCGGATTTGGTCAGGAAACTGTTCTTCCCCGGAGGAGGGCCAGGTGGAAAACCATTAGTAATTCTGTTCCGCCACTGGTGTTAAAAACAGCCAGTGGTACCCAAATTAAATGTGAAAAAAAACAAAAAAAACAAACAAGAACAGTTCCAATACCTCTGGGTCTCGGGAGTTCAGGAATGGCAGTGTGTGATGCTACAAAGCCTCGCCACTCTCATTCCCCTCTTCTCAGCGGTGCGTGGACAACAGTGCGTGACGCTATGCCTCACCACTCTTGTTCCCCGCTGAGGAAGGAGGTGAGGCAGACCGTGTGCAACGCCGCAAAGCCTTGCCATGCTCAGCCCCTCCTTCATTTGGAGAGCGCGCTTGGCGGTGGTCGATGCTCCCATGCCTCGCTACCCTCAGGCGCCTCTCCCTTCGCCAGCAGGGGACGCCGGCTGTGGGAACGCACTTAAGCGGCCTCCCCACACTCGCATGCCCCCTCCGCGAACGCAGGTAAGTGTTGCACAGCACACTCAGATCCCACTTCGGGCCGCTCCCATGCCGTCCGAGTCGGATCCCTGCATTCCGCCACGCTGCCCCGCTATGGGTACGTCTGTGGTGCCATTAATCCCCCTTGCTCGGTGTCTGGGAGCCTGGCTGGCGCTTCCCTGCCCATCTCAGTGGCTCCTCCGTACCATCAGACTCGGCTATGCGATTCAGTTCGCCCGGCGTCCCCCCAAGTTCAGGGGTGTTCACTTCACGACAGTAGCGAAGGAGAACGCCCCCGTGCTCCGGGCGGAGATCGCAGTCCTACTGGCGAAGGACGCGATAAAGCCGGTCCCTCCAGCCGATATGAGGTCCGGGTTCTACAGCTCGTACTTCATTGTACCCAAGAAACGGCGGGTTACGGCCGGTCTTGGCTCTGCGGTTCTTGAACCGGTCCCTTCACAGGCTGCCGTTCAGAATGCTAACGCAGAAACGCATCTTCAGGTGCATCCGTCCCCAAGATTGGTTTGCAGCGATCGACCTGAAGGACGATACTTTCATGTCTCGATTCTCCCTCGACACCAGCCCTTTCTACGCTTTGCGTTCGAGGGACCGGAATATCAGTACCGCGTCTTACCCTTTGGCCTGTCCATGTCGCCCCGCGTCTTTACGAAGGTTGCAGAGGTGGCCATTGCTCCCATGAGAGAGCATGGTGTTCGCCTTCTCAACTACCTCGACAACTGGCTGATCCTTGCCCAGTCGCGAGAGCAGTTGTGCGAACACAGGGACAGGGTGCTCAGTCACCTCAGCCAGTTGGGACTTCGGGTCAACTGGGAGAAGAGAAAACTCTGTCCTACACAGAGGATCTCTTTTCTCGGTATGGAGATAGACTCGGTTGCCATGACAGCGCACCTCACCGAGGAGCGCGTCCAGTCAGTGTTGAACTGCCTGAAGGACAGCGGCACCACTGAAACATTTTCAGAGGCTCCTGGGGCATATGGCGTCCGCAGCCGCAGTAATGCATTGGGATTGCTTCATATGAGACCGCTTCAACTCTGGCTTCAACTCCCGGGAGAGTGGCGACTCCATCCCCAGGCGGTCCAGCTGATCTGGAGTCGTTTCGGGGCCGCACAGTTAGACCTGTTTGCCTAACACTTTCACTAGATTTTATAGCCTCCGTGTAGAGCCGGTATCTTCCTGTGTGCTCACTTGCCATAGTCAGTAACACCGAAGTGCCCGTTCTAGTGTCGGCTTGCTGCGCCATTCCCTCCCTCATGGTATGGATACGTGCGCTTATCTGCTCCAGTCGAGTTCCCCAGAACGGTGAACCCTGTTGAGTCCTCCGCAACCCGTGGTCCGCAACTACAGGTCTAACACTCGTATGCATTGGTGGAACTTGTGTTAGGCTGGGTTCCATATGTTGTGACCCCCACGGCGGTCCCATATGTGTATTCTTCCACAGTACGGCTCCCTACGACGAGCCCATGTCTTTCCCTCAGGAAGGTGTTGTCCCCCTCCTCTAATTGGCCGGGGCCACCCCTGGGACTTCCGTATGTTGTGCTGCCCACGGCCAACCCATACATGTATTTTCCACATGTTAACTCCCTCTGGGCATGATGTGGCTTCTGCAGCGGCCTTCACAGGCACACTTTCCCAGCGTTATCCAATACAGTCAGCTGAGTGGGTCTTGCGGAATAGCAGCTTTGACTCCCTGCGTGAATTTCCCCGCCCGCATCAGATCGGGGTCTGAGGGGCTCATCGCTGGGCGCTGGAAGTGATAGTAACTATGGCGTTTTCCAAAGGGATCCCAATTCGTCGGTACGTCCGACGTACGTCAAAAGTGACCGACTGAAAGGGAACGTCTCGGTTACGTATGGTAACCCTCGTTCCCTGAAGGACCCTCGTTCCCCGTCGCCACAGTTGCTGTACCATCACTGCAGGTCCGAGCCACTCAGTTCGGCTCCTCAGTGAAAAACAGCGTGCATTCGCTCTCGCTTCCTGTTTATACCCGCGGCGCAGGCCGGAGCGCTAGATGCAAATCTCGCACGTCAATGGCCCATTGGCCTGTTCTCTATATCTCAAAGCTGATAGGGGCCCTGAAGTGATCCCAATTCGTCGGTACGTCCGACGTACGTCTCCGTTCCCTCCTTCAGGGAACGAGGGTTACCATACGTAACCGAGACGTTTTCATGAATATCTGCTAAGCCCGGTATTTTGACATTGTTTTGTGTGCACTTGACTGTTTAAAGTCCCTGTAAAAGTCAAAACTTAACATGTGTTCTGAGTTTCTTACACCACAGATAAATGTGTTATTAACCACCCAGCCAAATTTGAATCATAAAAAAATCCGCCAAGTACATAAAATAGCTTATCAAAAACTTGAAAAAATGAGCATGCGCATTCTGAACTACCTCAACGACTAGCTCATACTGGCCCAGTCAGAGGAAGAAAAAAAATCTCAAAAATCTGTGCTACTCAGCCATCTAGAATGCCTGGGTCTCAGAATAAATACAGCCAAGAGCTCATTGCTTCCCAGGCAGAGAACCTCCTTCCTGGGAACAATTTTAGACTCAGCCCAAATGAGGGCGTGGCTATCGGATGAACTTGCACGTTCATTCAAAATGGGAACCAACAGACCCCTACATTTTTTTTAGAGAATGCTAGGCCTAATGGCATCAGCTTCTCCAGTACTTCCGCTGGGTATGATGCACATGCGCCCCCTGCAGTACTGGTTGAAATCACGGGTTCTTTCCCAAGCGTGGCATTCAGGCCAGCTTTGGATCAAAGTGGGCCGTGGCTGTGTCAAAGCCCTGGCCCCGTGGTCACTTGGGAACAGTTTCCAGACGGATGGTGGTCACCACGGATGCTCCAACTCGGGTTGGGGCGCTCTGTACGAGGGTCGAGCACGGAGTCACGGTTGCACATAAACTGCCTAGAAATGCTGGCAGTAGTGCTAGCCCTCGAGACTTTTTTACCACATCTCTCAGGTCACCATGTTCTAGTCCGCACGGACAACATGACTGTGGTCTCCTACATAAACCACCAAGGCATGCTCAGGTCGAGATAGCTCAACCAACAGGTCAGACATCTCCTCCTATGGGCAAAAGGTAAATTACATTCACTGAAAGCAGTGCATGTGCCAGGCAGACTGAACCAGGGTGCAGACATGCTCTCCAGGGGTCTCGTGTCCCTGGGGAATGGGCCCTCCATACCCAAACGGTTCAAATTATATAGAGTGTTTTTGGGAGGATAGAGGTCAACCTCTTCGCCTCCGAAGACAACTGTCATTGCCCAATCTATTTTTCAAAAAGCAAGAATGCGCTGGCCCATGAATGGCCCAGCTGCCTACTTTATGCTTTTCCACCAGTACCGCTCATTCATGCGAGCACACGGTCCTGCTAGTGGCTCCACTCTGGCGAACCCACATCAGGTTTCCCCGAGTTGATTCAGTTACTATCAGCAGCCCCATGGCCAGTTCCCCTGAGGAAAGATCTCCTTTCTCAGGCGAAAGGTACAATCTGGCACCCCCACCCCAAAATTGTGGCCGTTACATGTTTGGCCACTCAAGGGGGGCTCAAACCTCCCAGTGAGTGTCTTGAGCACCATCAGTGAAGCTAGAGCTCCGTCTATTAGATGTCTCTATGCCCTTAAATGGTCAGTGTTCTCTGACTGGTGTTCAGTCAGGAACTATAACCCAATGTCATGTGAGATATCACAGATTCTCGTTTTTCTACAAGAGATGTTGGATGCAGGACACACTCCATCCACACTCAAAGTCTACACAGCAGCTATCGCTGCATCCCATGCACCGATAGCGGGCCAGTCAGTGGGCAGACAGGACATGGTCATAAAATTCTTAAAAGGAGCCAGGAGGCTTAACCCCCCCTCGCCCTCCTACGGTGCCATCCTGGGATCTTTCATTGGTCCTAAGAGCACTAAAAAAGACCTCCCTTCAAGCCGTTGCAGACGGCTGAATTAAGCCGCTTTCGCTGAAAACTGCCCTGCTATTAGCACTGGCATCTGTTAAGCGTGTCGGTGACATTCAAGCGTTATCTGTGAACGCGTCATGTTTAGAATTTGGCCCAGGCGATTCTAAAGTCATTCTCAAACCAGGGCATGATTATGTACCTAAAGTGCTTTCAACACCGTTCAAAGCACAGGTAATCACTCTCTCTGCCCTCCCCACTTTGGAGGATGAGAGACAGTTACACCTGCTCTGCCTTTTTAGGGCACTTAGAGCAAATATTGAGCGGTCCTCCCACTTTAGACAGTCGAAGCAGCTCTTTGTAAGTTTTGGTGACTGAACTAAGGGACTTCCGGTCACCAAACAAAGCCTAGCCAGATGGCTAGTGGACGCAATAGCGTTAACATATGACACTATGGGCCTCCAATGCCCCATAGGTGTCAAAGCTCACTCCACCACAGGCATGGCCTCCTCCTGGGCGTGGTCTAGTGGAGCTTCTATGGGTGACATTTGTAGATCGGCCATGCTATGGCGCTGATTCGGGTGATCGTCGCTTCAGTCGATTTAACCTGATGTTTTTGACAGTTACAGCGTATTTTATATGCCCCTTTCGCGGGCTCTTGCGCTCAGCTTCGCGGGCTTTGTGCTCATTGGTTTGCTCAGATTACGCTGTTCTGCCATTGGTTCATGCAGTTCCCACTGGCCAGCCAATAGCGTGCGAGATGTCTCAACACGGTTTTGACTGGGCAGTAACACTGCGTGATTTTACAAATTACTTCAGTATATTCGAGAATAGGAGAATTCCCATGGCGTCTTCGACGCAGTACTTTTTCCCTTATCTCAGGGAACCGAGGTTACGTTAAGTAACCGAGTACGTTTTCTAAGGTGAAAGAGACATAGCCTTACAACATATTATCTGACCGCAGATAATGAATCGGGACAACGCATTTTTCTCAGGCACTCCGCGACCCACTCAGAATATGGGTCTTCTTGTGGTGGTGCCCCCTCAGCGCTTGCCCTGAGCTTGAGCAATCACCTAAGTCACGTGACATGCACTTAGCTAGTGTATATTTAGTAAATAATATTATTATAACAATATTTAGTAAAAAAAAAAAAATACAGCTCTTGTTAGTTGTTTAAAGTATACTAATTACTATTTAATCAAATATCAAGGAAGAAAAAAATTATGTGGCATAAGGTGAAGTGAGAGCTGGGCTGTGGCAGCAGTGGCGGGGCATGGATGGTGTATTGCGGTTTTTCGGTTCGGTTTGAATATCGTTACACCCCTATTTGGGTGAGCACAAAATATGCGGGAATAAGTCATTGCTTATGTGCGCTTACTAGAGCTCTCAGGTGGAAGTGTGCATAGTTTGTGTACTGAAAGTAATGAATGTTCAAATAGGGAAGGTTTTAGTTTCTTATCGGCACAGATGTTTCCAGATCACTTTGGGAGAGTTAGTCTGCTGAATCTGTCATATCATCTGTTTTTTTGTGATGAGTATGTGAAAGGTGAACATGTCAAGGAAGCACAACATGCCTCTTTTGCCCGATTTTCCTCTATTTGGTCTAGTTATACTCCATTTGAGTTATTTTGTATTTGTCGTTATTATAAATTTGACCTCAGGTTTATAAGACTTCTTCTGTTCTCTTGATGCTTGTTTAGTTTTAGCTTTAATTTAGATTCATGCTCTAGTGTTTTGGAACACAGCATTATACTAGATAAAGCTGCAATTTAATCTTTATCACATTGAATAATGTATTACAGTAAATGTAAACTTGTTTCAGAACAAGTGTTTTTCAGTATTTGCCCACTGATTCAGTATCACGGCATCATGAATCAGTAGAGGAAATGAGCTCAGGGTGTCTTGGGAGTGGGCCTTTCTGGTTCCTCTTGTGAGAGCTAAATAAAATATGAACTGTCATGTTTCATTGGCTTGTGGTGTGTGTACTGTATGTATGGTATGTGTGTTTATTTAACTTGTGCAAGTGCGTGCATTTATGTTTCAGGTAGATTAGTATTACACAACACTGTTTTCTGTACTTGTTGGACAACAATATAATCAGTGATTTTTTTTTTTTTTTGTTCTGATGACAATACATTTTACAATGATATTATTCAAAATGATTATTCTAAAAAATAAAATTAAAGGGACACTCCACTTTTTTTTGAAAATAGTTTTACAGTTTTCAAATCCATTCAGCTGATCTCTGGGTCTGGCGATAGAACTTTTATAGCATAGCTTAGCATAGATCATTGAATCTGATTAGAGCGTTAGCATCTCGCTCAAAAAAAGAGTTTCAATATTTTTCCTATTTCAAACTTGACTCTTCTGTAGTATCATTGTGTACTAAGACCGACAGAAAATGAAAAGTTGCGATGTTATAGGCCGATATGGGTAGGAACTATACTCTCATTCCTGCGTAATAATCATGGAACTTTGCTGCCATACCATGGGTGCAGCGGCGCAATGATATTACACAGCGCCTGAAAATACTCCCCAGGACGCTCTCTGTGCAAGCAGGTTGTCACGTTGGTTATGTTTATGGAAATTAGCCTATTTTCAGGCGTTAATTATTGTCTTATTTATTTTATTTAAATAATAAATAAACAAATAAATGCAAATACAATTGCAAACAAATACATGCAAATAAAATTGCTAACAAATAAATGAATCAGCTTTCCATTTACAAATACATAGCTGGTTATTTGATAGAGGTTTAAAAATAAATTCAATAAACATTATGAAATAATGTTTTTATTATGATTTTATATATCCTTTTTTGTGAATATAATATATTGGTTTCTTTATTTCTTTGCATTTCACTCCTAGTTTTAGGCACAATGTAAGATTTTTGGATTAAAATATCCAAAAACCACTAGAACTATGGGTAACACTTTATAATAACTGCACGCTATGAATCATTATGCTTTGTTCTTGATTTATATGCATATCTATAATGTTTTTAATAATTGTATTTTCATAGTTTAGAAATGATAAATTGATCAATAAAGTGTAAAAATAAAATTATTAAACACATTATAGATATGCTTATAAATCAAGATCAAAGCTTTTATAGCTGTATTTATAAACTGCTTATTAATGTCTATGAATGCTTTATGAAGGATGAATGAACTATTTACTAATGCTTAACTAATGATTCATAGCATGAGTTATTATAAAGTTTTACATGTCAAAAACAAAATGATGTCAAAATGTCAGTTCAAGTGACAGTCGGTTATGTAATACTTAAATGCTTAATGTATTACAAATTAACTCATTAGATTTTTGGAGACTAAATCTACTGTAGATTTAGTCGACTAAAATCTTATGATATTTAGGCGACTAAAACTAAAAACAATTCAGGTGACTAAAATATGACTAAAACTAAATGGCATTTTAGTCAAAAGACTATGACTAAAACTAAATCAAAATATGCTGTCAAAATTAACACTGGGCTGTAGCAATTACAATTAGCTTTATATAAAGCTAGAAGTTTATGGTATGTTAATTTAACTAACTAAACAGTTGCATATGTGTTTGCCATACAGTATATTTTCATCAAAAGGAGAACTCTAACAGATGTGATGCCTCCCTCCAGACTGTTATTTCAGTTAGTAAATGCAAAAAAGGGATGTGTTGACACCAAAACGCTATCTAAACTGCATAGGCACTATTGGATCATGTGTGAATGTTGTTTTCAGCGGGTAGAAGTGTTGCGTGTTTATTTTAACAGCTTCACTCTCTCAATTCCTCTTATCCATTCTCTATCTAACCTTATTTGTCTTTCTCTATCTCCTTTCCCTCAGTTAGTCCCACTAAAGAGATAAAGGTGGTGTCAGCGGTACGGCGGAGCAGTATGAGCAGTAGTTGTGGCAGCAGCGGTTACTATAGCAGCAGCCCCACACTCAGCAGCAGCCCTCCTGTGCTCTGCAACCCCAAGTCTGGTAAGAAAAGCCCCCTTCTGTGCCCAAAGTTGGTTCGGTTGAACACACTTCAATCCGATTTTATCACGAAATTCAAACGATAAATGCCGTTTTGACGCTCTATGTGGCGTGACTGGTCACTGATCACATTCAAGTGGCCACGCAACGCGCACGCGCGTGAACACGATCGTCTGTGAAGGCGATCGATCATCTCTTACTTAAGAATAAACATGAATGACCATCTGAAGGTATACTGAGGGAGGATACATTACAACTTACTGTCATGTGTATATGTGGTGTAATCGCTAAATCAGTGTTTCAATGGCGGAAAGACGCATATATATCTGCTTGTAAACTAAACAATGTCATGTAACGTTAGCATCACATTTACCTCAGGCAGTCGTTCAGTGTCCACAGAATTATATTCACTAGAGAAATCAACTCTTTCACTAAATATATGCACTATATTAGCCTATATATTCATTATATTCTACTTAACCTGTTAGTGATGTCTTGATTATTTCATGCATGTTAAATAAACCTGTCATGAAAATGACAGACACTGTATAAATTATTATATTTCAACAACGAATTGGAGAAAAAAAACTATTTTATAATTAGATTTAGAAGTTAATGCAAAAACTGCCTTGTGTGAAGTTTACATGTTTGCATACAATGTGTTATTTGAGTGTTGATTATTATACCTAAAAATAAATAGCAACTGAATTTAGGCTAATAGTTTGGGCTCTATTTTGTTAACCTTTAATATTAATGTGCAAGTAAGGGCTCCCTATAAGATCTTCAATAAACTTTTAGATATAATTTAATTCATTCAAGAACAGACACTTTTTTTTTCTTCTTCAGTAAACCATTGTTAAATATAAAAAAAATAAATAAAAAGCAATTTTGTAAAACTGCTGTACCGAACTCGTACCGAACCGTGATTTCAAAACCGAGGTACGTACCGAAACGTCAGTTTTGTGTACCGTTACACCCCTACTGTCAGTCTTTTATTTGTTGTGTCATGCGCCACAACACTTCCTTGTGTTCCAGGCGTTTCCGTGTTGTAAATAACATCATTTTTAAAATATTAAATGTGTCATTCTCTTTAAGTCATGCTCAGAAATGTGTCATTTGCATATTAGATAATGTTAGATAATGGTTTGTTTTAGAAAGAGGTTTTTGTGAGAAAAATGGGAATTTAAGTGATTATTCAAGTCCCTATGTGAACTTAATCATACGTTTTTCTCATGAACATACAAAGGAGAGCTTATAGTAGATGTCAATTTTAAATGTTTTATAGCTCCAAAATACTGTATGTTTCTCAAGCTGCAAGCGACTTAAGGCACCCACATACTATAAGATAATCGTACAATTTGAGGCACAGTTCTCCCTTTCTGACAATCCTAGGTAAAGATTATCTTGATGGTTCTACAGATTATATTATCATATTTTCCTGTGGTGTGAGGTGTGTTAAAGGGGTGGTAAAACACATTCTTTCGAAGGCTTGATTGTGTTTGTGGGGTGCACTGTAACATGTGTTCATGCTTCGTTTTTAAAAAATTGCATTATTATTCATATATTTTACCTTTATTCTATACTGCTCTGTCCCTCCTTGTAAAAACGGTCTGATGGTTTCTGGGTTCTATGAAGCCGGTCCCTCAAAAAATACGCAATGGGCTCAGATTGGTTAGCTGGCCCAGTGTGTTGTGATTCGCTAACCGCCTAGTGCATGTTTGTCGGAAACATCATGCCCCTTACCTTTACCGGTAGACTGTGCTTTGTGTAGTATTAGAAACAATGGCGTCAATAAAACCATACCAATTTGAGCCCGAATCGGACCTAGAACATTTTAGTGAAGATGATCGAGCAGAACCTGTTCAAGAACTGCTGTAAAATGACGTTTCAGAATGGTTTGTTTTTTGTTGTTGCTGTATAGCCTACTACAGTCCTCAAATTGATTTTTTTGACTAAAGACTGCAGATCTATAGTGATCGCTACTGAATGTCACCGATACTTTTGTATTTTTAGAACGTTTATAGCCAAATATCTGTCGCAAGAACTTTTACCCCAAAACGAACACTAAACATTGGCTTTACTATAGTATCCAAATCAAACACAGAACCATGTTTAGCATGCTTGTAGATAAACAAACATGTAGATAAACAATACATAAAAGCTCTAATCAAAGAATAATTTACACTTATTCCAAGTTCGCTGTTGAGATTTTTAAAAAGTTTGTAACGTTAGGTGTTTGTCGGATAACGTTAAGTATGAATGAGCATTTAACAAACTGGTTTGCAGAGCCAAACAGCGCTGTTGTATACTTCATTGCTACAATGTACAATTAACAATACGAACTATTACAGGAAAACACATCAACAAAAAATAAATAGCATATAGCAGCGTTTCGTCGGCATTGCGGCAACAACATTCCAGCCTACTAACTATACCGCAACAACTCTTCCCCACAGCAATAAAAAATGGCCTCGCCCCCCTTATTTAATATTCTCGGAGGAGTGGTTTATGTAAATATTGGGACTGGTGATGTCAGCAACCCTGGAGGAATGTCTGTAGTCCCTACCGGCCGTTTACTGTAGTCCTTAGAAATTGATTTATTTAAAAGCAAATATCTCCCTTTGCTTTAAACTTTGAATGTTGTAACTTTGCAGATGTTGTTTATGCTCAAACATCAACATTACACACTAACTAATATTAGTAAAGTGAAATCGGGTTTTACCACCCCTTTAAGAGGGATTGAATCTGCTCGGAAGAACATTGGGCCCGAACCAATTTCAAATCAAAAATATCCAATGTGTTGAATATTTACAGAAATCCTGTTGTGTGGGGGGAACTTCGAGGACAAATGCGTGCGCACTCTGTAGATTATTACATGGAACGAAACGATACCAAATCAGAAAGCGTGTTGACGGAAGCATAAGCATAACACGACTTCATCCAACCCCAAATTTTTTTGTGTGCTTTCAGGCCATAAAGCCACATCGGCCTTTTCTCCCTCTGTTCCGTTTGCCCATTCTCCACTGTAATTCTGCTTGTTGACAGTAATTCTACAAGGCATCGACCATGTAGTTCTCATGAACTTTTCCACCCTTCTAACAGGGATTCTCCTTGTTAACTTGTACCAGTAGGATGAGTTAACAGGATTATATTCAAAGGTATAGTTCACCCAGTATAGTTCAAGATTAAATTGGTTTCCTTGGTAGTTCAACAATTGATAACCTTGTTCTACATTTACACATTGAAGTCCAAAGCTTACTTTAGTTTTGACACGAAAAACTAAGCATATGCGTACAGTTGAACATACAGCATTTCAAAAGGGCTTTTCACACTTCACTTAACCCTTGTGTTCTAAACCCTGCATGTAACCTTGTGTAAAGGAATGTTTCACACTTGCAATTTTGTAGCGGTCTTAGCACCACTTTTTACCCGGGGCTATGAAACCCTGCTCTGCTTTTGCGGTGTCCTAACCAAACACAATACTACACTACACACAATAAAAGCTATATTTTCCATGTTAAAAAAAGATAGTTTACTTAAAAAAGAAAGTTTACTTTTTGTGCCAACCAGCCATGGCGGCGATGCACTAAATGCTACAGAGTATTATATTTTAGAAACAGTTTGTATTTCTGCAACATACAAAGTATGACAATGATAATCTCAGGTACTGATTATGTACTTCATTTAATGTTATAATAATTCATTGTGAGTTTGAATATCATTTCGCGTGACCTTTATAGCCATACTGAAAGCGACAATGGATAATTCACTTCAAATTCACCTCAATGTGAACAAGTGTATTTCATGACAAAGGTTCAGTCACTGAATTTGATAATGTGCTTATCAATTTTGTTTTGAGAGCTCTTCTGATTGGCTGTGGTTTTCAATTGATCTGGTCATGTCTCGTCGGGTCGTGTCTGGTGTGGACAGACAAATTGCTTGACGCTAGAATCTTTTTGCATTGTGTCTGGATAGGACACGGTGTTACTCCCCTCATTACAGTGCTAAACTTGTGACAATGATGTGGCTGGATGCTTCGCAACCGACAGCCAATAGCATGCCTCATATTCACATGCTTTGGCCAATTACTGCATGTTGTTTCAGCATTCGAGGGGAAAATGTCAAAAGAGACATTTATACATTCAGGAAAAACGTCTCGGGTTATGACTATAACCCTTGTTCCCCGAGAAGGGAACGAGACACTGCGTCATTGTGACGACACTTTGGGGAACGCTCCTAGTGTAAAGCATCTGAAGAATGAATGGAATCAGCCCAATCCTGATTGGTGTTGCGTCATGACGTAGTATGTGACGGCATACCCGGAAGATACAAAGGGACGTCTGAACACAACAGAGATAGCGTTCTGCGATGAAGCAAGCGCTCTGTCTGATTGGTGTGGACACGAGACGGAGTGCCTCGTTCCCTTCTCTGAGAACAAGGGTTATAGTCATAACCCGAGACGTTCCCCTTCGAGGGAACTCGAACTGCGTCATCGTGACGACACTTTGGGGAACGAGTACCCATCTAGGGGGCGAGCACTCTAGTGCCAGGCGTCACAGGGAGATGCAGACTGTAATACCTAATGAAGGTGTGCGGAGTGGCCCACCCAGCTGCCTCGCAGATCTCTTGCATAGAGGCTCCAGAAAGGAGGGCCACTGAGGAGGCCATGCTCCTGGTGGAATGAGCCCTCACGGATATCGGTGAAGGCAGATTGCGCACCTGATAGGCCGTGGCTATAGCCTGGACAATCCAGTTACTGATTGTCTGTTTTGAAGCAGGCAGCCCCTTCTTGGGTGAACCAAAACACACCAACAATTGGTCTGATCTTCTCCACTGTGCTGACTTCTCCAGATAGATCCTCAATGCCCGCACAGGGCAGAGGGGGTGAAGTCTGCCCTCTTCCGCCGTCACGTGAGGTGGAGGATGGAAGGCCTGAAGAACCACTGACAGTGCCACGTTAGATGGCACCTTGGGCACATAGCCCGGACTGGGATGCAAGATGGCCTTAACCCCGCCCGGGGCAAACTCCAAGCAGGTTGGCGTGATAGCCAAGGCCTGGAGGTCCCCAACTCTCCTCAGAGAAGTGATGGCAAGGAGAAAGGCCACCTTGAAGGTCAAGATTCTCGCCTCAGCCGACTCAAACGGCTCAAAGGGGGCCTCAGCCAACCCTTCAAACACCACCGCCAGGTCCCAGGTTGGGACTCTGGAACGAGCCGCAGGCCTCATCTGCCGAGCCCCACTGAGGAATCGTACCACCAGATTTCCAACGGCCCAACGGCCCATCAACCAACGACCCATCAATTATAGGTGCGTGGAAAGCCCCAATGGCAGCCACATACACCTTAAGTGTGGACAGGGAAGAACCGGCAGAGAAACGGTCTTGGAGGAACTCCAGCACTGAAGCCACAGGGCAGTTAACTGGGTCCACCAGTAAGGTCTCCACGATACCTGCCAACAGGCCCTCTCCTAGGTACCGGGCCCCCTCAGGGACCAGACCCAGAGATTCCACACCTCCGGCCGGGGGTACAATATTGTGCCCCCGGCCTGAGATAGAGAGATCCCTCCACAAAGGGACCTGCCACGGAAGACCGTCCAGCAGGTCGATGATGTCGGAGAACCATACTCGAGTCGGCCACCGGGGTGCTACTAAGAGAAGGCTGACGCCCTCCCGGCAGACACGCTCCAGAACTCCCGGGAGCAGAGTGATCGGGGGAAAGGCGTATAGACGCAGCCTCGGCCACGTCTGAGCCATGGCATCCAGCCCCAGCGGGGCCGGATGACTGAGGGAAATCCACAGTGGGCAGTGAGACGTCTCTCGAGACGCGAAGAGATCCACTTCCACTGGGCCAAACCGACCGACAGACAGACAGACAGACAGACAGACAGACAGATAGATAGATAGATAGATAGATTTCCAGGCAGTTGATGTGTCAGGAAGAATGCTGGGTCTCCCACAGACCTCTGGCACAGTGGCCTTCCATGACCGCGCCCCAACCAGAGAGGGAGGCGTCTGTTGAAAAGGTCTTCCGGCAGCAGGACGCTCCCAACACTGGCCCCTGGGACAGGAACCAAGGCTTCCTCCATATGACGAGGGAACAAAGGCATCTGCGCGTTACCCTGATCATACGGAAAGGATTTCCCCTGGGGGAAAACCCCTTGGTTCCCAGCCACCACTGGAGGGGTCTCATGTGGAGCAGGCCGAACGGTATCACATATCACCCAGCAGTCTCTGGAACTGCTTCACAGTGAGGCTGTGGCCCAGCTTCACTCTCAAGACCATCGCCAGTATGGACTCGACGCGCGCAGGAGACAACTGTGCCCCCATTAACGTCGAATCCCACATGACCCCCAGGAACGTGGTCCTCTGGGAGGGTGTCAACACGTTCTTCTTCATGTTGAATCTCAGCCCCAAGCACCTTATGTGGGCCAGAACGACATCTCAATGTCGAACAGCCATATCACGCGACTCGGCCAGAATGAGCCAGTTGTCGATATAATTGAGTATACGGATGCCCTGGAGTCTCAACGGAGCCAGTGCTGCATCCATACACTTCGTGAAGATGCGAGGGGAAAGAGCTAGGCCGAAGGGAAGAACCCGATATTGAAAGCGAACCTCAGGAACTTCCTGCGAGACTGAGGACGGAGATATGAAAGTATGCGTCCTTCAGATCTATCGCGACGAACCAGTCCTCGAACTGGATCTGACTCACGATGGCTGGAATTGTGAGCATCCTGAACCTGTATCTCCTCAGAGACCGGTTCAGATACCTGAGATCTATTATCGGACGCAACCCGCCATCCTTCTTGGGAACTATGAAGTACCGGCTGTAGAATCCGGACTCCCTGTCTGGCAGAGGAATACGTTCTATAGCCTCCTTGACCAGCAGGGAGCGTACGTCCTGTTCCATAACCTGCACCTGCTCTGGGCCGACCACAGTTTAGACCACCCCGTTGAACTTAGGGGGAGGGAAACCGAACTGCAGCCTGTAACCCCGTTCTACTGTATGCAGGGCCCACGCAGATATACCCGGAAGGCATGAATCTACTAAGGTAATTAGCCTCTCGAGGCCAGTCTCGGGTGTTAACCGAGCCTCCTCCCCAACCCTCTGAAGCGGCTGACCGGCAGGGCGAAATCGGGGAAGAATTTCGGGGGCCGCACGCGATTGCTGGACCGCTGCAGGTCTTATTAGAGGCGGCTGGAATCGATTCCCCGAGAGCCCCAGGGAGAAAGCGACCTCGGTTGTTCCACCCTGTGGGGGACAGCTCTCAGTGATCCAGCCGTAGCTAGGATCGCTGGGAAGCCTTCTTGGCCTAAATGACGTCCATCATGTCGCCCTTAAGTTGAAAAGGCTTCTTGCGAGAGCGGCGTCTCAGGAGGGGCGTGGGAGGCGACACTCTGCTTCTGCACCTCACGGTGCGAAGAGCTGGATGAGGGACCGGGCTGCCCACTCGGAGCAGTCTTCGCCGAGGAGCCAGAACGGCGAGGGATGAACTTCTGGAATGCTTTCCTCATCTCCTGAAACCTCTCGACGATGGTATCAACCGCACCGCCGAAGAGGCCAGAAGGCCAGATCGGGGCATCAAGGAGAAAATGTTTCTCCCTCTCCCTGATCCCCGATAGGTTGAGCCAAAGATGTCTCTCAACGCATACCAGACCAGCCATGGAGCGATCCACAGCGCGGGCCGTCTCCTTGGTAATGCGGAGAGACAGGTTGGTCACCTTCCGGAGTTCGGTGACATCATCCTGGGAGGGACCCTCGCCTTCATCCAGCTCCTTGAGGAGGTCGGCTTGGTATGCCTGCAGGTCCGCCATGGTGTGCAGGCAACCAGCAGCGTCGCATTAAAGGCCCTGCCGACCAACCTGGAGGTATCGCGGCAAGGTTTAGTGGGTAGCGTGAGAGGTGGCCCGCGAGCGCCTCTTCAACCGGCGGCAGCGCTGCATAACCCGACTCAACTGCCCCCAGCACATTTGCAAAGTCAAGCACCAGGGGATTGGACAAACGAGCTGAGAAGGGTCTTTCCCATGATTTACACAACTCATTTTACAATCCTACTAGCCCTTTATTTAGATTAAAAACCCTTCTCATTCATTTGGTGAGGAACATGGCGTTTTGAGCAGCATTTGCACACCGTGTGACGTTGTAGATGCATATTGGAATATTAAGGCTAACGATTAATCGATCATGGGAATTTGTGTAAACTGACATCCCTAGTTTCCAGCATGAGGACACGCAACAGGAGCGAGCACAATTGGCTATGAAAGCCACACTATAAGTTTAATAATCTCTCGTTTGTAGAGATTTTTAGATGGATGCCGAGGCTTTTTAGGTCAGGTAGAATCTGCGATCTCTGACCCAGTTTGTTTGCTGGCTTTCAAGGCTGCTGCAATATGCTGTGCTTTCCGCCAAATGTCAACCTGTGGTGTCGAAATACTTATGGGTAAACTGGCAGCGTGCGTTATCACAGACTAAAACAAAAACAGACATTCTGACACGGAAGGCACATTTCAAAGTAGAATAACTGGCTGTAGAGAAACTTCTTTGAGAAACAAGTAGGTGAATCTAGCATGTTTCCTAAATATCTGCAAACACATGATGGTATTTTTTTATGCTTTAGTAAAGTGAAAAACATACATACAGCATCTTTAAAATTATTTTTTGGAGTGAACTATACCTTTTCTCACATTTTATTTAAGCACATGAAGTTGTCACCCCCCGATTTCTTGAAGATATTTTCCTTCACTGCCTCGTGATTTTACAAAGAATTTGAAGAAACAATTATTGGAACTGACATGCATTTTCTTATTTTACTGTCTCAATCAGTTTTTTCTCACTGGTTCTCCCTTTTGAGTGTGTTTGTGTGGAGTAGTAAACTCTGACCCATAAAAACTCTCAGGCTGAGATCAGTTGCAGTGCACGCGTAGTGTGTGTGCGTGTGAGAGAGTCTGGCAAGAACACATAGTCCCCTTCAGGAAAGGCAAGGAGCACAGCCAGCAGGCAGAGAGAAAGAGAAAGACAGACAGAGAACATTTTATACACACACTTAGACTCATCCTCCACCACCAAATTAGAGCATTGGCCTCCATGACGATCCAAGGCGAGTCTGAAGCATGCCTGCAATGAAGCATTCCACACCTACCACATGACTCAGCCTTAATTTCACCACAACACAACTCCCCGCTTCATATTCTGCCCCGGGACAGTGAGGCCCACTGTTAAAACCAGACCGTATTTTTTGTCCAACAACAACGTGGATCCAAGATCCAATCTGTCATCAGAGCGTTTAACGTTATGACATGTTGTACATTTTGATTTTGAGAAGGAAATAGGCTGCTTTTCCAGGCTTTTTTGCTTGTGTGTTTTTACCAGCATGTAAGGAGACAAGCATGCTGGGTTTGGCAGGGCCATTGTCTGCCTCTGAATTTGCTCATCCAATCCTGGGATTGCTTAGCTCTCCACCCAAAATCGATGAAACCAAAATCAACTCAAGACAAAAGAGAACATCTACTTGTAAAAATTTTTTGACATGTTATACATTTTACTTTTATTTGTATAGCACTTTTGACAATACATATCGTTTCAAAGCTTTTTTACAGAAAATGCATGTGTCAATGTCTCTCCCTTTCTTTCTCTCTTTCTCTCTCACACACACACACACACACACACACACACACACACACACACACACACACACACACACACACACACACACACACACACACACACACACACACACACACACACACACACAATCCTTTCTCCCTGCTTTAAAAAGGATGTGGCATTGTGTGTGAAAGGTTTCAGGCATGTATAGAGTGACTTTGTAGGGGGAGTGGAAAGGCCTTGGCCACATGCTCCCTATCTAGAATATGCATGCATACAGTAAATATTCTTTAAAGGGAAAGTTCACCCCAAAACAACATCTGCTGTGGTTTACTTGCCAAACAAGAATACAGCCAAATTTGACAAAGACAAACACCAAAAAGTAGCCTAGTCTGTATCAAAGTTAATATTTTCAACATTTTTCTTTTCTTTTTTATTTTACTATTGTTCATTGTTTTTTTATTTCGGATATTACATGATTCATTCTGATCATTTTATTAATTACATCTCTTTCTAACAGTAAAAAACAAATACTATATATATTTCTTCTTCTTTCATAATTACATTTGTAATGTCTTTTTTCTTACAATGCACATACAATAAAAATGTACTGCTTACTGAGGGTTATAGAAATCATTATAGAAATTACTTTTTTGTTATTTGTCATTCCCTTGTTTCTATAGTCTGTATAATGGGCCCTGATCAGCCAATCAGGAGCCAGTCAATAGCTGTGCAGTTGGATCCTGGATTGTGACCAAGTAGTTCAGAGTTGGGCTAAATTATTACATTACTGATGAAGAGATCAAACTGATGAGAACCACTTATGTGCTAAATTAGTCCATCACAGCGATGCCACAACCTCATTACTTCATTAAACACAAACATTCAGCACTCCATTGCAGCTTGATTTCTCTCTCTCTCTCTCTCTCTCTCTCTCTCTCTCTCTCTCTCTCTCTCTCTCTCTCTCTCTCTCTCTCTCTCTCTCTCTCTCTCAAGAAGCACATGTTTGGTTTCAGGATGCCTTCGTGTCAATTTCTTTTAAAGAAGGATTGTGGACTGCATTACATCATGAGGAGTAAAATAAATAGTGAATCAAACTCAGTGTTGTTGCATTGAATAGATAAACTGATCCTTTTACACCATGTGTTGAATAGTCAGATGTTTTACTGTCATGAAAATGGGCCTAGAGTTCACGACTGAGGAACACTGTGTGTATATTTTTACAGTGCTGAAGAGACAAGTGAGCCCAGAGGAACTTCAGGCTCCTGGTGGACCTTACATAAAGAAGACATTCACAGTAAGTCACCCACACACACATGCCAAATGTGCACAGACTCCAAGCTCTAATGGCATAATTTACTATGTTTGGTTCCGAGAATCCATTTACAGGGAGCAAAAAGTTCAAGACTAAAATTAGCGAGAGGATGTTTTCCCTTAGATGCTTGTGGAGATGATTCTAGCCAAGAGCAATTTATGTATCTATATTATTTACAAATATATATGACAAAGTATAAAGATAAAATAAAGCAAAAATACATAAATGTATTTGACATTATACAAGTTGTAATTACATTCATTAAAATAAATTAAATTAAAAGAAGAAAATGAAGCTGTGTAAGTGTCTGAACTATAACTTAATGTGCTTGGATGTATGTGTTTGCAGATTGTGGGAGATGCAGTGGGCTGGGGATTTGTGGTGAGAGGAAGTAAACCCTGCCACATCCAGGCTGTGGATCCCGGCGGACCTGCTGCAGCAGTGGGAATGAAGGTACAATACTCATCCTGCAAAAAATGTGTTATAGTGAGAAAATGTCCACATTGTCCATATTTTATTGTCTTATTCTGAAGTGATGCACAGATATTGAAACTATGGAAAAACCAACAAACATAAAACAAACACACCAGAACTATAAAGGCTATTCACGCTAGCATGTTGAAACTTTCATTAATGTGATACGAAGAACAGACATGCAAACCAGTTCCTGACTGATGCAGGCTAATATACACATAGCTGAAGCGGATTAATATCGTCTTGGTTTGGAGCAAGATTAACATTAGGTGCCCTGTCACACACATTGTTTAAATAGCACATGCATTCGCTAACATTTGTGCGCCCATGGGCATGCTGGTCTAAAAAACAGGTGTGTTCAGGCGCATTGTTGGCGCGTTGCTATTTCGAGGCAACTGAAATAGGCTGCACCATTGACCAACTGAAACCTGGTCTAAAGTCAATGGCGCAATATTTTTTATGTTTTTTAAAGAGCGCGTTTGTAATATGCTTCTATAGGTGGGTACACAATGAGCGTACATCAGCAGCACACAGACATTTTTAAATATGAAAAATTAAAGGATTCAAATGTAAAAGATTATTATTGTGTACATAAATATAAAAATGCCTACATGTCATAATGGATAGTCATTGCATGTATCAGAACTAGCCTACTTATTTGCAGTAATGACGAGTAAGCAGGCATGGCGTCATTGGACAAGCAGATCCGTTTCCTCGCTAGAGAAGCGTTCAGTTTTTTCGCTTGCAAATTTTTCGCCATGTAAATAGCAAATCCGCCATGGCGCGAGCGCAACTGGCTTTTAAAGGGAATGGGAGATGAGACTCTGATTGGATTATTAAATTATTAATATTAATATTATTCTCATTAAGAGAATTGGGGCAATCCTTTTAGACCATGCACCGGGTGCACCGACCATTTTTCCTGTTGTTAAACTAGCAAAAGTGGATTCGGACACGTTTGCACTTGCGCCACGTGCTTCAGACAATGCGCTTAGATTGTTAAAATAGGACCCAAAGAGCCAGAATGGCTCTCAATTAGAGTGTGCTGCAGTTCCATTTTCCACTGTAAAGCTGGTGTGGGCTGCCCTACCTAGTATCATAATACAGCCGAAGCCATATGTTACATTTTAATACATTGTGAACTCTTGATTTAGGCTAGAAAATATTTGTTGTAGAATGCTGAACACATTTACAATTTATTATTGATTCAGTTTATATAGATGTCTATGTTTTAGATGAATATTGTACATACATAACTACATTATTGACAATAGACAATGGGCTAAAATTTCTCTGACCACACCTTTAAAACTGTTCTTCAAGAAACAGTGCTCTAAAAGGGTTATAGTTTTGCCATAATATATTGCCAAGTTAATGCTAGATTATGATCCAAGAGATAGAGATGATAGAGATTACAAAATACCCAACATCATCAACCCACCCAGTCATTCAGGTTTGACCTTAGGCACAGTACACTGAGTGGAGCAATCATAATGTTCTCAAGTCCACTCGGAATATAGTCTTTTTGCCAGATATTCTTTTTATGCGGATCCAGGCTATGATACTTAATGTCTACTAAAAGTGTGTCTAATTTATTTACAGATGGAATAATATCTGCCCTCCCTCCTCCTTTAAACAGTCATGACCTAATTTTCAGCAATAATTAACCATTACGGTTATGCAGCTTTAAAAAAAACAAAAACAATATTCCCTCAGCGTCACTTCTGAATGGTCATTACATAAGGTCATGTTTACAGACTGAGCTTATGTGTTTCTGGGGTAAAAGCATTGTGCTATTTCCATCGACCATAATACTGCATCTGCAAGCCCAGCTCCCAGATCTTTTTATTGTAATGAACATTGTTCCAAACACAATTTAATATATAGAATAAAATAAAAAATAGTTTTACACAACTGTACAAGAGAAGGTTTGGATGTTGTTAGACCTGAAGAGCAATTTTTTTTTTAAAGAATATATATTTAAACACTTAAGGAAAGTTTATTATATTGTATTATATTAATTATATTTAGTGCTGTCAAAACGATTAATCGTGATTCATTTCATCCAAAATAAAAGTTTGTGTTTACATAGTCACAACTAAGTTTTGTTTTGTCTTCACCTGTGCTCGTTCGTCCCTGATTAGTTCATCTCCACCTGTGTCTAATTAGCTCCCTCCTTCGACATGTGTATTTATACTCCCTGGCTGTGTTCGAAATCGCCCCCTATACCCTTAAATAGGGCACTATTTGAGTGAACATCCATTTGTAGTGGTGTCCGAAACAATAATGGACGTTTTTGAGTGCACTCATTCAATCCCACAATGCACCACAATAACGAGTGTACAGTAGATGTATGCGCTGGAGAATATGCTTGTTCGATGCCCGATCGGCGTATGACAGCAAAGTCCCGCGAGAGCGTTTCGAGAGCAAACGAGAAACGACTCCTTATGCTTTTGAATCGCTCTCACTCTCAACCAGACAGTGTACTCTCAACGCACTGTGAGAGTCGCGCCCTGAATTAATTAACTTACCGCTGTAACTTACCGCTGTCCGATTCGCCCTATGTACACTCATTCTCCATTACTCCACTACTCCAAAAACGAGCCAACAAGCTTAAAGTTAACCTTATAGCTCTTTACTTGTGTGGCACTGAACTTCCTTGGAAAGGGTAATGAATAATAAAGTAACTAATAAGCATTAATTAAAAAAAATAAAGACTTAATATTTGTATGTACAAAATGTATAGTATAATATATATATATATTTATACACAGTGAGGAAAATATGTATTTGAACACCCTGCTATTTTGCAAGTTCTCCCACTTAGAAATCATGGAGGTGTCTGAAATTGATATCATAGGTGCATGTCCAATGTGAGAGACATTATTTTAAAAAAAATCCAGAAATCACAATGTATGATTTTTTAACTATTTATTTGTATGATACAGCTGCAAATAAGTATTTGAACGCCTGAGAAAATCAATGTTAATATTTGGTACAGTAGCCTTTGTTTGCAATTACAGAGGTCAAACGTTTCCTGTAGTTTTTCACCAGGTTTGCACACACTGCAGGAGGGATTTTGGCCCACTCCTCCACACAGATCTTCTCTAGATCAGTCAGGTTTTTGGCCTGTCGCTGAGAAACACAGAGTTTGAGCTCCCTCCAAAGATTCTCTATTGGGTTTGGGTCTGGAGACTGGCTAGGCCACACCAGAACCTTGATATGCTTCTTACAGAGCCACTCCTTGGTTATCCTGGCTGTGTGCTTCGGGTCATTGTCATGTTGGAAGACCCAGCCTTGACCCATCTGCCTTCAGATCAGGAGATGCACAAGCCTACAGCACATCCAGAGCAAACCTGAAGAGGGGCATCAAAAAGCCCAAGCACTGCTACAAGCTAAAGATAGAGGGACACTTTTCCAACTGTGACCCTCGACGCATGTGGCAGGGCATTCAGGCCATCAGTGACTACAAACCCACTCACTCCACCCCCGCACTGATGTCAACTTCCTGAATGAGCTAAATTACTTTTATGCTTGCTTTGAAAGAGACAAAAGAGAAACTGCCACCAAGCTCAAACCCTCAGCTGACCACCCACCAATCACACTCTCCTCCACAGATGTCTGCAAGACACTGACCAGACAACATCCCTGGACGTGTTCTCAGGGCATGTGCGGAGCAGCTCGCTGGGGTTTTTACAGACATTTTCAACCTGTCTCTTGCCCAAGCAGCTGTACCAACATGCTTTAAACGCACTTCCATTGTGCCAGTGCCGAAACACTCTAGCCCGAGGTGCCCTAATGACTAACGCCCTGTAGCACTCACACCCATCGTTATGAAGTGCTTTGAACGGCTGGTCATGGAACACCTAAAAGACTCTCTACCATCCACATTGGACTCACACCAGTTTGCCTACCGCAGCAATAGGAGCACAGAGGATGCAGTTTCCATGGCACTGCACTCTGTGCTCACTCATCTTGGCAATAAAAACATTTATGCACGTATGCTGTTTGTTGACTTCAGCTCAGCATTCAACACTGTCATCCCAACCAAGTTAATAGCCAAACTTGGAGACCTGGGCATCAACACCTCAATGTGTAACTGGATTTTGGACTTCCTAACCGACAGACCCCAGAATGTTCGATCAGGATTCACCTGCTCCACGTCCATCACACTTAACACTGGTGTACCACAGGGTTGTGTGCTAAGTCCGTTTCTCTACTCCCTCTTCATCTCCGACTGCAAGCCTGTGTATGGATCTAATTCCATCGTCAAGTTTGCGGACAACACTACGGTGATTGGTCTCATCAGTAACAACGATGAGACTGCCTATAGGGAGGAGATCCAGCACCTGGCCACATGGTGCACTGAAAATAACCTGCTCCTCAACACTACCATCCACATCAATGGAATGGCTGTTGAGCGTGTCTCCAGTTTCAAGTTCCTGGGGATCCACATCTCGGCGGACATGTCGTGGACGACCAACACCTCCAGCCTGGTCAAGAAGGCTCACCAGCGCCTTTTTTGATGAGTACCATCCCAAGAACACATCCCTACTGTGAAGCATGGGGGTGGTAGCATCATGCTTTGGGGGTGTTTTTCTGCACATGGGACAGGGCGGCTGCAATGTTTTAAGGAGAGGATGACCGGGGCCATGTATTGCGAGATTTTGGAGAACAACCTCCTTCCCTCAGTTAGAGCATTGAAGATGGGTCGAGGCTGAGTCTTCCAACATGACAATGACCCAAAGCACACAGCCAGGATAACCAAGGAGTGGCTCTGTAAGAAGCATATCAAGGTTCTGGCGTGGCCTAACCAGTCTCCAGACCTAAACCCAATAGAGAATCTTTGGAGGGAACTCAAACTCCGTGTTTCTCAGCGACAGGCCAGAAACCTGACTGATCTAGAGAAGATCTGTGTGGAGGAGTGGGCCAAAATCCCTCCTGCAGTGTGTGCAAACCTGGTGAAAAACTACAGGAAACATTTGACCTCTGTAATTGCAAACAAAGGCTACTGTACCAAATATTAACGTTGATTTTCACAGGTGTTCAAATACTTATTTGCAGCTGTATCATACAAATAAATAGGTAAAATATCATACATTGTGATTTCTGGATTTTTATTTTTAGATTATGTCTCTCACAGTGGACATGCACCTACGATGACAATTTCAGACCCCTCCATGATTTCTAAGTGGGAGAACTTGCAAAATAGCAGGGTGTTCAAATACTTATTTTCCTCACTGTATGTATATATATATATATATATATATATATATATATATATATATATATATATATATATATATATACATACACAAACACAAACAAATTCTTAAATATATACATGCATGTGTGTGTATTAATATATACAAAATTATTATACACAGCAGTACACACACATATTATGTAAACACAAACTTTTAACTTTTATTTGGGATGCGATTAATCGCAATTAATCGATTTGACAGCACTAATTATTATATTATTTATATTACGTTATATTATATTAATTATATTATATTATTAACAAAGACTACCCGTAAAAGTAGTTCAGAGGACCTATTACCACAACTTAATAAAATGCATGGTTGCCAGATTTAATTAAACCTTTTAAGTTACAAACATGTTATTATAATAATGATGATCATTACATCAATTTAATATTGTGTGAAATTAAAACATACATGTCTGCATTAATTTTTTTTAATTTTTATATTAAGACTGTAATGAAATTTGCCACCAGTCCATTTATGTGTTAATTATGTTGGAAGGTGTGAATGAATTATAGTTGGAACAACTATATTTTTCTTAGTAAACCTAGAAAATATTTACGCTCCAAATTAAGTTCCTATAACTCAGTGTAGTTTTCATTAGAAGTTGTCAAAAAGCTTGATCTAAACTTTTTTCGTCAAACCAAAACATTTATTTTTAGAGTGTACCTCTTAGCACAGATATTACAGATGCTGGCGTTGTACACATGCACCAGTGTACAGTACAAATTATGGATAATTTAAGCATATGTTGACAATTGAGCAAAATGGCAAGCTTTCAGATGTTGTTTGTTTATCATTTGATGCTGATAATGGTAATGGTGTGACTCAGTTCAGATGGTAGTTCCATTATGGGTTTACCAGGAAGGACATAAAGACAATTATGTTATTCATTTGCAGGACCTCTCAGAGTTATTATAGCTGATTTTACAAAGCACTCCTCTACTGTTCTCCTAAAAGGTGTAATTGTGTCTGCACTGAGAGAGAGATTACAATCTGTTTATTGTGTCATATATGTGGTTTATATGCTCCATATTCATTATGTTGTTTTTCAAGACTTTTATGTCTTTATCAAAGTACAAAAAGGGTGTAACAATTGTGAGTAAACATACAATTGCAATTGTTTTGCCTCATTACAGTTTTCTCATCTCTGCAGGTGTGTCAGTTTGTGGTGGCAGTTAATGGAATGAATGTGCTGAGTCTGGACTATAGGACTGTCAGCAACCTCATCCTCACTGGTCCCAGAACAGTGGTCATGGAGGTTATGGAGGAAGGGGAATACTGAAGACGAGCTCACGGCCGCTCTTTATGTTTTTCTGTTCTTCTTTTTCTCTGGACTTTCCTCAGTGAGTGTTTAATGGAATGTTCACAGAAGTGAACTCTTGATTCCGTTCATCATTTTGTTTCAAATCCATTCTTTTAAAGAGCATGACACTAATCTGTGCCTCCCATTGGCTCCTCATTGACTGTTACCGTTCCATGTCAGCTGAGACTGTAACTGGACAGATTATTATGGGAAAAGCAGCTGCCAAATATCATTTGTAGTAGAATAGCAGCATTTAAAACACTCTTGGAAGGTAGGTTTCCAGAACCAATGCCAAACTAACGTGTGCCATTCAGGTGAGAGCACAATTCAGTGATCTTTTTTGACTGTTTCTTTATTCAGAGTTTAGGCTATGACCTTTCGAGAGTAAAGAAATACAACATTGTGTCAGGGTTTTTATTTTTATTTTTTACTTTGGTTAATTGAGTGTGGTTAGTTTTAAATGACTATTTTATATCCCTGTCGTGCTTGTCGAGTCTTAGTGAAATGATATATATTGACGTCCATCAAAATGCAGGGGACAACCAACAACAGCACTTACAGACTTTCAGTGACACTTAAGAGTGAATGTTTAAAACGCTACGCACATCTGAAAGATGCTGTTGTATTGTACTTTTTTTTTTTTTTTTTTTAAGTATCTTGTGAAAGTAGTTTTTAAGTAAATGTCCTGTCTTTTGTCTAAATGCCATCAAAAAGGCAAGTAGTTACCTGTAGCTTTAATGTTAATATTATATGACAACATTAAAAATATTACTTAGAAAGTGTTACGGCAGAAACATACTCTACGCAAGCACAAGCCTCAGTACTTAAGGGGGCGATAGAGTTACATTCAAATATCTCTCACTTTAACCGGATGTATTATTATTCAGGTAGGTTGCTATTGACTTTAATGAACTGGTTTAAGTAACATTAAATTCAAATTGTTGTTCCAGTAGGCATAGTTTATATGAAAAGACAATTTACCGTAAAAGAAATTTCGCAATAGGCCCAGCTAAGAAAAAATGCTCTAAGAATGTTTTGCTATCATTCCCATGAATTTATGAAAATGTTATTGCTGAATGTTCAAAATGTTCAATGTATGATGTATAAATAATGTTTTTGTGCTAACTTGAGAACATTAATAGAATGTTTGTTCAGAGTTATATGCTCTAATAATGTTACTTAAAGGGATAGTTCACCCAAAAATGAAAATTTACTCACCCTAAAGCCATCCTAGGTGTATATGGCATTCTTCTTTCAGATGAGTATAATAGGAGTTATATTAAAATATGCCTTGGGTCTTCCAAGTTTTATAATGGCAGTGAATGGGAACCCCAAATTTGAAGCCCCAAAAAGTGCATCCATCCATTATAAAAGTAATCCACACGGCTCCGGGGGGTTAATAAAGGCCTTCTGAAAGCGAAGCGATGGGTTTTTATAAGAAAATATCTATATGTAACATATTGTAAAGTAAAATATCTAGCTTCCGGCGGATCGGACGTCCAACGTCATCATCGCGCCAGTTGCGCTTTTTTCGTAAGTTCAGTACAGAAGATGGTCCGCCTGAAGCTAGATATTTTACTTTATTAGGTATTAAAGTTGGATATTTTTCTTACAAAAACCCATCGTTTTGCTTCAGAAGGCCTTTATTAACCCCCCCAGAGCTGTGTGGATTACTTTTATAATGGATGGATGCACTTTTTGGGGCTTCAAATTTTGGGCTCCCATTCACTGCCATTATAAAGCTTGGAAGAGCCAAGACATTTTTTTAATAACTCTGATTGTATTCGTCTGAAAGAAGAATGTCATATACACCTATGACGGCTTGAGGGTGAGTAAATCATGGGATAATTTAAATTTTTGGGTGAAGTATCTCTTTAAAGAATGCCTAATGTTCTGGCAAGATTCTCTCAACGTTATGAACAAAATCAAAGTCTTGAAAACATTCCCTGTTCGCTGGGGAGACATTTTGGAATGCAAAAACGAGCTTAGGCTATCTGTACACGCCTGCTTTCACATACTAATTTTTTGAGGTCTTACTGTTTTAACTGTTAATGCAATTAATTTTTTTTTAGAGTAGTTATAGAATAGTAGTGTGTTTTATAGAGTGAAAATCAATGATGAGAGTCAATGAATTCACTCACCAAATGTGTTACTAGTTTAAGAAATGCATTTGTAATACTATAAGGATTTATTAGGCACATGGGAAATATACAGTAGTGCTGTATGTGCGATCTCCAGCATGTGTAAAACAGTCGTCTGTGCAAGAATGGCACAATATGATATATCATCTGTTTGCCTATGTGATTATGCCCATCATCCACACATTCCTCACTGCTTATACTACAGTTTTGCAGGATGTTTATTGTGCAATTGTACTCTTTTGTATTGATGAGAATGACAATAACAGTCACATGATGAGCATTTCTTTAATGGAAAGCAAGTTTGAATCTTCTGCCTTAATGACCTGTATTGTGCTGCTAATTCTCACGGCTGGTCACGTAACATCTCTAATTATAAAGGATATACCGCATCCTCTAAAGACGGTGAAGTGAAGATTTTAGGGGTGATCATGACAATCAGCATCAGGGTAGTCTGTTAAATACTGGTCCAGATATGTGCCACATATTCCCCAACATGGGGGAAGCATAAGCTAATATAATAATCGTAGTTAGTCTATTCTGAAATAGAAGTTTTATTCAAAACTCTGAGTTCAGTGTAACTGGGTTCAGTGCACATGTCTGTATAAGGAAGTAAGCTCATGGTACCATATTGCCTATTTGTATTTCTTCGTGCAGCTCCAAACCATGATTAATGTGTGTTTGATTAATGGCTTATTAAACGCCTTGATTTCATTGAAAAACTTCTGTCTTCTGTCTTAAAACCACACATTTCACACAAATCTATCTAGGGCACATGATTATAGATAACATATTTTATAATATATTTCTAATTTTGTTTTAGTAAAAAAAAAAAAATTCCATCTGGCATATGGACTCCACAGGTTATAAACCTACAAATATTCTCTTTATTTATAGTTTTAATTTGAAAGCCAGATTTTCAATGTGGCGTCAGACTGTATATTATTGTATCGAACTGTATCTACCCACATGTTCATAACCAGAGACAATAACTGAGACATCTATCTGGCATAACATTATGATCTGATATTGTGTTGGTCCCCCTTTTGCCGCCAAAACAGCCCTGACCCGTCGAGGCATGGACACCACTAGACCCCCGAAGGTGTGCTGTGGTATCTGGCATCAAGATGTTAGCAGCAGATCCTTTAAGTCCTGTAAGTTGCGAGGTGGGGCCTCTATGGATCGGACTTGTTTGTTCAGCACATCCCACAGATTCTCGATTGGATTGAGAATTTGGAGGCCAAATCAACACCTCAAACTTGTGCTCCTCAAACCATTGCTGAACCATTTTTGCTTTGTGGCAGGGTGCATTATCCTGCTGAAAGAGGCCACAGCCACCAGGTAGGTGGTACGTGTCAAACAGCCACCTTCGGTAGGTAGTACGTGTCAAAATTACATCCACATGGATGGTAGGACCCAAGGTTTCCCAGCAGAACATTGCCCAAAGCATCACACTGCCTCCGCCGACTTGCCTTCTTCCCATAGTGCATCCTGGTGCCATGTGTTCCCCAGGTAAGTGACGCCATGTGATGTAAAATAAAACGTGATTCATCAGACCAACTTCTTCCTTTGCTCTGTGGTCCAGTTCTGATGCTGACGTGCACACTGTTGGTGCTTTCGGCGGTGGACATTGGTCAGCATGGACACCCTGACTAGTCTGCGGCTACAGACCCATACGCAACAAACCACGATGCACTGTGTATTCTGACACCTTTCTATCAGAACCAGCATTAACTTCTTGAGCAATTTGAGCTACAGTAGCTCGTCTGTTTAATCAGACCACATGGGCCAGCCTTCGCTCCCCACATGCATCAGGGAGCCTTGACCGCCGTTGACCCTGTCGCCAGTTCACCACTGTTGCTTCCTTGGACCACTGCAGTTATACCCCACAAGAACTGCAGTTTTGGAGATGCTCTGACTCAGTTGTCTAGCCATCATAATTTGGCCCTTGTCAAACTCGCTCAAATCCTTTTTTTCCCCTGCTTCTAACACATTAACTTTGAGGACAAAATGTTCACTTGCTGCCTAACATATCCCACCCACTAACAGGTGCCGTGATGAAGAGATAATCAGTGTTATTCACTTCACCTGTCAGCGGTCATAATGATATGTCTGATCGGTGTATCTTCCCACATGCACTTTGTGTAAAGGAAATGGGATGACGTAATGCTGTTGACCTGAATTACTACTTAGGTTTGCTAGTGCCACCTGTTGGTTAAAGATATTTTGCAAATGTTATTGGCATTCGAGCTCCGGAAGTTATAAATATACCTTTTTACGCTTAGATTTTTTCTTTTTTTTAGGGCTCACAGTCCATTTAGCTTCAAGGTTCTGAGTAACAGTTGACCTATAGTTGCTTGTCCAGTTCTTTGTGGTATCGCTAGAGGGCAGTGTTACTCTATGCCTCGTCTGATAGCCTACATTCATAGTTGCCAAGTCCGCGTATAACACGAGACTTCTTTTTTTTTGTCAAGTCGCGTTAAAAAAATCACCAGTTGCGGTTTTTTGGGCTTATTTAAAAAAATGTGGTTGCTTGTTAGGAAAATATAATAAGCAACTTCATTTCTTTACATTTATGGTTGCTGTTTTGTCCAATACATTGACTGACCCTGTCTTCTCACAGCTAATAGCCATTTAGTGCAACGATACAAGTGCTGTAGTAATCCGTCCTTTTAATATCCCGCCTCCTTCTCCCCCTCACTGAAGAAAAATCACGTTCAACTTGCAGGTATGCGACGTTATAAATGCACGTAATGATAGTTAGTAAACTTAAATAGACGTATACATTTTTACAAACATCCACCAGCAGAGATGTACAGAGATTGAGAGGAAACAGGGAGGAGAGGCACCTAATTTAAATTTGTAATGTATTTAAAATTACAGGCTATTATAAAAAAAAAACAAGTCTACTAAAAATAACAGTAGGTATGGTTCGTTTATTTTATTATAAATATGTGGCTATATTGCAGCGCTCCCCCTTAGTGTTTGCCTGTGTCCCAATGTGCATACTATCCATCCTAAATAGTATGTGACATTAGCAATTTTCAATACTATTTAGGGCAGATAGTATGCACATTGAAATGTAGGGCTTATCTTTTTCAAGGTTTGCAGTGTGTGTGTTCACTACTTACTGCCCCTAATATGTGTGCTCTAACTCAGACTATGGGTTACCATAATTGGCCTTCATGTCACTTTTTCTCTTTTTCCATCTCCTAACCTCTTCTGATCGGAGGATATTGCATGTCCTTTATTGCAATTTGATGATTTTTGTAAAATCACATCTGTTTTTGCTTTTTAAAACTCCGAGAGGTTTCAGTTTAATATGTTGCAGGCTCATTTATTGATAAAAAATAATTTATTATAAATAATATTGATGATGATAAATAATATTGGGCTTGTTTTGGAAGCTGCGGTTGCTTATTTGTCTCGCGAGAGTTGGCAACACTGCCTACATCTGCATCACTTTAGTTCTGTGGTATTAGACGTTAAAGGCCCGCAGCCAGCTCAATGTCACGATGACATTCCTTTAAACAATGATCTTCTGAGTAATCTTCTTTGTTAATAACAGGTTATAAATGTTCCACATTTGTTATTTCCTGCCTACATGATTCCTACTGAGACATTGCATCATTCCAATTCCTATTAAAGTGCTCTTCTGTTTAGTATATTAATCTTACCTGCTGTCTGAAGTTAACATACTATAACCACATGAATCTTTCCTCCTTTTTACTTCAAGCCCAGCTTACGTTTGCTCTGGCTGTAGGAGTAGACAAAGTGAGGACAATTTACAAGATGTGATTAGAACAGATATCAAATATGATTACTGCGAATGAATTGAATGTGTGACTATGCAAAAGAACAGAAGTGCAACAAGTGCATCATTAAGCTGCAGAAACATGACTGAAGTGAATCAAGTGCTTCAGATCAGCCACATTTTTTCACAAGTGACAATGCAAAGGTTTATCTCCTAAAGCAACGTTCTGCTGCCGATTCCCAGAAGTGGGAGGGAAAGGAAGTCCTGATGCTTTCTTAGTTCAATAAGGCCACACGGTTCAGTGACAGCTGATGAATGAATCTTATCAAGATGCCAACTGCTCCTTTCTTGGTAATCCCTTAGTCTCACTCCACAGCTCTAACCATCAACACAAACCATTACAAATTGATATTTCAATGTCATACAATATTAACATTAACATTATGCAGGCAATATTTATTTTTCTATAGGCCTCACAGGGAGAACATGAGGAAAAATGTGCATAATTTTGGACCAATGCTTACGTGTTCATATTGTGGTAGACTTCTTTGCTCAGATCTCAGGAAACGACAGCACTTTTATGAGGCCATTTATGCAAGATATCATTGGCCAACAGTGCAGTTATGCACACTGATTACCTTCACAGACCGTCTGTGGAAAATATTAACCTTTTGTGTTAATGATGAATCTTTTGTGAAACCTCCTCACGGGCGAATCACAGTGAGATGAGAGGACTTGCCAAATCTTAAAAATAAGTCTAACAAGGGCATGGCTCATCAGCCCCTTCATTCTACTCAAAAAAAGATTGGAAACCAGCCAGATTTACATGAATATGCAAACCCGAGTTGTATTCCACGTCCTTCCAAGTTTGCTAAGCGATGCCGAAGGCCTATTAAATAAACCCTGAGACAGGCGTATTCACAAATGATTACTGAAGATAAAGAGGCTGAAATTTCAAAGATCGATACGCACTGGAATAGTCCGTGGCATGGCCGTGACCCCTACGAAGCCTGTGAGAATGTTTGCCGTTCTTTAAAACCTTTATTCCTAAAGACCTTTGTTCGTCCTTGAGAGGTGTGTCCGCTTTGCTACCATGTGCACCTCTACAATTCAATCCATCCAAATGCTGCGTGTGTGAAAATGCCTTTATGTGCAAGCGCACATCTGCTTGTCTACGTGAACTGCTCTTTGCTGTATCCCTAGGGTCTTGCAGACTCTTTCACGGCATCATCTCTTGCCGTATCCCACGGTTAATTAGAAGTCGCTGGGTAATATAAGGTTCCTTTGGAGCCTGCTGAATGAACCCACTGATTAGCCCACAATGCCTCATTACGCTCGGCCTTGTCATTTGGGAATAAGCAATTCAGAGCTAAAGAGCTTACAGCCACTGCATCTCGACATCCAGGTGTCACCGTTCCAGTCCCGCGCCGACTGTACATAGAATTTGATAAATGCTGTATATGCTGCAAGCTGGGCTGCTTTCAATGAGCCATTCATTCTGTGAATAAGATTTTGAAAGTCTATAAGTTTCTCTTAACTTTGAAATCAAAATGTCCGCTTCCTTTAAAAGGATGAGTTTGCAGTAAAGTGCTGTAAACATTCCTGCACTATACGGCTCAGCAATAAACAAGAGCACATTGAGACCTGTCCTCAGGAGAGATTCAAAGTAGTTTGAAATAGATCTTTGCATAATGTTATTGGTAGTAAATTGATATTCGGCAGTCATATTTGTTTGCCCTGAAGTCAACAATGTGGACATAAACATACATTACATTAGCATACTCTTATAACATTCAAAAACATGTTGGATGATCAAATTGAGGGGTTTCATGATCCCTTGATCATCTCTCTGTAATATATTTACTCATCAGATGATTCATGCAAATGAAGCGGTTCATTCAGACTGCAAATCTTCAGTCTCGTGGGAAGTGCTGCCAGTTTGATGGCCCATGGCAATCAAATAATGAATAATGATAGTCAAATATTATTTCATACCCATAAACGAGCAGTTAGGATTACAAGAATCTGGTTCTGGGTTTTTATGAAGCTGGGAAACCTTGGACAAGAGAACACCTGTTTACTCCTTGGTTATAAGTGTGAATTTGGTGGATTTCTACAATATCGAGGTGTTGGGTGCAGAGAACTTCCAAAATAACAATGCACTGTGGATTCTGTCCAATCAGCAACCTGCACACAGTAAGAAACGCTTCACGCACAATCTCACATATCATTCACATCTCCTCCTTTCAACACGTCTTGTGTACATTCAGATAGCTTTGTTCCCTGCTCAACTTGGACTGATATAAGAAGGTGCAGGTGTTACTGGAAGGATAAAAAGTTCTTCCAAAAGGTGTTTGGAAATTCTTCTCAATATGTTAGGAGAGAATAGAACACCGTGTAATACAATATGATGGTCAATATAAAGGCACTTGAAAAAAGAATGGAAATGCATATAGTTTTGAGGTATTGAGGCACAAGTAAAGCTCAAGGCTTTTTACATTGAATCTTACTCTTAGTATTTTTTCCCTACTGTGATGTATATCCGAGTGAAGCGGCTTCTTGAAGAAGTCTTGATTTTGTCCATCAGAAATGGATTGGATTGTTGTTTACTATTGCAGCGTGTGAATGGAGAAATCATTATTGCAATATTCCACACAAACAAACAAACAAAAATTAACGGTGGCTTTATCTTTAACCTGAAAAGAACATTTTCCTTTACCTTAACCATAAAAGAAGTAACAAAAAAGCAGGCTATGGATGTAGGCCTATGTTATACGTTTGAATTGAACGTTTGAGTTGAGTCAGGCGCGACGTGCAAAAGGGACAAAATACTGCATTTAGGTGGCACTAATGTCGCAGAAACTACATGCTTCACCTTTAGTCCTTCAGCCTCTGTAGTCCCATTTAGCCACTTGTTAGCAACTGCCTTTTTAAAGACTCGTAACAGCTTAAAAAAAGCTGTCGGGTTATACTGATGTATTTTATATTGTAGAATGTGAGCCTGTGCTCACCACAGACCTTATTTCAGCCATTTAACCAAAATCCCATTCAAAAACCCCATTGACCTCGGAACTGAAGTGCTAAAATGCTAACTCATTTCTTCGTTTTGGCCTACAAATGTCATACCTGCACCACTCACCAAACACGGCAGGCTCTTTGTTTTTTATTTATTTATTAAGAATTAAAAATAAATGCAATATAATATTAGTAGCCTATTATAAAATATACATATATAAAATATAATTAGAATAAATTTAAAGCCGCGTTTCCACCGCAGGAACTTTCCTCAGAAACTAGGAACTTTGGGGTGGTACGTGTTTCGACCGCAGGAACCAGGGTCTAAATGAAGTTCCGGGTAAATATTGGTGGTACTTTTTCAAAGTTCGGGAACTTTCGGGGGTGGGACTTGGGCGCTGAACATGCTGATTGGTTGAGCTCACGCAGAATTTTATTTCAACCGACATTTTTAAAAGTATTTTGCGAGGATCGTTCTGCGTTCAGTAAATATATATCAGTCTTGCTCTTTCTGTCCGATGGCGCGCGTTCGTCTTAGCCATTGCACGGTCAATGTCCGTAATAGCTGATGATAACATACTTTGTCATATTTTAAATCTAGCTTTACGAGCTTTCAGAATACGCTTTAGTATCAGTGCTCGTCTCTTTTCCACCGTTTTGTTAATTACCTCTTTAGTAGACCAATATATAACCAGCAAAAGCAGCGCTGGGGCCCGTTCTTCGTACCTCGCTAACTCAGTTAGCTGGATTTGATTGTTGACGATTTGGCATGATCTTGGATTGTTTGGTTCTTCGACGCTCATCCTGGACTTGCTGTCATAGCAACAGGTCCGTTAGCTTAAACCTGCTCGCGAGCGGCTTCATGTAAACAGGATTAGATTGCATCTTGAGGTGATACTTAAAATCTGCCCCAGCCACTGCTACTTTATTACAAGAGTTCATTACTGAACCAGGGGTAATAATAATCATTTGAAATAATAATAATATACAAATTTTAAATTGTATATGTATATGAGAATGTATATAATATTATAATGTTGTGTATAATACTATAGACACAGCCACTTGATTGAGCGATTTATTTGTGATGGAATAATTACTTTATAATTTTATTGGAGGTTTGCACACATGTTGTACAGTTAATCTGAGCCGTGCATTAATTTAAGTGATGACGGATATTATGGGATGCTTGATGCAGCGCAGGAGATGCAGAGAATTTGATCTTGACCCTTAATTAACTTTAATACTGTCACGTTACAAATCTGCTTCAAATTGAATTAAAAATTGAATTACAACATTGAAATAAAAATGTAAAGGGTGTACAAATACTGTATAAAATCGTGAATATAAATAATTGGTAATCATGTAAAAAAAACATTTATCATTGATCTATTATAACTTAGATATTCGTGGGGTTTTTGTGTAATTTGCCACGTTTTTTGCCAGGTGGCTTTTATAATTAAATGATGTCATTACGTTGCTGTCTTGACGCCAGCCAATCGCTGCATTGCTGATCATGGTTTCGAGTATCGATGCATCTGCCCTCTTCAGGGAAAACAAGAACGCGCAGTGATCTCAGATCATTTAATCCAGATATTTAAATCCAATCCGCAAATTCGTTTGAAGAATCAAATTAGCCAGACATCAGTTATCACGATTAACAGATCTGGGATCTGTCAAATTATCTCAGGAAAAAGTTACTGTAAAAAAAGTTCCTGGTACAAATTGTTCCGGGTAATTTCGGTGGAAACGGGGCTTACGTTGGCTAACGTAAGAACGCAGGACCACGATGAGGAGTGTGCGTCAAGGTTGTGGCCTACCCTAATGGGCAAATTTGAAGAAAATGACCTCGTTTGGCAAATCAATTAATGAATAACGGAGATTTACATGCATATTCAACATTTAATCATGTAAGCGTTATGGTACATACATCTCAAACAAGGGAATTTATAGTAGGCTAGTTCATTTATAGTGTAAATGATAATTAGCAAGTATTTGCATATCATATAGACCGCACGCCCCTGAAGAACAAAGCTATGTTTCAACAGCCTTTCAGAACATTTTCAGAAACGTCAAAAGTTAGGTGAACTTACATGTAACGTTAGCCTAGATCGCACCATGTATCGCGCGTTTGGGAGGTAACCATAGCAACAGCTCTCAATCGCTTTCCATTGGAATCCGTATCGGATTGTATATCGACCAAATTATTACAACAGTCGTTATTTGTCACTTCGATACATATTTACCTACATAGCCTATCACACACACAAAAGTTTTGTTTAAAAAGTTTGGTTAACTGTGATAGGGGCGGCAAAAAGTAACCTGCTAAACGAAACAGATGAAGCCTCACAAATACTGTCAATAACTCCTTTAAAATCAACTGTCGAAAGTTTCTGAATAACTGTGCACATTGACTGATTCAATTAATCTGGTTTAATAAAATATGAGTAATAACAGTCAAAGATAATCATCCATCATCACGGTGTAGGCGTAATATTGTTCGTTGCAGTTACACTCACTTAAATAATGAGAGTGTCTTTTCTCGGCGGCGCTGAACAGCCTACTACATGTAGGCAGGATCAAGTATTTGAGAAGGGCTCTTGATTGTCGTGAGATCATTCGTCGTCTGTCCAGTGGCTGCAATTGGTCGCATGAGCGTTTCCCCCCCCCCCCCGAAGACTCAAGACTAAAGGATGAAATAAGGTGCAGAGCTGAGGAGCTAAAGGAATAGGCGAATAAGGACAGACGAAACACGCACACCGGCACACGGAGAGCGCGCGGTGGTCTATCTGACTGAGTGAAGTCTGATGATCATCACAGGACGCGGGAATTTGGATCACATTTAGATCAAGAGGATTTCATTTTAAGCGAATGGTGTGAAAGGTAAGACTGCTGTAGGATTTCATCTGCTATTCTTTCGCCTAATTCATTATTTCATCTGCGTTTGTTATTTAAAACAACACGGGGAGAATTGATCAAAAAAGAGCACCAAAAAGACTAAAAATATTTGCGACATCCCCAACCAACACTATTTCTCCACTTCTTTATAGCCTATTGTTTTGCATTTGCTTGAATTTAACTTAAAGTCTTAAAGTATAATTTTGGGGAAATCATTTTTGTTCTTTTCATTCATTACACTAAAGAGCGTTTGAGGACATACATTTATATATATGTCCGCTCGTAAAATATTTCATTAACTTAAGAAGCACACAGAACTTATATATTTTATTCTATAGATTTCTAGGTCTATATAAGTTTTCTATTATTATTAAAAATTGTAGGGATGCTCCAAACACACCCTCCAAGAATATACTTGATGTATCCTACATCTATTTTTAAATTTACCGCGTTTCATCTTTACTGTGCTGTTGAGAATAGAAATGAAGCCAAGGTGAGCGCTTGATGTTTATTTCAGGATTCAGTAGCAGGTGAAAGAGAGAGAGAGAGAGAGAGAGAGAGAGGGACAAAGACAAACATGCATGCAAGGGAATTTGCCAATATTGTGGGCTCTTCTTTTAGTACAAATATTTGAAATACTCAAATATTTCAATAGCGTTTCATCAAATGTTACAGAATAAAATCATGTTTTAAATTACCAGTAAAATACTGTGATGATACTCTGACAAAATGGATATCTGACAATGTCCATTTTGTTTCCAAAAGAGTAATATGCATATTAGTTACAGTTATATAGTTATAGATGGAAGAATAAGCCATCTGCATCACAACAGCTGAGGAAAACTGACATAGTGAACTACATACCATAGTCTGCAGCTAACCAGCATAATCTCTTGACCCTAATTTAGACCACTGTTTAAGTTAAGTGGGGGTGCCCTTTTGAACAAGCCCAGACGGCTTCCTCTCTAAACACACGTCACCCTTCTTATCCGACATGAATGACAGGAGCTGTAGTGTCCTGCTTGTTCTCAGGAACAACAATGGTCCTCAGGAAGCACTTCTCATGGCTGTCCATCAAAATTCAACAAAGTCTTTACTGTTCTTGACCCTCAGAGACATCCCTCCCTCCCCTCCCTGTGTTTCTGAAATCCCCCTGAGGCTACGCGGCTTCAGTGCATTCCTCCACTCACTCTCTGTTTCTCTCCCTCCTTAGGTTCAGGGCAAGCATCACTCACACAGCTATAAGGATGCAGGTGTCGAGATTGAGGATTAAGCTGTGGTGTCCGCTTATCTTGCTGGCACTGATTCAGTTTTTCACCCCTGTTTCGGCTCAAGGTAATTGCTGTCTTCGTGGTTCTGAATTGGCATTTTGCTCTGGTGTATTGGCTTTTGTGTCGTTGTGTAAAATATGAGGTGCTCTCCTCATATACGATATTTGAAGGCAAATGGTTACATCTGATTGAGATTTGAGCATTTGACCCTTGATGCGCCTTCACATCTCCTAAGAGGACTCATTTCAGTGTAATGCCTCTCAGTAAGAAGGTAAAAAGGGCTAAAGTGAGTCTTGAGGGTTTTGGACGGGATAGAGATGTGGAAAAGCATTTAGTCAAACATCACAGGGGACCACAATGATAATATCCCTCAAGGCAGCTTAAAGGCTTAATTGGTTGCTCTGTTTGGAAGGAGTTTCACATTCCTCCCGGACCCTAGAGTGAAAGGTGGAGTCTGTATCATCATCTGGAGTGGGAGTTACTGTTCGGAAGATAAAGTTTGGATTACTCTCTGACATTTTTTTGTTTCACCCTTTTTCCCAGACCAGTACTTTTGTGATGAGCAGGTGTAGTTTTTAAATGTATGCCGCCTAGACAGGTTCTTTTCATGCCTAAACTCACTAAAAGCTGTTGTGGTGCAGCTGAACAGGGGAAAAAAACAAACCAAAGACTTGTAGTTAAAGGAATATTCTAGGTTTAATACCACTTAAGATGAATCAACAGCACTTGTGGCATAATGTTTATTACCATGAAAATACATTTCTACTTGTCGCTCCTTTTAGTCTGCGCCTACATTAATCCGTATACATTTGAAAATGGCGTTTTTGTTTCAAAACGCTCTTCGTCCACACTAGGGTTTTCCAAAAGCTTCTCTTCCACACTGAAACGTCAGAAAACGCAAAATTCACCTCACAGCGCATGTGTAAACTCTCATAAAAGTTAACTGAGATGATACAGACGGAGCAAAACATAATAAAGCTATCATGCAATTTTTCTGGCAGGATCATTCTCAGCATTATATGCTTGGTCTAAAACGCAATTGCTCTTGTTTTGCTGCCGGACAACAAATGCGAGTACATTTTCTGTCATCTTTGCAGGACTATGATATGAAGAGTGTGCAAACATATTTGAGCAACTGTGTGAAAGTGAATAGCACATAACAGACACAATACTGGTATATACACTCACATAAAGGATTATTAGGAACACCATACTAATACTGTGTTTGACCCCCTTTCGCCTTCAGAACTGCCTTAATTCTACGTGGCATTGATTCAACAAGGTGCTGAAAGCATTCTTTAGAAATGTTGGCCCATATTGATTGGATAGCATCTTGCAGTTGATGGAGATTTGTGGGATGCACATCCAGGGCACGAAGCTCCCGTTCCACCACATCCCAAAGATGCTCTATTGGGTTGAGATCTGGTGACTGTGGGGGCCATTTTAGTACAGTGAACTCATTGTCATGTTCAAGAAATGATTCGAGCTTTGTGACATGGTGCATTATCCTGCTGGAAGTAGCCATCAGAGGATGGGTACATGGTGGTCATAAAGGGATGGACATGGTCAGAAACAATGCTCAGGTAGGCCATGGCATTTAAACGATGCCCAATTGGCACTAAGGGGCCTAAAGTGTGCCAAGAAAACATCCCCCTCACCATTACACCACCACCACCAGCCTGCACAGTGGTAACAAGGCATGATGTATCCATGTTCTCATTCTGTTTAGGCCAAATTCTGACTCTACCATCTGAATGTCTCAACAGAAATCGAGACTCATCAGACCAGGCAACATTTTTCCAGTCTTCAACTGTCCAATTTTGGTGAGCTTGTGCAAATTGTAGCCTCTTTTTCCTATTTGTAGTGGAGATGAGTGGTACCTGGTGGGGTCATCTGCTGTTGTAGCCCATCCGCCTCAAGGTTGTGCGTGTTGTGGCTTCACAAATGCTTTGCTGCATACCTCGGTTGTAACGAGTGATTATTTCAGTCAAAGTTGCTCTTCTATCAGCTTGAATCAGTCGGCCCATTCTCCTCTGACCTCTAGCATCAACAAGGCACTTTCGCCCACAGGACTGCTGCATACTGGATGTTTTTCCCTTTTCACACCATTCTTTGTAAACCCTAGAAATGGTTGTGCGTGAAAATCCCAGTAACTGAGCAGATTGTGAAATACTCAGACCGGCCCGTCTGGCACCAACAACCATGCCACACTCAAAATTGCTTAAAATCACCTTTCTTTCCCATTCTGACATTCAGTTTGGAGTTCAGGAGATTGTCTTGACCAGGACCACACCCCTAAATGCATTGAAGCAACTGCCATGTGATTGGTTGATTAGATAATTACATTAATGAGAAATTGAACAGGTGTTCCTAATAATCCTTTAGGTGAGTATGTATATATATCTACATATATATACATCTCTTCACGAGACCATACTTTTCACCAACTGTTTTTCAAATACCATGAATACCAGGTATTGTTTTTTTAGATACTATACAGTAGGGGATTGGGCATATTCGGATGCTGCAAATGTTTCAATAGTAAAGCCACAAAAACTTGCCTATACCTTTATTTTTTGCACAACTCCATACCTATACTGTACATATTTTATTTATTTTTTATTTATCCTTTATTTAACCAGTAGATAGTCCCATTGAGATGTAAATCTCTTCTACCAGGGAGTCCTGGCCAAAATGGCAGCACAGAGTAATCACAACAAAATAAAATAAATCCAAAAGACACACAAAACGAGAAGTACAAAATACAAAAAGTTCTGTCCAGCACACATACAATTAACTGCAGTTTCCAGCTGAAATGAGTGACCACTGGTGTCAGGGAAACAACTACAACTGCAAGGGTAGATTATTGATTAATAATTACTCATTTTTGTGTGGTTCTATCTAGGGGTGGCACGGTTCACAAAACCCACGGTTCGGTTCGTATCACGGTTTTAGGGTCACGGTTTTCGGTTCTGTACGGTTCCTGGTTTTTTTTTTTTTTTTTACTTCAGCATATGATATATAGCTTAATCATCCACAATTTTTTTTATATCAAGTTGTTTCCTAACTGGCTGTCTACCGAGTCCGACACATTGGCGTAACATTTTTCATGTTAATCATATCAATTTTGATCAGAACAATGCACTGTGGCTTTAATTCAGCTGACCTGATTAACACATTTCACCATGAAGTGTCCCGTGTGTTTCACAATCACCATATGACATCCAGTGCTGTGAAAAAATAACATAAAATACACGAAAACACAACACTGCCAGAAGTTTTTGCCCAAACTTCAAAGGCATGTTTAAATTATTAGAACTAGAAGCATATCTTAACTTTTAAATGTTACATTTATCATGTGAATTACTTATATACAACATATGAATGTGTGTCTCATACACACATTCATATGTTGTATATAAGAACACGGTCGCATTTGCAGCAGATGTTGCCCATCATAAATCAAAGCACGAGACAGACAGGGGTCGGAGGAGAAGACCGGAAAACGTGACAGAATGAACTATATTTGCCTGTATTTGCAATACACGAGCCGTGGTTCAGATGCGCGACTCACGAGACAAACACTGCCAGTGTATGTCTGCTCAACGGGCACGCGCGGCGCGGCACCCGCTCTCCGCACTGCATCTGCCCTGCCAGCTATACGATGCTAGCGCATCCTCCAACTCTGGGCAGCCTTCCTTATCTCTCCCACTTTCATTTCTACATGTGACGTGACCTGCAGCACTCCACTTTTACTTTACTGTATGTCCACACACCCCTCTTATTTCACGCGCTGTCTGAGGTAACATACGGGCACGAGGATACATTGCGCATGCGCGAACCGTGCGACGCACACGCACCGAACCGAGACAAGCGAACCGAACGGTTCGGTTTTTTTCCATGTACCGTGCCACCCCTAGTTCTATCACAATACTATGTTATGACCTCAAAACACTTTTACCATAGTGCATGATTTGTAACTAAACTAAAACATTTCGACATTTACATCACATGAGCAACTCCATATACAGTATATGGCTGTTCTGGCATAGTAAACTGGCTTTGTAGCACAACTGGTACAAAAAATAGATTTTATTTTGTCGTGAAAATGTAACTTCGATGTCCCTACAAAAACAGACCGGTGTGGAAAACTGTCTATTCTGTGAACTTCACTTCACATACGTTTGAAAATCCACTGTTTAGTTGATCATGATAAGCGCTCATTGTCACAGTTGTTAACTCAATAGCTTTCTCCTTCAATGAGGGCATTTGGCACCATGACGGCTTTGTTTCCGGGTGGACCGTTAAAGGGTACATAACACACACAGATTCTACCAATCTCATGTTAATCTTGAGTACCTATACAATGATATTGCATCCTTTATATCTCCGAAGAGTCTTTCGTTTTATCATATTTATAAAAGACAGATGCGCCATACAGATTCTTTACGAAAACAGCGGAGCTTGAGAAGGCGTGCAGTGGGTGGAGCTAAAGAGTCACAAACACACACACACACAATACATCATGGCATTATCCCTGGATAACTTTAGATTCACTATAAGTTTGTGTTGTTTACATTTATTTGCACTTGCGCACCGATTGCCAACAAAACACAGACATTTGATGCAGTTTCACTCACCGCCTGTGGTTTCGACTCATGACTGGGAACAACAAACACACTTGCAGAACTCTGTTGCTGCACCGGAAAAACAAACTGCATCCACTGTTTAATTAACGCTGGGTTATTTGGGAAGCTGACCAAGGTTATCTTACCCTCACATCCAAAAACACACTTCTTTAGTGACATTTTTGAATTTGCGGTCTAAAAACAAAATGGCCGCACTGCCGACTGCTTACGTAACTCTGAACGAAGCTTGTTGATGGGCATGCTCTTGCTCTTGCTCTGGTTGATGTGTGCATGCGTTCATCTGGGAGAAGTGCCCATACTAGGAATTCCACCTTTTATGACATCATACAGGGCCATACTCGGAAAAAACATTCCGAATCTTATTCGAATTCTGAAGGAGTGTATTTGGCACAGAAATACTCCGTTATACGCCCGATTCGTTTTTTGAAATTTTGGCAACGTTTAGCATGAAAATCCAACTCTTTAACAGTGTAAATAAGTCAGAATACATGAAATAGCATTAGACCCCTCTTTCAAGAACGCGACACACGCACGTCTCCCAGAAGTCCTGTTGAATTCAACCAATTAGACTTGGAAAAGCACCTGTATTGTTTCCAGTTTTGTGATCCATATGTAACAGACATTCAGCCAATAGTCTGTGGGCGTGACGTCTGAGCCTGAAACTAGATTTAGGGTAGAGTTTAGTATAGCTGGTACATTATTATCAAATGCAATAAAGCATTAACCTCACTGAACATTTCATCTCCAATACGTACAACAACTAAAGTAAAATTATCGTTGCCACATTTATGTGAAGTTATTTTTTGTGCTAATGAACACTATGCCACAAATTCTGTCAACTAAGTTTAACTTTCACTAAGTTCTCAGCTTTTTGAACCTGGAATATTCCTTTGACATGACACCGATGTACATTATAGAAAGCATTCCATCGTGTTCGTGGGTATTTGAAGCGTTGGAGTGAAAATGCTTGCAAATGCTGACAATGCCCTGCTGAGAATGTATGGGCAGAAGCAGACAGTGATACAAAGTGTTTTGAAGCGGTATGATGATGAGACATTATGAGAGTGTTTTGGAAGGGTATTTATTGTGGAGTTGTGGAAAAATGAAACACAAGAACTGAAGGTCAAACCTATGTGTCTGAAATCCTGTCAAAAATCCTGTCTCCAGCTGTCAAAAAAACACACGCCCACAGTTTTAAACATTATTTGTGGGATTTACATGGGCAGTACCAATCTCATTACAAAACAGTTTGTAATGTATTTTTACACATTGAGAGGTGGGAAATGTAGCCAAGTTTCCCTGATTTTCATTTGGCCCTAAATAATTCCTGCTGCTAAGATTAGTGGAAATTTACTTCACATCCATCAGACTTAGACGATTGTAAAGTGCAGAATGTTTTTGACTAAGTAAAGTAGGCATTAATATTTTAATTCCCTCAACAGCGTTTTTTTTTTTCCTTTCCATTTGTTCAAAACAAGTACGGAGCCCTCTGACAGGTGAGTAATTGGAAGAATGATGATAAAAGAACCCAGTGTATTTTGGAGTAAGAACTATTTGAGTGTCTCCAAAAGGATGAAAGATAACCACATCAAAGACCTACGGATTTGTGGGTGCACGTTTCTAACATACAGACAGATACAGGACCTCCTGCTCGTATTGCTCTCGTTTCAAGTTACAAGTCAGCACTTGTCACCCTAAACTACCATGGCCATTGTTCTTTTCCTCCCCCCTCAATCTCTGCAGGATTCTGTTTGGCACAGAACCTTTAATCACCAAAAGCCAGGGGACGTGGATACCTGGGTTTGCTAAGACAGTTTTCCAAGGAATATTCTATGAAACTGTCATGATATTGCTTCCAGAAATCTTTTTTTTTTTTTCTCACACCGACAAATGTATTACATCCTTATTCATTATTCATGACTCGTGAGCAGAGTTTTAGCATCTCAACATTGTTGGATTTACTTTCCGAATTGTATCTCGCATACATTTTTCATCTCTGTCATTGTGAGCTGGCACGACACGCTTTCCCCCCTCTATATTCGTACCAGGCTGGTTACTTTATACATAGATGATCCGTTGTGAAAAATGTTCCAAATTCTCTAGATGGCTGGATTTATATCAGTACTATATCATCCCACTCACATGATATTAATGACACTTTCCATGACAATGACACTTAGTTTTTTTTAAAGCACATACTATATTGTACCATTTTTAGAATAATTATAATCATATAAAAAATATAAAATAAATATTTTTCTTTAAAGGGTACATAACACACACTTTCTGCCAAATTCATGTTAAAGGGTTAGTTCACCCAAAATTGAAAATAAAGTCAGTAATTACTCACCCTCATGTTGTTCCAACCATGTAAGACCTTCGTTCATCTTCGGAACATAATTTAGTATATTTTTGATGAAATCTGAGAGCTGTCTCACTCCTCCATAGGCTTTCAGAGGGACTGAAACTTGATGGCCCAGAATAGTAAGTAAAAACGTCATTTAAGGAGTCCAAATGACTACAGTGGCTCTGTATTAAGTCTATCATGCGACGAAAATACTTTTTGAGCGGAAAAACAACAAAAATAATGACTTTATCCCACTATTATTGTTGTTCAATTTGAGCATCTGACGCCACGACGCATGCGCGAAAACAGCGTTCTTCTTCTACTACTACTAATCTCAGTTTTCGCGCATGCGTCGTGGCGTCAGAGGCTCATGGTTGGAACAACATGAGGGTGAGTAATTACTGACTTTATTTTCAATTTTGGGTGAACTAACCCTTTAATCTTGAGTACCTATACAGTGATATTGCATCCTTCATATCTCCAAAGAGTCTTTAGTTTTATCATATTTATAAAAGACAGATACGCCATACCGATTATTTCCGAAAACAGCCGAACTTGTGGAAGTGTGCAGTGGGTGGAGCTAAAGAGTCACAAACACAAACACAATACATCATGGCATTATCCCTGGATAACTTTTGATTCACTATAAGTTTGTGTTGTTACATTATATGCACTTACGCGCCGATTGCCAGCAAAACACAGACATTTGATGCAGTTTCACTCACCGCTTGCGGTTTCGACTCATGACCGGGAACAACAAACACTTGCAGAACTCCGTTGCTGCCCACGGAAAAACAAACTGCATCCACTGTTTCCTTAACGCTGGGTTATTTGGGAGCTGAACAAGGTTATCTTTCCCTCACAACCAAAAACACACTTCCTTAGTGATATTGCTGATTTTGTGGTCTAAAAACAAAATTACCGTGCTGCCAACGGCTCCCTTAACCCGAACGATGCTCATTGATGGCCGTGCTCTTGCTCTCGCTCTGGTTGATGTGCACATGCGCTCATTAGGGAGAAGTGCCCATACAAGGGATTCTGCCCTTTATGATGTCATACAGAGCCATACTCGGAAAAAACGTTCCGAAACTTGTTAGAATCCTGAAGGAGTGTATTTGGCACAGAAATACTCTTAATACTTAATACTTAATAATAAAAGAAATACTTTTAAATGTTGGCCATGTTTACATGAGAATCCAACTCTTTAACAGTGGAAATAAGTACAAATGCATGAAATAGCATTAGTTTAACTTATAGGAAATATCAGTAGCAACCCAAACCAGATAGACCCTAATGAGTGACAGCTTCATTTAGGATACACTTTCAACCCTATTACTTGAAACCCTGTTTTCTACTGGATAGTTTCCACTTTAGAAAGATAGAGGCATTGCTATGTTTCTATATATGCTGATTGATGGAAATGAGTTGTAGTTCCACATATTTGGACTGGTTGTGGTGTGGGTGTCCATGAGAAGATGCTCACCACAAAGGAAACCCAGCACCCAGAAACCCAGTGTTCCATTCCTCAGGTTGGTGTACCAAGATCAGTTTTATGGCTTCTCTCTGTCTCCTAAATGCCCTGTTTCCAATAGTATTGAACTCTGGGTTTCATTCTTAGATATTTTCCTTTTCTGTTTGTGCCGAGATGGTTTCTTCATATATTATTCATGTAACACCTCGGTTTCTTTCTCTGGCTAGAATTGTTGCATGTTAGTATATCAGAACAGAGAAACATTGCTTGATTAACCAATGTTTCATTACCTTGCTTGTGGGATGTGTGATGTTTGGGTGTGGTGAATTCTCATAGGGCTAACACGTGGTTTTAACAACTGATTATGGGTCAGGGATTTTTATGCTGTATGAAATGTTTAGGACTGAATTGTTAAAGACAACCCCTAATCAGTTGTTTATGGCCATAGACACTCATAAACTGAAGTATTAGCTGAACTGTTTAAGACTTGTCTTCCGCTTGAACCTCACTGGTATTTAGGATGCTTTAGAAAATAGCAGAAAGCTACACTTCTGACCTTTAAGTCATATTCTCTTTTTAATAACCATCTTGTCATTTTTAATGAGACATTAACTTTCCCTTCCTGACTTTATGTGTATTTTGTCAGATATAGGCCTACAATAAAATCATAATATAAAATCACCTTATATTTACACAGATTAAAGGGTTAGTTCACCCAAAAATGAAAATTGTCATTAATTATTCACCCTCATGTCGTTGCAAACTCGTAAGACCTTCGTTCATCTTCAGAACACAAATTAAGATATTTCCTTAAGATTTTCTTAATTTGAGAAATCTGAGAGCTCTCCTCCATAGACAGCAATTTAATTAACACTTTCAAGGTCCAGAAAGGTAGTAAAGACATCTTTAAAGTAGTCCATGTGACTCCAGTGGTTCAACCTTAATTTTATGCAGCGTCGAGAATACTTTTTGTGCGCAAAAAAAACGAACAAAAATAACGACTTTATTCAACAATTTCTTCTCGTCTGTGTCATTCTCCTACACTGTTGATGTAGTATAAACAGTGCAGCTCTTCTGAGTTTTATGGCAGAACGGTGGTTCACCATTGGCCAGCTCCTGCGTCATCATCACGCAAATGCATTGTGGTGCTCATGTGAACAGTGTCGGCCAATGGTAAGCCGGCGTTCTGACTTGGCGCTTCGAAAGCGCTGCATTGTATGTACAGCGTAGGAGACGGACACAGACGGGAAGAGATTATTGAATAAAGTCGTAATTTTTGGGCTTTTTTTGCGCACAAAAAGTATTGTCGACGCTTCATAAAATTAAGGTTGAACCACTGGAGTCACATGGACTATTTTAACGATGTTTTTACTACCTTTCTGGACCTTGAAAGTGGTAAATAAATTGCTGTCTATGGAGGGATCAAGGAGCTTTTGGATTTCATCAAAAATATCTTCCGAAGATTTGGGTTTGGAACGACATGAGGGTGAGTCATTAATGACAGAATTTTCATTTTTGGGTGAACTAACCCTTTAATGTAAACTTAAAAATGGTTATTGCTAATGTAACAAAATAGTGAGAATATGACTTGAAACACCTTTCCTTAGATTTGTATGCAATTACAAATTAAACTCTCTTCTGAAAAATATTAGTTTTATTTTGTTATAATATTTTTTGTTTATAATTCTATTTTTTCCTTGCAGTTCCAGCCCCGAGAAGACTTCGCTTTAAAGTTCTGAGTGCAGGCAAGCTACTTGTCTCATGGAAGGAACCAAAAGGAGAATATGATGGCTACAAATTTATATATAATAGTGAACCAGGTAAGAAGCGATGTGGTCAGGTAATGTTAATGAATATAGTGGTACTATATTGTATATACAGGCTTGCTTTTAATGTGGCTCTAAATCCAGTATTAACAAAATACAGTCTCTGTTTTAGTTCTTTTGAGCCACACTTGTTTCTCTAAACGCATTCAGATGTAGTGTCAGGCTTTCTTCACTTTCCTCTGTGTGCTTCAACAGATGTATTTGTTAACCTTGTCAGATCTGAAGGACTCTTTGTTTCTTCACATGCTTGACAATAGTCCTTGTCTGGGGCTTTGATACGGCTCCCGATAACACATAAACAGCCAAGGTCACTCTTTAGTTTTATGGTGCACTAGCCATCAGTTGCACTAGCCATCAGTTCTGCAAACTCACCCCCTTTGTTAAACACTCACAACCCCCTTTTCTGAGGAAACAATGAACCATGTCTAAACTCGTTGTTTCTTAGAGCACATTCCAGAACTCTGTGTGTATTAAGCCTGGTTCCATAGATATTCATCAGCCTGTTAGACATTCCCAACAGATGGGAAAAGCACTCGCTTCAATTATAGCAGCTCATTTGCTGTGTTTCAGTGTGCAAAGTGACATTAATGGACATGGCAATTATCTCTATTGGACAGAATCGAGATATTAAAGTATTGAAACAAGGCCGAATGACGACAGGTAATAGTTTGCATCAGAGCGTGTGAATGCAACTCTTTTGTGATTGAGATGAGGATTGTCTGGCTGCAGTACCGGGTCAAAGTCAAGGAGGTCAGATGTAGGTTACCGTCAGATCCAGCTGCTTTTTTTATCTGATGTCAGCTGTGCGACTGTCCAAATCCCACAACTACATTGGCATCCTGTAGTAGGGCTCCAAATCCAAAAAAATACCAAGGGTGCCATTGGCTGCTAATTTCTTTTTTTAGTTGAGAAATTACAGAATGTATTAAAAATGAAAATAACACTGAAGCTGATAAAGTTAGCTTTTGTTTTTAAAAAGTTTACTCACGGATGATGTTCATAACATAGATGCACATCGTGCAAAGTTTAAATATTTTGAATATGTATATTTTTAAATACAGGAATGTTAGAGGAGGCTGAACACAGGTCTGCATGGTGCTGCATGATTTGTTCTGTTGATTAACTGCATTGGCAATTGTTGTGTTGTTGATGGGTGAGATTATATCACATTATTAATTTCCACACCATTGAACCTCCTGCAATCTTGTTTTATGTTCAAAATCTTTTTTTATCAATATCATTTCACACATCAGTCTCTCTGAAAAAGTCCCTCATTCACTGCGACTGAATATAAGTTATCTATACTTGGGTGGTTTAGTTGTACTTAGTAACAATTTGCTTCAACTTGATGCTGTCATTTTAAAGAGTTATATTTATATGATGCAGTTTAGTAAGAATAATTCTGCTTGTCTGGGAAAATGTTGTGTTCATGCCCCCCCCCCACATTTAAAAAAAAAAGTTAAACAATAACCACCAATAATTGTTTTGTAAACTATTTGTTTTTTTAATAAGAATACTATTATTGATTTATTCTAAAATACAATTATTAATTTATACTTAAAATAGTTTTTGATAATGCATTTATATTTACACATTGCCATACAGTATTAACAACCAGTCAGAAAAATAGACTGATTTCACAAACTAAAAGTATAAATATCACAGTAATGGTTCCTGGTTTATTTTGAATCTAAGAACCACCAGATGACTCATGTTTAACTGAGGAAATCAGTTACGACTTTGAGTGATTCACTTTCTCAGTCTGATTCAAACAGCTAACTAACAAGGCTGTTTTATGAATCTTTTTGATTGACTCATCAAAGGAACTGGTTCATAACAGTCGTTTTTATGAGAAATAGGTATAAGAAAAAATGCATTTGGATGCACACTAAGGTATAGAGGGTATACATTGACGTCACTTTCCCCTCAGCCGGACTGAGTAGCAAAAGAGCCTGATGCATGACTGGATTTAATAGGAGAAACTGCAAAAACGTCAGTAAAACAAACAATTATCAGTTTAAAATAAAGGTTGGACTAGATTAGGGCTGCTACTAACGACTATTTTTATATCGATTAATCTATTGACTAATTTATCGATTAATTTATTAATCTATCGGCTAATTTTCAACAATTTTACTTAACATCTTATTTTACTTGCAACGTTGGCCTTCAGTAGTGTACTATAAAAAAAGTATAAATGTAAACAAGCCCTTGACAAAATGTAAAACTAAAAGTGTAAAAGTGTAAAAATGTAAAAAGGTACAAATTCGTCCAGGCCGCGCTGCACTTTTCTGTTGCGTTCTTTTTCCTGAGCTGTGCATATATATTTGACTTTTCTGCTTCCATTGTTTAGTGGACGGTGGAAGCAGCGCTCACACACACGTCCTCACCCCTGTTGTCACACATCGATGCAAATTAAGAAATACTGCTCTTATTAGAGTGCTAATTATAATTACTAATATAAGTACTAATATAATTTCATATCGTACCCAACTTACCCAGTTGACTAAAAATATTGACGTCGACTAATTAACAGCGTCGACGCAGTCAATTGTATCGACCAATTGCGACTAGGGCTGAAACGATTAGTCGACATTGTCGACAAATATCTTTGTTGTCGAGTATTCGTTTGATCTTAACGTGACCTAATGTAAGCGCCTGCAATATCGCGATTTGACCGCTACAGCGCTGTAGCGCTAGAGTGTAATGAAGCCCTTACAAATGTTGCGGTAGAAGAAAACAGCGCGAATGACGGAGTGCAAACAGATCTCAACTAGCAAGATGTGGGAAAGTTTCACAAAACTTCAAACTAAGGCTGCGTCTCAATCAGCTCCCTAGTTCAGTAGTCAGGGCACTGCAGGGATCTGCCCATTGGTTCTTGTCCTGATCAGTGCCCTGACTACTGAACCAGGAGCTTTTCAAGGGAGCACAACAAACGTGCATGTTGGAGCACTTAAAGAGGAAACAACTAACTAGAGGTAAATCTATTTATTAGAGAATGCAATACTACTAATAATTGTAATAATATTAACAATAATAATATAATAACAGTAATGTGATGATTTATTTAGCATAGAAAACAGTTTGATCGAGCATTGCATCTAGGGGTGCTCCGATTGATCGGCAACCGATCTCGATCGGCCGATAATCGCTTTGGGATGATTGATCGGCGGTCTCCAAAAAGGCCGATCTCATGAACCGATCGCAGCTGACGACACATAAACCCGCACCTGCCGTGAGAGCTGGGGGGCATGATATGCAGCGACACCGTCTCATTCTCTTTCCAGCGCGGGTAAAATAATTATAATGCTGAAGGTGAGGTACAATTCATATTTCTATATTAAATAACTTGCGCAATCATTTGAAAACTTTCTGTGGAATGTAAGTTCACAAACAGCGCGCGTGAATCACCGCGTGCGCGCGCTCTCTCTCTCCCTCTCATAAAGGCAAGCTCAAATGGCTTCACATCAGCGCATCGCATGTGCACTAAAATCGAGCTGCACAGTTGACACAGGATTTGCCACTTTGCACAATCGAGGCAGTGTCGCATCGTCACTAAAGTTTATCATTTGCGTTTATTTTTAAGTCTTGCCAGTGTTCAAACCGCTCAGCACTCGCGCGCTCTCCAGACCGTGAGCGCGCACACACACACACACACACACACACACACACACACACACACAGGCCATCTCACAAAAAGCTTGCGAGTACAAATTGCGCTGAAATGGTCAGATACACACAAATGTATGTACTAAATGACCGTCTTGACAAGTATGCACGTAAACCCCGTCGTGACTCGCGAGTGAACGTTTGTGCAGCTGTAACCGTGTTCGCTCTTAAAGGGACAGATGTCGAATAAACTGCTGCTGTCTCTGTTTGCTGCAAAGTTTCTCTTTGTCTTGTGGTGTTTGATGAACCTTTATGACACTCACTGCTCTTGAATGACTAACTTTTGCAACCTTAAGTGTAAGGATTAATCTAATTTAATGTATTCAGGGAAGACTAATATTAATTTACATTTGATTTCTTATTAAATGTCTTTAGTATTTCTTACCTCAATACTAATGTTAGACCTACCTGAAAATTTGTTTTTAAAAACAAAAATGCACTGCATGATCAAATATTTAGGTGAGATAATTATATACATTTATTATATACATTTATTTGGGAAAGGTGGCCCACAGTAGCCTTAAGTTATCTCATTTTCTAAAATAAACACTTGGTGGTTCTTCAAGATCTTGACTCAGTTAATTAGGGGCCAAGCACCGAAGGTGCGAAGGCACCTATTGAAACCGTTCCCGTTCCTATTATTATTATTCTTCTTCTTCTTCTTCTTCTTCTTCTTCTTCTTCTTCTTCCGCCACGAAGTCTATGGCAGCCCATAGAACCGTATGGTAAAAAGTTATGAAATTTGGCACACTAATAGAGGACAGTCTGAAATGTCACCATAGCAAATTTTGAGTTTCTAACTCAATCCCTCTAGCGCCACCATCAGTCCAAAATTAGACTCATGTTTATGCTAATAACTTTTGAACCATAAGGGCTAGAAACGAAATTCTTTTTTCCTCTGATTCCTTGGCTCAAGACAATTCGATTGCACCCTATGACGTCATTTTCCGTCATAATAATTTTCCCGCCATTTTTAATTAACCGAAAAACCTACTTTTACGAACTCGTCCTAAACGGTTCATCCGATTTGCACGAAAATTGAACCAGATCATCTTCAGACCATGCTGACAAAAAATCTTGCAAATCAAGTTGATTTGTCAAATCATTTGCGATAAACGCGCAAACAAATTTTACGTAGCGGTTGCAAAAGCACTCTTAAGGCAATATCTCCGCAACGCTTTATCGTATTCAAACCAAACTTGGTACATGTCATCACAAGCATGACTTGAGGCAACATGCAGTGTTTCGGCGCAGCGCCACCTACTGGTCCGGAGATACAAAAAATGGCTGTTTTTGCTTATAACTTTTGAACCATTTGTCCAAAAATCATAAAAGTTGTCTCGTTAGATTCAGGACGGCATGCCGAGTCGTCTGATATTCAATTTTACCATATCGGCCATTTTGGCTGTCGGCCATTTTGAATTATGTGCTAAAATGCTATATTTTACAAATGCATTAGTGTATTGTTACTAAACTCGGTATGTGACTTCCACTCCATGCCCTGAAGGTACTCAAAAAGTTTTGGGGCAGTGCCACCTTGTGGTCAAAAGTTATAACAAACTTGACAAAAATGCTAATAACTTTTGATTTAATTAGCTTAGTATAATGAAACTGGTCATAATACATTCATTGGCTCATGCCGATTCAATTGCATCCTATGACGTCATTTTCGGTTATGATAATTTCCCCGCCATATTTAATTTTCCAAAAAACCTACTTTTGCAAACTCGTCCTAGACGGTTTGTCCGATTTGCACGAAAATTGAACCAGATCATCTTCAGACCATGCTGACAAAAAATCTTGCAAATCAAGTTGATTCGTCAAATCGTTTTTGATAAACGTGCACACAAATTTTACGTAGCGGTTGCAAAAACACTCATAAGGCTATATCTCTACAATGCTTTATCGTGTTCAATCCAAACTTGGTACATGTCATCACAAGCATGACTTGAGGCAACAAGCAGTGTTTCGGCGCAGCGCCACCTACTGGTCCGGAGATAAAAAAATGGCTGTTTTTGCTTATAACTTTTGAACTGTTTGTCCAAAAATCATAAAAGTTGTCTCGTTAGATTCAGGACGGTATTCAGAGTTGTCTGATATTCAATTTTACCATATCGGCCATTTTGGCTCTCGGCCATTTTGAATTATGTGCTAAAATACTATATTTTACAAACGCATTAGTCAATCGTTACGAAACTTGGTATGGGTCTTCCGCACCATGCTTTGAAGGTACTCAAAAAGTTTTGGGGCAGTGCCACCTTGTGGTCAGAGGTTATAACAAAATTTATAAACATGCTAATAACTTTTGATTAAATTAGCCTAGTTTAATGAAACTGGTCATAATACATTTATTGGCTCATGCCGAGAACATAGATACTAATTTTGCCATATTTGGTCAAACATCCTGTCCTCAATGTTCTTATTTGATCAAAACCTACTTTTTCAAACTCATCCTAGACCGTTTATCCAATTTCCACCAAAATCGAATCGTATCATCTTCAGACTGTGTCAACAAAAAGTTAGGGATTTTGCATCAATAGATGAAACCGTTTTTGTAAACCGCAGCGACGAAATTGAGCCATGATGCCAAAATGACTCTTGAGGCTGTATCTCTGCAATGCTTTGACATATTGGCATCAAACTTTGCATGTGTCATTGTTCCCTTATTCTGACCACAGCACATCAATTTCGTAACTGTGCCACCTATTGGTCAAAAGTGATAAACCATTAACTTATATTATCAGTGACTCTATATATGATATTTCAGCCATTTTGCCTAATCTTCTTAAACTGTATAATTGTTAATTGTTGCAGTTGGTCTGACACTCTCAGACTACAATGCATTTTTCAGCCTTTTGCCTAAAATCATCTTAAAACGTGATTAATTGCTCATTGCTCCAGTTGATCTGACACTGCCAGCCATTTTGGCATGTCTTGTCTTCTTCTTTGCGCTTGGCCCCGGTATTGCTGCTTGCAGCTATATTTCTTCTTCTTCTTCTTCTTCTTCTTCTTCTTCCGCCACGAAGTCTATGGCAGCCCATAGAACCGTATGGTAAAAAGTTATGAAATTTGGCACACTAATAGAGGACCGTCTGAAATGTCACCATAGCAAATTTTGAGTTTCTAACTCAATCCCTCTAGCGCCACCATCAGTCCAAAATTAGACTCATGTTTATGCTAATAACTTTTGAACCATAAGGGCTAGAAACGAAATTCTTTTTTCCTCTGATTCCTTGGCTCAAGACAATTCGATTGCACCCTATGACGTCATTTTCCGTCATAATAATTTTCCCGCCATTTTTAATTAACCGAAAAACCTACTTTTGCGAACTCGTCCTAGACGGTTCATCCGATTTGCACGAAAATTGAACCAGATCATCTTCAGACCATGCTGACAAAAAATCTTGCAAATCAAGTTGATTTGTCAAATCATTTGCGATAAACGCGCAAACAAATTTTACGTAGCGGTTGCAAAAGCACTCTTAAGGCAATATCTCCGCAACGCTTTATCGTATTCAAACCAAACTTGGTACATGTTATCACAAGCATGACTTGAGGCAACATGCAGTGTTTCGGCGCAGCGCCACCTACTGGTCCGGAGATACAAAAATTGGCTGTTTTTGCTTATAACTTTTGAACCATTTGTCCAAAAATCATAAAAGTTGTCTCGTTAGATTCAGGACGGCATGCCGAGTCGTCTGATATTCAATTTTACCATATCGGCCATTTTGGCTGTCGGCCATTTTGAATTATGTGCTAAAATGCTATATTTTACAAATGCATTAGTGTATTGTTACTAAACTCGGTATGTGACTTCCACTCCATGCCCTGAAGGTACTCAAAAAGTTTTGGGGCAGTGCCACCTTGTGGTCAAAAGTTATAACAAACTTGACAAAAATGCTAATAACTTTTGATTTAATTAGCTTAGTATAATGAAACTGGTCATAATACATTCATTGGCTCATGCCGATTCAATTGCATCCTATGACGTCATTTTCGGTTATGATAATTTTCCCGCCATTTTTAATTAACCGAAAAACCTACTTTTGCGAACTCGTCCTAGACGGTTCATCCGATTTGCACGAAAATTGAACCAGATCATCTTCAGACCATCCTGACAAAAAATCTTGCAAATCAAGTTGATTTGTCAAATCATTTGCGATAAACGCGCAAACAAATTTTACGTAGCGGTTGCAAAAGCACTCTTAAGGCAATATCTCCGCAACGCTTTATCGTATTCAAACCAAACTTGGTACATGTCATCACAAGCATGACTTGAGGCAACATGCAGTGTTTCGGCGCAGCGCCACCTACTGGTCCGGAGATACAAAAAATGGCTGTTTTTGCTTATAACTTTTGAACCATTTGTCCAAAAATCATAAAAGTTGTCTCGTTAGATTCAGGACGGCATGCCGAGTCGTCTGATATTCAATTTTACCATATCGGCCATTTTGGCTGTCGGCCATTTTGAATTATGTGCTAAAATGCTATATTTTACAAATGCATTAGTGTATTGTTACTAAACTCGGTATGTGACTTCCACTCCATGCCCTGAAGGTACTCAAAAAGTTTTGGGGCAGTGCCACCTTGTGGTCAAAAGTTATAACAAACTTGACAAAAATGCTAATAACTTTTGATTTAATTAGCTTAGTATAATGAAACTGGTCATAATACATTCATTGGCTCATGCCGATTCAATTGCATCCTATGACGTCATTTTCGGTTATGATAATTTCCCCGCCATATTTAATTTTCCAAAAAACCTACTTTTGCAAACTCGTCCTAGACGGTTTGTCCGATTTGCACGAAAATTGAACCAGATCATCTTCAGACCATGCTGACAAAATATCTTGCAAATCAAGTTGATTCGTCAAATCGTTTTTGATAAACGTGCACACAAATTTTACGTAGCGGTTGCAAAAACACTCATAAGGCTATATCTCTACAATGCTTTATCGTGTTCAATCCAAACTTGGTACATGTCATCACAAGCATGACTTGAGGCAACAAGCAGTGTTTCGGCGCAGCGCCACCTACTGGTCCGGAGATAAAAAAAATGGCTGTTTTTGCTTATAACTTTTGAACTGTTTGTCCAAAAATCATAAGTTGTCTCGTTAGATTCAGGACGGTATTCAGAGTTGTCTGATATTCAATTTTACCATATCGGCCATTTTGGCTCTCGGCCATTTTGAATTATGTGCTAAAATACTATATTTTACAAACGCATTAGTCGATCGTTACGAAACTTGGTATGGGTCTTCCGCACCATGCTTTGAAGGTACTCAAAAAGTTTTGGGGCAGTGCCACCTTGTGGTCAGAGGTTATAACAAAATTTATAAACATGCTAATAACTTTTGATTAAATTAGCCTAGTTTAATGAAACTGGTCATAATACATTTATTGGCTCATGCCGAGAACATAGATACTAATTTTGCCATATTTGGTCAAACATCCTGTCCTCAATGTTCTTATTTGATCAAAACCTACTTTTTCAAACTCATCCTAGACCGTTTATCCAATTTCCACCAAAATCGAATCGTATCATCTTCAGACTGTGTCAACAAAAAGTTAGGGATTTTGCATCAATAGATGAAACCGTTTTTGTAAACCGCAGCGACGAAATTGAGCCATGATGCCAAAATGACTCTTGAGGCTGTATCTCTGCAATGCTTTGACATATTGGCATCAAACTTTGCATGTGTCATTGTTCCCTTATTCTGACCACAGCACATCAATTTCGTAACTGTGCCACCTATTGGTCAAAAGTGATAAACCATTAACTTATATTATCAGTGACTCTATATATGATATTTCAGCCATTTTGCCTAATCTTCTTAAACTGTATAATTGTTAATTGTTGCAGTTGGTCTGACACTCTCAGACTACAATGCATTTTTCAGCCTTTTGCCTAAAATCATCTTAAAACGTGATTAATTGCTCATTGCTCCAGTTGATCTGACACTGCCAGCCATTTTGGCATGTCTTGTCTTCTTCTTTGCGCTTGGCCCCGGTATTGCTGCTTGCAGCTATATTTTAGAGTTAGTTTCATTTCTACAAATGGTGCAAACTCTGCAAGATTATAGATGAAAGATTGCCATTCCCCTGCCATTCTGTGATCGGCAGTGATCGGCAATCGGCAGATCATGATCTTGGTAATCGGTGATCGGCCCCAAAAATGCTGATCGGAGCATCTCTAATTGCATCAGAACTGTTTTTATTATTATAACACTATTAGGTATTATAGTCTCATCACTTGCCTGTATTTTGTTCCATATGCATGAAGACTTACAAAAGGCGATGTTAGGAAGAATATCATGTCAGTTATTTTTTCATAAAGTTAATTAAAAGGTGAATGAGAATCTGTCAGCTCAATTGTCATGTAAGAGATTAATATGTCATTTTGTCTGAAATGTTATTTGCAGATTAATATTTTACCATTCTTTGTGTCCTGAAGTAAATGTCCTCTTTTTCTTTTTCAGTTCTAAGAAAAGCAGTGGGCCTATTATTGTTTTACAAATTTGCCACTGTTGCCTCTGGCTTGGCTTGCTCAGTTGGGGACGCTTAAATTTTTCTTAATTTTTTCAACTAAATATCCAAATAAATCAAATAATTTAACTAAATTAACCATATAAACTAAATTACTGATCTAATTATTGATCTAAAGCCCACATTGTCACTGTATGATAATTGAAATGAACTGATGACATCACCGTTTTCTCCAGAACGGCTATACGGCTGAATAAAATTCTGTTGCATTATTTTGCTGTTTAACACTGTAAAGCCACTTTGAAACAATCTGCATTGTTAAAAGCGCTATATAAATAAAGTTGACTTGACTTGACAAATGAAGCTCTTAATGGATTAGGTCACCCAAAAATGAAAATTCTCTCATCATTTACTCACCCTCAAGTTGTTCCAAACCTGTACGAGTTTCTTTGTTCTGCTGAACACAAAAGAAGATATTTTGAAGAATGTTTGTAACAAAGCAGATAGAGCAACCATTGAGTACCATAGTATAATTCCCCTACTATGGTAATCTGCTTGGTTACAAACATTCTTCAAAATGTCTTCCTTTGTGTTCAGCAGAACACATACAGGTTTGGAACAACTTGAGGGCGAGTAAATTATTCATTTTCAGAATTAAAATTTTTGGGTGAACTATGCCTTTAATACTGCTGCCAAGAGATGTTTACACTCAAAAATTTTTTGTCTGTAATGCAGCTAATTTTTATTTATTTATTTATTTATTTATTTATTTATTTATTTATTTATTTATTTATTTATTCAATTGAAAGAGAACAGAATATTTAAACAATGCTTAGAGAGCATTTGTGTGTGATTTGAGTTCTGAGAACTTGGCTCAAAGTTCTTTAAAACATCCATTTCAAAAGTTAAAGTGATTTTCTTTTTTTATATATTATAGTTAGAATATGTATAACTCAATGTTTTAGCTAATTGGGAAAGCTGAATAATCGTTAAAAATGTACAGATTAGTCGTCGATGTCAACGACAATAATCGATGATTAGCCGATCTAATAATCGTTAGATTAATCGATTATCAAAATAATCGTTTGTTGCAGCCCTAATCGCGACAGTCCTAGACTTGATATAATGTTACTTACCAAAGATCCATGGATATTGACAAGCAGCCAGGAATCGTGTTTCCTGACATTTTTATGTGCCTTATTGAAATGCATAATGCAAATTTGCCTGTCAACGCTTTATATAAATACATTATAGTTAGGTCTAATCTAATTGATATAATCTATATCAATGTTATATATATATCGTCATATCGTCCAGCTCTAAAACTTGTATAGTTTTTGTCTGTGTTTATTTAAAAACATCCAATTATGCAGAATATAAGATATGAATATTTAACTGATAAGTTGTCAACACAATATATAGGTATGATTTTACCCCAAAATTCAACATATCGACAAAGTGATAATTGCAAATCCATGTTTTGCTGCCTGGAGTCCAGTTGTCTCAGAGTTGTCTCTGTGAGTTGCAGTGATCCATTTGCTTCTCTTTTCTGTAGCTTTCGGCAGTCTGTAAAAATATACCTCAGATTTCTTGTCAAATCTATTTGTACAGTCAATCTCAAAGCTCTTTCCTTTTTTAGATGTGTTTTGTGTGTTTTTCGCTGCATTCACTCTGAAAACCAATGCTGCCTCTGTCTTTTTGCCACTCAGTGGGCGTAACCACAGCGACTCCAGCCGACAGTGACATCACACGGATACCCTCTATATTTAGGTATATTTGGTCATCTATGGTATTTTCTCTTATGGATTTCCTGGCTTTAGAAGGTACAAGTTTGTACCTGAGCACAAACTAAATAAACTGAATGAAGTACCAAAATAATTTTTTTGTTTCACTTATATGTTCAGCAGCAGCTGTGGCCAAATATGAAAACAGAATATTTTGCATTGGGAAGCACAAATTGATTTAACATCTATTTTTAGACTATTTTCCCCTCGAAAGTCCTTTGCTCCTCTCCTTTTAAAAATCAAAGCGGGAAGTGAGACGTTTGCTTGTGACAAAGCGATTCTGTCCTTTGGTTTCATTTAAACAAATGAGAATTGGAGTTCTTTGATGTTGTCGTGAGAACCGGTGACAGTTTGCTGTCTGCAGCAATCTTCTTTTACTTTTCTATGAAGCGTGATGTGCAAAGTCATCAGCAAACTGTAGCTCTCCAGTTCTGACTCCCTTTGCTCTGAGTCTAACCCCAATCATGTTCCCACTGCTGCTGAATAAGCAACTTCCACTCCCCTTCGATTGATCTCTCTGTAAGCCATGAGGATTTTAATCAAGATCATTGGTCAGAGATCTGAATTGCAGGGGCAGGCTTCTTCATCATATTGAGGGACTGTGATACGAGTATGGCGCTGTTCAGGCATGACTGATTCAAATGCAGTAAATTTTAGCTGCACCTCTAGTTCATCACTATGCTTTTTTTTGCACAATTTTAAATTATTCAGTCGCTTAAAGGGATAGTCCACCCACAAATGAACCTTCTCTCATTTACTCATGCTAATGCTGTCCCAGATGTATAATGCAAATTGAGATTTTCTTTAGAAAAAAATCTCTAAAATCTCTATGAATCCATATAATGCAATGGATGGAACCCTCAAAAGTGAGAGCTCTCGTTGGCTGCGTGTTTGTGTCATGTTTTGTTTGAGCACATTGATTGTGATTGTGTTCATTGGCCATGTGCTCTTGTTTTGTTGTGAGCACATGGCTTGTCATGTTTGTTTCTATGTGCCATGTGCTCTCCTGTCTATTGTCTTAACCCCTGTCCCCTCAAATTAATAAAACTATTTAATGGTATAGGGGGATTTTGGACAGCTCTTGTGTTTGCAGTCCTGTGCCAGTTTGTCGTCGTATACACCCCTTGTGTTCCATCCCTGCTGTATCAAGCCCTGTCTTGCCAGCCTTGAGGTGTCAGTTTGTTTTCCCCAATGGGGTAGGTTTTTTCTTTTTTTTAATTAATAAATCTCATCAACTCTGCACAATTGAGTCCTCACCTCATCCCTCAACCCCAACCCTGACACACGAAGTGAAACCATAGGTGTGTGAGGAAATATACTAATATTTTATAAACCTTCAGTTCCAGCCAACTGCGTTCGCCTGACATAAACACCAGCATGTTGTGAAGCATGACGTAAGCATGTTCTGAAGTTCACTCAAGAAGCAGTGTTGGGAGTAAAGCATTACTAAGTTACTAAGTAATTAATTACTGTAATTTAATTACTTTTCCCTTGAAATGTAAAGTAAGGGATTGTTCTTAATTTTTCTGTAATTTAATGCAGTTACTATTAATTGCTGTAATTGCTTTAATTACGATATATAACAATTCTATATCAATAGTGGATTTAACATAAAAATATAACGTCTAATTAAAGGTGCACTATGTAACTTTTCCGTCCACTAGAGGTCGCCTATTCAAAACAAAGGCGTAGTTTGATGACACCAAGTTTGAGCTCAGAATCTTTTTCCTTGGTTAAAATAGCAAATTTCTCACGATTTACAAATAGTTGGAAACATTTGGGATATTGTAAGTATTCAACTGAACAAAATATATAACACTGGCCTAGTGGTTTTTGGATATATTACTGCAAAAAGGTTACATAGTGCACCTTTAATGTTAAAATATTGCTGGAAGCGATGGTTTAAAATATTAGTATTGTTTTTCACACACCTATGGTTTTGCTATTGATTTAAGGGGTTAGTTCACCCCAAAATTTAAATTAGACCATGATTTATGTATAGAAGATGTATAGGAGCATCGCATGCTTTGATGCGGAAAGGGCTGGGCAACAAACTCATATTGCTTATATCTCTTTAAAAATTCTCGTTTTAGACTTCTTATTCATGACCTGTGTTTTGTTTTGCTCTATCCTCTGCGCTTCTGCGTTCGTCAATATGCATGCGTTAAGGGTTCAAGGGTCAAGGGTTACTCTCTTAGCGCAAGTCAACTTGTGCACCGCTGACCGCCGGAAGCTAGTTATTTTAGTCTATAAAGTTTTAAAAATTCTTCTTCTTCTTCTTCTTCTTCTTCTTCTTCTTCTTCTTCTTCTTCTTCTTCTTCTTCTTCTTCTTCTTCTTCTTCTTCTTCTTCTTCTTCTTCTTCTTCTTCTTCTTCTTCTTCTTCTTCTTCTTCTTCTTCTTCTTCTTCTTCTTCTTCTTCTTCTTCTTCTTCTTCTTCTTCTTCTTCTTCTTCTTCTTCTTCTTCTTCTTCTTCTTCTTCTTCTTCTTCTTCTTCTTCTTCTTCTTCTTCTTCTTCTTCTTCTTCTTCTTCTTCTTCTTCTTCTTCTTCTTCTTCTTCTTCTTCTTCTTCTTCTTCTTCTTCTTCTTCTTCTTCTTCTTCTTCTTCTTCTTCTTCTTCTTCTAGCTATTTTGCCTAAAATCACCTTAATAGGTCGTTAATTGCTCATTGCTGCAGTTGATCTGACATTGCCAGCCATTTTGGCATGTCTTGTCTTCTTCTTTGCGCTTGGCCCCGATAATGGCTGCTTGCATGATTTCATATACACCTCGGATGACTTGAGGTTGAGTAAATCATGGGCCAATTTTCATTTTTGGTTGAACTCACCCTTTAACAACTGGGGTCGTATGGATTACCGTGTGGTTTTTGACCGTGTTCAATTATTTTTATACAAATTTGCATCTGAAGAAAGAAAGTCATACATCTGGGACAGCATGAGTGTGAGAAAATGGTGGAGTAAACATTTTTGGTGGAGTATCCCTTTAAGTTAGTGAAAGTAGTTTTTTTCTTTCACAGTTCACAAAATTACCGAAAGCAAAATTTTCTTGGAAGTCATAATGCCAGACAGTCACCAGGCAGGGATGTCATGAAGCAAGAAAGATGAGTTTGCGGCCAAGACCTTTTTAGAACAGACCATTTGTCACTGTCAATACTGCAAACAAACTTCATGAAGTTGTTTGCTGTGCAATGGCCATAAAGCTTCCACCCACAGATTGTATTTGGGTGATAACTTGGCATCATAACTTGCCAGGCCAGTACTATTCCTCCTCTGGCTCGATTTGTGGAAGAGTCGAGCAAAGCTGTTTTGGACAGATGGTTTATTTGACTATTTTGGATATTATGTGTTTGCTTTTGCCTCTGAGAACTTGGATCAGTTTGTTTTAGATGTCCGGGGTAACATCATGGGATGCCCGTTTTTTCTGTTATTATGAACTTGCTCCTCAATTCATCAACAACTGCGTGACTTTGAAATCATTAATGGTCCATCTATTCATGGACCAGTTTGTCAAGCAGACCTGACTTTTCACAAAGCAAATACTCAGAATAGACCTTAATTCAATGCATTAATAAAAAAATAAAACGTATGTAAATAGATTTTCAAATTGTCAAATAAATATGCATTATAATATACATAGCTCCTATGACAAGAACAGGTATGCTTTAGCATTCTGTCCTTTTTAGAGTCACATCTGGTGACGTCACATCCTGTTTTTGGCTTGTTTAGATGTCTTTGGACCGTGTTGCGTTCATATTTCAGTCAAACCGCACCAGAGTTCGTTTGGAACACCCATCTTTTCAGGCTTTTCAGTCCGCTTTTTTGGTGCACACCCGGGTGTCAGCATTAAGAAATGAAGCGCACTAACAGAGCAAACGCACCAGAGCCTGCCAAGTGTGAACACACCTTAAAAAGGCATTTACCAATTACTTTTCATTATCATTTTAGTATTTTAGTATCCACTTGTCAAGTTAAAACATTTTTATTGGTCATTTGACACGTGAGAGCAACCACTGATGTTCATTTGAATGAATTTATTTTTAAATTGCATTTTCAAAAGTTGCATTCCAAATCAGGGCATTTCATTTGTCTTCAAAGACACTTCATTTTCGTGTCTTTGTTACATGTACTTACTATAGTAATAACAGTAAATTATACATAATTACAAGCAATTAACTCTAAACCAAACCATACTTACAATCCTAACCCTATATTAATGCTGTCTTCACTTGCTATCGGAATTATTTATATATGATATAAATACAAGTTTCCTTGTTAAAAATTGGACATGAATGCCCTCTCAAGTTGTATACCTCTGCTATCTATAAGACTGCTATTCTTTATTAGCTTTTTCCATAACCATCACCTTGTCTTATCATTAAAGTAGTGCATATTTACATACATGAATAATCATTCGATGCATATTGTATGTATTATACACAGCGAGAATAGCCTGTATTTGACAGAAAATTTCACAATCCTCAGCAAGCTAACTATAGATAGCGTGGTGAATGTTTATATGGTTATCAATGAATGGAGCGCTAAATATCATTTTGCCTCTGATAAGATTTTCCCAATTAATAATAAGCCTAAATAAGAATAAACCATGATTCCGACTTGAATGCTTCAGAAGTGGGAAGTAGGAAATTTCCGACAGTACTTGAAGGCAGCATAAGTATATGTTATTAATTAATATTACTCAGTACTTAATTGTATAATTACACTGTAACAAGGACACCTTGAAATATAGTGTAACCAAACTAAGTTTTTATTTTCTTGTTATATTTGTATATATTTTGGGCAATTTGTCTGGCAAAGTGATTTGTTAATTTATTATAGAGTATTAATCAACCCTCAAGAGTATTAATTATTATTAATAGCATTATCATTATGAGCATTATTCCCCTCTGACATTGCATCTAAACAAATTGCTTGGCATTGACAGTCACACTATAGGCCTACAGAACTGGCTTTGATAGGTTTCTGAATAGAAACAGGCATGCAAGATACTAACCATCCTCTCTCTGATTTCTCTGATTTGTTTCTGATGACAGGTGGGGAAACAAGCGAGTTGCAAATTGCAAGGGGAGAGAATAAAGCAATAATAAAGGATTTTAATCCCGGGAAGGAGTATTCTGTCAAGGTTATAGCTGTGAGTGGAAACCTGCACAGCCGAGCACTTCAGGAAAAATACACTGGTACGAAATACCTTGTTTCTTTGAAGCAATCCCACTGAAACGGATTGCAAGTGAAAATATTGTGTTTGATTGTAGCCTCCTGTGTGATTTAAGACAGCATTGAAAAAGTGCCTTGAAAATAACAGCTCCAATTGTACAAAGTGACACTGTCTATACAAAATACATAGGGCTACGTGTTTACAATTAGTTGAAATTTTGTCGTACATATATATTTATTTTGCATAGCACAATATTTTGGACTTTAATACCTCGTGTCTCTTCAGCAGAAGACCAGAGCAGTGATGGGGACACCACTCAATCTCAAAGACTGAAAGAAGCTGGACCTGTGGAGGAGGGAAATGAGATCTCAGGAGGTAGAGCCAAAGTTTAACCTCTCCAGATGGAAATGTTACTGCTCAAGATATTGCACTTTCATAGCTCAGGAGATTTAATGGAGTTCTCAGCAATTTTTGAAGTTTCAGTAAAATGTTAAAAGCCCTTAGGAGAAATAAACGCGAGTCAGTTATTTTATTCTCATGAGAAGATTGCGATGTAAGCAGATGTAAGCATGTGAAAATGTTTGAATGCGGCCTTGCATATCTATCGAATTTGCCAAATTGAAATAGAATTGCTCAGAATTGAGAGCGTGTTGTTAAAAGATTTCAATTGATAGCTCAGGTCAATTTCTACCTGGTCGTGAGAGAATTTGTTAATATTGAAATTGATTTTTGATGGCAAACTTTGATATGTTGGGAGATTGTAAAAACCATGTGAGGCTCTTTCTCTGCAAAATGCAATACATGAAAATCGCTAATTTCAGAGACAACAGAGATATCAAAATGATCTCTCTTGTGATTTTTGTTTCCTATGGGTTCTTATCTCTTGTGGGTCTTCCTTTTCTATGTCACTTCTTTCTTTTATCTGTCACTTTTTAACATTATATGAATTTCTCCATATGATCTTCTGAGACTGATTATTGCTATTTTTCCAGTGAGAGCTGCCCTCCTGTCAAGATATTTCAGCCACGGCACTGTCAATGAAATATAAGAACCCATACTGGCTGAAGTTGCAGAGGGCACCTCTCTGTAGATCCCATCTTTGCTGGTTTTAATGTCCCTGGCATACTTGACAAAATGAGCATGTTCAGAAAGTCAAAGTCAAAGATGATGTTCCTGTCTGAATGTTTCCTCTGGAGTCTCTCAGGGCCAGACCTTAGCCACAACTCAGTCAAATATCACACAATTTGTTACAATTCAGAGGGTATTATGTACACAAAAGTATCCATGCTGGACCTTTGACCGAAATGCATTGTATCGATGAAACCGAGAAGGATGAATGCGAGGGAAAGGTTACTGAGCTCATGGTTGACTGTGCAAGAGACGTGTCTCCAGCCCATCTCAGTTGTCTTTTTGCTGGACTCAAAAGAGAGATTCGGCTTTGTTTAGCTGTGAACATTGATGTTTAGTGGGTGTAAAAACATCCCAGGCTGCTTGGAAGCTGAAATGTGCTCTTGAGTGAAGCATTTAACTCGGGTCCCTCTGTAGGATGGCAGCTTTTGTGTTGCGTGGTCTCGCATCTGTTGTTCAGAGTCTTTCATTTAGAACACCTCAGTGTGTCTGCCAAATGGCAGAGGTTTGAAATTGGTATGGCTCACACAGACCTTGGCTGTCCTGTTTTCCTCTACAGACTACCGTCAGAGTGGGCAGGATTTGGCACATGGTCTCCAAGTGGGTGGTAGAGCTCAGATTCTGTTCAGTTCTGTTAAGACTTACTTCACGCTTTGATTATGACTGAGCACTAATTTAATTCCCTGCTTAAGATCTCATTAGCGCAGAATAACAATGAGGTATTATTTCAAACCAAGAACTTGATGATGGGAAGTACCACAAGGGAGTTGTCGCTGGCACAAGGCATATTCAGACAGATAGATGATGTCCTGCTGTCTGCACATGTGTGCGCGCTGGTGGGTTGGGATGGTGGACTATCATCTCCTTTGATGTGCCATCCCTGGGAATGTGCCCAAGCAGACAGAATGAAAGTAAATGGTTATCTAAGCATCCGTACCATCGATGTGGGCTGTGAAATGGCACTTTGAGCTGAACAAAATGGTCAAATTTTCTCTCCCAATTCTCTTATTCTCAAATGAGCGCTTCCAGAAGCAAACTGAAAGGTGTCATAAACACGAAGCTGTTGCCTTTTAATTTCTCACCAAGGTCATCTTTACGAGATGTCTGTAATTGTGATTCATGCTCAACATCTGTGGATATATAAATGGGGCAAAGAAATAAATTGCAGCCAGCGGTGTAAATGACAACTATGCAGACAAATGAACAAACAAACACTCAAATGGCAAGCAGTAATACTTATATATGGATAGTGTACACTTACCAGCTTTCAGCAATTCAGTTACAAGTGACTACTAGTTAATAATCATGGGCAATTTTTATATGTACAGTACCTTCAAGGACACATTAATAGTGACAGTAAAGACATGCATAATGTTACAAATGTAACATTTTGAAATAAATGTGTTCTTTTCATCAAAGAATATATCATGGTTTCCACAAAAATATTAGGCAGCAAAACTGTGTTCAACACTGATAATAATAAGAAATGTTTCTTGAGCAGAATTAGAATGATTTAAGAATAGGATCATGTGATTCTGACAGGAGTAATGATGCTGAAAATTCAGCTTTGCCATCATAGGAATAAATAAAAATGAATTAAAATAGAAAAGTTATTTTAAATTGTAATAATATTTTACAGTATTACTGTTTTTACTTTATTTTTGATTCAGTAAAGAAATAAAACCTAAAATCTTACCAAGCCCAAATGGTACTGCGTTTATTAGAGCCATCATGACATCAAATATTGGAAAAGATGTTGTAGAAGTAGCAGAGATTTTGATTCATCCCAGTGACTCAAATCTTTAGAATCTGTTCATCAAAAAGATTTGTTCAATGGTTCTTTCTGCAGGTTTTATTGCAAGTAGGTGGCAACAAGCAGAGGTGGACAGTAACTAAGTACATTTACTTGAGTACTTTACTTAAGTACACTTTTTGAGCATCTGTACTTTCCTTGAGTAGTATTTTTTTTCTGGAAACGTATGACTTTTACTTCACTTCATTTGAAAGACAAATATCGTACTTTTTACTCCACTACATTTCTATCAAGGCCCTCAAAGTAGAAAGTCGTAGCCACTTTGAAAGTCAGTGGATGATTAGTTTTCTTCTTTAAAAGGTGAACCTTTTTTTTTTTTGCAGACAGCCTATTAGTAATAACTCTTGTAGGATCACATGAAGTTCAATGATTTCCAAGTATTTTTTTTGAACACTAATCAATTGATGGCAAAAGAGAAGGTGGCAGTTCCCAGACTCAGTGCGCGCAACCATGGTCATACTTAAAAGTAAAAATTCAGAAGAGCAGATGTGGATAAGTCAAAAAAAGTGCGACGACATGAAAGTGCACACAGAAAGCTGCCTCTCAGACGCCAGACCACAAGTACTGAATTTTAGTCTATTGAATCTACTCAAATCTTATTATAGTCAATTAAAACTAGACTAAAACAAAAAAATTTCAGATGCCTAAAATGTTATAGTCAAAAGACTATGACTAAAACTATATCAAAATGTGCTGTCAAAATGAACACTGGTATGAAGTATGGTCGGTCAAATTATTTTTATAGATTTACCCGCCAAGTTGCCATAGCCTTGTGGATAAAGCGCTAACGCATAGGTAACGTACTACAACTACAATGATGTAAGTTAGCAGGCAAAAACGTAGTTGGGCTAATTATGTTAACTGAAGTCCTTTCAGAAATATGTTTTTACATAATCCTGTCAAATAAACATAATGTAGAAACCAGGTTTCTAGTATGATTTTGACTTTGATAAGAGCTTTGTAACTTTTAAGCAAGTATTTAAATGAGTTCAAGGTATGCTAGCATGTCAGATGGAGCATGACTGGCTTAAACCACCATGATGGAACAGCGTGCATTGATACAACAATGCAACAATAATAAAATAATGCGTTTACTTTTACTTTTGATACTTAAGTACTTTTAAAAGCAAGTACTTCTGTACTTAAAGGGTTAGTTCACCCAAAATTGAAAATAAAGTCAGTAATTACTCACCCTCATGTTGTTCCAACCATGTAAGACCTTCGTTCATCTTCGGAACATAATTTAGTATATTTTTGATGAAATCTGAGAGCTGTCTCACTCCTCCATAGGCTTTCAGAGGGAATGAAACTTGATGGCCCAGAATAGTAAGTAAAAACGTCATTTAAGGAGTCCAAATGACTACAGTGGCTCTGTATTAAGTCTATCATGCAACGAAAATACTTTTTGAGCGGAAAAACAACAAAAATAACGACTTTATCCCACTATTATTGTTGTTCAATTTGAGCCTCTGACGCCACGACGCATGCGGGAAAACTGCGTTCTTCTTCTACTACTACTAATCTCAGTTTTCGTGCATGCGTCGTGGCGTCAGAGGCTCAAATTGAACAACAATAATAGTGGGATAAAGTCGTTATTTTTGTTGTTTTTCCGCTCAAAAAGTATTTTCGTCGCATGATAGACTTAATACAGAGCCACTGTAGTCATTTGGACTCCTTAAATGACGTTTTTACTTACTATTCTGGGCCATCAAGTTTCAGTCCCTCTGAAAGCCTATGGACTGTGAGACAGCTCTCAGATTTCATCAAAAATATACTAAATTATGTTCCGAAGATGAACGAAGGTCTTACATGGTTGGAACAACATGAGGGTGAGTAATTACTGACTTTATTTTCAATTTTGGGTGAACTAACCCTTTAAGTAAAAATCTATCTTTACAACTTTCACTTGTAATGTAGCAATATTTAACCAATAGTACTTTTACTTTTACTCAAGTAATGGAGTTGTGTACTTTGTCCACCTCTGGCAACAAGTGTGCATCTTATGCGTGGTATGAGTCATTGAATAATTTATTGGAAACCAAAACAAAGCAGATCTATCAGTTTTTTCATTATCCATAATTATATCAAGATAGTGAAAAAAAATCAAATATTAATAGTTGAATGTTAAGAATGAACATTAAGAATGAATAAAGAGTTTCAATAATGTACATGTCATTTTAATTATGTATTTTCATCAGTCATTTTTATCGCTCTGAGTCTCATTCAGACGCAAAAAGTCAGCCAGAAAGTCAGGTACTTTAAAGTGAAAAAGTGAACGGATTTGTTCATCTTAAAGATTCATTCAAAAACACTGAGAAACAACATGCAGCAGTTCTGATTGTTTAATGAGAAAAGGTGTTCAGAATGCAACTTCCGTTGTCTGGGCGTGATGGTCTTTGTCTGGGCTTGCTGGAAAAGGTGGCGGGGGTCAGCGGTAACTGCTGTTTCACACAAAGCTCCTTCCTTCCCGATAATAGTGTGGGCGGAGAAGCCTGATAATGGTCTTTTCTGACCTTTTTTGTCAGAGGGCAGGTCACTGGACTAAGATGAGAGGGCTGTTATTTAGGAATTCAGTACCTGTAGCCACTGTAATCAAGAGAGAGATGATATCACTCCTTGAGAGAACCCAAGGTGACTGTGCTTTGCTTCACCTCAGATGACCTTTTTCTAATGAAAATCGGCCTCACCTGATGGTATTTTTAATGTAAGATTTTTCACCGAGGTAGGGTCTTTTAATAAGGGATCGTTGGTGTAGAACATTATTCTTGGAGGTGCTGTATAAGGTGCAGAGATGGCTGTCTTTTAAAGCGCTCCGCTGCCCTGCATTAGGGTGTGAGACGCACTGGGAATGCTAATAATGTCTATTTTGGCTCCGGTCTCAGGTGGCAGGCTGCTGAGGTTAGCAGTGATAAGGGCGACGCTATGGAACTTCCTTACAAGGAGGAAGGAGCTCCAGGACTTTCTCTGAAGGAGACTTTTGGAGTGTGACGTCTTATCTGGCTCAGCGGCCCACTAGTGGAAGGAGCCGATAGGCAGAACGCGTGGCAACCGCAGCTGCGAAGAAGCAGCGCGTCAAATCGCAGATAGACCACTTTTTGGTGTGTCAGCTGAACTACGTCTTAAAATGCGCTGCTCAGTGTTGTGGAATACACATCTATCTGGAAGTGCTTTCAGGAATACTTTTATATGACCGCAGCACATTAAAACGACAGAAGTATATGCCATACCATTTTATTTAAACGATAATCACAAATTTATGCATTCTTCAAGGAGGCTGTTAAACACGCACAACTTCATTTACACAAGTAGGATGTTTCTGGATCAATATGTTTTTTTTTTTTGCTGTGAATTGCCTGCTCTATCCCTACCACTTAAACACAGGCAATGATTGGTTGTTAATCAGGCAATCAAAGAATATTGATCAAGGAAGCTGTCAAACATGGTCACAGTGATTTCTACAGTACTGTAACTGTTACACAGTAGAAAAAACGTCATCATTTTAAAATGTATGCATATTATGCTGCATTTTAATTTTTGTTTTGTAGAAATTAATGTAATAATTCAATGATTTGTAATGAATTGCTTTTTATAAGTAATGTTACTGAGAATCATGACATTTCACTGGTTCAATTTAATTTCTGGTTCTTACACCTCTAAACGGTCCAATTAATATTTTGGAAAAAAAGAAATGCCAAAATGTGGATAATATTTGTTGTAAATCATTTTCAACAAAGTATTATATTTTATTTGTTCATTTATTTTTTTTAATATACCACTGACAAAACAGCCAAATGTGTATATTTAACTGCATGTTGTCATATGAACAACCAATTAGAATCACTGATTTAAGTCTCTAATTCAGTTAATTCAGTAAAGCTGTATGTGTTAGATTCACACACACACACACACACACACACACACACACACACACACACACACACACACACACACACACACACACACACACACACACACACACACACACACACACACACACACACACACACACACACACACACACACACACACACACACACACACACACACACACACACACACACAGGGGTGTTTTTGTGAAATGTGGGGACATTCCATAGGCGTAATGGTTTTTATACCGTACAAACCGTATTTTCTATCCCCCTACACTGCCCCTATCCCTAAACTTAACCCTCACAGGAGACTGTGCAGTTTATGTTCTGTGAAAAAAACCTCATTCTGTGTGAAATATAAGCATTTTGAAAAGTGAGGACATGGGGAACGTCCTCATATTTCACCCTCTTTTTGTAATACCTATGTCATACCCATGTCATTATACACATTTGTGTCACAAAAACATGCCCACACACACACACACACACACACACACACACACACACACACACACACACACACACACACACACACACACACACACAAAAAAAAACCTTTTTTTTGAAAAAGGAATCATTTAGACCAGTGGGTCGTGACACAAAAGTGGGTTGCAAGACCATTTTGGGTGGGTTGCGGAATTTGTAGTCAAAGCCACAACAACAACAACAACAACAACAACAAAAATGTTTCTGATGTGAGACTTTTGGTTTGAAAGACATGCGTGAAGTCTGTTGACTCTTCTGTTAGACTAGATTAATGGGTTAGTTCACCCCGAAATGAAAATTCTGTCATTAATTACTCACTCTCATGTCCTTCCAAATCCTTAAGACCTTCATTCATCTTCGGAACACAACTAAAGGTATTTTTGATTAAATCAGAGAACTCTTATAGCCCTTCATAGACAGCACTTTCACAGCCCAGAAAGGTAGTAAAGACAGTGTTAAATTAGTCCATGTGACTCCAGTGGTTCAACCTTAATTTTATGAAGCGTCAAGAATACTTTTTGTGCACAAAAAACAAACAAAAATAATGACTTTATTCAACAATTTCTTCTCGTCTGTATCATTATCCTACGCTGTTGATGTAGTGTAAACAGTGCATCACTTTCGAGTTCTACGGCAGAACAGCTCAAGATTGGCCAGCTCCGGTGTCAGCATCACACGCATGCGCCGTGGTGCTCACGTGAACAGCGTTGGCCAATGGTAAGCCGGCGTTCTGACGTAGAAAAGCGTAGGAGACTGACACAGACGAGAAGAAATTGTTGAATAAAGTTATTTTTGTTTGTTTTTTGCGCATGACATGACGGAACGACAATGGAACAACATGAGGGTGAGTAATTAATGCTTGCGAAAAATGCGTTGTCCTGAATCAGTATCTGCTGTCAGATAAATTGTTGTCAGGCTGTATGTCAGTGTCATTATTGTAACGTTATTTTCGTAACTTGTTGTGAAATAAAACGTATCTCACCTCAGAAAAATGAACTTTCCTGCCATTTCAGATATTATAGACCTTATTCACACAAGCGCTTTCCTTGATTTTTAATTGGAATGAAAGCGAGGCTGTGAGCGAGACACACATCTGCTCAGTTGGTTGTACTGTTAGAAGAAAGTCATATACACCTAGCTTGAGGGTAAGTAAATCGTGGGGTAATTAAATTTTTGGGGTGAACTATCCCTTTAAGTAAGGTGGGATGGTACTTAAATTTGCTTGATTCAAATGTGGTTTAATGATCATTGGAAAATGTGTGTCCTACGCCAAATAAATTGAGAACCAATGATTTAGACTACACTGGTCATGCTGTATGGCTTGGATGCACTCAGAAGAGTAATTTGTTGTATGTCAGGCTGTATGTCGGTGTCATTATTCGAACGTTATTTTCGTAACTGGTTATGAAATAAAAAGTCTCTCACCTCAGAAAAATGAACTTTCCTGCCATTTCAGACATTATAGACCTTATTTCCAGGCACAGCAGTGCCATCTTTGATTTTTAACTGGAATGTAAGTGAGGCTGTGAGCGAGACGCTGTATGGCTTGGATTCACTCAGAAGAGTAATTTGTCTCCCGGTTTCACAGACAAGGCTTAAGATAGTCCCAGACTAAAATGCATACTCGAGCTGTCTTAACTGAAATCAACTTTCACTGACATATCTTAAAACATTGTTTTGTCTCAAGATTCACACCAGTAATGTTTTTTCTAAGGTAAGTTTATAAAAGCTACTTAAATGCCCTAATTGAACTGAGGCCTAATCCTGGCTTAATCTAAATCCTGTCTGCAAAACCAGGCCTCAATGTTTTGAATGTACAAAATAACTGATTCAAAAGAGTCATTAGTTTGGGAATCAGATTACGCTGGTCATGCTGTATGGCTTCCATTCATTAAAAAGAACCTACTCAAAATGGTCATTCGTTTAAGAATCTGTATGGTTTTGATTTACTAAAGTCATTTGTTCGGGAATCAGACTGCACTGATATGGTATGTTTTTGTTTAATCAAAAATAAACTCCTCAAAAGAGTCATTAGATAAGGAATCGGACTATACTGATGTACGTTTTAAGAATTTGTATGCTTTTGATTCACTCAAAGGAGTCATTCGTTTGGAAATCAGACTACACTGGTCATGCTGTATGTTTTGATTCACTAAAAGAATTAGGGATGCACGATATATCGGCAACATATCGTTATCGGCCGATAAATGATTATTTTTTATGTTATCGTTATCGGTCCGATAAAAAAATTTGACCGATATAGTCAAGCCGATAGATGATGTATTATTTCCTTCAGCTGAGACAGATGCACTGTCCAGCATGATGGGTTTTGAATTGCTCTAAATATGATTGGAATCACTTTGAAAAGGAAAATACAGTTATGTGCAACATATGCGGTGCAAGTCTAACATATAATCTACATAAAATGATAATGAGAATGCGGCTGTAAAAGAACGTTGTGTTTCAGCGCGTTTGTTGAGGGAAGAGCGCGCCCACAGAGTTGCACCTTCATTACAAGCACAGTCAAGTTCGCTTGTACATTCACAGCCTTTTGTGCCATTGTAAGTTGTAATATTATATTTATTATGCTGTGTATATAATCTCATATAGGATGCGTTTGGTTGAATTAATTAACGATGCAGTAAAGCACTTCATTGTACCGGTCTTTAGCTTCAGCACGCGCATTTCAAACATTCATAACTACTGGGACTGTCCTATACATAACACTGTAATGAGAATATTTTTGTTATAAAATTAATGAGTGAATTCTCTGGGTTTAGTTGTTGTGTTTCAGCGTGCTGTTGTGGGAAGCGTCCACAACGCATTCTGACCAGCACAGTCAAGTTCGCTTGTGCATTCGCGTCATTTTAAGCATATGTAAGTCGTAATATTAAGTTTTTGTAGTATAAACATCTGATTAATGTCATATAGGATGCGTTTCGTTAAGTCAATAACTCGCAGTGCTTCATTGTACCGGTGATCATCTTCAGGTTCAGCGCATATATGATTCTCTCTCTCTCGCTGTTCTCATATATGATGCGTTTAGTTGTTAATTAACCTTCTAAGCGCTTCAGTTTACGGTTGTTCGTTCGTTCTCTCCAGCTTCAGCGCGCGCTCTCAAACAGCAACATTATTTAAAGGTGCTCTAGAATGATTTGAAACAACATTTTAAATGGTTCTCTGGCGTCTACATAGAGGGTATATGGCTTATTTAAGGTCAATAATTGTCCAGCTATGGTTTTACAGGTCCATTTACAACTCTAGAAATCTTCCCCAGGATGAAATGGTCTATTTTTGCCTTATTTGGAAGGGTCATGAATATTAATGCAGAGTTCTGCTCTGATTGGCTGTTTCACTGCGGCTCAATGATAGCAGGCACAACTTTACTGACCGTCTTGACGATGGAGAGATTAGGCATTCAACCTTATATATATCAATCAGTATATAATCACACTTCAGTTGTCAAAAATATAAATAAATAAATAAATAAATATCAAATTACTATCGTTTCAACTTAAATGGTGGAGGTGGTGACGTTAGCTAGAAGGATCGAGTGAGCTATGTGTAAGCAACTAAACTAACATAGTATGTTACGTATCTATGGTTGCATTTACTAATTTATGACAACACTGGCATGAAATAATATTAACCTTTGTCATTAGACATACTATTTAGTTATGTAAGCCACTTGGATTATCCTATTCTTACCGTATAGCATCTTGCGTTGGATATAAACAACAACAGGAATATTATCGTTAATGTTGTCTCTCTAAGAAACTTTCGATTTAATCAGAAATGGTTTAGACAGTCAAGAAGTGGATAAAATCACTTACTGGTTGCAGGTATATGGTTGGAATTGCCCCTTTCTTCAGTATCAGACGCTGAGCAAAGCCTGCTCGATATCGTCCCAAGTTTGAAAAACTGTCCGTGGTGAAATGGGCTGAGCAAACTAACAACTTTGAATTAAATTGTTGCGGTATCCGATTATAAATAAACATCAACCATGCCTGTTGACATGTTTTATCTGTGGGAAGAGTATGAAATGTCTTCACATCCCCTGCACAGCCTGGAACATAACATTTGTTTCCATGATCTGCCATGTTCGCTATCCTCGCGTCAGGCTTACTGCTGCAGAACTCCAGATGATACGGCGCAGGGTTGCCAGGTTTTCCCAACAAAACCCGCCCATTTGCAAAATCGCATTTGGGGGGTTAAATATGTGTTTTTTTGGCATGGTTGCCTACTAAAATTCGCATTCCCGGGGCTAAATATCATATAATTGGGGTCGCTTCAACCCGCGGACATGAAAAACAGCCCGCGGCAACTGAAGTAGGCAACACTGATATGGCGGCTGCGCAGTTCCGCCTGACAGTGAACATGTGCTGGCATATGCAAATGTTGGGGGCGTACATATTAATGATCCCATCGATTGCATCACTGCTGGTGTTATGTTGAGATTCGCCTATTTTTCCGTGGTGTTTTTCACAAACGAGATTTACATATGAAGGAGGAGGCAATGGTGTTTGAGACTCACTGTATGTGATTTACATGCACTGAACTCCTGTTATTTAACTATGGCAAGGTTAATTCAATTTTTCATTCTAGGGCACCTTTAATAGACTAGACTAATATTAAAGATGTTTACTATTACTGTAATATTAAACATATTTTTTTCAAAAACACAGAACCGTTATTTTGAATAACTAGCACTTTTATTGTTCTCGTATCATTTCCATCAACAATATGGTTTGATTAAAACCATTTCCTTATTGTCTGTGCGGAGGCTATTTTATGCACGGTACTTGCATTCTGATTCTTTATTATGCAGCCTAAGTAATGCTGTCCAATAACTTGTTTGCATTATTTAGGTATATTATTTAAAAAAATTTTAGGCAATATAATTTTTGGTAACATTTTACAAATAAGATCTCATTTGTTAATGCATTAACTAACACGAACAAACAGAGAACAATAACCTTTGTTAATGTTAGTAATAAAATGTTTGTGTATATTAACAGTCCATTCACAGTGCATTACCTAATGTTAACAGACACAACTTTGGATCTGAAAATGTTGAGATTAACATACACTAAGATGAATAAATCCTGTTGAAGTATTGTTCATTCATTGTTGGTTAACTAATGCTAACAAAATTAAACCTTATTGTAAAGTGTTACCATTTTTTTAAAATAAAGTAAATTGGCCATAGGAGTGTAAAATTAATTTGAAAAGGTAAGGAATCTTACACTGGTTCAAATAGGCTACTATATAGGTTTGATTTATGTTGAAGTGTTTGGGACATGGCTTTAAATGGTGAGCCTTTTGTTTTTGTAATCAGACTCTCAAAGTTTATTAAAATTTGTATTCAGATTTATCGGCCAATATATCGGCTATCGGCTTTCAAATATAAAGAATTTTCGGTTATCGGTATCGGCTAAAATGTTCATATCGGTGCATCCCTAAAAAGAATAGATTTAAAAGAGTCATTCGTGCTGGAATCTGACTTGATTGATATATGTTTCGCTCTGTACATTCAGTAGTTGCTACTGAATAATAGTACATTAAACATTATCAGACTATTTTACCAAGTCTTTAAAATTCCAGACTGATTGCTTGTTCTGCAGCCGTTCCCTCTCTTGTGCTGATTAAGTGAGTATATGTGGAATCTGTTTTGTGATTAATTTGTAGTACTAGCACCGGTGTAATCACATCAGCCATATTGCAAGAGAGAGCGCTGATTTTTGCCGTGCCAGATGTGAAACCAAAGGCCATTACAACTGCTTAGTGTCACACAGCTGCCCGCCTGGCCTTTTGCCCATACTAAGCAAACAAACTCTAGATAGGCCAGCTGTTTATTAAGGCCTGATTGAATTTTTCATTACAACTACAGTACTGTTATTGCCATTAGGCAGATTCAGTTTGAGTAAGGGATAAACCGCTGTTGACTTCATTTCAATAGTGCTGTTTTGCTCATGGCCGTCTAGGGACCAGGGGTTTGGATTAAACCGAAGCTGTTAAGAGATTTGTGTCCTCTCTAATCTGGTCCCTTGTCTGCAATAGAAACACTTTTCTTTGAGCTTGGAACATTGAAGACAGGTCAACGACGTCCAATCCCACAACGAATTTTGCTTTATGACCCTTTTGTTTGTTTATTACTCTGTTGCCGTACACTCAAGAAAAAAACGTTATTTATTTGAATTGCGTATTCAAATTTCCATCTTTTCGAATTTGTACATTTTTAACTTAATGTGATGCATATTTGTCAGTCATACATAAATAAAAGAGGTAGAAACAGGTAAGATTTCTGTAATAGTACTAATAAATATAATGTGTATAATATAATATACAGTAACCAGGTTTATGTATTTACCACCAATAAATCTAACTGGTTTCAGTCTCAAACATTTTGACTAATTTAATTTTTTTTTGTTTTGTTCCACAGCTAGTCATATTTTAACCATGAATAACTGCATTAATTAGCCGGCGCAAACTTTTTCTGGAAAGTTCACTTTGGCAAGCACCAAAAGAAATGAGTTTTGCCCTGATTTTGTTCAAAATGACATCACTCCAGTTTATTATTCAGTTTTGACATATCGGGACCTTAAATGTATCAATGTACTACAAAAACTGTGTTGAAGCTCCTTTCAGATTAGTTTAATGCAGGGTTCCTCAAACTCGGTCCTGGAGGGCCGTTGTCCTGCAGAGTTTAGCTCCAACCCTAATCAAACACACCTTCCTGTGATTTTCTAGTGATCCTGAATACCTTGATTAGTTTGCTCAGGTGAGTTTGATCAGGGTTGGAGCTAAACTCTGCTGGACAGCGGCCCTCCAAGACCAAGTTTGAGGAACCCTGGTTTAATGTATGATAAGGTACATGGATAACCAAATATATAAGATTGTTTTCACGATGAGTGAATTCATGGTGGTTCTAAGCAATTTGAAATGCATGTATTTTGAAAATACAATTACTTAATAATTAGCTACATTTATATAGCACTTCTCTGGGTTCTCAAAGCGCTTTACATGGAAGGGGGGAATCTCCTCAATCACCACCAATGTGCAGCATCCACCTGGATGATTTGACGGCAGCCATATTGCGCCAGAATGCCCGACACACACCAGCTTATTGGTGGAGAGGAGACCGAGAATTGAATTCAAAATAGTTAATAATAAAAAATTCCATGATTTATTTGAGTACAGAAATCTTTTCTGTTTCTTAAGCCAGGCACACACATTATGATTTTGCTGTTGTATGAGCTCGCAGGCGTGGAAATCATTGATGCCTGTGTGGTCGCGGCTCGCATTGTGTGAGAGGAATTACGAGCCTAACCGAGTACCTCCCAACCCCCTGATGTTCAGGGATTCAAAATTCAGGGAGTCTGCCCGATTTTGACCAGTGTATAGGCTATCCCCTGTTGCCAAATCATACACAACCACATCACATAGGCTAGATCTATGAATATTATTACAGCCCAGTGGCTGCAAACTACAACGTGCGCATACACAGACACACACACACAAATACACTATAGTTGTTTTTGTCGAAAGGAATGGCTGTTGTTCTCTGCTTTTCACCAAATCATTTGCACACTCATCTTTTTATTTTCTTTCTTTTATCTATCCGATGCTATTTATCTAGCCGGCTCGCCATGCAGGAAAGTCGTGTCGTGCACCAGCTGCTTTGACACCATTATTAGGTTAACTGACTCGTAACGTGTGCAATGGCTCACAACCTCCAGAGTGTCTGAACTCACACAGTGTATACCCGCCTTTACTCGTTTAATTTAAGCAGGGCTGCCAACTTTTCAAAAAAACTTCAACCAAAATTGTGTTGTTTTTTTGGGCTCATTCAGCATCCTTACCGTACACAGAAATACATTTTATACATATACATATACATATATACATATATACACATATACACATACACACACAGAAAACACTCTGCATCAGCATTTGAATGGGGTAGTATTGTTTATTGTTGTAGATTTCTTTTTTGCCTTTGATAGATAAGTATAGGTTGATAATTAATTCTGTCTATTAAGAAAAAAATTATCTATTTGACGCTTTGGATTTACAGTATATCATATAGACACACACACACACGCACAATTTTAAAGCACTTTTTGTCTAAATAGAACTACATTAAATTACAAAATATTTGTAAGTTAAAGTAGTCAAGTTACATTCAAGCTACCCTTTTGAAAAAAATAGCTACAAGCTACTATCAAAAAGTAGAAAATCTAAGTAAAATCTAAATAAATTATATTAAAACAATTATTTAAAAACTGAGAATGATACCATTTATGTGTTTCACATTCTTTCTGGGAAAAGAAAGCATCGCTACAACTTCTGAAAGTGACCAGCAGTGTTTTAATGTCACAAATCTGACAATATAATTTTAACATCAATGTAAACAAACAAAAAATGTAATGCCAACATTTAAATACCTTGAATGTTTGAGTGTGTAACAAGACACGAAACAGAACTGAAGGGATCACACGCTTTCAGAGAGGCGGCTTGTGTGCGTGCACGTTTCAGTGTGTGTGTCAGAAAGCACGAGACTGCAAGGAGTTGTTTTTCGCAAGTTATTGTGTTTAATAACTCTTTTTAACGTCAAGCAAGTCACATAAGTAACAGTCGTGTGCCCAGTCTATTCTCTGCTATATGCATCGACCTAAAACGTAAAATTTTCACAATGTTGAAGTAGCCTATTAAAATCATTCAGATTTTGCGTGCACTTGCGATATGCATATTGCGGTATGTACATTCGCGATATTTCGATAATTTCTATATATTGTGCAGCCCTAGTCAGAATCATTTGACTGTGTAAACTATCTGATACACACAATACTCAAATATAGCCTATATCTCAAACTGGCTGTCAAAGTGCAAAATGGCTACAAATTTAACATCAGTGCAAGAAAAAAATGTATAAGGCTTTCTACAAAACAAAACTTAATGAAGTGGTCAAAAACATTTATGACCCTATGTCTTTGACATATAGCCTAGCCTATTATGCATCTTTGCACTTTTCATAATAGCCTAGATGAGATTTAAAAATAGCATTATAATATTTAAACATAAATATGAAACAAAATACATTGTTTAATGGCTATAACAAGTACAGAAAAATGTCATGTCTTAGCGGGATTTGAGCGAACATTGTTTTACTGGTGAGCAGTTCATGAGTGGAGCGTTCGCTTGGGCCGTGAGCGATTGAGTGGAGCGTGCCTGCATAGAGCGGATTATTGAGCTGAGCATCACACCACACTGCACCGCTTCGCTCATTACAGCCTCGTTCTCGTCAGAACCCAAAATGGAATGTAGCTTTTGGTCGCACTACACCGTATTTTTTTTGCACATTTATCTTGAACCCCCTCACCGAAAGCATAACTAGTCGATCACGAGTGGCTCAACAGGTAGATCTAGAGATAAACTCATCTTTCATGCATTTGACCGACCGGGTTGACACTTCAGCGTGAAAAATCGGGGGTGTGGCGTGTGAGCGCGTGAAACCAATCAAATGCATGTGTCTCACGGCCAATGCGTGAGAGTTGGCAGCTCTGATTTAAGTATGGCGAACAAATATGCATCATATTATAAATGTAGGCGGTTTTTTATTGAATGTAAGCTTTTATGTTACTGAAGGTGTTTCAGCAGGAAGTAGAGGTAAATTACATCCCCCATACATGAGACTATTGCAGGGGGACACCCTGGTTCATGCCTGATTTAATATCCCTTCCTGTAATTAAGAGAGAGGGCAGCTCAGGGCCAGTGAGGCTCTAATGTAATCATCAAGAGTTGGTATGATGCCTGGAGAGCGGTATATTTAATCTGTGTGTGTGTGTGTGTGTGTGCGAATGTGCTTTTGCGGGTCTCAGCTGCAAACTTTCAATGAAAATTTTTGGTTGAAGAGTTTCCATTTACAGTGAATATTTCACATTGTCCACATTTCTCTTCCTTAAACACGGAGTGAGAATATGTAGAGCATATCCGATGGCTGTAACATTGTGAACGGTACATGACTGAGTCATTCTGATGACGAGGTTACTGTTGTGAGAATATTGCATTGGACAGATCTTTTTTTCTTACTACTTACCAAATTTGAGCATCAATTGCAAAAGACCTGTGGTAATGCGCTGCAAAAATATAAATATTAAAGGAACACGCCAACTTTTTGGGACTTTAGCTTATTCACTGTATCCCACAGAGTTAGATAAATCCATACATACCATTTTCATCTCCGTGCGTGCCATAACTCTGTCTGACGCACGCACCGCTAGCCTAGCTTAGCACAAAGACTGGAGGTAAACGGCTCCAGCTAGCCTACTGCTCAATAAGTGAGAAAATAACGCCAACATTTCCTATTTACATGTTGTGATGTGTATAGTTACATTGTGTACTAAGACCGATCCTGTGTAGTAATCAAGGAACTTTTCTGCCGTACCATGGGTGCAGCGGCACAATGATATTACGAAGCGCCTGAAAATAGTCCCCAGCATGCTCTCTGTGCAAGCAGGTTGTCACGTTGGTTATGTTGCCGGTCTTAGTACACAATGTAACTATACACATCACAACAAGTAAATAGGAAAATGTTGGCATTATTTTGTCACTTATTGAGCAGTAGGCTAGCTGGAGCCGTTTACCTCCAGTCTTTGTGGTAAGCTAGGCTAGCGGTGGCTGCGTCAGACAGAGTAATGGCACGCACGGAGATGAGAATGGTATGTATGGACTTATCTAACTCTGGGGGATACGGTGAATAAGCTAAAGTCCAAAAAAGTTGGTGTGTTCCTTTAAGATTTGTTTTTAGATAATATTCGTTGGATTAAGTTTATTTTACCTACCCCATTAGTTATTTTATTTAGTTCAGCAAAAACGTAAGAAGTCTTAAACATTATCTGTGTAAAATTAGATACAGTCAAACCAAAATTTATTCAGACACCTTCTTCAACATTTTCTCACATTATCACAGTTTATTCGCTATAGTTTAGAAAATGGTAATAAAATATGAAAAGAACTCTTGAGTTTAACTGTGTCAGAACAAATTCATGTTGATAATGTCAGATAACTTTGATAGAAAGGTATGTAATGGATTGCAATCAACCAATCAGCTGTCAGCTGTTAAATTTAATTACACAATTAGATAATACCAATTTAGGTCAACCAATGACCAAGCAATGCTTAATTTTGTTCAGTCTGTGGTGTAAAAGGTCGCATTAGCAATTAAAGAAAAAACACGTAAGCAAAACAAGGTCAAAGTGTCTGAATAATTTTGGTCCCAATTTTTTATCAATTTTACTGATAGTCCACTGTATGAAGAATGTCAGGTATAATAATGTCACAGTTTACTTTATTTTGCTATTCTCACTTACATAAATGAACTATAGCACCCTGCACCCACTAGTAAAAAAATATATCTGGTGTCTGATTAATTTTTGGTTTGACTATATTTTTCTTTCTTACAGCGTTCAAAAGATTAAGAAAATCAAGTTTGGGGTCAGTAAGATTTTTTAAAAAGAAATGAATATGCTTATTCAGCAACAATGCATTAAATTGATCAAAAGTGTTAGTAAAGTAATTTTTAAAGTAATTATTTTCTTTCATTTTGCTCAAGTCAAGTCATTTACCTCTCACCTTGCATGTGACCTACAGGATGTCTGCTGCGCGCTAATAAAAGTCTCTGCTCAGGTGTGTGATGGGTATTTACAACGCACTGCTCTGGTGTGGTAATAAAACCTCTGCCCCAGTGCCGCCCACAGGGGGAATCAGTAATAATCCAGCGAGGCATAACTGTGAATATATGTGTGGAGATTGTCCTCTGCACAAGCACCATTAAGTATCTGGGAGTATGATGTGTTGGTCCCTCTCCGTGAATTCATATGTCTGGGAGGAGAGTTTGGCAGCGATTCAGGGTCATTAAGATTTTAAATCTTGAAATCTTCTTTAGGGAACAATGCAACATTATAATAAAAAGACATTGTGTTGAAACACTGCAAAAATCTTTTTCTTAATCAGCATTTTTGTCTTCCAGTAAAAAATATGTAAACCTTAAAATTCTTTGTTTGATATTAAACAAGTATGTGAACCACTTGCAGAATCTAGGAAAATGTGAATAATTTTAATTAAATAAGAGGGATCATACACAATGCATGTTATTTTTTATTTAGTACCGTCCTGAATAAGATATTTTACTTATAGCAGGAAGCAGGAAGCAGGAAAAATGGGCAAGTGTAAGGATTTGAGTCTGACAAGGGCCAAATTGTGATGGCTAGACGACTGGGTCAGAGCATCTCCAAATCTACAGCTCTTGTGGGGTGTTCCCGGTCTGCTGTGGTCAAAAAAGTGGTCCAAGGAAGGAACAGTGGTGAACCGGCGACAGGGTCATGGGCGGCCAAGGCTCATTGATGCATGTGGGGAGTGAAAGCTGTTCCGTGTGGTCTGATCAAACAGACAAGCTACTGTAGCTCAAATTGCTCAAGAAGTTAATGCTGATTCTGATAGAAAGGTGTCAGAATACACAGTGCATCAGAGTTTGTTGTGTATGGGTCTGTATAGCCGCAGACCAGTCAGGGTGCCCATGCTGACCCCTGTCACCGCCGAAAGCGCCAACAGTGGGCACTAGGGCATCAGAACTGGGCTACGGAGCAATGAAAGAAGGTGGCCTGGTTTGATGAATCACGTTTTCTTTTACATCACGTGGATGGCCGGGTGTGTGTTCATCGCTTACCTGGAGAACACATGGCACCAGGATGCACTATGGGAAGAAGGCAAGCCGGCGGAGGCAGTGTGATGCTTTGGGCAATGTTCTGCTGGGAAACCTTGGGTCCTACCATCCATGTGGATGTTACTTTGACATGTACCACATACCCAAGCATTGTTATGCTTTGGTATATAAGCTAAGCCTTACTTTACAGTAATTAAAAAGTAATACTTTTTAAAGGATTTTCAAAGGATTTTTTTATAAGAAAAACAAAGAATTAAATTCTAATAAAGAAAATCATTTTTGTTGGTTACTTTTTGTGGTCAGATTTAAGCTGATGTGTATCTTTTCTAAGAGCACAAATTCTCATTATATTTTAACAGATATAGTGTCCAAAATGGGGCCAACCCAACAACGGGCTGTTTAAAGCCGTGTTGGGTGACTAATGGATGACTCAAGGAGGTCTCTTCTGACACCTCGCCCATATAAAGTGCCAGCGCTCGAGGCCTGAGGGAAGGCACAACTTGAGGGCAAACTGATATTTTCATAACATCTGTCAAACCTTTGGGAGGAAGCATGCTTGGCCTCTAAAATTTATCGCCACGTTAATCTCCTGTGTTATCATTTATATTTAGGTTCCGCCCTCCTTCAGGATTTAGTAATGCCTCCGGTCATTTTTTCCAAGGACTGTTTTTTATGATGCACATGCACGTAGACCGAGATTTGGTGTGGTGTGGGCTGGTTTGACTGGCGAAATGCAGAGTTGTTTAATAGTTGCTCTTGTGGGATAGCGATTCTCCCTTCTGCCCTTTGAACCGCACATGAGAAGAAGGTCAGAGATCGGACCGCACTGGAGCTGATATAGGGTGGTGCTGAACATAAAAAAGTAGTTCACTCATTACAGAAAAGGACACGGGGGGGCTTTTCTCGCCCTTTGTTTCTCATCCACATTATTTCTCTGGCAAAAATTCCCTGTGCTCACATTTCAAGTCTGACTAAAATGGTATAAGCTAAAGTGCGACATCTCTCAAAGCTGTTGCCACTTTTAGACTGCACCCTGTCTGGCCTATAGCTTAATGAAAATGAGTACTAATTAACCCCTATGAGGATCGTCCATATAATGACTGCTGGGTAAGTGCTAGGCAAATTGATATCTCGGATGACTGCAACATGATGATGTAATGGGATACAAGTAATGAATTATGTACAATCAGATGGTCATTATCACAAAATGACCTCAAACAGGGTGATCAAGACCCTGACAGGAAGTGAACGAAACTTGTATTATCCTGTCCAGCTTATTTGAGGGCTACTTACAGAATAAAATAAATAAATACACATGAAATATTGATTTGAAATTCTTTAATTATGTGAGAAGGAAAACACAGAGTGATATACAGAGGGCAAATATTAGACACTAGAAAAGCAAAGTATAGAACACTGAGGCTCTGCGTCTTACATTTCAGCCACTCTACGAATCTGTGATTAATTCAGCTGTCAGTGCTCTTATAAATCTGATTCTCTTCACGTTGCTGCAGTAAGTTATCTGAAGTGATTTCCCTCTAAATCCTCCCCTTTCCAGTACTCAAAAATCATCAAAGATCATTGAATTAAGTATCATCCATTCCTCACTGCTAGTCACTGCAGACTGCAGAGTGGCAATATTTGGTGCACTGCCTCGCACACAACTGTCACGCACTCCTTCTTTCATCCGAAGATTCCAAACACTCTTCAATCTAGTGAAAAACGTTTTTTTCTTTTTTTTCGTTATTTTAAAACGTTTTCGGTTGAACAACCCGCAACCTTGCACTAAAGAATATTTCTGTCATCATTTACTCACCCTCATTTCATTCCAAACCTGTATGACCATCAGTTGAAAACAAAAAAATATGTGACCCTGGACCACAAAACCAGTCATAAGTTATAAGTTCCGCCTGAACTAGACTTGCGTACAGCTATTACCGAAAAACATTGATTATAGTTTATAAAGTTATAAATATAGTAGTGCTGGGCAAATTAACGTTAACGCAGGCGATACATTTTTTCAGTTTAACGCATTAAAAATATTTAACGCAATTAACGTTTTTTAATATCCATTTTTGCCTAGCGTTACATTATATGATCACGCTCTTATTCATGTAAATGCTTTTAAACCATTTAAGCGCGACAAGACAGAAGAGAACGTGCTGTTTGTGAATGTCCTGTCTGTGTGGCTGCGTCTCAATCAGATCCCTAGTTCAGTAGTCAGGGCAGAAAGATTTACGCCAGTCTCGTGCACACATCAAGTTCTCTTTCGCTCTTGAACAAACAATAACAACAACACAGAAAATGTTGCCAAAATGGCAGTTTTGTCGAGTATTAGGAGTCTCATAGTCTCATAATAGGAATCGCAAATTAGTTAAATAACATCTTAAACGAACTTGAGAAATGAACGTGAGAAAATGAGATGCGTGTGACAGCGCGTCAGATCCGCGTCATGTTCTGCAGTGGCCGATCTTAAAGTCACAGCAGTCAATAATGATGTCTGGCTTTAATGTTCATCAAAGAACAATGGGAACAGAAAAAAGTGTAGCTTTAATGATGATTAATCTATATTTAATTTATTATTTATGCAGTTAAGAAAGATGTTTGATAACTATTACATTTCTGTATCTAACAGGGAAGGCCAGGGGTAAATATAACATTTATAATATAATGGGTTTATGTAAAGATTGTTTTAAGTTCACTTAAATTAAAAGTAGTTTTTTTTAAAGCCTAATAAACGTTGAAATTGGTAGTTATACTGTATCAGTTATAATGTAATGTTTCATAAAGACATTAGTATCAGTTATACTGGCCTCATTCATAAAAAGATGCCATTACACATATTTAAAATATGCTGTCTTTAAATTTTTGCTATATTAATTTGGAGAGTAACTGAAATGAATACAATATCGAAATATTAAAAACTTGCGATTAATCGCGATTAATTACAGAAAAATTTTGATTAATTAGTTGTTGTTTTTATCGATTCCCAGCACTAAAATATATTTTTCTTACAAAAAATGCATTGCTTCGCTTCAGAAGGCCTTGTACTACTGGCGCCCTTATTACTCTGGTCGCACCAGTAGTGACATAACAGGCTGTTGCAGACCAATCTTATGGTTGTGTTTTGACCAGTGCTTTAGACACCATTCACGCTGAGGCGTTCTCCATAGAATCTTGTTCAGTGCGAGTTCCCATTCGAAAGGGAAAATTTTTTTACACCTTAATTCAGTGTAACACTTGTGGATTCACTTGTGGATTCTCTTGTAGGCTCTTGACAGTTTGCATGCTTGGTGTTGAATCAGAGACTGTTTACTACCATGCTAAGTTACTTGTGTTACGTACAGTGTAGAGTTACTGTATGTTTTATAGTATTTGTAAATTGTGTGATTGATGGCATTTATTGAAAAAGTGGAACACTGATACAGGATGTTGGAATTATTGATTAGCTGCCTGGGCGTTACACCCAAGAGAGGCTTATCGCATGTACTTTTTTTTCTGAAATACATTTCTAGAAGTTAAGAAAAGTTCAGCTGACCATCGCCCTCAGCATGTGATGCAACTATCTTCAGCAAGCTTTGACAAGCCAAGACAGCCTCGCTTCATAGCCGCAATTACCCAAACCCTTTAGGTTTCTGTTTTATATTTATTTGTGCCTATAACATCACTTCTCCTTGTGTGAGAGCCCTGTTAGCAGATGCTGTATATAGTGTGTCGCTGAAGGGCAGTTTGGAAATTAGTGGTGACATGTTCAAAGCGTCTAGAGGCCTTTTCGGTCTGTGCCTCTTCCCACGCAAACCCCAGACGGAGTGTAAAACAATCCCTCCAGCCCAGACATAGCCCAAAGCCTGCACTTTAGTAAAAATGCTGCTTGAAAATAATATAAGCATTTACATTTTTTTTTATAAATATCAGACAGAATTTCAACATAGTCAATTTCATTCCCAGATAAATGGAGGCCCCGCAATAAATCATATTCATGTCTGGGAGAAATGGTCATCTGAAATAAAAAAAGCGAGCGGCAGAGAAAGAAATGAGCTTGTAAAGAAGCTTTGGACTGCAAACCATATTAATGATTGAAATTCCTTTTTTTACTTTGAAGGATTGGATCCTTTCAATGTGGCATGGAAGCCATTAAATTGGACAGTATTATCTAGACGTTCTCAGAGGGAATGCCATCTGATGACTTTTACATGACATATTTAATATTCATGAATCCTATTTCTGATTGGTCAAACACTGTTCTGCTGGATCTGATGCACTTAGGGTGGTTGTTGATTATAATTGTACTTTTTTAACATTAGTTAGTGTGCAATGTTGCTGTTTGGGCATAAACGAAATCTGCAAAGTTACGACGCTCAAAGTTCAAAGCAAAGGGAGATATTTTCCTTTACAGAAATCGTTTTTTAAGGACTACAACAAATGACACTACAGCAAATGGCTGGTAGGGACTACATCAAGCTTTTCCACGGGTTAGTGACATCACTAACCCTAAAATGTACATAAACCCTGCCCAGAGAACACGCAACAAAGGGAGTGCGGCTATTTCGAGAATAGGAAAGTGTTGATGTAGTAGATAGAGCACATTTGAGAGTCTGACACTTTGTCTGACTAGTTTACAGTCGAATAATATGTAAATGAAAAATAAAGCATGTTTAACAGACTGTTTAGTGTGCAGACCTTGCAGTGTCCGGTCTGGTGCTCTTTATTGCTGAATGAGAATGAGCATCTAACAGGAGTGCTACGAGAATGAGAATAGTAATCATCACTGTTTCCAGCTGGTCTGCCTGGAGAAATCTAGACGTGGGCTGCATCACCGCTCCCACACGTCAACATCACAAATGCTCTTCTTCGCTCTCATAACTTCGTTCCACACTGTAGGTTTGTGTCTGGTAGTGGAGCCGGAACCAGGGGCCTCAGGTCTGCATTTCTCTATTTTCAGCCCACTCAACCAAACTTACTCAGACCATATTAAAATGTATACCCAATGATAAGTGCATTTCTGATACAGGCTATAGTTTACTGTAGTTACTGATTTTCCAAAAAACATTGTACATTTAGAGTGATAATGAATGCAACATTGAGCATTTTTGGTTTTATACATTTTATTTGTTATATAATCATTATTTCAATTTTTTTTTTAATTATCAACATTTAAATTTTACATTATCAAAAATAAAAAGAATAAAAGAAAAAAGATAATTATTTTTGTTTTGGCCGGTAACTGTTAAAGGGCATGTATTACTTTTTTTTTTTTTTTTACAAACAAAAAAACCCCCCAATAAAATATCCAATATCAGGCCATATTCACTACTGTTCAAAAATATGGGGTTGATAGGATTTTTAAATTGTTTTTAAAGAAGTGCTCACTAAGTGACACTGTGAAATACAATTTAAAATAACTTACTTTAAAATAACAACTTAACAAGAAACATTTCTTATTATTTATCAATGAAGAAAACAGCTGTGCTGCTTAATATTTTTGTGGAAGTGATGCATTTCTTTCAGGATTATTTGATGAATAGAAAGTTCAAAAGAACAGTATTTATTGGAAGTATAAATCTTTTTTATATTATAAGCTTATACTTAACTATAAACAAAATACTGTCACTGTTTATCATTGAATGCATGCTTGTTGAATATCATCGCTGTCCGGTGCAATCTTGTATTACCAAAAACAGCCTGAGGCAGTAAGTACATCGCATTATGTTTTAATCAACTTTCGGGTTATAGAGTTTACTGTAGCTATGTGGATCATGTCTTTTTTTTTCCTGTCATTTGGCCAAAATCCCATGTTATACAAGTGCTATGAAGTATGAATGTGCTTTGCACAGGCTATTTAAGACTAGACTACTAGACTCTTAAGACACTCTTCTCCGCTCCTCAAATACATAAAATATTAGCCTTTATATATATATATAGTGTTTCTTGAGTAAAGAAAAGGCTGTACTTTTTCAATCAAACAATTATTTATGTACCGCACTGCAAACGAGCAGAGATCGTCCATACTGCCTGTAGCATTTAATTCTCAAAAGAGGTGGGTGGAGTTATGAGGTGTTATTAGGATCCAATGGAGTTACAAGGTTTAGTCACAAGTTCTTTTTAATACTTTGGATAATTGTAAAATCAACAGACAGATGTAAAGGGTGACCAATAGATTAATGAAAAAAAGAAAAAAAAAAGAAAAGATGATTCCGCCTAACATCGATGATATTAGCTGATATTATAATATTTGCCGATAGCCAATATGTACAGATGTATCATGCGTCCCTAAAACGTATTTGAGCCAGACTGACTTGATATTGTTTATAGCATGTAAGTGCCAAATCATTGTGTAATACACGCAATGTCAGCACCTGCTAATTCATATTCATGAGCACAGCCTTATCCATGTAGTGACATCACAACCCACCAATCTGTCTCTCAATCTAAAGCTTGTTCCGCACCACTGTGCTCTCATCTCGTTTTAGAACAGCCCTCTGTGTTTGAACTCTGATTCGCCTTTTTTCTTCTTCTTGCCAATTCACATCTTATTAAAAGACAAGATGACATGTTTAAATGTCTTAAAAGCCTTATTCAGGTTCTCCTGTCACTCTAGGGAGACGATGGATCAGGTAAGAAAGATTTTTAGATTCCCCAGAAGAGCCCCGACTGTGGTATGCTATCTGTCCTTTTGGTTTATTTAGATGGAGTGGACTGATTAACTTTGTGTGCTCTTTGGAACAAAGGTGCCCATTCTTCAGCCTGAGCATTGTTTGGCAGTTGGCTTTTGGCAGTCCTCTGCTGATGTCACAACCCATAGTATACTTGACATGGCCGGCAGTCTGAGAGAGAGCTGAAGTTTGAGAGAGGAATAGTGTTGCCGTAATAAAATGCTCAACAGAGGCTAGATAGATCAGCCGCTCTCCTCTCACTTTTTCAATGACCTCTGTCTGCATTTTTAGGATGTAGAAAACGTGTGGATAGAGGGGGAAATCTGTTGGTGAGAGCTGTTAACCTTAATGGGCACTGTGGTATTTAAACATGCTCCTGAGAGTACCAGACGGGCTCTTATTCTGGCTATACCTTTTATCGCACTCCACTCTTCAGTGATTAAATGCCTGTTGTTTTTCTCTCTCTTTATTTTTCTCTCTCCTCTCTCTCCTGTTGATACACTGTAGCTATGTTATGTTATGTTAGTTTTGAAAGAAATGTATGCTTTTATTAGGCAAAAAACCCTGAAACTAAGTGACTGGATACATTTATAATGTTAAAAAAGATTTACAGGTCTTAAAAAGGTGCAGTGTGTAGTATTTATGAGGATCTATTGATAGAAATGCAATATCATATACATAACTACGTTTTCAGTGGTGTATAAAGACGTTACATAATGAACTGTTATGTTTTAACTTAGAATGATCCATTTCTATCTACATACACCGTGGGTCCCTTCACAGTTTACGCCGTCATGTTTCTTCAGTTGCCATAATTAATGTGAATACTTTTGACACCTCTGGCCGTAAACGGACAAACTGCTCTACAGAGCACTAGCTAGCACTGTAGAGCAGCCTCTCTGCTGTCTCAGACGACGACATCTTTATCCTGTGTCGGCCGCCATAGCTTGCACCGTGTGCTTTGAAAGGGAGAAGTGAGCAGTGGGTGGTTGCAATTCGTAACCTCACCACTAGATGCCGCTAACATTTACACAGTGCACCTTTAAAATGTTTTATTAATCAAAAATCCTAAAACATGTCTTATGGTTTCCACAACAAATACTGTATAAAGCAGCAGAACTGTTTTCAACATTGATAATACAAATAAATGTTTCTTTAAGCACCAGATCAGCTTATTAGAATGACATCACAGCAATAATAATAATAATAATTTATGAAGGAATAAATTACATTTTAAAATGTATTAAAATATTTCACAATATTACTGTTTTTACCATATTTTTGATCAATTAAGCCTTGGTGTGCATAAGAGACATCTTTCAAAAACATAAAAAATCTTACTGACTCCAGATTAAAATTTTTGAATAATAAACAAGTAATATTTAAAATATTATTATATTATATTTATTATATTTAGGGCTGTCAAAGCGATTAATCATGATTAATCACATCTAAATATATCAGTGCTGTCAACGTTAACGTGTTAATGCATGCAATTAATTTAAAGCCCTTAACGCGTTAAAATAATTTAACGCAATTAAAGCAAATAAATTACAGAAGTACGTGAAGCTGCGTCACTAATGTAATTTTCGTCACACAGTTAGATGATCTTAGAAGTCGGGAGTTTATCACAATCACACTGACATCCCACAACAATGCTCATCAGAAGACAGTTTTTCACAATAAGTTTTTCACAATAAACAAATTGAAACTGTAGCCTACATAGTTTGTGCAAACACTTATTTAAATGTAATGTTAAGAGTTCATGTTGATCATGTTCTATGTTAACATAAATCATGTCAGAATAAAAAGGTTGCATTTTATGGGTGCAACGGCCTGTCACTGGCAGTCCCTTATGAAAATGAATCATGGTTTTACTACAATGACCGTAGTTCACCTATAGTATTTGTCGATTTCAATGGTTAACGCTACAAATAAACATTTTAACCATGTGTAAACAAAAATATAATCTAATAAATTCCAACTAAGGCATTTTGAAGGTTACAATGCCTTTCAAATATAATTTTACTCTTAGTAATTTTAATAATTTAATAAATGTATTAATTAAAAAATTTGGTTTAGCGGTATCGTATCGGTATCGGCGATTCTGGCCTTGAAAGTGTCGGGATCGTATTGAATACAAACTAATTGGTATCGCCCATCCCTACTTCTCTGATTGTGACCAGGCCATTTTAAGCCGTTAAACTCTGGGAAAGTTTTCAGTTATCCAGTAATCGAATTCATTCAAACAGTCCAAAACAGCGCTAATGTAAAGAAGGCCAGGCGGATTACATCACACATATCAGAGAGAATAGAGACTCACATTGCGTTTTTAGTGAATTATTCATTCCAGTATGTGCTTTGCTTTAAAACACGAGCTCTGTTGTATTCTGCGATTGTTTCTGAAGAGCGCAATTTTGGTGACGTACAGGAGTCGTACAGTAAGCGAGTGAGAGTCTTTTGTTTAGTAATTGTAGGTTTATGCAGTCAAGTCAAAGCAGTCGGTGTACCACTCTGTACACATACTATACACAGTGAATTCTGTAAAGTTTTTTTGTCTGCAATCTTTTTTTTTCATGGGGTGCTTCTGCTTAGGTGTGTATAAATGTATTATATGATAGAGTTATATGGACTCCTTATATTTGGTTATTTGTTGTCTTTTTGGAGTCTCCAATGATCCTTGAAGCTTGCAGAAAATACAGTTTTGTGAGAATCACTCTTCAATCTGATTGTTTACTTTGCTGGATATAGCAAATGATGAATATATACAAAATTTATGTCTTTGAGATAAATGGCATATGCTAAATTTCACAATAATTGTGCGATTATACAAAAGTATAAATATGTATATTATATAGCCTAGTGCTGGGCAATCGATCAATCGATTAATCGCATACAACATTTTGTGTACTGTGTATAATTATTATGTATATATAAATACACACACATGCCTGTATATATTTAAGAAAAATATGTTATATTTATATATAAAACATTTATATATATATAAGATAAATTATATAAATATATATCAAAATGGTGAGATGGCAGTCCAGTGGGTTAAACAATGAAACTGATACGCAGAAGGTTGCTGGTTCGATCCCAGCGGTCACCACCAGTGTGTCCTTGAGCAAGGCACTTTACTCCATGTTGCTCCAGGGGGATTGTCCCTGTAATAAGGGCACTGCAAGTCGCTTTGGATAAAAGCGTCTGCCAAATGCATAAATATATAATATAAATACATATATACAGTATATATACATGCAAATATTTCTTAAATACATGGAGGAGTGTGCATTTATATATACATAATAATTATACTTTTATGTTAGATGCGATTAATAGATTTGATAGCACTAATTATATTATATTAATTATATTATATTATATTTTATATGATATGATATTAAAAACAACATTGTAACATTTTAAAAAAGCTTAAATGTTGAATAGATTTGGTCATTTAGAGTTGGGGGAGAAAATCAAATTTACTAACCTGTTGAGTGTGTTGTATTTCATAATAGCTGCTTGTAGGTACTAGTACAAGTTTGATTATTTTGGTGAGACTGTCAGCATATTAAGAACCACTCCAGATATCAAGCAGTCTCTTATAACCTCAGACTTCCTATATCTTTGTCCCTTCAACATCCCTGTATTTCTTAATGACTTCACCTCAAAGAGAGTTGAAAGGTGGCCAAAAAGACATGCTTACTAAAAACGTACTCATTATTCAATGTCTTGAAAGAGCAAGAATTCTCCTTCCCCCCACATTAGTAGTCTAGACACCCCAGCGACAAGGGAGTGAAGATAGCTGACAAATTTTTTGACATGAGGGTTCTGACAGGAACAGCAAGAGCGTCTATTCGGTAGTTAATCTTAATATGAATCTAATGAGAACAATAAACGTGACCTGCCACGGGACCTGCCCGTGGAGCCTCACCTCTAGTGAATATTTCATATGTCTGGAGACGCCATGGCACACGCAGGCAACGACAGTGAAGCCAGAAAAGCCATAATTAATGAAGCTCTGCATGCGTAGTGCATTTATCACACCGCCACTGCTTTGATTTTGCATTCATGAAGGATGCGAAAGAGTTGATTGCATTGTCTGTGTCGTGTTAATCTCATTTGCTTGTCTCTTCTTCTTTTCCTCCAGCATGTGTATGATTGAGAGCTCCCAGAGGACGTCCCACAAACCAAAAGAGCTTGTGCAGCCCAACGGCTGTGATCACCTGCATGCAGCTGCAATGCAGCAAGCATTTCCATGGCATCCTATTGCAATCGCATGACCTTTATGGGTTTTCCAAGGCGGCAATGAGGAGTCTGTTGCTTAGTAGATAAGTCCAGGGGCACTTAGGGCTTAATGAATCGATGTTGCTGGATCGCTGATGGGTCTGATGTATCCTCACCTCTGAATCGCAGAATACCATCAGCCCTGTGCTCTCTGATAGAGGAGCTAACGTGGATTAGTGATACAGGGGCTCTCAATGGCTCACTGATAACAGCAGAAGATACCTGTGTCTTGACAAGCCACTCTTTATGTAATGGCATGGATCGAACTTCCCCACTATTTGCCGACATAAATAGGTAGAGAGGAATTAAGAAGCACAGGAGTTAATTAAACAAATCTTGCAGCAATTGAATGGCGGTTTTATTGAGTGTTTTCTCAGAGCCGAATCGTTTCCTTGTAGTAAAACTAAACTGATTCAACAGACATGCTCAATAGATTTACCTACCATGATGTGCTTTTTCAGTCCCTGTCCATACCTTGATAGTTCACTCAAAAATGGAAATGATTTTCTTAATTTAAAAGAAAAGTCTTTATTAACATACCTTGATGTTTTTTTTCCCCAAACCAATGTCTTTTTCATTCATGAAACACAAAAAAGGAGATAATGAAGTGTAAAAAGTTAATGAGGGGTGAGGTTGTCATGCTCCACAATACACAAAACAAAAAAGCAACATAGAAGTATCATAAAAGTGGTATATATGTGCTATATTGCCTAAAATGTTTTAGTAAGTCATATGATACCTGTATGTAATAAATATTGTATGTAAATATGTATATAATATAAAGAAATACAATGTAAATCAATAAATACAATAAAATAAAATGTTAATCATTATTCACTGAAAATCTTCTCACTAGATCAAAATGACTGCATATGCATTTGGAGGGGTTTCCCTTTCAGATACAAAATTTAAAGTATTTAAATGAATCAGGCAAGGTGATTCACTAAGGTTTGTGCTCTGTCAATTTACTGGTGTTTGTGCCGTTATTTACCGCCCAAAAAAAGCTTGTTTTAAACCAGACGCTAACGGGTAGATTGCGTAGATCACGAGCAGAACTGTCCAGTCTGCACATTTATGGAATTGTGCTCTCACCCTAATTTGCCCTGTTTAGGAAATCTGGCCCCATGTTTTCTAGGATACTCGCCAAGATGGGCATTTTTAATTTTGAGTGAATTTGTCCATTCAAGTGAAGGAAGGCATTAAAGAGAGCTCAACTTCGGATGTTTAAACTTCACACACAGCGTGAGTAACAAATTCCTTTTCACGTGTTCCAGCACTTGAATAGTTACATTGGAAAGACTGAAACTTTCATGATAGTGCAGCACTGATCCATCAACTGTACAGAGCATTGTTCACATTTGTTAACGCTCATGTTGTGACACAACATTGCATTATTAGAACTCAAGAAATTGGTACAGGCTAACTGGTGACTGTCAATTTTTACTTGCATTTGGCGCTTGACGAGTGTCAATTTTAGGCCTTGTCAATAAGAGATAAAAATGTAAATCATTATTCACTGAAAATATTCACACAATAGACATTCACCCAAGTTGATTTTGACACACTCAAAAGAGAGTAGCAATATTCAATTTGGGAATGAATTGTTATTTTGAGTCGGATCTTTTTGATGAATCATTTGATCCAGTTCACAAAAACTGAATTGTTCTTTACGAATCGATTTGGTTTGATTCTGGTGGTCCAAACAGTTAGCAACTCATTGAAATAGAATAGATTATTTATTAATAATACATTTTTTGTCAGTGCCTCACCGAAAAATCTCAATGAAGTAAAAGTATCTATTAAGTATATATAAGTTCTATGGACTACTTTTATGGTCCTCATTCACTTCCATTATATTTTGATGTATTTTTTTTTACCTTTTGTGTTCCATGGGAGAATGAAAATCTCGTTTGGAGCGAAATACGTTTTTTTTATTATTAACATTTCTTTAAAATGTAGATCAGTCAGCTTATAGAAACGTGTTAATCACAGATTAAGAGCCTTCATTGTCTACTCCTCGCTGCCATCTTTGTGTCAATGGGTTTCTCTGTATTCATGTCCACGACTAGTTGAGTTTGGATAATGTCCCTTTTCTGTATTTCAACCCTCTGTAGATTAGCCAAACACTAATGCTCTTATAGAGAAGACTTGTATCATGCTATAAGGCCTTGGCGGCTAGTTCTTCTGTGAAAATAAATGATTGAGGGAGGAACAAAACAGACTCCCATGATGCAGTGCTGAGCTCTGTGGTCCTGCGCTCCTCAGATTTACTGCCTGCACCGACACTTCATCACTTTACCCCCGCTGTGTGTATATGTAGTTATTGCACCGTGGGACTGCCAGGAGGTACCGTCACACTCGCAAAGACATAAACAGACATGATTGGTTTGAGTTCAAGGTGTCATCAGTTGTCTCTAACTGGTGTGGATCCCAGAGCTGTTCTCACTATTGCTGTTAATATTGTATGAGTTAAATAATTTTGCTTTGGTTGATTGTTACTGCTGTGTTCATAAATCAAAAATGTTCTTCCCTGCCCTATGATGATACTTTGTGCAATGACAAAGTGGTTCAATAAAACCGTACCTGCATTCACAGACCGCGGTGTAATTTGTGAGATGGTGTTGAGTTTGTTTGTTTCTTCAGAGGGAAATGTGTTTGGATCTATAGCCATGTGAGACTCTTTCTTTTTCTGTTTCTCTCTGTCGATCTCATAATCCAGTGGATCAGTTTGTCTGCACAACTCCTGCCGTCGCAGATATTGTCATCCTGGTTGATGGATCTTGGAGTATCGGAAGAATCAATTTCCGCCTGGTTCGCATGTTCCTTGAAAACCTGGTCAATGCGTTCGATGTGGGAATAGACAAAACCCGGATTGGTGGGTCCCATGAATTCTTTTTTTATTCAATTTGAATAATTCAATCACCGTTTTGACCTAAAAATAGATTTACAGCAAGTGGATCATTTATTAATTTAGACTATGTTTCAATTGATCTGTAAAGTGACAATGTATTCCTTGGATGTGTTTTTCTTTTTTAGGACTGGCCCAGTACAGTGGAGATCCACGAATTGAGTGGCACTTGAATGGCTTCAGCACAAAAGATGCAGTACTAGATGCTGTCAAAAACCTGCCTTACAAGGGAGGCAACACTCTCACAGGTAATTTGCTGTGTTTTTCCAGACTTTTTCCTTTGTTCTAGAGACAGGAATACAAAATATATTGTGCCTTGTGAAACTGTTCACAACCGGTTCGATAACTGTACCGATGTACACATTCTACATTGCTGTAGGGTTACATTCACATAAACAAATGCAGTATTTTATATATGTGCAGTTTTTCAGTGCAGAAACCTGCGTTTAATTCACTAACCGGCCAGTCCAACATGGCCAGGCACTACAGGCGCTATTTAGTATTTCTTATATTTGCGACTTTATTTTTTGTACTTTAATTATGACTTCAATTATGTAATTGTACTTTAATTGACACTTTTTGTCGTTTTTAATTTTTTTCTCACAATTGCGACTTTTTCTCGTAATTGTGACTGTCTAACAATTGTGACTATTTCTTGTAATCATGACTTTATCTCACAATTGTGACTATTTGCGTAATTGCGACTTTGTAATGCATATATTTTTGTATATTTGCGACTTAATTTCTTGTACTATATTTCTTGTACTGTAACTGAATTTCAACTTTATATCTCACAATTGACCTATCGCCCCCCTTAGTTACTGTTGCTAACTCGGACAAACAAACGGAGTTGCTATATCTTACAATGACAGCTGTCAGTGTGAAAACCTTATCCCAAGATGTTTTTGGACACAGAATGTAGCGTATATCCCGTCCGAATGATGGCCAAACTTAACTGATGGTTTATCAAGTTTATTATGTCTGTTTTCACTCCAAAAAATCATCGTAAGAGCTGAACAAACAAAGCATAAGAAGTGCGCATTAACGTCTCATTCACAAACTATCTCTCTCTGTTGCATTACGATTAACATACACAGCAAATTACACAAAAATACTCATACAACTAACAGTAAACAAACATACACAGACCGTATTCCTTTTCGAGGGTGCAGTTAATAACTGGTCAACTTTGTATCTGCAAAACAACTCCGATAAACTGCGTGCAAGCTCTTCCTTTCACTACCCGTAGACTATAATACCCATCAAAATAGGAGTCCTCCTTAGTAGGACAGATAATGTAGACCTTAAACATATCTAAAATTAATTTACATATAACCAGTTTAATATGGAGAGGCACTGAAATGTAGACCTTCGTGTTTTTGACCTACAGTGTTACATGACGTGAGAACAGTTAGTTCTCTTACGAGAGGTTCTCTCGTATTGCGTAAGTTTCCTTACGCATCGGGAAAGTATTCTTTCTTCGAGATTTCTGAAAAACCCAAAATGATCCTTAATTTTGTAACATTGTCAACGCAGTGCGGCAGCCTGGCAGACCATAGCAGGCTATTCCAGCGTGCTATTGGCTGCTCTGCTGGCAACTGCAGCAGCCTATAGGTGAGCCCGCGTGACGTGGCGACCACTGGCTTCATTTGCCTACAGGTGGGGCGTGGCCACGTGTATATAAGCAGGGCTCACAGGCTGCATATTCGATTTTCTTTTCTTCAGCGAAGCCCTTCGCATCGCTGGATCTGGAACCCGCCGCCGTGATCGTGCAGACGAGCAAGCAGAGGACAGCGCCTGAAGAAGCCGGCAGCATCGCGCCACCTTCAGCCATCCGTGCCTGCTCTGCTATCCGGCAGCCCATATCCTTTTCACGCTCAAGTGTTGTCGCCGCTGCGTCACACTTTCTCAAAAAGAGCCGAGCGTTTGTTCCAAAATGTCTCGTTCCACCTGCGGCTCGTGTCACGCGCAGCTCAGTTCCGGGGACCGCCATGTGATCTGCTCTTTGCCTGGGCCGTGATCACGCCGCCGCTGCACTTCTCGCCGGCGGATGCCCGGAGTGCGAGGAACTGACGATGTCGACCCTGCGGGCTCGACTCGATCAGTTCGATGACGACATCCCTCCAGTCCCTGCTAAGCCGCGCAGAAAGAAGCGCCGCTCGCAGCGGACTCCGGAGTTCGCTGAGAGAAGCTCGCCGGAACCCTTCCCGCCCGCTTCACTCTCGCCTTCCCCGCCCCCACCCCAGGCCGCCATTTCTGTTGCCGCCTCCGGGGATGAGGCGGATGCGGCCGCGGAACGCGCCGACAGCTGCTCCATCATGGCTTCCGACAGCGAGGACTGGTCTTCCTCGACCTCTTCAGTCCGGGGCTCCGGACGCTCTCGAGCGGGTGAGGACGCCGAACTGTTGCGCCTTCTCACCCGGGCTGTCGAGCAGCTAGGCCTCGAATGGGCCCCGCCCAAGGTGGCAGCGCCGAATCGACTTGACGGATGCTTCCTAAACAGTCGCCGCCGTGCGCCCACCTCCAGGACTGCACCTTTTCTGCCAGAGCTTCACGAGGAGCTCGCGAAGTCCTGGAACGCGCCATTCTCTGCGAGGGTCTCGTCTCAGGCTTCTTCGACGCTCTCACAAGTTGACGGCGCGGCTGAGAAAGGCTACAATGCTATCCCTCCGGTGGAATAGGCGGTCGCAGCGCACCTTTGCCCGCCTTCTGGTTGGCGCTCAAAGGCTGCCCTCCCGTCTAAGGCCTGCAGAGTGACGTCATCGCTGATCGGCCGCGCTTTCACTGCCTCCGGTCAAGCTGCATCTGCTCTGCACTCTATGGCCGTGCTGCAAATCCTCCAAGCCAATCTCCTCCGCGACCTGGACGAGAAAAGCTGTGACGCTGAGTTGATCACGGATTTGCGAAGCGCGACAGATCTCTCCCTTCGCGCTACCAAGACCGCAGCACAGGCCCTCGGACGCTCTATGGCCTCCCTCACGGTAGCTGAGCGCCACCTCTGGCTCACGCTCGCGGACATGCGAGAAACAGAGTGCGCGGCCTTCCTAAACGCCCCGCTCTCCCCGTCTGGGCTCTTCGGACCAGCGGTCAAGGGGATCATCGATCGTTTCTCTGAAGTGCAGAAAACGACGCAGGCCATGAACCTCTTCCTGCCTCGACGCCCCGGCGCTAGCAATAGCTCCGTTGCTCGCCGTCCTCGCGACCAGATGCAAGATGCAAGATGAAAGATGCATATTTTCAAATCAAGATAACGCCGCGTCACAGGCCATTCTTACGATTCGCCTTCGACGGCCAGGCTTATCAATACACCGTCCTTCCGTTCGGCCTGTCACTAGCACCCCGTACATTTACGAAGTGCATGGACGCGGCCCTCGCTCCTCTGAGAAGTCGAGGGATGCGAGTACTGAATTATCTGGACGATTGGCTCATCCTGGCGCAGTCAGAGGCCGAGCTCCTCGCCCACAGGGCAATGCTGCTCAGCCATCTGGACAGCCTGGGGCTCACGGTCAATTGGACCAAGAGCTCATTAGTGCCCACGCAATCAACCTCATTTCTGGGTTTGAATCTGGACACTGTGGCAATGTCAGCCCGCCTGTCACCCCAACGCGCGCGCCAAGTTCGGCGCACGACTGCGTACTTCCGGCCGGGCAAAATCGCACCTCTCAAGCTCTTTCAGAGGATGCTGGGACGTATGGCCTCAGCTGCAGCTGTGCTCCAGCTGGGCTTAATGCGCATGCGCCCGCTGCAATGCTGGTTAAACGCCCGAGTGCCTCACAGAGCCTGGGCGTCCGGAGGCTTCAGGATCAGAGTGACTCAGGGCTGCGTTTCAGCCCTAGAGCCCTGGTTAGTAGCCGACTGGTACCAGCGGGGAGTGATGATGGGAGCCATCTCACACCGCAAGGTCATCTCGACGGACGCCTCCACCACGGGTTGGGGCGCCGTTTTCGAGGGCAGATCGGCCTCGGGCCTCTGGTCGAGCGGGGAAAAGCTCCTACACATAAACTGTTTGGAGATGATAGCGGTGGAGAACGCGCTCAAGCAGTTTCACCCGCTTATACGAGGACACCACGTGTTGGTCCGGTCGGACAATACCACAGTGGTGTCCTACGTGAACCGGCAGGGCGGTGTCAGGTCCAGGTGTCTGGGCAATCTGACAGAACGCCTGCTCGTGTGGGCACACAGCTCGCTGCGCTCGCTGAGAGCTGCGCACGTACCGGGCCACCTCAACGTGGGTCCGGACAAGCTGTCCAGGGGCCTCATTCTCCCAGGGGAATGGTCCCTGCACCCCCAGACAGTCCAGCTGGTATGGCGCCTATTCGGCAGAGCGGAGCTCGACCTCTTTGCAACAAAAGAGAACGCCCGCTGCCCGACGTTTCTGTCCAAAAGCGAGGATGCCCGGTCCCAACCTTGGCCCAGCCTCCCGCTGTCTGCTTTCCCGCCGATTTCCCTATTGCCCCAGGTCATAGCGAAAATCAGGGAGACGCGCCGCCCGGTGCTCCTTATAGCGCCGCGCTGGGAGAACCAGATTTGGTACCCAGAGCTGGTGAAGCTGTCGCACTCAACCCCCTGGCCAGTTCCGCTGAGAGCAGACCTCCTCTCTCAAGCAGGAGGGTCAGTTTGGCATCCCCATCCAGAGCGATGGTATCTGCATGTATGGGTGACCAACGGATACCCGTTGACCTGCCCGAAGGGGTTATGAACACGATTTCACACTCTAGAGCCCCCTCGATGAGGCGGTTATATAGTTCTAAGTGGTCGGTGTTCACTGAGTGGTGTGTTTCCAAGGGATTGGACCCACAGCAATGTGGGGTCCAGCGGGTGCTCTCCTTCCTCCAGGAGCTTTTGGAACTGGGCAGGTCCCCTTCCACGCTCAAAGTGTATGTGGCGGCTATAGCAGCGTTCGCTCAGACGACGCTAGGTAGCACGCTAGGAAGGAACGAGCTCATCATCTGTTTCCTTAGAGGAGCCAGACGGATGAATCCCCCGCGGCCCCCGTCGGTTCCTATATGGGATCTGGCCTTGGTCCTAGAGGCCCTGAAGGCTCATCCCTTTGAACCGCTTGAGACTGTGGAACCAAGGTTCCTTTCGCTAAAAACCGCGTTCCTGATAGCTCTGGCTTCAGTGAAACGCGTGGGGGATCTACACGCGCTCTCAGTGAGCCCGACGTGTATGGAGTTCGGTCCTAATGACTCTAAGGTCATTCTCAGACCGAGGCATGGTTATGTCCCCAAAGCGATCGGCACTCCCTTCAGGGCGCAGATTATCTCCCTCTCGGCTCTGCCAGCATCCGACGAGGGGGACGGTGGCAATATCCTCTGCCCTGTCAGGGCATTGAGGGTTTTTGTCACACGCTCCGCCACCTTCAGGCGTTCTGACGCCCGTTCACCACTGTTCCTTCCTTGGACCACTTTTGATAGATACTGGCCACTGCAGACCAGGAACACCCCACAAGAGCTGCAGTTTTGGAGATGCTCTGACCCAGTCGTCTAGCCATCACAATTTGGCCCTTGTCAAACTCGCTCTAATCCTTATGCTTGCCCATTTTTCCTTTTTCTAACACATCAACTTTGAGGACAAAATGTTCACTAATATATCCCACCCACAAACAGGTGCCGTGATGAAGAGAAATGTTTCTCATAATTGTGAATTTAGATCTGTAGATCTTGCAATTTGACTTTACTTCTTATTTTGAAATTCTTTAATTTAATATTTTAATTTATCTAGGTCTTGCTCTTACCTACATCCTGGAGAACAGCTTCAAACCTGAGTCTGGGGCTCGTGCCGATGTTCCCAAAATTGGAATTCTTATAACCGACGGCAAATCCCAGGATGACGTTATGCCACCCGCTGAGACCCTGAGAAGTGCTGGAGTCGAGTTATTTGCCATTGGTATTAGATGATTCCTCATGCATCTTTGTGTAGAATAGCTCATCTAGTTTAATTTATGCAGTATGTAGAAAAATCCTCCCAGTGTTAAATAAACATCCTAAGGCCTGATGTATAAATGTTGCTGAGATTTTCAGGGGTCACTTATGAATTTAATCACTAATATCTATTTGCAAAATCTGCCAAAAGATTGTTGACTCAACACGGATACATTATCAAGACTAGCTATCTCCTATAGATATTCCAGAAACGTTGAATATGACCTTTTTGAATATGTGTGGTTGTGCACAGGTGTGAAGAATGCTGATGAGAACGAGCTGAAGGCCATCGCCTCAGAACCAGAGGATACACATGTTTATAACGTGGCTGACTTCAGTATCATGAGCACTATAGTGGATGGTCTGACCAGGAAGGTGTGTAATGGAGTGGAGCAACAGGACAAAGAAATGAAACGTGAGTGTTTTACCTGCTGTTTAAACTTCCATTGCTCATGTGTGGAATGGGATCTAATGTTTCATGATTGCCTCATTGCCAGGAGATTCTTTCACTGAAGAGACTGCGTCCTCACCCCAGGACATGGTCATTTCTGAGGTGACTGCACACAGTTTTCGTGTGTCCTGGACTCGTGCTTCTGGAAGTGTGGAAAAATATAGAGTGGTTTACCATCCAACCAGAGCAGACATTCTGGAAGAGGTGACCAATCAGAGACTTTATGCTCTATCACAGCTTTCAAATATGTTACTCGACTATTGTGTAGTTATTTAGCAGTGCTACAAAACATCCACTAAATGTAAACCTACCAAACCTACCACCTAAAAGCCACCACTTAAATACAGAGGACCAATAATAGCAAAATAAATAAAGGAATAAATGTATAAATTGTAATTAAATGTAATCCTGAAATTATTTTTGTATTATTTTTTCCTTAATTTAAAATTGCATTCTTTTTTTTACTTTATTTGTTTGTTTGATTTTATAATTTTTGCAGGTTTGGTCCTCCATACTTAAAGGGATAATTGGTGCAAAAAAAAAAAACAAGACATTTCAGCCATCATTTACTCGCCCTCATGTTGTTCCAACCTATTTTTTTTTTCTTCCGTGGAAAGACAAAAGACAATATTTTGAAAAATGTTTCTCTCCATATAATGAAAGTCCAAATCAACATTGGACCCCACTGACTTGTATTGTATTGGCAAAGAATCACTGAGACATCAAATAAAGACAACAAATAAATAAATACAGGTTTGGAATAACACGAGG